>OX183139.1:18299515-20814815 GCA_945261195.1 Cryptosula pallasiana
TCTACAGCCAAAAGTCCGTCTTCAACTACCAGTTCTCAACCCAGGATCACGACTGCCTTCGAAAATAACACTCCATTTCCACATGACGGCCTTCAGTGAAAAAACATCACGGAAAAGCTCACCTCCATGCTCTCTAAACTTATGCTGCCTTTCAGCATTGTGGATGACTCTGCATTATTGGACTTCGTTCGGTCACTGAATCCCAGGTATAGAGTGCCTAGTAGGAAGTCCATCAGCGATACAGCTACACCTAAGAGCTACAGCAAGATGAAGACCAAGGTAATGCAGGATTTGAAGGAGTGTGGAAGTCTCAGCCTCATCACTGATGTTTGGAGCTCCAACACAATGGATCCATATTTAAGCCTGACTGCACGTTTCCTCTCCCCATCATGGACACTGCGGACTTATTGTCTACGCACGATATACATGTCCGAGTCCCACACAGGCGAGAACCTGGCCGCCATTATTCGCAATATACTGCGTGAGTACGATACCACCCTCGATCGCGCTGTCAGCATCATCACAGACTCTGGGCATAACATGGTGGAAGCATGTGATGAGCTGCGATCAATGGTTCGCGTACCATGCTTCGGTCATATTCTCCACAACTCTGTAAAACCGCAACCAAACACGAAGACATGCAGGACACGCTGAAATTTGTACGCTCTATCGTGACTACATTCAGTCACTCTGGCAAGTAAATTTGTACCATAAGTGTTGTCAATTGTCATGTCTCTCAGCATTTTGCGCCTCCGTCTGGTTACAATGAACACGTATGCCTATTCCCAGTTAGACACATGCATGCAGCTAAAAGTACTCATGTTTATCTGTGAGGCTATAGGCATAGTATAAATTCATGAGTGACCATAGCTGATACACCTTGAAATCAAATTAACAACAGTCATGTCATTGAACAGTTTTGTTAGTTTTAGTTGTTTGTTGTGTACCACCAAGTTTTGAGTGTTGTTGTGGGACACTGCCTCATAATTGTTACTAGACTGAAGGGTGAGCTGGCAAAAGAGCAGAAAATGCGGGGGCTGCCAATCAAAAGTCTGGTTGCTGATGTGTCCACGAGATGGGGCAGCAGGTATAAGATGGTAGATCGGATATACGCCAACAAAGAGCCTATTCAGAGCATTCTCATGAGTGGTGAGTTGAACTAAATTAACAGTTAACTTGATCAAAAAGTGTAAATAGACTGGAAAAAAATTTCTTTATACTTGTAAATTGAATTGGCCAATGTTCAACCAAAACAAGGTATGCAATGAACGCAAGACTGATATACAAGTATTGCATAGTGCAAATGATAGCATTTTTGCCCCTGGAAGTAGCGAATCTTTATGACCAGCTAACATTTTCGTTCAATATAACAAACTCTTGTCCACACAAAATTAAAATTAAACTGAAACTAAATTAACTTAGGGTATGGAACTCTCTACAATCTATTCCAATCCTTGGGACTTCAGTTTTAGGCCTACTACTAACTTCTTTAGCGTAGCATCACCCTACCAAGTTTACTAACGCTGTCTCTCTTTTATTTTTCACTTACATTTGCAGCCATTCTGTTATATTTATTCTTTGAGCACAATTCGACTTG
The DNA here is from genome assembly GCA_945261195.1 of Cryptosula pallasiana. NCBI lineage: Eukaryota > Metazoa > Bryozoa > Gymnolaemata > Cheilostomatida > Cryptosulidae > Cryptosula > Cryptosula pallasiana. The sequence continues at coordinate 18,301,113 of OX183139.1, forward strand.
GGACCAGCTTAATCATATGGAAACTTTCCTGGCTACGCTGCGACCCTTCTCTATCTAACTGATGCGTAATCCAACTCCAACACTGTCACCATCTATAACCTGTAGCCCACTATTCAGGAGGTGAAGATGACATGCAGGACTCCTATCACTATTGATGTGCCAGAGGAGTTTACGATCATATCATCTCAAATTCGTTCTGACATCTGTCAAGATGTCAGAACCAATTACATGGATGGCAAGTAAGTACATGTATCAACTCAAGTCATTGGTGATTTAACCTCAATTGGTCGCTTGTATTATGTAATCAGATGATAATAGGCAACATAGAAGTGCAACATCATCTTACATTTCATTTCCGTTTACCATTTATTCACGAGAATGCAATAATCTTGAAAGTATAGCAGAGTTTGCAAGTATATCCCGTTGACTTAGGCCTACAATTGAGTAGACCATTTGTATGTTTCTTCAGTTATAGCTAGAACTATCCATTGGTTGTTTCCTTTGTTGTGTTGGGTTGGACCAGGCCAATAGATTCTTCTAATCTGTTTTAGTAAAAAATCTGAGACTTAGTTTTCTTTTACCATTTTAGAGTTGTCTTCGCTTTGACATCAGAGGATAACTCTTAATTTTTCATGTAGTTTTGCTTACGTGGTTTTCTATCTCATCCATAAAGAAAGACATACATGCTCTAATTGTTTTATTCAGATACAAAGAAGCAGATCGGGCAGAGAAGTTATCTGAGCTACTGAAGCTGACAGCAGCCTTGGAGCCTCGTATAGCCATTCAGCTTCGCAGGTGCTATAGTTTCTAAGAAGAGAAACTCGCTGAAACCCACCAAAGTTGATATGCTTACGTGTTTTGCCTGCAATATGCACGCCCAGAAGTAAGTTCAAGGTTGGTGGACGCGAGGAAGTCGTGAATAATTAGTAAACTAGTAGTTTTCTGTTTGCAATTGTAAACAGATGAATTACGGTACTGTGGGTAATTGTTTGGCCCGAAAAACATTTCTCTTCCATGTAATAGAATATAAGAGAATTAAAATCAGGCGACATAAATCACGCTTTGCTAGTTTGCTTTCTTATTCTGACCAGTTCACTAGGGAGTTTATTCCCATATCTTTATTGTTTATTTATTTGTTTAAAAAAAGTCTTTTCAAAAACTTTATTTTCATTTGTGGTGTCAGGTGCTCACTGCACTGTTTTCTCTTATTTACATAAATAAAGTCCAGGCTCATTTTGGGTTTTGTTGATCCCTCGTGACTAAAAGTAAAAACGGCAAGTGCTGATCTTGTCGTCTTTCTTTCCTACAAAAAACAATAATTAGCTGCTCGATCCATTCCAGACAGTTGAACATGTATATGCATGCATAGCAATAAATAACTCAAAGGTTTGAAAGAAAAAGACAAGTACGTACATGTGTAGATCAAGCAAATTTTGTCAACGTTTCTCGAGATGTTATCGATGAGAAATATTCAAATAATTAACATTAACTCCCGCTAGCATTAGGTCCACCCATGAAGTGAAGAGGCCATGTCACTAAACTAGCTAAAGTGTCTTATTGTGGAAGAAAGTGAGATGAATACCTATTGTTTTATGTGTTTTGAGAGTTATCTGCCCATAGTAAATGGGCAGACAACCATTCAAGTCAACTTTTTATCAGCCGGAAGCCCGATAATACCTCTCATATCGAGGTCATATTGCCAAGAGCAAACAACTTCGATATATCGAGGTGACAACTCCGAATTCCAGATCATTCAGATTCTAGTGCACAGGTCACAGCCCTACAGTGAACGCATTATACAACTATCAGAGTTTAAAAAGTATGTCACGACAGCTTTGTAGAATTTTTGCATTCTAATTTAAAGTTTTCTGCTCAATTTAAACAAGCTAACAACTCCTATTTCAGCGACCGGTTCTCCCATTATAACTGGTGCCCCTTGACCCTAGCTTACAGGCTGATGGGCCCTTGCCAGGCCAGAAGATCGGCAGTCAAAGCCTCAAACTACCGGAGGATATTGCTTCACTGTCCAGACTTCCTTTGCCAAACTAGACACAGTGGACACAACCTATTAGTAGGAGTACTACTATACATAAAACATTGCTGCAGTAGTTCCAACTAGGCCCAAGCACATAACTCTGGAGAGATAATACCTGGTTTTTATGAGCTGTACCACTACCATATTTGCAGTTGCTATGCATATTATTACGACTAGATTTATAAAAAAAAACCCAGCACAAGTTTTAATGCCCTAAATCTTTGACTCGCTATCACATCTGCTACTTCCAGATGCATTATGCTAGTAACGAATCAACACTGATGAATTGCTTACACATGTGAAAATAATTATGCTCGCTACAATGCATACTGGAATTTTATATCGTCACATACATCTGATCCGGATTGAAGTGTATTATTTTTTATTATTATATAATAAAATTTAAGCGCCTGGATAGATGTGTTCGACTCCCAGCGATGTGGATCCCAAATATAAATAATAGCAGACGTTTATCGATCCAGCATCTAGTCGACATGGCAGTGTCGTGTTAATATGTTTCGCCGCTGCATTAGAATAATTCACTTTCAGCATATTTTGTATAAATCCAATGTGGCATTAACCTATGTAACTCATCGCATTCTGAACACGACGATACTACTAGTATAAACTATGCATAACTTACAAAACAGATATAAAGTTTGTGACCAAGTACAATGCTATAATACAAACCAAGCAGTAGTTAGAGCTGTGAGGCCCTTAAGTTAAAACGGTCAGCCATTACGCTTCGAAGCAAAGATATGAGATTAATTTGTGAATGAATTAGTTCAGAAAACCAGTGTCTATCTCTGACTATTGTGCTGGGAAATCTTTATCCCGGTTCTATCTATTAAGCCTATCACTCCTGGGAAACCTTTTGATCAACCCGAACATTAAGCACTGACAACAAGGTTTTTAAACAAGCAAGTGTACCACTGCATTCACCATTAGTCTACACCACCTCAAGCAAAAGGCTTGGCACATTTCTTTGGATACACCCCTGTATGGCAGCATTAGTAAGTTTTTATGATCGTAGGCATTTTGTTGATAATCATAAGTGGTCTAAACAATCCAACAGCAACTGGTACGTAGCGAGCCAACTGAATTGACAAAACCTCCCTAACTTTTTTGCAAGAACTAGGTTGACTGACCGATATACCTTGTACTCACAGTTCAATCGTCCAATTATCTTGTGAAGAATGTTGTTTCTTCTACTGCCATCTCCGGCTCTGATGGCCATCGAAAATTCTGGCTTTCAAGCTCGCTACTCCGCTCACACTTCCGTGAACAGTCGAGTGTGCAACGTTAAAACTAGAATACATTACACTATATTATTCCAAAAATTTTTTGTTTTTGAAAAATCAAGGATCTGCACATTGGATAATCTCGAATTTTTAAAACCGGGAAATCCTGTTTACACTTGAGAAAAACTAAGAATTTGCATTTTGAAAAATCCCAAATTTTGCATTTTAGAAAATCCCAATTTTTGCATTTTGGAAAATCCCAAATTTTGCATTTTGGAAAATCCCAAGTTTTAGATTTTGGAAAATCCCAAGTTTTAGATTTTGGAAAATCCAACATTTCACATTTTGGAAAATCCTAAGTTTCACGTTTTGGAAAATCCCAATTTTTCGATTTTGGAAAATCTCAAATTTTGCATTTTGGAAAATCCCAAGTTTTAAATTTTGGGAAATCCCACATTTTACATTTTGGAAAATCCCAAGTTTTACGTTTTGAAAAATCCCAATTTTTCGATTTTGGAAAATCTCAAATTTTGCATTTTGGAAAATCCCAAGTTTTAAATTTTGGGAAATCCCACATTTCACATTTTGGAAAATCCCAAGTTTTACGTTTTGGAAAATCCCAAGTTTCAGATTTTGGAAAATCCCAAATTTTGCATTTTGGAAAATCCCAAGTTTTAAATTTTGGGAAATCCCACATTTCACATTTTGGAAAATCCCAAGTTTTACGTTTTGGAAAATCCCAAGTTTCAGATTTTGGAAAATCCCAAATTTTGCATTTTGGAAAATCCCAAGTTTTAAATTTTGGGAAATCCCACATTTTACGTTTTGGAAAATCCCAAATTTTGCATTTTGGAAAATCCCAAGTTTTGCATTTTTGAAAATCCCAAGTTTTAGATTTTGGAAAATCCCTTATTTTACATTTTGGAAAATCCCAAGTTTTCGATTTTGGAAAACCCCAGATTATGCATATTGGAAAATCCTTATTTCAGGTTTTGGGAAATCCCACATTTGCGTTTTGGAAAACCCCAAGTTTCACATTTTGGAAAATCCCGTATATTGCATATTGGGAATTCGGAAATTGTGCGTTCTGGAAAACCCAAATGACACGTTTTGGAGATTCCCGAATTTTGCGTTTTGGAAATCACCAAATTCTGGCTAATGAAAAATCTCAAATTGGCGATTTGAAAATTCCCACTTTTTGTTTCAGAAAATACCGAATTTGCGTTTTAGTTAATTCCAAATCTTGCGTTTTGGATAATTTAAAGTTGAGCATTTTGCAAGTCCTAAATAATTTTAAAAAGCCCAAGTTTGGAAATTTCACATTTTGACAAACCCCACATTTTGCTGATTGCTAAATCCCAAACTCTGCATATTGGAAAATTTCAAGTTTTGCATGAGGGAAAATTCTGAAGACTTGCACTTTTCGTAATTGGGTTGGGCAACTGTAATTAGTTGGGCACTACCACTACTCCCCTCATGACTGAAAGTACAGTCTATAGTCACACAATATCCCACAAGGCGGCAGAGCTGGGGAGGGTTTCAATTAGCGACGCAAAAGTGTCATAAGGCCTAATCGGTCATAGGCATTTAGGACTGTTTCAATTACAGAATTTAAGCACAGTTTTACGACCACTTTAGGTCCGATCCTGTAACCACTCACCTGTGGTCCCAGAGCTGTCCTAGCGCTCTCTTAGGTGCGAAGCACATATTACACACACCTTCATGAGCACATGTCAGAAACGTGCCACCCGTGTATTAACAGACAACTACCATCACAACATTTTCGACTGCTGAACATTATGTGCCATTCATGTGCAACCAATTCATTGAAGCAAGACGTACCTTCTTCATTTTCACAAGGTATGGTATCATTACTATTATTTGTACTAAGAATAACAAAATATGGGTTATAGAAAACGGAAAATACAATTTGTAAATATGAATAATATTTGTTGGGTAGATGGAAATTCCAAAGCGAGCAAAAGCATGGTCCAGTGAGGAAGCTTTGGTGCTGGCACAATCTGTTACTTCAGAATACCAAGCCCTATTTGGTAATTTTCAAGGCCCATCAGCCAACGAAAGAAGAACTGCTGTATGGCAGCAGGTGGCTGTTGCCGTTAATGCCCTGCGTGTTGATGTGCGCCGCTCAGTTGTCGATTGTAAAACCAAATGGAAACATTTGAAATCGGCAGCGAAAGCGGCGTATGCAGCACGCAGGGCAGCTATGGAACGAACTGGGGGAGGGCCACCACCAGCTGACCTTGACCCAGTTTTTGAGATAATTTGCAGCGCTGTGCCTAAGGAAGGGCTTGTTGGAGTTGATGGAATTGATACAGCATAAGTCATTAGGCAGCCAAGTCATTCCTCACATGAAGGCACATCATCAATGTACATATCAAATAATTCACAATAACAATTTTCACAAATTTATTCAGTTCAAAAAAACGAAAAGGAGAAGATCTTCGGCATCCTCAGGAACGGTTTCCTGCTGCATCGTCTTCGCCACCAAGTTCTCATTCACCAGCTCAACAGTCCGCCCCTCAATCTTCGCCTGCACCTACGACAGCAAGGTAGCGACAACGAAATTCACATTATTGATAGTAATAACACTCAACTCTTTGATAGAGGTTTCTACTTGTCTATTTGTTTTTAGTACACCTCCGGCCATAGAGATGTCTGTAGGAGAGCTAATGGTACGACTACAACAGGAAAACAACAGCATTTTAGAAGCAACAATGCATAGCCAAGAAAGCATCGCACAAGCACTGGAATCACTTGCCAAAACAAACTCTGGACAGTTATAAAAAAAAGATAATGATTACTTTGTATTTTTACGCCAATAAATAGTATGTACGACTTAGTATATTTTTGAATTACACAATAAATGCCTGTTGTTCACCATTGCCAGACTGTTTTGACAAACAACTTAGCTCAAGCAAAGTAATATAACTGAATAAATCATGGAAACAACAATACCATAACGAATTATAAACAATAAATATACAATAGGAAAAATCTACAAAAACTGCTCATACTAGAAATTGTCAACACTTGGGTAAGACAACTTCCAATAGTCAAATAATACAATTATAGGAATTGCCCTTCCTAATAATCAATCCATATTATGAATCCGACCACAACATGCATACTTACAATAAAAGACGTAATCAAGAAGAGGGCATTCGATGTAACTGTTGGCGATCAATTCCTTGTTCCTTCAAAAACAATCATCCAACGTGCTTGATATGTTGCAGATGGCAATTCCATGGGCTGTGTATAATGAAATGAATGTACAAGGAAGACGCACAAGATTGTACCGAGAGAGGGTCAATGATTTAGAGAGAGTCACACCAAAAGAATTTTTTCAACTGACAAGATTGTATCCACACAACTACAGAACTCTACATTACATGCTGGAGCCATATTTGACACCTGTTACTAACACAAACAAAGCTATTAGCTCACATACAAAACTTCAATCAGCATTGAGCTTTTTGATGACAGGTGATAACAGGTGATGACAGGTGATGACAGGTGATGACAGGTGATAATCTCCGTTCGACGGGAAAAGCTCACGGAATGTCAAGCAGCAGCCAGTCGAGACACCTTCACTCTGTGCTACATGCACTCATAACACAAGTAAATTATTTTAAGTTATATTTTAAAAAAAATTAAAAGATTAATGTAAAAACAATAAATCTTACCAAAAACGTGTATTCTTACAGATCGATCATTTCATCAAATACCCGAGTCCAATAGAGCAGCGCAGAATAAAGAGAGAGCTGCAGACAGTGGCAGGACTTCCTGGTGTGATCGGGCTAATTGATGGGGTCCATTGCAAAATTGGAAAATTGCCGGCAGAATCAGCCCACCTATACCTGCATAGACAGAACCTCAAGTGCAAGATAACAAAAACATTGATTTATACTGCTAGCTGCACCACGAAACTTATTATAATTCTTATATTATTACAATCGGTATTGTAGGGACACCACTATCAACTCCATGGCCATTTGTGATAATGATAGAAGATTCTGGAATGTTGTGGCAAAATACCCGGGTCCTATCACGATTCTTATATTTATAACTACAGTCAAGTCAAAGAAGACATGGAAACTGCTGACATGTTCAATGGTATTTTGTTTGGTACGCAAAATAAGATACAATATTAGCTAATTGCACATATAAAAAAAATTATCGTGCATGTTACAGAAAAATTTCCTTTGATTGCAGGAGACAGTGGTTATCCAGTGCGAACAATCTTGATGACAAATCATGCTGAAGAAAGATACAACTTGGTGCATAAAAGAACGAGATTCATTGTGGAATGCGCATTTGGAGATGTAAAGAACAGGTGGAGATGTATAAGCAGACAGGGTAAGTAAAAAAAATGTTACCGTTCATTCTCAAATGATATGCTTCACCTGGGAATCTGTTGGTGCTGACCCGGAATAGCTCTATCTTTACAGGTGGTGAGCTGACAGCTGTACTTCTCACCAGAGGTCACCTGCAAGATCATAACATCTTGTTTTGCGCTTCACAACTTTTGTGTAAATAATGGAGTTGAGCTGCCAGAAGAGATCGAAGAAATACATCATCATCATCATCATCATCATCATGCTGAAGATGTCTACAACAGAGAGGAAAATGCTTTGGATATGTACGCTGATGGAGTTGGTGCACAAGCTGACATACGGAGAGATATTGTAGCAAATTACTTCCAGTAGCAGTTATCCATTATTATTATTCATCACTTATTAGTTAATTACTATTATTATTATTACTACAACTCACAAATTATTAATTGTTATTAATTTACCATGACGTAGACGCTACAACGAGTTGAATTTGGTACCACGTGACTCTATCAAAACCGCAGTATAAAAAAATGTCGTACCCTGAGGTTATAGACATTTGTTTTTATTGTTTTAATATTTCTGGAACTAAGGTTACTAACGCCAAAGTTTAAAGTTCATCAGATAGCCAATCATTTACAGCACAGGAAATCTGCTGAAATCTTCCTTGCAGACCTGTTCAGTATTAGTTACATGTGTTCAAACTTTGTATACTTCAACTGAAATCTGTCAGCGCTCAGAATGGTATTTTGACAATTTGTTAATTTTCATTCATGTGTATGTATGTTAGCTATCTAGTGGTGTATTATTTTGAATAATTGGTGAAACTTATTGGGTAAAATTAATCTTTTTCTGAAAAAGGGTAAGAAAAATATTTTTCAAAAATTCTACAATAGCGTGAGATTCCACCGACCATAATACGCTGATATTGCGGGCGGAAATAAACATTGATATGGTTTTACATTAATAAAATTTATCAACTGGCTATCAACTGAGACAGAATTACTAAACAATAATAAATTTATTTGTCCAAATAAATTAATGTTATAATTTCAACGCTGAAAAGTTTAATTTTGCTATCGGTGTGAGTTTGAAAAAACACTCATTTTTGCAGTTTCTCAATAATAATGATTGAAAATAAATCTGTTTTCACATTATTTCTACTAATAATAATTAATTTAATATTATTAGAAAAAATAATTAGAATATTAATTAATAACACATTGATTGTAATAATTACTAATCGATTGAGAGTAATTATTATCTTTCTGGTTGTTGTGTATTTAAATTAATCATAATTATTATAGAAATAATAATTGCAATTATTATTGTTATCAGTGGTAGCAAATTACAATCGTCATGATAATGGTTTTGCTGTACGCATATATATACACGCAAACAATATATATATACAGGCGCGTATATTGTTTGCACTAGTAGATACGCTTGGGTGATCCGCCTGCGGTCACGTTGCCACCGCAAACAATGTGATTTTTAAGACATTATGCTTTTTTTTAAATTCGTTTTTTAGTATGTTGATCAAATTTGGGCCAATTATTTTTAGAACCAATGAACGTATCAGCTTCTACTAGACAAGTTGCCACCAATTTTAAATATAAAAAAAAAATCTAAAACTTCTCACTACACTATCTACATGACGACGATACGTCTCGTTTCATAACTTTTAACTACTCACTATTTTTTTGTGACATTAATATTATTATCAATTATTATTTTTGTTGTGGTAGCAGAATAAAAACTGTACCGCTTTTTGTTATATGTATGTATATACTATATATATAATATTATAATAATATATATTCATAATATTGTTTCTCTTCATTATTTTAATTATTATTATCCATAATAATAATAAATATTAGTTATTAGTAGTAAAAGTAAGTAGTAGTATAATAATATACTAAGTACAATAAATACTACTTACTTACTTAGCTAGTAGTTTTTGTTCTGATTACTTATTATCATCATCATCATTGTGATAATAATAAACAACTGGTTACTATAATTTATAAATAATAATACGTATTATATTTATGAACTTATGTTGATGGTTGTTGTTGCTCGTTGTTAAAGTTTTTGAACAAATTATAATAATTAGTTTTTAATAAATAAACAAAAAAAATAAATATATATATTTATAAATAAATATTATTATTATTATTATAATTATTATTATTTATTTATTATTAATAATCTTAAATAAAAAACGTAATAATATTGCTATCAACAAGTCAAATATGCCCAAATGATGGTTTATTTCAAATTACATTCGTCATAAAATATCAAGTTGGTGTCAACACTAATTAATTAACAATTATCATCAATCACTGAAAAGAAATATATACACTCACTTGAAACCGTAAAATCATTATCCTCTTCCCATTGTGACCACATGGTAATGAAAGGCAGATACGTGTACAGCAAGGCAAACAAATATCATAATAAGTTTATAGGAAAACTTGCGTGCCTGCTATGATTCTTGGTTTAGAAAATGACGTTGATCTGCAGCAAAAACGCTTGGCTCAATAATGGTCACATAGACCTATAAATGTAGTTTATTGTTTGGTTACAATGGAAATTGGAATTGATAAAGAAGGTGGATTATCAGAAGTGGTATTTTGGGAGTTATCTACTCTCTTTGGTTCTATTTGTGGGTTTGGTTCTATTTATAGCTCTTTGCGCAAAGGTGTAATTTGATTCTATTTATAGTTCTATGCGTAATGGTGTAATTTGGTTAGCACTTTGGACTGCAAGGAGAAAACTGTTGCTGACTTATGGTTCTCCCTGCCGTGGTAAGATAACAATTTACTTCTATTTAGAATGGAATGTTGAGAAAGGAAAGTTGGTGATTATAAACATTCACTATTCATGAATCTTGAATACAAAATGGTATAATCTATATATAAAAAGCAAAGCGGTTAATAGGTAGCAAAGCAGGGACAAAGCTTAGATAAGACAATGCTATTCAGAGCAGAGTAAAATATAATATTGTATAAACAGTTAAAACACAAAATGCAGAAAATCTGAAAACAATTGGATTCTGGGTATTAATAATATTTGGAGTTGTCTGATGTATGAAAGGATAACTCCACAGAAAAACTTTAACAAGCGAATGAAATTATTTAATGAAAAGTCAATTACAAGAATGTTGTTATAATTAAAGTTCCAAAGTAGTTATAAAATCTTTTCACAAGATATTAGCTGAGATTTAAGGAATTTCTAAGTCTTTAGATTTACAAGATGCAGATAATATTAATTGAGAGATTTAAAAATTAATGTTATAATTGAAGTTTTAAAATGTGGAATTGTTGTTAAATTTGAAACTATTAAAATTTTGAATTGTTGAAGTTTGAAACCCGCAATGTTTTTATGTGACACAAAATTTCTGCTAAATATTAGAGAGCAAGTTAGTTATGGTAATAAAGAACAGTCTTACAGAATAATACAGTCCAAAAGCTCCAGAGGTTAGAGTCAAAGTGTCGGCCAACTCCAAGGGCTCAGGTGACTGGTGGGGTGCTGATGGAGCGGGGTCCTGTTGCTGTCGACGGCGCTAAAGTTGTTGATATGATATTAGTGTAGGATAATGTTTGTTGTAATACCTTTCGCGGGAAATTTGTTTGTTGATTTTAAAGTTTAGCTGTGGGCTTTAGTCTTCTGTAGGAATTGACGTCTGTGAACTTTTGTTGTTGTGGGCTTGTGATTCTTCTTTGAGTGTTTGGTCGGCTTGTAGTAATTTGTTCTTCCAAGATTGGGATAGGTTAATATGTGGGGATCTCTGTCTGGTGCAGAAAGCCAAAGCTGTTTATCTACAACCACAGATGGCGAGTAGAATCTGGAACATATTGAAGTTGATAGCTGACAGAACTGTATGTAAATCACAGCAACCTGAAGTCCTAGGTTGAGTGCTCGAACCGTGGTAAATACTGATGGTGATAAATAATTGATGCCACAGAAAAATTGTATAAGAAATGTTGCCACAAAGCGTTGAAAATTTAGGTTGAATACTGAATTGTGTGAGACTGCAGGCCTGCGTCTTCTCTCTATGAAACCTATATCCTGGACAAGATTTTACATTTTTGTTTCCACATGTACATTCACCAATCATTGAGCAAGGCCTCAGTCTCACTGCCAATCACTATTATATTTATTACTAGGTCACTGCTGCTATCATTTGCAAAAATTTACATAGTGCAATTTAATATTTTTGGCCACACTTCAAGTTATAAAATTCTCACACCTGTTTGTGTGGTGTGATTATTCATTTATTTTAATTGGTTTTCTATATACTAAGATTGATGGTCTCTTTGGCATTTGACACTTGCATCAATAATTAGGTGGACTCTGGTCAGTATATACATTCAGTTCTGTCAGTAACCATAAAATCTCTGCATTGGGTTTGTATCCCCAGCTGTCATCAATTTTTATATAGATTGGAATACAAAATAATAGATCAATGAAACAGACACATCCCAAACATCTCAATGGTTAAAGGCAGATGTTTAAAGCATAAGCAGTTAATAGCATTCATTCGCGGCTTTTAAAAGGGTGTACACTGTATTTGCATGGAATGTTCATTTATAATTGGGTGGACTATTTCATGGCACCAACGGTGGATTGACTGACTGATTGATTATATATACATTCAACCCGGCCATTTCATTTGGATGTAGGTATTTTAATCAAAAGTTATCTTCTTTCAGTTTTGTTAGACTACACCATAGTGTGATGGAATTGTGCGAGCAGCCGTGTACAGATGGATGAGCCGTAGCTGCTTCTGTTATTAAGAAGCAGATGACTGACCTTGGATGCCTAGCAACAAGTGGAGACTCTGTCCCTATCTGATGAAGAAGGTGCTAGTCGTACAAAGATCGATCTAAGGAAAGCCAGGCTAAGGAGTTCCAAGCAGCCATCTTATCTAGTTATTATTATTTACGAGGCCTTAGTAGCGCCCGCTTGTTTGTTAGCGTTGTTGTATATATTCTATGTTTGGCGTCATCGAGTTATGACTATTAATGCGCCTGTTTGTCTTTAACCAATCAGATTGTATTGTTTTTATCCAATCATATTGTGTGCATTTCAACTGTTATGTTTCTGCATAAATAGAAGGGCAGATCCCCCAGTGAGTTAGAGTTAGTTGGAGATTTGTGGTGAATGCACCTTGGTACGTTTGGGATAACGTAGTGTGTTCTTGTATAGTCTTGGACTGAATTAGTGGGCTCTAATTATCATTGAGCTATTATACACTTCGTGGACTTTCTCTCATTATAAGGTTTTGTATATCTTCGATAATATATATACTGTTGATAAACCTGCAACTCTTCTGTTACTGTCATTGCTTTGCCTACAATACTAGTTGTCTATAACACATTCTTAGAGATTATAACACACTCTTGGAAATTGTAACGAAACTGTCTATAACACGTCATTGTGAACTATACGCGCACTTGGAAACTAGTTTGCCAACCTTAAAAATAAACCGGATCTGTCTGCAATAATACTGATCTCATGGAGCAGAGAACAGAAAGTCACCGGATTGACATTACCATAGACTGAGTATAACCGTATACATTGGAGATTACTACCCCCGTACCGGTAGCCTTGTATAACGGGACATTTGCCTTACACTATAGAAGCTCAAGCTACCAATTGTTTGCTTCAGTGAATACCGTATGCTCTACATTGCATACTAGCTGCTCTCAACAGGTGTCGGTGAAGGCTCTGTGGTTCAATACGGCACAGAAAACCATTACAACAGTTCTATGCCATATTTCTATGGACTACACTGTTTTATGCCATAGTTCTATGGACTACACTGTTCTATGCTATAGTTCTATGGACTACACTGTTCTATGCCATAGTTCTATGGACTACACTGTTCTATGCCATAGTTCTATGGACTACACTGTTCTATGCCATAGTTCTATAGACTACACTGTTCTATGCCATAGTTCTATGGACTACACTGTTCTATGCCATAGTTCTATGGACTACACTGTTCTATGCCATAGTTCTATGGACTACACTGTTCTATGCTATAGTTCTATGGAATAGTTCTATGGACTACACTGTTCTATGCCATAGTTCTATGGACTACACTGTTCTATGCTATAGTTCTATGGAATAGTTCTATGGACTACACTGTTCTATGCCATAGTTCTATGGACTACACTGTTCTATGCTATAGTTCTATGGAATAGTTCTATGGACTACACTGTTTTGTAGTTGAAATTGATTGTTGCCAAGAAATTTCTTATGTTAGAATGATTTATACATTCCTCACACCGCTTTTTTCGGCTTTCTCGCTCTCATTGGAAACGTTTTTGACAGTCTAAGCTATTGACCCTACAGGGTCACTTGTCTGAACCTAACAGTCTTACATGCAGTAAAAATGAGAATTTTTTGAGACAGACGGGTGAGAGTTATTATTGCTGGTCAAAGAACTGACACAGATAATATTTCTAATAATAAATACATAGTTTCTGTTAATTTGAACCTGTTGGAGTCCTATAGTCGTGAAAGTGATGTTTGGTGAGCTAATAATTATTTATTATTATTTGGAGATTGTCTTCTTATAGATGAGCAGACCTGCCAACTTTCACCTGTTTCCCCTTGTTCTCACTTTCTCTCTTTTCCAAGGAAAAAGATTGTAAAAACAACTGGTTTATTTTATTTTCTTTTGTTAGTTATTAGAATTACTTATTTACAGGACAAATAATGATTGATAATTAGTATTATCAAGTATTTCTTCATTATACTACCCCACCAACGAGTTTAAAGTTCAGTATGTAGAAGTTGTGGTGATTATGATATTAGTATTGGTGGACTATATATAGTAGTTAGTAGATGATAGATTAGACACATAAAAATACTCATAATAATAGTGTTTATAAACTGCTATCAGATGAAAATAATTTTGATACAGAAATTGTTCTTGTGGCAGGTCGTTGAAAATTTAAAAATAAATTTCACTAAGAAGCTAAAAGTTGTCTTTTCGTGCGCATAAATTGATGTACTGATGCAGAAACATAGACATTTCTCACTTCGTTTCTTGGATGTGACAGTTTTAATTGACAACTAATTGACCCCTATTTTTTTTCTGCACGCTCTCTCACTTTCTCCTATTGCACTTCGCTCGGCTCTAACTCTAGTGGTAGTTACTAATGACCCTGTAGACCCTACAGGGTCACTAGTAGTTACTGTTTTAATTCAATTATTATCAAGATGTCATTCTCATTAAATGATTCGTTTGCATTTCTTGTTTTCACTTTGGTACTTTCGCGATGTTTTTTTACCCGAATGACCATTCACACTCTTGTCCAAGTTTCAATGTTGGCAGGTCTGTAGAAGAATCCTGTGCGAAGATGAAGTTAATTTTAGCTCTATCGCACAGACTGTTGAGTTTTAAACTAATTTTTAAAAAAGTTATTTCAATTGAAAAGTGAGTCAATTGGTGGGTGCGCTCAAGCATAAAGGGATTAATAATTACATCTCATGATTAAATTCTCAAATCCTAGCTATATCATTGTTAGTGATGATGTCGACATCCTGTATCAGTGTGGATAAATAGCATGTAGTTGTCTATACTGTTTGTTAGGTTCGGTCTCCACGGTTAGCCATCGGTGGTGATCTACAAAACATCTTAGAGTTGGCTCCATATGTGCTAGTCGAACGGAATATCATCGCTCACTTGCACTTGGTTCTTTCTCCATTCCCCATCCCATGAGTTTGATGTTTGGTTGGGGTGGTGAGTGTCTTTTTAAGTTGATTACATGTTGATCTATTCCATTTACTATTGAATTTTTTAGTGGACTGTTAATTCGTTTTTCTATTAATGTAGATAGTCTGACTGGCCAGTTGCTAGCTCTAGACCAAACTATATTGATGTGAGAGCATATCAGGTCGATATCCATCGCTGGAAAATTGGGTTTCTACCCAATTACATTTTATAAGAAGGAGAACAGATGTTGAAATGAAAAGAAATGTTGAGAGTTGTCATCTCTACAATACTTTGAGCTGGAATAATTTCTTAAAAGCTACAGGGAAATAAACACCGATGATTTTGATTATAACATAATGTAGGTAAAACAGTGCTGTTTATCTCTGCTGTTTACCTGCATTTTATCTAAATAAACTTCTTAGCACATCGTCTATTTTTATTGATAGGCTGAGTGTTTGGTACTTCAACTCACCAAGAACCAATGCAGCCTGCTGAGCACTAAGAAATTCTCCGTGTTATTTTTAATGCAAATATAATGTTCACTCTGGCTTTTAGTTTGTTTGGCTAGGATGACAAGTTGACTGATTTCAAACATAACAAAAGTTTTCCTTCGTTTAATGACAAAGTTATTATTTGAGCAAAAGAAAGTATCTTTAAACCCTTCCAGTGCGATGTGATGAGCATAGGTCCCAGGCAGAGCCATATCAGCCTTTTGACTCCAAGAAATAGTGTATAGGACTTTTGTATCTCCTTTAGCTAATTGCAGCTTGTACAGATGGAGGGGAGGTGTACTGTACAAGGGGTGTAGTGTAGCAACAACAGAAGGAGAGGGGTGTACTGTACAAGGGGTGTAGTGTAGCAACAACAGAAGGAGAGGGGTGTACTGTACAAGGGGTGTAGTGTAGGAACAACAGAGGAGAGGGGTGTACTGTACAAGGGGTGTAGTGTAGCAACAACAGAGGAGAGGGGTGCACTGTACAAGGGGTGTAGTGTAGGAACAACAGAGGAGAGGGGTGCACTGTACAAGGGGTGTAGTGTAGGAACAACAGAAGGAGAGGGGTGTACTGCACAAGGGGTGTAGTGTAGCAACAACAGAAGGAGAGGGGTGTACTGTACAAGAGGTGTAGTGTAGCAACAACAGAAGGAGAGGGGTGTCCTGTACAAGGGGTGTAGTGTAGCAAAAACAAAGGGAGAGGAGTGCACAATTCACTCAACTGAATGCCGAGCCCAAACCAGAGTCCAAGCCTCAGTCAAAATCCAAGACACTCTACTCCGACATTCGATGAGCCTCAGTCTAGCACTACTCAGTACAGACAATAGTCAATGAGTCTCAGTCAACCACTACTCAGTACAGACAATATTTGACACTAGCAAAACCATCCAGAGAAATAATTCATATGTTGAGTGAGCCGCACTTAGCTCATTGTAACAGCAAAAGTATATCTCAAAGACGTTTACAACACAAAATCTAGGACAGAATTGTACAAATGGACAAAACAATACACTTTCCACTTAACTAACAGAGCAAGGCATGCAATACAATTTACAAAATTTGCAACCGCGGTTGAAGCAAGTTAGTATTTGGTGGCAGGCGAAACCTGCTCTTTTATTACCACACTTTTTGTCTTCTAGAATGTTTTCTTGTCATCTCTATTGCCTTTAGGGAGTCGTCTTTTTTGGCAGTTAGAAGAGGAGGCAACTTGTCTTGAAGGTTTCAAGTCGATCTAAACTAGATTTACAAAAGTATGGAGTTCTGTCTCATGCAAGAGAGGACCCACCAACTTGCTGGAGGGGTAGAGGAGGTTTTTGGTAAAAAGTTGAGAAGGGATTGAGCATGGGGGAGGTGAGTTAGGGGTGCATCTAGGTAGATTATTTATTGTAACCATCACACTTCATCGATGGTCTTTTTCAACTACAGATGTGGGAGGGTTTCTTCAAATGCATTACACTTAGGTAGAGGTGGGAGGTCAAGAAAATAAACAATGGAAGGGAGGAGTGAGCGAGAGGGGAGAGAAGAAAGAAAACACTCCTGGCCACTCGATCTCTCGACTACATCAGTTTGACTTTTATTTCCCTTTACAACAGTGGTGGTGGTGGCTGTTTGACTTTTAACCTTGACAGCAAACAGAGGGGCTCAAGAAAACAACAACCGTCACAATAATGATGAAGTTTTGATTGAAACTGTCATGAAGAGTTATCGGTTTGAGGTAGGGATTCACCTTTTTGACCAGCAGCATATCTCACATAGAACTATTCTTCTTTTTTATCTTATTTGACTGAAAGTTAGTAAGACGTTTGCTATCTTGCAATTCAATCATTTATTGCATCACATCACCTTACATCACATCACATCACCTTACATCACATTACCTTACATCACATCACCTTACATCACATCACCTTACATCACCTTGCATCACATTACCTTACATCATATCACCTTACATCACATCACCTTACATCACATTACCTTACATCACATCACCTTACATCACATCACCTTACATCACATTACCTTACATCATATCACCTTACATCACATCACCTTACATCACATTACCTTACATCACATTACCTTACATCACATCACTTTACATCACATTACCTTACATCACATCACCTTACATCACATCACCTCACCTTACATCACATCACCTTACATCACATCACCTTACATCACATCACCTTACATCACATTACCTTACATCACACCACCTTACATCGTATCACCTTACATCACATTATCTTACATCACATCACATCACCTTACATCACATTACCTTACATCGTATCACCTTACATCACATCACCTTACATCACATTACCTTACATCACATCACCTTACATCACATCACCTTACATCACATTACCTTACATCACATTACCTTACATCACCTTACATCACCTTACCTTACATCAATCTTATATTTTATGCACCAACAAACTGAGTTTGTAAATAATAAAGCAACTAAAGATAGTTCTGCACAATCAACTCATTGTTTAAACAATAAAAACAGTTTACACTAATTCTGGACCAACTAAACACCAAATGTTAAACATCTATCACGATATGGTTATATCTTGTAAGTTGATAAACTGAACATAGTTGCCTGGAGAGGAAGACAACTGTGTGATATTTTAAACAAGAACACAATAAATAGTGAAGTATTATTACTTATACAGTACAGCATTCGCTGAAGACGGCAGCATTCGCTGAAGACGGTAGCATTCACTGCAGACTGTAGCATTCACTGCAGACTGTAGCATTCACTGCAGACTGTAGCATTGACTGCCGACTGTAGCATTCACTGCAGACTGTAGCATTCACTGCAGACTGTAGCATTCACTGCAGACTGTAGCATTCACTGCAGACTGTAGCATTCACTGCAGACTGTAGCATTCACTGCAGACTGTAGCATTCACTGAAGACTGTAGCATTCACTGCAGACTGTAGCATTCACTGCAGATGGTAGCATTCACTGTCGGCGGTAGCATTCTGGCACAGAAAGTACTGCTGTTGTTGAGGGTTCTAAATTAAAGAGAAAACAACTTCGCTTTGATGATATTCCAAAATAGTAGCATTTGCTGTCCTTGACACAGGCATAAGCACAAAACTCCACAATCATACGGCTTTCACCAATATCGATGTGGTTATACATCTTCTTTTTGCTGCAATCTTGACTGGACACAAATTTGGCTGGACACGTGCGGTTTATCTCACCTAAAATGTCACATTGGTAGAATAATAACTGATTAGATTTTCTTCCAGTAGTTGTGGTTTCCCCTCCCTAAGTATTTATATTCAAAGAACTTACTTGCAACAGTTGTGGTGGAGACAACGGTTGTTGGTACTGGTGTCACAGTGATTGTTGGTGTTGCCACAGTTATTGTTGGTGCTGCCACAGTTGTTGTTGCTGACACAGTTACTGCTAGTGCAGCAGTTGTTAGTGCTGGTGCCACAATGGTCGTTGCAATTACAGGAATCTCACAGATGAAGGCCATGTTTGTAAAAGAGTCAAATGAAATTTTTTGGGAGTTTGAACGGATTAGCCAGCTACAGCCACTCTGTCCCTGGTTGCCTGGACCATAGACATCTGGTATGTATGCACTTTCACTGATGTCTGTGAGATCATCAATCCAGCGGTTTATCGAACCATCGGCGATGATTCCGATATAAAAGATGGCAGTCACACCAGTAGCTGTATGAACAGATTTAAAGCTTAGAAACTATTTCAACAATCTTTGAAGTTCAGCGTAAACTAAATTAAACTTTGTTTTCAAAACATTTTAGTTGTTGTTAGCTCTTACTGAAGGTAGGATCATGAGCCCTTACTGAAGGTAAGATCATGGGCCCTTACTGAAGGTAAGATCATGGACCCTTACTGAAGGTAAGATCATGGGCCCTTACTGAAGGTAAGATCATGGGCCCTTACTGAAGGTAAGATCATGGGCCCTTACTGAAGGTAAGATCATGAGCCCTTACTGAAGGTAGGATCATGGGCCCTTACTGAAGGTAAGATCATGGGCCCTTACTGAAGGTAAGATCACGGGCCCTTACTGAAGGTAAGATCATGGGCCCTTACTGAAGGTAAGATCACGGGCCCTTACTGAAGGTAAGATCATGGGCCCTTACTGAAGGTAAGATCATGAGCTATCCAACAATTATACAACAGGTTCTCGGCTATTTCGTAACTCACCTTGTATCCACTCACACAAGAAGTTGTTTTTTGCTAAAGATTTTACGGTAGCTATGAATCCCCCAATATCGTTACAGTAGCTCTCTGCATTGGAGCGAGAGGATCTGTGGTTACTTAGTTCATAACACCTCCCTTCAAACACTCTCCTTCCAGGAACAGAAAGGCAACTTGGTTGTGCCAGCACAATATGCAGGATAGTCGCATAAAATAATGTTCGCATCATGTTGTTTCTAAGAATCCGAATGAAGACCAGTAAAAGAAGAGTTTTTTGCTACCCTCACTGATCAGCAGCAATCAACTGATGTATTTAACTCTTTGGCAGTAATTATAGGATGCGTCTAGGTGTATGAACTTATAATAGCGACGTGTTTTGTTTTATTTATTCTTTTATGTTTTGTTCATCCTAGTCAGCTCATTATTGATACAACAAAGACATCAAACAAACTGCGTGTAATCAAAGACACTCAAGAAACCATCAAGGCATCAAAATCTTTTCAATAGAGAGCAAATCATCATAGAATAAATGTGATATATTAAATCAATCCACTTGGTAACTTAGTAACAGCAGCTATCAAAGGTTGTTAGTAACAGAATACTACTCAATACGCAGAGAACTTTGTATAATCTCAAGGAGAGGGGAGATAACTTTCCACCTTTACAATCACACCTGCTATCAGTTGTTTTCTGCAGCACTACACCTATTGTGTACCATCTATACTAAACATACACCAATAGACACAATGATCTCTCTATTAGGTGCTTCAGTGACAAAAGAAAAAGCCTTTCATCACGCAATTCATATTCTAGATTTGTGAATTATTCTCTGTTGTTTCTGGAATCCTAATGGATTGAAACCCATCCTTGACTGGCGCCATCATGCTTTCGGTATATTATTTTTTAAGATTTGCAAACTTTGATTGGCAAACAGGTAGTTCAAAATGTTTTGAAAGAAGGAACTTGATTATGAAAGAGAATTTATTTTGACCTTAAAACTTTCAAAAGAAGATCAAAGAACGAACAAACAGACTTTAGGTTCCAGATAGTCACTCTACACAGAAATGACCTTAGGTTCCAGATAGTCTCTCTACACAGAAATGACCTTAGGTTCCAGATAGTCACTCTACCCAGAAGTGACTTTAGGTTCCAGATAGTCACTCTACACAGAAATGACCTTAGGTTATAGATTGTCACTCTACACAGAAATGACTTAGGTTACAGATAGTCACTCTACACAGAAATTACTTAGGTTACAGATAGTCACTCTACACAGAAATGACTGTAGGTTCCAGATAGTCACTCTACACAGAAATGATTTTAGGTTACAGATAGTCACTCTACACAGAGGTGACCTTAGGTTCCAGATAGTCACTCTACACAGAACTGACCTTAGGTTCCAGATAGTCACTCTACACAGAACTGACCTTAGGTTCCAGATAGTCACTCTACACAGAACTGACCTTAGGTTCCAGGTAGTCACTCTACACAGAAGTGACCAAGTAGTTGGGTGATCCCTCCATCAGATTCTCAGCTCCTTGCTGTCACTGAACCCTCCTTTGAGCTTCAACAGCTCAGAAATGTATCCAACTCTTCATCAATCACCGAGGTAGCCCTAGATCCAACAGGCCCAACTAGTATCAGTAGTAATATATGAGCAGATCTCCCTACCAAGTGTTTTTTTGTGGATCTGACCTTGGAGTTTAGGCAATGGGTTACGACGTTGGATGAATTCGCCGAGTTTCTATTGTATTTTACTTGAGGGGTACTTGAGTGGCGTTTGAATGGCATTTAAGTAGCATTTGAGTTTTGATTATTTTTTTACTTAATTTGAACTCATATGACAGCTAGATTTTGAATGTATGGCATTCAAGTTTTGATAATTATTTTACATAACTCAAACTCATATGATATTTTGAGAGAGAGGAGAGAAGAATGAGGAGATATAACTACATTGAATCAATATATGATTATACACATTTATTACATAATAAGTAGGAAAATATTCTTGTATAATATAGCTAGAGTTAGTAAATACTAAGTAGTACAGAGCACAACAACCTGTAATGACAAACAATATATAGTATTTTTTTTACAATGTAGTCATACAGAGCACTACAACTTGTAATGACAATCAATGCATAGTCTTTGGAGAGAGGGGAGAGGAGAGATGAGAGAGGAGAGAAGAGAGAGGAGAGAGAGGAGAGAGATTTTTTTTAGTTTTTATACATTTATGTATATATGGATAATTATGTGCATATTTATGAATATATTTACATTTACATTGAATAATATACATTTATTACATAATAAGTATATTAAATGCTATAAAATATGTTGGAAAATCACCAAATTAGACCTCTAGATGGTTAAAATCTACAGTATTTGGGAAATAACTGCAAGAGAGGAGAGAAGAGTATTTGGTAGAGGAGAGAGTATGTTGAGAGAGAGGAGAGATAAAAAGAGGAGAGAGGAGAGAGGAGATATATCTACATTGAATAAATACAGTGATTAAAAATGAAACAATATGTGAATATATACATTTATTGTGTAATAAGTAGGGAAAATCTCATACAATATAGCTAGAGTCAGTAAATATTAAATAATACAAACTTAGGAAGGAAGACTTCTGTTCTATGTACTTTTGATTCCATAATGAACTAAAATGAAAAGTTATGTATTAGTATAGAATGGTTAAACAGAAATTTAAAACAACTACAAACTCTTACTAAATAGTACTTTTTTATTAATTATTACCTTGTCATCAAAAATTGACTGTTAATCAGATGTTTTTGTAGCTTTTCGTGTCTTTCGTTGTTGAGTCCTTACCCTTCTAGCTTGTCTTTGAGCGGACTGTCGCTGCATGTTTCTTCTTTTTAGAGCAAGTTCTTTACGAGCACACTCGATAGAAATTGGTGTGTTTACCTGTTGTAGTTGATATTGTCGTTGTTGTAATACGTAATGTAATCTCTGAATGTCTGATGTAACATCATTCCCTAAGAGCTTTAATGTTAGAAAAGATTCAGTTCGAAAACTATTTAGCTGCTCTATCAAGTCTTTCTGTATGAATTTACAATTGTTTGAGATAATTCGCACTCTCTCTTCAATTTTCTTATTGCATATGTTTTGTAGAAGTATCAAGTCCTCTTGAGTCAAAGATTTAGGCTGAGTTTCTGATTCTGTGTTGTTAACTATTTCCATTTTTTGTCAATGAATCTGAAAAAAAAAACAAAAAAAAACAGATGATTAATTTTGTTCAGTTGTTTTAGTATAATAAATAATATATGAGTAAAAACTGTAATTTATTAAGTTTTTACCTTGATGCTCTTCTAATAGCTGTAGTAGATGTTGCTTCTCTGATAGCTGTTGTAGAACTGGATGCTTTCTGTGTGAAAACTATGGCTCTTATATAGCTAAAGTTGTACTGATTAAACCCTATGAACACCATCTCGTGTCAATCTCTATGAATCAACATTTGTTCACGCGAAGGAAGGTCAATGCTTTCGCGGGAATAAATAAATAATTTTCACGCGAATACAAACCAATGCTTTCGCGGGAATAAATAAGTTATTTTCACGCGAATGGAAACCGTTGCTTTCGCGGGAATAAATAATTTATTTTCACACGAATAGAAACCAATGCTTTCGCGGGAATAAATGATTTTATTTCCCGCGGATGAAAGTCAATGTTGTCGCGGGAATAAATACTTTATTTTCACGCGAATACAAACCGTTGCTTTCGCGGGAATAAATATTTTATTTTCACGCGAATAGAAACCAATGCTTTCGCGGGAATAAATGATTTTATTTCCCGCGGATGAAAGTCAATGTTGTCGCGGGAATAGATACTTTATTTTCATGCGAATACAAACCGTTGCCTTCGCGTGAAAATAAAATATTTATTCCCGCGAAAGCATTGGTTTCTATTCGCGTGAAAATAAATTATTTATTCCCGCGAAAGCAACGGTTTGTATTCGCGTGAAAATAAAGTATTTATTCCCGCGAAAGCAACGGTTTCCATTCGCGTGAAAACAAAGTATTTATTCCCGCGACAACATTGACTTTCATCCGCGGGAAATAAAATCATTTATTCCCGCGAAAGCATTGGTTTCTATTCGCGTGAAAATAAAATATTTATTCCCGCGAAAGCAACGGTTTCCATTCGCGGGAAATTAAATCATTTATTCCCGCGAAGGCAACAGTTTGCATTCGTGTGAAAATAAAGTACTTATTCCCGCGAAAGAATTGGTTTCTATTCGCGTGAAAATAAATTATTTATTCCCGCGAAAGCATTGGTTTCCATTCGCGTGAAAATAACTTATTTATTCCCGCGAAAGCATTGGTTTGTATTCGCGTGAAAATTATTTATTTATTCCCGCGAAAGCATTGACCTTCCTTCGCGTGAACAAATGTTGATTCATAGAGATTGACACGAGATGGTGTTCATAGGGTTTAATCAGTACAACTTTAGCTATATAAGAACCATAGTTTTCACACAGAAAGCATCCAGTTCTACAGCGACTAACAGAGGAGCAACATCTACTACAGCTATTAGGAGAGCAACAAGGTAAGAAGCACTAAAATAATTATTTGTTTTTAATTAATTGAAACATCTAGGTTTTTGAATCTTAGTTTTTAAAAACAATCTTTTAATAAAACAATAGTTTCAGTATATTTACATCATTAAACTAAGTTCTTTTACTTTTTGCAGGTATGATGACATCACACTCCAAAGCACTTCCTAAGCTCCATATTGAACCAATCACAGCTACCAACAACACTAACGCTATTTCCACTACAACCATCATTTCCACCACCAACGGCATTCACATTGATGATAGAAGATCCAATCCTAACACCTTTAATGATACATCTTCTCGCTCAAACACCAATGCTCATGCTGATATAGCAATGAATCATCATGTAGTTTCAGCTGACTCTCCTTTGAGTCCCACACCGGACTACACATATCTGCATGAGAACAGTGAAGGCAAACGAACGGAGGATATCAAAAAACCGATAGTGACATTATCTCAAGCTTCAATTTCCTTTTTATTCAGCAACTGCAAGAATAATACCGCAAACAAACTTAGAGAGTTTGAATTGCTCGAGATGGCTGGAATAATGACAGGAGCTATGCAGAAAGGAATGTTGGAAATCGGAAATTTTGTGAGTTTGTTGGATTTACCAATTCCTACGATATTGGAGGTTTTCGATGTTAATTACGTTGAAGATTATGGTATATTGGACTATGAATATGTTTTAAAAAACAATCATCGAATTCGAGTCAAGTCACTGATTGACAAAGAACTTACGATGGAGCTACAGGAACTTGATCCCGGCTCTTCACAAATCGTAGTGTACATGGGAAAGCTAGAAGAAAATCAACCCGATCTACGTATTGTAGGAGATAATCATCATCATCATCAAGGGCTAAAACAACGAGTTATAGCCAAAATCTTGAGAAAAAAATCATTGAAACAGTTGCAAGCATACTTTGATATCATCACTTTCGATAATATTCCTGTCAACACTCTTCTGACATTCACTAGACTTTCAGTTTGGAAAAATTTGAAGTCGAAGCAGCGAAAACGAAAACAAGATACATCGCCTTTACGTATCACTCACACTGTCACTTACAGATACATGATGAATGACGGATCTTTGATGACTGGGAAGATTGTTGTCCCTCCTGAGAACGTTTTGAAGATCAAAAATCATGAATGCGGTATGATCCACTATAAAAGTACGATGACAACTGAAAGCGGCACAAAGAAACACATTCTCACGATTCTGAGTGTTGAAGAAGCTTTGATGCTTCTATCTACTTCAAGTGAAAAAGAAGGAAGAGCTTTCAGACTTTCTCTATTTGACGATGCTGAGCTGATGAAAAGTTATGATGATGATGTTGCCGCTGATGATGCTGCTGATGATGATGATGATGATGATGATGATGATGATGATGATGATGATGATGATGATGATGATGATGATGATGATGATGATGATGATGATGATGATGATGATGATGATGATGATGATGATGATGATGATGATGATGATGATGATGATGATGATGATGATGATGATGATGATGATGATGATGATGATGATGATGACAATGATAACATTGATGCTTATACTGATGAAGAAGATGATAATATGACTGATGATGACTCTGAGAACAAAAAATTTGAGGAAAAAGATGAAGTTGTCGACAATGATAGTGAGAAAAGCAATGAAGATGACAAACACATTTCAAGCGAAGCTAGCAGGATTTCAATATCGGAAATTTAATTAAGGTATGTTAATCTTCACTAGTAATAAGTAACTACTAATAGCCGTATTTTTCACCATAGTATAATGTAGTTGTTATAACGACATCTATGTATGCTTTTAGATAGAATACGTGTACAAGTGAATGACCGTCGACTCGCCAAAATCTATCAGCAACAACTCATAAACATTAAATTACATATTATTTGTATTGTGCAATAATTTGTATATATTTAGTGTAATAAAGTATTTTATCCATATTTAACATTGGTAATTTAGCCAATTTGTAAAACTTTCGGGGTTACAACTCTAAAATGTTACAAAATTTCAATGTTCCGACACAAAAATAAATATTTCAAGTTATCGTCTCATTTTTCAAAAATGTTAAGACAACTCCCATTTATAATTTCTAAACTTCGTTTTTGAAAAAATATGTAAAAGTTGTCGGCACATTGTGTCAAAATGGTAAGACAACTCCGCTTTTGCACAAAAATTGTGAAAATGTTTTATAATTTGTTTGAGAAACCAAAACAGTAGAAGACTTTTTACAACCACAAGCATTATACTTTAGGTTTTACAGTTTTGTGAATTGGGTGTTGATAGTTTGTCACGATATGACATAATAATTAAGTAATTACAGTCTTTTTCATAACAATGCTATAGATTCAGTAATACAGATGTGAAATTTACTGTTTCATCACTTGGATGCAGTTTGAAGGTAGTTGATGTAATATTTATTTTGTAATATTATGCAAAGTAATACAGTAAGAATGAAGCGTATGGAGTTTTCAACCACAAAACAAACAAAAATAATACATTAGGTAAACTAATGACAGAACAATTCTACATGAAGTGTATACATATGAATAAAGTATTCATAAAAAACACAGACTATTGTCTGTATATATAATATATATATAGAGAGTATTTATAAAAAAACATCCTATTCACTATATATTTTGTGGTAAGAAATTATAAAATAGGGTAGTTGCATAAGACCTATTCCAGAGCCATGATAATAATAAAAAATATAGTGAAATAAAAATTTTAAAACTCACCTAAGAGTGCAGTTAATACAAGAATTTCTTCTTGAGAAAAATCTGAATTTTTTTGCATTTTCTGTCTAATAGACGCTAATTTCAATTTAACACAATCATTAAAACCCTTTTTTTTCAGTCCATCTTTTATATTCAAAATTAATTTCAGTGAAGTTATAAGTAGTAATATATGAGCAGATCTCCCTACCAAGTGTTTTTTTGTGGGGTCATTATCTGGGGTTATGCAATGAGTTACGACGTTGGATGAATTCGCCGAGTTTATATTGTATTTTACTTGAGGGGTACTTGAGCGACATTTGAATGGCATTTAAGTGGCATTCGAGTTTCGATTATTATTTTACCTAATTTGAACTTATATGGTATATAGATTTTGAATGTATGGCATTTAAGTTATGATAATTTTTTACATAATTGTATACATAATTATAACTCATAGGATGTCTAGATTTTGAATGTGAGGCATTTAAGGTTTGATAATTTTTTGTAATTCCGAGTCATACGATATCTTGAGAGAGAGGAGAGAGAGGAAATATATCTACATTGAATAAATACAGTGATTAAAAATGAAAGAATATGTGAATATATACATTT
Organism: Cryptosula pallasiana; assembly: GCA_945261195.1. Taxonomy (NCBI): domain Eukaryota; kingdom Metazoa; phylum Bryozoa; class Gymnolaemata; order Cheilostomatida; family Cryptosulidae; genus Cryptosula; species Cryptosula pallasiana. The sequence continues at coordinate 18,329,097 of OX183139.1, forward strand.
ATTGTGTAATAAGTAGGGAAAATCTCATATAATATAGCTAGAGTCAGTAAATACTAAGTTACTGAAGTTTTTAGATATTTCAACTGGATAAAAAAGTACAGTCACTGGTATAATGCTTAGGATAGGAAGATCTTCAAATGTTTTGCAAAACCGAAGATCTTCAAATGTTTTGCAAAACCGGAGCTTTTGGTGAGTTAATCACCTGAGAACCTTTAGACTTTTCTATGAATTATTATATGATTATATAGACTTATTGTATAATAAGTAGGGAAAATCTTTCCATATAATATAGTTAAAGTCGGTAAATAGTAAGTAATACAAAACAGTACAACTTGTAATGTCAATGAATACACAGGCTTTTTTTTATTCATTCATTATCCGCTTGAGACTACCAGTTGTCAGCATTTGATATTGAGTTTACATACCATCAACACCAAGTGGTTCATCAAAATCTTGCAATTCGTTTTCTAGGAATTCCTTAAGAACTTCATCCTCATTATTCGTTTTTGTTAGCACCTCATTGGAACTTGTTTGTGTGCAATATTGCTCCCAATCACTAGCGTTGGTTGAAGAAATGAAGACAACATTGTGGTATGGAATAGGATTTCCATTCTTACTCTGTTTTTTTCCTTTGTAAATCATCACACCAGGTGCACATCTTTTAGCTTCCTCGTTATATCTGATTGGTAGTAAAAGCGTTCTCGTCTCTCTTTTTCCATTCTTTTCAGTGACATAGCGAATGCAATTTACAATGGATTCTTCTCCATTGAATCGGAAAGGAATGAATCTTTCTACAACTTCGATGTAAGCAAAAATGGAACAATCTTTGAAATTACTGAGATAATCGATGTCGTAAGCGAGTTTGAGTTCTTCTTCACTCATTTTTCTCAGTTTTTCAGCTTCAGCAGTAGCTTCCATTGTGGTTAATCGTTTTGTACTGATACGTTTGACATTGTAGTAAGTAGTCTCCGGTTTTTTTGAGTTTTCCATCTCACCCAAGTACAAAATGTTGAAAGGTAATGGGTAGTTATCAACATTGAAGCTTTCAACTACTCTACTTGGACAAACGACTTTCTGAAAATTCGCTCCAGTTGAATTATCAAGATAAGTGAGAATGTAGTAGTTTCCGTATGCACCAGTACTCTGCTCAATAGAAACGATTTGCAAAACTGATGGAACAGGAAGTGATGCTAGTGTAAGAAACCCTCCAATCTTTTTCAAATCACATGTCTTCCATTTTTGGAGAGATTTGGCCATCTGGAGAGCTCTGTCAGCATCAGTGAGCAATTCTTTTTGTTCCATATTGTTTGATGTTGTGGGTAAAACCAGTTTTGGAAGAGCTCGTTTCTTTATCGCTGCTTCTTTTGTGACAGAGTTAGAGTTTTTTCTTTTGGGTGTTTTGAACGTTTTTTGTTTGTTTTCGATTGGCTTTAAATTCGTGTAAGAAGCAGAAAAATCCTCCATAGTGTTCTAAAAAAGAAAGAAATAACATATAATTCAGCTTTTCATGTGGAACTAAAAGATTATTTATTTCATACTTTACATTATAGCTAAACTAATTTTGATCTTTGTTAGGTAGGGAATAATAAGTTTTAAATTTTACCTTTTATAAAGAGAAAGTTTCTAGTAGTTGCAATGGAAAGTGTAGTAGATGTTGCTCCTCTGATCACTGTTGTAGAACTGGATGCTTTCTGTGTGAAAACAGTGGCTCTTAAATAGCTAAAGTTGCACTGGTTGAACTCTATGAATACCAACCTTCTTTATAATATAACTATGATTCAGAATTTTGTCCACGCGAAAACCAATGCTTTCGCGGGAATAAATAATTTATTTTCACGCGAATAGAAACTGTTGCTTTCGCGGGAATACAAATTTTATTTTCACGCGGATACAAACCAATGCTTTCGCGGGAATAAAAACTTTATTTTCACGCGAATGGAAACCGTTGTTTTCGCGGGAATAAATAATTTATTTTCACGCGAATAGAAACTGTTGCTTTCGCGGGAATACAAATTTTATTTTCACGCGGATACAAACCAATGCTTTCGCGGGAATAAATACTTTATTTTCACGCGAATGGAAATAGTTGTTTTCGCGGGAATAAATAATTTATTTTCACGCGAATACAAACTGTTGCTTTCGCGGGAATACAAATTTTATTTTCACGCGGATACAAACCAATGCTTTCGCGGGAATAAATACTTTATTTTCACGCGAATGGAAACGGTTGTTTTCGCGGGAATAAATAATTTATTTTCACGCGAATACAAACTGTTGCTTTCGCGGGAATACAAATTTTATTTTCACGCGGATACAAACCAATGCTTTCGCGGGAATAAAGACTTTATTTTCACGCGAATAGAAACTGTTGCTTTCGCGGGAATACAAATTTTATTTTCACGCGGATACAATCCAACGCTTTCGCGGGAATAAAGACTTTATTTTCACGCGAATGGAAACAGTTGTTTTCGCGGGAATAAATAATTTATTTTCACACGAATACAAACTGTTGCTTTCGCGGGAATACAAATTTTATTTTCACGCGGATACAAACAAACCAATGCTTTTGCATGAAAGTATTTATTCCCGCGAAAACAACAGTTTCCATTCGTGTGAAAATAAAGTATTTATTCCCGCGAAAGCATTGGTTTGTATCCGCGTGAAAATAAAATTTGTATTCCCGCGAAAGCAACAGTTTCTATTCGCGTGAAAATAAATTATTTATTCCCGCGAAAACAACTATTTCCATTCGCGTGAAAATAAAGTCTTTATTCCCGCGAAAACATTGGTTTGTATCCGCGTGAAAATAAAATTTGTGTTCCCGCGAAAGCAACAGTTTCTATTCGCGTGAAAATAAATTATTTATTCCCGCGAAAGCAACGGTTTCCATTCGCGTGAAAATAAAGTGTTTATTCCCGCGAAAACAATTGTTTCCATTCGCGTGAAAATAAAGTTTTTATTCCCGCGAAAGCATTGGTTTGTATCCGCGTGAAAATAAAATTTGTATTCCCGCGAAAGCAACAGTTTCTATTCGCGTGAAAATAAATTATTTATTCCCGCGAAAGCATTGGTTTTCGCGTGGACAAAATTCTGATTCATAGTTATATTATAAAGAAGGTTGGTATTCATAGAGTTCAACCAGTGCAGCTTTACCTATTTAAGAGCCACTGTTTTCACACAGAAAGCATCCAGTTCTACAACAGTGATTGGAGGAGCAACATCTACTACTACATCCACTGACTATTAAAAGTTTTTCTGTGTGAATTTGAAAATTTTCATTGAAGCTAAGTCTTAATTATCCGTCTTAATTATCTCACTTAAGTTTTTGACTACTTAAAAAGTAATGCTTTCACATAATAAATCACTCGTTCTAACAACAGTAACTGAAGCCTCAACATCTACTATATAATATACCAACTGACTACTAGGAGTTTTATTCACAAGGTAAAATTTATTAGCTGAGTCATTTAACTTACCTTTTTATGAGCTATTGTCACTTCTATTAAAAAGTAATGATTTTATTGTTATTATAGTGCTATGGAAACAGAAGAGGATGATACTGATGTAGACATACATAAGGAATGGGAATGGCTCATGAAAAATCAAAATGATATCGGTTTTTCAAACGCTAATAATGAATACATGAATGATGAATGCAATGCTGAATATGAAAATGAAATGGAGACGGAACTTGAAAATGCTTTTCAAGACAAACCTTCGACTTTTCAAGTTTCAGCAACTACTGAAAATACAATAGCCTTTGATAAGCAGTAAGTTTTTAAAATCATAAATTAATAACATTAGTAGAGTAATTTTTTGCTTTTTTCTTATACTCATCTCATGAATCAGCAAAAATAATGCGTTATCTCTTTATTGTAGACAGGACTCAGAATATCAGAGAATTAATGTAAAAGAGGGAGTTGGGAATTCATACCATAGTACACAGTAAGTTTTTAAAAACTTAACTAATAATAATGTTTGAGTCTTTTTTCCTAATTCCATTTTAAAAATTAATTGATAATGGTGTTTAAGCCATTTTTTTCTTCTGTTACATTTTATATAAAATGTATGTGAATGTTTTATAGAACAACTATTATGTGTTAACATTTCTATTGTAGACAAAGTTTAAATTATCAGGAGGAGAATGTAGAAGAAAAAAACCCTGAAATTTCCCCCAATTGGAAATGGTTAGAAGAAAATCTCATTTGTTTTCGTTTACCCGATGAAACAATCAATCAAATAGGATTTGGTGCTGAGCTTTCACCACCAAAGACTAGCATAATAGCTCAAGATATAGAGCCGGTTGTGGAGGAGATAGTTGAAGAAAATGAGAATGATCCAATGATAGAAAATGAAGAAGAAGAAGAAGAAGAAGAGGAAGAAGCACAAGAGGAAGAACAAGAAGAAGAAATGGAAGATTTAAATTTTGAAAGACCTACCCGAGCATCAACCCTAGGTATTGTTGATGATAGCACAGCTCCAACTTTTCAAGATGAAGAATGGGATGATTTGATAGCTAGATATTGGGGAGCTATGAAAACGAAACATAGAGCTGGAAAAGTCATAGAACTTTTAAATGTAAGACTTTGGGATGGGATTCCAAGAGACCAAGCTGATACCTACCAAAATGACTATCATGATTCAAGAGTGTTAGAATTGCTAAAAAAAGTTTGGAGACAATTGAGCTCGAGAGCAAAAGTCAACTGTAGCGTAGGTTGTATACTAGAAAATAAAAATGATGGTGAACTCCGATACTTTCACTCATCATCAAACAATGCTACTGTATATCCAAAAGCTAAACTGATTGAAACTGAAGGGGATCTTGATGACTTCTTTGTTGATGTTATGGAGACTGATCATCGTACAAATAGCTTGAGACGGAGACCAAATACGACTTGGAGATTGATGTTGATCACAAACATTTCGTTTTATTTCTACAAACTACTCGGAATGGGAAAGGTTGGATCACCACCAGAGCATTTACCCTCTCACCTCCTTAACAACAGACACATACGAACCATGTTAAAAAACACAAAAGGAAAACGAATTACCGACAATCTTTGTTTTTTTAGATGTCTAGCATTACACAAAGAACTACAAAAAAACTGTGGAATTGCAAAAGATCCGATAATTAAGGAGGTGAAGGAGTACCAACAACAATATCATAGTTTCATCTATGGTGATAGTGGTAAAAGGTGTGATGGGAAAGGAGTGACAGAAGCTGATTTATTGCTTTTGGAGCGAGCATTTCAACTGAAGATAACAGTGTTTTCTTTAAATGATGATATGACTTCAACAGTTATTTGGAATTCAAACTCCAGTTATAAGGAGAAACTATATTTGGATCTTTATATCAATCACTTCAGTCTTATTACAAACTTGGAAGGATATGTCAAAGCCTACAGATGTCCAACCTGTTCTACTTGTTATGATAGATTGGGGAATCTGAAAAGACACAGATGTTCAATCTCAGAGGCAACAACTATGCAGTTTTCTGGAGGACAATACAGCCCTACTGCTACAATATTCGACAAATTGAAGGTTCAATTCGGGATAGATATCGGGTCAGATGATTCCTTGAGATACTATCCATTTTTTGCAACATTTGACATAGAGTGTTTGTTACCTAATTGCGAAAAAGATCGAGATACAGACACAACCATTTACACGAATGAGCATAAACTTTTAAGTATTTCAATTTGTTCAAATGTACCAGGCTTCAACAACCCGCGTTGTATTGTCAATAATGGGGATGATGATGAATGCGTTGGAAAGTTCATTGAATACTTGGATGATATTAGTGAAGAATCATATAGCCGATTGGAAAAACAATTTTCGCGAATCATAAAACAGATAGAAGGTGAATTACAACGACTGGAAGAAGCTGAAGAAAAGTTTCGTAGTGATTTTGAAAAAAATCGTTTCAGACGTAGAACAGGAGCTGAAAAAGTACTGGATGATTTGTACAGCTATATGAAAAAACTCCCTATTCTAGGTTTCAATTCACAGACTTACGATGTCAATGTGATGAAAGGAAAACTGCTTCAAAAATTGAAAGATGTCTCCGACACAGATTTTGATTTTGTTATAAAAAAAGGAACCAAGATGCCTGTTATCGGAATAGGATCTTTTTTGTTTTTAGATTGTACAAACTTCATCGCTCCTGGATATAGCTATGAAATGTATCTCAAAGCATACAAATGTGAAGCCGGAAAAGGATTTTTTCCTTATGAATGGATGAAAGACTTGGAACAACTTAATCAAGAACATCTACCTCCAAGAGAAGCTTTTTACAGTTCTTTAAAACAAAAGAATATCAGTGAAGAAGAGTACATAATTTGTCAAGAAGCATGGAAAAATAACGACATGAAGACAATGAGGGATTTTTTAAAATGGTACAACAACTTGGATGTAAAACCATTTGTTCAAGCGTTGGAAAGACAAAGATCAATCTACAGAGAGCATGGGATTGATATGTTAAAAGATGGTATATCTTTACCAGGATTAGCGATTCGATGGATGTTTAACAAAGCACCTCAACCACCCCCTCCATACCTCTCTACATACTTGAATTTTGATGAACTTGGTAACTCGTTTCGTCAGACTCTCCCAATTTGTCTGCTTGACAACTGCAATGCAGAACTTTATCCTCTAATAAAGAAAAATATAGTTGGTGGACCAAGTCTAGTGATGCATAGATATCACGAAAAAGGTATAACTAAAATTAGAGAACATTGGTTGGGAAAAGAAGCAAAGATTTGTGATAGAATCTATGGAGTTGATGCAAATGCGCTCTATTTATGGTGTATGATGCAATCAATGCCTACTGGCTATCCTCGAAGAAGAAAAATCGAAAACTCCTTTGTCGCTGAACCAGTAAAATTTAGCAAGATAGCTCATAGCTGGTTACAGTTCCAAATGTTCTCAAAAAAAATCAATATCAGACATCAGCTCAATGGAGGAGAAGTTACTCTCGGACAGCGAGGATTACCAGTTGATGGTTTCTGTGTTGAAAATCGTCATGTCTTTCAATTCCACGGATGTTTTTGGCATGGACACGACTGCTCTTATAACAACGCTAAAGAACAAGAGCTTCAAGCTACTGGAAGAAAATCAAAAGCAGATCTGTTTAAAACTACGATGGAAAATGAAGAATATCTTCGAGCATTAGGTTACACTGTAATCTCGATTTGGGAGTGTGACTGGATGAAGCGTGTAAAAACTCATACAAATTTACAAAAATTTGTCAACACGTTTTACAATTCTTTCTACCCTAAAATACTTGAAAAAAAGCTGAATCAAGAAGAAGTGTTGGAGAGAGTTCAATCAGAAGAATTCTTCGGATTTGTTGAATGTGACATCGAAGTTCCTGAGGAAGAGGAAGAAAAGTTCTCCGAAATGCCTCCGATTTTTAAAAATACGATGTTAACCAGAGAACACTTGAGCGATGAAATGAAAGTCTTTGCTGAAGCCGAAGGGTTTTTAAAGACTCCTCAACGCTCATTAGTTGGAAGTATGTACGGAGATAAGATATTGCTAATGAGCCCTTTGTTGAAATGGTACTTGAAACAAGGATTGAAAGTCACCAAAGTTTATCAGCTAATAGAATATATTCCTAGAAAAGCTTTTGAAGCTTTTGGAACATCGGTTTCAGACGCTAGGAGAATGGGAGATGTAGACCCTAGTCAAGAATTACTCGCTACTACTAGCAAGTTGGTAGGAAATGCAGCTTATGGAAAAACAATCACTGATAAAGAAAAACATACCACCATCAAGTTCATCGAAGGTGCCAGAAAAGCTTCATTTCGTATCAGAGGAAACAAATTTATCGCCATGGAAGAGATAGCAGATGATTTTTATGAAATCATAACCTGTAAACAGCTAGTAAGTTTTAAAACAATTATTTTGCAATTCAAAATTTATATTCCACAAGTTTACTTTGCTAATCAGTATCACCATCATTTCAGCTAACGATGAATGTTCCAGTACACTTGGGTTTCTCCGTGCTACAGTATGCTAAACTGAGAATGCTACAGTTTTACTACGACTTTATGGATAAGTAAGTGAAACCTAATTCCCTACCATTATTATGTGTAAGTAAGTAAAACTTCCAAATAATTGAAATCGAAACAAACTTTTTATTTATAGATATATTGACAGAAGTGATTTCCAATATGTTGAAATGGATACAGATAGCGCATACATGGCATTGAGCGGAACATTAGAAACACTGGTAAAACCAAGTATGAAAAAAGAGTTTTACAATGAATATGGTGATTGGTTTCCACGCCCATACTGTGACAAACATAGGGATGAGTTTTTAAGAACCAAAACAATGGGTTTAGAATGGAGCATGCAAGACTGTTGTGAAAAAGTACTAAAACACGGAAAAAGAACACCTGGGCTGTTTAAAGAAGAATTTACCGGAGATGGAATTGTTGCACTTAACTCTAAATCCTATTACTGTTGGGGAGAAAAAGGAAACAAGTTTAGCTCAAAAGGTTTGAACAAACGAATTAATCAATTGAACAAAGACAGTTATCTAAATGTATTGAACACAAAAAAGTCGTTTATGGGTAAAAATCGAGGATTTGTAGTAAAGGATCAAAAAATGTTGACATACAACCAAATAAAACGAGGTCTCACATATTTTTATGCTAAAAGACGAGTGTGTTCTGATGGAGTATCTACCGAGCCTACTTTGGCTTAAATAAAAACCTTCATAATAGACTTCTTTTACCACAGTTACTATAGCTATATATATATATGTATATAAAATACAAAAAATCTTTCATCATCCTTATAAATATCGATAAAGAATAGATGAATATTTAACTTTATCATCTGATATATTTTATAGCATTCAATGTATATATGAGTTCGAATTATGTATCTAGCTATATTATATGAGGAGATTTTACCCCTACTTATTATGTAATAAATGTATATAGCCATACATTGATTCGCTTTTAATCAATGAATTTATTCAAGGTAGATACATCTCCTCTCTCCTCTCTCTCAAGATGCTATATGAGCTCGAGTTATGAAAAGAAATTATCAAAACTTAAATACCATACATTCAAAATGTATATATCATATAAGTTCAAATTAAGTAAAATAATAATCAAAACTCGAATGCCACTTAAATGCCACTCAAATGCCACTCAAGTACCCCTCAAGTAAAATACAATATAAACTCGGCGAATCCATCCAACGCCGTAACCCATTGCATCACCCCAAATTTTAACCCCACAAAAAAACACTTGGTAGGGAGATCTGCTCATATATTACTACTGTTATATCAATCTTTTGGCTTTGTTTTAAATCTACTTGAGTTTGTGGGTTAACTGTTGTATTAGATTCTAAAACACTGGTTTTTGGACTGCACTGTGAACTAGCAACAGAAATTAAGTCATTATTACTTTCTTCAGTTTCTGAAAAATCAGAATCTGAAGATATAAGCGCTCTCATTTTTTTACGTTGGGTTTTAAGTAAAAGCTTTTGATCTCCAGCAACCGGTTTTTTAGCTATTGCCAACCATTTACACCCTAATCCCTCAAAATCTAAATCGATGTTTCCAGAAAAATAACCTTCTATTGGATAGAGATATACTAACATAAAATTTTTGGGAAAAGTAATGTTCATAACTAACTCAGAATATTTTTTATTAATAAATAAAACAAAATTATCATAACTAGCAATATCAACAACAAAAAACATTTTAGTTTTCAAAATACAAGTATGTTGCTGGAGTTCTCTCAAAGTTGTATGTGGTTTTCCGCATAAACAATAAAAAATAAACAAGTGAGCAAAAAAATGTCTTGAAAGAACTCGGCCGGGCTCATGCATCTTCCCTAATTTAAACTTCTTACCACAAAATATACACGGAATACTGTCTTTTTTTTCTTTCAGTGCTTCGCTCAGAGTCTTTGTACAATACGATATCAATAGCAACGAAAGCACTGAAAGAAAATATCTTGTGTTTTTGTTATCGATATCTACAAGCAAAATAAACAAATTCTCATTATATATATATATATAGATAACTGTCTTGAGTATGGTATATGTATATAAAGATAACGCGTATCACTTACACTTGAAGCACTCCTTATCATCTTTTATCTCTCCATCTATAACACTGCTCCTTCTGTACTGCTCTAGCTGCAGGTTCTCTGCTTGAACTAAAATAGAAAATATGAATGTAATTATGTTAGTTTTTGAAAAAATTTATTAAAATTGAATGAGTATGTAGTAAATAATATTTTTATCATACTTACATTCAAATGTGTGACGATCATAGGAGAGAAATGTTTCATCTTTTCCTACATAACATGCGCTTGCAATGAATCGTGTAGATGTTTTCTCTACAAAAATAACGTAGTAAATGTAGAGTCGTTATTATTTTACCTACAGAAAAATTTACATTTTTCATAATACAGAAAAATACTTACTCATAGCAATGTGCGCGGTAGGCTTGGACTTTTTTGGCTTCTCCGTTTCCTTAAAACATTCGTCCAACCATCTCATTGTTTCATCATCGGTAGAGCTTAATAAAGCAATAAAACAAGATTGTGATTAATTAAAAACTCTATATAATACAGTTGAATAATAAAGTTTCAATAATATACTTACATGGTACTGAAATCTATTTCGTCTATATTTATCTCTAATGCATCATTTGAGGATGTAGACCTACAAGTAATATATATATATATACATTTGTATAAATTTATAAATGTAACTGCAACAAAATTGTAAAAGATAGTATAAATAACTTACTCATTTGCTGTAGGGATATTGCTAGCCATTGTTGTTTTGCAGATGTGTAGATGTTGCAGATGATGTAGTATAAATGAAAACTGATACTGTTTAAAAAAATAGTTTCTCTTATATACAAAACATTGAAGTCATTTATCAAGATTAATTTGTAGACTGATTTTCTGATTATTACTATGATAAATGATATTGTTTTTTAAAAAAGTGGAAGACGATTAGGAAGTTGGTTAAAAAAATAGGAAGATAGAGATTAAATAGTTTAATAAGCTTAACCACCACAAACACTCCTGTAAACTGTCTTTCCATCTAGCTAAAATTTTTGAATGTAGAGCGTTGGATAAACAAATTTTACAACCTCTTTTAAATATAACTAGCTAGGATGAAACTTACATTTCATTTGAATGACAACTCACATCCTTCAAACATATTTTTATAGCAACAATTTTCATATAGACACATCAACAGCAAAACAATGATGCGATGTAGTTCCATCTTTATATCATCAGACAGTAAATTAATATGCGAGAGCTTCAATTATAGTTTACACCATTAAGCGTGAGTTCGGAATGTAATAAAATACTTTACAGGTACTGATAGCATTTAATAACTAGTTCAATTGCAGTTTATTGATATACTCTACTATAACACACACTACCACAAACAATCATATAGACACATCATCAGCAAAACAATGATGTAGTGTAGCTCCATCTTTATATCATCAGACAGTAAATTAAAATGTGAGAGCTCCAATTATAGTTTACAACATTAAGTATGAGTTAGGAATGTAATAAACACTTCAAAGATATCTGATAGCATTTAAATATGCGTATGTAACATATAACTCTTGATTTATTAGACAAAACAGCTTCCTAAAAATAGAAAATATGCTATGTATGTTGAAATATTATTTGTATTTCACACAAAAAACAATGAGATATTTTAAAAAAAGTAACAGTCTAACTAATAAAACAAGTGGATAAAGTCATGCTTTGCTCATGTTTTTTAGATGATAGCGGAGATACCTAGGATTAAAAGTAAAACCACAAATCCGTTTTGGTGGAAGGCTGTATCTATATTAACTAATATGTAATGAAACAATAAAAAACAGGAGATAGATGCAATCAAGTTCTCTTCCTTTTTAGGTTGAATTCGACCTATAATTCCATCATCTATGGATGTTTGTTGTTTTTGTTTTAAATAGAGCATGATAATGAATAGTGCTTAGGTGTAACTAATGACTTTTCTCGAGCGACACACTTGATATTAAAAAGATCAAAACATATAGGATTAAGCGAGATGATGATTAATGTCTTTTCTGGAATGAGTTTATTAGTAAAATGACACTTGCGGGGCACTTGCGTGATATTATAATTAATTACTTTTTAAAAATGAACTGGTAACATTACGTCGACTGAAATAATACCTAAAACGTCTCGCATAAATTTTGATCTGACTGAAAATGGACTGAAAACCTTCAAGGTGCGTAAAAATTATCGTAACTCGCTATAGCGGATATTCTAAGAAATATTTATTTTCTCGTTGGTAACTTGACGTAAAATATTTTGTAACGGATGTCACACGATCTCAATCGATTTTTTTCAACTAAATACTTAGTTACTCGTAAACATTTGATACTCGCTTGATTTCTTTGATAACAGTAATATCCCAATTGTGTTTATCGTAAATATTTCAAAAACGGATATTGCGCGTTTCAGTTGGTTTTTCCTACTGAATAACCTAGTTACGCGTAAATATTTGAAATGCGTGTTTCAGTTGGTTTTTCCTACTAAATCGCTTAGTACTCGTAAACATTTGAAAATTGTTTGATTTTTTCGCTGATAAAACATGTTGCAAGTATCTTTTACCAAATATTACCGTGATTTTCAATCAGTTTTCCTTACTAGATTACTTAATTACTCACCAACGTCCATAATTGTTTTTATTAATCATTGTTGCAAAGCAATGTTGTATTTAAATAATATTACTACGTTTCCAACCAATTTCCTTACTGAATTACTTAATTACTCGCCAGTATTTCATAATTTCTTTCACTAATAATTACAAATAATATTGTAAATAAATAATTTACCAGGAATATTTATGCTCAAGTCTCCTCTCTCTCTCTCTCTCTCTCCTCTAAACACTCTCTCTAGATATATACAAACACAGTTATTTTTATTGTACCTTGCTCATAATTTCTTTCACTAATAATTACAAATAATATTGTAAATAAATAATTTACCAGGAATATTTATGCTCAAGTCTCCTCTCTCTCTCCTCTAAACACTCTCTCTAGATATATACAAACACAGTTATTTTTATTGTATCTTGCACAAAAACACCCCCTAAAACTTGTTTTTAGGCTGAGCCTTATGGGTTATTTTAGGGGAGTATCAGTCCTGGGAGTAGATACTAAATTGACACAAATTTTTTTCATATGAATTTAAAACTTAACTAATGTAGTTTTTTTACCAAACATCAGTACATCAAAAACATTATTGTAAAGGTATATTATATAGGAAGATTTTCCATACTTATTATGTAATAAATGTATATAATCATATAATGATTCATTTTGATCAATATATTTATTCAATGTAGATATATCTCTTCTCTCCTCTCTCCTCTCTTTCTTCCTCTCTCCTCTCTCTCCCTCTCTCCTCTCTCTCTTTCTTTATCTCAAGATACCATATGTATGTATACATTGATTGTCATTACAAGTTGTATTGTTTTGTATTACTTAGTATTTACTGACTCTAGCTATATTATATAGGAAGATTTTCCCTATTTATTATGTAATCAATGTATATAATCATAAAATGTTTCATTTTTGATCAATATAGTTATTCAATGTAGATAAAACTCCTCTCTCCTTTCTCTCTCCTCTCTCCTCTCTGTCTTCTCTCTCCTCTCTCTCTCAAGATGCCATATGAGTTCAAATTATGTGAAAAAGTATCAAAACTTAAATGCCATACATTCAAAATCTAGCTGCCATATGAGTTCAGATCAAGTAAAAAAATAATCAAAACTCAAATACCGCTTAAATGCCACTCAAACGCCACTCAAGTACCCCTCAAATGAAATACAATATAAACTCGGCGAATTCATCCAACGCCGTAACCCATTGCATAACCCCCAAGACCAGAACCACAAAAAAACACTTGGTAGGGAGATCTGCTCATATATTACTACTAGTATCCAGAGTTACAGTTTGTTCGTAGTAAGAAGCAATATTATGAAGTATACGTGGTAGTTCCAGTTACCCACTGCCAGGTTGTGCCAGCGAGGTAGCCTTTATCACACGAATCTGAATCCTAAAATCAACCTTCAAAACCATTGGGAAGAGAAGACAGCACTTCTATTGCAAGACGAATCATTCTAGATTACCTTCATAGCGACTGGGGAGCTTTGTTGAGTAGTTGCCAAGTTTCAGGGAGGGCTTTTTGGGACCTGGTTGAGGGGAGCGGGGAGAAGTGCGGGTTCCCTTTCCCCTTTAAACCATTCTCATTGGCTTTCTCAATCATTGTAAAAGCAGTCATACCTTCTGAGTGGATTATCTCATTTCAGTTTCCTAAAAGGTTCTTCTTGAACTTTCCATTTTTTCGAAGGGTCAACTCAGCAGCGATCTCCATTGCTTGGCAACTTTATTCATCAGAACAATAAATTAGTAAAATTTGAGGATTCAACAAGCAGCAATAATTCTAACGCAGAACTGAATGATTTGTTAGAAATAGAAACAAGACATAGTTCCATAATTATTAATTATATTTGTTTAAGTTTACAGAAAACTAAAACTGTAAGATTTGAACTCAAATCGCAAGAAATCTATTTATTCTTCCAGTAAATGAAAGTATGAAATAAAGAAACTTATAAACTCAACAGGAACCTAAGTATTATATACATTTGAACTGAACATAAACACTACTCTTCAGTACACAACTCAACATTTGAAAAACCAAAAGTCGGAGAGGGGAGACAATTACTACATGTACATAACCAATTCCGGAATGAGTCGCCCATCAATGTTTAACAAACAATAAACACAAAATATGTCGGCTATCATAAATGTGTTAAAAACTAAAAGTATTTACTGATGTGTATTTATGATTTATATGGCACAGAAAATAACTCAAGAATAATATATAAAAATATATGACTCGATTGAACCTGGTCTAAACATGACATTTTACGTAATAACACTTAGCACCAAATGTACGTCAGATGCCTAGTCAGTAACAACAGTGCGAGTGAGCGGATATAGTATAGATCTAAGCTGTTATAAAAGCATTATGATATATCCGGTTATCCACAACAGTACTCCAGATGTTAGTCTTGTTGCATCACTGGTAGTGGTCGGCTCCATAGCAACTAATATTGAGCCAAACCTAGGACGAGTCACACCATCTGTAACCAAAGATGAGCACACAACTCTCAATAACGGGGCAATGTTAAACAAGCCATTGATGTTTCTACAATATTTTATTAAATCCATCGATCTTATGTGGCTTTGTAATAAAAGATTTTGTTGTGTAGTTGTGCGCTCTTTATATCCAGCTATAAGGGTAAGCGCAATAATGCTGACTGGTACACAATTGCTTAATCAATACATAACAACTTATTTATGGGCCAACAGCAAAGTTTCTAGAAGGGGGCTGTGTGCACAGAAGGTCTTCCCTACAGCAATCCCAGCGCAGAGATTTTTAAAAACGCCAAAAGCCAGTATTTCCAATGTTTTCTGATTTGTTTGAGATTTTTTCAGTGAATTAAGGGGTTAACAAAACTCACCATTTTCTGTGGTAAAGTTGAGTAAATTGGAGGCTTCTGTACTACCATACTGATTAATGGCCTTGACATGTACAGTGTAAGATTTGCTGGGAGTGAGGGAAGAGATAGTCACGTCACATACAACATAGGGTAGCTGATCGTGTGCAGTGTCACTTTCCCATCTTTTAGTTACTGTCTTCTCTACGCCGTTCTACAACATGAGCCCAAAAGATGCACCAGTTGTATGCCAACCCAGTGGAGTCGTAACAGAGAACAGAACTGATGATATGGTACAAGTAGACTTCAATGGTGCACATACCTCTTCTGTCATGGACCAGATTACCTCAAATATAACATTTGTGCCACACTTTGCACTCAATGATATGTCAACTGATGTGCTGTACTTGTTGACAATTGATACTTCGGTTGACTCAGGCTCACCTAAAACATTACTATTAAATATAACTGAGTATACACTAGTAACTAGATATATACTAAAGTAACTAGATATAGTTGTATATACTAAAGTAACTATATATAGTTGTATATACTAAAGTAACTAGATATAGTTGTATATACTAAAGTAACTAGATATAGTTGTATATACTAAAGTAACTATATATAGTTGTATATACTAAAGTAACTAGATATAGTTGTATATACTAAAGTAACTAGATATAACTGTATATACTAAAGTAACTATATATAGTTGTATATACTAAAGTAACTATATATAGTTGTATATACTAAAGTAACTAGATATAGTTGTATATACTAGAGTAACTAGATATAGTTGTATATACTAAAGTAACTAGATATAGTTGTATATACTAAAGTAACTAGATATAGTTGTATATACTAAAGTAACTAGATATAGTTGTATATACTAAAGTAACTAGATATAGTTGTATATACTAAAGTAACTAGATATAGTTGTATATACTAAAGTAACTATATATAGTTGTATATACTAAAGTAACTAGATATAGTTGTATATACTAAAGTAACTAGATATAACTGTATATACTAAAGTAACTATATATAGTTGTATATACTAAAGTAACTATATATAGTTGTATATACTAAAGTAACTAGATATAGTTGTATATACTAGAGTAACTAGATATAGTTGTATATACTAAAGTAACTAGATATAGTTGTATATACTAAAGTAACTAGATATAGTTGTATATACTAAAGTAACTAGATATAGTTGTATATACTAAAGTAACTAGATATAGTTGTATATACTAAAGTAACTAGATATAGTTGTATATACTAAAGTAACTATATATAGTTGTATATACTAAAGTAACTATATATAGTTGTATATACTAAAGTAACTAGATATAGTTGTATATACTCTAGTAACTATATATAGTTGTATATACTAAAGTAACTAGATATAGTTGTATATACTAAAGTAACTAGATATAGTTGTATATACTAAAGTAACTAGATATAGTTGTATATACTCTAGTAACTATATATAGTTGTATATACTAAAGTAACTAGATATAGTTGTATATACTAAAGTAACTAGATATAGTTGTATATACTAAAGTAACTATATATAGTTGTATATACTAAAGTAACTAGATATAGTTGTATATACTAAAGTAACTAGATATAGTTGTATATACTAAAGTAACTAGATATAGTTGTATATACTAAAGTAACTAGATATAGTTGTATATACTAAAGTAACTATATATAGTTGTATATACTAAAGTAACTAGATATAGTTGTATATACTAAAGTAACTAGATATAGTTGTATATACTAAAGTAACTAGATATAGTTGTATATACTAAAGTAACTATATATAGTTGTATATACTAAAGTAACTAGATATAGTTGTATATACTAAAGTAACTAGATATAGTTGTATATACTAAAGTAACTAGATATAGTTGTATATACTAAAGTAACTAGATATAGTTGTATATACTAAAGTAACTATATATAGTTGTATATACTAAAGTAACTATATATAGTTGTATATACTAAAGTAACTAGATATAGTTGTATATACTAAAGTAACTATATATAGTTGTATATACTAAAGTAACTAGATATAGTTGTATATACTAAAGTAACTAGATAAAGTTGTATATACTAAAGTAACTAGATATAGTTGTATATACTAAAGTAACTATATATAGTTGTATATACTAAAGTAACTAGATATAGTTGTATATACTAAAGTAACTAGATATAGTTGTATATACTAAAGTAACTAGATATAGTTGTATATACTAAAGTAACTAGATATATTTGTATATACTAAAGTAACTAGATATAGTTGCATATACTAAAGTAACTAGATATAGTTGTATATACTAAAGTAACTATATATAGTTGTATATACTAAAGTAACTAGATATAGTTGTATATACTAAAGTAACTAGATATAGTTGTATATACTAAAGTAACTAGATATAGTTGTATATACTAAAGTAACTAGATATATTTGTATATACTAAAGTAACTAGATATAGTTGCATATACTAAAGTAACTAGATATAGTTGTATATACTAAAGTAACTATATATAGTTGTATATACTAAAGTAACTAGATATAGTTGTATATACTAAAGTAACTAGATATAGTTGTATATACTAAAGTAACTAGATATAGTTGTATATACTAAAGTAACTATATATAGTTGTGTATACTAAAGTAACTAGATATAGTTGTATATACTAAAGTAACTATATATAGTTGTATATACTAAAGTAACTATATATAGTTGTATATACTAAAGTAACTAGATATAGTTGTATATACTAAAGTAACTATATATAGTTGTATATACTAAAGTAACTAGATATAGTTGTATATACTAAAGTAACTAGATATAGTTGTATATACTAAAGTAACTAGATATAGTTGTATATACTAAAGTAACTATATATAGTTACCATGAATTGTTATAACTCCGATGGCCTCTCCATGAGTGTTTCTACCGACGCACTTATACGTGCCAACGTCACGTTCTAACATCACTCTTGGCAATAGAAACTCATCATCCTAAAGCGAACACAAGCAGCAGAGGCTATTGTCATTAATTAATGGTAAACACAAATACGTGCATACATTGAGACATTGAAGGGAGAGCGGACATGAAAGATTGGCTATAAAAATGAATGCAGAAAACATGAAATAAACTGACAACTTCTCAAATCAATGTCAGCACTTCCCCAAGAACATTCATTTAAAAGGTTGTGTAGTTTATTCCAGGTCTGTCTGTATTCGTTTTTGTTGACGCTCACTCCAGTCTACGCTAAATTCAACTTCAAGCATACGACATCCATTCTAACTTTTCATCGAAGAAATTCATGGATGTATAAAATTCTGGCCAGGAGCGGAGTAGACAAAACAGTGAGACAACTTTTGGTAATCAATTAGAGGGTCATCAAAGCTCACAATGTCCTCTTTGACCAACTTTTATTGTTAGGAATATTCAAAATTGAATTAATCCCGACAGGATTCGTTAACCCTTTCGAAGGCATCCAACACTCACTAACACCGGCTAAAACAGTGGAACACTTCAACACATTATATCCAAGGATTTAGTGGTATAATAGACGGTGGTGAGTTTAAGCATTGAGGCCCAGCAATGACAGCTCTTTATACAATTATATTTTCGCCAAATCTGTAGCATAAAGAGTCAATTTACACTAACATCTGACACGAGCAGTGAATCGCAGAAATAGTAAACCTACCATGTTTTTCATTCTTGACCATTCATCAGTGTTTGCTTTCGCCTTAGCGAAAAACACATGAACAGGGGGCACTGCATCAAAACTACAAAGTGAAGCTACAGCATCCCCTTCTCGAGGATAGAAATCGGTCTGTGAAATATTGGGTTTTCGTGGTGGATCTACAGTAAAAAGCCGATTTTATTTTTTCATAGAGTTGTTCTCTCATAAAAACAATTAAATGAAAGCCAAACTTGACAGTGAAACCTGGATAATTCAGAAAAATACATCTAATTAGGAAAGGTATTGAATTGTGCAAGCATCCCTAGGAGACTAAATATAAATATAATAATGATAATTCGCAGGCTGGATCGATCTGTGCAATAAATAATATTTTTCGCAATTTATTTAATGCAAATGGGTCGGTAGCAATATTTTTAATGGATTGCAAAATACTTTTCCCATGGGCAAAAAAAATGTTAATTTGCGAGGCGTACACATAGGTCGCGAACGCTATTGATTCATAACATAAAAATTAATATATACCCACGTCGGTGACGCTTGTTTCAAAGCAGTTCATTCTTGGTGTTATTGATTATTATTATTACTTTATCCTTAGTTATTATTAAGTGTTATAAATTATATTATATTAGAAACGTGTGAAGCTGTTTGCAATGGCTGGCGATTGGGACTTCACTGTCACATTGGAAAAAACGGTTTATTGATTTCTCCAGGGCCGATTTACCCAGGTTTCACTGTACATTTATTTTTTACCAATTTTCATCATAAAAAACATTAGAAGTTGCCTGTCCAAAAATGGGCGACTCCAGTATTTAAGTATTATTTATTGATTACTCACATTCTATTACAATTTCCATGGTAACATTAAAACTTCCGTATTCGTTAACTACTGCGATGTAATAGGAAGTGGATTCAAGGACTTCCCTAGTTCTTTCTATTATGATAGAGTTGTCAGTTGTCTCCGCCTGCCACTCATATTCACCCGCCTACAACGAGTGCAACGGAGTTGTTTAGTAAGAAAACTCATTGAAAATTTGTGATGGGTTGTTAAAGCTTGACCCACCTTCTTACTGGACCAATGAACTGTAGCAGCAGGAGTAGCGACTGGCTCAACCTTCAGGGTCACGTCGCCTTCCCTGTCAATATTTACTCTAACTAAATAGACAGCCCGGCTGGTACGGTACTCGTTTATCTCATAAGATGCCAGTTCTTTCAACCCAACCCCAAGAGAGTTGGGCGAGCTAATTACAACACCGGTGGGCGGACCTGAAATAGAACCAACTGGATCAGCAGCTGCTAATCCCTGGCTTCCTTTAACAAAAACAATGATAGTAACTTATTTATAGCTTTCAATTGTTTAACAAATTACAATTTTAAAGTGCGATAGGCTAACAAACTATCAATTTTATTGTATCAAGTACAGCAGTAATCATGTAAAGCTCACCGTGTACAGACACATTGTATGTGGCTATTTTTCCTGCTGGACCAAGTTCACATTTGTATACACCAGCATGTTCATTGCTAGCTGAGTGTATTGTATAGGATATCGTAGCATTGATATATAGCGGCGAGGAAGCTGATACTGGTGAAACAGCTGTAATCATATAGAAAATAAATTTCAAAACTCCAACTACGTACAGTAAATACTCGCATAAATCAACCCTGAAGAAATCAATAAACCAGTTTATTCAATTACATACAGTAAATACTCGCATAGATCAACCCTGGAGAAATCAATAATCCAGTTTATTCAATGTAACAGCCAAGGTCCCAAATATTAGCCATTGAAAATGGGTCCCCATGTTTTAGTAATGTCATCAAAACAGAGAAACTTTGTGACAAATTTGATAAAAAGGAAGAAAAAATTGGTAATCGAAAATATGATTAATACCTCTAAAAATGGGAATACCAAATCTTTGTGGGATGCTCTCAATATTAAACATCGTAACTCATCACCATCTGGCTTACCCCAGGGATTATCTTCCAATGTTCTTAACCATCACTTTACTACAGCTGCTAGTCGGCTTACAAACCATTTACGTGGCAACTCTTTTACCCCTGTCACCCAAATATCTAACACAAAACATATGACTTCAGTTACCCAATTCACTCCTGCTGATATTGTGTTGTATCTAAAAAGCATACCATCTTCAAAATCCACCGGTTTAGATGGAATTTCAGTTAGAATGATTAAGCAAACCATCCAATTCACAATTTCGATTTTAACTGATATGTTTTACAGAATTCTGATTGACGGTACCTTACCAATAACTTGGAAAACCGCGAGAGTTATTCCAATTTTTAAGAATGGTGATATAGCTAATCCGTCTAACTACCGTCCAATTTCAATTTTACCAGTTTTGTCCAAAATTTTTGAAAAGCACATTAACAGTTGCCTCAAATACCATTTGAATCATAACAATTTGTTGCACAATTTACAAACTGGTTTTTGGGAGGGAGTTTCATGTGTTGATACAGTTCACAAAATAGTTGCAGAATGCCAAAAAATCAAATTGAAAAATGAGATTGCTCTTCTACTGTTTTTGGATTTCAAAAAAGCTTTCGATTGTATAGACCATGGGATTCTTCTTCTAAAACTTACTCGTTGTGGTATAAATGGAAAAGCATTTTCTGTCATTAAATCATTTTTAAAGAAACGATATCAACTGGTGAAAATAGGAGATGATGTTTCCCAACCCCTACCTGTCCATATTGGTGTCCCTCAGGGATCAATTTTAGCACCAACCCTTTTTGTTTTGTATATCAACGATTTACTCAAATTATCTTTAACATCTAAAGCTTTAGCGTATGCTGATGGTACTATCTTTTTATCATCACACACACAGTAACATCTCCACATTAAACTATAACTGCAATGACGATTTGACAAAAATCTCAAAATGGTGTGTTGAAAATAGAATGGTGATCAATACTGACAAATCACATTTTCTTTTGTTTAATTATCATAATAGTTTGCAAAGTTTCCTTGTCACTTTTGACGGTAAAAACTTGATGCGAAGAAACAAAACGAAACTTTTGGGTTTTATGATAAATGATAGGCTCACTTGGGATGACCATATCTTAGTAACTGAAGCCAAACTTCGTAAAAACATGAACCTCCTGCAGCTATCACGAAACTATCTTACTAACAAATCAGCAAAAGCATTTTACTACCACTTTATATTCTGTCACCTGGTTTATGGTATAATTATTTATCACAATCTATCTCCTAAATACTTGTCAAAATCGTTATTTTCATTACAGAAAAGAGCTTTTCGATTGATAGCAAATGTTCATACCATTCCTCTTCCGTTAATTAGAACAAATGACATAGCCAATTCAATTCAACTGTTACCATTACCAAAATTGGCTCAATCTTTTACGGCAATCGCTGGTTTTAAAATTTTTAATAATATTTTTCCTAGCTTTATTTCTGTTGATTTTACCACTAGTCGTAACTGCAATTTTAATTTTCGTAACTGCAAGAAACTTTATGCCAACACACAAGCTGCAATAGAAACACATATATCTGCCACATTCAACCAACTGCCTACTTCTCTGAGAATCTCACAAACCCTGTCTGTTTTCAAATCAAATTTATTTAAATATCTTTTAAATACCAATGGAGAATTATTTTAAATAAACTGTGTTTGAGTAGACTTCTTTTTTCTGTGTTCATTTTATATTTCTGTTTCATTTTTGATTTTGATGTTTCTTCTAGCTATGGCACTTTATGAAAAACATTTTTATAAAATGATATTGATGCCAATAAAGTATTATATATATATATCTTAAACTTCACAGATGAAACTTTTGCTTTTTCAAATTTAGGCTACTAGACACGCAGATTTCATGAAAAGCCTTAGATAAAGCGTGATATTTGCATTCAGTTTTTCTATTGCATCAAATAACTAAAATTTTGACAACCGAAGATCATACGCTATTTAATGAATCATAGAGTTATCTCCTTTTGTAACTGACAAAAGTTTTGGAATGTACTCGGTGTGATGCCCGAGTAAGAAACTTTAACATGAAAGTTTTTGATTGGCTGAAATGTAATCAATTTTGTGATGTAACAAAGATCCAAGTATGGCGGCTCAGAATGCTTTGTGTTTTGCGCTTTAAAACGTCTGAACGATTTCCAAACCGTTTGAATGCTTTTGAAATAGTCTGAAGTTTTGGAAATCTTCTGAACTCTTTGTGAAATCGTTCACACGCTTTGAAAATTCTGAGCCGATTTGCTGGCTGGCTCTATTGATCATAGATCTTCAGTCCATTTACAGCTAATAATGCTCTTAATAAACACTGAACAGTTGAATTTTCTTTGAATAAATAAAAAGTTGTTTTTTTTATTTTATAATATTTTAAATAATATATACAACCTAATTATAATTGCAAAAAATTAATTTTATAGATTATATTCGATAACAGTTCTATACAGTTAATTGATTTGCTCTATGTCTATTGATCTACGTTATGTTGTTAAGTTGTATAGAGGCTATAAAGAAAATGATGACGATCGCTTTGGTTCAAAGCCATGTGCTTTGCAAATATTTCAAAATAGTTTAGATAATTTTAAAACAGTTCAGATCATTTAAAAATAATTCCTACGGTTTGTAAATAGTTCATACTCTTTCTAAAGCGTCCATACGGTTTGTAATTTTCCAAATCATCTGAATCATTTCTAAGTCGTCTGAACTATTTGCAAGACAAATATACGGTTTGCAGAATTTACGATTGTCAGACAGGAAATACAGTTTTATAGCATGAATCCTGCAACTGCTGAGGCCGACGATCAATTTATTACAACCAACAAGCCCGTTTTAAAACGTAGTTTTTTGGGCTATTTTACTACAATTACCCAATTAATTTCAATGTAAAAGACGCTTTGCAAACCGTCTGGACTATTTCAAATCCGTTCATACGCTTTGAAAACGAAACCGTCTAACGTTATGAGCCACCATAATCTATATTATTCATAATATTATTACACTATTGATTACAATATCACTTGTTTTTATTATATCAATATTTATAGCCTCCAAAGGTATGCTTGGGCAATTCAATGCTATCCCTAATTAGATGTATTTTTCTTGGCCCTTGAGCATTGAATAAATCGGCTTGTTTTCAGAGAAAAAACAAGTTTATTACTATTATTATTCCGACCTAAAAACACAGGATAGATAGATAATAATGATTTTCTAGCTAAAACAAAGAGACAGAATCAACTTGTACTTCACTTACAAAAACTTGTGTTTGCCAGAAGAGAGGAGAGTGTTGGTTGATCCAGATTGGTTGCAATAATGAGAGCAGCAGTAGATCCATTCTTTTGCATAATTAAAATGCCTACAATAAGAAATCAAATATGCCAGAAACCTGCGCAAGACTACTACCAGTGCAACTCTGATACTAGTATTTGCTATTTCGGTTCCATTTGTTACCAATTATGTACTCAAAACCAGACGCAGAATCTTTGCTCCAGAGAAAGTGCGCTCAGATATTTTGTTTTCAAATTCATGAATACCTAAACAGAGCTTTTTGCTAATTAATATATGAGCATTTTCGTTTGTATCCAAGATTACAGCAGCTTTCCTTACACAAACTTCTTGTAAGAGTTGTCTTTTCTTTACTGCCAAGGAGTGATAAATAGTCACAACCAACGCACCAAACATATTCATAGACCAGCTCATACTTTCTTATTGTACTTGAAAATAATTATTCATCAACATTATGCATTGTCTGATTTCATTTTCAATCAAACAATTTGTCATTTAAGGTTTGAGAACTGTTTTTGTTGATTACAACAAAATTTGATGTTTTTTTCTCGCCAAGGAAAGTCTGAATGATGATAATTTGAATCTTTTGATAATATATTTGAAAACAATTTTTTTAAATATAAAATTGCTCTAATTTTTGAGATATTGTTTTCGTAACATATCACTTGAACACCAGTGTGTACATAATAACAGACTTGCCAATAATAGACTAAAACGCTGACCCACCTAGGGCATCTTCAAAAAATTGGAAAAAAATTGTAAACCTGTTTTTTAATGCTCTTGAAAGTCTATGTATGATGACAATTGCCGAGATGCCCTCCTTCTGCGTAAGCAATCCAAACTGTAGCAACTCTGTTTTATGACATATAAGATGTTGCCTGTCGAGAAAAAATAATGCATACAGGCCAACATCTATTGTGTTTATACTATAGATGGAATTATCGAGAGCACGACTCCGCAACAATTTGTTGTTCAAAAATCACTTGAAATAGACAAATTAAGTTCAATTCAGTCACAAATCGGTGACACTGCACTTTTAAATTAGCCTGTGAATCCACATTGCATATGCCCACCATTGTTTTCACAAAATAAAAATTAATTATTTATTATTGTTTATTTTTAACCCCAGATTTGCTGTTTGTAAAAAAGCTTGCCAACAGACCAAATTGCCCGGCCACACACTACATTTTTTTTTCACCTGACCGACGGGTGAAGTGTGCATTCACACTTGCATTGCCACAGCGCATGCAACTAGCACTACTAGCTAAATTTCCAGGCACTTGGCGCTTGTTGATATGCTGTTGGCATAAATAGAGACCTATGCGAACGAAACGCCGTTAACGGTGTTTTCGGGTAGTCAATATCGAGGGGGACGATATAAAACATGCAATAGCAGTCTAATGCCGCCAATTTTATTGAGTTTAAAATATCGATAGAGCTTCGCCTCTCATTTTTTAAACAATTGTTCCTATACTTAACGATCAAAACAATAAAAAAACTAATTGTGCTAATAAACCACTTTTTTGACAGAAAGCTGTGGTTGATAAACTCATGTTGATGAAAATAATAGTACGGTAATAATGATGAGTTAATGAATTGTAAATAAAAAATTATGACTGCAAAAAATAATAGTAAAATAATCCAGTTTTGAAATTAGTATTATTATATTTTGCTTTGCAGAGTAAATAAGGTAACCAGAAAAATTGCTCAATTCTATTTCTAGTCAAACAAAATACAAATTTCATAAAATTTGTCCGAAACATTTTCAAAAGTAATAATTTTTTATATGTTAATCAATGTAAACGCTAAACCGAAACCTAGAGCAGATGTATCACAAGCCGCACAAAAGATCGGCAATACCTGGGCCTCTGTCTATACCTCTATGGTTGCTGTAGATAATGGAGCCGCGCCCATACTGGTGTAGTTCACCAGCGTTTTTACTAACATTAAATGTTACACACCTGTCCTTACCGGAGCCATACCAGCGCTGGTAACATGCTCATCTTAGCAGTCAGGTGAGAAAATCTGGAGTGTGGCCAGGCCTTTACAATTGGGACCCTGCCGATTTTTCGTGTTCACTAGGGAGCAGTAATTCAATGCAACTGGAAGTATGGTTACCATTATACTGCATTACAATTAATATCCACCAAAGTCAACCAATTTTTTTTTTATTTTTAGGTTTTCCTCTCATGAATAATATATTGGTATTGCCACGAGTTCGAGTGTATCTTATAGCTCTTTAAGTGTTTTGGGCGTGTCAAACAATGACCATTAGATGTACAAGGTGTATTTCGAGGGCTGGATCGATCCATACAACAGATTTAATAAATAATATTTTTCACAATTTATTTAATGCGAATGGGTCAGTGGCAATACTTTCAGTGGATCGCAAAATACCATCACTACAGGCAAAAAAATTTTAATTTGCGAGGCATTCTCATAGATCGCAAACGCTACCGATCCGTAACATAACAATTAATTATATACCCGCGTGGGGGACACTTGTTTAAAAGTGCTTCATTCTCGGTATTATTAATTATAATTTTATCATTATTTATTATATATGTTGTTTATTATTATTAATTAGTATGATTATCATGTACAATAGCAATATTTTGGAAATGGATTGATCATAATAATCATCATAACAATAAAAATAAAGGTTATAGTTAATCAAGAATGAATTGCTTTAAAATAAACGTCGATCGAACAAATGTAAAGCTGTTTATTCTTTGACTCTCTATCATTATCTGCTACTTCCCGATGCATCATGCTAAACAGTGGCTACACACACCTAAGTTTCGTAGGAAAATGACTAGAAATATGTTTTGTAGCGTCGCTCTGGTGGCTACACACGCAGATGTTTGATAACCACAATGCTACGGATTGTCCAGTGAGGCAAAGAGGGTATAATTATTATAAATAGTCATTATAATAACCATTATAAATATAAATTATAGTAATTAATTAATTATTATATTTGTTGTTAATACTAGATAAATAATCTTATCAGCCATAATAAATACTTAACGTTTGTAAATAATAATAAGTTGTTTGTAAATGAAAAATACCTTCTTTGATGGAAGTAACAAAATGGTCTGTTGGCCAATCAGTAATGACCAGGTCAAGGGTGCATTATAAAAAAGTTCACTGGAGTCGTCAAATTTCATCCTTATATTTTATCCAATTGAAACTAGTTATTTAATAATAATTGTCCAATCACCGAAGCGTCTGGCAAAAAGGTTTTCGTAGACCAACATGTTGGTATACGAAATTGAGCGTTTTTTTGTAAAAAAAAAACGTCCACTGCAGAATTAAAACACGCGTTTTCACTGCATAGCGACAAAACGTAGGTGTGCGTATCCACGGTTTTAGTCAGATGTTGTCGCCATTGTAATCACCCTCTCTTTTGTAGGATATTGATTGGCCAGAAGATCATTTTGAAAGAAAATGGTGAGAGGCGGTAGTATAGTACATTATTTTGAACAATCTGGCTACACCTAGTAACTGATCAAACCCCTCCCTCTGTCTCATGTCTGTTTTAGTCAGACAGCACAAATAAAGGTTATTACTAGAGTCAGAGTACATCTACAGATTGCCAGCTGATTGCTCATGAGGTTTTAAATCTCTCCTACTTCCTGTTAAATCTAAAACTTATTGATACAAACTTATTGGATGCTATCAATCGTCTTTTATTTACTTTAAAAGATCGGTGAGAAACCAACCATCATATGTCAGAATCTCAATTCTAGCGATTCCATTAAAATTGTCTTACATTTAATTATATGGTTTAGCGACAAAGTAATTAGTTTACAATTTCCATTGCTGCGCGTTTAGAGCTAAAATAATAACCGCAATTTGGCTCAACCCTGTTGAGAATTAATGATTTTACATAGTAATGAAAAATATGCGGACAAAGTTTTTTGTAATCAAGTTAAGTCAATCTGCAGATAATCCAAAAGGTTTCCAATTAACATTCTTATAAAAACATAGAGCCTGTCTTTTCCCAGAAAGATAACTTGCAATCTATAAGAATTTATCTTCTCCAATAGAAAAATTTACAACACTTTTTATGAAACATGTCAGTCAGTCAATATTTGAGCCCACATTATGCCATGGCTACAGATATGTTTGAGAAGACAACTCCAAATGATTTTGTCTATTGGAAAAGAGAGACTTTTACACGTGAGTGGTGCAATACACCTGGGTGTAGATGGAAACTAACAATAGCCAATATACTACACAACCACAGATGCGGCAAAAAAGTCTCTAGGAGTGACACTGGACTGCTGATATACCCTAGCTAATGCAAGTGAACAAAGTAATACAGGAGGAGATGACCTTCTATCTAGGATATGACCTTGACCTATTTATAAACTTACTGCCAGACTCTAAGCTAGCTGTACATTGGATGGTTTCATTCTGTCCAACGATCAATGTTTGAAAGGTGTAGCGTGGGATCTGCAGCACAGATTCACCTACGAATACATCAAAGAGCTATGTCATAAGCTGAAGGAAGCAAACAAGTAAACAAACAAACAACAAATTATGTTTTTATAAAGGATGAGCATTGAAAGTAACATAAGCAGCACGTACCACAGTTCTAAATACGTGTCTATGCAGTGATTGAACATATTTAGCCTTCAGAAAATTAGGTTTGCTGAAGTAAAAATAATAAAATAAGCCACGCCCAAGTTGGTCCTTTCATAGTGATTTACACAAAGCATTGAGTTACACAGAACATCGATTTACATAGAGCAACATCGACAATTAAATTATAATCTACACAACGCAGTAAATGACTCGGGAGGAGCACTCGAGAAAGCTTATTCAATGAATTTTACCGTGAACAAAGGACAACAAAAGTAAGCACTTGTGGTGAAGTGTACGCATGTAGAGACAACTACCAACTTATTGCTTTGGATCACGTTCTTTGCATACAGCCAGAAGTAGCCAAACAAGAAAGATTTCAAGTACCATAATCGCTGCCTGTTATACTCAGTTTTGTTGATGACTCCGGAAAGTCAGCGACAGCGTGATTGTGGGCAACACACGCTTGTATTGTACAGATATAAATCATGCGGCAGTGATTGGACATATCCCACAGAGCATGTATTTATAGGCAAATGAAAACAAAATGGCAGACACAGCAGAGCAATTTTTATTTACAGACAAACAAAGTTTGACAGCTATTTCAGGTGAGTGTCAAATAAAGCACTGTAAATAGTGTCAGATAGTTGGTAGAGACTATCAACTTGCACGTGCAGTGTATGCCCAGTTTTGGCTCTTGTTTGTTTGTACAAAGGGAGACATAAATATACAGAAAGCATAAGTGGTAGGTCATGCAGCATTTCCTGCTTGCTGCCAGATTACATCTACTAGCCAGACAGATGCTGCCGTAAACAATTTTGGGCCAGATAATAAGCAAATACCATCTATTGTGGGATGTACTTTATTTCTACTTCTAATTTGCGGTATGTATTTAAACCCTCATTTGTGGGCGTGGTTAGTGCAGAAGAAAATCTGCAGTACAGTTTACTAGAAGTAGGCCAACTAGTACCCTTAGTGATATGTAATAACACAAATACACTTATATATCATACAGTGCTTACCCAGTACATTTTGGATGCACAATAGGCAACTGCACAACAGAGAGATGAAGTATGGCAGGTACATTCCTGTGATTGTCTATAATGTATATATGGAGTTGTCTGCTCTAGCAGTGCAGTAGTTGGGTGCCCTTTAGCTACAAGATTTAATTCAATAAATGTCAAAATTAAGCACAATACAGGCTTCAGTGAAATTATGCCACATGCTTTGACATTGACAGCTAGAATTTTCACATCAGATCATCAATGAGTCAACGTACATGAATAGGCTAGCCCGACAGGTCAACCTATCCATCCACCCCGCATCTGATAATTGCTGCTAAAAATTTCAATTTGTTATATATAAAAGAAAAACAGATATGAAAATTAAAATATAAAACAAATAATTTAAAACATTTTAGTATTTTGTAATACACATTTTAAAACACCATAAAAACGTTGTATACAAAAAAATACAAAAAGTATTTTGACATGTGTTTGCCACATCGCTATAGAGTTCTTAGCGTTTACTAAGCCAAAAGTGCCCAAAGCGTCCCTATGATGTAAAAATCACATGGTATCATAAGTAATGATCACAGAATGTTGTGGAAATAGGTTTTTTTTGTTCATCTAGTAATGTAAAATAGATTGGCTAAAAAATGGGTAGTCAAAAAATGTCGTTATTCATTGTTTTAGAAATAAGATGCAAAGTTTCAAAAATGCTAGTTGAAAAAATGATTTTTCAAAAAGTGTACAGTCCGAAGACGAACAATTAATAATGGTCCACTTCACTTTGGTTCGAAGACAAATTATCCGCAGACCTACTGCCAAAGATTATTGGTGTTGAAGCCACTTTTAGGAACCTGATGCTGAAACTCAACATCAGGTTCCTAAAGCTTAGTTTCCATACATCTCCCAAGTAATCGCAGCGATCCCCTGGTTTCCATACTTGTGCATTTGATGGCGCCCGGCTGCGATTCCTTTGTGAATACATAGTAGATTTAATTATTATTATCATCCTATTAATTTATTTTATTAATATGTGAAAATTAGCTATTTTTATGATGCAAAGAGCTTTTATGTTAATAATTATTATGATAAGAGGTAACCATAATAATAACACAAGTTTATTGCTACTGCAGTTTAAGCAGTAAGTAATAAGTAATAATTATTATTATAAAAGGCTGTAATTAAATTATTATGATAATTATTATTATTTAATTAATCATAACAATTTCACCAGTGAAAATTTCCAAAATTATTTTTTATCTATCACTCACTGGTAGCTATTATTATTATATATTATTATATTTAATACAATTATTCAATCGTTATTTATTATTAATATCAACGAACAAACTACTGCTATTGTTGCGCTTTTTATTATTAGAAGCTATAGGTTTGATATGAATGAAGTAAAAAGAATTATTATTATTCCTAAGTCAATTTTTTTTCAATGACTACATAATTGTTTCGGCCATGGTCAACTTTCCTGACCTTTACCCTGATCTTTTAGGAAAAAGACACAAAACGATGTCACCTAATCTTCAGAATCTATGTTTGGTCGTATGTTTACGGTCTCCATAGATCCTTGGCGATGGCGTAGGGAATCGTCGCACATCGCGTAATCACAGTTTCCATAAATCGCAGATCGTGGCAGAAGCTTCTGCGACAGTGTGCGAGCGTTTGGGAGATGTATAGAAACCAGGCTTAAAAGGGCCTCAACTCCACCAATCTTTGGCAGTAGGTCTGTTTGATAGTCGCTTGAAACTTCCTGTTATGAGTAAATACTTATTAAAATGCTCTTCCAACAAGCATACTACACCCCATCGTTATGAATTCACAAACCAACAATAAGTCAGCACCGTTAAATAGCATTTTTCTGGTGTAGTATAACAAAATATTCTTGGAGATTGTCGCATCAAATAGTACTCAATAACAGTTCTATTGCCTACCAACAAATATTTCAAGTTTTATAATTATTGATAGTAATGTTTGCTAGTAATGTCCAGTAAATTAGTAATACAAATGCAAAAAAGTACTAGTTTTAGTGAAAATCAAACTTTAAAACACCACTTTGAAAAAAAAACACTCTTTTAAAGTAATTGTTTTCAAAACGCCCACAACCACTTTCACATAGGCATTTTGCAGATTTAGCAAGAAAACTAGTTCAAGTTTCAAGTTTACTGGGTGGACAGCCACACAGTAAATATTTTGGAGACGAATTGATACCTGCTATACGAGACAAATAAAAAGTAGGCTAACTGGAGGTTGCTCTTGGATCAAGCTTATGGAAATACAAAATACTGGGATTGTTTTCAAAGAGAAAACAAAAGATAATTAAATAAGCGTTTTTATAATGTGCACCAGTTGCTGCAGCCCTCACATTTCAGACATGATGTCATTGCCAACGCGACGAGCAGTGCATTGGACATGTCCACGTGTTCATACTAAGTGGTGTAGATAAGAAACTTGGACAAACGGAAAGAGGCACAAGAAAACAAGCATCTTTGAGCAAATTGGGGAATGCAACACTCTGACAAAAATTTACAGCAAATATCCATTTGTTGCAAACAACTGAGTCAGTTTTAGATGTTACGCGGCCTTTTACTTTTTTGCCTCCTTCCACTCCTCCATGGCTGTCAAAGTTGACTGCTTTGTTTACACTACTTTCATATATCTAACGTTTCCTGTTGGCAGGGCCAGGCATACCATCCTATGAAGCAGCTACCCGATGGCCTTTCCTTACATTAAACAAGGTAATTTCGAAAGGCTTTCAAATAAGTGATTGAACGGCGTATTAAACGTAGCAAGCAAAAACCAAAATGTACAGGGCAAATCCCACGGAGGAAAAAAAACCAAAATATAGGGCGCGACGAGAGAAATGTTGAGAAACATTAATCGGAGTGTCCTAAACTACAGCGCACAAACTCACATCGAACAAAGCCCATTAGAATGAGCCAGTTAATTCTAGATTTACTTTTCCAGCTTCAAATCATAAATATATCTATAATATATATAATTTGTCAAACATTCAGAAAGTTCTTTGGTAACTAAATTGGTGTAAAAAAATGTTGCCAAGCTAGGCTGCTTAAACAATTGTGTTGTCACAGATGGGGGTAAACATATTTATGCTTTTTTATGGTTTAAATGAGCAGTGAGGCAGGCATCAATGAATTTTGGCAATAGCATTGCATATCAGCTCACCAGATCCACTGTTAAAAACTTGCTTCGAAAAATAATAATTTGTAAACCAAATTCTAAATTTTGCATTTGCACTCCATTCTTCGTCATAGGTGAGACGCCCGTGCGAATTAATTGCATCTCAGACAAATAGCATGAGATATATTTCCAAGATTTTGCATCAGCATTGTCGTTGCTGTGATGACTAGAAAGAGCTTTGATTGGGAAATGGATGCTATCAAAAATATTTCTCAATATTCGTAAAAGAAAGAAATACCTAAAGTTATTTAACGAAATGGAGCTTCCTCAGGGAGAGAGGGAGGAACTTTCTTTTTATACTGCAAGTTTCTATAAAAATAATGCAGTATAAAAAATTACTGCTAACAACTATTATTATTATTATCTAGATGATAGTTAAAAAGCCAGATTCTAAAACCTGCTGCCGATATTTATGCTGCACTCGACATCAAATACAACCTTAGGTGCCATGCAGCTGACATTGCTCTTCATGCCAATATAATATAAGTAAGCAGCAGCAGCATAACAAACAGCAACAGCACAAAGTCTGTTTATTGTTTTGATTGGCATAAAAAGAAAGCAATAAAATGGGAATGAAAAACGGGATAGACTTTTAATGAGAGTTTGAGTTGTGATATATATAATTAAATTTATGGCACTCACAATCAACCCAGTCCTGTACTTTTCTAGGCAATCCATCAAGCACCGCAATAGTGATTGATATGTCATAGACCGAGGAAGCAAGCACTAAGATGGAAGATAAAAAATAA
Organism: Cryptosula pallasiana; assembly: GCA_945261195.1. NCBI lineage: Eukaryota > Metazoa > Bryozoa > Gymnolaemata > Cheilostomatida > Cryptosulidae > Cryptosula > Cryptosula pallasiana. The sequence goes on from OX183139.1 coordinate 18,363,201, forward strand.
TTGCGGCGGTAGTAGCAATCGTAATAATTGCGGCTCGCATGTACACATCATCGCTCATGTATTATAATTATCATCATGTGCATAATAATAATAATAGTAGTTGCTATTTGCTATTAAGATTTCAAAAGAGATTTTTTTTTACCATATGAGAAAATTTCAGAAAGGTATTTCGTTAAAAATAAAAAATGATATCATAATAATTACTATCAAATCTATTGCCACTGCTGCTCTATAAAAATAGTAGTATGATGAAGATGATAATAATTAATAATAATAAACTAAAGATATTATTTATTATTATTATAATTATCATTGCCTGTTCAGACAAACAACATCATTAGCCAATATCACTTGCTTATCCTCCACACTTTTTAGTATGCTTACCTTTCACTTTTGGACAAAATTTCAGCCAAATTAATCCAATGTGTTATGAATAAATCCACGTGTATAAGGAGATGGAAGCAAAGTAGCAGTTGAATAGGGAGAAATGACTTGCAGCAGCCTTCAGCAGTTAGCTAAGCAGTAATGCTAAAAGGTTTCTGCTACAGTTTTGACTTTGAGCCAATCAGCGAACCTAAATAACAATAACTCCGCCCACTGATTTATACCACCTGCTTATGTCGGTCTATGCTGTTGGGTGCAGCAGTGCCAATTCCTGCTTTCCGTAGAATTTCTTGCGAGTCAGCAAACTAAATAGAGACTGTTTTCACTACACTTGTTATAACAGGTGCAAAAACAGGCAGTCTTTGCTATTTACCTGCCCTCAGTAGAGAATCAATAGATCTACTGGCTGCGGGCTATGCAGATGATCAATGCCACCAATAACCTGTCACAAAATCTTTGTTGTTGTCTACTCCAGTTTCATGGCATGGATTAGTAGCCTTTTACAGATAAAGCAGTTTGATTGGTTAATGTCTAAACAGTGTACACTTGTATTTTTGCAATATAATGAATAAAAAATTTCACGTAACAGTTAAATATATCAGAAATCACAGTTACATCTTGAATATAGTAAAGAGAAAGTTATAATATAAAAGAAAAGTGCACGACAGTGACTAGGCCCAGTCACTATAAAAAGCCCTTCTAAACCATAATATATCCGCCTAGAACTGACAGCGGTGTGACTGTAACACAATCAGTCAGCATTTAGACAACATCTAATCTAAACCATCAGGTATTACCAGTAATTAAACCCACATCAGGCAGCAATGAGTTTACAGGTATGTCCTGTAGATAAACAATGATGTACACATGTCACCCTCATGTCTCAATAGAACTACTTCATAGAACAAACTATAGATATTTTGTATAAAATATGTAGAATACAGCTTAGAAAATACCGATATCTGTAGTGCTACTACTAGCATTAGCCAAAAAATTAATATAAATATCAAAAAGTTGGTTTTACAAAGTTAGGCTCCATTTACTTCCGCCTGAATTTGACTATTGTTTTCTGCCGAACTGTTACTTTTGTTAGCCTTGGATCTCCGAGGTCTGTTCTTCTTCATATGCTCCTTGTAAGCTGCAATAATAGTATGCGCATAGACTCAGTCCATCAAATGCCTATGCCATGGCAAATAGAGCTGATTACGCAGTAATGGGTAAAAACTAACAACTGCTGTGATAGTATTTCCTGCCTTTAACAGGCAGCAACTAGAGATTTACATATAATACTTCTCTCACAGCCAGACTTTGCAGTGCACATTTTTAGGCAAGCAACATTCTTGAGAAGGAAAATAAATGAGTCAGATAGAACTAACCATAGCAAATGGTTTTACTATAGCCCAAGTTGTTTATACAAAACCCTAGCTACATAAACAGACTAGGAAAGCAATAGGTTAAAGTGTATTCTATAGCGCAGGTAAAGTGTATTCTATAGCGCAGGTAAAGAGTATTCTATAGCGCAGGTAAAGAGTATTCTATAGCGCAGGTAGCTGTAATAAAAAGATCAGTAACAATTTGATTGGGTTTCTGCATTTCATTTTACAACGTCAGTCAAGTATTATAACTTACTAGCAGCAATTACTTTCCAAGTAGCTGCACTATAAAAGTGACTTACATATAATAAAATTCTGCCAGCAATGGATTGGAGTCAGTGCCAAATCTTATAAAATGAACAATAGACGTCTGGTTTGAATGGTGCTTGTTATAATGTTTAGTAACATTGACATTGTTTGTTGTGAAAAGAAATAAATTCGATACATTTACAGTTAGCGATTGTTGGGTTGTGTGCTCTAATCAATGGCTTTCTGAAAGCTTTAAATGCATACCCCGAAAGAGTCACATTTCAATTGACTAAGTTTAAATTGTAAGCAAACCCAGCCACAACAGAGGGTGCTGGCCAACTGTTGCATTCGTAGCTGCCGTGAGAATCAGAAATAAAGAAACCTGATAGATATCAGAATTACTAGGTCAATTTTTTTCACAGACTACTACAAATTTAGTAGGAATAGCATTGCAGTAATTGTATGCACAGCGTGGTTTCCATCTACGGTATCATACGCTATCCAGTCTAAAGAAACAGTCTGTCCTCGCGTTGCTAGTGCAGAGGTATGAGTGCAAAGGCTGGGTTAGATTAAACTGCGTGAAACAAGTTAATCAGTTACAAACGACTGATACTGCTGACTTCATATCATGCAGTTTTTTGTCTGAGTAACAAACACATATGCCAGCCAAAGCAGCAATCTGTTAGTGCCGGCAGAATTGATTATGAATAGCTTGTCTCACTAACCAAATCTGTGCGCTACTCCCTTCAGCATTGTAATATGCAGATTTAGCGTAACAGCTGATTGCATTAGTATCTGTTAAAAAGTGGATATTTATGATATTATGGCAATGCCTGCTGCCTTAATTAATGATGGCATTTGACTTCTAGCATTATTAATTTAGTCATAGCAAGAAGTTGGCTCTATATGAATATAGTATGCCAGAATATTACAATTCCCAGAGAGCGCATCACTTTATAGTCAGCGATTGGATGAAAGAGCAAGACAATACGGCAGCAGTTGTTTCTCTGTACTTCTTAACTGTCACAGCAATCCATGTAATTAGCTAAAACTCAGTGGCTAATAATTATATTAACATTTATTCATTCCGATAGTGATTGCTGCCGATGACTGCTGCCTTCGGCCTGTCAACTACTAGTTTGTCTTTGACCCGAACAAAAGTAAGCTCAGCCTGTTGGAGGGTTTTGGTTAAACAAATACCAAAATAAATTAGTTGCCAAGGTTAACAAAGGAAGCTTTTGTCAGCAGGTATCAAGTGAGAGAGAGGGTCAGGGTCAGCGTCTCTGGGTTGTATTGAATACAAAGAGGTCAAAATGTTTAGAACTATTTTTCAAAACATGACACCTACCCTCTTTAGACTATAACATGTTTTGCAGTCTACTGATAAAACTTGAATTTCGATATAATCTCATTATGTAGTTAAAAAAATGTTCTGAAGAATGTTAGTGTGAGACATCCAAAACCCCACCCTGAAAGTAATGCGTGAGTATTTTAGTTTCGGACAAGAAACATTGCCTATTGTTTAAGTCAGCTATAAGTTTGAGAGCACTTGATTGTTTTTTCTAACCAGTCAGTGATTAAAACTGATGCCTCGTGTAAACTGGAAAGAGTTGGATGGTTCAGTAAATCAGAAATAGTGAAATAAAGAGGAAGCGAAGATATGAGAAGCAATCAATAAAGAAATCAGATTAACAGCTGCCACCATTACAAAATTACAAGCGTAGCAATGCAAAAAAATATTTTATTATCATCAAGGAAATGGGGGGGGGGGGGGGGGAGTCATTAAATAATTTGAACTTTGTGAAACAGGTATCTATGATTTAGTCAACTCTATGGTATGGTATAGATAACACAATTGTCAAAGTGCTTTGAGAAAAGACAACTTGAAACTGTCTCAAGCAAAAATTGATCAGAACTAGAACATATGGGACAGAATACTTATGGGGTTGCTCATACACACATGAAAGAGAGATTTAACGATTTCATAATCATTAGAACAATGTTTTCATCGCATCACGATTGGAATAAATGTATTAAAATTTCCAAATTTTCAGTTTGGCATTAGAAATAATATAACTACTTGGGGGCTGGTAGAACATAAAGATGGTTAGGTCTAGCTACAACATGTAATTAGATGAGTTAGAGAGACAAGAGATAGTTAATGCTAAGCTAGCTTCCTGTCACCAAGTGAGTAGCGTTTAGCCCTAGTACCAATTATTATAATGAAGCCTCTTACCTCAAATCGTCTTGGTCACTATCTACATAATTATATCATCACAAAATACATTATATTAATGAGATGAGATTAGAGAGTGTGTGAAGTACTGCTGGCTGCAGGGCCACTGTATAAATATACCTTCTCTCAAGAGAATACAACTTACACAAAATCTTAATTATGTTGAAGCTAATCAAAGGTAATATTTGCATCAGTTTTAAAAGTCTCAGCTAGACAAGCCGTACGCTGCCGTACGCTGAGGCTAATTAGGATTAAGTATTACTACAAAGTTTCATAGCACTTTAAAAGCTGCCGTGATCCCAAAATTGCCTTTGCTAAGTCTTGAATCAATGCAAGCTGCTAGTACAACCTGGTATTACTTATGGCTATATCAATAAATCCTATAAAATATATTTTGGATTGCTGTGAGGAAGGTCAGAGCATATGTTCATGTCAGTTGAGTGAGCTTCTCTTCTCCGCTGACTTAGTTTTGAAATGTCAGCCCTCAGGGGGTTATCACATTTAAAAACAGCTCAATACATATTCTACTTAACCCTCTGCATGTCAGCAATTATACCAACACAGCGAGTCGTCATTCTTTTATTATAAAAATGATTGTTTACTGAAGCATCTGATGGTTGCTAGGTAACATCAGCTATTATGATAGACGGGCCCATTATTTTTTTGTTGTCAAGAAAATTAGACAGATTGTTTCAACCATAACAAACTTTAATATACAAACGTTGACATGGATGCGATATAAATTTTTTTCCAAAATTTTAATCATTCAGATTCGTTCTCATGACCCAGCCACTGCGTGTCACGGACATGACATCACAGGTGTAGAATTGTGGGTAGCGGGTCACTGATGTGAGACGTAGACTATTCAATTACACAATTCAATTACCCAACGCCCCGATCACACAACTTTTGCCAATTATCACAGCTCCAGGTCATACTTATACAAATGAACACTCAAACTAAATCAGTGATCTAGAAGCTGGCATATGTTCAAGAAGGGTGAGCAACCTACCAGTAATCTCGGCCCTCAAGTCTATAGGTTGGGGGGCTTCTTTAGGCTCCTCCTCAGAAATCTCCTTGTTCTCAAAAATAGACTTGATAGATGATGTGTTTTTGGGCCACATCTGCTCTCTTAGGGCCGCAGCTTCCTCTTCATCAGGTACGTCGCCGTTTAGTTCCTACAACCATGTGATATGACTTGCCTAGCTAACGATATGACTTGCCTAGCGAACGATATGTAGAAAAACAGACAACCAATCTCAAAATTTCTGACTCCAAATCATTATTATAACTTAAATAAAAAAATATCGAAGGAAAAAGTGTACGGATATATTTTCTGACAAAAACAAAATCAATTGAAGTGTTTAGGCTGTAATCTAATTAGCACCCTATAAAAGGTCTACCTCATCGCTGTCTGCTGCCTTCTCAAAAGTTGGCATCTTAATCTTATTTACGTTGGGGGCTGGCCTCTCCATCTCGGCTTTCTTGAATCGCTCCTCGATGTTAGTCATCTTCTTTGGTTCAACAGAAGCTACGTACTACAACAATGTGTACCGTACTACAACAATGTGTACCGTACTACAACAATGTGTACCGTACCACAACAATGTGTACCGTACTACAACAATGTGTACCGTACTACAACAATGTGTACCGTACTACAACAATGTGTACCGTACTACAACAATGTGTACCGTACTACAACAATGTGTACCGTACTACAACAATGTGTACCGTACTACAACAATGTGTACCGTACTACAACAATGTGTACCGTACTACAACAATGTGTACCGTACTACAACAATGTGTACCGTACTACAACAATGTGTACCGTACTACAACAATGTGTACCGTACTACAACAATGTGTACCGTACTACAACAATGTGTACCGTACTACAACAATGTGTACCGTACTACAACAATGTGTACCGTACTACAACAATGTGTACCGTACTACAACAATGTGTACCGTACTACAACAATATGTACTATACTACAACAACATATATTTAAACAAAACAATAAACTGTGCAAATGATAATGAACTGAAACTTCAAGAAAAATCAAGGGCTAAATTTGGTGTACACTAGGTGCTTTCGCCTAAGTTCGTGGGAAGAACTCTCCTAATTTTCAAGCGTTCCCAAAACTGGATGCATGCGAATCTGGAAAAACACGTAACAGTGCAGAAAAATAAATTTATTGAATTGTCTTTTCATTCAACATTTATACGTCATCCAGGCTGAAAAATGGAAAACAAAATAGTATTTATTATTATTAAAATTACAAATCATCATTTCAACTAAAACAATAACAAATAAATAATTACTTTTGGCATCGCTAATGTATCAATAATGTGACACACAGACATAATAATTTATATTAGTTATTATGGCCTTGCATCAACAATCATTGTTTTTGTTGCTGTATCCAAAACGAAAATATTAATTGCCATAAAACGGTTTTGTTTTTAACGAAAGCATAAATACAGATAAGACAACTCAAGCTTTTCAAACCAACGTTGTATCTCACTATCACCTTCGCCTTAAATTTCTCACGAAGTCCAGCCTGAACAAATCTCACTTTGTACTTGCCGAAACAAGAGAAATTCGATAATTCCTCACGATCGTGCCTTCGCATTCACTTAGCCAAAAGCACCCACATGTTGTCTGTTTGGGGCGCAGAAGCTGAAAATAACTCGTTCTGGTTGAAGACTACAGCAGCATTTGATAAATTACAAACTTGTTTGGAATAAACGAGAATAAATTAGAATTTCACACGGCAATTTTTATCAATATAGATAAAAATTGAATGAAAACAAAAAAATTAAAATAATTATACATTAAGTGAAATTGTTTTCAACAACCAGAACGGACAAAGAGATTCTGTTCTCTTTTCTATAAAAAGTTTTACAGCATTTCTAGATGATTCAAAGTCTCGAGTTGGCCTGTTAGAGGATGTACAAACAAATTACTCAGTCGACCATAATATGGTTAACTGAGTAATTAATAGATATGTATAAGTAATATATAGTAATATATAGTAATATATAGTAATATGTAGATAGAATGTACAATTATCACACACAGAACATATGTTATGTCAGTATTGTTGAATGCCAAAACCTGTAGCTAATTACCTCCTCATCATTATCACTCAGTGCGGGGCTGTTTGAGGGGGAGCCAATCTCAACAATATCGTCATCAGGCTATGAATCACACAATGCACTAGTACACTACTACAACTCACACAGGATGCAAGAAACTGAAGCAAATCATGCTAAAACAACCTTGGAGCTGCCTTATGCAATACAGTAGGAATTAATAAGAAAAGACAACTCCCAGAAGACTAATAGAAAAATTTTGCAGTAATACAATGGCTGTTGTGTTTAGTAATGAAAACCAGGAATGGGTTGCCCTGAATTATAGCGGTAGAATACTGACAAAAAAGGTCAATTCAAATGGGAGTTGTTTTTGTTAACAATGAGAGTATTCGCGACCTGTTCGTCGAACAAAATACACAAAATAATAGGTGTTCGTAATTCACTATGTCGCGTATGCAACGGAACATTAGTTTAGAACAACATAATATTCAGTGAAATGTTATAGTTTACCGAACAAATCCTAAAGATGATAACTCCCAATTTTCAAAATAATTACGAAAATAATAAAATTTGAACTGCTACAAACTGGAATAGTTTGTCAAGCTGCCCTTCAATTTAGTAAATTTCGCACGCTTGCAATTATTTTGAATCATTTTTTCAAGGATGTAAAACCGGTCTATGAAAACGGAAAAAATCAACTCGCTCATTATTATTTATTTATTGTTCAGTTTCATTCGCGACCTACGAACAATATAAATAAATACTCGTTGATTATTTTTTTATTCAGGGAGCTACTTTTTGTTGACCCATGAGTTCCGAACAAAATGATTACTTACTGATTAAATTTATTGCTGGTCTGATTATTTTTATTGCAATGTGTTCGACGAACAGAGGTCGCCAATACTCTTATTCAGTAGCACATATTTACAAAATTATATAAGAGACTGGTGTTGTTGTAACAAGCGTTTACAGACACTGGAATTCAAAAAATGCCTCTTGGATCAAAATGTTATAATCCTATTATTACACTGTGATTGGTATTAAAGTTTAGAGTGCTGACAGCAGCAGTATTCACATTACCATGAGTTAGATGTCAGATAAGATTTCAGAGTCTGACACGTGTCAACCAGCCGTGTGCATCTACACACAATGAATCATGTAGTTAGTGTTAGAATATGCGGCCATAACCCAAAATAATAGACTGTGTACCAAGTCGGTTAAGGTTGTGCACTGTGCTAGTTAGGGCCACTTGCCAATAGATAGCTACTAACAAAAGGTACTAGTTGATTACCTCATCATGATCACTCATTGCGGGGCTGTTAGACTGGGAGCCGGGGTCAGTACTAGCATACTCAGTCTATGAACAACATAATGCACTCATACAATGGGGGTACACACAGCATGCAGTAAATGGAAATGGGGGGAGGGGGAGACAATAAACATAAACCAACAGCTGTTTTTGCCTGATGAATTGTAAGAGTAAAAAGAAGACAACTCTTGAAACTTTTACTTAATCAGCGTAAGCAATTTGCAAAATATTCAAGAAAGTATTTAGTAAACTACTTTATTTATTTAAATGCAAAAGACATCCACATTTGTTACATTTGCAGTATTTGAGAAAAAAATTAAGGAAAACAGCATAGCAGCTTTGTTTTAGCAACATTTCATAGCGGGAAACTTGGTGACACAACCTAAACAATTTACATCTAAATAATGGGGCCTGCGCTGGTGAGAGCACAAACGCAAGGAGTTGCTAGTTTTTCCAGGATTAAATGACTTGAATAACACAGTTATCTTCCCAAGGGAAGACAACTCTACTAAAATGGTCGTTTCCATTGTGATTATAATGTATGTGTTTGCAGTAAAAAAATGGGTTAATTATCAAATACTTCTAGAGCTGTAAAATTTTATCTATAACAAAAAGTCGGCAGTTGACATGTTGAGATGTTGACATGTTGAGATGTTGACATGTTGAGATGTTGAGATGTTGAGATGAGTGTTTCTACTTTACTAAATAAATTTTTTTAGTCTTTTTTTAATGAAAACTATTGCTATTTATTATCATAAAACTCAATCAAACTTTTATATACATTTAATAGCGCTAACAAATTTTGTAACCTGTTTTTAGGACCAAATGACGTTTGAGAAAGTCCATAGCAGTCGCCATTATTCAGGAATTAAGGATTGTAAAATATAAGCTAATTACCTCCTTATGATCACTCATTGCAGGACTGTTAGAAGGGGAGCCAAGGTCTATGTAGGCATCCTCAGTCTAAGAACAACACACCACACTAGTAGACAGCGCACTGCACACAGGGCATGCTTGGCACTCAGGGGACTAGCCAGGGTGGCTCTCTATGAGAGCCACCCCGCCCACCATCATAAACCCCGCCTCTTGAGAGCCGCCCCGGCTATCAGGGGACACATACAAACTTGGAGTTGCGCTCACATGAGAATGAGATCACAACTCCAAATTAGTTGAAAGACAAAGCATAAGGGACAAGTACTGCAGAAACTGGGTGACAAATAACACTGACTGCAAATCTTTAATCTTATGAAACATTTGCATAAAAATGAGGTATTTCAGAAAAAAATTTTAATTTATTTATTATGCTTTTTTTCACATGTTCCACTTCCAAATACACTTTAATTGTACTGCTTGGAATGAACAAAAACCAATTACAGAAATATAAAAACGTTCAAAATACCCCTATAAAGGCAGACATACGATTTAACGCCGAAGTAATCAATTGCGCAATATAAATGAAGCAGCTGACGTGAGCAACGAGTCTGTAACATTCTAGCGAGCAGATGTGGGAGATAATAATAGGATGAGAGCGTTGCATCATCATAAACAGCTACAATTCATGTCAATCATACAGTCTCGTAAAGTAGAGAGTGAGAATGCGCTGGTGAAGGTTAATTATTGCACTCTATGCATACGGTCTACAGAATATGCAGCTTGGTATTTTATCAGCCATCTTGTTTTTTCTGTAGATGAATAATGATGCCAAATAGGTGAATAAAAAGGCCTTTGCACCGAAAAGCTAATTTGTCATTAGTATAATTGCAACTACACTGAGACAGGTTCATTTCAGATATAATATAGTGTTTAGATGAAAATGAACTTGAAACGAAAAATGTGATAGTCTTTGTACCTACCAATGTCAAGCTGAGCAGAATTCACAAATGAACTTCTACCGAGTGAGTGAAGAGTCAATCAACTTACAGTGACTTTGAAGTCCTCGTCTTCAGATCTGCCAAGGAATGGATCTTCACAAGGGGGCGCTTTCTCAATAGTGACTGGCTTAGATGTCATTACTTTGTTTCCTTCTTCAACTGCATCTCGATATTTTGACTTGATATTGGACGATGATGTTAAACCTTTCACTTCTTCAACTTCTTTTTTGGCCTGCAAACAAATAATTGAAGATTTAAATAATGTGTCATGGCCAAGAGAGATAAAAACAAATAGAATACATTTCCTGATCGACATACCGTGGAATCATAATCTCGAGACGGCAGGTCTCCAGTTTCATATTTATTCTTCTTGTCCATTGCACCGGTGGACATCGTCTCCAACTCCCTTTTCACATCAGAGTCAAACTCTGTACGAATGAGCTCGCCACTCTCGTACTTGGTTTTAAACTCAGAGGCTCCTGTCTTCATTGTTTCTATTTCCTTTCTCACATCAGAATCGAAATCTTTCTTAATCAATTCACCGGATTCAAATTTACTTTTCTTGTCTCCAGCCGCACTAACGGAACGAATTTCTTCCAATTCACCGACTCTTTCTTCGTTTTGAGATCTTTGTTTGAGCAACTGACCAGATTCAAATTTATTTCTTGTCTCACCAGCAACGGCTGTGATGGTTTCGAGCTCTTTCTTAGCCTCAGATTCATACTCTCTTTCAGTGCTACCACCGGATTCATACAGACTTTTCTTAGTACTTGTGTCGGCTTTCAATGAACTAAGTTCTTGCTTCACCGGCGATTGGTACTCTTTCTTCTCATAGTTACCACTCTCGTATATCTTGAGTGTGTCCGCAGCTTTGCCAGAGCCCAGGATGTCTTTTACCTCCTTTCTGGTTTCCACCTCTGATTGTTCTACATTGGAGAATGTCCCACTTTCAAATTTGCTCAAGTTCTGTTTGGCAGCGGAAGACTTTTTGAATTCTTCTAGTTCTCTATATCTGTTGTTTTCTTCCTCTACCCTGCTGTCAGTCACATCCTCTGTGTTGTCATCATCCACCTTCCTCTGCGCTGCCAATGTTCTCGCTATTTTCAGTTCTTCAAGTTCTTTCTTTCTCGTTGAATCGTACTGCCTTTCGGCACGATTTTCAAATGTTTCTTTTGCCGATTGAGCTTTCCCTTGTGATACTGGAATTATTTCAGTACTAGTTTGACTTTTTAATTCTTTTTTGCCGATATCTCCCGTTTCAAACTTGGTCTTTACATCCCCCATATCTGTGAACTTCAACTAAAAATGGGAAATAGGGATTTGCTTTTCTACAATGCTAACATTTAGGCTAAAACAGCAATAATATATAACACGTGTATATCTAGATGTCACAAATGCATGGTAGGAAGTTTAGACAGAGAGAGCAGACAACCACAACCAGGCGAAGATGTGATCTACCACCAGTGCATGACCTTAGCTCAAGGACATTGTATAAGCTTAACATACAACTTACTGTTTCTCTTTTTTTTACCATTTTAACCCATTCCTGGGTGAGAGAAACACAATTCAACATAACAGCTGTGCAAGCAATAAGTGACTATATCGGCAAACAGCTAAATCACTCAGCAAAAAGTTTACAAATAATATTAATAATCATCATAGAGCATATATTTTATAACAAAATAATAGATTATTCATAGAAGTTTGCGAGTGCTGAAGAAGTGTGCGGCTAGCGGACTAAGAATGTAAAACAGTTTACTAGCGGCAATCAACTAGTGCCAGCTATCCTAGCCCTGTTTCTGTAGAAGGTACAACACGAAGCAATCATCAAGGCATGAGCGGAGCGCCACATACTGCTGCTTTAAGATTCCTGGCTCGGACAAGTTTAACCCATTCCTAATTATCAAACAGTATGCACTAAATGCTAGAGCACAATATCACACAAAACAACACTAAATGCTAATTGTTGCATTAACACCTACGGTGAAAAATATTTTTTTCTACAACATGAAAATAATTCAGTAAATAAATAATGAGCAAACGGAATGAATCATTAGATAACTCGCTGCAGCCCGTTAATGTTTGCAGACAACATATTTATTCTATTAGGTAACACGAGCAAGCCAATTATTACTTCTTTCTTCATCAATTCCATCACAAGAATCAGAAAACAAAGAAACAATACTCACCGGTTGTTCGTTCTCAGCTCTCTCAGCGGCTCTTTCTTGGGTGCGAGCTGACCAGTTTATGCTCAATTTCTTTGGGGCCGGCTTAGGCTTCTCTGTAGCAGAGTCCTCATTCCTGAAAAAATAAACTACGATTGGAGATATTCAAAACGAGCTAGCATACAAAATAGCCAGTTAGAATTTTTCTCCCCATTCTACTAGACTTCTACTTCACTCATTGACTTTGATGAATATTAGATTGTGAGTAACTTCGGTGTCTTATGAAGTATTCGACATTCGATGAAAACACAACTTTGTCTCAGGAATTTTATTTTCACTTTTATGAGTAAACAGTTACAAATCAGTAATTGCGTCATTCCGATAAATTGAAGAGTATAAACTTTTGATCTTTAATATTACGGAGTGTTCTATAGATTAAACAATAAAACTGATAAATACCAGTTCTAGCAATAACGCATTCGTACTTCTAGCGTACGCAACATTACAAATTCTTAAGAACCAGACAACAAATGGATTGCAACAAAATTTTCAGATTTTTCTTCCAAGAAATTAAGTAAAATATTGAGAGAATAATGCCATTAAAAACACTATTAAACAATAATAAATATTAAACGACAACTGTAAAACAACAACCAAGTTACCTTGTGGAGAGAGGCTGCCAGCCTTTGAGCTTCCCTGGAGTGTGTTGTTTTGTCTGTGGCTCCGAGCTTGGCTTCTCAAACAGTTTAGACTTCTTGTCTCGTAGCGATATCGGCCCACTTTCTTCCTCTACTCCATCAGTAGAATCTGAATAATATTCATCGTCAGACATGATTAGTTAGATTGAAGTAGTAAAAATGGCAGCGAAAAAGATGGATGCGCGGGTGAGCGATGCCGAAAGCAGTACTGGCAGCTTCAATGATAACAGGTTACTAAACCATATCTGTGTATGTGACCTTTCACAATGGATATCTTGCGTTCATTAATCTCTTACATTAACTGCCTTGCTGAGTGGCTAATGAGCAACGCTACATTTAGGAAAGCATCCATTAAATTAGCTTCATATCGTCGGCTTTGTTGTTGCACCTACGGTTATGTTACTGTACGTACATTCCAGAGCATTCTGAGCTGTTTATTTGTTTATGGTCTTATTCATTGCATCACCAGACATATATATCAACTATTGACGCAATTGGTAAGCTGTCCGAGCATGCTGTTCTTGGAGTTGTCTCCCCAGCAAGATGTCCATTCAAATCCTTCACTCTCGCCACAATCCAGACAATCATACAACTAATTTTCACTTTTTTAAATCTAAGCGACGCTCAAGTTGTAGTCTCGGGTCCACCTGTGGTCTCGGGTCCACCTGTGGACTCGAGTCCACCTGTGGTCTCGGGTCCACTTGTGGTCTCGAGTCCACTTGTGGTCTCGAGTCCACTTGTGGTCTCGAGTCCACTTGTGGTCTCGGGTCCACCTGTGGTCTTGGGTCCACTTGTGGTCTAGGGTTTACTTGTGGTCTCGGGTCCACGCATGTATCTCTTATTAGGTATAATTTGCCTGAAAAAATTGTTTAGCCAATTTATGTCAATTTTATGTTACCGTCAAAAATTAGTGCAAGTTATTGTTTTATCATTTGACAAGGTAACAGAAGAAATTGATTGATCAAGCAAAAAAACTAATGAAAAAATGTCAGAGAGTAAAAAATATGGTGTAGACCAAAAGCATTGTTAAGTTTGTGGCCATTCTTACTGGAAGCACAGTCAACGGTTGAAATCAGTGTCAAACTCAGATTAAGGAGTTGTCTTACGCAAAAAGCACAACTCCACAATAAATTTTTGTGACTTTGGAGTGGTGTGGTCCAGGTTTCTACACAATCATCATTTCAGAAAGTTTAACATTAAAAGAGAAGCTAAAAACTCCAGTACAACCAGCTCACAACCATGCAAATAGTAACAGACATTCGACCACCAACAAGCTCATGCAATGTCATATAAATGTCACATCACACCCGTCTCACTCCATTTTATCTGCCATGACTATTGCACCCGCAAGTACTTCGTTGACCTACCAATGAGTGTCCCACCCCACACAGTAATACTTTTTTATCTCATATGTAATAACAAACATATATGTGCATATAAGATAGAACACATCAATTTACATATACTGGAGAAGTTAATGTGTTTTAGCGGGCTGAGGCAGTTGAGGGAGACAACTGCAGCCAGTTATCCAGGCAAGTAATGCTCAGTTCAGGTTTGATGAGCAGACATGAGCTCAGCTAGGTCAGTTATAATGGCCGCAGGTTGATGCCATAAAACGATCTTATCATGTAGTATAACTGAGCAGTCCGTTTGCTAGTTACTGCGTGATGTGAGTGCCAGTGACTTATCATAGCACAGGCTTTCAAATGTTGCAGGGCAGGGCAGGGCAGTTGGAGGGCAGTAAAATGCTTGTTTTTGGTACAGTTGTGACAGCAGGTAATTGGGTGCTTTATCGTAAAACTGCCTACTAAAGTAGCTAGTAATAACTGAGTAGATGAAATGTTTAAAGCAGAGGATATGATAAGCATTACATATGCCAAGCATTGACTAGTGGAGTTAAATTGTATTTAGAAAAGGAAATAGTTTTTAGAATTGTTCGCCGCCGTATCAATTTTTGCCAGGTCTATAAAATCTATTAATACGCGAATGTATTCCATGTATTTACAGATTTACCAAGTCAAGTCAAATGTTTTTGCTCGCTGTATGTAAAGGTCTCTCCACACACAGCGTTTTACGGCAACGAATTTGGCACTTTTAGAAAAGTTTTCCTTCCGTAGTCCGTTGCCGCACTCCACACACAACGATTATGCACATGATGGTGCTCATCAACGGTTTATAATAACGCATGGGCTATCACGGCTGAGAAAATCAAAAAAGGAAAAAATGGATACGAGCGATCTGCGTTGCAGCGAATAATAACAAATTTTGAGACCGATCAGCAAAAATCAAACATGCTTGATTCTGAATGATCGCGGCAAACAGAGGAAAATTGATTCATTGACGGTAAAATAAACAGTCATTTTCCCATTTCCGTGACAAAATCGTTGTGTGTGGAGAGGCCTTTACATGAATCATACAGTGAGAACATTTCAGCTCAAGAGGGATAACTCCAGCGTGTAGCACTGATTTACTATACTAACATAATTGGGTGCTTCAGAGTGTATACTGTTTTGTGATGGACCAGGCCAACAAATACATAAAGGAGACAACTCTAGCACTTGATAGATAGCATTATCATAAAACTGCCACTAAGTCATCTTACAGAGTACTGCAACTGCGGAGATGGATCCGATCGGGCCAAAATGGCTAGCATTGACTCAATTTTAGAAAACATTGAAAAAATTCACGATATATTTTTGTGTCAATGCATCAAGAAAGGCCTTGCAGTTACGGTCCTCTGCGTATAAATGATATGGATAGCCCTATGGCGGAGCTCAAACCCATTTGGTTTGAGCTATGGAACTATACCTGAAGTTGTATACTATATGACTAACAAAACGAGTTTGCCCTTCAAGCAAGGGATTGCTACACAGGCTGATGTTCGCTATCGGAAGGCAATATGATGGGCATGGCGAACAGTCTGCACATCGTGAGCTTGATCGTAAGCGAAGCCAATATGTTGGTCTATGCCCGATTCTGAAGGTGCATCGGCTCCCTCTGATCGATTAAAATAAAATATTTCTATAAGCTGTTTAGTTAAACCATTTAGAAAAATATTATCAACAACGATTATATAAATTGTTGTTATCAACTTCAAGGAAGGAATGTTAATGCTATATAACCTGTATGTCAATCCCTTTGCATCACAACTATTTTGATTTAATGCAGTTGTTGACAAAAAATTTCAGTCTAGTGAATTTATTTCACATCGCTCATAAAATAGTTATCACTGATAGTTTTAAAGTTTCAACGTATAATAATCAATTCTTAAGCACAACAATAAAATAAATTATGAATGATTGACAATATGTTGGACGATTTACTAATAAATCAAACCAAAATAATTATTAGAAGTCATGTTTTTTACGGTGAAAAACAAACAAACATACATCACAGTGAATGTGTTTTTCAGTTATTATATCAGGGGAACAAATAATTCGTCGTTGGAAACGAAACAGGCAGACCAGCACCTTCTGCCGTATGATTGGCTCGTTCAATAGCAGCTCACCGATGTACTCTAGTACATCGGCCTGTGTAGCTACCTCCACATCGCTACGATCCATCGTATAGGAACATCGGCCGAAAACATCGGTGCAGTGTAGCCACATGCAATACATACAAGCTACATTACTCACCACCAACACTTTTGTGACCTATTCACCTGAAAGTTGAGTCACAGCACGGCTGCCAGATCAGCATTGATTGGCATCAATAAATATTGAATAACAAAAATCTAGTTAACTCAAAACATGCAACGATAAATCACAGCAAACTGCCGCTTCTCATACATCCATGTTCTTACCAATAAAGTAGTCCCGGTGCACAGCAGCAGAATTCATACGCTAGCTTCTAACAAAAAACATCGGCATGACAATAAAAATACGACTAATCGAATACGTTACCTGTTTTCAAATCAAAATTGTGACAACTTCGTCAAGGAAATAGTGAAATGCTAATTCGCTAGGTAGGGGGACACAGATATAGGTAGTAAATTAGTAAAATAAGTAAACTACTGGTGTAACTAGCTGGTATCTAGTAGAATGTGAAATAGCTGTCACATGCCAACTACATGATAGGTTTGGTGCGTTATATATAATACATTCAGGGAGGTTCCATATAGCACATGTCAACATATACTGAGCATCAATGGTGAAACCTTAAAAAATTGGTGAAGAACACAACTCCCAATGACCACAGCAAGTTGTACTCTTATTGCGTTGGAAGGTGCAAACAGGAAGAGATAATCATATGTAGCAACTAAAGGGCAAAATATTCAAATTCTGATTTAGTTCTTAGTGAACGAATGGTGAAGAGGCAATACAACAAATATGTAGCTTGCGACGGAAATAGAGACAAGCGCGCATGACAGGACGTGACAAAACAGTAAAATTTTCTCTCACAATAAACATTAGGACAAGCGTGTCAAACACCCAAGAAGAACACATGGTAAGAAAGAGAAAATGAGATAGCACCCTGCCAAGTAACTACATATAATTCTGTCAAAAGCTGTCAAGTATGAAATCACTCTACGCTTACCGCCAAATCACAACTAGATTAAACACACAATTGCGTACCAGAGCACAACCTTAGCGAGAAGAATCGGCAGCCAGAGAGAACATTGAGTGCAGTCTTAGCCTTGGGACATGAAAGCATTAAGAACAGTGGGTTATGATTGCAAGGTAGCAGTACCAGTTGGAACCCAAGCTAAGGTCACTATACTTGCCTTCTAAATGATTGACACCATGACCGTGGTCAGAGGTGTCGTTAACACCGTTAGGAAAGGTCTCATGCTGCCCAGCAGCAGCGGACCCATTTACAACATTTTCTTTTACTTCTAAAACAACAACATAGACAAATCGGTGAATTAGTGATAATCAGCGATTGTTAGACATAACATTACATGCGCTAGTAACAAACAGCAATGTTACAGTACCACTAGCGGAGAAGTGAAAATGTTTTATTATTGAATAAAAAGATTTATGTTCAGTAAAAGAAGAAACTTGGGTAGAAAAGACTATGAGAATCGCTACTCCAAAGTACATCTAGTCACAAACACAACTTGTTCATGCTGGACTAGGCAATTTCCTAGCAAATATAATGAAATCTTACGCATAAAAATTAATAAAAACAACACAAAGTAAAATCATGAAAAAAGCTATCATCTCACCACACAAGCCTTTTATATTTTTAGTATTTCTGAGTCGAGGCTTGATGTACTAAAATAGGAAATAAAATAAAGTAAAACCGTTATACAGCTACGATTGCACGTAAGTTCAACAGCTGACTGTGTCAGCTCATCAAAAAGAGTAGACGCTGCCACACCCTTTAGCTCTACCATTCGCTGGAGAGAAGAAAGAAGAAGCGAAAGTTAAAGTCAGCGCTGTGAGTGAGCAGTAGCGAGCCTACGTAGAGCTATTACCTGGGTCAGAGTCTCCTGCTACTACCGATTCTTTCACAGTGACTGCCTGTCCAGCAGAAGTGAACTCTAGTTTACTATTGGGACCATTCCATTTGTTCTTGTACCGCTCCTTGCCAAAACCTTCCTCATAGTTTCCTGTGCAAAGTAGATAGCATATCAATGTAGATACATACAATATAGACACGCCAGCTGTTAAACAGTGATAAGCCAGGGCTAGTGAGTATTGGAGATGTTGTAATGTTCACCTAGATATACTGAACTGTCCCATCCATTGTATGATAACGCGATGATAAACAATTCACAGAATTACTCATCAATAACTATCTATCCAACGCCCACTCCCATTTGAATGTTTGTACTGTCAGAATTTGAAAGTAAATCCTAAAAATGGAATGCTCGTATGTTTGATACTGGACTAATGCGAGGAGTTCGAATTCGTACTATTTCGTATTGTTACATAACAACTTCAGACTACAATCACTTCCTATTTGGTCTTCTTTACAGCCAATTACATCTAGTACAATTCTTCTAACACGATTACTAAACAGTAATGTATATTCAGTTCAGATGTCTGCTGATGCTTATCACTGATATAATGGACCAAGTCAGCTCGTTTCTCCCATTAGTTCTTTGACACAATATAGCGTAGTACGTAGAGTTAGTACAGAGACAGAATATTTTAACAGACTAATGCTCACCAACTGACCAAACGTTCTAGTAGTCTAATATTGAAGTATATTGTACAACTTGAACTTGAAGAGTTTCACACGGTGAACAGGAAGTTCCCAGTTAACCGTAACTCTATGATGTATAAATCTAAACTAAATCTTTCTGTAGCTTGGTTTCTCATTCGTACATCCGAGCTCAAAATTATTGCGAACAGGAAAGGAGACACATACAGCTAATACAGTAGTAGTATCCAAAGTGATACTGAACAACCAACGTGCAGCATTAAGGCCTAGATAACCAGCATCAGGGCAAGTACAGTATGAATAAACGAAATACTGTAGACGTATGCACAGTTTATCAAAGAGAGACTGAGCAGAAGTTAATTGTTGCGTACAGTTAATTAGAGATAAATAATATACAATGCTTGAGAGGGTAATGCGTAGGTGATAGAGGCAGCGGGTGGCTGACTGAACAACTGTTGGCACCCAATAGTCAGATGAATCACCACAGCACCATTGAGAGAACCTTGTTGTGATACAGCTGAACTAGTACTAACAATTAGGACTAGCTTGTGGTATGTTTGTGGTTAGCCCCATCAACTGACTACTATGTACAGCTTTGCATACTTGACTACAGTTTATCATTGGGGAGAGGCATAAAGCAGAGTTTATGTGAGATTTTATGTCAAATTTTATTACCCAGCAGGTATTTTTAGGAGATATTTGTACTAGAATTGTAAGCTCTAGCTCTTTGTTTGCTACAACAGTGGCAGCTGAACGTGCGAGTTATTTTTTTAACTGTACCTTTCTGACAGGAAAACGTAACAACATTAGTCTGAACTATCAAACTCTTCACACTTGCTCATCTAATCAAATCTAGAGCTTAAGCAGTTGAGTTTTCTAAGTTTGACGAAAGTGTGTTTGGAGAAACGAAATACGTGGAACTAGCTAGTTGTAAAATACTACCAATATTTCAGTCGTTGTCGTTAGTAACTCAACATATTGTGAGTGATCACACTAAAAGATTCATGTTAAAAAGAGTGCCTACTATTTTTGCAAATAATGAGCCCTTTTGGGTTAACTACAATGACAAGACCAGAGTAATGAGGCCTCAAGCTTCATTTCTAACAATAATAAATAATAATAATAATAAATAGTAATAATAAGTCTTGAAGCATGTTGAAATTATTTTTGGACACATTTACTAAGGATGATAAGTTGAAATAAAATTATAATAAATAATTATGATATAACGAAAAGACATGATATCATTACTGTTATTCAAATGATATCATTATTATTAATATTATTACAAATTGTTATAATTAATTATTTATTATACTTTTGTTAATAAAAAGACGATTATTCAACTATTTAATAGCCAAATAACAACAACTAAAAATAAACATTGTTACAAAATGACAAATAATAAATAGTAAAATACATAGTAGTTGGTAAAAATTACCAAAATGATTATTTACTTTAGGTTTTTTTTATAATAAATAGTCAAAAAAATCGCCACCTAACCAAGATGCGTCTTTTACTATTCACTGCGACACTAGAAAAAAAAAAAAGACAACTTCGCATAAAAAAAATTTTGATATTGAACATTTATGCATAGAAATTATGCTAGGATTGATTGTCAAAATTGCATTCGGAAGCACTTTCCCGTGCCAATTTTTTCAACGCATGGATGTTCTCGATCCGAAAATGCCTAATATCATAAAGGGGTTTAGTAATTTATTTATTAGTCATCAATTGGTTTAATATTATCCAATTATCGCATAACCTGTCATCAACATTTTTAAACCACTGTTAGCAGCAAGAAGTTTGGCACAATTTCACATTATAGCTTAAAGGCATTGCTGCTTTAACCTCTTCAGTACGAAACTTGTTAGATTACAAACACTTATCAGCACTTCTGTTCTGTTTGACACACAGGTCGCAACTGTTTGCCGCTATTGCAGATTTAACAAGGGTCCTATAGACAAAGCTTAGTAGTGGGACCAGCTAGTAACTAGTAGTCAGTATGAGCTGCTAGTTAGTAATGAGCCAGACATTACAGGACAATGACACACACTTTCCCTAATCCAGTGACAGACAACTAACACGCCCAACCACAGGCCTGGTGTAACCTGTATCATACCTTTCTGCTTGAATAGCTGTAAGAAGTGAGGTTTACAGAATATAGCACCGTCTAGTGAGGCATACGAGCCAGTACTACAAAAAGAGACAATCTATATTTCAATCCACAAGTATTGTAATGCAGGACAAGGCATGAGTGTATGCAACACAATCCAACCATGCATGATTCGCTTGCGCAGGGTGAGAGGTGAAAACCCACTCTACATGGGAGAGCATAAATTCGGAACACTTCTTTTTAATTTGATTCACACATTTGAAGGCAAACAGCTGAGAGACGTATTATACAGATTCTCAGAGAAGTGACAATGACAATTGGGCCAATTTAAGTTAATGGAACCATAGGATGGGTGTAATAAATGACTAGAATGTGATAGAATTACTCAATGTTAGCTCAGCGTATAATGCAAAGTGAGTCACTTTAAAATCTCTTTGTCCTGCGTTGAATAGCTGTTAGACAGGGGAGGGTCACGTTATTTAACATAAGGGATTGAATGCTCTAGAGTCTACACTCTTGTGAAGTAGAGAGAGCTGACTGGACTAAAGAAGTCTTCTGTCTAGCACCCTAAATAGAGAGAGCTGACTGGACTAAAAAAGTCTTCCGTCTAGCACCCTAAATAGAGAGAGCTGACTGGACTAAAGAAGTCTTCTGTCTAGCACCCTAAATCAGTATTGTTTACACTCTGTGGAACATTACATGATCAATTACATCACTAGTGGGTACATTACACAATAAATGACATCACTAGTGGGTACAGTTCATAGATAAACAACCAATTTTAGAGCGAAATAAAAGCAATCAGAGCTATAAAAAATGGAATGCAGGACAAGTTACCTGAGAGTTCGATTACATTTGTTACACCTAAAGCAGGGCTTGTGATAGTGGTCGTTGTCTGCAATGAGCTCTTCCATCGGGTACACCGTCTTCTCGCACACCTTGCACTTGTTGACCTGCACCTGAGGTACAGATACACAGCTAATAAATAGTACACATGCACAGCTATAGTACACATGCACAGCTACGGTATACACTCACAGCTATAGTACACATACATAGCTATAGTACACATACACAGCTATAGTACACATATACAGCTATAGTACACATGCACAGCTGTTATATTGTACTACTGAGGTTGTGTATGTGCGCTATAATAGAACACACACACAGCCTCAGTAGTACAATACAAACACAGCGGGACACATAAATATCAAACAAAGCTCAATCAGGAAATGGTAAGCAAACGTTAAAAGAAAACTGGTAATATCCAAGCCCCGGTAATACGTACCAATACAATTTGTCAGACAGAAACCAGGTACTCTGGGTAGTAAAATATATATTCTGGGCAGTAAAGCACCTACTGCCAGGGATTTCATGTAAAGCTACTACTTTTTGTTCCATTGGTCTTCGTAAAATAACCATTAAACTTTTCACAATACAATTCATAGGAGATAATCCATTGAAATGAACTCATAAGAGTGAAAGTTTCCAAGAAAAGAGTGGGTTAAACTTGATTACTTTGTAGACTGGCGGAAGAGATGATCTCCTGTAGCTAACCTGGATTACTATAAGAGAGGGCAATAACTTCTCCGCTTTAGAAATAATAAGGTTGCTGACCGGCTGAACAACAAATAATAACCAATAGACATCCAATTAACCAACTAATGTGTTTAATAAGTTGTGTACAGAAGACTGCAATTGCTAGGTTTAAGAACCAAATAAATTGTAATGAACCCATTCAATCACAACAAACCAGCTCATGTTCGAGTAGGATCTGATAAATAGCTGTCTTACATTTGATAAAAACTAAATCTTCAGCTCAAAACAACGAATTATTGTCAAATAAATACAGAATTACAGTTAAAATGCAAAAGTAACTAAAATCCACCAGCTGTAAAAATAAAGAAGCAGTTCATAGCAGCGGAAGTCTCCCAACTCTCTTTCACAGTTCCATATCATACAATGCCTATTAGGGCTCCATTCAGCGAGATAAAATGATAAGTTAATCAGTTCCATTATTGCATCTGCCCATACTATTACAACACACTACAGTTGTTGGGTATTTATCTTCAACATACACACGCTGCTTATTGGCTACACCACTACGTCACCACAGAGCAGCCAACACAACAGGAAGATAAATGAAACGTCAGTAAATATTTAGTCACAATTTATGCAAATCTTATTAATCACATCTGACATATAGGGCATATCTCCCGGTCAATATTTCTATTGTGCAAGGCCTCCATGTAGTCAATAATGAAACAACATCCTGGGTGCTACAACAGCAGCCACTGTAGAATGGGATTTAATAGCAGAGCCAGTAAACAATGCTTGTATAGGGTAGCCTTTGGATATCTATTAGGTAATAGGCAACAATTTTTGTGATTATCTTGGACAAGCTTCCATTTACCACATAGAAGAAGATGATAGGTAGGATTATGAGAACTTACCTGAAACTTGGGCATGGTCACTTCCTAGTTGAGCCAATTACACAAAACCTACCAACAAATAGAGATAAATACACTGATTTTGACATTTTTGGTGAAAGTTAGACATACATGTACGTTTAGGTGAATGGGGATAGTGCCAGTAAAAGTACATACGCCAGAAGTCACTTGATTATCCAGGTAATTGACTCTATTGGCTGGAAATATATATAGACTGAGAACTTTTATCTGTTTTGAAGCAGGACACCCCAAACAAGAAATATCAAATTAAGCGCAAGGGATATCATCTCCGAGCCCATCGGTGATGTTTATTTTAAAAATGACGGAGAGGATAGTTTATATAAACTACCGCCTTTGGCATTGATGTTACAGTCATAAAATAATGAAACATTTTCAAATGTTTATGGTCACGGTATATAGGGAAACTCGTGTTTTTGTTTTTTTAAAAAAGCAAAAACTATTGCCACTTTTGTATCAGTCCTAACTGCTAATGTAAACCCCTTGGCAAGTGTTTTTTTAATTTCTACTTAAAAATTAATATTTTCTTTCTTCTGAATGCATTTTAAACAAATAAACCAAAACATAAAAAAAAATATATGGCATATCTGAAAAATGTCCTTGGATATAATTTAATCAGGCAATGAACTGTTTCCCGTAACTGAATCGTTTGAGAAAGACAGTCACTATCCCTATCGAGCATCACTACTCGCAATATCAGGTGCATTATACACAATACAGTTGAACTAACAAAGATATACAAATTAATACAGTTATAAGAGAGCTCATAATCCATGTTGTGTTTGCCTTTGTTTGAAAAAAGACAGGTCATTGTAAACTTTGAAGCAAAAAAATCAATGCCCTTGCTAACAATAATCATTCGTCCCTTTTTTATTGAACCTTGCATTTTGTGGGTCAAAAAACAAAAGTAGGTAAGAACTTGTACAAAACTTGCAACTTGCTATAAATTGTGCAATAAAAATGGAGCAATGAGCCAAATGTAGCTTTCTATATTTTTGAAAACAAACACGGACATATTTTTTTAGGAAGCAAGAAGAAAGCTATAAAAAAAACCTGTTAATATAGTAGCAGGTAGAAAAACGCTACTTAAACATTTCTCTGCAAAAAGATGGTTATCTATTCACAATTTTGAATGGCTGATAGTGGGCTGATTGGGAATTACTAAATGTCATTGATAAAATCAGATTTACCTAAACTAATGTAGGTACACGGTTGTGCTTATCATTATGGTTTATTATATAATAATATGATACCGCATAATTATATAATATTTAATAGCTGTTAACTTGGATAAGTGAAAAACTATGAACATATAATTATTTATTTTTGTTAACTATCTCAGCCAAGTATAATTCACTATGGTTATTATAATCATTATCATATACATTATTATGTCCTTATATTATTATCCATTATTACCAATTAAATAACATATTAAATTATCTATTATTAATTAATACAATTATTATTATTATTATTATCAACTCCCACTAAAAACCACTACTAATCATTTTAAATTTATCAAACTGCTCTTTTTTAATTCATGATCTATTTGCAATGACATAAACAATAGTAGTAGATAATAATAATAATAGTATAGATAGAAACAGTATATTATTATTATGCTACTATGTACATACATTTATTAATGTTTATTACTTATTATTACTTATTATCATCACCGTAGTAGTAGTATTAAAAAATCCGTATAAAAAAATAGAAAAGTAATATAACAATTAATATTATTATTATCACGTTGTTATTATTATTAATTATTAAAACCACCCTCTATCAATAAATAAATTAATAGCTATTATTATATTATAAAATAATCATTGTTGTTGATTGTTTATCAATCATTTATGATAAATCATAATAATAATTGTAAGTGATAATAATACTACAAGTAGCAGTAGTAGTACCTGCTGCTTATGAGACCCATCATCATGACTTGAGGGCTGCTATTGTTTTTGAAGCACAGCAGAAACATGCCACATTCATAATACAAAAAAAGAAGAATAATAATTATTATTATTATTATATTATTAATCATTATTATGATAATAATAATTATTATTATCATTTAATTTTATTACACTGATTATTATTAATAATAATTATAATACTAATAATTAATATTATCATTATTATATTCATTATGATTATTATTAAAATTATTAGGAACAACAACAATCAATGACTGAGTGAATGAACGAGTCAGTAGTGTTGTCTCTGTTCTGGTTCTCCTGTGCGTACACTGCTGCTACTACTTACTATTGCTACTACTTATAATTATAAATAATAACGTAATAAATAATAATGATTAATAATAATAAATAATATAATAATAATTAATATTTTTAATAATTATTATTATTATCATTTTTATTGAACTAATATTAATTAGTTAATTATTAACATCAATAATAATAAATGAACAATAATAACTATTATTATGATAAATTAATAATAATTTTAATACACAACAACTAACTAAACTACTACTAAGTAGTCGTAGTCTACCGCCACTACTACTAACTTAACTACTAGTACTACAACAAACGACTGAACTGAGAAGAAGAGGAGTGAGTGAGTACTAGCTAGTAGTAGTGAGTAAATAAATGAATTAATTATTGTTGATACATAATAATACAAACCTTTAATGACAATTAATATGGGGATATAAGAACTGATTAAATTTATACAAGGTAACACAGTTTTATATTTATTAAGCAGCCGGCTGTTGAAGAAACATGAAATAAAACTAGAAAAGGTCGTTTCACCAATCAATCGATCGACTGCCGAATGCTTAACTGATTCAATGCAGCTAGCCCAAAATCTGAAATGCATTTACTTTTTTGGGCATCGAGCTGTTCACAAAAATTTCACGTTTGCATAGTTTTATTGACTCGTCCTGCTGCAATGAATTTCAGCTACACGACAGAGCCAATCAATCTGGTCCTACGATTAAGCGCGAGCTTATCCTACTTCTCGTGTTGTAAAAAGAACGATAATAATAAAACTTAACGTTTGGGTGTTACAAAAAGAATTATGGTTTTCATTGGGAAACAGTGACTGGTTATTTTATTCTCCTAGGTTTTCTTGTCCTTGGTATGTTATTATTTAGGCTATTTTGTCTTGATTTACAATTTTTTTTTATTCAAAGTGTGGTTTCTTAAGTTAATCATCATCATAATAACATCATCATCATCCATGATTAACCATAATAATAATTAATAATAATACTGGTTTTTCTTCTTTCATCATCATGATGATGATCGGATGATGATGATTATAATAATAATTATAATAATAATTATTATTATATAATTATTATTAATAATAATTATAATTAATAAAATAATAATAATAATTATTATTATTTATTAATTATTATTATTAATTATTATCATAATAATAATCATCATTATTATTATGGATGAAGAAAAATCATATGATTATTATTATTTATTATTATGTTGTAAAAAAATAATTTAATAATTATACAAACAATTATAATAACAAAATAAAACAACGTTTACATACATTATTATTATTATTCTTTTTATTATTTATTAATTAATAATAGTAATTATTTATTATTATAATAAAAATACAAATGATTGTAAATAATGAATAATAATATTGGAAGTTTTTTTAATTCATTCATTGATTTTATTTTTCTATTTAATAAATAAATAATAATAAATAATTATTAATGAATATTAATAATAAAAATAATGATAATGAAAGAAAAATACAATTAATTATTATTATTTTAATTATTATTATAGTGATTCTCTTCTTTTTGCAAAAATCGAATTATTGATTGATAATAATTATTGCAAAAAAAAATAATTATAATAAAATATATAGTATAAAAAATATAATAATCATAAATATTTTGTTCATCTTCAGTCATCAGTGTGTTGAATAACACCGATGACTGAAGATGAACAACAACAATAATCATTATGGTTATTATTCTTGAAGAAGAAGTTGATGTGCAAAGCTAATTATGTTTTAGTTTCTTTCAAGTTTTTATAGTAAAAGTAATAAATACTTGTAATAATTGTAACAATCAATGATAATAATGACAAACGACGTCAATAATTATATGCTACAACAACAATAAGGAAGATTATTATTAATCCATAACGATAATAATAAATGCTGAACCAAAGAGATGAGGATGATGATCGACCACGTTTATTATTTTTCTCTTTTGCGTTATTATTATAACTAAATAATTTAAATCATCACCAGCTCGTATTATCATCATGACCAATGATGATTTTTCCATACTTTATATATACATATATATATGTATTATTTTTTTTAGTTTCTTTTGTTATCATTATAATAATAATTATGGTGCGAGAAGAATACACACATAATAATACACACGTCATCATGCATAATTCTAGTATCTTAACAAAAACTGTTGTTGTTGCAGTTTTTGAAGTTAAACGTTGTTGTATTTATTTTTTGGTTTTTTTTGTTAGTAATAGCATGGTTTTGTAATTGTTGATTGTAGTTTACATTGTATTTTGTTATTTCTTCATAACATGGTTAATATTTATTTTGTAGGCTTGTATACCATTTTTTTAATTTGGCGAAGTTAACAATGGCCAGCCGAGAAGTCTTTACTCAAACAGATCACGAGGTTCATGATGTGTTTTATTATAAGACTAGAGCGTACAATGCCGAGGTGGGTTTTACATGTATTCTACTTTTCATTCATTTCAATGTGTGATCATTGGATTGATTTACAATATTTATCGTTTTTTTGTTTTCATTGGTTGTGCTCAAATCATGCAACAAGTAACTGATGGATGGGCTTCTCCAGTTTGAGGGTGTTGTTTTACGGTTTGCTAATTTTATTTTATAGCTCATAGTTTTTTTGTTGACTAATTTTGCATTCATTCAATCATCTGGTGTATAGTTTCTCTCACCAGTTTCATGTTTTTTGCACAACCCTTTTCGTTATAGGATAAATATTATTTTATAGTATTATATAGCTTTTACTGCCATTAGTTGTGTGTTAATTGATTATAATATTTTAGCTATGGTAGAAAATTACAAATAACCGTATTTACTCATATTTCAAAGAATATTTGATATCATATATTGATGGGTGTAAAAATAGCATCTTGTGGAGTTTTTGGAAGGGCAACTGTTAAGTTATATAGGCAACAATACTCGTTCGTTTGAACCATAATTCATGACGAAAGAATAGGTAGGTAGGTAGGTAGGTAGGTAGGTAGGTAGGTAGGTAGGTAGGTAGGTAGGCAGTCTGGTAGATGGGTAGGTAGGTAGGCAGGCAGGTAGATATATAGGTAGGTAGATAGAAGAGAGTGATTGTTCCACAGTATAAATATAGGTTGAATTTTTTTTGGAGGATGATCACCATCAAGATGGTGTGTTTGTTTCAAAGTTTATTCCGGTGTTAGCTGGACAAAAGAACACGTAAAGATATACAGATCTCAGTCTAGGTTCTCAATTATTGATGACTTAGTTTTAGTAAGGTTTGTTGAAATGAGGGCGAAATTTGACTCGCTAAAGGTGTTAGAGAAAATCACAGAATAATTGATGAGCAGTTACTTCATCACAGGTATTGCAACCAATACTAAGTTTATTTTTGGTTTCAGAAATCACTTTTAACATTGCGGAGGGACCAGTATATACATCAGCTTCAGTTGCATTTAAAAGATTTGGAGAAAGAGACGAGCAGCAAACTGCCTTTGTACAGTTATGACCAGGAGAAAGTGCGCATGCTTCAGCAAGAGTTCCAGCACTGTACCTTGACTACAGAGCAGCTACAAAACAAGGCTCAGGTAACACATTCCTCTCTAGATGTTGTTTTCTCTTTTTTTAACTGAATTTGGGTAATCTTTTCCTTAGTTTATTGATCCCGAATATTAATGTTATCAACAATAATGTCTAAAATGGCTGCAAGATTTAGTTTGTTTTATTAAGTAAAATTGTTACTTTCTTTTGAATGTAGTTGAAAGTATTCATGGTTTTATATTACAATTTATTTAATCTAGGAAATCTACAAGTTCAACCTGGACGCACTCAACGATGGCCACGAATTGAACGATTTACCATTAATTGAAGACAAGGAAGTAGATCTCAACACTTTTAGACTCGGTCCTGTTACTCCGACAATACTCGCTAGTTCTCGTGCCCATCCCTTCATGCCACATTTGTATCGAGGTGCTGATACCTCCGACAGCCCATTTTCCTCTTTGATAAATCCCGGTATGTGTGTGTTACTCACTGGATTGATTAGCTCAATCAAAAGAAAGGGTCATAATATTGTGGTTGCAGACGATTGTAGTATGGTCTTGGTGATCTCTTTCTAGCTCCGGGAGCAATGATGGTGAATGGAGGCACTTTGAATGGTTACCACCAGATCACTGGAGCCTACACCTTTCCACGAGCCGTTGAGGTAAGTCTGCTAGCAATCCTCACATGGACTTACACAGGCATGTATCCTCGGGTGCTCTTATTTTTTATAAGAGACATTATTGTCACTATGTCTCTTTTGTTTGGGTCATCTGACTCTTCATTTAGTACTCAATCTCAAATTTTTATTTGTGAAACTGCAACAATACTGGGTTGATAGTATTTTAGCTGTGGAAGGTGGTAACATGTTAGTATGTTATGGCTGTCCAAGGTGGTAACATGTTAGTATGTTATGGCTGTCCAAGGTGGTAACATGCTAGTATGTTATGGCTGTCCATGGTGGTAACATGTTAGTATGTTATGGCTGTCAAAGGTGGTAACATGTTACTATGTTGTGGCTGTCAAAGGTGGTAACATGCTAGTATGTTATGCTGTTAAATTAGTATTGTATCTCACAAGTTTTGTTGTGAAACTATCGAGACTGGGATGTTTTGAGGTGACATCATCAAATAAAAAGCCTAAACTTTGAAGCAGATACAAAGGAGCTGTAAAAAAATGACCAACACGTGAATTTTTCTTACTAGTGCTAGAGTTTTGGATTCTAATCTGAAAAAAATTGCGAAGAGAACTCGTTTCCTGTACATTCTATCGTTTTGTCATATGATCGAAGATTAGGTTCTTGATCAGTAGTAGCCTTTGGCCCTTGGAGTGATTTTAGTTATCCAATACCATAGAGGTCTAGGTTTGGCCAAATTTTTGTACGGCACGACACACCCGCTTTAGGTTTCAGTTTGGCGTTTACAAGATGTAAAATTTTATTTGTATTGAAAAAAGTTCACCATATAGTCATGAAAAATCTGTATCAGAATTATAGAATTAAACAGTTTTCTGGCTACCTTATTTAACTCTACAGAAAAAAAAACACAATAGTGAATTTTTTTGAAATGGTATTGTTATTTTACCAATTATTTTGTTTTAATCATATTTTTTCAATTTACAACTTAATAACTCATTAATAGTGCACAATTATAACTTTCATCAATATTAATTTATTAATTGCAATTTCATTAAATCAAAAAGTGGTTTATTAACTCAATTTGTTCTTTTTGTTGTTATCGTTGAATGACAGTCAAGTGTATAAACAAACCTTCAGAAAAAGAGGAGCGAGGCTATAGCTTTATACTAACAGCAATAAAATGGAGCGTCATCAGACTGCTACTGTGTGTATTATATAACCCACCGCCACCCTGATAAACCGGAAGTACCATTATTGGTGTTTTGTTGACCTATACCTCTATCAATACCTCTATGGTCAATACATTCTATGGTACAACAGTGTGAGTGAGCGTGTGTGTGAGAGGTGTCCAGTAAACCATCGAATAATCCATTTTTTTGCAGTCAGCTATCTTGAATGTGAGATGCCACTGTCTACTGCTGTTGATGCAAGACAGTTAAACAGATCTATCTCTCCCTCTCTAATAAATTTTAGTGAGGCAATTTGTTGTCTTTGTTGCAATTTGCATGGCTCATCTTTGTTCATCGCAGTTTTATCACCATCGGTGATAAAATTTTAAATGAATTGGTACCTAGTAAATGGCATAATTTTTTGTATTTAAAAAAAACAGCCACACATTTATCTAGATATCGTGACCATAGACTGTAGAATTATCTATAACTATATGACTGTAGAATCAAATGCAAAGATAGTAGTTTATATTAACTACCCTCTCTGTCGTCTTTGAAATAAACGTCATCAATATATCCAGAGATGTTATCCCTTGCACTTATTTTGAAAGTTTTAGTTTGGGGCGTCCTACTTGAAAAATAAGAAGAGTTTTCAGCCTATTTATTTTTTCAGCCAATAGAATCAATTACCTTAAAACTCCAGCGACTCCTGGTGTATGTACTCTCATTGGCATTTTCTCCATTGTTGAAGAATGGATTTTGTAACAGAGTTGGGGAATTATTGTGAGAAATTTCTCCTAAGGTCGATTGCTACCTGCACTTACAGCATTAGTTTTTAGTGCGGCTGTCAAATGTAGTTAACTTGTGGGTAGCTCTTCCATAACATATGTCTACGTGTCCGTTATATGTTTTCTCTGTATTTCTCATGTAACATTTGTCTGGGTGTCTATTATATGTATTCTCTCTATTTCTCATGTAACATTTGTCTGTGTGTCTATTATATGTATTCTCTGTATTTCTCGTGTAACATTTGTCTGTGTGTCTATTATATGTATTCTCTGTATTTCTCATGTAACATTTGTCTGTGTGTCTATTATATGTATTCTCTGTATTTCTCATGTAACATTTGTCTGTGCGTCTATTATATGTTTTCTCTCTATTTCTCGTGTAACATTTGTCTGTGTGTCTATTATATGTATTCTCTGTATTTCTCATGTAACATTTGTCTGTGTGTCTATTATATGTATTCTCTGTATTTCTCATGTAACATTTGTCTGTGCGTCTATTATATGTTTTCTCTCTATTTCTCGTGTAACATTTGTCTGTGTGTCTATTATATGTATTCTCTGTATTTCTCATATAACATCTGTCTGTGTCTCTATTGTATGTTTTCACTCTATTTCTCATGTAACATTTGTCTGTGTGTCTATTACATGTATTCTCTCTATTTCTCATGTAACTTCTGTCTGTGTCTCTATTATATGTTTTCTCTCTATTTCAGGACAACATATCTTTAACGGGCTCTAGTTTTTCTGCACCTTCCACCACCCACCAGCAAGCATTCAACCTAGCCATGGCCAGTCACATTATTCCCTCTCCTCCAGTCAGCCAGTTCAATGACCTTGACCTACAGAACTCTCGAGGAGAAGAGATACTTAGAATGATTGGTACAGACGGTTCATCAGCACCAATACAGAATGGACACTCTGCCTTGTCTGCCTACCCTACTACTTCTGATGCCTCCGCTACTAAACCTGATGTCATTCCTAAAACCGTCTCCCCGCCATTGAATTATGGTGAGTTGGCAATATGGCGTCTGCTTGCCTCGCTGCTGTGCATTGTGGTAGCAAAATGTTTGTATCGTCCTAATCTTTTTATATCATCGTACCAAAGTTAAACTCAGCTTTTTAGATGCCTTAAGCAGGTGTTGTCAGCATTTACATTCTTAACTTTTGTATGAACTTCACTCCAGCGGGGCTGCGAAACCCAGGAGTGGATTTTATCTAGTTTTTCTTTCAAATTCAGAAAAAAGATGATTTATTGGCAATTAGCTCTCTAAAACCTGACTAATACCAAAATACTTAACTCGCTTACCTACTTAAAATTTCCAGCTAGTGATAGATTGACACATGGAGTTAGAATGAGGATGATGACATCATCGGGCTGTGTTCCAAAGGTTTCCCCAGCAGGTCATAAGTGCAATGAAAATATGAAGTTGGTGACGTTAGTTGTTACCTCCATGTGTTTGACTCGAGCATAAAAAGGGCATGTCAACAGTCGGTCATATTTGTTTAATCACTGCCTTCAATGCTGGTTGCTTGAATCGTCTCTGATACCATCATCTGAATCAGTACAGATCATCTTGGGAAATGATGCAATGTAGTGCCCGCTAGTACACTTAACCTATATGTTCATACGGTTGAACAAAGAATTGTACTTACAAAAAATTAAATAGCGCATAAATAAAAGTTGGAATGTAGAAGATTATTGCAAATGGGCTGAAACAGATGAAAGTTATTATGGAGCACATTCGGTAGGGTAGACAGTCTTTGTACGAAGTGTGCAAGTATGACTGTTTTCATTTGTGAGCTCATCTATTTATCTCGTTTTATGATTTACATGTCTTCCAAGTCAGTGTGCAGGCGCAAAGATACTGAAATTTTATGTCAACTAATCAGAACATGAAAAAGTCTCGTATACCGCGATGAGTTAATTATTTTTCTTGCGCTTCTCATGAGTGTTAATGTTATTGTAATGCCGCGCTTATCCTTGGATTAATATTATTGGTCAAGTTTTTAGTTTTGTTATCTTTCAATCTTTTCTACCAATCTTTCACCCATCTCTACCAATCTTTCACCCATCTCTACCAATCTTTCACCCATCTCTACCAATCTTTCACCCATCTCTACCAATCTTTCACCCACCTCTACCAATCTTTCACCCATCTCTACCAATCTTTCACCCATCCCTACCCATCCTTCACCAATCTCTACCAATCCTTCACCCATCTCAGTGAGGGCAAATTACTAGCTATTCAGTAAATGTACATGTAGCATTACTGTGTTTAGGATTTTTGGAGATGGTTATCCACTGTCGTTTTGGAGATCACAAAAGAATGCAGTGAGTTGAAGGTGAAAAATTGAACAGTAGTGAAATGTCAGCAATTTTTATAGCGTTTATTTAGTGTGATGTGAAGAGTTGCATGAAAATATTAGTATGGCGATTTTATATCACTGTCGTTTTAGGTTGAAGGCTCGTTGTTATCAAGTTTTTTTTAGAAGACACGAAGTCTAATTCTCACATACAGCCGATGCATTAATGTGACTGTAATTAGAAGCATTAATGGTTACTTGTACACAGTGTGTAACTTTGTACAATACGTCACTTTCATCGTGAGTGGGCAACTCCAAACATTTTGGGTACATGCGAGACATTAATTTAAATCCTACTACATATATAGAGATCTGCCTTGAGTTTAATTACACATCCGTAGTATTCGCCACACTGTTGCTTTCCAATTACATTTTGCCCAATGAAAAGGAAGCCAATATTTGTTTACAGTCTGTCATAATTTTCAGGGATTGGCCGAATGAGATAAGTTTTATTTCTGTCATTTGACGGGTCCATAGATTATATTTCTCTTCTAGTAATAGTAGTAGTGTGTGTATTTCTTAGTTTAAACGATCGGTGAGAGAGTGTAGACAAGCCTTTGACACTTGCTCTATGTCTGGCACCAATCCTTCTTCTTTTGATTATCCCAGTAGTCCTCGCTCACTCCTCGTCATATTTATTTTTATGATGTGTGTTTATGTGTTATGTACACGTGCTAGTATTATGTGTGTTATGTACATGTGCTACTATTATGCGTGTTATGTACACGTGCTAGTATTATGCGTGTTATGCACATGTGCTAGTATTACATGTGCTATGTACATGTGCTAGTATTACATGTGCTATGTACATGTGCTAGTATTATGTGTGTTATGTACATGTGCTAGTATTATGTGTGTTACAGTCTCCCACCAACCAATACTGCCTATTTCTGGCTCCATGGGCTTGGACCACCTGGATGTAGACTTCAATCCTTCTGCTCCAAAGAAATCCAGCTCTCAGAAGTGGTCTCAGATTGGTAAGACACGTGGACCATCACTAGTTTTCCCTCTTTCCAACCCTCTCTGCTCTGTATCAGTGTGTACTATTTAGAACTATGAGTCCACACATCACTAAATCTTATTGCAGCAGCCGTTGGCTCCGATACAGTTGTTGAGGGAGATTGGCAAGCCGTTGGAAGTAGAAAAGGTCGGCCATCTTCTAATCCATCAGCTGGCAGCAAACCGCTGCCGATCTCAGTAAACCATTCACTAAATGGTGCAGCTCCAGAAATGGGTGCAAACTTTGAGCAGATGGTGATAGCTGTGCAGGAAAAATACCAGCTCACCAGGTCTGTAGAGCTGTGTACATTATTCTATTTATAGTATTATATTTCTTGTATTGTATAGAGTGGGTAATCTCTATGTTATAAATAAATATAGCATATCGCATGTACATGGCTGCCTGTCATTTAGGCCTGAGGTGATAGCTGTACTCCAGGTGGTTAGAAATGAAAGAAATGGAGACATGAATATCACACTATCTGAGCTGATGAGAGACGCTGAGAGGCTTCTTTCTAAAAGCAAAAATGTGCTTAAACCTGCCAGCTTGACAGCAAGAGCGCGAGTGAGTGGTCTTTGTTTATTATCTAATGAGGGGACAACTCTCTACAGCTTTTCTGTGGCCGTCAGCCAAGTGTCATTTGGTGGTTTCGCTCATCATCATATTTAGTAAAATTACCTCCGGATACCAGTAATATAATACATAACTTGATACGTAGTGTAGTTGTTTACTTCACACAAGTATGTAGTTTTGTGGAATTATTGCTGCATGTTTTATACCGATGGCTGCTGTTGTATAAGCGGCAGATCCAGTACTGGAGGCTCTGCTGTATAGCTACATGTCACTGTGTGTTTGTAGGCTGTACCAGATCATGAAGAACCTTGCGATAACCAGCTGTGTCCAGCCCGGCTCAAGCTGCTCAAGTATCGTACAGAGCTATGCCTATCATTCCAGACAACAGGAAAGTGTCACATGAAGCCTGGCAGCTGTGTGTACGCTCATGGTGCTGCCGAGCTGAGACAGCTGCCGAAGGAGGAGCTGTGTGACCGATACTTGGAGGGGAAGTGCAATAACAGGAAGGTTAGTGTGTGTTTGTATTATATATCTAGTTATATCATAATGTGTGTTTGTATTATATATCTAGTTATATCATAATGTGTGTTTGTATTATATATCTAGTTATATCATAATGTGTGTTTGTATTATATATCTAGTTATATCATAATGTGTGTTTGTATTATATATCTAGTTATATCATAATGTGTGTTTGTATTATATATCTAGTTATATCATAATGTGCCCTTGTATTATATATCTAGTTATATCATAATGTGTGTTTGTATTATATATCAAGTTATATCATAATGTGTGTTTGTATTATATATCTAGTTATATCATAATGTGTGTTTGTATTATATATCTAGTTATATCATAATGTGTGTTTGTATTATATATCTAGTTATATCATAATGTGTGTTTGTATTATATATCTAGTTATATCATAATGTGCCCTTGTATTATATATCTAGTTATATCATAATGTGTGTTTGTATTATATATCTAGTTATATCATAATGTGTGCTTGTATTATATATCTAGTTATATCATAATGTGTGCTTGTATTATATATCTAGTTATATCATAATGTGTGTTTGTATTATATATCTAGTTATATCATAATGTGTGTTTGTATTATATATCTAGTTATATCATAATGTGTGTTTGTATTATATATCTAGTTATATCATAATGTGTGTTTG
The DNA here is from genome assembly GCA_945261195.1 of Cryptosula pallasiana. Classification (NCBI taxonomy): domain Eukaryota; kingdom Metazoa; phylum Bryozoa; class Gymnolaemata; order Cheilostomatida; family Cryptosulidae; genus Cryptosula; species Cryptosula pallasiana. Next base: position 18,400,797 of record OX183139.1, read on the forward strand.
TATTATATATCTAGTTATATCATAATGTATATAAGTTATAGGAAGGTTAGTGTGTGTTTGTATTATATATCTAGTTATATCATAATGTGTGTTTGTATTATATATCTAGTTATATCATAATGTGTGCTTGTATTATATATCTAGTTATATCATAATGTGTGCTTGTATTATATATCTAGTTATATCATAATGTGTGTTTGTATTATATATCTAGTTATATCATAATGTGTGCTTGTATTATATATCTAGTTATATCATAATGTGTGTTTGTATTATATATCTAGTTATATCATAATGTGTGTTTGTATTATATATCTAGTTCTATCATAATGTGTGTTTGTATTATATATCTAGTTATATCATAATGTGTGTTTGTATTATATATCTAGTTATATCATAATGTGTGCTTGTATTATATATCTAGTTATATCATAATGTGTGCTTGTATTATATATCTAGTTATATCATAATGTGTGCTTGTATTATATATCTAGTTATATCATAATGTATGCTTGTATTATATATCTAGTTATATCATAATGTGTGCTTGTATTATATATCTAGTTATATCATAATGTGTGCTTGTATTATATATCTAGTTATATCATAATGTGTGTTTGTATTATATATCTAGTTATATCATAATGTGTGCTTGTATTATATATCTAGTTATATCATAATGTATGCTTGTATTATATATCTAGTTATATCATAATGTGTGCTTGTATTATATATCTAGTTATATCATAATGTGTGCTTGTATTATATATCTAGTTATATCATAATGTGTGTTTGTATTATATATCTAGTTATATCATAATGTGTGTTTGTATTATATATCTAGTTATATCATAATGTGTGCTTGTATTATATATCTAGTTATATCATAATGTGTGTTTGTATTATATATCTAGTTCTATCATAATGTGTGTTTGTATTATATATCTAGTTATATCATAATGTGTGCTGGTATTATATATCTAGTTCTATCATAATGTGTGTTTGTATTATATATCTAGTTATATCATAATGTGTGTTTGTATTATATATCTAGTTATATCATAATGTGTGCTTGTATTATATATCTAGTTATATCATAATGTGTGCTTGTATTATATATCTAGTTATATCATAATGTGTGCTTGTATTATATATCTAGTTATATCATAATGTGTGTTTGTATTATATATCTAGTTCTATCATAATGTGTGTTTGTATTATATATCTAGTTATATCATAATGTGTGCTGGTATTATATATCTAGTTCTATCATAATGTGTGTTTGTATTATATATCTAGTTATATCATAATGTGTGTTTGTATTATATATCTAGTTATATCATAATGTGTGCTTGTATTATATATCTAGTTATATCATAATGTGTGTTTGTATTATATATCTAGTTATATCATAATGTATGTTTGTATTATATATCTAGTTCTATCAAAATGTGTGTTTGTATTATATATCTAGTTATATCATAATGTGTGTTTGTATTATATATCTAGTTATATCATAATGTGTGTTTGTATTATATATCTAGTTATATCATAATGTATGTTTGTATTATATATCTAGTTCTATCATAATGTGTGTTTGTATTATATATCTAGTTATATCATAATGTGTGCTGGTATTATATATCTAGTTCTATCATAATGTGTGTTTGTATTATATATCTAGTTCTATCATAATGTGTGCTTGTATTATATATCTAGTTATATCATAATATGTGTTTGTATTATATATCTAGTTATATCATAATGTGTGCTTGTATTATATATCTAGTTATATCATAATGTGTGTTTGTATTATATATCTAGTTATATCATAATGTGTGCTTGTATTATATATCTAGTTATATCATAATGTGTGTTTGTATTATATATCTAGTTCTATCATAATGTGTGTTTGTATTATATATCTAGTTATATCATAATGTATGCTTGTATTATATATCTAGTTATATCATAATGTGTGCTTGTATTATATATCTAGTTATATCATAATGTGTGCTTGTATTATATATCTAGTTATATCATAATGTATGTTTGTATTATATATCTAGTTATATCATAATGTGTGCTTGTATTATATATCTAGTTATATCATAATGTGTGTTTGTATTATATATCTAGTTCTATCATAATGTGTGTTTGTATTATATATCTAGTTATATCATAATGTGTGCTGGTATTATATATCTAGTTCTATCATAATGTGTGTTTCTATTATATATCTAGTTATATCATAATGTATGCTTGTATTATATATCTAGTTATATCATAATGTGTGCTTGTATTATATATCTAGTTATATCATAATGTATGTTTGTATTATATATCTAGTTATATCATAATGTATATAAGCTATAGGAAGGTTAGTGTGTGTTTGTATTATATATCTAGTTATATCATAATGTGTGCTGGTATTATATATCTAGTTCTATCATAATGTGTGTTTGTATTATATATCTAGTTATATCATAATGTATGCTTGTATTATATATCTAGTTATATCATAATGTGTGCTTGTATTATATATCTAGTTATATCATAATGTATGTTTGTATTATATATCTAGTTATATCATAATGTGTGCTTGTATTATATATCTAGTTATATCATAGTGTGTGCTTGTATTATATATCTAGTTATATCATAATGTGTGCTTGTATTATATATCTAGTTATATCATAATGTGTGCTTGTATTATATATCTAGTTATATCATAATGTGTGTTTGTATTATATATCTAGTTATATCATAATGTGTGTTTGTATTATATATCTAGTTATATCATAATGTGTGTTTGTATTATATATCTAGTTATATCATAATGTGTGCTTGTATTATATATCTAGTTATATCATAATGTGTGTTTGTATTATATATCTAGTTATATCATAATGTGTGTTTGTATTATATATCTAGTTATATCATAATGTGTGTTTGTATTATATATCTAGTTATATCATAATGTGTGCTTGTATTATATATCTAGTTATATCATAATGTATATAAGTTATAGGAAGGTTAGTGTGTGTTTGTATTATATATCTAGTTATATCATAATGTGTGTTTGTATTATATATCTAGTTATATCATAATGTGTGCTTGTATTATATATCTAGTTATATCATAATGTATATAAGTTATAGGAAGGTTAGTGTGTGTTTGTATTATATATCTAGTTATATCATAATGTATATAAGTTATAGGAAGGTTAGTGTGTGTTTGTATTATATATCTAGTTATATCATAATGTGTGTTTGTATTATATATCTAGTTATATCATAATGTGTGCTTGTATTATATATCTAGTTATATCATAATGTGTGTTTGTATTATATATCTAGTTATATCATAATGTGTGTTTGTATTATATATCTAGTTCTATCATAATGTGTGTTTGTATTATATATCTAGTTATATCATAATGTGTGTTTGTATTATATATCTAGTTATATCATAATGTGTGCTTGTATTATATATCTAGTTATATCATAATGTGTGCTTGTATTATATATCTAGTTATATCATAATGTGTGCTTGTATTATATATCTAGTTATATCATAATGTATGCTTGTATTATATATCTAGTTATATCATAATGTGTGCTTGTATTATATATCTAGTTATATCATAATGTGTGCTTGTATTATATATCTAGTTATATCATAATGTGTGTTTGTATTATATATCTAGTTATATCATAATGTGTGCTTGTATTATATATCTAGTTATATCATAATGTATGCTTGTATTATATATCTAGTTATATCATAATGTGTGCTTGTATTATATATCTAGTTATATCATAATGTGTGCTTGTATTATATATCTAGTTATATCATAATGTGTGTTTGTATTATATATCTAGTTATATCATAATGTGTGTTTGTATTATATATCTAGTTATATCATAATGTGTGCTTGTATTATATATCTAGTTATATCATAATGTGTGTTTGTATTATATATCTAGTTCTATCATAATGTGTGTTTGTATTATATATCTAGTTATATCATAATGTGTGCTGGTATTATATATCTAGTTCTATCATAATGTGTGTTTGTATTATATATCTAGTTATATCATAATGTGTGTTTGTATTATATATCTAGTTATATCATAATGTGTGCTTGTATTATATATCTAGTTATATCATAATGTGTGCTTGTATTATATATCTAGTTATATCATAATGTGTGCTTGTATTATATATCTAGTTATATCATAATGTGTGTTTGTATTATATATCTAGTTCTATCATAATGTGTGTTTGTATTATATATCTAGTTATATCATAATGTGTGCTGGTATTATATATCTAGTTCTATCATAATGTGTGTTTGTATTATATATCTAGTTATATCATAATGTGTGTTTGTATTATATATCTAGTTATATCATAATGTGTGCTTGTATTATATATCTAGTTATATCATAATGTGTGTTTGTATTATATATCTAGTTATATCATAATGTATGTTTGTATTATATATCTAGTTCTATCATAATGTGTGTTTGTATTATATATCTAGTTATATCATAATGTGTGTTTGTATTATATATCTAGTTATATCATAATGTGTGTTTGTATTATATATCTAGTTATATCATAATGTATGTTTGTATTATATATCTAGTTCTATCATAATGTGTGTTTGTATTATATATCTAGTTATATCATAATGTGTGCTGGTATTATATATCTAGTTCTATCATAATGTGTGTTTGTATTATATATCTAGTTCTATCATAATGTGTGCTTGTATTATATATCTAGTTATATCATAATATGTGTTTGTATTATATATCTAGTTATATCATAATGTGTGCTTGTATTATATATCTAGTTATATCATAATGTGTGTTTGTATTATATATCTAGTTATATCATAATGTGTGCTTGTATTATATATCTAGTTATATCATAATGTGTGTTTGTATTATATATCTAGTTCTATCATAATGTGTGTTTGTATTATATATCTAGTTATATCATAATGTATGCTTGTATTATATATCTAGTTATATCATAATGTGTGCTTGTATTATATATCTAGTTATATCATAATGTGTGCTTGTATTATATATCTAGTTATATCATAATGTATGTTTGTATTATATATCTAGTTATATCATAATGTGTGCTTGTATTATATATCTAGTTATATCATAATGTGTGTTTGTATTATATATCTAGTTCTATCATAATGTGTGTTTGTATTATATATCTAGTTATATCATAATGTGTGCTGGTATTATATATCTAGTTCTATCATAATGTGTGTTTCTATTATATATCTAGTTATATCATAATGTATGCTTGTATTATATATCTAGTTATATCATAATGTGTGCTTGTATTATATATCTAGTTATATCATAATGTATGTTTGTATTATATATCTAGTTATATCATAATGTATATAAGCTATAGGAAGGTTAGTGTGTGTTTGTATTATATATCTAGTTATATCATAATGTGTGCTGGTATTATATATCTAGTTCTATCATAATGTGTGTTTGTATTATATATCTAGTTATATCATAATGTATGCTTGTATTATATATCTAGTTATATCATAATGTGTGCTTGTATTATATATCTAGTTATATCATAATGTATGTTTGTATTATATATCTAGTTATATCATAATGTGTGCTTGTATTATATATCTAGTTATATCATAGTGTGTGCTTGTATTATATATCTAGTTATATCATAATGTGTGCTTGTATTATATATCTAGTTATATCATAATGTGTGCTTGTATTATATATCTAGTTATATCATAATGTGTGTTTGTATTATATATCTAGTTATATCATAATGTGTGTTTGTATTATATATCTAGTTATATCATAATGTGTGTTTGTATTATATATCTAGTTATATCATAATGTGTGCTTGTATTATATATCTAGTTATATCATAATGTGTGTTTGTATTATATATCTAGTTATATCATAATGTGTGTTTGTATTATATATCTAGTTATATCATAATGTGTGTTTGTATTATATATCTAGTTATATCATAATGTGTGCTTGTATTATATATCTAGTTATATCATAATGTATATAAGTTATAGGAAGGTTAGTGTGTGTTTGTATTATATATCTAGTTATATCATAATGTGTGTTTGTATTATATATCTAGTTATATCATAATGTGTGCTTGTATTATATATCTAGTTATATCATAATGTATATAAGTTATAGGAAGGTTAGTGTGTGTTTGTATTATATATCTAGTTATATCATAATGTATATAAGTTATAGGAAGGTTAGTGTGTGTTTGTATTATATATCTAGTTATATCATAATGTGTGTTTGTATTATATATCTAGTTATATCATAATGTGTGCTTGTATTATATATCTAGTTATATCATAATGTGTGCTTGTATTATATATCTAGTTATATCATAATGTGTGTTTGTATTATATATCTAGTTATATCATAATGTGTGCTTGTATTATATATCTAGTTATATCATAATGTGTGTTTGTATTATATATCTAGTTATATCATAATGTGTGTTTGTATTATATATCTAGTTATATCATAATGTGTGCTTGTATTATATATCTAGTTATATCATAATGTGTGCTTGTATTATATATCTAGTTATATCATAATGTGTGCTTGTATTATATATCTAGTTATATCATAATGTGTGTTTGTATTATATATCTAGTTATATCATAATGTGTGTTTGTATTATATATCTAGTTATATCATAATGTGTGTTTGTATTATATATCTAGTTATATCATAATGTGTGTTTGTATTATATATCTAGTTATATCATAATGTGTGTTTGTATTATATATCTAGTTCTATCATAATGTGTGTTTGTATTATATATCTAGTTATATCATAATGTGTGTTTGTATTATATATCTAGTTCTATCATAATGTGTGTTTGTATTATATATCTAGTTATATCATAATGTGTGCTTGTATTATATATCTAGTTATATCATAATGTGTGCTTGTATTATATATCTAGTTCTATCATAATGTGTGCTTGTATTATATATCTAGTTATATCATAATGTGTGTTTGTATTATATATCTAGTTCTATCATAATGTGTGCTTGTATTATATATCTAGTTATATCATAATGTGTGCTTGTATTATATATCTAGTTATATCATAATGTGTGCTTGTATTATATATCTAGTTATATCATAATGTGTGCTTGTATTATATATCTAGTTATATCATAATGTGTGCTTGTATTATATATCTAGTTATATCATAATGTGTGCTTGTATTATATATCTAGTTATATCATAATGTGTGTTTGTATTATATATCTAGTTATATCATAATGTGTGTTTGTATTATATATCTAGTTATATCATAATGTATATAAGCTATAGGAAGGTTAGTGTGCGCTGACAATCAATGAGTGTATGGAGATCGTTGCAGTAATATCTGCTTGCAGTTGAGATCTAGGTTTGTACTTCACGATTGGTTGCAAGTCTGTCCTCAATCTAGCGATCATCTTTAGATGGCGTAGTTCCATTTTTATAGGGCGCACTTCCACTCTAGTGAAATTATGGTTGAAGTGTATATATGTATTATATAGTGTGTACACACCAATGGTACTAGTGAGTTATATAGTATATATATGTATTATACAGTGTGTACACACCAATGGTACTAGTGAGTTATATAGTATATATATGTATTATACAGTGTGTACACACCAATGGTACTAGTGAGTTATATAGTGTATATATGTATTATATAGTGTGTATACGCCCATGGTGCTTGTGAGTTGAAGAATCGGCCAATGGTGAACACTGTCGAATATCTCAAGTCTAAACAAAAGAAATCTCATCCCATCGACAGCAGCAAGTCAGCGGGTGGTGATGAATACTCTCTGACACCCGCTGACATAGATGTAAGTTTGAATAAGGCTACAGTTTTTGGTCAGGATAATTCTATTGAACATTCTTTGATTGTTGGCCAACCTGTTGTCATTTGTCCGATCACGCCTTGCCAATGTTTAACTCTCTGATTTTCAATCGCTTCCACCAATAACTGAGCTCATCGGTCACCCGCTTTACTCAAAAAAGTTCAATTTTTAAAATTTTATGAAAATTCATCTATATAAGATATGCTAATAAATTTATGCTCATATGAATCAGCATTCTCTCTTCTCTGAGGAGAATTAATAACGTATTGATTCCACCAGTCTAAACTACTTTTATTAGTTTTTTTAGCTCTGAGACCATTTTTTAGTAGTGACCCTGACAGGTCAACCAGCAACAAAATAAGTAATACACTAAATGTAAAACTGATAGCATAGCTGAAAAGAAAACAAAATTCTGATAAGTCTAGCAAAATTTGAAGCAAAAATATCCAAAACAAGAGTTAGAACACTGCAACAACAAACTAGCACTGGCTGCACAGAATTCGGAAATTTTTTTTCTGAAAATAACCAATAATTTGATTATTTGCCAAGATAAAGCCTTTATTGGTGTATGAATGAACCAGAAACATTCAGAGCTACATTTTGATCTAAAGAACAACATCAATCAACAATTTTGGAAAAATAATAAAAAATAAAATTAATTATTTATTATCAACGCCATATCTAAATAATTAATTCACAGCTTACTAACCTTCAATTTCACAATCAGAAAGCTCAAACAAGCTAAAGTAATAATAAACTTACTCTATCAGAAGGAAGAAACAATGTGCTAGGTGTTTGCCAGAAAAAAACTGACCATTGTTATGAAAAAATTACCGAAATAGAATACAGGAAGTGATAGGGTCAAGGAGATTTGAGATTGCTTTCGTTTAGAAGGTCGTATAGTCTTCAAATAAAAACCAAAATATCGGCAATAATCTGCTCTACACGATGGTATAAGAATTATTCATGGCAGTCTACACAAACTTGTGCAATACGTTCCGAAAACCGGACGATTTTGAAAATGAGCATTGCTCGTACAAGGAGAATTGGGCACATAACTCCTGAACGAGCAATGCTCGATCGAGGACTTTCAAAGGTTAAAGAGCACCATCATTCTTTCTTTACTCACCTTGCTCTTTGGAGTTGTCTTTTCCTCTGTGTCACAGAGTGCTATATAGCCACAACCAAGTTTCTTAAATTTATTATGAATTAGCTCTTTTTTTGCTGTGTTTAAAAAAAATTATTTTTTTGTGTTCATGTTGTCTGGTTTCTTAAACGAAATAAGAATAAATTCAGATTTACGGCTCTAGATACGCATATTTGTTGTTTTTTTTTTACAAATAAATCGGAACTTAAATCTTTCGATAATGGTTGGTTTGAAAATGATATTTTTTTTATTTTAAACTTGCTGTATATTTTTTATATATTGGCCACGTGGGCACCAGTTGATACATAATAGCAAATTTACAATGTTAAATTATAACGCTGACTCAGCTATAACACTTTCAAACAATCTGAAAATAATCACAAACCTAATTCTTTTTATGCATCTGAATTGAAAGTCTATGCGCCATGACTTTTACTGGAATGCCCTCTTTCTATGCAAACAAGCCAAAATTTTGAAACTCCTCTTTATGGCTCTACAAAAAGTTCTTACTTATCAACAATAGACTTTGGTGCAAGTCAGCGTCTATTGCACTTTACTACAGATGGAGTTAACGAGAGCATAACTCCACAACAAGTTTTTTTTTGTGAAACATCACCTGAAATTGTTTTATTTAGTCAAGAATCCATGAGACAGCACATTTAATGCTATCGTTTATCTGACCGCGTTATGTAGGTAATGGGTGTTTAGCTGTATCTGATCGAGTGATGGGGTATTGGGGGTGGGTTCCTTGGAGCCGTTCTATACTCATTAGCGGTAGCATATTTCTGTTTATGACAGGCTCAAATTTCATGTTTGTATATTGTATTGTATTTTGTTTAGAGTTTAAAATGTGTTGCATTGGCCCGGAAACATTGCCTTGCTATAGGGCGATAAAATATATATTTATTTTTGTTATCTGAGATGGCTTAGGTGATAGAATTAGAATAAATAAAGGGACATAGAAACCACCAACCGACTGCTTTAGGGAACATGATACTGTAAATTAAACTTCTGTTCTGCCAAAAAGAAGTTTTTTATGTCATTACTTTTGTTTCTCGAGAGTGTTTCACAATACCACCAAGGCTTGTGTTGGTCTCTAGCCAATACCTCCAAGGCTTGTGTTGGTCTCTAGCCAATACCTCCAAGGCTTGTGTTGGTCTCTAGCCAATACCGCCAAGGTTTGTGTTGGTCTCTAGCCAATACCGCCAAGGCTTGTGCTGGTCTCTAGCCAATACCGCCAAGGCTTGTGTTGGTCTCTAGCCAATACCACCAAGGCTTGTGTTGGTCTGTAGCCAACACCACCAAGGTTTGTGCTGGTCTCTAGCCAATACCTCCAAGGCTTGTGTTGGTCTCTAGCCAATACCTCCAAGGCTTGTGTTGGTCTCTAGCCAATACCGCCAAGGTTTGTGCTGGTCTCTAGCCAATACGGCCAAGGCTTGTGCTGGTCTCTAGCCAATACCGCCAAGGCTTGTGTTGGTCTCTAGCCAATACCGCCAAGGCTTGTGCTGGTCTCTAGCCAATACCGCCAAGGTTTGTGCTGGTCTCTAGCCAATACCGCCAAGGCTTGTGTTGGTCTCTAGCCAATACCGCCCAGGCTTGTGTTGGTCTCTAGCCAATACCGCCAAGGCTTGTGCTGGTCTCTAGCAAATACCGCCAAGGTTTGTGCCGTTCTGTAGCCAATACCTCCGAGGTTTGTGATGGTCTGTAGCAAACATGCTACACAAACTGTTAATTTCCTCGTTTTTCATCTCTGTGGGATTGTCAGCTGTAGTTTGTTAAATGTTGTTTGTCAAAATATTCAAAAAGATTCTATTACATATTGGGTATTCTTGGAAATTTTAGTCTTTTTTTATTTCTATGGGGAAGAATGCTTTGGGGCCAATACACGATTATCTAAAGCGTTCATTCATTACCGCATATTTATTTTCTCATCGATTCCTAAAATTATTATTCGCTATCATTCTACGTTTGATAAATTTGTTTTAGTCAAATAATTTATCATTCAGAATTGATAAATATTGATGTTTGTAAATACAACAACAACAACGAAAATACTGTAGGTAATCTCAATTGTTTGAAATTGGTTTCTTTTTTAATATATTGGTTACTCAATGTGTCATTCAGTTGGTGGACACCCGAATGTTCATAATACCAACTATAAATAGATTGCATTAGGCCAAAACATCTCCAAAATTTAAAAAACAGTTGCAAGCCCAATTTTGACACTTTCGAAAGTCTCTGCACAAACACTATTTTCACAAAGCCTTTGTCTGCTGGAAGTAGCCAAGTTTTTACAGCACTTTTTGCGGCATTTAGTTGTTGTTAATCGACAAAATTTGTTGCAGTTTAGCATCTACTCTATTCCATATACGTAGTTAATGACTGCACAACTCTATGCCATATATGTAGTTAATGACAGCACAACTCTATTCCATATACGTAGTTAATGACTGCACAACTCTATGCCATATATGTAGTTAATGACAGCATAACTCTATGTCATATATGTAGTTAATGACAGCACAACTCTATGCCATATATGTAGTTAATGACTGCACAACTCTATGCCATATACGTAGTTAATGACTGCACTACTCTATGTCATATATGTAGTTAATGATTGCACAGCTCTTCAGCACTTTTTTACTACAAACCAACATGAAATAGATGAATCAATTTGAGTTCTGTCAAAAATCCACATCGTTGTGAGATGGGCTGGTTGATTTGTATTTATTTTTATAGTCAACTAATCTTTGTTTCAATATTAATTGGTCCATGGATGTCTCTTACAAAGTATATCTTGGTTTCAATGTCCTTTAATACAATCGTATATGACACCAAACACGTAGATTGGTTTGTACATGCGTACCCATCTCTGGTACATTTCTACCCTTGACATGAGAGCTGTTCATTCACTGCATGTGTCTTTGTAGCCTCGCTGTGTTCATTCACTGCATGTGTCTTGTAGCCACGCGGGGATGAATGCGCTATTTGCCTCGAGCGGATGTCCAAGAAATCTCGTAGGAAATTAGACTGCGGCCATGATAGTTTTCATTATAAGGTATTTAATGATATAATGCGCTCTCTCTGCCCTAGCTTAACCTTGGATTGTAGATTAGATTCCTTGTGCCCTATTGTTCTTAGTTCGTCTTAGTTTGCTCAGTCTTGTATGTTAGACATCCGCAGTACTTGGCTTTCTCCCTTTTAGATTATTTTATTGATATTTGCTTTTGTTAACTTATATTTTCATCTACTTTAGTTGTTTTTATTGTTTATTGAGAACTTAGACAGTAGATGGTGGGGTTGGACCTCGGTCTTTTCTTTCTTTTTCCCAATTGTTTGAACATTCTTAGGTTTTTCGCTTGAAATTTTATAAAAACAAAACAAACAAAAAACATCAAGTTTGCTGCTAAAAGATAATTATGAGTCAGTTTGGATGGTTTGAGCCCTGAGTGAGAGGGCAGCAGGCTTTTTATTCTATTTAATATTGAGCTGAGGTGCCGCCAAAAACATTGTATCCAATTTTTGTAACATTCGGGGGCAAATTAATAATTAAATAATAAGTTCATCACTGAACAAGTAGATATATCACCCATCAAAGTCCACTTCTCACAAATGACAATCATATATCTCCACTTGCTTTATCTTTTTACACTTTTTAAATATGAAATGTGATCAAATGTGTAACAGACCTTCACGCTGTAGTTGGTGTTAATCACTAAAAACTAGCAAAGAATAAAATAAAGCGCTCCCATATTATATTAAATACCTAATATTAACGTATTTATATAAACAATTCACCTTAGCATTGCGACCTGTAAATGGTTAAAACAACGTATTTGTCTAAAAGAGCCCCGATTAATTACTCAAACTCCGTGGAGGCCTGAAGTATTTTAAGATCAAAACCATTTCCAGGTCAGTAAACATTTCGCATATGTCCATCTCTCATTTCAGTGCTTAAAGAAATGGGTTGCTGGCGAAGGAGACAGGAGTTGTCCCATCTGTCGGTCGAATACTCTGCTCCTTGATGAGTATCCACACCTGGGCACTCGCTGAACTACCGTCATACAGTTTATGCTTCAGCTTTTCAATTTTGTCTTAAATTTTTAACCTTAAGATTTTTAAATTGGCCCGTAAAACAGTCATGTATTTCTTATTCCTCTCAGAGTTTTAGAGCACAGTCTCGTGCAGTGAGCATTACATAATTTTTCAACGTTTTATTTTTGCACTTTTGTTATTTTACAGTATAGTGTCCTTGGAGTGTGAGGTCTCCTGTAACATGAATCTTTGCATCTCATTTAGTCATCAACATGATTTATTCTAATAATTTGTATTTTTCGTTAAGAAACATTTTTCTTTTTTTTACTCGGTTTTGTCTGAATATGTCTAGAAGGGCTTTGGTTGTCATTGATGGCTTCGTCATTTGCTAATTTTTGCTTCGTCATTTAGCTATAGCTCCATCGAATAGCCTGTATTCTCGGACTATTACAGGAAGTACGTATGTTTATACTAATATACTGGCTAAGGTGGGTCTCACCACTGATTGTGTCTTGTCACCCAATACAACACCTTGCTACGCCTTTACCTTCTCTTTATTTACCTCTTCCACTAAAGTGCTGGGATAGAACCACAAGTGATATATTTTATCAATGTCAGGCTTCCTGGTTACTTCAGGCTTATTACATATCTCATTAAACTTGAGAGTTGTGTTACCTGTAAAAATTACGGCGTAGTTCATTATTGTGGTACAACTCTACTTCTGACATCTATCTACAGGTTGTTTTATTCATGTTCCAATGAGTGCACTTATACATCAAAGTCAACAGCGGACTGAGATTGGCTAGAATGTCAAATGTAGGCTTCACTAAGTTTTTATGACCAACACGAGTTGTTCACACTGATTTAAAAGTACTCAATCTTTGACCAGTGACGTCACCATCTATACAGTTTTAAGTCATTATCCAATCAGTTGTCAAAAATGCAGACTAATAATGGTGTGATTTAGATGGGCATTATTACGATCGGTGCAGTTGTGAAAGGAGAACATGTTGGAGACTATACAAGGTTGTGAAAGGAGAATATATTTGAGACTATACAAGGTTGTTAAAAATACTTCGTTTATTAATACTATTGAAGTTGACACAGCAATAAAAATTGTTCAGGAGCAATTGTATATATAACACACTGCGGAGTCACAGAGTATAATAGAGGCCAGAGCATTCATTAGTTGGTTAGTACAGGGTCTGTTAGTTAGCTGTAAGTACCCTACACTCACTTGTACAGGTAACTATCACTTACACCTTTGCATTTACAATTATTGTCTTTGCTAATGGTTTTTTCGATACTCCTAATTCATCATTGAAATCACATATCTTCATCTATCATTGTGAGAAAAGCAAAATAATGTTACTTGCTGAAGGTAGCTAACCCAGGGTTCGTGGAAATAGCTCACGTTAATTACCTCTTTTGAGCTAGACTACAACCAAACAGGGTAGTTTGTCTCCCCATGGAACAGGCTGTGTATGTAGCAATTTCCTCTCCTAGACATCTTTCTTCGTAATGGTTTGTTGCATGGTAGTGACTGTTTACTACATGTATTCCCTCTGCTCGCAGTGTATTGCAACCAAATTCAAGGTTTTCCTCAAAATCCAAGTATATTTTGTGTAAATGGAGCTCTGGTTTGGATATTATAAGTTATCTACTCCTTGCATATTTTATCTCAAAACTCATTTCGCAAGCATTAATTATTATTAATTTGGGCAGGCAAAGAATTTGGCAGGAATATATAGAATCAGAATCATCAAAACAGATTACATAACATTTTATTACCTCATCAATACGATTAAGTATGTCATTAATTGCGTGTTTGTCATGATGAAACTTTCAACCTTTGACAGGTGAAGTAAACAATAGGTGAACACATTAGCTGAGAATGTAACAAGAACATATGCTGGTAGGTAATTGTCTCAGCATCGATTTGTGCTATACAGTCCATAATCAGTGTAACATTAATCCATCTCATGGGATAAATCCTATCTAAATTTCATGTATGAACAAATTTAAATTGCTTTATAAATAATATTGATTTTATTTAAAGAAAGTGACAATAATGCGTGGAGTTTCTTTCTTCTTGGCCATCAAACATTTAGCTCGCTCTCGGAGATGATATTAGCATGCTCTCTTCACTTCACGTCTTTTGCTTCCTGCTAACCCTGACTGTAAGTGTTCTTTATATCGGTTGTTATCTAGATTGGATTTGCACTTAGCTCACAAAAATATCATCACCAGGTTTTGAGGTGATAAAATGAAAATTCTTTCATGTCAATTTGTTGTAGTGTATTTCAATTGTTTAGTTTTAATATAAAAAAGCTTGCTTTAGTTTTTCACAAACTATAGAATATTTTTGGTTACAAGGCAAGTTTATCTATGCTCAATCATATATGACAGTTTCTACAAAAAATCACAATCTTTAAAATTTTTGCTATAAAGTGAATTTAAAATATTACTATAATTATTACATATTACATCATTTTAATTATTTATTGTCGTAGGTCTGTCAGTGTTGGCATGATTTGTCTAACGTGGAGTTCCACTGCTGGCCATTCGGAGCTGATGACGATAAACCAACAGCATTCGCTGTTTGTTATGGTAAGATGTTTTTAATAAAACCAACTTGTAAGAAAAATTTGAGAAAAACCCAATTTAATATTTAAAAATTGTTTGAAATTACAATTTTGGTAAACTAAGCAGTAAGTTTGATAGAGTAGTGCATTAATCTTCTGAAGCTGCTGTCATGAAAAAGTAAATCAAAAAAATTATTTTTTGTTGCTCTAATTTTATTATTATATTTTCAAGGCGTCGATATGGATTGGATTGTGCCACCACCGAGCCAGATTCTAGAAAATGAGCCATTTAATACTTCATTCTCTCTAATTCTATCACCCGAGTTCTACACTTGGGCAGTTCAAGACGCTCAAGATCACTTTAAAAGTAATTTCTTCAATAATCTAGACGGAACTTTCATCACCAGGTCTCCTGCTACGCAATATTGATATATTTGTTTGGACATTACCTCACTTTGGGTGTGTGTCTTTTGGGAAAAGTCACTGAAAGCTAATCTATTGTTTCTTCATTTATAGCGTGTCAAATACCACTTCCTTTATTGGTTCGGTGCTGATAGAGTTAACTCAATGTAACAAGTTGTGGGATCGATTACCTGTTTAGAGCCTTAGTGCAAGGAAACTTGCATCACTCGCTCTAATAAAGTTTCATCTGTCGTTGCGGATGTCATGAACATTGTTCTACTTTAGTGTGATTTATCACAAAACTCTATTGCAAGACTTATCTTACAATTTACTATTAATGTACAGTTTTAGATTTGTATAAAGTCTACTTTGAAAATATTTCATTAAATCAAAGTGATGCAATAGAGACAATCTTACTTTTGAGTTGTGAAAAAAAAGCCAAAGTTATTTTTTTCTTTTAATACTTTTTTGCACTTTTTTTATTGCTCAAATCGCTGCCTTTCGTTTGTAGGCAATTTATATTTTAGTTGAAATGCAGTATTTGTATAAAAGACTAAGTACTGCCGTGTAGGTACTTTGTATAAAAGACTAAGTACTGCCGTGTAGGTACTTTGTATAAAAGACTAAGTACTGTCATGTAGGTACTTTGTATAAAAGACTAAGTACTGCCGTGTAGGTACTTTGTATAAAAGACTAAGTACTGTCATGTAGGTACTTTGTATAAAAGACTAAGTACTGCCGTGTAGGTACTTTGTATAAAAGACTAAGTACTGTCATGTAGGCAATGTAATTGTAATCAGAAAATTGGTGTTCGTACCTTCAAACCACTAGCAAGGAGAGCCTTAGGTAACATAATTAGTAGTTACCCAGCAAACTTAAAAAAATGAAAAAGTCAAGATTTACCTATAATTAATTTGTAACTATTGGCAGCAA
The DNA here is from genome assembly GCA_945261195.1 of Cryptosula pallasiana. Taxonomy (NCBI): domain Eukaryota; kingdom Metazoa; phylum Bryozoa; class Gymnolaemata; order Cheilostomatida; family Cryptosulidae; genus Cryptosula; species Cryptosula pallasiana. The sequence continues at coordinate 18,417,850 of OX183139.1, forward strand.
TTCTACAGCAGCGCAAGAGTGGTGTGAGCAGAGCAAATGTCCAGAGAGATGCTCTGATGCTACCCAAGAGAACTGTTGTATGCATCATGTCAACGTACACAGCTGTCCAGTGGATGAGGTGAAGTTTGGTCTGTGTCCACCCTGGGTGCCAGCTGATGGTAACTTCTACACTCATTCGGTGGTCAACTGTGGTACGGCATTACAAACCATCTGGACAGCGGAGGTGATTAACGTAGCCATTTTATTATTAGTATCACAGTAATAGGCTGTTATTATTGTTCCTCAGGGAAACCTCTCTAGACTGCATGTGCTCATTCATAATCTAATCACAGATTTGGTATCATTTGTATCTTTACTGCCCGAGATGGTCGAGGCTGGAGCGCACTCATTAAAATGTTCAAAAATATTCGACTGCTTTAAACTTGTTATTTCTAGTTTTATTAATTTTAGCTTTCTGGACTTCAGTTAAAAGGGGGTAAGATAACATCAACAGCTTTAATTGCCCATTTCAAAGTAGCGACAATGCATCTCGCTCTCAATTGGATGGTTACAGTGCTGCCTAGATCAGGTAAGAGTATAGTCAGCAAATAGCACGTTCTTCAAAAGTGTTATGGACCACAAAAGTGACATTTTAGGTGGAAACTGTTGGATAACGTCACTGTGGTGTCCGGTTGTGTAGTGTCGGTCCTGTAGTGTCCCGTCGTGTAGTGTCCGGTCGTGTAGTGTCCAGTCCCGTAGTGTCCGGTCCTGTAGTGTTCGGTCCTGTAGTGTCCGCAATTGGTTTTTAGTTATTTACACCCAGTGATGTAACAAACAGAGAAAATAAGAGTCATTGAGTGCTGTTGTTTATAAAAGTTATCATAACTTTGTTTACATAGTTCAGTGTTTCTCTCTCTCAATAAACTCTCTCTTCCATTTTTTCTTTAATCTATAAATATAAAGGAAACAAGTATCTGTTTGTTTGTTTGCTTGTGTCCAAAGCATGTATCCTTCATCCACTGCAGTAAGAGAGTTAAAAACTGCTGTAAAAACATCTATTGGACTACTTAGCTAGATGTTTGGTCACGAGTTAAATTTTCCATTTATTCTCAAACTAAGGATTTTTGTATTTTTAGTAGTCATTAATGTAAGGGGAGGTAAATCACAAAAATATCACATGTCACTAATAGCAGATTGTTGGTTTATGACTCAAGGTATTTTCTCTCAGACTGCATAGGCTAAACCATTCTTTTACAGCTTTTTGTTTTTGTAAGTTGGGTCAGCAGCAGTGCTGCATCCGTTGGTACTGTGCAACTGGCTACTGCATCCGCTGGTACTGTGCAACTGGCTACTGCATCCGCTGGTACTGTGCAACTGGCTACTACATCCGCTGGTACTGTGCAACTGGCTACTGCATCCGTTGGTACTGTGCAACTGGCTACTGCATCCGCTGGTACTGTGCAACTGGCTACTGCATCCGTTGGTACTGTGCAACTGGCTACTACATCCGTTGGTACTGTGCAACTGGCTACTGCATCCGTTGGTACTGTGCAACTGGCTACTGCATCCGTTGGTACTGTGCAACTGGCTACTACATCCGCTGGTACTGTGCAACTGGTTACTGCATCCGCTGGTACTGTGCAACTGGCTACTGCATCCGTTGGTACTGTGCAACTGGCTACTGCATCCGTTGGTACTGTGCAACTGGCTACTGCATCCGCTGGTACTGTGCAACTGGCTACTGCATCCGTTGGTACTGTGCAACTGGCTACTACATCCGTTGGTACTGTGCAACTGGTTACTGCATCCGCTGGTACTGTGCAACTGGCTACTGCATCCGCTGGTACTGTGCAACTGGCTACTACATCCGCTGGTACTGTGCAACTGGTTACTGCATTCGCTGGTACTGTGCAACTGGCTACTGCATCCGTTGGTACTGTGCAACTGGCTACTGCATCCGTTGGTACTGTGCAACTGGCTACTGCATCCGTTGGTACTGTGCAACTGGCTACTGCATCCGCTGGTACTGTGCAACTGGCTACTGCATCCGCTGGTACTGTGCAACTGGCTACTGCATCCGTTGGTACTGTGCAACTGGCTACTGCATCCGTTGGTACTGTGCAACTGGCTACTGCATCCGCTGGTACCGTGCAACTGGCTACTGCATCCGTTGGTACTGTGCAACTGGCTACTGCATTCGCTGGTACTGTGTAACTGGCTACTGCATCCGTTGGTACTGTGCAACTGGCTACTGCATCCGTTGGTACTGTGCAACTGGCTACTGCATCCGCTGGTACTGTGCAACTGGCTACTGCACCCGCTGGTACTGTGCAACTGGTTAGGCAATCACAGTATGGAGCTCAACAACACACATGTGCCTGCACACTGTCTTCCTTTTGCTTCTACCAAATGGATGGAAGAAAGGGAGAAATAGAGAGATATGGGGAGGATATAGCGCGGCAGGGACGGAACTAGGCAATAGTATAGGAAGACAGATGTTGAGAAGTAGAGCGGGGCAGGGAGAACCATGTGGGGTTGAGTGGGAGGGGGAGGTTGGGCTGGGCAGGAAATGATTATGACCGACAATATTGCTAACGATCTTAAACATTAGTGTAAATGCTAATGCATCACAATGTCACTCATCTACTACTACATATCCACAATAACTATATAATTATTTTAGACTGCAGCGTTAATGTAGTATATCGAAATAGATATAGCGAGTAGTTTGCGACAAATTGACATAATAGCAATAAAGTGAAACACTTTAAGTAATATCTTCACTTTAATGAAACCTGGGTTCAATATTTCACTATTTACGGGGGCTGACTCTGTCGGATAATAATAATAAAAACTAGAAGTTTAATTTAAATAAAAAAAACATCCTTCAACCGTCAATCACAAGTTTATTCATAAAAAAAAGGCCGTTAAAAATAAAATAGTAAAAGTTTAGTGTGCCTCAGAACGCTTTAGTTTTACATTCTAAAACATTCTAGACTCAGAGTGACTGAACTCATTTTAAAGCGCATGAATACTTTTGAAAGCGTTTCAACTTTTGTAAATTGTTTGGTCATTTTTTTTAAATAGTAACACTTTGATAACGCAAGCTTTTACAGGTGGTAATGTTCTCTCAATGGCCTCAGATCATGGAAATTGTAATCAAATATATGAGCAAAATATTTGCTTTTGGCTATTTTATTAATATTAGAACTGACAATACAAAGCTCTCAATATTTGTTATTTACTTTCTTTTAATTTAGAGATTATACTCAACAATCAGTCAAGCAGTTGGATTAATTTTTATGTGGGAGCTACAATAAGAATAAAACGGATCCTTTATATTTGCTAGAGATGCTGTTCAAACCTCTTCAAAATAGCTGAGATAATTTTTAATTCTAAATATGTTTCAAATTATTTTTCAAATATTGATACGGTAGAGGTATGATTAAAACAAACTACTGGCCAGTTTTAAAATTAGACAGGAAATGCAATTTCATTAATTCCACCAAACCTGTTTATCAGCCTATTCGCTGTATATTCTGGAATTCTAGCATCTAGCCAACCTGAAAATTGTTTCGACACTTTTGGCTTTGGGATAGAAAACACCAACGTCATGAGCCACCATAGAAATTGTATCTTTAATTGTTCACTATCTATGCGCATTGTAGCCTGTGGAGATGACAAGTGCGATGAAGGTGATGGGGAGGACTGTACTACGTGCCCTAATGATTGTGGCAAATGCCCGATATCCAGCAGTGAAATATCAGCAATAGCGGTGGTATCATGTATCCTTGTACTGCTTGCTGTCGCAGGAATAGCTGTAAGTCGTTCTCTAGAATGTCCCATTCAGTGAACTCTAGATGAAAGGATACTTTCTCAACCATTTTATCTTTCCTGTATGTTGTAGTACATGAAATACAGTAGCAATAAACTGCTATGGGATGAGAGTTGGATTGTGAACTACAGTGACATAAAACCTGCAGGTAACTATATTGCTATATAGTGTTTTATGTGATTTGTTTATATCCCGTGAATTGGGGCCATGCAGGGCTTACAATCTATATGTTAACCACTTTGGCAAATGTTTTGATTTTTACATTAAATTTCATCAGCTCGACCAACTACATGTGTTAAGCTCCAGGCATACCAATACTGTAACTAACACATGCTATAAGTAGCTGTTTAAAATAACTAATTTGATCTCTCAACTCTTTATATATATGCAGATTCTTTCAATATGGCTTGGCTCTTAGCTACAGACAGAAATTGGTAACATTTTAGGTTTGTTAACTACAGAAAAAAATTGATAACATTTAATGCATATCTTAACAGTTTATTTCAAAATAAACAAAGACGATTTTAAAGCCAGAAATTTCGTTGTTAATCAATGAAAAACTGAAAGAATCACTATTTGATGAAAGCATTAACACTAGTTAGTGACTGTCAATTGAGGGTGCTGCCAGTTGTATGCTGTTGTTGTTATGTAATGTCTCAGTGAACACCTAGTAAATATCTGTATTACATATGCTGGAATATCACATATATAACAAAGTTGTTGTACAAATATTACATAATCATGTAATGGAATGGACTATGATATAATATCATACAACGAAATTCATCGCATATTTGCATATGCAACAGTGATAAATTGTAATAAATGCATGAAACCATAAAATAGAGAGTTTTGTTATTGGTAGTAGGCTGAACTGTGGCATACTAGCGCTGCAGTCTAGTACAAAGCCCTACATTTACGGTTGTACTAAAACGCAGACCGTGTAAAAACAAAAAGATTTCGTGAAATCCGTATTTCCGCAGCTCTGCTCTGCTGTCCATGCTTTAGTACAAAGTCCTACATCTACTGAATCATGACTACAGGGGTCATTTTTCTCCCAACACATCGGTTGCTTAGATCCTACCACCCACACCCACAGTATGTGGTTGAGTGGTATATTTTTAGCTTCTGATGCAACATATGGTTGCTATTTTCAGATTCAAAAAACAATAATATAGAATTCATAACATCAGTTTTTACTTCGTAAATATACCATGTTGGTTTGGCAGTTGTTGGTATTACTATGAAATAAATTGCGAAGACAAAACTGCGAGTTCAGCAGAAACTGTATTACTGGCCATTTCCCTTTTCGGCCATTACTATAATACTGGCCATTTTCATTTCAACTAGAAAAATATGAAGTTGGTTGAGAATATCTAAAGTATCTGCAGAGCAGATAAACATTTATATGATGGTACAACTTCTGGTTAACAAGCTCAAATGTTGTAGTAGAACTATTGGAGCAAACAGGTGTTGGCACAGTGTCAGCAGGTAATAACACAAACAGCATACCTGACTATGCAAGGACACCTATCCATAGCACAAGTCTTGTGGCAGGCAGAGAGAAACTTGAGCTAGGGCTATAGTAAGTTGTTTGTACCAGCTAAGGGTTACCATATGTCATTGTTAACTAGAGTTTCAACTTGTTATCTGTGATTTGTAGCAAGGGTGAGGTGTACGTGCTAAAAAGAATTGCTAAGAAAGGTTTCAAGTTGACCAAGAAAATTCGTACGGAGGTTCGACAGCTGAGGTAGAAAGATGATAACGTGTGAATGATAAAAATAATGGCAAAATAATTATGGATGGTGAATAAAATTCAACGTTTTGTACTATTGCCATTGCAGAAGACTTGACCATGCAAACCTGCTGTCATTTGTGGGAGCCTGTGTGAAGATTCCTAAAGTATTGATTCTATCAAAATACTGCTCTAAGGGGAACTTGACCAACGTGTTAAAGGCAAAGAATATTCCTTTGAATTGGGCGTTCAGGTAAGTAGTAATCAGAAATTAGAGCGCAGAAGATTTTGTAACCTATCATTTGCTAAATTGTCAAAAAAATAAACAGATATGTTTTTCTTTAAGTCCAAAATAAATGAATTAGTGACTTTACAGGAAATGTGTCAATCTATTAGCAGTACAACTTGCACTAGGTTTTACTACAGTCATGTGTTTTGGATATAGCAGGTTGTCCTCTTTGAGGAATATAAGTGCTACTAATTTGGAGTTGTCGCTTCTTTTGGAGACAACTGCTCAAAATCTGGTCTCTGCCGACCAGAAAGAAACATGCCATTCTTTGTAGATTATAATTGTCCCTTGTAGGTTTTTTGTGACCAGATGTTGACATTTTAATTTAAGCAGACGATAAGCGGTCATGACAGTTGGTAATATTTTACATATTTGACACTTTGTAGGTTTTCATTTGCCACAGACATCGTGAGTGGTATGAGTTACTTGCATTCACACGAGATGTGGCATGGTCGGCTAAGCATGGAAAACTGCCTTGTAGATGATCGCTGGGGGATAAAACTCTCTGGTGAGTCTATGGAGCTATGCATTGACATAGTGATATATAGTACGTGTTAATCAGTGTGTGCGTCGGCGTATTATTATATTCTTGTTCCTGAGTCTATGCAATGATAGATATATAATACACTCACACAGCTGAGTACCACACATTACATATACACGTTCATGCGTAAAAATGCCCTTTGTGTAATATTTATAGACTTTGGAGTACCTAGCCTCAGATCTACTGATACTAACTTGTCCACTCAACAGCTGCATAAAGGGTCTGAGTTATGGAGAGCCCCAGAACTTAAACCTGGAGAAGCAAGCTATGAAGGGGATATATTCTCATATGGAATAATACTGATACAGATAGCTACAAGAGCTGATCTACCTCTAAAAAAGGTAGTAATAAATATATATAGGTCAGTAGTAGATAGATATAGATCAGTAGTAGATAGATATAGGTCAGTGGTAGATGGATATAGGTCAGTGGTAGATAGATATAGGTCAGTGGTAGATAGATATAGGTCAGTAGTAGATAGATATAGGTCAATAGTAGATAGATATAGGTCAGCAGTAGATAGATATAGGTCAGCAGTAGATAGATATAGGTCAGTAGTAGATAGATATAGGTCAGTAGTAGATAGATATAGTTCAGTAGTAGATAGATATAGGTCAGTAGTAGATAGATATAGGTCAGTAGTAGATAGATATAGTTCAGTAGTAGATAGATATAGGTCAGTGGTAGATGGATATAAATCAGTAGTAGATAAATATAGGTTGATAGCGGATAGATATAGGCCAGTAGTAGATAGATATAGGTCAGTAGTACATAGATATAAATCAGTAGTAGATAGATATAGGTCAGTAGCAGATAGATACAGGTCCGTAGTAGATAGATATAGGTCAGTGGTAGGTAGATATAGGTCAGTAGTAGATAGATATAGGCCGGTAACAGATAGATATAGGTCAATGGTAGATAGATATAGGTCAGCAGTAGATAGATATAGGTCGGTGGCAATTAAATAATTATCACCAAGTATGTTTGAGAGAGAATATTTGTATAAAAAAGAACAATATAATTCTGCCACAAAATGAAAACCCAATACATTTCCTCTGTGTTCAGGCTGATGATGTTAACAAGTTGAAGATGGATTGGAATAATGCTCTATCACGCAATGAGCTGGGTAGCGAGGAACCATGTCCCTGTCCCGGCCCTCTCGGTGTGGTGAGTGCTCTCATGTGTATTACAGCTGGGTTTGCTTTATCAAACAGTACTAGCAGCTTGATGTGTGAGATGCCCTCAATAGCTGGCATCAGAAAACATAGACTTAGTAAAAAAGGTAGACATCTGAACTTCACAAGTAGTTCAAACTAATGCCTCCCGCTTTCATGTCAATGATAAAAAAAACAAGACAAATTTACATTTTATTCCTGCTATATTCTAAATTTGATCCCAATTTTTGTTGGTGACTCGCTTGATGAAAATTTAAAACCTTAAATCAATTGAAAATTATATTATCAAAACTAAAAACTTCAAAACAGACTATTATACAAGTAGGATCACTCGTACAGAAACCAATACATACACATTTTTTCTGTAACACAGAAATTAAAGCTGTTTTTGTAGTTGTCTTCCCTTTAAAGTGCAATTTTTTGAACAACTGTATTCTGTGTCAATCGACACATTTGATTTTTCTCGCTCAGGTAAATGCGACAGCTCCACCACACTTCAACATTTCTTGTGCAGTGTCAGCACTAAGCAATGACATCTAGCACCACTCTCCATAGTACGCATTAGTAATCATCTATTCTAGCAGCTCAACGCCGGCTATAATCAATTAGACTGAGTACCTTGTACACTACAGGTTGTTGACTCTTGTCTGGTAGAGAAGGCTAGCCTGAGACCATCGGCAGCATTGGTCAAGAAACAAGTGAAGAATATTAACCCAAATAAGATGAATGCTGTCGACCTGATGATGACAATGGTGAGACAATCTTGGCATGTGGATATGACACAATATACCTAGCAACAGTTTGTGTATAATATACCTAGCAACAGCTTGTGTATAATATACCTAGCAACAGTTTGTGTATAATATACCTAGCAACAGTTTGTGTATAATATACCTAGCAACAGTTTGTGAATAATATACCTAGCAACAGTTTGTGAATAATATACCTAGCAACAGCTTGTGTATAATATACCTAGCAACAGTTTGTGTATAATATACCTAGCAACAGTTTGTGTATAATATACCTAGCAACAGCTTGTGTATAATATACCTAGCAACAGTTTGTGTATAATATACCTAGCAACAGTTTGTGTATAATATACCTAGCAACAGTTTGTGTATAATATACCTAGCAACAGTTTGTGTATAATATACCTAGCAACAGCTTGTGTATAATATACCTAGCAACAGTTTGTGTATAATATACCTAGCAACAGTTTGTGTATAATATACCTAGCAACAGTTTGTGTATAATATACCTAGCAACAGCTTGTGTATAATATACCTAGCAACAGCTTGTGTATAATATACCTAGCAACAGTTTGTGTATAATATACCTAGCAACAGTTTGTGTATAATATACCTAGCAACAGCTTGTGTATAATATACCTAGCAACAGCTTGTGTATAATATACCTAGCAACAGTTTGTGTATAATATACCTAGCAACAGCTTGTGTATAATATACCTAGCAACAGTTTGTGTATAATATACCTAGCAACAGCTTGTGTATAATATACCTAGCAACAGTTTGTGTATAATATACCTAGCAACAGCTTGTGTATAATATACCTAGCAACAGTTTGTGTATAATATACCTAGCAACAGCTTGTGTATAATATACCTAGCAACAGTTTGTGTATAATATACCTAGCAACAGTTTGTGTATAATATACCTAGCAACAGTTTGTGTATAATATACCTAGCAACAGCTTGTGTATAATATACCTAGCAACAGTTTGTGTATAATATACCTAGCAACAGTTTGTGTATAATATACCTAGCAACAGTTTGTGTATAATATACCTAGCAACAGTTTGTGTATAATATACCTAGCAACAGTCGATGTATAATATACCTAGCAACAGTTTGTGTATAATATACCTAGCAACAGCTTGTGTATAATATACCTAGCAACAGTTTGTGTGTAATATACCTAGCAACAGTTTGTGTATAATATACCTAGCAACAGTTTGTGTATAATATACCTAGCAACAGTTTGTGTATAATATACCTAGCAACAGCTTGTGTATAATATACCTAGCAACAGTTTGTGTATAATATACCAGCAACAGTTTGTGTATAATATACCTAGCAACAGTTTGTGTGTAATATACCTAGCAACAGTTTGTGTATAATATACCTAGCAACAGTTTGTGTATAATATACCTAGCAACAGCTTGTGTATAATATACCTAGCAACAGTTTGTGTATAATATACCTAGCAACAGTTTGTGTATAATATACCTAGCAACAGTTTGTGTATAATATACCTAGCAACAGTTTGTGTATAATATACCTAGCAACAGTTTGTGTATAATATACCTAGCAACAGTTTGTGTATAATATACCTAGCAACAGTTTGTGTATAATATACCTAGCAACAGTTTGTGTATAATATACCTTGCAACAGTTTGTGTATAATATACCAGCAACAGTTTGTGTATAATATACCTAGCAACAGTTTGTGTATAATATACCAGCAACAGTTTGTGTATAATATACCTAGCAACAGCTTGTGTATAATATACCTAGCAACAGTTTGTGTATAATATATTTGTTGTTCACGAAATATTAATTTTCTGCAAAGCAATTCATTCAGATAAACCACTTTATGGAATATATCTCTGATAGATCTGTAAAGAATAAATTATTCCACGCAATAGATTGTTACCACAAACAATTCCCCCACACGGTGCCAACCTGAAGTGGTTTGCAGAAAGTGGCAATTTAGGAAGCTGTCAATAGTCAAAATAAAGCCAATTCACCCAAACATTACAATATAAAGTAATGACAGGAACATAATTGATTCTTTGTTGTGTAATCAATGAAATGCTCACAAAGTCATGGTCAATTTTTTGTGAGCTGGCATCTGTTTTCTTTTACTCTTTCTGGTTTATTAATATGCAACTCACCTTTTATACACAATTCTGTGCCAATGTATGATGTATGTATATGTAACCACATAGAGAGATTTATAGATGATTTGCTAATGTAAGGGTTGAACCTGATAATTTGTGCTTAGATGGAGAGATACTCAAAGCACTTGGAGTTGATGGTTGCTGAGAAAACACACGACCTCCTTGCGGAGAAGCAAAGGACCGATGAGCTATTGCATGGTGGGTAATTTTATTATATTTACAAATCACGAAGCGAAGACAAAAAACAGTTTATGCACTAAATTATACGATGGATATTCTTTGAATGGGTTGGTGAATTGGATAGGATATGGACAAAGTTAATTTGTGTAACTCTGACTAAATGATGTACATCTTGCAGCTATGCTGCCGAAGCAAGTAGCCGATGACCTAAGAATGGGGCGTCCTGTGAATGCTGACGTATTTGAAAGTTGTACAGTGTATTTTAGTGACATCGTTGGCTTTACATCTCTCTCAGGTCAGCATAGAACAACTAGAGTTGGTATTCATTCTGTTACTTGACGTTATATCAAGTTATGTTACTTGCTCAAACTTTTGAGAACAGACAACCCTAAAATATCAGATGTATTCACATGCAGTGTTAGAAGTGCCTAGAGGTAACCAGTCTCGTCTAGTGAATACCGTTTGCTGTTGCAGGAAAGATGTCTGCAATGGATGTAGTCATATTTCTCAACAAGTTATACAGCTGTTTTGACAGAGTCATAGACAAACATGATGTGTACAAGGTGGAGACAATCGGTGATGCTTGTAAGTGATATAATAGTGTACAGATTGTACACAACTGTATTATGTACGCACAACCACGCCTACACCAAGTGTTATGTCTCTACAGATATGGTGGTGAGTGGGGTTCCTATCAGAAATGGCAATAGACACGTAACTAACATAGCTGATATGGCGCTAGACCTACTGAAGGAAACTAAAACATTTATAATACCAAATATGCCTGACGAACCTCTGAAGATACGGATTGGTTTACACAGTGGTAAGTCTTGGTTGTTGAAACTATTTCTGTACTTGTGGGCAGTTTCAGTGCTGTTTGACCTTTAGCTTGTGCTCCATTGCTTGCAGGCCCGGTCTGTGCTGGGGTGGTTGGTCTGAAGATGCCAAGATATTGTCTGTTTGGGGACACGGTCAACACAGCTAGTAGAATGGAATCGACTGGGGAAGGTAACAAAAGTTTCCTGGATGTTTCATAGACATCGAGTCACAAACGTTTGTACTTTTGGTTCTACCAAAGGGAACAGGTACATCCTCTGTATATGTCTATTTGGTAGCATACAAGATCCACATGAGCAATGATACCAAAGATTATTTAGTCATACAGAGCTCCGCTGAGCAATACAGAATAACAGCAAGGGGGACGATTTCTGTGAAGGTAAACCAGCTTTTAGTTTTATCAAGCTTGATTAATTAAGTCGCCGTTTTCAACAATCTTCAAGTAAATAGATATCTGCTTTTGCCGAGAAAAAGCGAATTTTTATCAAAATATTATAACATGGCTGCAATGTATAAGAACCGATAAAGTAAGTAACAAAAAAAATAATGACGAAGCTGTTTTAGAATTAAATAAATTATATGTTATTGACACGCATTTAATAAACACCAGTTTCAGTGATTCGCAGAGTCTGCACTGCAAAGCACAATCCGTATTACATAATACATTTTCACAGGGTAAAGGGGAGCTCAACACTTGGTGGTTGGATGGTAAAGCTGAGCAGACGAGTGTGCTGCCACCATCTACTCACATGCTGTCTCTACAACCACCAGATCTAGTCAGAGTATCAATAGACGACTAAATGAAAAGCTACAAATTCTGCTACGCAGCCATTTCTGTAGTCTCTACCTTCCAACTCGATTGTTTGATGACAAAGCGATAATGATAAACCATGTGATAACACACTACACCATTAGTATGTTAGTTCAAGCTTATAATACCTTGATAGATAGCCAATGGGTGAGAGGAATGTGCGGTACTGCAAACTGCTATTTATCGCTACATTTTTACTGAAAAGTTTCAATAACTTTGTTTCATCAACTTTTATACTATTCTTTGTATTGTTGTTTGATGCCGGTATCGATGTAACTACAATAATATATTTTGCTGAACAAATTTATACCAAACTGCTAAATCCGAGTGAGTTTCAAAATTTTGAGGTAACATCTTTAGATGATTTTTGACATCTTATACACCTTACTGCTATCTAGTGAGAAATGATTAACCGCGCTAAGTATTTTGTGACTCTTTCATATTAATAAAAAGTATTCACAAGGCTTTTTAGACAAGCCTAATATCAATGTCTCAATAATTGATATTTCAACGTATAACTACTTAATTTCTAAATTATAATAAAACAAAATTTAGTAGCGGTCAGGTCTCATGTTACTGATGTGCCATAACTGGAAGAGAAGCCGCAGCATGTTATTGTATATAAATGCACTTGAGTGTATAATTCTATGCTGTTCAGTACAACAAACAATATAATACGAGTTATTTAGGTATAAAGTTTATTTAATTGATATATTGCTAGATTGTGTAATAATATAACAATGCACCAATCTCTTGCCTCAAACAGATACAATCAAAATCACGGCTAACCATATTATCTTTATAACAAATTTGCACAAAGATTATTATCTTTTAAAGCATAAAAAAATTGCATTAACATATCCATGTATGTGTTAGGTGACAGCAGCTGTTAATCACTAAGTACTAGGTCTATGATTTAGTGTACTCTATCCTTTCAACCTGTACATCATCCTTCTGTAGTTTGTACACGTAAGCAACAACTGACGATTGCTGGATATCTAGCAGTACAAATGAAGGGACTACATCTCTACAAAGATAAACAGCACTAAGTATTTGTAACAAACACAAGTGAGCTCCTTCATCACAAAACATGGGCTAGAATAGCTTACGTGTCGAGGGGTTGGTAGGCACCCGTGGCTGAACCAGGATTTATGTAAAACTTTTGTTCATGTTCAAACGCATCGAATTTGTGAGTGTGTCCAGAGATCATAATATCCACATCAAGTTGTCTTTGAAGCATGGCTAGACTCTCTGTATCGCCCCACGGCACCACCTGGTGGCCGTGACATAACCCAATACGAAACTGTCCTACTGTTACCACTTTTTGTTCTGGCCAATTGTTATTCTACAAAGCGGGGCAACAAGCATGAAAAGGATTTCTCTAACACTTGAAAGGTATTTTTAAAACATTTTGTCATGAATTGGGGATTGGAACCAACTTGAACAGAAACGGACATCTTATGGAATAAATGTTGGCTGTGACATGAAGAAGAATATTTTGACCTTAATTTCCAAAGTGCCAACATCTTTTATCGCCAGCATATAAAATATCATTTTGAGGTTCAATCTATGAGTTGTCTGAAAATGAAAAAGTTTGATATTCTTGGAGTGAATAGTGAAATAGTAATTTATATGTCAGCAGAATGGATGTCAAAATAATCGCATTCATTCCCAGTCTATCCATGTTTATTACAGGATGCGTCTAACTAATTCCAGATATCTCTGCATTCATATTTTATTATTTTTATAGTGTATTTTTATATTATCTTTCTTATTCATTATTACCAATTTTCACTCCAATATTCTTAACAACAAAAATGTTAATTATGCGTAATAAATATGGCCAATATTTTTAACCCGCAAAAATGCATATATGATCTACACTTGTTGCTAAACGCCTATATCATGTCTCCTTTTGGCTCACTCTAAAACAATTCCAACACAGTTCTGGCCAACTTGGTTGATTTGACAGGATCAGTTGCTGTTATGATGGAAACACAATATAGTACAAAACAACGAGCAATTCAAATTTGCTGCTGAGCTGATCATCAGTGATATGGTTGGACAGGAAACAACACATTTGGAGGTGCATCCTCTTACCTCGTCAAAGTCTCCCTTGACAATGTGTACATCATTGGCTATAGATCGTAGGTAATCATATGTTTCTTTGGTACAAAGATTACCAGTGCAAAGAATATGTTGAATTTTTCCAGGGACCAGCAACTTTTTGAACTTGGCAGGGATACCATTTGTTCTATGGGGAACGTGTAAGTCTCCTAGCACTAAAACAAGCTGCAAATAACAATAAAACCTCACTGATTGAACAAACCATTAAAATAGGACGTTTTCAGCAAAAACTGAGTAAAAATGACAATCCAAATTTTTATGAGTCCCAAGGAGTTCCCACACATTTATTGTATAGCCATGATTTTATAACTATCATAACATCATATAAATAAATTTACTATATATCAGGATACATTATTTATTATGATTCTAATTATCAATTTCAAATTCTGATCATAATTATAATCCTAGTTTTATTTAGTTAAAAATAGGCTACAGCTAATAACAATTGCAGAATATAAACTTTTTTCTTACTATTCAATTTGGTTCATCGTATGACCATTTATTGGCTATTATTATTATTATTATTATTATTATTATTATTATAAGCAATAGCAAACAATTAAACAACTGAAACAGATTATGGATTTGAAACATGGATTAAATTAAAGATTTGATACAACAAACAGTAGCAGCATCATTGATTTTGGTTGTTATTGAACAAGTTGTTGTTATTGTTATTATATTACAGCAAATGGTGGTGTTACATCATTGTGTGCAGGATTTTGTGATAACTAGTGCTTAGTTAGTCCGGTAGCCACCTACACAGTTCACTACCCCTAGGTCAAGGAATCGTCTGTCTCTGCCGACAGTCTATCAGTCAGCAAGCCTATAGGTATCCGCCCAGCAGCATACTTGCCAAGGGGGGAGCACCGGGGCTATCGTCTGCCTGATAGGGCTGTCGTTATCGTCGTCGTCTTTGGTATGATAACACTAAGTGCTGTCAGAACCTATAAGGTTGTTCGAGCCGTTATCGTATGTCAGTATCGTCGTCTGGTAGAGATCAAGTAATGAGCTTGATTTGAGTGTAAATACTGTTTATATTTCCAAAGAAAAGTAACCAGCGAGTTTCCTCAGAACACTCATTATCAAAAAGCTCTGTAGCACATTTTATACAGAGGAGGCGGTGCTTGATAAAATAGCCTCGTTATAAAATAAGTAAATCGAGTGAAAATTAATAACAATATTTGAGATTGTAAACAGTAGCACATGGTATGAATAAATGTAATAAATGGAACTGTCCTTATTGCAGGTAGCGTTCGAAGTTCTTCCGGTACAATTGTTAGAGTATTAATTAAAAAAATCATTATTGTAACAACACACATTATTAATTATTATTATGATTATTATTATTATAATTATTATATATATATATGCTCAAAACACTACTACTACATACATGCAGCATATATTCATACGAACGATACATGTATCATAATAATGTAGTAATAATAGTAGTAAGTTGAAGAAAAGAAATAATTTATAATAATCATAATAATAAACAAATAATAATATTTTATGATGATTATTAATTATTATTATTATTATTATTATTATTATTATTATAATAATAATAATAATAATAATTAATAATCATCATATCATTCATTCAATCATCATCATCATCAGATCATCATCATATAAAAATAATATTATTATTATAAAATAGGGATACTATTACCAAATTCACCCCAGAGTAAAAAAGAAACAACAATAAAGTTTGACGCAAATTGAGTTTACAATAGGGGTCATCCACAAATAGCAACAACATGAATAACAGCATTTAATAATAAGTAAAATGAAAAAATCAAAGACGCCCACCATCTTGACAGCTTCCTGTTCCAGAGAATAATGTGAAACGCGCGTTGATTGGTTAATGAACTTTATAACCAATGAAGTCCAAGTTTTACAAAAACAAATTAGAACTCAATGGAATCGCCATTCATGTGTCATTTCCAAAGAAAAGAAATGTTTTTTGTAAAGTTTATGTTTTAGTCAGTTGAAGGAGATAGTCAAGTCAACATGCCGTGCTACCCACAATAATTGCGATGAAACTTGACTGACTGCTATTCTTTAGCTAGTAGCAGCACATATATATTGCACAAGTAGTGTATTCTGTTAAAAATAATAATGAAGTGTGTAATTCCATCAGTCAATCTCAAAAGTGAGTGAACAGAAATTTATTTATTTATGAGCACTAGAAGAAGAATGCACTAGTCGTCGTGGTATTGTAATAATGATTAAATTTAATACTAACAATATTATAATAATACATATCTATAAAACAATGTATAATAAATTATTATTTATAATAAATATATTTATTATTATTATAATAATATTATATTTCTTTTATTATTATAATTATTATTTATAATCAGGGCCGTAGCCAGGATTTATTATCAGAGGAGGCAATCACCCACACAGGGCCGGGGGTCCAGGGGGCCGCCAAGGCCCCCGGCGGGGTCCGGGGCAGCGCCCCGGCCGCCAAAGCAATTTTTCAGGTTTTACAATAAAAAGACAAAAAATCAAAGCATCTGCAAGAGGTTATATTATGAACAAAGTTTGATTGATTTGAAACATCTATGAGCCAAGTTCATATGAATACATGGCATGTATGTACATATGAGATATTTGTATGCCCACACAGATGAGACAACTTTCTAGCGTTGTTGTTTTACTACATACCAATAAATGAAGTTAGGCTGAGAGAGGAAAAAGCTGTGGAACCTCATATTACATAGGTAATTCAAGATCGATTGCTCTATTCTGCAGTCATGAACCCGTTGCAATTAATTGGTTCCATCTTTCTCGCCAATAAAAAGAACTTGTAATGATGGTCATGTTACACAAAGTTGAATACGCTTTGACTGGTAATACCAGTAGCAATAAGTTTTTGTTAGTAAGTATATTTGTGAGCAATGTCGGCTAGTATAATTATCTCTTCCTTCCTTGCTTGCTGATAGCTATTTATCACAGGTGCCAGTAACCCATAGAGAGTGCCAGGATGTATGTAAGTTTACTACTTAGCATTTGCTAAGTGTCCCATAAAAATAACGTTTCTCCCTCAATTTTGTGTTGATGGTAGTGGTAGTTGCAGTAATAATAAGAACTATAATAATCGTTTAGTTACCAGTAGTAACAAATTTATTGCTATTATTAATGAAAATAACAAAATGGTAGGAAAATAATAAATAATGAAAACGTCAAATAACTCAAGCAAAGAAGGGAAGTAGTAATTAACATGATTGTGAGATGTAAGTATATGGAAATAGTGCAACAATTCTCCTACCACCACTACTCAAGTATAAAAGAATGAACAGAGTAGCTTATCAAGTTGTGTGTTGCTGTAAAATAATTATTATTTATTATAATGATGATAATCATCATTTTTTTCATAAGTTTTATAATAATATAATATCAATACTATTGTTAGCTGTGAAAAATAATAATAGCAAGAATAAAAAATTATTATTATTCACATTATTATTAATTATAGTAATAGATTTATATAATGGAGCTGCTCAGTGAATTAAATAGGATGACAACTTTATCTCAGAGTCATTATAATAACAATTCAATAAATAGTATCATTACTTTTTTGTAGTTTTATGTTAATGCTATATTATTTTTACACATTAATTAATATATTATTTTATATGATAAGTAAGTCATACATATGTACAGGAATTTGTGTCTGGGTGGTAGCCACCTGTACACCTTCCCGACGCGTTCTGCCTCTACCCTAAGTCAGCGTACAATAATGTGTTATTATTGTTAGAGAGCATGCATTGGTTTGTGTAGTGATGAGTGCGGCCGAATCTGGGGTGGAATGATTGCTGGCAGTTTACAATAATTATATTATAATTATTGGCTGCATCCGAACATGGCTATGTTCAACAATAATTGTGCTGTAATTATTGTTTAGTTTATAGTTTGTAGCGAACTTTGTCACCTACAATAATCGTGCTGGAATTATTGTTTGTCTACTTCGACTCAGTCGAGATCGACAATAATTGCACTGGAATTATTGGTGCGTTGTCTTGTCCCGAACTCTGGAGTCCGAATTTATCGTGAGCCGAACCATCAGGGCACCAGGTGCTTTGCGTCGTACTTCTCACCGTGGTGAGGGAATACGCAGTGATAGGGCGAACCGTTCTCACTCTCCGCCAAGCCTCGTGCTTGCCAATAGTCGACCAGGTCAGCGCTTGTAGTTATGTTGCTTCTAGCTGTGCTTGCTTCTTGAGAGAAAGAATCTTCTGAGAACCAGGCTAACTCTGAACTTTGTTGCTCAAACAAAGATATTTATACAAAGTAGGTGGGTAGAATCTGGTAAAGCCACGCCTGGGTAAAATCTGGTACAAGCCACGCCTTGTGAGCACCAAAATGCAATTGTATAATAAAAATCGTGGAAAAAGTATAAAATATAATAATAATAAATATTTGGGCACATCACAGAACTGTTCTAGATAGACGCTTGTAGGACAGGTAACAATATAACTAGGACAAAACATAGACAAGCATAAGCGAGCACATATTGAGATAATGTGTAGACAGTGAGTTAATATCGAGCCAATGCGTAGACGGTGAGATAATACTGAGTCAAAGACTTGTGCCAAGTACAAGTAGTAAATAATAAATGTTTGACAAGTACTGGCGTCCCTCACGCATATAGATATATATAACTACAAACGATAGTAGTTGGTGTTAGTGTTATTTATTATCATCATTATTACAATAACAATAATAATAGTAGCACTAACAATAATAATTATTATTAGAATAATAATAATAATTATTATTGTTAACTGTTATTATTAATAAAATAATATTCAATGGTAATAATAAATAATAATTAGTAGGTATACAAAATAATGATTAAAAAAACTAAAAGAAAATATTGAACTAAATAACTATCTGTTGTTAATATCGACATACAAAACTAAATAAAAAAACATAAAAACTAGAGAGAAAGTTATATTAAAGGAATTAGATGAATACCTAGCTTTTTATTTTCTTGAGTCCATATAATAATAATTATTTATTAATATTAAATAATATCAATCACTTGATTATTATTACTAATTATTTTTTACTAGTTCTCATTATTTAAAAAAAAAACACCTTTGCACTGTACCCTGAACTCTCTGCAGAGGGAAGTGCTAACCATAACTAAAAATAAAATGCAGCAGACAACAGTAGTCATCCAGAAAAATTGAAATATACCTTGAAAAAAATATTTGGCAAAAAGATTATTGCAATAGTAATAAGCACACAGGAAATGGTATGTTGTAGTTTGAGAGTCTATTGTTGGATTGGGTTTTTATGATAAGCAACGTGATTACAGTAACAGTATTAGAACTAATGCTACGTGCGTGCAATAACGGTAATTCTTGTGGAAATACCAAGTACTGTTAAAAAAGGGTGAATTTTTTGGGAAAATCCGTTTTCTGATTTGGAAATTCCCATTTTTGCCTAAACTTTCAGACGAGGCAAGAGCCTCGTCTTGCCTCAATGTGGCTACGGCCCTGATAATAATATTATTTTTATTATTATTTACTACTCGGTGGTAGTAACAACAAGCAATGTTATAATAATATTAATCATCGACAAATTAATTTTCTTGGAAAATAATGCTACTATTGTTGAGAATCAACAATGATGATATATAATATTATTATATATAGCAGCAGCAAATCATCCTTGAATCAATGATAATAATATAATTTAATTATATATAATATTATTAGTACAAGCTTTTGCCCAAGAAAATCACTAAGCAACAAGAGCATCATTTGTAGCAAAAAATTTATATTAATGATGAGAAGAATTTTTCTAGTGTCCTAATAATAATTATTTTTTTAGTCAAATAAGAAAGAGACAAGAGTAGTCCTACAAAAAACTTACATTATTATTATAATTTGATTATTTCTTTATTCATTGACAGATTAGCACATCATCATTGTGTGTTCTTAGATTTTTCAATGAGCAAAGGAAGTAATAATAATGGGGTTTTTTAAAATATTACGCATCCATTCAGCAGCATACAACATTAGCAAGTTTATGGTTGATTTTGTGCAAAATATTTTATCCTACATCAGCGATTGATGGCAATATGTTTTGGATATATTTGAAATAATTTTGAAAATGTGTTTTGATTAAAGAGGACATTTATTACAGCAATAATGATGACTATAATGTTTGTTTTTTTTAACAAGACCAAGTCAACTAAGTATGCAGTGCAGTGAATATGTTACCTAAATTCTGAGTTTTATTCAATAACTCTGTAAGATTTAGTTCCTGGCAATTATGGTGTAAATCATAGCTGATGAAGTGTGACATTAAGCAACAATACCTCTACAAGATGAGAGCAGAACTGTTGTACAAAGAAAAACCGGAAAAAAAACAACTTTCATTAGTAAATTGCAGGTTACCAATTGGGTCCATCAAATACAGTTAGATAGATGTAGTGTGTACAGATCTGATTTATTTTGTAGACTTCTAAGCTGAAATAATTATGGTGTGTACAGATCCGATGTATTTTGTAGACTTCTAAGCTGAAATAATTACAAGTTTGTTGCTTCGGGGAAAAAATGGAAAGGCAGAAATGCCGAACCATTTCAACTGTTGCAGGAAATTTTTTGACGTTCAGTTAAGATCTTTTTATTATAGTTTACAATTAATTGATTTATTAAATCGATTACGTCAAAAGTGTTTACATTTATTCGTCTTGATCAGACCAATTCTGTTCTGTTTGGATGAAAGAGTGAGTGGACAAAACTTGAAGGACAGATTTATTGACTGACTACAATATCTTACATTTGCACTGTTTAGCAGAATTACCACAAATTTATTTTTGCAGCTTTTGGTAAGGCTATCCAATCACTTGCCAAGATTGGGGATGAGATAAGCATTGAGCCAACCCTTGAGGGAGTGAGTCCACTAAATCTTTATTTATCTGTAATTGTTAGTTGATTTGTGACTGCCATTTCAAACACAACTTATTCTGTAAATTGTTGTTGTAACTATAGATATTATTTTTTAGCTTCATTTAAAATCTATCAATAGCACCAGAAGTTGCATGGCATTCTTCAATTTCAAGCCCAGATTTTTTCAACATTATGATGATGGTTCCCCAAGACCAGTTGATGAAAATTCTACACCAAGATTTCGTTTGACATCAAAGGTAGTTATTCCATTTTATTTATTTCTAGCTACTCTTGACATTCAATTTGCATATCTGCATGTAAGCCCTACGCAATGTTTTGAAGTTATCTACCCTTGTAGTGCTGCTTGAATGTGTTCAGATCACTGAGCAGCATGGACCGACTCGTTGAGCACTGCCAGATTAGCTTGAATGATTCACAATCAAGAGTTGTCTTCTCTCTTCATTGCAAACACGGTGAGTACTTTAAATACACTGCAAGTTAGGTTGTCGTATCTGAGTGTAGAAAGTGCGGACAACAATGTAATTTCCAATCGTTGTATCGATGAAAATGCCACACGCACCCCACAACATCATTTAATTATCGGAGACAGAGTTTCTGATCCCATAATAACAAGACTATACCAAGTTTTTGTCGTCTTATCATTCATTGAAATCTTGGGTTTATCTTCTCAAAGCACTAAATGGTTTGACAATTCCTTGTTTGAACAAGCTTCCACAGGAAGTCTAACTGGGCTCCTATTTACAAGGTGATCAACGGACTTTCCACCACTAAATGATAGCAAGCAAATGGTACTTTTTAGCTGTAATATCTAGAATATACAGCTGATGAAAAAGTATATTAGCTAGTTATCCTGAGCGCAACTAGAAATGCTCACCAATGATGAATAATGAATAATGTTGATCATTATTATTGTTATTATTATTTGTTATTGCTGATGATCAATTAGAGATGCAATACAAATTCAGTGTTTTCTGTTGAGCAAGCCAAATGAGTTGATGTTGTATATCATAAATAATAGTTATCTGACTGATGGTGCTCTTGAGCAGTGAGCAGTGTTTTTATTAGTCATATATATGAATATTACTTTTGGTGTATTCACTGGCTTGATTGATGAACAGCTGCTATTATTCATGTTTGAGGACCACATCGGGCGACGAACGCGTCGATTCAGGCGTTTACATTTTATTACATAATAATAAGAGATAATATCCTTCGATCCGGATCAGATGTGAAGACATAAAATTCCCGTGTGCATTGTAGCGAGCATGACTATTTTCACATTGTAAGCATTGTACCGACGACACTTGTTGTGTCTTTGATTCCTTACTGGTAGGCATAGTGTAATGCTACAGGAAGTAGTAGATAGTAATAGCGAGTCAATGAATAAACAGCTTTACACTTGTCAGGCTGGTAATGTTTATTTGGAAGCAATTCATTCTTGATTGACTATAACAATTATTTTTATTGTTTATCAAAATGGCTCTGTTTTTTATTATGATGATGTTATTGTACGTATGACAATCATTATAATTACTAATAAAAAGCGATGTATATAATTTATTTTATTAACAAATAATGATAAAATACTAACACCAGGAATGAAATGATTTGAAATAAACGTCACCCACACTGGTATATAATTAATTTTATGTGCTGAATCGGCAGTGCACACGGCACACGACACGGCACACGACACGGCACACGACCTATGAGTAGGCCTCGCAAAGCAATTTCATTTTTTTGCTCTTGGGGATGGTATTTTGCGATTTACTGAAAATATTGCTACCGACCCATTCGCATTAAATAAATTGCGAAAAATATTATTTATTTAATTTATTGTACGGATCAATCCTGCCGGTGAATACACCTTTTACTCAGTTGAGACTGTGGAGAGTGATAGAGAATAATAGAGAACACTCAATGACAACTAGTTATTCATTAGTAATAAAGAAGTGAAGGAAATAACAAAAATGGTTATAGTATTGAATAATAGTGGAGCCAAAGCCATTGAACAGAACTTATAACTACATTGTTGTGTGGATGACGTGGTTAAAAACCATTAACCAGCCTTAATTGTTCATTTTCTCTCCTACTCGGAAAGTTCTGGACTGACATTTTTCATGGGTTGAGCTTTCATGCAGATCAGCAATACTCTGGTTTAACCAGTCATTAACATGTAAAATAATCTAAAAGAATTTTCAGCTCCTTTTTAACATGTAGACTCCAGCAGACTTTCTGTTGCCACCAGAAGTGAGTCTTATATAGAATGCACCAGACACGGGTGTCCAGACTCTCTCTATTAAGCCGTGGCTACACTCACCGATGTTTTGGTACTGATGTACCTATGCGATGGATCGTAGCGATGTGTGGGTCGCTACACGGGCCGATGTAGCGTGCCGATTGCTAGAGCACATCGGTGAGCCGCTATTAAATTAGCCAATCATACGGCACAAAGCTCGGGTTTTGCTTGTTTCATTTCTGGCAAAGAATCATTTGTTTCCCTGATATAATAATGATATAATATAATTAAAAAACACATTTACTGTAGTGTATGTTTGTTTTTATCACTTTTTGAAAAACATGATTTTTAATACTTATTTTGCTTTTATTTATTGTTAAATCATCAGAATGTTGTTATTTTTCATCATTTATTTTATTGTTGTACTTCATAATAATTATTTATTATCATTTACTTGGAAATGTTAAAATTATCAATGATTACTATTTTATGAGCGATGTAAAATTAATTTACTTGACTGAATTGTTTTTGGCAACAACTGCATTACATCGAAATTATTTTGGTGCAAAGAGATGGATGTACAAATTCTCCTTCGGAATTTCAAGTTAATAACAACGATAATAATGTGATGATGTATACTCGTTGTTGATAAAAAAAATTGTAGCGGAAATATGTTTTAAATGGTTGAACTTGATGAGCTTGTGAAGATATTTCGTCTTAACCGATCAGAGGGCGCCTATGTGCCTTTGGTGTCAGGTGGGCATAGACCAACATGTTGGTTGCGCTCATGAAAGACCCCCACGATGTACCGGTGTATCGGCCACACCCATTGTAAGGCCTTCCGATGCCAAACATTGGCCTGTGTACCCACCCCTTTAGACTCAGGTTTGTACAAGTCCCCTTGGCGTGGGTGCAATGTAGTCGTCTCCCCTTGGCTGTAGGTATTATAAAGAACTACAATTTGACCTATATGGAGGCTGACCCTTTGACCTGCAGTCTAACCAAAGGAGCTTGTGCCAATACTGTCAAGGCTGAATCCAAGTAGGTAATGATAATATAAGACAGATATAAGATCTTTGGTGCATCGGAGCACTCCATTATTCATTCATTGAGTACGTTGTCTTATTCTCATTCTATCAGTGATTCTTTCAGTAATAGTTATATTGTGAGAGATAGAAATTATTGTATATAATTACTTCATGGCTCTCACTGCAGGTTATACACAGAAATATTAGCCAGTTTCCCCAACAATTTGGAGGAGCTGACAATGCTTGTGAAGGAAAATAACATGTCTGTGAGGAATTATATAGATGGTGAAGTGGGTGAGTGTTAGTAGGTGTATTGCTTGTAAAAGTCTTCCATTGTCATCTCTCTCTGGCAGTTATCTCTCTCTCTCTCTGGCAGTCATCTCTCTCTCTCTGGCAGTCATCTCTCTCTCTCTGGCAGTCATCTCTCTCTCTCTGGCAGTCATCTCTCTCTCTCTCTAGCAGTCATCTCTCTCTCTCTGGCAGTCATCTCTCTCTCTCTGGCAGTCATCTCTCTCTCTCTCTGGCAGTCATCTCTCTCTCTCTCTGGCAGTCATCTCTCTCTCTCTCTGGCAGTCATCTCTCTCTCTCTGGCAGTCATCTCTCTCTCTCTCTGGCAGTCATCTCTCTCTCTCTCTGGCAGTCATCTCTCTCTCTCTCTGGCAGTCATCTCTCTCTCTCTCTGGCAGTCATCTCTCTCTCTCTCTCTCTCTGGTAGTCATCTCTCTCTCTCTCTCTCTCTCTCTCTACCAGTCATCTCTCTCTACCAGTCATCTCTCTCTGGCAGTCATCTCTCTCTCTCTCTCTCTCTCTGGCAGTCATCTCTCTCCCCCTCCCCCTCTCCCCCACCTCCCCCCACCCACCTCCCCCCCTCCCCCCCCCCCTCCCCCTCTCCCCCCCTCCCCCACCTCCCCCACCTCCCCCCCTTCCCCCCCTCCCCCCCTTCCCCCCTTCCCCCCCTCACCCCCTTCCCCCTCCTCTCCTCCTCTCCCCCTCCCCCACCTCCCCCCCTTCTCCTACGCTTCTCTCTTAATGTACCATATTTTACTGTTGAGAATGTTGACCAGGGGATCCTCTGAAGAGCTTCAGCACCACGATGACGCTGGATAGGGAGGAGTTTGAGTTATTTGATATAGCGGTGGAGACGTCCGTGTCTTTTTGTTTGAAGGAAGTTCGTGTGAGTATTACTTCAACTCACTTGTTGTGTCACATCAATCTGTTACAAGTCTCATAGCGTATGTCTGCCCTCATCACAAATCTCACCTGTCAGCATCTACCCCTATGAAAACTCTGGTGTCGCCTCCGCTGTTGCTGTCACCTTGGCACTGTTCCTGTCACCTTGGCGCTTTTGATCTTACATTTCATTTTAGGCAGCGTTATCTTTTGCTGACTTTGCTGGCTACAGTGCGGGGCTACACTTTGATGAGGCTGGCAAGTAGGTACCTCAATAAACCCCACCTACACCGTGTTTTTACATCTGGTACTGAGGCTATGTATATTTATCACTGCACTTTTCGTTTCACAGGCCAATGTTCATAAGCGTTGACTGTGATCCCTCCCTAGAGATGACTTACATAGTATCTACTATCTCTGAGTCTATCTCCCAATCAAGTACAACCAGTAGTAGCTCCACTGCTACTTGTAAGGGGAAGTTACCTCCGACCCCACCCAATAGGATAATCTCTCAGGACAATCAGCGCGTGTCTAATAGACCAGCTGCTAGGTATGTCAATGCTTCCTATCTTTTAGAATGGGTCAGCGTGTGGATGTGAAGACTTGGGTTGGCAGCAATCGCTTCATGTGTGGATAACTCCCAGTTTGTTGATAAACTAGAGCAGAAAACGCCATCTGCACCAACAATAATTGAGTTTTTTATATTGCTACAGAGTTATCTTCTGCAAGAAAGACAACTCCGCTATGCAAACGCTGACACAGTAATGAAAATAAACCATTTTTGTTAAAAAGTAACAAATCAAGTAAGAACTTGCTTACTTGAAAAAAAGTGGACAGTGAGGCCACAGAAGTATAACAATGTATTCTCTAACAACAGATATGGGGTTGTAACTCATTCGACTTCTGTTTTGATTATCAAAACGTTGGATACGTCAAACGCTGCAATTTATTTATCATATTAAAATCGAATCCGCTGATCTTGTTCGAGGACCAAATGATTTTTGAGAGAAACGGTTGCAGCTCCCATTGCACCACAATTTTCACTTGTTTAGCATTTGTCTGCGTTGTGTACTGACAACTCCAATTTTGTTATCGCTTGCGCTAAACAATGCCATTGGCGATGAGCCTTTTTTTTTATTCAATCTATTACCTTCTCTCTTATTCAAAATTAATTTAGCTTTCACATTAGCTTTTACACAAAATAGTGATGCCAGTTCACTAATATTTAGCTGTTGACATCGATGAATATAGCTTGGAGAGTTTTTAGTGTATATGCATTACTGTATGTAGCAGGCTGATTAGTTGAAATTTGTTTAATTTTTGTTGGCTACTATTCAAGTTTGACTTGGCAAATAACTTACTTTACTAAAGAATTACTATGCCTCTGTTTGTACTCTGACCCTCATTTTATCCTACATCTGTTAGCTGCATTTTAACCTTGAACAGTCTGTACAAAGCCTCGTCTATCATTGATATAATTTCTGTTGTACCACACACAATGGGCTCGTTTATTTTAGGGCGCAAAGTCCAAACTGTCCGTCCACCTCGTCTGCCTCAACAAGTAAACCTTCCGGTAAAAGACATGAGCATTCTGAGTCGACTGTCGTGCTCAATAATGTCTCAAAATCTGCAATAAAAGTGGAAGCGAAGATAACTTCTTTATTAAATGATACTTCCATACCTCTGCTGCCCACCAACAACGACAACCCACCACCTACCGAGGTTGGTGTAGCTTAGATATGTCTGGCATGATCTATGCATCAATCAATAACTATTTGTTGTTGGATCTTCTGGTTAATTGGGCTAGTGATTAAAAGGACTGGGAATTTTTTTTGAACCAAAAATGTTTGAATTTTCTTTGTGGGATTTGTGGGCTGCCTTCACTGCAAAGTATTACTATCCAAAAATTTACACGAATTATTTATCTGTATGAAATAAAACTTTTCTGTCCAAAAAACTTCCATTTATTGCAGATAGGATTAACCTACAACTGCAACCGTTTGCTAAATATTACAATAGTTCTGGTATGGAAATTTAGAAGTTATGGTCTCATTGCTAGCAGCTCGTGCTGGGCAGACAACTCCCACATATATGTTTTGCGATGTATTGTATTTAGTTTTGTGATAGCAGATGATGGTAAAAACATAATCACATGCAAAGGAAATCAAGAGCCATAAATCAGCAAATGTGTTATGATCTATGTTTGTCTATTGTAGACAAACATAGACGTAGATGAGCTATTACGGGATATAGATGACACACCAACCGTTGAACCTCCCACAAAGAAGGTGAATGAAGGCTAAAGCGTACATATTTGTGATTGTGATTGAAAAAAATGTAATTTTATAGCAGTATTGAGTTTCTCTTCCTAAAAGAATCATGTTTGAGATTTTTTATTTACCAAAATATGGCTACTCCAGTCTCAACAACATTTCATACAGATTATATATTTTAGGTTAAATCGATGTTCTTTGCTAAGAAAGAAGCACCAAAGCCTCCAAGTGATACTCAGAAGTATTTGGATGAGATTTTAGCAGAAGACAGCGAAGATGATTTCTTCTAGCTGACTAAATGCTACAAGAAATCAGTCTGACCTAAGCAAACGTTGCAATGGTTTACGCAAGTAATTTCCAGCAAGAACAATGTCATTGCATGATACCATTTACCTATCACTAACCGATCCTAGTGAGTTTAGTAACAGTGACCTTGAGGTAGCGTCTACTAGTACATGCCCAGTGAATCTCAGCTCAGGTGTTGTAATAATGCCAACAAACAATCTATTTTGTTGATTTTATAACTTTTGTATTTTTATGTTTCTGTATTTTTTTATACACAAAAGTATGTTGCATATTAAATTCATTATCGACCGTTGAATGGCCAAGGTAATCTCACCAAATATTTTTGGTCTTGCACACAAGAAGTAAATACTACCAGCACATCTATCAATATGTACAATAAGGAAAATAAAACTCGATTGGCACATAAGGGCAGTCACTAAAAAGTGATATCGTACATGGATTTGAGGATAATGCCTGAAGAAAAGCCAGAACTCGAATCAACGATCAATGATACCTATCTCGATATTAAAAGTCTGCAATTTTAATCAAATTAGAGGGCCCACCCATTACATTGCCAGCCAGTACAGGAACTTGAACTAACTATTCACTCAATGGAGAACCTGCAGTCCAAACAGAAACTCTTCAATGCCAGAAAGGAGACACTATGTAGAGACTCGAGCTCATTGTCCAATGTATGATACACCCTCTTATCTAGCCCGTATCTAAACTTGTACCGGCTGGGGATAAGATGACATTAGAAGTCATCTGGCTTCAGCCAATGACATTTTAAATGAGTGCTCTTGAGGCAATGATACCGCCAAAGAGATAGAGAGATATGGTGGCCATTAAATGCATTGACCTGATGAGGACGTATGGAGAGTTCAGAAGTTAAGCATGCCCTGCACATAGAGCTTTGTGGTGGTCAGCTACCTTGGTGAAAACTCACAAACGACATGTGTATCGGTGGCTGTTGTAGCTGACACCTGCCAAGTACTTGACCTTCATAGTCAATCAAAATATCAACACTCTTACAGCGACAAACGAACCAGCAATTCTCCACACAGTAATGGTATAAACAGGCCAGTAGTTAAACAGTATACACAACGGTAGTTGAGCAACCAACTCGAAGAGACAGCAAAAATTTGATGTGTAGCCTAGGTTCTATGTGTCAATTTTAGCCTGTGAACTCTCCAAACTCTCCACTGTTGACTGTAGCTATTAGGACTGTAATATCATCTGGTTTACCTCCTACAAAGGAAGAGAAGGCCATATTATTACCAATAAATGTCACAAAGTATTAGTTGCAAGGCTGTGCATTAATGAACAAGGCCACATCCTACAACTGGCTGTTGCACACAGATATCCAAGTGATAAGAATGTTTACTTGTAATGAAAGCCTTATCAAAAACAAGCACTGAACAAGGAAGTTGCGCAGAATGTATATTTAATAGTCGTCTACTGAACAGTTTATTGCTGTGGATTGCTTTGTAATACGAGAATGCCAGTTGTTAGGGGACAATAACCAGCACAGTCATGTACATACTGTGGATACAAAACAGGAACAGCTGCCTATCAAATTACACAGAAATGTTTTCTGATACATTTCCATACTCTGGATGACATTCTATAGCTTCATGCAAACCAGTAGATGGAGATAGAGCTAATTTATACAGAATAACTTGATCGCAAGGCCAGCCAAGTTCACTGAGGCACAAAACATGAGCGTCGCATTGCCAGAGGTACACATGTGACAGACACTGGATTAGCAATCATCAGAAATAACCATAACCAGTGAAGTGAAGCTGGCAGGAGACAACCAAGTGGAAAATGACTGTGACAGACACGTGAATGACTCAAATACCAGCAGATGCACTTTACAAACTGCAATAATTGCAGTCATGACACAATCTCTTCGGTGCAAGCAAGCGTGGGTACAAGGCTTGGAGTTGTGCTCACCTTTGAAATGAATGCCTTCCTTGGCAGCGTTTTTACAGAATGGAGATTCATATTCTGAGTCGTTGGAGAGTTTGCGAGCTTCGCTGGCTATCTTGTTGGCCGCTGATTGGATAGTCTCTAGTTGTTTGTGCTACAAACAGACACCTATAAGTACAGCTCAGCGATTGATCTAAGGTCATAAAGTGATAACATGAGGGTAACAACTAGAAATGTTCAACATAAATAGACTTTCATCACGCATTATTTGACAACAAAAAGATGCACTCAGTACTTCAAAGTCTTATTCAACGATTTGATTTCACCAACTCGTCAACACATAAATTATCTCTAATTTTATCAATGCAATCTTACAATAAACCTATAAACACACTGTATAATCCGTGTTTCATTACAAGAGAGTGAGCGGGTGAAACTAAAAGAAAGCGAATAATGTACACATAGAAATTTGCAATATCAGTCATTCACACACATATGCCAACTGCAATACACATGCCAGTAGTAGGTATATATACAACTGTACATTAGCGCAATATAAACACCTGAACTGACTTATACAGACACACTAAGCATGTGAACATTAACAAGTCAATGGCCCAGAAAACTAACGGCTGAACACTGTACTATGTAAGTTGACAACTTTTACAAAACTTCACGATTGCGTGAGATGTAACAAAAGTTGGCAGGGGATTTGACAATTCTGTTACAGCTATTGCACAAGCCTGCAATCTTATAAATATTTGCCCTAGCAGAGATAAACATTGTAGCAAGTAATATAGCTTTCCACTGATATCCAATATTCTCTATAAAAACAATTTGTCATTTCAACAATTTCCTTCAAATATGATCTTTCAACTAGACATAAGAGTTAGATGTAGACTGAGGGTAAACCATGGCAGTAACAGACCTTTACTATCTGTAGGTGACGTAGAATCATGGAGTCAGACATATTATCAAATAAACCATCAGTAGCTACTAGTATTATGTCTCCTTCAGTCACATCTACACAACTCTTCACTGCCTCTGAAGGACTACAACAGTAACCAACAGAGAACTAATTGATTAATGTAGCCATCCACTGTTTGGTACCACAACCTGCTTACAATACATTATATAATACCACAAATCAAGGGTAAAGGCGGCATGTGGACCACAACAAAGGATGAATCTAACTAACTAACCACAAGTGTACTGAACTCAAGCTCTCAACTAGTGGTGTGTTAAGAGAGGACGACTACCGAACTAGCAACAGTTGCAGGTGCAGCTTCTATACAAACATTACGATTTCACTTTGACATACAAAGTCCAATATATATATTTGCACACAGGAGCTAAATCATTAATAATTAGCTGTAAGCCCTACAACATGCCTACGTCAGACTATATTAAATGTGCATACAAACAATGAAAATAGACAGGTTATCTTATCATATAGCAAAGACTACAGCGGACCATTATCGAAGCAAAATTATGTGTCAGTTGGTTGTATCTAGTGGTCTCCGGCACAAGACATTGGAGAGGGAATGGAGGAGGGGGAATGGAGGGAGGAATGGGGGAGGAGGGATGGGGGAGGAGGGAGGGGGATGGAGGAGGGAGGGGGGATGGGGGAGGGGTTAGAAGAATGGGGGGGGGAGGGGTTAGAGGAATGGGGAGGAACGGGGGGAGAGAAATGGAGGGAGGAACGGGGGAGAGAAATGGAGGGAGGGGGAGAGGAATGAGGGATTGAAAAAATAGGGGATAGATTATTTACTGATATTGTGCAATCTCCGCTCACAATGATGCGCTAGTATATGAACAATCAATGAATACATACAAGACAAATGTACACGTACTGTACGATGTAATTACTAACAACAGTCTAGCACTGGTCTACTCGCTATACACTCATAATTCATAACAAGTAAACAGAAAACTGGAGAAATGCCAGCCAAGCAGTGAGCTCACGGAATACAATAGTAACCTATCCAATAACCATAATCGGACTTTGACCACACAGAACGCACACATGTAGATGAGACTGTGGTCTGTATGCTATGGGGCTTGTCTACTACCACATACAGAGTTGTGGTTACTACTGGAGATGGTAAGAACGGGTACGGACCATTCGAAACTTACGTTTCGAAAATGGACACTTCGAAACTCTTTGGGGATGGGGGTTTGGGGTTGGGGGGTTCAGGTTTAAGAGTTTCGAACAGTTCATTTTCGAAACGTCAGTTTCGAATCATGGCGGAATCGGTAAGAACAGACTGATCAGAAACTGAACCACATACATCTAGCATGGGGAAATGGAGAGTACAGATTACATAACATTAGGGCAGCAGTAAAGTAGTTCTGAGGGAGTCGATGCCTTTAATTAAGACTATTGACATATCTCATATCACACTCCACCTAGAATAGTCTTATCGACACCAATTGCTAGGATTGCTCTCAGTAAAAGTGGATTTCTGACTGTCTCGTGTTTAGAGGAGCTGTCTATAGTTGGGAGTTAGTTGTACACAATGATACAAAGACCACTCACCTGTCACTCAGGACTCTACCTCTGAATGAAGGCGGGACTAGAGTCAGCTGGAATGGTGTATTGAAGTAGTGTTGCTGTTCCTGAGAACGTTCTAGTATCTTACCATCACGTACCACCAGATAGCCGCTGTCTCCTAGGTTTACTGTATGTAACTTCCTGTCGTTTGTGTCCAGAGATACGATACATGCCGTTGTACTTCCTACAACACAGATAAAACTGTACAATACACACATACAACTGTACAATACACACATACAACTGTCCAATACACACATACAACTGTAAAACACAGATACAACTGTACAATACACACATACAACTGTACAACACACACATACAACTGTACAACACAGATACAACTGTACAATACACACATACAACTGTACAATACACATACACAACTGTACAATACACACACACAACTGTACAATACACACGTACACAACGGTACAATACAAACATACTCTGTACAATACACAAATACAACTAATTTTGTGGCTGTCAGATAATTAGGGAAGAGAATATAATTTGTTGATGGTTGAGGTTGCTTAGCACAATGGGGAGACAACTATGATACATATCTCAGCAGGCGGAGAGAGCAGACATTTGACTATATTGTTTTCACCAAACAGTAGGTGAAGGTGAAGGACATGACAGGATTCACATATATGAAATAATTTGCAGCAATCTGTTACTATTTTAGGGTAATGACTCCCTCAGCATGCCATAAATCCCAATAGAATTGATTAAGCCACAGGTGTCAGTTCATTACTACCTACTAATAAATACTATAATTCAGGTACGCCCAAGCCTTTGCTTTATTACATAATACATGTGTACATACAATACATATTCACATAAGTAAATTGACACAAGAGAAAGTGTATTGCTCACCCATTGCAGCATCTTTGTGCATTGCTGCCTCTTCATATGCAGTTTCTAGAAGCTCAGACGGTTCATTTGGTTTAAATTTTCCTGACTCCACCAAGCGAGAGCAGGAAGTCATGATGGTTCGCGGTACTTGTGATGGGTCTACTCCATATTCCCTCCAACCACCTACACCATCTGCCACTCCTGCAGACATAACAAGACAGATTAAACAAATATCACACCAGACACAAAAACTTATTCAGGTGATTTTTATTTCTATTGTAAATGCTGATCTCCAACTAAGTCACAACAACTGGTGCCCACGTTTAGAGAGAAGGCGCTTGTTTCTATGATTTGGTGACTTTGTAAACGTACTTCATTTGGTATCCCCATAAATATTGTCAAAGCTGTAAATTTACGAAGTCATGACAACTTTGAAACAAACGCCATTTTTCTTCCAAACACGGGCAATAGTTGTCGTGATTGCTAATATTCGGCTTTGCTGATCTCTATACATGTCTTGGGTCCGTTGGATAGTGTGGGATGTAAAATGATGTGAAGTTCATAAATTACTTGCAGCCTGACGGTGGGTGCAGGAGTAGGTGGAAAGAGTTGAACTACTATTCTACAATCTATCCAACATACTTTTTACATGGAGTAGAACGTGGAATAATAACACTAATTACGCATATCTCAGTATAATAGTTTGTGGTAAAAAAACATTAGTCACCATTTTTCACCTCTTGCAACCAAGGCATATTTCATATGAGAAAAGTAATCATCATTAATTTTTTCAAAACCCTTCTCCAGAAAATAAGAGACTGCGTTTCAACAACGAATGTGCTAATAACTCTTATGCGTTGTTATCGAGTTTACATAATGTTGAAATTTGATACGATCTTCTATTACCAGGAGAGGGTAAATCCAAACATCTTTGGTGCCCGACATACGATTATTTAAGCGCCAGGACACGCATTAATATGAGCCTTAATAAATACTACAGAATTGTATTATACAACTGCACCAAAAATAATCTGCCAAGTCAAATAGCATTTACTTACACATATTATGAGTTCAAGCATTGTGTAACACATTTGAATAGGGGTCTCTGAAGTAAAACAACAAGCTACTACTTATTGTGATGATTATACACATCTCAATGCATAACAAAAATCGTTGAGCGTATCAATACACAAATTCAATCAGTATGGATTTAACGAGCAACAAGCAACAACAAAAGACTGCAGTTTGTTATTATAAAACACATTGTTCGGTTTCCTAAGGTGGATACAATAGAAAAAGTGATGGTGAGCCGCCTAAGCAATCTAGATGTTTTTGTATGGACTTGCTACAGGTAAACATGTTGAAATTGTAAATTATAAAACACATTGTTCGGTTCCCTAAGGTGGATACAATAGAAAAAGTGATGGTGAGCCGCCTAAGCAATCTAGATGTTTTTGTATGGACTTGCTACAGGTAAACATGTTGAAATTGGGGAAGGAAGTGCCAAATAAACTTCTGAATGTGATATATGGTGTGTGTTTCAACTTCGTGTACATCTACCGATTACCTACCGATTTTGCCTACCGTTTGAGGATCGTCCTATTTCCGTTTCTGGCAAAATGAGCAAAAACAATAAGTAGCATCTTGTTTGAGGCCATTGGTAGGTTTAGATAGTGATGAATAAATTGGTAGGAAATTCTATTCATGATTTGACTAATGAAATCACTCCTCGCTATTTCAACGTTTCCAATAAAATTGTTTCTTGAACGCAAGTACTTATGTAAAGAAGGCGTTCATGAGGACCCCTTATTAGTAGTTGCAAAAGTTTTATGGCTAACTATGACATCAATCACAGAGTTTTGATTGGAATTGCTTGAGAATGGTGAGTAGAAAGAAAAATAGTGGAAACAGTCTGTCGTGATTTGCGATCGGTGGGGACAAATCAGTAAGTAATCGGTAGATTTATATATAGCATAAACCGTAATATAGCAACAATTACAGTCTTAGTATCATTTACAGTATCAATATTATCAAATTTATTTATCACCAATTGATTACTAGTAATCATGATGAAGAAAAATAACAAATTTATTATAGCCAAACTAACGAAATAGTCATTTTACAATTTAACTATATTTACCAATTACTACTGCTATTACTGTAACAATTGGGAAGGGTGGTGGTTATTTTATTTATTGTTCATTACATCAGATGAGGTAGCTTTTCCTGTCAACTTTGAAAATCCATAGAGAAGTGTGGTGGCTGATAAAGTTAGACATCTTTTTGTCCAAAAAACGTTCTGATCCACCACCATAATACAGAAAGAAGCCTATTTTTAGGCCGGCAGTCAAGTTTTGTAACAGCATAAAATTGTTGTAACTATTGATTAGAATTCATGTTTATTCAGAACTTATTTGAAAGAAAAAGTTGTTGTTGCTGATGATGATGAACATTTATTCTCTAATGATGATTAATAAAATTATTATAAATTTTAAAATCAATAATATTATTAATAATAATACATAATAATTAATAAATAATATAGTTCTAGGCAAAAGCTTTTAATATAATAAGAAAAAACAGCTGATAATCATGATAATCATAATTATTAATACAATTATTATTTCATATAAATCATTTACTATCTATTATTTATTAATTAATAATAATTGATTATTAATCAACCACCATTACTCACTACTGTTATTATTATTATAATTATTATTATTAAATTTATCATTATTATTATTATCATAATAATAAATAATGATAAATACATAATAATAATTATGTATTATTATTGTTTGTCACTACTACTATTATTATTATTATTTATCATTATTATTAATTATTGATATGATAAATAAATACCATAATAATATCGATAATAACCATTGAATTTCATAAAAAAAACTCTATTATTATTACTACTACTAGTAGTAAGTAGTATTACTATTATTATTATCACAGTCATCATCAAAGCAGTGTAGTGTTGTAAGTAGCTTCCCCTGAGTAGGCTGAGTCTTACCCAAGACAGAACCACCAGTATGCCTGGCGACAAAAAAGGCATCTTCACCATAACTCCACTTAGACTGTCTGTTGACAGAGTTCAAACTTTTAGAGAATCCTGATACAGCAGTGAGTAGATGTAAATCCTGTCGAGTCTGTGCAGCGTTTGGTGGAAGTTGTTGAGTCGAAAACCTAAGTTCTGAAGAAGAATTTAATCCTGCAGTCAATGCTCTACTAACTAAAATCTTTCCATACGAAAGTAAAGTGTTCATTTGCTGGTACATAATCTAGTACACAGACTCAATTAACGCTTCTTCTTAAAGCGGTGAAATATGTGAATAATTTGAAAATTATCATCTGATTGATGAATAAAAACAATCGTACCCTCAACTGAACTTTACCTTGCCCGAGGAAAAAATTAGACGCACATTCATCAACTACCAGCTAAGCTACTACTGCAAACGCATCATAAAATGCAACACTCGGGCTCCCATAGACATTGTTATAATAGTCACGCGTGTCTTAAATATAAAGTGATCTAACTGCCGTGTCAATTTTTGCCTATAAGAAGCATAAAACTGCTCAAGTGCGCGACCATAGAGTTATCTCCCCCCCCATCGCAGAAACCTCTTCACGCGGATATCTCCCTAATGGGTGAACAACTCCGAATCAACAACCATTTTTCACTCCTCTGATCATAGGATAAAGAACGATGGCAACTTGGAAGCAATCACCTATTTTAACCTTTATGCAGTTTTTTTTTTATTGAGAAACGCTAACAGCAAAGTAAGAGTAAAACTTTCATTGTGAAAAAGGAATAATAAACATCCGTTAGCACAAGAACGTGAGCGTTGGAAGCATGCAGTAAAATAATACCTTGAAGAGATTAATGAGCCAGTCATTTGAATACACATAAATATATGTACATATATGATCTGCGACCAGCAGTAGGCATTTGTGTAGATAAATGTGCGATGTG
Organism: Cryptosula pallasiana; assembly: GCA_945261195.1. Taxonomy (NCBI): domain Eukaryota; kingdom Metazoa; phylum Bryozoa; class Gymnolaemata; order Cheilostomatida; family Cryptosulidae; genus Cryptosula; species Cryptosula pallasiana. Next base: position 18,455,558 of record OX183139.1, read on the forward strand.
GAATGGTTTATACATACAATATTATCGGATGATGATGAAGAAATAATCTAATGAACAATATATGGGAAGGAAACTGATGAGTTTAATAACAATATACATTTCTAGCTAATATAGAAATAGTGAACTTTGCAATAAATTGGCAAACTCTAAGTGGAAATATCCTATTTGTTTTATATATTATTTTGTATTAGCATGAACAAGATTTCTTATGTTCTGTGTTGCCAGCCCTTACTTGTACAGTACCAGCATTGGAAGTCAATGACATAGATTGGCCTGGTAATCTTGCACCTACAAAACAAACATCCTATTTATTCATTCCTGAGAAGAGCGAAACTAAATCTAAAACAATTGAGAGTTATCTGCTCTTTTTTTCAAATTCAACAAAGAACTACAACTCCAAGTACAAGCCAATATATCACAAACGAAAGCGCCAACACAAATGATAGCAAATGTTATTATCCTCTACGCTTACTAATATCTGTGAACAATTCATTGACTCCAGCCGCTGTCAAAGCGCTTGTTTCAGTAAAGACAGCGTCTATTTGATCACAATATTCGATGGCATCTGTAAATACATAAATAGGACATCAATAGAGGCCACAGGTGTAGGTGGCCATTGCTTCAATAGTTATTATAAAAAGATGTATAATTGTACATAATCACTTGTTTGAGTAGAAGCTATAGAATATATTTTGAATAAAGCAGGTTATAAGGCAGCAGTCAAGACACATCTGTGAATGGTCGTGTGTTAGAATGTCCAATACCAGGCAGGGAAATACTTCTGATTGTAATTAGAATTCTTGTATGCGCAGCGCTGAAGATTTATTGTGATAATGCTCTTTGGGGCTGGAGGGGACAATTTTTGTTAATTGGGTAGAAAAATAGTGCTAGTGATGTCATAACACAGCCAGCTCTGTTCCAAGCTATTAAAATTTTAAACGCCGAAATCAGAATATTATTAAAATTTTACAGTTTACGCGTTACCTGCGATGTTTGGTACGCAATCCATAGCAACGAGCAATAAATAAAATGGTTTCATACCAATAACGACACCTCATCGATAGCAACTCATATGACAGCATCCACAAATGCGCTGATGGCTGACCATATATGCGTTAGCTGACCCTATAGGGGTGAAGCGGTGTCTATGCTAACAGTACACAGTACTGACCTTCTGTAGGCACTTCTCTCTGATCTTCTAGATCAAGTTTATTCCCAGCTATAGCTATGACTAGACTCTTAGGTCCTTTCTCTCTCAGCTCCTTTATCCAACTCTTCACTCCTTTAAATGTCTCCTGAGCAGCAGGATATACCAAACATTATATAATAGCCATTCATCCAAGTTTGATTTCCTCTTCAGTCAAACCAATCTATGTTACATTCATTCAATTCATTTGTCTAACAGTAGTATATTTATGTCTGGTACTGTGAAATATCCATATATTTTTCCGCTTGTTAACGTTTTATCAAGTGTCTTTGGGTACAAATAAACATCACATGACCTCATCCGAATTGGTGAGGATGTTACATAATGAAGTGAAACAGTCAACTAGCTAAAACAAGAAATAACAATCTATTTATCTTGGCACCATGTGCATATAATGTATAGTGTGACACTACCAGTCAAAGCTCTTATATTATTATTGTATTAAAACAATACAATATTGTGTGAGTAAGAAACCGAAAGTTGACTCACCTCATTTGTTATGTCATACATAATAATAGCAGCTGCGGAACCTCTGTAATACATGGGGGCTAGAGCTCTGTACTACAATATACACAATACACACTACATATGTAATACATAAGGGCTAGAGCTCTGTACTACAATATACACAATACACACTACATATGTAATACATAAGGGCTAGAGCTCTGTACTACAATATACACAATACACACTACATATGTAATACATAGGGGCTAGTACACTGTACTACAACATACACAATACACACTACATATGTAATACATAAGGGCTAGTGCCCTGTACTACAATATACACAATACACACTACATATGTAATACATAGGGGCTAGTGCCCTGTACTACAATATACACAATACACACTACATATGTAATACATAGGGGCTAGTGCCCTGTACTACAATATACACAATACACACTACATATGTAATACATAGGGGCTAGAGCCCTGTACTACAATATACACACTACACAATACATATGTAATACATAGGGGCTAGTACACTGTACTACAACATACACAATACACACTACATATGTAATACATGGGGGCTAGTGCCCTGTACTACAATATACACAATACACACTACATATGTAATACATAGGGGCTAGTACACTGTACTACAATATACACACTACATATGTAATACATAAGGGCTAGTGCCCTGTACTACAATATACACAATACACACTACATATGTAATACATGGGGGCTAGTGCCCTGTACTACAATATACACAATACACACTACATATGTAATACATAGGGGCTAGTACACTGTACTACAACATACACAATACACACTACATATGTAATACATGGGGGCTAGTACCCTGTACTACAATATACACAATACACACTACATATGTAATACATGGGGGCTAGTGCCCTGTACTACAATATACACAATACACACTACATATGTAATACATGGGGGCTAGTGCTCTGTACTACAATATACACAATACACACTACATATGTAATACATGGGGGCTAGTGCTCTGTACTACAATATACACAATACACACTACATATGTAATACATAAGGGCTAGTACACTGTACTACAATATACACAATACACACTACATATGTAATACATAGGGGCTAGTGCACTGTACTACAATATACACAATACATATGTAATACATAAGGGCTAGAGCTCTGTACTACAATATACACAATACACACTACATATGTAATACATAGGGGCTAGTGCCCTGTACTACAACATACACAATACACACTACATATGTAATACATAAGGGCTAGTGCCCTGTACTACAATATACACAATACACACTACATATGTAATACATGGGGGCTAGTGCTCTGTACTACAATATACACAATACACACTACATATGTAATACATAAGGGCTAGTACACTGTACTACAATATACACAATACATATGTAATACATAAGGGCTAGAGCTCTGTACTACAATATACACAATACACACTACATATGTAATACATAGGGGCTAGTGCCCTGTACTACAACATACACAATACACACTACATATGTAATACATAAGGGCTAGTGCCCTGTACTACAATATACACAATACACACTACATATGTAATACATGGGGGCTAGTGCTCTGTACTACAATATACACAATACACACTACATATGTAATACATAAGGGCTAGTACACTGTACTACAATATACACAATTCACACTACATATGTAATACATAGGGGCTAGTGCACTGTACTACAATATACACAATACACACTACATATGACAGGACTAGCTGTAATTGTGGTCTTCAAGGGCAAACACCCACAGTCAGGCAAGAGGATTCGTTCTTTGAATCCAGTATTCCCTCTGCCCTCTCCCTCCTTCCCCTGTCCGTTCTCCTATACCCATAGTTCCCTCCTTCCTCTGTCTCCTCCCCTACACCCATAATTCCCTCCTCCCTCTGTCCCCTCTCCTACACCCATAATTCCCTCCTCCCTCTGTCCCCTCTCCTACACCCATAGTTCCCTCCTCCCTCTGTCTCCTCTCCCACACCCATAGTTCCCTCCTCCCTCTGTCTCCTCTCCTACACCCATAGCTCCCTCCTCCCTCTGTCTCCTCTCCCACACCCATAGCTCCCTCCTCCCTCCGTCCCCTCTCCTACACCCATAGCTCCCTCCTCCCTCTGTCTCCTCTCCCACACCCATAGCTCCCTCCTCCCTCTGTCCCCTCTCCTACACCCATAATTCCCTCCTCCCTCTGTCCCTTCTCCTACATGCATAGCTCCCTCCTCCCTCTGTCTCCTCTCCTACACCCATAGCTCCCTCCTCCCTCTGTCTCCTCCCCTACACCCATAGTTTCCTCCTCCCTCTGTCTCCTCTCCTACACCCATAGTTCCCTCCTCCCTCTGTCTCCTCTCCTACACTCATAGTTCCCTCCTCCCTCTGTCTCCTCTCCCACACCCATAGCTCCCTCCTCCCTCTGTCTCCTCTCCTACACCCATAGCTCCCTCCTCCCTCTGTCTCCTCTCCCACACCCATAGCTCCCTCCTCCCTCTGTCCCCTCTCCTACACCCATAATTCCCTCCTCCCTCTGTCCCTTCTCCTACATGCATAGCTCCCTCCTCCCTCTGTCTCCTCTCCTACACCCATAGCTCCCTCCTCCCTCTGTCTCCTCCCCTACACCCATAGTTCCCTCCTCCCTCTGTCTCCTCTCCTACACCCATAGTTCCCTCCTCCCTCTGTCTCCTCTCCCACACCCATAGTTCCCTCCTCCCTCTGTCTCCTCTCCTACACCCATAGCTCCCTCCTCCCTCTGTCTCCTCTCCCACACCCATAGCTCCCTCCTCCCTCTGTCCCCTCTCCTACACCCATAATTCCCTCCTCCCTCTGTCCCTTCTCCTATATCCATAGCTCCCTCCTCCCTCTGTCTCCTCTCCCACACCCATAGCTCCCTCCTCCCTCTGTCCCCTCTCCTACACCCATAGTTCCCTCCTCCCTCTGTCCCCTCTCCTAGACCCCCATAGTTCCCTCCTCCCTCTGTCTCTTCATCCTTCCCCCATTCCTGTTTCTGTGACAATTTTTATATTTATCTTGAAATAATTCTTTCTTGTTACAAATGTATACTGTTTTTGTTAAAGGGTATAAAAAAGCACAACAAATCAATTTCATGTAGTCTGTCGAAATAGTGTTACAATAACTAGATACTAATATTTATTTAGAATGCTTCATTTTCCTAACACAAAAAAAAAACGCAAATTTAACCAAGGAACCAAACAAATCCTGACTTACAATGATTGTGCAGGTAGTCAAATATACTTTTAGCAAATATAAGGAACGGTTTTATTTAGTTGAGATATGACCTATCCAAACAATAATAGTTACTTGATTCCCATTTTTTTGATTACATTTACAAACGAGTTTTCAATTTCACATATCCTCAACACTTCAACCATGAGACTTTTTTAACTTGTTGGCTAAAATCTGGCCAATACTACATACATTTTGTAATAATCGCCCCGCCCTCCCCCTATGATGCCATTGTGTGACTCAACAGCTAACTAATCAAGTAAGTAATTACCTTCTCTTGACCTGCTGTATCCCATATTTGAAATCGGTAAGATTTACCTTCAACAACCAGAGTTTTTGACATGAAGGAAGCCCTAAAACCAGCAAGTCATACCTACATACAGTACTATGAATTCTAGATAGCAATTACACAATACACAGTACAATTCTAGACACCAGTTACACAATACACAGTACAATTCTAGACACCAGTTACACAATACAAAGCATAACAGTTCTGTGCTAGTGTAAAAGAGTCCGGGGAGAGCTGCTTTAAAGTACGCCAAAATACATCATTTTCTGAGTTTGACTTCAAAGCAAAAATGCGGCCATTTTATTTTACCTGTTTCGTTTTCAAATCTTTCTTGTCGACAATGGTTAGTGTAGTGAATAATAAGGTTAAGGTGAAAGCCTTATTGCGTGTACAAGAGAAATTAACAGTGAGATGATCTAATTCATTTAACAGTAACAAAACACCTGCAGACCTTAGGAAGAATGTACCCATTTATTCAATGATTGCGTTAATCTCCAGTATAAATAAACGTTTTACGTAAATAAAACTCATAACAAACCAATTACAGTTTCAATCAAGAGACAAGCAAATTGTTTATAAATAAAACATACTTATTGTCAAAATATAGATTTTTGGAACTTTCATACTCCAGAGAGCATTATATATGTGAGGTAAACATACATGGCGTGTAGTGTACGTACATTGTTTTTTGTTTTTGTTTGAGCTGCGCCTTGTGGGCAACCCTAAAGACGGGTCTCATGAGCTTGGAGCTTGTGTGAGCAGCACCCTATACCCATGCCCGCCGTTACCGGCTACTCTTCCGAAAAGGCAGAGGGGGATCTTTTACTAGCATGACTCCATAGTTATTATGGAGAGTGCAATCAAACTAGGGACCACGTTATTTTTATGCCCATATCCGACCAGGCAGAGCATAGGAAGCCAAATATCTTGCTCACAGATAACCGTGCTGGGAATCGAACCCCCAGATCCAGGATTGAAGTGCAAGCACTTTAACCACTAGACCACACGTGCCTCCACAATTAACATACAACATACACATTATACAATATACACAACATACAAGTTATGTAACGTATATTACATAACTGTAATGTATATTACATACACCTAGAGAGCTGTGCAGTGTACAGGATACACTGTCGAACAGAGAGAGATGTCTGAATGGCCCGTATCTACCTCCATATCCAAACATCCAATTACGACGGTCTTATAAGAGTCATTAGTGCGGTTGAAGTAAATAGGCATTTTCGGATCAAGAACGTCCATGCCTTGAAAAAATTGGCACGGGAAAGCGCTTCCGAATGCAATTTTGACGTTCGTTCCTGGCATAATTTCTATGCATGAACGTTCAAAATCAAAAGTTCACTTCATCGGAGTTATCTTCTTCTTTTTTTCTAGTGTCGCAGTGAATAGTAAAAGACGCATCCTGCTGAGGTGACAGCTTTTTGGTTATATATTATAAAAAAGTAAATAATAATTTTGATAATTATTACCAGTTACTTATGTGTTTTACTAATTACAATTTTTCATTTTTAACAATGTTTATTCTCAGTTGGTTGGTGATGTTTGGCTATTTGAACAATTTTTACTAACTAAAGTATAATAAAATAATTAAAAAAAACTATAAGAACTTATAATAATATTAATGATGATATCATTTGAATAACAGTAATATTAATAATGATTATCATACATTTTTCTTATATTATAATTATTTATTACAATTTTATTTTAATTCACCATCCTCAGTAAAATGTGTCCAAAAATAATTTCAACATCAACATGCTTCAAGACTTGTTATTATTTATTTTATTATTATTGTTAGAAATGAAACTTGAGGCCTCATCACTCTTGTCTTGTTATTGTAACTAACGTAAAAGGGCTCATTATTTGCAAAAATATTTATTATAGGAGAACTCTACGCATTCGGATCAAGAACGTCATAGGGTGGACGACCCCCTGAACGGTAAAACCACCGTTCAGCATAGAGTTCCAAAAAACAGGTTTTGTACTCGCCGAAAAACGAAAATTTCGCCCATTTTGGAATGAACGTTCTCGATCCGAAAATGCCTAATACATACATACTACCATAAAAAATCATTATTTTCTCAAAAGTTTTATGGGGAAAAATGAAGATACTTTTGACTTATCCCGGGGGATAAACACTTTACTAACTGAATACACTTAGGTACTTTTGTGGATCTGATGAATTGATAATTTGCTTTTGAGTGGGTTACATAATATTATAGATAGTAATTAAGATTATCAGTTAAATTATTATTTGTGCTGATCTTCAGCATGATTATTATTATTAATTTGATACCGCAATGCACTAATTTATACACGTTTTATTGTTGATTTCAGGTTTTTAAATAAACAATAATAGTAATCTAATAAGTCAGTGTCTGTGATGAATATTTGTCAAAAAAAACAAAACAAATAACATGTTACCAATAATAAAAAAAAAATTATTATTAGTTATAATTGTTAAAATAAATTCGCAACAACTTGGTTAAAGAAAAGAACAGACTAGCATAATGGATGTAAAAATATGTGAATGCATGTGAGAAAAAATAGATTGTTTGTAGCACAAAATGTCTTTTCATTTTATCGCTGAATAATTGTTGAAAATGGATAGTTTGTTCAAGAGCTGCGGTTAATATTGAGAGCTCCATTATTTTGGTAAAATGATAAGTTTGTATAAAATTTTGACCACAAACATGTTTGTTTGTATGTAACGCGTGTGATATTCTATACAATGATTTGTATAGCTCTTTACCGAAGGGTCACTGCTACATTCACACAAACGGGCATTGTTCATCAGATGAGATGACACATAATACAAAGTTCACTCCATCAACTGTATCACTCATAGACCTATTAGCTCACGGCACATCATACTGCACTCCACCCAATAAATGTGTCATGGAATATGGGTAGTATTATACAAGGTTATGTAATAACTCCATCAGCAATTAACTGCAGCTAATAAGGTACTGATTGTGGAAGATTTCTAATTATGTAATAAGCAGAGCAGGGGGCATCGCTAGTAGGTTTTGACTCCTGAAATAGAATTGGCAATGCCAAGTTATTGTAATGACCTGTGTCAACTCTGCATACAACAGTTATTACTGTGCTTGTGTCATTGTACACACATGACTCCTACTAGGGCTACTACTGCTACTAGAGGTCTCTAGTGGAAGGTAACAACTGCTAACTGATGTTGGTTTAACTAACACAAAACTGTTCAAACATCTTTTAGCACAATTTTTGATTAAATAGACTAATTAGAATCAACTGTTATGAGATACAAAATAAATTATTGGTTCAAAGAACAAATAAATGCTGCAGACCATGGGAGAATTAGGAAAAGTAAAATGATTAAAAATAGGACTGAGGGTGAAATATTAATAAAAGTTGGAGGGAGAATGGAAGAGGTGTCGAAGAGGAGAGAAAAGAAAAAATGGCAAGCATGAGGGGTAAGGGTGATGTAAAAGAATGAGAGAAAGTGAAACAGTAAAAATGAGACAAGAAGAAAAGGGCAGGAGATGAAAAAGAAGATGGAGATGAGGAAGAAAATAAGGGATGGGCGTAAGAAAAGGAGGGAAAGCAGAGATTTAAAAACATAAAATGTGGATAACATTCACATTCTGTAGCGATCACCAGAGTTACAGGGGTGATATGAAGGGTGTTTAATAAAATATGATTTGTTATGATAAGTTGATAGTAACACTTGCACTGACCCTATAGTAGTCTCTGTGCCTGGTCTGAAGCTATCCGTCACAAAACGTTGTACAACACTCGTTTTACCAACATTTGTATCCTAAAACAAAAAGGACAGCTTGAAATGAGCGAAAGTATAGAAGAAGTGGCAAAATAGGCGATCTTGGAGAGGCACAGATATTCTTATATTTGACCTTGGCATTCAAAACTATATAGTTACATTTTTGAGGTCAAAGTGAATGGAGTCAATGTCACCACTTTGTATTGGAACGTTCAGACTGGATTGTCTACTTTTGCAGAAATCGCCATTTTCTCCACACCACTTTGATACAGACTTGGCTCAATAATTTGGAAATGAGTGGGCATTTGTGATTAATAATTATACATTGGTGAATCGAATATATTAATAAACGTTATAACACCTATATAATGGGTTTAAATATTCGCAGCTGTTAAACCAAAAACGCGTTTGATACTATATCATATGACTGTCCTCATGAAAGTAATTGAGCCCATCAACTATATGGAAGGGTAAATTGTGTATGTCGGTGGTTGTATGATCTATAGAATTCTTTAAAGGGTATATTTAAATAACCATTACATATTTCCATAGATTGATCAACAATCAGAAAATCCTAGTTTCAGTGAATCATCAATTATTTTTGATATTCTACACCGGTTTAAGGAGATAGTATCCATTACTTTTTGACAGTGGTCAGGAATAAGTTTTAATTGCTTTATCCCACGGACAGCAAAAGATATGAAAGCTGGAATCCAATTTTTCAATTGATGATTTTGAATTCTCAACTGCATCTACTTTGGCAGCTGGGTGAACTCTGACCTCTATTCTAACCAGAACTTAATGTGAAAAGATCTTAGCACGAGGCAAGAGAAGGGTTATAATTACACGCTGTGATGAAGATTAAAAAGTGTGATGTTAAAGAAAAGTAATAGGACAGACAATGAATCATAATTATTATTGCAGTCATTACAAATTTATATTCCTATGAAAACAACAATAATATAATTTGGTTAGATTGCAGCCAGGATGATTAGCTTGGGTTTATGTATTGCGGTTTTACATAAAACAGCTTTATAAATAACAGCCACATAACAAACAGTGGCAACATAGAAGTTGAATTATAAAAATAACTAGATATTATAATATTAGTCGGAAACATTCATAATAGTAATAAAGCAAAAAAAAAACAAATGATTCATATCATAAATAGCAATAATGGAATGATTATCATAATGATAATAATAGTTTCTATAATAATAAACATTACGTTATTTAAAAACAAAATGATTTCAGCATTATCTCTATCTTTTAGCTTTGATCATCAACTCCAATAGTAGGTTTACTACTGAAGACTAAGACAATGTGGCAGGCTCATAATCGGTTAACGTTCCGGGTCAGGTATCAGAGCATGCAGGAAGCAGAATATCTCGCTCACAGCTAACCGTGCTGGGAATCGAACCCCAGATCCTAGATAGATTGAAGTGCAAGCACTTTAAGCACTAGACCACACGTGCCTCCTTAACAATGACAGCATTTTTAATTATTGTAATAATAATAACGATATAACATTGGGCTGTTATTTATCATTATAATTTTCCACATTAGCAGCACCCATTATCATCATCATATAATCTGGGACCCAACCATTATAAACACAGTACAGGCAATGATAATAGGATAAACAAATACAAAATAATGCCATCTGCTTTACACCAACTTGAAAGGCAGTACTGACACTGTGACAGTGGACTATATAATAATGTGACAGCCTGAGCTTGTAACAGAAGTAAGAAAATAGCTCCAGATAGATCCATTAGAAGACAAGAAATCACCACATGCGTCTGCTAACAAGAATTCTTCAGGATGAAAAACAACAACAACATTCACCGTGCTCTTCTTTTTGAGGCATGTATGAACAAACTACTATAAAAGACAGGGAATGCATCACAACAACAATGATGATGACCAAAAGAGCTGAAACCAAGGATTTATTACTATTTCATGATAATAAATAGGATAATAATGATTACATAATATTAATTATAACTTATAATAATAATAATAAATAATAATAACAATGATTATGATAAATTAAATAAGAATAATAAATAATAAATTTTAAAATAAATACATACATACATACCCCCAATAAGCACAGTTTAATCTCTCGCATAGTTGTCATAATTCCAATTATGATATTCAAACTTCAACATAAAATCATCATGATTCCTGTTTTCTAATGTGCAACTATTTAATCATCAACAAAAACTGCTAACTTGAAGAGTAATATTTATTAGTTATCATAAATAATAATAAAAAATTATGCCTGTTTCTTGTAGACTTCGGACGACCTCCGTGACCTAGAGCGAGAAAATATAAACAATACGCTTTGAGGGTGTATATCGATAGTGTTTAGATTACAAAAAAAAACTAAGAGATATTTCCACAAGGATTTTTGCTAATACCCATAGACGCAGTTAGTTAAATGTGTCAGACGTCACATTACAGTCTCCGGCAACAATGATCAGTCGTTGTAAACCATGGATGAAATATAACAGGATTGCCAGAAACCCGAACGGGGTGTAGCCAATTTTGGCCAATGGGAAGTCATCCATGGCGCCCATATTGAACTAGTTGTTCGGAGCGGAAACATAAACTACTATAGCAGCTCGGAAAAGTTATCGTAAATATTTGTATTAACGCGATGTTCTGATTTTCTTGTTTCGGAGCGGAAGCTGCATAAAGTTTGCCACATACCAAAGATTACATATATGTTATCGTTGGCATATACAATTTTGTTCTCGGAGCGGATATGGTATTGTAAAAAAAAAATTGAATCGTCAAAACTAGCGCAGTACGCCCACGGCCTGAACTTGACGTGTAAAAACTCATATAATAACACGATATTTATTACGAGATCCAAGTGGTCTTGAAAATTTCGGAGCAGTATGGCGGTTCCCACAAACGGCTACATTTGGCTCGTCACAAAATTTCTAATACGCGGCCGCAGCTGGCAATCCTGTTATATTTCATCCATGTTGTAAACATTCGTCGGAGTCATGTGTCCAAGTTTCACTTTGCCGTATTACTAAATACCATCATCATTTTGTAAAGTGGCTTTGTTTCTTTTTCTGTTACAACCACTACTTGTTGTTCTAATTTATTCGTGAAACTTTTGCCTGACTGATTGGGAACGGCGATATTGAATATATGTATAGTTTTAGTCTTTATAAACTATTAGGTATCATTATTATTATTATTTTACCTTCTTTCACTTATTAATTAATTAATAATAATTATTTGATCACTGACCATCGATCATCATCATCGATCAAGCTCTTTTTTTAAAGCTTTTTATTCTTCCTATTTTGATAATTATAATTGCCTCCATTTACTGTTTTATTGGTATAGAGGCTCGATATTAGTCAGAACAATATTGATGCTCTTAATAATGATCTGAGGTGAAGAAGATGAACAACAATCAACAATAATAATAATAATTAATGGTGGTTATTATTTATTTATCTATCTATTATTATTTTTATTATTATAATAATAATACACCACCCTACAGGCTGTCCCACTAATAATAATAAAAAGGAAGTAGCAACGTTATTGTTATTGCTATTATTTACCTTCACTTCTAAAACAATTTTTGAAATGGATGCTGGCAGAAGTCACACCTGGACTGAATAATAATAATAATAGTAATAATAATAATAATGAGATTATTATTATCAATCAGCAATGATACATCGTGAAAAAAACGCTGATTTTCTGGAATGTGCGTGTCTGTCTGTATGTATCTGTATGATATAGAGCTTCTAGATATCGCTTTTTTGAAACCTCAAAATTAGATAAACTCTGCTCATAATTTTTTGTGTGAATCTAGCCTATTTCAAATCAGCGCTGATTTCAAATGTTCGATAGATATTTGGTTGTGTCACATTTTTTCACAACTCTGCCACTCACACCACAAACAGTTGTTGGTTGTGTAATTTCATTTGCGCAAATAATAGATTTTCAATAACATAAAAAATAAAACAAAGTTACGAAACCTTTTTGAAAAAATCTGTATTAAAAAGAAATTTCCCTCTAACCACAAAATGAAGGCGATTTGATTTTGGGGAACCCTATCTCTGCTAAGAAGTCATTTGAATTGTCTCAGCACAACAAATGCAGCTCTTACCAGGTAATTTTCCTCAGAGAAACAACATTTGCTAACCATTCTTCTCGTTTGAATCCCAGATGTGACGTCAGTGCATTGGATTCGGGCACATAATTTTCAAGGGCAAACATCTCTTGTGAGGCTCTTCAAACTTGAAAAATCTATGACTATAGTGGCATCCACAGTGGTATATGTACCATATTCTCACTATTTTATCTGAAGATTGTGTTATTTTTACCATCTTTATACATGAAACGTTGAGTAATAAAGTAGTTTTTTATACTTTGTTCAACATTCTACTTGTAAACACAGCTTTTTATTTTTAATAGAGTACTCTGTCAGTTGAGTTTACACATCACCTTGATATATATATATGTATATATTTATATGTATATATATATATGTATATATATATATATGTATATATATATAATGCTGTGTGGCATCTATGGGTGATAAATACTGGGCTCTCACCGGAGTTATTTGTCATTGACTGATGCGTCCAAATCCAATGCACTGACGTCACATCTGCGTTGTTCAGGAGAAAGGTGTTCAGCAAAAGCCGTTCCTCTGAGGAAAATTACCTGGTGAGAACTGCATACGGTGCGCTGAGCCCATTCAAGAGTTGTCGCAACAAAGCTTTTATATCTTCCCCTTTTTCTTTATGTTATTGAAAATCTATTATTTGTGCGAATGAACTTATACAGTTATCAATGTCCGTGTCCCACACCACACCTAATTTCATTGCATCCCATCATCATATTATATTTCCCACAAACACAGCTAAATTTGGATGTAGGAAAACATATTTTGATTCATTACCTCAGTCTTGTAAGATATTCGGACCCTTTTTAAAAAAGCTAACGCTTTTTGGTCCTCCCAGAATAGAAAATAATGAAAGATTATTGGCAAGAAGTCTAATCTCTCAGTGTAAAGTCCCTGTTATGTCATTGATAAAAGCTAGGAGAAGTATAGGGTCTAGCACTGAACACTGAGGAATACCTTGTGTGACAGATGTGGATTATTAGTGTTTACCTACTAAACATATTTGCACCCGTTTTAAAATCTGAATGATGATACCACACTATCTTAATTTCTCCATCGGAATATCATGGGACGTGTTGAGCGCCTTAATAAAACCCTAGATGGCAAATAGAATACATCGTCCACTGTTAACCTGCCATTCTAAGCTGCATGGTACATGAGAGATTTTTTTCTGAATTCTCCTTGGTTTTAAGATGCTATAAAAGTATAATTCAAATATTCAATGTTTATTCCGGAAAGTGTCCGCATTCTTTTCAGCAGACCTTTACGAATTGGTTTCTATATTTTTTCTCAAAAAATTTCAACATCTGTTTATTTTTATGAAAGCGGGCCTTAAAGGGCCTAGGACGCCTAATTTGGAGCGGATTTGATTTAATTTAAACTTTTTGAGCTTGAAATGAGTTCAAAAAGATTATCCGAAGCTGTCCTCTCACCAATAAAGTGATTCCTATAGACTCAGTCAGCACTCACCAAGACGCAATTTTTCCCGAAGACACAGAAAGTTATATAGAGCTGTAAAGCGAGTTTTTAAAATTTTGGCTTGTTTGTATAGAAGTAAGGCTTCCTAAATATTGGCATTGTGCTGAGACTTTTTTGATTGCAAAAGAAATGAGATTGCAACAGATTTTAAATTTTTTGGAGCTGATTTTCTCGTCCGCAATTTTTTCACTTTTGGGAAGCTTGCTATTATGGAAACACTGACTTTCATGTGTTTGTGATCAAAATAAAACAAATTAATGGAAGATTTTTATCAAAATAATGATTTTCAAGTGAATTTCTGTATAGTTTTTTAATAATATGAGATGGACAAAAAGCATTGCTGAAATTTTATTTCAGACGTTTTTTTTCACAACAACGACAATAATTGAATCTGAAATACTGGCCGTCTTTCTAAGAAAAAAGTTAAATAGTGCTAAATAATAAGAATTAAGATTTTTAGAAGCTGATTTTAAACTAAAAACTTAATAAAAATGGTACAAATTACTTTTTGGAATATACTATATAATATCATAATAAAACTGCCGATCGCAGATAGCCCCTCCTTTGGACAGCATTGTCATAAGCCTCCATAGACCTCTACAGACCCATTGCACTTTATTGCCGCAAGAGAGTTTTCTCGATAGTTACAATGCTTGATGAGAGAACAGCTCACCCACAAAGTGCCTCTTGCAAAGCCTGTCCTAAGCCCTTTAACAAAGAATGAAGAAGGCCGTTATTAAAATCACTAAAATGAGGTTTTATAGGCACATGATTATGATCTCGGAAATATGCTTCCTTGCCTTATATATGTAGTAGGCGGACATTCCAGTATTCATTATAGGATGAGCTCTTTACATTCTATATGCATCTCCATTTCCTGTCTTCCCTCATTCCTATCCACATTCATTCCAATTACAGGAGTTTCATCTCTCTTTCTGTTATTCTATTTGCGAAACAGAATTTTTCAACGAGAATCCAACTTTATTCTTATAATTTATTTATTATTTTCATCCATAGAATACCTGCGGGTAATGACACTTGCCATAGAATACCTGCGGGTAATGACACTTGCCATTCTCTCACTCTGTCAAGCTCCTCTTCTCACAGTAACCCTAATGTCCCTACAAACAGCCTTATCAACTATCCCCTTCGTGTTAACACTAGCTTCACTTTTCAACTAAAGATTTCTTTTTTGTTTACTTCTAGATTCAATTTTATACATCAAGCCATATAATCATATAGCCAGTCCTCTTCCAGGTTAGCGTAGCAGATTTATATGCTTTCTTCTTCATTATTGATAATTTATTTTTCCTAATGATGATGCACACACATGTGTGATTTATTATATTTAAAATTCTACAGGTACACTACTTATATTTGTTGTTTAAAAATGTTTATTTAGTTACCAAGCAAAAATATTGTGTTTGATCGGCTGTCAATAGGATTTTGAGGCAGCAGCTGCCGATCAATAAATAATACATAAGCTTTTTATTTACCAAACCAAACTATGATTGTATTTTGTTTTTGTGTTTACAATGTTTTACAACCACTTTTCAACTCTTCTATGGTCATCACCATACATTTTTAACTTGTAAATCATGATACAAAAATTCTTCAAGTCATCATCGTCAGTTGGAGTTCAATTACACAAACAAATATGATATATTTGACTCCATGTGTGATGAGACAATGATGACTTTTACTTTTAACTTGATTAGACTGAGTAGACTGAGTTGTGTCTACTTACTTGGCTCCGTTTGCATGATATATATGGTGCTGCCGTTGTTGACATCATTGTTCTACAGAAAACATGCTCAACCAATTGATCAACCATGTTACACTGACGATATGTCATATCTATACTATATCACATTGACTGTACGTTATACCTCTTGTTGTCTGCTAAACTACGTATAGTCACACAAAATAGCATTGTATTGTACTGGTTTCTCTTTGAGCAAGCATTTGTTTGATATCAGCTGTTGATGAGTATGTACATATTTCTGGTGCATCTTCTCTCCAAATTTTTCTGCGCCAAAGTAAACCAATGTAACATTATTCTCTTTCTAGCTGAATCTTGGTGTAAAATATTCTGTTAGCTTTGCGGCTGTGTTGAATAATTTAAGTTTAATTTCTAAAAATATCATGACATTGTTAGTTTTTATGCGTGATGTTTAATTATTTCTTGTCATATATGCATTTGCTGTCTTATTCGGTGTCAAATCAATAGTGTGTTGAATTAGGACAGCTGCCTTTGTCTCTCTCTGTTGATAGTTGTCGGTTGAAAGTGAATCGATTATGTTAGAATTAATTGTTGTTTTAGTGCTTAAGTAGGCAGCTAGTAACTGCTATTGCTGATTACACGTCCACTCAATCACTCCAGTACCACTTGACTTGTAGAATATATTGACACGTACCTACGCTACCTACGCGTATGTTGCTTTGGTCTAGGAAGTCAAGTTGGGGCATTCAAATGTTAATAGTTGTCTGCTCACACTGTGAGAGCTTGAGATGGGTAACGCCAAACACCAAAACTTTTAAGGTTATAAATTTGACTGCTAACCTAATATTGGTATTGAAGATATAATGTTATTTTGTTGTTATCAATAGCCTGTGTGAATACAATAGCATTGCTGTATTATTTTACCCCTAGTGTACAGTATATAGTATATACGTATATTGCAGTACAGCGTGCTCACGAGAGGCTCTCAAACTTGTTGTTTCACAGGCTTGAATGTGCAGTTTTACTGTAAAAGTGTCCTGCGCTCTTAACTGTGTTATCTCTAAAATTTAGGTCGCTGTCGGAAATCTCTTAAAATAATTATGACTTTCTTAACTCTAGCAATACTAGCTGTAAATGTCTATTGTATTTTTGTGTCTATGCTGTAATATTGATCAATAAACGCGCAATCTGTGCAAAAGTTTTATTACTGGGGAAACCCAAAAAAAGATTATTGCGGGCTTATATAAAACAATGGACAAAATCTGGAAATACCTGTAATTAATTGGGGTTTCCCCGTGTTTGGAAACTTTCTCAGGCTGCGAGTTTTTCTCTATTAAATAACAGCCATTGAGACAGTGAAATAATCACCCGCTTAATTCACTTTCTTTTATCACTAGCCCATTTTGTAGCATCCATTTCGCATGTAAATTTATTGACAAAATAATATCATTTTGTTTTTTGAGTTTTAGTTTGCTCACTTTGCCATCATGTTCCATAACACAAGAAATTAACTGCGCAATGTTGCTGAATACTCGCCGTTCCTTCATATGAGATATTATATAATAATAAATCTATTTTTTGATTACATAAATTCCTAATCCTTCTAGATGTTAGACTTTTTACAGACATCATCTGGCAATTTTAATCCGATACTCGTGGAAACGATGACCTTTAATATTGTAACAAAAATGTATATAACATGACTTGTAGGTTTGATAGTGCTCACTCTACCAAACTTTGCACCAGGATGTAGGGTTGAGGAGGTTCTGTGTCCAGGAGGAGCAATCTCAAGCTTATGACAATCTCTACCTCAAACTTAGTCTTACTCTCTCTCTGCTTTGAAACTTTATTTTATTGTAAGTATTATATATTATTGTGTTATTTTATTATTTATTATTAGCTTATAGTGTATTACAAGTATTTTAGGTTATTATTTGATGTAGTCTGTATTGATGAGAGTATATACTCAGGAAGTCCCAGGCATTTCCAGAATCAAATTACTAGAATGATTAGATATTTCCGATAAACGAATTCTGAATTTAAAATAGAGTTATCCTCTGTAGAAAAGACAACTTCAATGTACATGTATGCAGCCATCCCTGCTGTGATAACAATATAATATGTGACTTGATTGAGTACGAAGCATTAGCTGCAGTAAAATTATTAAGTGCTGTACACCCTTGACTATGTATGCTGAACCATTAACATCTATTGCTACTTTGAAGGAAGTAAATTTATTCTTGCATCAAATTTTTATCGAACAGGTAAAAAACTGTTATTTCTGTTTTTATGTAACAAAACCAACTCTGTTTGCTTGCATCTGTGAACAGACCAATTTCGTTTTGAAAAATGCGATTGCAATCTCTTTTGTTTAAATTTAATTGAATATTCATAACAAAATTAAACTGACAAAACTAGACTATTAGTGGCTTTCCATGACGCGACGCCGTAGCGCTACGCCGTAGCGCCACGGGTTTTCCCCTCTTGGAAATGGCTATATCGCTACTGAAGTCGTGATTATGTGGCGCTATTGAAAGTCGCTACTAAGTAGCGACTTATAATAACGCCAGACCACTGAAGCGTTATGGAAATAGGGAATGCCGTAGCGCTACTGGTTTGCACATGCGTGTATTGTATTTCCAGCATCACTGCAGTCAATATAATTAAATAATTTGGACAGAAATTTCAGTGATATGAGACAGTTGCCTTTCAAGACCACTTATATTAATTAAAAATGATGCAGAATTAGTGATCACAAATATATTTATGTGTTTTATTTTATATTAATTGTTTTTTTCCCTATTTTAGATATTGATAATAATAAAAAGTAAATAATAATAAATAATCAATTGGCCGTGGTTAAATAATAATAAAAATAAATAATTATTTTCAGTTTAATAAATAAATTACACATTAGCCAAGCACTGCTGCTTCCAACTTTTTCCTGTGGAGTATGTAGCATTAGATGAAACAAACACAAGAAAAGCATTCAAAACCAATTGTTTGTGGAAACAATTTTCCTTCATACAGTAGTTTCACTCATTGACTCATTAGCTCAAAGTCGCCGTTGACTCGCTAATTAGGGTTCATGACCTTTGGCTTTCTGTAATTGCTGGCTCATGGAAAAGCGTGATGGTTTATCGCTATTGAGAAGCACTGAGCCATGACACCATTATGTAGCGCTACATGGAAAGTTAGTATATGTTATGCTGCATCCAGGTTAGGTATTCAGCTATTTATCCCGTCGATCTCCACAAGCATGTTCGATTAAATGTTAATGCATGTAAACAATTGAATAGAGAAGTAACAATCTGTTGAAATGTTATGTATCTGTTTAAAGGTCAAATTTGTCTGCAGTTGTGTTGAATCAATTATCTATCAGAGCGCAATTTTCTATTTTAATACGTTGATAACTTTAGGTATAAATATAACCCTTCATTCATCTATTACATAGCCATTTAATAGTAAGCATTCAGAGTTATCCTCTCTGATGGTAGGAGAGCATAACTCCAAACTGTAACAGTTCTGTTATGTAGTTATTTGTTTGTGTTGTTGTTGTTGTTACTTATCAGCAGTTTGGATTGGGTCATCAGCAGTTTAAGTAGCAGTGAAGAGTTTTTTACCCCGTCATGGACTTGCAACTGGTTATAAACAAGTTTGTTTAGATATTTGTATCATTCGGGCCTGCACTTTTTGTAAAGTACCCACAAGTAATGGACAGCTAGTAGTGCGAAGTCTTTTTTTCTACATCAACTGAGTCTTCTACTCGTAAGTAATTTGTAGCGGCATCATTTTTGTCATTTTTTCAATCCGATTGCATCAGTTTACCTGGTAGCTGATTGAGTGCTTATCTAGCTGTGGATGGCTTATAGCTTTAGATATAATACTATTATCAACCTATTTGTACTGTTTGATAAGCCTCTTATCAGATCTAAGATATAGTCCATCACTCTACAGGTAGTTGCTTATATTATATGCACCTAACCTCATTGTCTACTCATGCATTTGACTATTTAGTTATTATGTAAATAGACTGATAGCGCTCAAGTTTAAACCTTTACCACATCCTGTCATATCTTACATTACTAGAGATTGTCTGATATTAAATAAATGTACGTACGTTTATTACTCATTTGTGATGATGGCAGCCATTTTCTCTTAAAACCACATGGACATATAGCACTCAGTAAGTGATTAGCTTAGCGATTGTGGGATTTTGCAAATTCGGTTTCAGGAGAAATTTCTAAGCGATCGCTAACAATTTATTTGCGTTTATCACCAGGTTTTGAAACAAATCAAGAATCGCTAACGGAGTTCTTGATCAACCAATCACAGCGCTCAAATGCTTTATCTTTGTTTCCAATATTGTCTCGTCATCTGTAGCGCTCTGATCAACCAACAATCATATAATACCTTGTAACGACGAGTTTGACCGCAATCGAAATTGCAGAAGAATGGATAGCTGTAAAAAGTTGTCTAATTTTGGGGAAGGAAACTCGCTATATATACATATACTTTAAATCTAGGGACGTGAAAAAAGTGAAACGGTAGATTGAGCTTACATGAGTGTGTGTGGTTTGGTGGACATGTGTTGTGTGTGCAGGTATGTTTTAGCTAGGAAATGAACTTCGTACCCTAAAACAATACAGTGACACACCTGAATGTTATGTAGGCACTCATTGACGCCTAAGACTTACCTATAACATTAATAATTAACCCATAACACCAGCAGAATGTCCCTGGAGTCTGCAGGAATTGTTAAGGAATTTGTCTTTTTGGTGCAGCTTGTTTGGTGTAGAAGCAAAGACCTGCATTTTGTACTTGAAACAGGAATAAGCATCAACACAATTCTGTGGACTTTGAGGTGTTGCTTGTTTTCAGTTCAACATTAAAAGTATCATTGTTGTGTTACAGTTTATTGGACTGATTAGTGCTGAGATCCGCTGACAATCTTTTGACTCTCAGCTGCTGCTGCTAGAGTTTTATCAACAATCACTCAGGTATTTACTACAAATCATCGTCTAGAGTATCATTATGACTTCTGTCTAGCCTTATCGCTGCTTTCTAGCAGCTTCTTAAAATTTTTCACGGCATTATCTCGGATTTACTTATCTTAAACCAAAATTATTTTCACCAAATATTCAACTGGTAGCTAATTGGCTGATAGGTCACATGTCAGAGAAGCTGCTATGAAAAGAGGATAAAATATCAATGACTCTTTCATTGTCCGTTTGTGAGTGAATCCGAGTGGTTCGTTCATTCATCTGTCTGACTCATTTGGTTTGACCCACTTAAAATTTCATCGCTTAAAATCTGTAAGTATTTTTATTTTATTATTATAATATTCGCAACTTTGTTAATAATTGGTTAATTTAATGTATAGCTGACGATTTCAGAACTGGAAATATTCATCAAAAAGTTATCCTCAAATGCTTCTCTACTAATCATCCATTCTCTTGACCTCTTTAATGTTAATCCGCGCTAATCCATGTGCGGTCAGCTCGTGTCTTTTGATTGACTACTTCTGCGGGGTGAAGGAGAAATTTATGGCAATGAATAATTGTCACTTGGCAGTGATTGATGCAGTAGTTGACATACGCTTGCAGGTTGCTATATCATTTCTGTCTTAGAGCTTGGAGAGATAGGACCTACCTCTATCGTCTCTCTCTACCAACCAGATTATCTTCTCTAATCCATTAGATTATCTACAATCATATTGGTAAGCCAGTTAATGTTGTCAATGATTCTATAGTATTCAGAAATATGAGGTGAGCGGCGTTTAATCTCCCTCAATTAGAGTTTTGTTTTTCATTTTGTGCACTTTCACTCGCTCATTGCACGAGTGACTGTCACTCTGTTATCAGCCACACAAAAGTCATTCTACGCAATTGTTAACAACATTTGGCTGAATTCTCATTGCGTGTTGCATATTTGCTTAGGAATAGAGGTGCCCAGTTTGATAGTACAGTCTGTCTAGGCTGCCAGGTGATAGCAGCTGCTAGAAGGTAACGGCTATGAGCTAATTTCATACAATCATTTTCTGTATTTGTTAAAAAAAATTTCAAGTATTACATATTTAGTGTTATATAATAGGCGTGTTTGTCAAATATGTGCATGTTTGTGTATGGTATTGTGTATAATAACTTACTATACTATTATACTCCACTTATGTGATTAATTTTTTTGTATTTGTTAATTATAAATGAATGATCTCTGGTCTGTCAACCGGTGGAACTATGTAATAGAGTTGTGAAAGCTGCTTACAGCGTGGTAACATATTAGCCATATCTAGTAATAAGGATGCAGCGGTCTCAATTACCATATTTTGAAAATGGGATAACACTTGGTTTCCTCTGAAACAAGTTGTTGTTAGTTAAGTACATCCTGCTTGCGTTTTGGGGTTACAAAGAAGGAAGTTGGACACACCAAATTGTTTTTCATGAGATTTTGTTTGCGCCAACGAATCGCTATTGCCCAATATCGCGTTCTTATCTAATTCCTGATTGAAGAATGCGTTTATCTTTCATGAATAAATATTTCAGAAAAATTACAAATTCCTCGGTGGTGGCTACGAAGACATCGCTTTCAATAAATCCAACATTCATCATCTAGTTCTAGACAGGTGGTAACTGTCATATATCAGTGGGCCAGTGCCGATGAGGCATTACTACGTCCGCTCAGCTTCTATCACGTTGCTTATTCTTTCTTATTATAGCAAACGTCATGACCGAGTTTAAAGATTTTAGAAAGCCTCGCTCGGCCACAGCTTCTAACATTGAGGAGACCATCTTGGAAATACCTGGCGGGCGTACTGAGCGAGCTAGCAGCGTCTTACATCCTCCGAGTCAAGATGTGCACGGCTCCAAGAGCAAACTTACCAATCCTTTCACGTGGAGGTTTAGGAAACACCACAAATCGCAAGACTTTTCTACGACATCCCTTGCCGTTGCTCAGAAGAGCAATACTGTAAGTGTGGCCAGGCCAGTCTACTCCCAGGACCACTTTGACACAGGTTTCGCTCGAAAGGAACCGGAAGATTTTGATTTTAAAGCAAAAGTTAGAAAATGCTTTACGTGCGATTGCTCTAAAACTTGCTGGAAAGATTTCATCTATAAGTTCTTCCCGTTTATTACTATTATGAGAAACTACAGCCCCGCTGATGACCTTACCGGAGACATCGTTGCTGGACTTACTGTTGGCATCATGAACATCCCTCAAGGTAGAGTAGAGCTCATTGTATTTACTATTTGATTGCGGCTAACAATGCAATATTTTCTTTTGTTTCACATACGTATGCGGTTGTTGCTACACGGTTTGTGTTTGGTTTTGTACACCGGTTATGTTAATTGTGGTTGGTAGGTTTTGCTTTTATTCTCCAGCAGGCGCTCTATTAACGGAAATATTTTATTTATTTCATAGATGTTGTAATATTTTAGCCATTTGCGGTTATTATATCCTTGTTTAGTGTCTTAGCTGTACAAAACCAGAAAGTAGGTATAGTAGAAGAGAGAGCTCTCTCTCTGTCACTTCATTCTTAAACGATATCCACTCAGATTCATAAACTGACCTGAATAAACAATAATTCTAATTGCAGGAATGGCGTACGCATTGCTAGCCTCTATGCCACCAATCTACGGACTATACGTATCATTCTTCCCTCCGTTAATCTATTTCTTCCTTGGAGGATCTCGGCACATCTCTGTTGGTAGGTATAGCATTGCCATTTCACAGTATAGTTTTATTGGTAGATATAGCATCGCTATTTCACAGCATATCTGTATTGGTAAATGTAGCATTGCCGTTTCACAACATATCTCTGTTGGTAGGTATAGCGCTACCATTTCACACCAGGTCCATTATTTAAGCCTCACCTGTTGCGTGTATTACAGGCACATTTGCTGTGGTCAGCCTTATGGTAGGCAGTGCTGTTGAAGCGCAACTAGATGTATGTAAAACAGAATACAGGAAGACAACTTCTGCTTACATGGACAACTCCAACTTCACAACCGAAGCATACAACTACACATCTACTGCTTCTTTGTTTTATAACGAGTCCACCGCAGGCGTCACTGAAGAGAGTGTAGATGAGGCCGAGAAAATGTGCAGAATTTACATCGCCACAAGTTTAACCTTGATGGTTGGGCTATGTCAGGTACGGGGCCAACACTGTGTGAATCATTGTTTTGCATTGCAAATAACTGACGCGATTCATAAAGTTTCTTGCACATGTGATTGAGTAATGGGGTTTTACTCGGAAAGCAAACATGTTAATGGCAACTGGCCAATTCCGCATTTTTTAGCTTGTCGCTAAAAAATTGGCATTTATTGACTAACTTGAGTAATTGGTTGATAAGGAGCTAGTAAAAAATTATTTTAATATCTGTTCATTGTGTTTCTTTTAAGTGCTCACACCGAGCGTTCATTGAGTTGAATCATACGAGCTGTCATAGTAGCCCAAACCATGTTAGGTTTCCAATTTGATTGAATAAACTATTTTATAGCAAATCGTAAGATCCTTCGTTTGTCTGCACGAATACGTCTTTTCATAAGTTGGATTGTGTGAACGCAAGATTGTTCATTCGCTCCAGAGAGGACAACTTGTACAAATTGGTTGATTCGATGTAATTTAGCGATCGTTACACGATAAACATGGTCTGCGGAAACACACATTTTCAGCCCTAGTCTCAAATAGTATGCCCAAGCTACCTTTGAGAAAAAGAACTTCAGCTAAAATGGAGACTCACACCCAGGGCAGTGCGTTACTTCTCTGCATGCTAGAATGTTCTCCGTGTGAAATGAGATCTACAGGAATATTTCTATCCCTTTACTCATATTACGTCCGCATTCAGAGAAACAAATCCGAGACTCGGACCTTGTCGCTGGCCATTAGTGCACATGCAAGGTTACTTTAGCCTGAGTTGTTATTGTAGATATTGATGGGTGTATTCAAGTTGGGTTTTGTCACCATTTACCTCGCTGACCCGCTGATCAGCGGTTTCACCACAGGTGCTGCCTGCCACGTGTTCACTAGCCAAGTCAAGTTTGTGCTGGGTATAAAGGTAGCAAGGTACAGCGGTGCCTTCAAGTTGATTAAAGTAAGTCCAGCGTACAACTCCACATCATTTGCACTTTTTTGTCAATTTTATCTCTCAGTAACCAAAAAGAGAAAACAGTTTCTATACATGTGATCAGTTTGATTTGAAAAATGGTATTTATTGCAGATTGTTATGTGCCTTTGCATCCGCTAATAATAAATAATAAATAAATGTATATAATTGGATTAAATTAGATGTTCACACAGCAAGTAGTGAACCAAGATTAAAAATGAATAATAAAATGGTAAATTCACATATTTATTTATTGTGGTCGCTATTGATAGTTTTTTTACACAATTGCTGGCCAAGTGTATATTATTATCCAATACTTGAGTATGACACAATAGGCTAATAGCTATCTTATCTAACAGTTATATAGCATCCGCAATCATTTCAGCTACCATTTCACCACATGGCCATTCACAGTTAAGTAGGCAATATTAGCTTTTCTCTTATCACTAATCCGCTACGTACACTTTTGTTGTTACCTGCGGCGTTACCTGCGGGAGGTGTTATACAATCTGTGCGCAGCATCGATATGTTGTATTTTAAACAAAACAATGCTTTATTTTATTATTACTAGGTGCAAAAATTTATTTAGGATTTGGTGTTTATAAACTTTTGCAATTTAACTAACGAAACAAATTTGTTGACGTTTTATTAAAAGGCATACTAGTTTTTGACCTCACAACACCCTAGCTTATACCTACTAACAATGTATGTATATGTACAGACGCCTTGTGTAGGATGTCCCACAGCTGTGCTAGTAGCATGATCACTACTTGTTGTAGAGCTCTATATTTTATTGGTTCATTAGTAATAATTCGTCAATTCTTTATTTTTTATTTACATCTTTAGCTCTGCGCCCCCAATCGCAAGCCCCGCCCATTCAGAATCACCACAGACACTGTTCAATAAACTATTTATTTATATTTGTGTGGTTTATTATTATGTGTATGTATAACTACGTAGTCACATCTATGTTTATGCGCATTACAGACTTACATAGACTTGTTCAAGCACATCACGGAGATAAATTGGGCGGAGTTAATAATTGCTGCCACATGTATAATATGTCTGGTGTTGGTCAAAGAGTGTATCAACGACAGATGTAAAAGCAAGATGAAGATGCCTGTCCCTATAGACCTGATAGTGGTGAGTCCATTACATCTCTCTCTGTTATTGCTTCCCGCGATATTGTTTACTTCTTGCTCAATCCATCAAAAGCTTATCAATCCCTGCATTTTCAGAACTACAGTAAATTTTCCGTTCTATAACAACATTGAGGAATATATTAGTAATGAAGTGACAGTTGACAGCGGTTTACTCCCTGGTGGTATGGATTAATTTTTAAATCTGACGCCTCCGTAATGTTTTTTCCCGCGATGAATAATATTATTGTTGTATATATGACTCATATCTGTCAGAATATTCCACTTACTCAACATTAAGCTCTGAGTTGTCCTTGTAATACGTATTATACAGCTTACCATACACTCTACACATAAATGATCAGATTTTATATCCTAAAGTTCTTATCAATTTTTCCCCAAAACTTCTACCGCAAACCTCTTAGATTTTTTTTTCTTTCTATTTTATTGTAAAACTAAATGGAACATCTGTTGTCGAGAAACGAATATTTATTTCTTTACAATTTATGATTATTTTAGTGTTGTCTACTGGCAAAATTATTCTTTTAAGTTATTCTTGCAATCGTTAATTTAATGAGTAATGTTGTAGCTTTTCTCTGCTTTTATTCAGTCCGCAGTCACTTTCCTGGCACGTAACCAAGTAACTTGTACACAAACAAACAGACGGCTCCTATGATGAAACGTGTACATGTATGTTGTTTTGTTGCAGGTGGTATTTGGTACAGTACTGTCTCTCGTCTTCAATTTCAACTCAAACTTTGGTGTGTCCATTTTGGGTGACATTCCACGTGGGTAAGCAGTATCTTCATCGTCTGTATGCGCTTGATTTATCTTGAAAATTATTTAGTTAGTTGTCGCTGGTGTAAATTTTGAAATTAATTAACGGATCGACACAAAAATCATTCTCATGAAATTTTAAATGTTTTTATTTCAACTGGTTTTTGTTACTCTTTCGACTATTTCAGCTCATGCTCACACGCTGTTTACTTAACTAGCGGTAGGAGTTACTCAACTTCACAAGGAAACTTGAGGACATCTCTTCTTTGAAATTCTCGAAATCGATGATTGTTAGCGTCAAAAGTGACATTTGGTGTTGGGATGCATTAGCGGTTGGTGTGATGTGTGCACAAGTGGGCCTACCGCTGTGATGGATTGCTCACTAATGACGTAGAGCCTGTTATACCTGTCTTTTATTTCTACTCCATTGATTTCATTATGGTGTTTTCTCCTTTCAAATTCCACCGACATTGCCAGTTCAACAGGATATGGCTTCAGCATTTTTTCAATTTTGAGGAATGCGGTCTGACTTTTGAATTTCATGAAATACCGATAATCTTGTTGTTGCTTACTTGCGACAGTTTATGTTTGCTCTTGTCCGTAAAGAGGCAGTAATATCTCTTACAACACGATGAATTGCGTAATAAACACTGTTGCATAAACTATTCAAGATGCAAAAAATGTTTTTTGAAAAGTTCAAATTTCACAATCACCGCATTCACACCCCAAGTACCCTGTTTTTGTTGCAGATTTCCAGCCCCGGATGTACCAGCTCTAGCAAACGTCTCTGTAGGAAGTCTGATACCAAACGCATTCACTATATCTATCATTAGCTTTGCTGTATCAGTCTCCATGTCTAAGATATTCGCTAAGAAACACAACTATGAAATCGATTCCGATCAGGTTGGTAGAGAAGTTTGTCTTTGATAACTTTAGCCTAAGGCCTATCAAATATTCTTGTGAAACTTTAAGCCAAGGTACATATATTTTGTTCATCTGATCTGGTATCATACTCATCTTCTCGCATTACAGAAAATTACTTATCAGATCAATTATTGTATGAATATTAACGTTGTTTATTTCAGGTGGTATTTCGAAATTATTATTTACTAAGTATTTCATAATTTTTCATTAGATTCCAAATTATACTTGTTTGTTTTGTTTTAGGAGTTACTTGCTCATGGATTTTCTAATGTCTTTGGTTCGTTCTTCTCATGTTTCACTTCCTGTGCGTCGCTCAGTCGAAGTGCGGTACAGGACAACCAGGGAGGTAAATCACAGATAGCTTCTCTCCTTTCCTGTCTGCTTATCCTCATAGTTATGACTGCTATTGGACCGTACTTTGCTACATTACCTAACGTAAGTAGATATCGAGATATCGCTTCAGTCGTCTGCTCATCTTTACTACTTCCTTGAGTGTCTCCTTGCATTATTTGTATTGTTTATATAATAAAAAGTTATCGTTGGACTCATCAACAATTGAGGAATCCTACAAAATACATAATTATTCCCATTACAAGTTGTCCTTTACCCTACTTGCTCCCTTGTTTGCTGAATCTTTCATCACTGTATTACTTCACGTTTTGTAATTCCATCTTTTGGTCAGTTCTGGATTTTCACTGCTCAAATACCAATTCCCAATAATTACTTTAGGAATTATTCCTTCAGAATTTTTTAACTGTTCTTTTATTATCATTTTATTTTTTTGCATAATATTTCATTTCGTTTTTATTATTATTTAATGTTATTATTGTTTTCCTTTTTTATTATATTTTAATATAATTTTAGTTTTTAGCATCGTTTTATTTCATCATTATATTATTATTATTATTATTTTATTATGATAATTTTGGTATTATACGTTTTTTTTGTTACTGCATATATGTAATTGAAATGTATCCAGAAGTGCAACTGATTTCTTTACTGCGTGATTTTTTCACTGTGTTTGACTTATGAAATATTAAATTGTGTCAATCGGGTACTCGGTCAAGACTCGATCTGTACAACAAGCTGCTCTACTTGTAGAGTGTGCTGGCTGCAATCATATTGGTTGCACTTAAAGGAATGTTCAAGCAGTTTCAGGAGCTTAAGAGACTTTGGTACATTTCCTATTATGACTTTGTAAGTATTATTGCATCGGCAGCGCTGTCGGCGGCCATAATAATGTCAGTAAACCTTAGCAACCACTTGAGATAACCTGTTTGGATTGAGCGGCTGATTTGTTGTTGGATGCATGTTGAGTTTGGTTGTGTGTGAAAGAATACCAGCTCTATCTTTGGTCTACCTCCTCTGCTTTCAGACTCTGCTTGAAAAAGAAAATCACAAAACCTAGCAGTATCGTGGATAAGATATAAGTGTATTATGCCTACAACCATTTAATGTAAACAAATAATCCATATGCTTGTGTAGAAATGATAAATTATATAACCATTAGACATATTTCCCACGCTCACATGCTGAAGGAGCAATAAACTAGAAATTTTCTGACAGAAAAAATTCTTTTTGCAAATAGCAATGTTGTTTTGATTAAAGTACTTCGCTGATGGAGCTGTAGGTAGGTTTTATAGTGGTGTTGTTTGATTTACTCTTGCTTTGGAGGAAGTATGTTGTAATAATAGCGTATCAACTCCTTATACTGTATAATGGTCGTTGTATGTTTTACCTCCACTGTATGATTCCTGCGATGAATGTTTCACACATATTTCCACAGCCAGCCTCGAGTAGATGTTAGTTTTCAAAAATTATAAGATTTTATCTTTGGCATTTGCTCTAATCAATGTATGTTATACGTCTGTAGTTAATCTGGCTGGTCACATGGCTGGCAGTTGTGATTCTGGACGTCGATCTCGGATTGGGAGTTGGAGTTGTGTTTGGGCTGCTGACTGTAGTCTTCAGAACCCAATAGTAAGTTTCATCTGCCATCTTGTTTTGTTTTTGTTTCTGCTAACAGGTAATTTCACCTGAGTAGTAACAGCTACCTGCTACGTTTGGACCATTAACGGTTTTGTCTCCCATTGACTGGCATATAAAGGAAAAAGAGACGAATGCTGTGAATTGTTGATTTCAGAATATATTCAATTATAATTATTTCTGTTGAAGGTAATCTTTTTATTGCAGCTGAGTCAGACGCACGGATTATTTATTATTAAAAGCCAAGACAAACACTGTAGGCCTACTGCCACATTTTCATTAATTTTTTGACAAATTCGCCGATGCCCTTGCATGCCTACCTTGTCGACAAGTTTTTCTCAAAATGCTATGCAGCGGACAACTCCGTATGAATTTATTTATATTTATTATTATTATTTACCTGTTTATTATTATTTACCTATTTATTATTATTTACCTATTTATTATTATTTACCTATTTATTATTGCTATGTATTGAGCGTTTATTCATTTTATTATTATTGGGTTTCAGGCTTGGTCCAATATTTAAAGCAGTTGTCTCTCTGTCCCATGTATCACACGTAATCTTTCACACTATTCCTTGTAGCCCAAATACCACAATATTAGCCCGAGTACCCCACACAGATCTGTATAAGGACAAAGATATATACCCTACAGTACAAGAGGTACCCAGTATCAAGATATTCCGTATAGACGCGTCTCTCTACTACGCTAACGTAGAACACTTTAGAAAGAAACTGTACAAGCTGACAGGAGGTGACTTAATTACTCATTTCTTTATTATTTATTGCATTCCGTCAGTGATTGATGGAGTTGGTTCAAAGAACTTTGTCAGACTTGACGTGGGAGACGATGGGATGTGGTTAGGTTGGCTTTACGTCGTATCTTTTGTGACAAGTTTGGTGGATGTTTGTTTGGGGATGTGTTAGGTTTGGTTAGGTGAGATGTCTTGTGTCGGATAGATCTGAGATAGTTTTGTGTCTATGGTAGTGATTGCTAGCTATTAGTGTTACATCATATCCTGTGAGCAAAAACTTCTGAAGTTATAAATAATTGTTTTTCAACATTTTTTAGATTTTGTAAGTTTCAGACTTGAGCTTTGACTAGATATCTACACCTGGATCACTTGATGTCTTTGTTCAGTGATAAGGCATTATATAGTCTGAGTTAGATGTTATTGCATGCTTCTTTCCACCTGTTGCAGTGAACCCCAGGACTATCAAACTCGCCAGAGCTAGCATTGAATCTAAAGTACAGAAGGAAATCAAGTCTCTGAAGAAGGCCCAGAAAGTGAAGAAACGGCGTACAGCTAACATGGCAACTGATGAAGAAAATGAGGTGAGAGAGTTTTTTTATATTTAAAGTAGATTTGTGGTTCTCTAGATTCGCTTAGACTAGTTGTATATGATGTAAGCTAATTTCTCATTGGTCAGTTTCTTCTTCTACATCGCTCTCCCTTTTCATTTTTTTTCATAGTTGTGCTAATGTAGTGTTACGCTGGGTTTTAGGCAAATGGACATATAGAAATGGTAGTATTCCTTGCATTTGTTGATTTGTTCCTTGTTACGTGTGCGTGTGACCTTCATTTGGCCTTGTGCGAAGTTTGTGCTTTTGTGTTGTATAATAGTTTACATCTAAGACTCAACTAGAGCAATGGATATCCGGGACACATCAGGTACATCTGGTAAACATCATATTATAGATCCTTCTATCCACCTCTAGCCACCCTCTCACTCATCCTAGCATCATGTCTCTAATCTTAGAACTTTCTAGAATAGCGTTAGTAGCTATAATAACCGTTTCTTTTATTACAGCTCATTTGACAAATACAAGTTTTTGACTTCCATCTGGTTGGGAATTCATCGCAGTGTATTTCATTTTTTCACAGATATTGTCTGTGAAACATTTCAATGTTTTTGCATGATTAAAATTTTTGTTTGTAAGTTTCTGCATTGCCAATCCAAGTTTATTTGGTTTTTACATAGCAAATGAGCTGTTATCCTAACAGCGCGGATGTCAAGTCATATATTACACATTTGTTACTTACACATTTGCATTGTTAATACAACCACACATTTACAATTTACATCACTTCTGGTGGGTATATCTACTGACATGCACTGGCAGGTTGCATTAGCTGCCATTTTCCCATACACTACTTATACCACAATATTCATAGTACTGTCCAGTTTAATTAATAGAAGCGTTGTAGTGTTCTTTGCTGTCATTAAATAATTCTTTCTATCGCAACTAATCATACTGTTGTCTAGGGGTGTCGTTGTAGAGCGCAGTGGTAGAGCGCAGTGGTAGAGCGCAGTGGTAGAGCGCAGTGGTAGAGCGCAGTGGTAGAGCGCAGTGGTAGAGCGCAGTGGTAGAGCGCAGTGGTAGAGCGCAGTGGTAGAGCGCAGTGGTAGAGCGCAGTGGTAGAGCGCAGTGGTAGAGCGCAGTGGTAGAGCGCAGTGGTAGAGCGCAGTGGTAGAGCGCAGTGGTAGAGCGCAGATATTTCTGCTTCAGGTCCACAAGATCCGTATTCACTTTTTTGTGTATTGACCATGTGTTTGATTCTTTCTAGTAGTTTTTCCTTCACTTAAGTTTGTGTAAAAAAGGTATTTACTAGTAATTGTTGTGTATTTTTTACACCGATTGTTTCATATAAAACTGAACCCATGCGTACATTACAGCGCGCTCCTTCTCTTGAGCATCAAATGGATTTGGTTGGACGAGACAGTGAGAGTATAGATGTGGTTCCTGCTAACAAGAGGGAAGGATGGCCAAAGCCAGGAATCCATCACATCATCATAGACTGTGGAATGATGAGTTATGTCGACTCAGTTGGTGTCAACATGCTCAGATCTGTAAGTCTGTTAGCGTACAAACCTTTTATGGAGTTATGTTCCCTCACTTTTTGTTTTACAGATTTTATGAGACGACAATTTCTAATTAGTGAATTACTGGTTTTATTCTACCGATGAGATTTGCATGACTCAGTAATTTTCTTACATTGCAAAGACAACTCCAACTTTTAACGCAATAATTTTTGCTATAAAAGTTACAGCTCATCTTTATACGTCATCTATGGCTGCCCACAAACTGATCTATTATCTGCAAAGTGCTTGTTTTTTTGTTCTAGTTTTTTGTTTTTTGTGTTATATGAGGCATTCAGCGCGCCAGCTATAGTGATGGTAGAAAGAGAACTCAATGACAAGTATTATATATATTTACAAGCATTCTCACTTGGCAAAACCATTGGTTTCAGTCAGTTGCACCTAATAGAAGACATGACCAAAATTACCATCCACGCATGAGATTAAATTTTTTTCTCTTAGTATTTTGGAAACGTTCTGGGTTGCAATATTGCACCAACTTGTTCTCATATAAACAACAATAGTTTTGGTTGAAAATTTTGTGAAGAAAGGTCACATTGGTGCATGTTTTAGGTGCACCAGGAATACAAGGATGTTGATATTGATGTGTTTCTGGTCAACTGTAAAGGTATGTAGCACTTGCTGGTTTTATTCCCTGTTTGTAGCACTTGCTAGTTTTAGTCCCTGTTTGTTCGCTCATATTAATAATACAAAATAATAAGACAATGTGCAAAGGTATTTGTGTCATTGCTTTTTAACAGCTGCCGTAAGAGACATGTTTGAGAAATGCAGCTTCTATGAGAAAGTTCCAAAAGGTAACATCTACCTGACCATCCATGATGGAGTCATCGCTGCTCTCTCTAAAAAGAAAGAAATTCTAGAAGAGGTAAATATTTAAAACATTTATTAAGTAATTAAATCTGATTTTTTTTAATGTCATATTTTTTTTTTGGAGTTTACAAGTCGAACTGCTATGATTAAATATTTTCATTAATATCAACTTACATTTCATTCCTCTCCTCCTCGTCTCCCCTTGTCACAGGCATGAACTGTTTTAGCTTCTTAATGTTTTCTTTGTCGAGAATATTTTCTCTGCCCTTACCATTTTACTGTCGTGTTCAACCCTGAGAATAATCTGTATAAAAAATTGGTTGCGATGCGATAGATGGTGACACCGCTGATGTGCTGTTGAATACTTGCATGTACTGTTCTGTGTGTGGCATGCATGACATATATACCCGCAGGTAAACAGGGATACAAAGATTATCTCCAGGCCCAGTTCTATACACAACGGAAATGAACGTAATCCATCTGTAGCCAGCTTATTGAAGAACAGGAGATCCTCTCAGCCATTATCTGGTCCATTCAAACCTCGGGGGTCTCTCATACCCAACCTTGCTCCCCAGGTCTGCTCTCTAAGTACTTTGTCTATGTTTGTACCATTTAAGTTTCCATTTGGATTGTTTACCCTTGTTTCATGTTTGGCTCTGGCTCTTTTTCCAATCTTATTTTGTGTGCATTGAGTGGACCAGCTAACACTTTCATATACAGAATTTATTTTGAAGTTGTCTTCTCTAGTTTATAAGGGTTGAAGAGAAGCTAACTCCCACATGTATATTTTTATTTCCGCTACACGGACAAACTGCTGGTCACCAAGTATATGGCCTATCACAATATATGTTTAGCTCATTACTAAAAATATCTCGACTAGTGGTCCACCATGAAACTAATTGTACACAATTCTGGTTATTTGCTATTTGAGATGCAAGTTTTGACTCATCGTATTGCAGGGGGAAGACAGCGAAATGGCAGAAGATGAGGCCAAAGAACGTGCGGAAGATTCTGTGAATGGAGAGGTCAGTAAAAATAACTCTCTGAAAACCCCTGATGCCAACTCGCAGCGAAAGAAATCGTGTCATATGTAAAACCACCATATTGTGTCCTTAAAGATGGCCGAATGCTTTTATGTGCTACTTTCCATAACCAGCCTCCCTGCATGTTTACTTTGTGTGCCTGAAGCTCGGTGCAGTTTCATTAACTCGTGCTTGTATGTGCATGGCATGCTTCGTATGTATCGTCTATGTTACAATTTGTAGCTTCCTTCTTCAGACGACGAGTGGAGATAATAACAAATAGATTGTAGGGTCTGGTGGCTCTTTACGCATCTTTGTATATTTCAGGCCGTTTCTATTTACGTGTGATTGCTGGCTGGTATATTGGTGATGGGATCCTCATCTTGTTCTGCTCTAGGGGGGAGGGCTGAGACCCCCTACTTAACCTTGTATAAACGCTAACAATTACTGGGCTATGCTGGTGCATGCTAACCTTGCATATACAAATATATACATACCCAGTCTCCACACATCCATGTTGCTCGCTCCGCATTTCATATTTCTGCTGCGCTCGATTTATTTACCCTTACTGACATTTTGTTGCCTTTCATTTGTTAGCAATAATACTTACATCGCGTATTGATTGTTCATTTCTGCATTATAATAATTTTTTTAGATATTAGTAGAGAATGTTTTAAGTTCATCAGAGATGTGCATTCTTGGCTGTTTATTTATTTTATTTAGAGAAGCCGTGTAAGAAATATCTGTCTGTGTTTTATATTTGGCTGTATAAAATGGTGAGATGGATTTTGACATAAATGAACTGTATAACCAGAGATTTTATTAAATCATATACACTTCCATAGACTTTGTACCACTGGCTTTGTTTGTGTTGTTACAACTTCGATCATGTGGAGAGTCTCACTACAACATTATTGCTAGCTACAGTTGCATGGTATCAATAATAACCAGGTATATGCCTCATCTATAATACTACGCAATGTGCTGTGTTTAAAGGGCTCACAACTTTTCAACAATAACTTTAAATAGCCAGTTGATGGGGCAACTCTCGATAGGGATTGGGACGAAATGACCCTCCCCCACCTGTGTACTATGATCCATAAAAATAAAAAGCAGATAAATTGTAGCATCGCATGCTCAGTCAAACTGACTGTCAACAAACACACAAATGATATTATATGACTTTCTGTCAGCATTGCTGTCACAAATTTTGTATCAGTAAACCAATCAGGATTGCTGTCACAAAATTACATTTATGATTGTATTAAATTTGTTTGGGAAGTTTATAAATGAAAAACTACTAGAACCTTGTGGAATTCTGTGTGCTTCATATCTTGCATCTCTACCTGGTAGTGCTGACCTAGATAAAATAGTGCAGGCTTACATAGACTACTGACAACAGTGTAGTAGAGCACACTGGATAAGGTAATATAAGTCTATTGTTAGGTGCTTCATTGTAATCCATCTTGTCCAGGAATGTCTCCAGTGTTAAGGATGTCTCACCAATTGTACTCAGTTGGTTTGGTTTAGACGAAATACATATTTGTATTACAGCAAATGAGAAATTATTACGGTCAAAGGTGATTTCTAAAACTACAGAATCAACTGTGTTTACCTCTGGTGTAGCTAACAGGAGAGAGCAATCTAAGCCATATTATTATGTAATTGGTGTCAAGCATTCTGAGCATGGGCTTCAGACTTTGTGGTATTGCAAAAGGTTGTTGGTTCCATCCAGAACAAGTTATCCATTCCTCAGCAGCGAAATAAATATTATCGACTATTCAATGCAGACAGTGGGCAGCTGACGGTAAGGAAAGACAACTTTTGAGCTGGCGAAGTCAACATTGGTTGCTCTATAATGCATCTATACGGTAGTGACTTTGGGATGTTAGACACGGAATAGATTTGTGATTTTCTTCGCTTCATCAAACACAATGATAATGCTGCAATAGAGTCTAGTTTGGGGCAGTTTATAAACTGCTGTCGATACATCCTGTTTACAAAGGAAAACCCATGATTGTCTTTTGCACTCTAAAGCGTCTGAAAGCTTTCCAAAACCGTTTGAATACTTTCAAAAATGTTTTAATGTTTGCATATCGTCTAATAGAGTTGGATAATTGTGCGCTTTAAAAATCCAAGCAAATTTGTCTCTTCACCTTGATGCTAATAAATCATTGATTCGCTAGCGTCTGGTAATTTCTGTAGTTATACTTACATCAAAGAAAATTTAACGAATTCGATGAAAGAAAAATCTTTTTTTCTTGTCTTCTTTATCATTATTTTTAAAAATGAAGTGTTTTTAACGCTACATTCAACAACCGTTTGTATGGTTAAATGATACCTGTTATGTCTATTGATTGCTAAGTCTATGCCAAATATTTTTATGAAGATTATAAAGATAATGAGAATGACTGTTTTTGGTTGCGCAACTTCCAAGTTTTTCAAAACAGCTTTAATAATCTTAAAACAGTTCAAACTATTTCAAAATGTTGTCTCTGGACTGGATGTAAAACATATAAATATATAGTAACTTACATATCCATAAAAAGCAAAACAGTAGCAGACAACTCCGAGATTAGCCTGCAAACCCTAAACATTTATTATTTTTTTTTTCACTCTAACCTGAGTTATGGTGATTAGACAAGTGCAATAAATATCATTTACTATTAAAAGCCATCGGTGTTATGTTGCTGCCAATTAAACTATCCAACAATATTAGTAGTATAAATTATGTCCGCGTTAAAACAACCTTACTCTAGAATTTGAATCGTTTTTGTCGATAAAAGGCAAAGTATTACAGTAGAAAGCAAAAGAACGGTATAAACTAGATTATTTTAAAATAAGACAAAGAAATTGCCTCAATGAGATACGAACCCAGGACTTTGGATTGACGAACCAAACAGTAACCCCATTACCCATAAAGTTTTCCTTGGCTGCTAACTCTAGGAACAAGTAATGTTTGCTATTCATTTCGCTTACCACAAAATACTTATTCATGAAACAATATTAGACAAAAATAAATTACCCATGCTGTTACCAAACCCCAATCATCTCAACCGCCGGCCAAAGACTAAACCAATGAGTTACACTGATAACTGGCCTGGCCATCAATGGCTGAAAAAAGGGAGTCCGTAGCCTGATTTGCCTACATACAGAAAAATGTCTTAAATTTGTTCACTTTGCTATGACTACTTCTTGAAAATATCTTAAATGCAATCGAATTTATGGTTTTAGCCACCTAGACAGCATTTTTTTGTATCTTTTCAAAGTGAAACAAGTATTTCCATTTAAAAGACTGCTAAAAAAGAACATAGCTTTTGCCTTATAACGTGTCTTTGCCATCAAAGAGTTGAAATAAATAGTTGTTTATCTGAACAGGTATGCCAATTTGATTCAGCCATGTATAGTTTAATCAGAAAATAATTTTGCTGGATTTTTGGTGGTTGTTATTTTTTTGTTTTCAAACCATGATAGCTGCTCTGTCATTACATAACTGGCTACATGTCAACATTGTTTGCTGCAACTGCTGGGAAAGCATTGAAATTGGTTTCTTTAGTGAAGTTGAAAAAAATCAAAAATCAATCAAGTTCAAACAGTGAGTTTTGATGGCTCTGAAGTCCTAACTAGTACATTGGTACATAATGTTACATAATAATGTTACATCAGCGTTACGAGTTTTAAGTAAATAGACCAGCTCTTTTGCACTAAAAATTAAGTTTTTATAAAATCAAGAGATCAGCCAGTAAAATGATTTCAAAACTTTTTCTATCAACAAAATATTTATTCACCTTTTATAAGCTCGTTGTACGCTCAAAAACTGAATTCGGAGGCCTTTTCAGGCATTAATAGCCGTAAATTAGAAAATTCTCGAAGCACATAAATTCTTAAATTAACCATCTTAGTAGTAATATATGAGCAGATCTCCCTACCAAGTGTTTTTTTGTGGATCTGACCTTGGAGTTGAGGCAATGGGTTACGGCGTTGGATGAATTCGCCGAGTTTATATTGTATTTTATTTGAGGGGTATTTGAGTGGCACTTGAGTGGCATTTAAGTGGCATTTGAGTTTTGATTAGTTTTTTACCTAATTTGAACTTATATGGCATATAGATTTTGAATGTATGGCATTCAAGTTTTGATAACTTTTTTACATAACTCGAACTCATATGGTATCTTGAGAGAGAGGGGAGAGGAGAGAGGAGAGAGGAGAGATGGGAGATGAGAGAGGAGAGAGAGAGAGAGAGAGGAGAGAACATTGAATCAATATATGATTATATACATTTATTACATAATAAGTAGCAAAATATTCTTGTATAATATAGCTAGAGTTAGTAAATACTAAGTAATTCAAAGCACTACAACTTGTAATGACAATCAATGGTTGATAGTCTTTTTCTTTACAATGTTGTCATTGTTGTACTGATGTTATAACTAGGAAGGAAGACTTCTGTTCTATGTACTTTTGATTCCATAATGAACTAAAATCAAAAGTTATGTATTAGTATAGGATGATTAAACAAAAATGTAAAATAATTACATGAATTTGAATTATAGTTCTTTTTACATTGGTTAGTTAACATTATATAGTAAAGGGAAGTAACTCACCAAGTTATATTGTTCGGTTTGTTTTTTCTTGAGCATAATTTTCATCAAGTGTTTTTGATTCTCTCTCTTCTATCTAAAGCAAAACAAAAAATAATTGCTTTATAAATAAATATTATCTAATTGGAAGTATTACTTATATCAGTTAGTTTACATTAAATAAAAAATACTCACTATGTTGTCTTGTCTGACATGCTCTTTTTGAATATAGTTTTCACCAGGGGGCGCTGGTTCTCTCAAAGATGTAGAAGATGTGTTTCCCACTCCCATTGAAAGCACTAAGACCTTGTTCTCAACAACCTCATCTGTAGTAAAGTACTTCATCTGGTTGGAATCATCAAGTTTGTTGGATAGGTTTTGAGCCGTTTCTATCGCTTGTAATGCTGTGAATGTGATTATATCATGTCGATGATAACCAAATCTACTAACTTCACGATTTCTTACAAGTATGACTCCTGTTCCAATTTGTTTGACGTTGCTAGCGTGTTTTTCAGGTATATATAGAACTCCCATCATCAAACCATCATATTGCAAACATCTGTAGTTTACCAGTAGCGCATTCATCACCACATCTCCATTAGGTAATGTTAACTGAGTTGATATTTGAGGAGATTCAAAACTGATTACACTTCCAACAGCAAATTGCGAGAGCGTTGCGATACGAACCATACTGATCAACTGAGTAGGTGTTTTTTTTTTTATTAATCTACTTAGCTGTTTAGCTTCCTCAAGGGAAATATTGGATGGGAAGTTGATAGGGTGAAAGATTGGATGCTTGTCTGAATCGAATCCCATAAAAACCACCAGTTTTGGAACATCTGGTTGTGTTGGAGCTAATTTGTTGTAATCCTCATTTCTCACCATAGACCTCACTTGTCGTCTGTTGCCAAATGTTTCGACATTGTAGCGGATAATGCATAATTTTTTATATACATCCTCAGTTGGTTGTTCGATGGAGACTATCTCGAGAAGTGATGGCGTTTGATTTAAGTGAAGTGGTTGAAACCTTCCAATCATTACTCTGTCATTGGTATCGCAAGAATTGAGCAAACTAGCAGCATTTTTTGACAAGCAGGAAAGATGAGAAGGAGATGGTGCTTTCAAAGTCCAAGTATAGTCAATCGTTTTATTTCTATCCGAATCCCATGGCTTTGGTCGAATTGTGTTCAGTTTCCTTCTTATTATATGTGAATCAGGAGGGATATTTTCTTTATCATCAGAGTATGGTTCGAATGTTGAGAGAAATGAGGTATTACGGTCTTCATTCATATTCAGAGCGTTCAGTCGGAAGTTGGAACTGAAAAGAGAGTAAAAAATATGTAACAAATGGGTGGAATTTGAAAAATATTTTGAAAAGAATAAACTAACTAGATATTTATAAAATAAACACATAATCAAAACCATAATAATTTTTCTGATGCGTTATGGTGAAACTATTTGATCTTTTATTAATAAGAACAACATATTAAAACATAAAATTAACTTTCTGAAGTATTATAGCAAAACTAGTTGAAGTTTTTTATCAGTATATGTTAAAGAATTATTTAGTGATTCTCACCTTATTGAGTTTCAAGTAAATGTAGTAGTTGGTGTGTAGATGTTGCTTCCTTGCTAGCTATTGTAGAACTGGATGCTTTCTGTGTGAAAACACTGGTTCTTAAATAGCTAAAGCTGTACTAATTAACCCTATGAAACCTTTATAATATATCTATGACTCAGCAGTTTTTTCACGCGATATTCCCGCGAAAGCTTTGGTTTTTATTCGCGTGAAAATTATTTTTTTTACTCCCGCGAAAGCAATGGTTTCTATTCGCGTGAAAATAAACTATTTATTCCCGCGAAAACATTGGTTTGTATTCGCGTGAAAATAAAATATTTATTCCCGCGAAAGCAACGGTTTCCATTCGCGTGAAAATAAACTATTTATTCCCGCGAAAACATTGGTTTGTATTCGCGTGAAAATAAAATATTTATTCCCGCGAAAGCAACGGTTTCCATTCGCGTGAAAATGAAGTATTTATTCCCGCGAAAACATTGGTTTGTATTCGCGTGAAAATAAAATATTTATTCCCGCGAAAGCAACGGTTTCCATTCGCGTGAAAATAAACTATTTATTCCCGCGAAAACATTGGTTTGTATTCGCGTGAAAATGAAATATTTATTCCCGCGAAAGCAACGGTTTCCATTCGCGTGAAAATGAAGTATTGATTCCCGCGAAAGCTTTGGTTTGTATTCGCGGGAAAATAAAATTTCTATTCCCGCGAAAGCAACGCTTTCCATCCGTGTGAAAATAAATTATTTATTCCCGCGAAAACATTGGTTTGTATTCGCGTGAAAATAAAATATTTATTCCCGCGAAAGCAACGGTTTCCATTCGCGTGAAAATGAAGTATTGATTCCCGCGAAAGCTTTGGTTTGTATTCGCGGGAAAATAAAATATTTATTCCCGCGAAAGCAACGGTTTCTATCTGTGTGAAAATAAATTATTTATTCCCGCGAAAACATTGGTTTGTATTCGCGTGAAAATAAAATATTTATTCCCGCGAAAGCAACGGTTTCCATTCGCGTGAAAATAAAGTATTGATTCCCGCGAAAGCAACGGTTTCCATTCGCGTGAAAATAAAGTATTGATTCCCGCGAAAGCTTTGGTTTGTATTCGCGGGAAAATAGAATTTCTATTCCCGCGAAAGCAAGGGTTTCCATCCGTGTGAAAATAAATTATTTATTCCCGCGAAAACATTGGTTTGTATTCGCGTGAAAATAAAATATTTATTCCCGCGAAAGCATCGGTTTCCATTCGTGTGAAAATAAAATATTGATTCCCGCGAAAGCATTGCTTTGTATTCGCGTGAAAATAAAATTTTTATTCCCGCGAAAGCAACGCTTTCCATTCGCGTGAAAATAAATTATCTATTCCCGCGAAAACATTGGTTTGTATTCGCGTGAAAATAAAATATTTATTCCCGCGAAAGCAACGGTTTCCATTCGCGTGAAAATAAAATATTAATTCCCGCGATAGCATTGGTTTGTATTCGCGTGAAAATAAATTTTTTATTCCCGCGAAAGCAACGGTTTCCATTCATGTGAAAATAATGCTGATTCATAGCAGTGCAACTTAAGCTATATAAGAAGCACTGTTTTCATACAGAAAGCATTCACTTCATCGTTAGTAACTGAAGGAAGAAGATCTACTACATCATCATCTACTACAGCCCTCCTTCTTCATCATTTGAGTTACATAGGAAACAGATGAAGTTCAAACAACTATGTATATAATTCATCTAATTCAAAGAACAACAAGTCTTCATTTATGATGTAAGTATTTATATTTCGTTTTAATTGTAATCAATTTAAGCGTGAAGACATTTTCTGAACAAAAAACAAGATTATTCACTATTTAAGATATCAAAAAATGTTGTATGTAAGTTTTAATTATGGTTATGCTTATTATTTCAGGGCTTCAAAATGAAAAAAGTACTCCTTCTTCATCCGAATTTTATAGAAAGCAGCTCTCAAGTTCAAACTAACTGAAGGAAGAAGATCTACTACATCATCATCTACTACAACCCTCCTTCTTCATCATTTGAGTTACATAGGAAACAGCTGAAGTTCAAACAACTATGTATATATTTCATCTAATTTAAAGAAAAACAAGTCTTCATTTGTGATGTAAGTATTTATATTTCGTTTTAATTGTAATCAATTTAAGCGTGAAGACATTTTCTGAACAAAAAACAAGATTAT
Source organism: Cryptosula pallasiana (assembly GCA_945261195.1). Classification (NCBI taxonomy): domain Eukaryota; kingdom Metazoa; phylum Bryozoa; class Gymnolaemata; order Cheilostomatida; family Cryptosulidae; genus Cryptosula; species Cryptosula pallasiana. Next base: position 18,498,985 of record OX183139.1, read on the forward strand.
TCACTATTTAAGATATCAAAAAAATGCTGTATGTAAGTTTTAATTATGTTTATTCTTATTATTTCAGGGCTTCAAAATGAAAAAAGTACTCCTTCTTCATCCGAATTTTATAGAAAGCAGCTCTCAAGTTCAAACTAACTGAAGGAAGAAGATCTACTACATCATCATCTACTACAACCCTCCTTCTTCATCATTTGAGTTACATAGGAAACAGCTGAAGTTCAAACAACTATGTATATAATTCATCTAATTTAAAGAAAAACAAGTCTTCATTTGTGATGTAAGTATTTATATTTTGTTTTAATTGTAATCGATTTAAGCGTGAAGACATTTTCTGAACAAAAAACAAGATTATTCACTATTTAAGATATCAAAAAAATGCTGTATGTAAGTTTTAATTATGTTTATTCTTATTATTTCAGGACTTCAAAATGAAAAATGTACTCCTTCTTCATCCGAATTTTATAGAAAGCAGCTCTCAAGTTCAAACTACTAGGAATATCATTCATTTTAATTCAAAAGAAAGACAAGTCTTCATTTCTGATGTAAGTATTTACGTTCTATTATAATAGTAATCAATTCAAGTATATTGAAAAAAAATTGAAACCTTAGTCTTTTTTTATTTTTTTGCTATAAAGCATTATCATTTTTTTTTTTAGAATAACAACGAACTAGATCAAAGGAAAAGAACTTTCCAACAAAACTTCAACTTGAGTAATAACTGAAGCTACTACTTATATTATATATAAATAATGTGTCGAGTAACAAACAACAGATATGTAGCAAACACTATTTATAATGAAAAAAGAGAAATGCAAAAAACTCGAAATTGTTTTGAAAATACTAAAGACTGCGCTGAATGGATAGATGATAGTTTACTCGTTACTTCATCGTTGTTTTTACAACGAACTTTTCCTGATACCACTGCAATAACTTATGTCGTCGCAACTTATCCGGATAATCACTGTAGTCTTTTGTCATTAAAATTACAAAAAACTATTGCGCAACTTTCCCCATCGGACTTTTTCAAGTTCATTTACAATGAACTCTCTTTTTATGAAAGAGAGGCTTTAATGCTTGATGAAAGTTATCGAAGAAAATCATTTCTTACAAATTGGAGACGAGTAGGTAAACATTGTGGTGAAAACATGGCTGCAGCTGGTTTCTATAACCTTGAAAAAGACAACGCTGTTCGATGTGTTTTTTGCCAAGGGGTATTACTAAACTGGAAGGATGAAGATGAACATCCGATGAAAGAACACGCTAAAAGTTTTCCGTTTTGTCGTTTTGTTAGAGGATTTAACACTCACAATCGTCCGTATAGACCTAGGAAACTACTTGCAGATGAAATGAAAAACATCTCAATTGTCAAAAGTTATACGATGGAAGAACAAAAGATCAGAAGAGGAGATTTAACTGCAGAAGTATTACCTCTAGGTATATCAATTGATCGTGCTGATACACCACGTTTTGCTACTGAAACATCTAGAGAAGACAGTTTCAAACAATGGAAGGGTAAAGTCTCCATGAAACTCCTTTCCAATGCAGGTTTCTACTATACTAAGTTCGGAGATAGTGTAAAATGCTTCTTTTGCTCAGGTGAACTTAAAGAATGGAAAGAGAGTGATCTACCATGGGAGGAACACTGTCGATGGTTCCCAGACTGTTATTTTTTACTCGGGAGTAAAGGTGAAGAGTATGTTGAGGATGTTTACATGCGAACGGAAAAAGGCAAAAGGTGTAAGCGACGAGTTGAAAAATATCGAGAAAAAGTAAAACAAATAATGCACAACAATGACACCGAAGAAATGAAACTTATTTGCAAAAAACTAGGTTACAGTCAAAACGATATCGAACAAGTTTTAGTGTTAAATGGAAAACCTTTTGAGCGAATAGGTTTTATGATTGAAGCCTTACATATTTTTGAAAATGATTTTACAACTGTTGAGAATTCGTCAACACTGTTAAAAAATGATGCTAAATCAATTGATTCGTTAAAAAAAGATAAAGATCCACTGTTAAAAAATGATGCTAAATCAATTGATTCGTTAAAAAAAGATAAAGATCAGACTAAGCAAAGCAAACTCGCTCAATGTGTGTCTGAGACGCATGAAAAAAAAGTAATTGCAAATCATATCTCTCTTCCGTGTGGTCATCTCATTTACTGTAGTGAGTGTAAGGAAAAAGCGCTTACTGAATGCTCATCAGAAGTAAAACCTTGCCCAATCGATGGTTGTCAGGTTGAAATTGAAGCATTTATGAAGATCTACATGAGCTAGCATAACAATTAACCTCAAAAAAAAGAAAAAGTAATGAATGATTAAATAGGTGTTTCAATTTGAAAACGTATCATTCGCGTTTTGTAATTTAACGGAATAACAACAAATATGTTACGTGTTGAAGACTTTGCTCACCAAGAAGCTTCCGATGCTATAGGACCTAAGACTTTTTTGGCTGAGGTTTCTGATGAAATGTTGAGGATTTATTTTACGGAGGAATGTGTATACTGTGTACTAGGAGGAAGTTTTTACAAGCAAGCAACCAATCTATCGCTACTAAACTGTTACTGTTCACACGTTGATGACAAATGTATCACTTGTAAAAGATATGCTGAAATGGTTGAAGGCGCTACACCTACCAAAAAAGAATTGGGTGATGCTATCGACTGGATTGATAGAAGACAAGTTTTGAAAAATGCTAAAATGGGTTTTTTGGTGCATGATGAATGGATTAATGCTTTTTTGGATCTTTCCACTGATGATTTGAAGTCTCCCTTTTTGTTAACAAATTTGAGAGCACGATTAAATCCCTACCTATTACCTACTAGTCAGAGCAAACTGGCTTATCAACGACTAAAGGATAAATTACTTGCGATAGCAGAAGGATATCCATACGCTTACACTCTTGATGAAAAAGAAGACTCAGTCAACCCGATAATAACTATTGATTCGACAAATATATCTGAAGACTCATAAAAGAACTGCTACAAAAAAAGTTGCTTCATTTATCTCTGAACTACAGCAGAAACATGAGTGGAAAAACTCAAGGATTCAAGTCAATTGGTACATTGGCTGATTTTGTTCCTAAGTTCATAAGGACTCATTTTGAACACATTCCTTTAGAGCGTTCGAATCCTCTTTTTGTTCAACTCATCACCGAAGAAGTATTTTATTTTGTGTTAGGATTCAATCTAGTTCGTAAATCAATACAAAGCATGCTTTTGAGCTGTAATTGTATTTCAAGAGCAAATCCTCTCGAATGCTTAAACTGTTCTAGGAGCTTTGATCCAAAAGTATGCTGTCCGCAAGACAAGTTGATAGATTTTGAAGATCTCAAAAGAGCGATCGAACTGGTTGATATAAAGCAATGTTTGAAAGATGCTGAACTGGGTGATTTGATAGATATTTCGATTTTAAGAGGTTTGACTTCATTTCGCTGGACAGAAACACATGTTCTTTTGTCTCAATCTCGATTGGAACCATACTTACATTTTGGTAACCACTTTGATGAGATTGTTTCACATCTTCAAAATCGGTTGAGAGAGCTGAACAAGCCGCTAGCCTCTTACATATAAATAGAAAAAAACATCAAGAAAGAAAGTATTCAACTTTCAACACTGAAAGCGAAAACATTTTAAAAAATGAGCCGCGTATTTATCTTGCTACTGGCACTAACATTTCCCAATGTTAGTGGAGTATTCTATACCAACGAAATTGATGAATGTATAGCCGGAGCTATGGATAAAAATGATGTCTTGTTTTTTTCACCTTTCGAAAGGACTATACGATATAAAGATGAAAATGGAAAAAACTGTGTGCGACTCTACCCTCCCGACTTATTATATTGTGGTTTTTTCATCCCTCAAAGCGCTTCTTGGATCTGCAAGGAAATAACTTCTACAGATTCTGTGCCTTGTGATACACCAACAAAATACACTCTGAATCAGGAGGAATGCGCAATAGGGGTTAAAAATAATACGGAAGGTCTTACTCAAAATACAAAACTATTTTGGAATGATGAATTATGTGTATTTGAATACAACACCTCACGTTTGATTTGTCCACCAACAGAAGAGTTTGAGACAACCAACTTTGCATGTGTGGAATGCAATCGTTTGACCAACAAGGAGCCGAAAATAGCTACTATCATCACTAACATCAATGGTATTGAAGGTGTAAATTTGTCATTTTCGAGTTTTGAAAGTTTGAAGTCTGTTCAAAACAAGATTATCATCAGTATCACATGTCAAGGAGATACCAAAGACAAATGCAATCCCAAGGTTATAAATATAGAGCTTTAGTTGAAGCATATTAACCAAAGACCACCGAAATGCAAGACAGTTAACTCTAGATGATGAAAGCATAAACTAGGTTAAAAGTCTCTCTCTCTGAATAAAAAAATGAGATATTGCATCTATCTCCTATTATTCCCAATCCTAAGCGGTTATTGTCTTGTAACAGAGTTTAAACCATTCACTTTATCTCATAGAGCGTCTGGATGTTTTCGGGGAATTCTTAATATGGAAGCGATTGATTCAGTAACTCGTATTTTAAGAAAAAACTTAAAATATCGTATGCTTAGACTCACATGTTTCATGGAACCTACTCACCTACGTAGAAGCTGTGACACTTATGATATGTGGCCTCAACACTACTTTGTTTGCAAAACCGACGAAGCTTTAAATTACATTCGTTTATACGATGAAGGATTACTAACTACGACTCGAAGAACAACTCCAACAACAACCACTGCAACTCCACATACAACGACAACAATCACCACAACTCCACAGACAACGACGACAACAACCCCGACGACAACCACTACAAACAAGCCAGTAGTTCCAGCTTTATCACCATCAATTCCATCTCTTCCACAAGCTCTGGGTTTAGTCGATTTAATTTTGGAACAACCAAGCCCTACAAACTCTACTATATACAATTCTGAAGAAATCGAAACTACTACTGATTGTGTGTGTGATAGATACATCATATGCGAAAACAATTCAGTATCAATTACAAATTCAACACCGTCGATTTATAGAGTTTTTATTTATAATGATTTGGAGGGTTTTTCAAAACTTTCTCTGTCTATATCGGAAAATAGTAAACTTAAGCTTGAAGAAAATCTTCTCATCATCATTGAACCTGAATGTGATGATATTTCTTGTAAAGTCATCAAATACTTTACAAATTAAAAAGTTTTTATAGACTTTAACTCTATATATTCAACTTATTACACTCTATTATGATATCTATTTTATCACATTCTCCTTTTTTGTAAATTTGTACAATTAGATGAAATTTAACCATTTAGAGAATGATTTCTTTTTGCAAAAAATTTATGAAAATTGAATGAAATGAAAAAAAGACTATGTATTAATTGTTATTACTTAGTATTTACTGACTCTAGCTATATTATATGAGATTTTCCCTACTTATTACACAATAAATGTATATATTCACATATTCTTTCATTTTTAATCACTGTATTTATTCAATGTAGATATATCTCCTCTCTCTCAAGATATCATATGAGTCGGAATTACAGAAAATTATCAAACCTTAAATGCCTTACATTCAAAATCTAGATACCCTATGAGTTATAATTATGTATACAGTTATGTAATAATTATCATAACCTAAATGCCATACATTCAAAATTTAGATACCATATAAGTTCAAATTAAGTAAAAAAATAATCAAAACTCGAATGCCACTTAAATGCCACTCAAATGCCACTCAAGTACCCCTCAAATGAAATACAATATAAACTCGGCGAATTCATCCAACGTCGTAACCCATTGCCTCAACCCCCAGATCAAATCCACAAAAAAACACTTGGTAGGGAGATCTGCTCATATATTACTACTCATCTAGACCAAATGCCACTTACTTACTGCGCTCCGAGCCAGCTCAAATCTCATAACAAGTCTTTGAGACGCTCAATATCTATGAACATCAAACAAGACAACTAGCCATAGACATGTGGATGAGCAACACAGCGCACGCATTGCTATACTCAAAGTATTGTCCGTGCACAAATATCAGAAAGGATCTGCTGACAAGACACGCTTTAGTCTTGATGAATTGAATTTTTTTCTCCTCCTCTAAAATTTGTTCAGTTCTCAGACATGATGAGTTGTCAGTTTGTATATTTTCATGTTCATAATGGTTTTATTCCCTAGTTATTGCTCATTGTGGTAATTTCTATTGTCTTCTCTAATAAGAAGACAACTCCCAAAAGTCAACAAGAAGTCGTATAAGAGACTGGTTTTTGATTGTGGAAAAAAATATGTAGAGGCTCCCATACTCATGCCAAGCACTTATGATGGAACCACCCACGCTCATATACATATTGTATGTATGATATGATATGAAGGGCAGCAAGTAGTACTATATACATATTGTATGTATGTATGATATGAAGGGTAGCAAGTAGTACTAGATACATATTGTATGTATGTATGATATGAAGGGTAGCAAGTAGTACTATATACATAACGTATGAGGTGTATTTGCCTTTTGTGCAGTCCAAGTATGCTGTGGAGAACGCCCATTAATTTCTATGGTAGCTTGAGCAGACGTTGTTGAATTGCTTTGGTTCAATATACTAGTTGGGGTACCCTGTCACCCACCCATACAACTTGGTCATGTAACTAGTATCTGAGTTCTTTGGCTCACCTGACTGTCACATGACTGTCACATGACTGCCACATGACTAAACAACAAACATCCAATAGCCAATATCCAACATTATGTTAGAAGGAATAACCCAAAGTTATTATAATCTATTATATCATTGACAGCTATAACCATTCATCATAAAAAGCATTACTGCTTATGGTCTCATTTTTTACTGATTGGTTGTTACTTTTCATGGCAGAGACAGCAGGGCCAGCTGGCGGAGCTGGTCAGCCCACAGTACTATTTACTCACAATCAATCACTGTGTGTTACAACTATTAGGTAATATTGTGGTAGATTTTGATGCACACTAGTAGTAAACAGGTCGTTTACCTAGAAACCTTGCGAGACAATGCGCTAGGCTTTTACCCACAGCGTTTGGCTAATAGCTGTTGGGAAGAAAGTCCTACTGTGCCGGTGGCATAGTAAGCAGGGCCGGTATTGACCCCTGCAGGGTCGGTAGTGACCCCTACCGACCCGGTACAGCTGTACTGGGCCGGTACAAGATGGCCGCCTTAGAGGAGGATCCTCAAAAGTGTATAAGAACTTAGTCAAGGTCGAGAACAGGAAGTACTCACCCTTAAACTACCAACTCCATGGACCCAACTCTACGTACAGCCTGGGAGCCTTGCAGGACTACTCATTGGACAATCAGGAGAAAGGACTCCGCCCTTAGCCACTTGGCACCTCCCTTTATTATTCACATTGCATTGTTGATTGGTTTGTTATTTATATAGTTAATTGTATTGGTTAATCTACTTCTTGCGCATTGACTGCTATATGTTTTGTGCTTATCAGCTCTCCTATAAAAGGAGAGCACACACTGTTAATCTTTGCATTCATTACAATGAGCCATGGCATATACTCTTATATTGCTAAACCCTAGAGGAATAATTACCCTCAGGACAGCTGAGAGAATAAACCCATTATTACAGACACTACACGGTACTGTTTGTTTGAGCCATGGGCTCTTGCCTTACCGGGTAATTCGGTTGCCCTGCACAGTTGTCACTGTCGGTCAGTACAGTGTCCCCTCTGGAGAGAGGTAGAATACTCGAGATTAGTGGATGTCCGTGGTAACAGACCGGAATCCATTACAATATGTATATAGCCAAAACATTGGTTGCTCTATGCATTGTGGGACCAAACCTGTCAACTGCTTTGATTGAACAAATAAATGTGATAGTGTTCAAGCTAACGTAGACTCAGTACCAACCACATTCATGTATGGATAAAACCGAACATGTGCAGTAGAGCCCCATAGATACCTGTTTATAGTATGATCACTCATGCTATAACATTGGACATCCTTCACTTCTACTTTAGGTGTTGATCAACTGTAGCCATTACATTGCCCTCAGTGGTTGCTATCTATAAATGAGACCCCCTCATACTTCATATCTGATGTTAAAATTCAAGTACATGTGGGATTGGAACACTCTAGAAGTGTAAATAATAAATACCATAGTATAGCTCATACCTACGTATAAGACTGGCTGTAGACAAGCATACACAGATAATTGGGTACATTCATAATAGATTTTACAAATATCAAAGGAAACAGGTAGACGAGAGAATGAACGTGGAGATTTCATAAAATGTCCAGCGCCAAACCTCAAACAAATGCCTGCAATACAATACAAAAGATTACTTGGACAAGAAAGTATCTAAGCCCTGTTTACTTTTAGTCATGTCTACTTCTGTTTCTGTTTCTTTGTTGTTGCTGTCTTCGATCATTCCAGCACCAAATTGCTGTCCCACCAGTGAAATGACTGACACTGGCTGACCTCAGTCTAGCAGTGCATTGTCTTATTATTTAATGCTACAGAATGTTGGATCTCACTGGTTACATTGTAACCCCAACTATAAACGATTGTTAGCAAAGAGTTATTAATGCCAACTACTGTTACTTAATCATAGATCAGGTGTACAAGGATGGCCAGGTGCACTCATGCAAGTCACTATTATTTGAAGGGTTGCCATCAGGGCATTTGTTCAGGAAGTTCAATTGTGAAACTTACAGTACTGTACATGTTGGTGAACTTACCTTGCTGTGCTTATGACCCCAGCAAAGATAGTTACTGTATATTGATAGTCATTTGTGTTATAAAAACACTCATGGAATGGCAATGTAAATACTGGAATAGCTTTTTCTACTGCCCTTTTGTCTGTGAAAAGTTAGGCCTAATTTTGAAGCCATTTATTTTGGTCTTTCTGGCAATTTTGTTATTATTATTAATTACATATAATATACCATTAATGGATATTTAATTGATGTTCTCAACTGCAGTTCATGATGTTGCTGTACGGGAAATACCATTACTCAAAAATTGTAGGGTTTTGGAAATCCCCCAATTAGTGTTGTGGGACCATTTCGAGAGGCCACGAGAGCTGATTGGTTGAGTTTATCTCTTTGTCGTTTCGTATGATTAACGACAATTGGCACGTAGCCGAATTAAACAATAGTCACATAATGAAAGTAACAATAGTTATATTTAATGAGTCAATAGCGATATCATATAAACAACATTTTCTTTAAAACATTTCAACTTATATTTAGACTGAGGACCTACTAAGTACTAATGCTTCGGTCTTGTACTACAATTCACACCCTAGTGTTAGACACTACTACAAGCTAACCCATGTAAGCATCCCTAAAGTGTTGTGTGTGAAATGGAGTCCTGAGGCACGAAATGAGGGGAGATTACTAGACCGCTGCAGTATAGAGTAGTGATATCAACACCATTTCTTTCTCCCTCCTCGTATCAACGTTAGACGAAAGAGAAAAACTCATCATTTATACATATGTGACATATTTGTTTTTGCTGGGCCATTCAGAGGTAGTCTCTGAGAAGAAATACATTGCACCTTTCCTTCACTGCTGATAGCTGAGTGCAGTTGTTACTCAGTTTTCAGAAGGTTTGCAAATGACAGAAACCTTCACAAGCGTTCAGGTGGATGGAAAGCAGGTTTTAAAATGCAAGAACAAAATATTCTGAGCCACCTAAGTCAGTATTACAGGGAACTATGGTGAACTCGTCAGTATAATAGATTGGCCAAACATTAATGCGTTGAATACTCTAACTCATTATTCACTTTTGTTCAAAATAAAAAATAACCTATCCCACAACGGATTTGAGCTGAGCATTGCTAGAGTCACATCCACCGCAGGTGTAAGGGTATGCTAGTTTCAAGTCAAAGCTTTTGGGCCAATATCAAAAGGTTCCAACAAAAGGGTAACGGATACATAATGAAGCTGAGCCTTAGTTGAATGACTAGAACTTTCTGGAAAGTTCTAGAGATGTAACAAGTATTCAACCTCAGCCCATTTCTGGTTGCTTGCTCTTTTGGCTCCATCAAGACAAAAGGAATAATATGGTCTTTCTTAGTAGTCGTTCGTCTACATGATGACAAGGGCTAGTTCACAGGCTAACTCCAGAAAAAGATGAGATAGAGTGTATAGAGTATAAACATTCAAACTCATCTAGAGCCTTCTAGTGCCATCAATTATTTACTTGACAAGCTTCACCTACACGCCTACATGCCTACACGCCTACACGCCTACACGCCTACACGCATACACGCATACACACCTACACACATACACACCTACACACCTACACACATACACGCCTGCACGCCTGCACGCCTGCACGCCTGCACGCCTGCACGCCTGCACGCCTGCACGCCTGCACGCCTGCACGCCTGCACGCCTGCACGCCTGCACGCCTGCACGCCTGCACGCCTGCACGCCTGCACGCCTGCACGCCTGCACGCCTGCACGCCTGCACGCCTGCACGCCTGCACGCCTGCACGCCTGCACGCCTACACGCATACACACGCATACACACGCATACACACGCATACACACCTACACACCTACACGCCTGCACGCCTGCACGCCTACACGCCTACACGCCTACACGCCTACACGCCTACACAACTACACGCCTACACGCCTACACGCCTACACGCCTACACGCCTAAACACCTAGACGCCTACACACCTACACACCTACACACCTGCACACCTACACACATACACACATACACACCTACACACCTACACACATACACACCTACACACCTACACAACTACACGCCTACACACCTACACGCCTACACGCCTACACGCCTACACACCTACACGCCTACACGCCTACCCGCCTACACACCTATACACCTACACACCTACACACCTACACACATACACACATACACACCTACACACATACACACATACACACCTACACACCTACACACCTACACACCTACACACATACACACATACACACCTACACACATACACACATACACACCTACACACCTACACACCTACACACCTACACACATACACACCTACACACCTACACACCTACACACCTACACACCTACACACCTACACACATACACACATACACACCTACACACCTACACACATACACACCTACACACCTACACACCTACACACCTACACACATACACACCTACACACCTACACACCTACACACCTACACACCTACACACCTGCACACCTACACACATACACACATACACACCTACACACCTACACACCTACACATATACACACCTACACACCTACACACATACACGCCTACACACATACACGCCTACACACCTACACACCTACACGCCTACACACCTATACACCTACACACCTACACTCCTACACACATACACACATACACACATACACACATACACACATACACACCTACACACCTACACACCTACACACCTACACACCTACACATATACACACCTACACACCTACACACCTGCACACCTACACACATACACACATACACACCTGCACACCTACACATATACACACCTACACACCTACACACTTACACAACTACACGCCTACACGCATACACACCTACACGCCTACACACCTACACACCTACACATCTACACACATACACACCTACACACCTACACACCTACACAACTACACGCCTACACACCTACACGCCTACACGCCTACACACCTACACACCTACACGCCTACACACCTATACACCTACACACCTACACACCTACACACATACACACATACACACATACACACATACGCACATACACACCTACACACCTACACACCTACACACATACACACCTACACACATACACACCTACACACCTACACACCTACACACATACACACATACACACCTACACACATACACACATACACACCTACACGCCTACACACCTACACACCTACACGCCTACACACCTATACACCTACACACCTACACACCTACACACATACACACATACACACTACACACCTACACACATACACACATACACACCTACACACATACACACCTACACACCTACACACCTACACAACTACACGCCTACACACCTACACACCTACACGCCTACACACCTACACACCTACACGCCTACACACCTATACACCTACACACCTACACACCTACACACATACACACATACACACATACACACATACACACCTACACACCTACACACATACACACATACACACTACACACCTACACACATACACACATAAGTAGTAATATATGAGCAGATCTCTCTACCAAGTGTTTTTTTGTGGATTTGATCTTGGAGTTTAGGCAATGGGTTACGACGTTGGATGAATTCGCCGAGTTTATATTGTATTTTATTTGAGGGGTATTTGAGTGGCATTTGAGTGGCATTTAAGTGGCATTTGAGTTTTGATTATTTTTTTACTTGATTTGAACTTATACGGCATATAGATTTTGAATGTATGGCACTCATATGACAACATTTTTGATGGAGTTGTAATTACCACTGAACTGTTTTTGTATATGATATAACCATCTACAACGCTATAGTTATTGTTATAGTTTTATTATTACATAATAAGTATTACATTATTTGCTTACTGGAGAATGTAATAAAATATATATCATAATAAAGTGTAATAGGATGAATATATAGTGTTAAAGTCTATAAAAACTTTTTAATTTGTAAAGTATTTGATGACTTTACAAGAAATATCATCACATTCAGGTTCAATCACGATGACAAGATTTTCTTCAAGTTTAAGTTTACTATCTTCCAATATAGATAGAGAAAGTTTTGAAAAATCCTCCAAGTCATTATAAATAAAAACTCTATAAATCGATGGTGTTGAATTTGTAATTGCTGCTGAATTGTTTTCGCATATGATGTATCTATCACACATACAATCAGTAGTTGTTTCGATTTCTTCATAATTGTATATAGTAGAGTTTGTAGGGCTTGGGTGTTCCAAAATTAAATCGACTAAACCCAGAGCTTGTGGAAGAGAAGGAATTGATGGTGATAAAGCTGGAACTAGTGACTCGTTTGTAATTTTTGTTGTCGTCGTCGTTGTCTGCGGAGTTGTGGTGATTGTTGAAGTTGTTCTTCGAATCGTAGGTAGTAATCCCTTGTCGTATAAACGAATGTAATTTAAAGCTTCATCGGTTTTGCAAACAAAGTATTCTTGAGGCCACATATCATAAGTGTCACAGCTTCTACGTAGGTGAGCAGGTTCCATGAAACATATGAGTGTATGCATACGATATTTTAAGTTTTTTCTTAAAATATGAGTTGCTGAATTAACCGTTTCCATATTAAGAATTCCCCAAAAACATCCGGACTCTGTATGAGATAAAGTGAATGGTTAAATCTCTGTTGCAAGACAATAACTGCTTAGGATTGGGAATAATAGAAGATAGATTCGATATTTCATTTTTATTCAGAGAGAGAGAGACTTTCAACCTAGTTTATGCTTTCATCATCTAGAGTTAACTGTCTTGCATTTCGGTGGACTTTGGTTAATATGCTCCAACTAAAGTTCTATATATATAACTTTGGGATCGCATTTGTCTTTGTTATCTCCTTGACATGTGATACTGATGATAATCTTGTTTTGAATAGACTTCAAACTTTCAAAACTCGAAAATGACAAATTTACACCTTCAATACCATTGATGTTAGTGATGATAGTAGCTATTTTCGGCTTCTCGTTGGTCAAATGATTGCATTCCACGCATGCAAAGTTGGTTGTCTCAAACTCTTCTGTTAGTGGACAGATCAAATGTTAGGTGTTGTATTCAAATACACATAATTCCCCATTCCAAAATAGTTTTGTGTTTTGAGTAAGTCCTTCCGTATTATTTTTAACCCCTAATGCACATTCCTCCTGATTCAGAGTGTATTTTGTTGGCGTATTGCAGGTCAGGGTATCTGTAGAAGTTTTGCCTTTGCAGATCCAAGAAGCGTTTTGAGCGATAATAAAACCGCAATGTAAATAGTTGGAAGGATAGAGTCTCACACAGTTTGTTCCATTTTCATCTTTATATCGAATACTCTTTTCAAAAGGTGAAAAAAATAAGACATCATTTTTTTCCATAACTCCATCTATACATTCATCGATTTCGTCGGCATAAAATACTTCGTTGACATTGAAACTGTCGAAACTCGAAAATGTTGAATTCACACCTTTGATTTTATTGATGTTAGTGATGTTAGCTGGATTTGATTCCCCATTTACACCTTCGATATCATTGATGGTAGTGATGTTAGCTGGAATTGATTCCTTGATATCTGTAGAATCTTTACTCTTACAGATCCAAGAAGCGTTTCGAGGGATGAAAAAACCGCAATATATATAGTCAGAAGGATAGAGTCTCACACAGTTTTCCCCATTTTCATCTTTATATCGTATAGTATAGTTCTTTCAAAAGGTGAAAAAACCAAGACATCGTTTTTTTCCATAGCTCCAGCTAGACATTTATCAATTTTGTTGCTATAAAACACTCCACTAGTTTTGAAACTGTCAAAAGTCGAAAGTGATGAATCTTTGATGTTAGTGATGTTAACTGGTTTTGGTTCCTTGTTGATCGAATGATCGGAATGAACACATTGCACGCATGCAAATTTGTATGTCATAAATTGTCTTCTCATTGGACAGATCACACGTTCGCGGTTGTATTGAAATGCACATAAATTTCCATTTCGATATATTTTTGTATTTTGAGTAAGTCCTTCCGTATTATTTGTAATACCCATTTCACATTCCTCTTGATTCAAAACATATTTTGTTGTAGTATTACAAGACACAGAATCTGTAGAAGTTGTGTCCTTGCAGATCCAAGAAGCACTTTGAGGGATGAAAAAACCACAATATAATAAGTCAGGAGGGTAGAGTCGCGCACAGTTTTTTCCATTTTCATCTTTATATCGTATAGTCCTTTCGAAAGGTGAAAAAACCAAGACATCATTTTTATCCATAGCTCCGGCTATACATTCATCAATTTCATTGGTATAGAATACTCCACTAACATTGGGAAATGTTAGTGCCAGTAGCAAGATAAATACGCAGCTCATTTTTTAAAATGTTTTTGCTTTCAGTGTTGAAAGTTGAATACTTTCTTTCTTGATGTTCTTTCTATTTATACGTAAGCGGCTAGTGGCTTGTTCAGCTCTCTCAGCTGATTTTGAAGATGTGAAACAATCTCATCAAAGTGGTTACCAAAATGTAAGTATGGTTCCAATCGAGATTGAGACAAAAGAACATGTGTTCCTGTCCAGCGAAATGAAGTCAAACCTCTTAAAATCGAAATATCTATCAAATCACCCAGATCAGCATCTTTCAAACATTGCTTTATATCAATCAGTTCGATTGCTCTTTTGAGATCTTCAAAATCTATCAACTTGTCTTGCGGACAGCATACTTTTGGATCAAAGCTCCTAGAACAGTTTAAGCATTCGAGAGGATTTGCTCTTGAAATACAATTACAGCTCAAAAGCATGCTTTGTATTGATTTACGAACTAGATTGAATCCTAACACAAAATAAAATACTTCTTCGGTGATGAGTTGAACAAAAAGAGGATTCGAACGCTCTAAAGGAATGTGTTCAAAATGAGCCCTTATGAACTTAGGAACAAAATCAGCCAATGTAGCAATTGACTTGATTCCTTGAGTTTTTCCACTCATGTTTCTTCTGTAGTTCAGAGATAAATGAAGCAACATTTTTTGTAGCGGTTCTTTTATGAGTCCTCAGATATATTTGTCGAATCAATAGGTATTATCGGGTTGACTGAGTCTTCTTTTTTATCAGGAGTATAAGCATATGGATATCCTTCTGCTATCGCAAGTAATTTATCCTTTAGACGTTGATAAGCCAGTTTGCTCTGGCTAGTAGGTAATAGGTAGGGGTTTAATCGTGCTCTCAAATTTGTTAACATAAAGGGAGACTTCAAATCATCAGAGGAAAGATCCAAAAAAGCATTAATCCATTCATCATGCACCAAAAAACCCATTTTAGCGTTTTTCAAAACTTGTCTTCTGTCAATCCAGTCGATAGCATCACCCAATTCTTTTTTGGTAGGTGTAGCACCTTCAACCATTTCAGCATATCTTTTACAAGTGATACATTTATCATCAACGTGTGAACAGTAACAGTTTAGTAGTGATAGATTGGTTGCTTGCTTGTAAAAACTTCCTCCTAGTACACAGTATACACATTCTTCCGTAAAATAAATCCTCAACATTTCATCAGAAACCTCAGCCAAAAAAGTCTTAAGTCCTATAGCATCGGAAGCTTCTTGGTGAGCAAAGTCTTCAACACGTAACATATTTGTTGTTACCCCGTTAAATTACAAAACGCGAATGATTCGTTTTCAAATTGAAATACCTATTTAATCATTCATTACTTTTTCTTTTTTTTGAGGTTAATTGTTATGCTAGCTCATGTAGATCTTCATAAATGCTTTAATTTCAACCTGACAACCATCGATTGGGCAAAGTTTTACTTCTGATGAGCATTCAGTAAGTGCTTTTTCCTTACACTCACTACAGTAAATGAGATGACCGCATGGAAGAGAGATATAATTTGCAATTACTTTTTTTTCATGTGACTCAGACACACATTGAGCGAGTTTGCTTTGCTTAGGCTGATCTTTATCTTTTTTTAACGAATCAATTGATTTAGCATCATTTTTTAACAGTGTTGACGAATTCTCAACAGATGTAAAATCATTTTCAAAAGTATGTAAGGCTTCAATCATAAAACCTATTCGCTCAAAAGCTTTTCCATTTAGCACTAAAACTTGCTCGATATCGTTTTGACTGTATCCTAGTTTTTTACAAATAAGTTTCATTTCTTCGGTGTCATTGTTGTGCGTTATTTGTTTTACTTTTTCTCGATATTTTTCAACCCGTCGCTTACACCTTTTGCCTTTTTCCGTTCGCATGTAAACATCCTCAACATACTCTTCACCTTTACTGCTGAGTAAAAAATAACAGTCTGGGAACCATCGACAGTGTTCCTCCCATGGTAGATCACTCTCTTTCCATTCTTTAAGTTCACCTGAGCAAAAGAAGCATTTTACACTATCTCCGAACTTAGTATAGTAGAAACCTGCATTGGAAAGGAGTTTCATGGAGACTTTACCCTTCCATTGTTTGAAACTGTCTTCTCTAGATGTTTCAGTAGCAAAACGTGGTGTACCAGCACGATCAATTGATATACCTAGAGGTAATACTTCTGCAGTTAAATCTCCTCTTCTAGTTTTTTGTTCTTCCATCGTATAACTTTTGACAATTGAGATGTTTTTCATTTCATCTGCAAGTAGTTTCCTAGGTCTATACACACGATTGTGAGTGTTAAATCTTCTAACAAATCGACAAAACGGAAAACTTTTAGCGTGTTCTTTCATCGGATGTTCATCTTCATCCTTCCAGTTTAGTAATACCCCTTGGCAAAAAGCACATCGAACAGCGTTGTCTTTTTCAAGGTTATAGAAACCAGCTCCAGCCATGTTTTCACCACAATGTTTACCTACTCGTCTCCAATTTGTAAGAAATGATTTTCTTCGATAACTTTCATCAAGCATTAAAGTCTCTCTTTCATAAAAAGAGAGTTCATTGCAAATGAACTTAAAAAAGTCCGTTGGGGAAAGTTGCGCAATAGTTTTTTGTAATTTTAATGACAAAAGACTACAGTGATTATCCAGATAAGTTGCGACGACATAAGTTATTGCAGTGGTATCAGGAAAAGTTCTTTGTAAAAACAACGACGAAGTAACGAGTAAACTATCATCTATCCATTCGGCGCAGTCTTTAGTATTTTCAAAGCAATTCCGAGTTTTTTGCATTTCTTTTTTTTCATTATAAATAGTGTTTGCTACATATCTGTTGTTTGTTACTCGACACATTATTTATATATAATATAAGTAGTAGCTTCAGTTATTACTCAAGTTGAAGTTTTGTTGGAAAGTTCTTTCCCTTTGATCTAGTTCGTTGTTATTCTAAAAAAAAAATGATAATGCTTTATAGCAAAAAATAAAAAAAAGACTAAGGTTTCAATTTTTTTCAATATACTTGAATTGATTACTATTGTAATAGAATGTAAATACTTACATCAGAAATGAAGACTTGTCTTTCTTTGAATTAAATGAATGATATTCCTAGTTGGTTGAACTTGAGCTGCTTTCTATAAAATTCGGATGAAGAAGGAGTACTTTTTTCATTTTGAAGTCCTGAAATAATAATAATAATAAAACATAATTAAAACTTACATACAACATTTTTTGATATCTTAAATAGTGAATAATCTTGTTTTTTTTTCAGAAAATGTCTTCATGTTTAAATTGATTACAATTAAAACAAAATATAGATACTTACATCACAAATGAAGACTTGTTTTCTTTGAATTAGATGAATTATACACACAGTTGTTTGAACTTCAGCTGTTTCCTATGTAATTCAAATGATAAAGAAGGAGTGCTGTAGTAGATGATGATGTAGTAGATCTTGTTCCTTCAGTTACTAACGATGAGGTGAATGCTTTCTGTATGGAAACAGTGCTTCTTATATAGCTTAAGTTGCACTGCTATGAATCAGCATTATTTTCACGTGAATGGAAACCGTTGCTTTCGCGGGAATAACAAAATTATTTTCACGCGAATACAAACCAATGCTTTCGCGGGAATAAATAATATATTTTCACGCGAATAGAAACCGATGCTTTCGCGGGAATAAATATTTTATTTTCACGCGAATACATCCCAATGTTTTCGCGGGAATAAATAATATATTTTCACGCGAATAGAAACCGTTGCTCTCGCGGGAATAAATATTTTATTTTCACGCGAATACAAACCAATGTTTTCGCGGGAATAAATAATTTATTTTCACACGAATGGAAACCGTTGCTTTCGCGGGAATAACAATTTTATTTTCACGCGAATACAAACCAATGTTTTCGCGGGAATAAATACTTTATTTTCACGCGAATGGAAACCCTTGCTTTCGCGGGAATAAATGTCAGCAACAGGAATTTATTAAAATTAAAAAGAAATTTATATTATTTGGTTATTGTTATAATTAGCAATTACAAAGATTTAGAAAATCTTTGTCAGCAACAGGAATTTAATTAATTAAAAAGAATGAAGTATTTAGTTAATGTATGATAGTAATAAATGTAGTGTAATAATTGTCAAGTAAATGTAATAATAATGCCTTGGCGGATGCTAAGCAGATGTAGTTTATTTATTGTTTGGCTAGAATTGAAATTGGAATTGCTGTAAGAAGCTGGATTATCAAAAGTGATATTTGGAATTATCTACTCTCTTTGGTTCTATTTTTAGTTCTATGTGTAATGGTGTAAATTGATTAGCACCCTGGACTGCAAGGAGAAAACTGTTGCTGACTTATGGTTCTCCCTGCCGTGGTAAGATAACAATTTACTTCTATTTAGAATGGAATGTTGAGAAATGAAAGTTGGTGATTATAAACATTCACTATTCATGGATCTTGAATAAAAATGGGTATAATCTATTTATAAAAAGCAAAGTGGTTAATAGGTAGTAAAGCAGGGATAAAGCTTAGATAAGACAATGCTATTCAGAGCAGAGTAAAATACAATATTGTATAAACAGTTAAACACAAATGCAGAAAATTTGAAAAGCAATTGGATTCTGGGTAATAATAATAGTTGGAGTTATCTGATCTATGAAGGGGCAACTCCACAGAAAACTTTTAACAAAGAAAATAAAATTATTTAATGAAGAGTCAATTACAGGAATGTTGTTATAATTAAAGTTCAAAAGTAGTTATAAAATCTTTTCACAAGATATTGGCTGAGATTTAAGGAACTTCTAAGTCTTTAGATTTACAAGATGTGAATAATATTAATTTTGTTATTGTTGAAATTGTACTGAGTTTAGAATTGTTAAGATTTGAAACCATTAAAATTTGGAATTATTGAAGTTTGAAACCAGCAATGTTTTTATGTGACACAAAATTTCTGCTAAATATTAGAGAGCAAGTTAGTTATGGTAATAAGGAACAGTCTTACAGAGTAAAATAGTCCAAAAGCTCCAGAGGTTAGAGTCAAAGGGTCGGCCAACTCCAAGGGCTCAGGTGACTGGTGGGATGCTGATGGAACTGGCTCCTGTTGCTGTCGACGGCGATAAAGTTGTTGATATGATATTAGTGTAGGATAATGTTTGTTGCAATACCTTCCGCGGGAAATTTGTTTGTTGACTTTGAAGTTTAGCTGTGGGCTTTAGTTTTCTGTAGGAATTGACGTCTGTGAACTTTTGTTGTTGTGGGCTTGTGAATCTTCTTTGAGTGTTTGGTCAGCTTGTAGTAATATGTTCTTCCAAGATTGGGATGATTTCGTCCAAGATTGGGATAGGTTAATATGTATGGATGTCTGTCTGTTGCAGAAAGCCGAAGCTGTTTATCTACAACCACAGATAGCGAGTAGAATCTGGAATATAGAGGTTGATAGCTGACAGAACTGTTTGTAAATCACAGCAACCTGAAGTCCTAGGTTGGGTGCTCTAACCGTGATAAATACTGACGGTGAGAAAATAATTGATGCCACAGAAAATTTGTATATTAAATATTGCCACAAATGTTGAGAATTTAGTTTGAGTACTGAACTGTGTGAGACTGCAGGCCTGCGTCTTCTCTCTATGAAATCTATATCAGTACTGCTGGATAAAATTTTACATTTTTTTGTTTCCACATGTACATTCACCAATCATTGAGCAAGGCCTCAGTCTCACAGCCAATCACTATTATCTTTATTATTAGTTTGCTGCTGAAATGTTTGTCAAAATTTACATTGTGCAACCCAAATATTTTTAGCTACACCTTTAATTTATAAAACTCTCACGCCCTTTTGTGTGGTGTGATTATTCATTTATTTTAATTGGATTCCTATATACTAAGATTTTATGGTAATATTGGCATTTGACACTTGCATCAATAATTAGGTGGACTTTGGTCAGTATATACATTCAGTTCTGTCAGTAGCTATAAAAAATCTTTGCATTGGGTTTGTATCCCTGGTTGTTATCATTTTTTTTTGTATAGATTGGAATACAAAATAACAGATCAATGAAACAGACATATCACAAACATCTCAATGGTTAAATTCAGGTGTTTAAAGCATAAGCGGTTAATAGCATTTTATTTGCAGCTTTCAAAAGGGTGTACACTGTATTTGCATGAAATGCTCATTTATAAATGGGTGGACTGTTTCATGGAATCAAGGGTGGATTGGCATATTCATACCTTACCCACTGTCTGCAATAGAATACAAGATTAGAATATATATTCACAACATGGTCATTTCATTTGTGCGGATGGGTCAGATTTATCAATGGTTAAAAGACGGGTCAGACAACCTTTTAATGCTCCATAAATTATCAATTCATAATCTAGTCTCCACCTTTCTAAGCCTTGTGACATTTCCAGTCCATCTAGCATGACTCATTTATTTTTAATACCTGTGTTGTTTCACTGATGTATAGCTTTGGCAGATGTATTACATTTACCATTTATCATTTTTGTTAGGATTCCAATAAATTTATTTTCTGCTGAGAGATGTTGAATGTATGTATGGAAGCACGCCCAAACAAGTTAATATTTTTCTTTGTTTGATTTTGGTCTCAATTTGCCTGAACATCTTGTTTGCCTGCACATCTTGACTTTTTGTTGGTGTTTCACGAGCATAATTACATTTGTACTGTTGTTGGTGTTTCACAAGCATAATTACATTTGTACTTTTGTTGGTGTTTCATAAGCATAATTACATTTGTATTACTGCTGTCATTTCTGTATCCTGACATAAATACTTTATTTTCACGCGAATGGAACCTGTTGCTTTCGCGGGAATAAAAATTTTATTTTCCCGCGAATACAAACCAATGCTTTTGCGGGAATAAATAATTTCTTTTCACGCGAATGGAAACCGTTGCTTTCGCGGGAATAAATATTTTATTTTCCCGCGAATACAAACCAATGTTTTTGCGGGAATAAATAATTTATTTTCCCGCGACTGGAACCTGTTGCTTTCGCGGGAATAAGAATTTTATTTTCCCGCGAATACAAACCAATGTTTTCGCGGGAATAAATAATTTATTTTCCCGCGAATGGAACCTGTTGTTTTCGCGGGAATGAACATTTTATTTTCCCGCGGATACAAACCAATGCTTTCGCGAGAATAAATAATTTATTTTCACGCGAATGGAAACTGTTGCTTTCGCGGGAATAAATATTTTATTTTCACGCGAATACAAACCAATGTTTTCGCAGGAATAAAAATGTTATTTTCCCGCGAATACAAACCAATGTTTTCGCGGGAATAAATAACTTATTTTCACACGAATGGAAACCGTTGCTTTCGCGGGAATAAATATTTTATTTTCCCGCGAATACAAACCAATACTTTCGCGGGAATAAATACTTTATTTTCACGCGAATGGAAACCGTTGCTTTCGCGGGAATAAATATTTTATTTTCCCGCGAATACAAACCAATACTTTCGCGGGAATAAATACTTTATTTTCACGCGAATGGAAACCGTTGCTTTCGCGGGAGTGGAAATTTTATTTTCACGTGAATAAAAACCAATGCTTTCGCGGGAATATCGCGTGAAAAACTGCTGAGTCATAGATATATTATAAAGAAGGTTTCACGAGATGTTTTTTCATAGGGTTAATTAGTACAGCTTTAGCTATTTAAGAACCACTGTTTTCACACAGAAAGCATCCAGTTCTACAATAGCTAGCAAAGAAGCAACATCTACACAGCAACTACTACATTTACTTGAAACTATAGAAAGACTTTCATTCAATAAGGTGAGAATCACTAAATAATTCTTTAACATATATTGATAAAAAACTTCAACTAGATTTGCTATAATACTTCAGAAAGTTAATTTTATGTTTTAATATTTTGTTCTTATTAATAAAAGATCAAATAGTTTCACCATAATGCATCAGAAAAATTATTATGGTTTTGATTATGTGTTTATTTTATAAATATCTAGTTAGTTTATTCTTTTCAAAATATTTTTCAAATTCCACCCATCTGTTACATATTTTTTACTCTCTTTTCAGTTCCAACTTCCGACTGAACGCTCTGAATATGAATGAAGACCGTAATACCTCATTTCTCTCAACATTCGAACCATACTCTGATGATAAAGAAAATATCCCTCCTGATTCACATATAATAAGAAGGAAACTGAAAACAATTTGACCAAAGCCATGGGATTCGGATAGAAATAAAACGATTGACTATACTTGGACTTTGAAAGCACCATCTCCTTCTCATCTTTCCTGCTTGTCAAAAAATGCTGCTAGTTTGCTCAATTCTTGCGATACCAATGACAGAGTAATGATTGGAAGGTTTCAACCACTTCACTTAAATCAAACGCCATCACTTCTCGAGATAATCTCCATCGAAAGACCAACTGAGGATGTATATAAAAACTTATGCATTATCCGCTACAATGTCGAAACATTTGGCAACAGACGACAAGTGAGGTCTATGGTGAGAAATGAGGATTACAACAAATTAGCTCCAACACAACCAGATGTTCCAAAACTGGCGGTTTTTATGGGATTCGATTCAGACAAGCATCCAATCTTTCACCCTATCAACTTCCCATCCAATATTTCCCTTGAGGAAGCTAAACAGCTAAGTAGATTAATAAAAAAAAAAACACCTACTCAGTTGATCAGTATGGTTCGTATCGCAACACTCTCTCAATTTGCTGTTGGAAGTGTAATCAGTTTTGAATCTCCTCAAATATCAACTCAGTTAACATTACCTAATGGAGAAGTGGTGATGGATGCGCTACTGGTAAACTACAGATGTTTGCAATATGATGGTTTGATGATGGGAGTTCTATATATACCTGAAAAACATGCTAGCAACGTCAAACAAATTGGAACAGGAGTCATACTTGTAAGAAATCGTGAAGTTAGTAGATTTGGTTATCATCGACATGATATAATCACATTCACAGCATTACAAGCGATAGAAACGGCTCAAAACCTATCCAACAAACTTGATGATTCCAACCAGATGAAGTACTTTACTACAGATGAGGTTGTTGAGAACAAGGTCTTAGTGCTTTCAATGGGAGTGGGAAACACATCTTCTACATCTGTAAAGTTTCCGTCATGTTTATCTATAAAATTTCTTAGTAAAATAACTTGCCTAGCTGACTCACAGTCACGTTGCTGCCTAGTGCACTTCCCCAAAACCACAACATTAAAAACTTGTCCCCAATTTATTACTTTAAACTCTGATTTGTCCTCATTTATTGCCTTTGCACTCACGCTGCCTTTGTGAAGTCACTATTGCCAATGGTGATGAGCCATCTCTTCATTTTTGTTAGCAACCACTTTTTCACGAGCACCCGATGGAGAAAGAGGTGCCACACCAACTTTATTCATATACAATATTTACAACAATTTATTATTCTTTACAACTTATCATACTGCTATACATAGATAATACATATCTAATCCCCTAACTCTCTCCTGGAAGAGTGAAAGAGGTATGTTTTTACTCACAATATTATACTTCATGTTTCAATCATTTTTATTAATTTTGTGGAATTACTTTGTTTTTGTAACCTTTGCTAGCTGCTGCTCTTATGTTATCAAGTTTTCATTACATACATTGTAGTTTCACGGTGTTATTGATGTTACAATAAATTTCATCAGACATCAGTATGTGCTCTAAACGTTAATTTGGGAGGGAGGTTACAACATCTTTGAGAGAACCAACACCCCCTGGTGAAAACTATATTCAAAAAGAGCATGTCAGACAAGACAACATAGTGAGTATTTTTTATTTAATGTAAACTAACTGATACAAGTAATACTTCCAATTAGATAATATTTATTTATAAAGCAATTATTTTTTGTTTTGCTTTAGATAAAAGAGAGAGAATCAAAAACACTTGATGAAAATTATGCTCAAGAAAAAACAAACCGAACAATATAACTTGGTGAGTTACTTCCCTTTACTATATAATGTTAACTAACCAATGTAAAAAGAACTATAATTCAAATTCATGTAATTATTTTACATTTTTGTTTAATCATCCTATACTAATACATAACTTTTTATTTTAGTTCATTATGGAATCAAAAGTACATAGAACAGAAGTCTTCCTTCCTAAGTTATAACATCAGTACAACAATGACGACATTGTAAAGAAAAAGACTATCATCCATTGATTGTCATTACAAGTTGTAGTGCTTTGTATTACTTAGTATTTACTAACTCTAGCTATATTATACAAGAATATTTTGCTACTTATTATGTAATAAATGTATATAATCATATATTGATTCAATGTAGTTATATCTCCTCATTCTTCTCTCCTCTCTCTCAAAATATCATATGAGTTCGAGTTATGTAAAAAAATTATCAAAACTTGAATGTCATGCATTCAAAATCTATATGCTATAAGTTCAAATTAAGTAAAAAAATAATCAAAACACAAATGCCACTTAAATGCCACTCAAATGCCACTCAAATACCCCTCAAATAAAATACAATATAAACTCGGCGAATTCATCCAACGTCGTAACCCATTGCCTAAACTCCAAGATCAAATCCACAAAAAAACACTTGGTAGGGAGATCTGCTCATATATTACTACTCACATACACACATACACACATACACACCCACCTACACACCTACACAACTACACGCCTACACGCCTACACACCTACACGCCTACACGCCTAAACACCTAGACGCCTACACACCTACACGCCTACACGCCTACACGCCTACACGCCTACACGCCTACACGCCTACACGCCTACACGCCTACACGCCTACACGCCTACACGCCTACACGCCTACACGCCTACACCTACACACCTACACACCTACACACCTACACGCCTACACACCCACACACCTACACACCTACACATCTACACACCTACACACATACACACCTACACACCTACACACCTACACGCATACACACCTACACACCTACACACATACACACCTACACACCTACACACATACACACATACACACATACACACATACACACCTACACACATACACACCTACACACCTACACACATACACACCTACACACCTACACACCTACACACCTACACACCTACAAGCCTACACTCTTACACACCTACACACCTACACACCTACACACCTACACACATACACACATACACACCTGCACACATACACATATACACACCTACACACCTACACACATACACACATACACACCTACACACCTACACACCTACACACCTACACACCTACACACATACACACCTACACACCTACACACATACACACATACACACCTACATACCTACACACCTACACACATACACACCTACACACCTGCACACCTACACACCTACACACCTACACACCTACACACCTACACACATACACATACACATACACACCTACACACATACACACATACACACCTACACACATACACACCTACACACATACACACCTACACACCTACACACCTACACACCTACACACATACACACCTACACACCTACACACATACACACATACACACCTACACACCTACACACATACACACATACACACCTACACACCTACACACCTACACACCTACACACCTACACACATACACACCTACACACCTACACACATACACACATACACACCTACATACCTACACACCTACACACATACACACCTACACACCTGCACACCTACACACCTACACACCTACACACCTACACACCTACACACATACACATACACATACACACCTACACACATACACACATACACACCTACACACATACACACCTACACACATACACACCTACACACCTACACACCTACACACCTACACACATACACACATACACATCTACACACATACACACCTACACACATACACACATACACACCTACACACCTACACACCTACACACCTACAAGCCTACACTCTTACACACCTACACACCTACACACCTACACACATACACACCTACACACATACACACCTACACACCTACACACATACACACCTACACACCTACACACCTACACACCTACACACATACACACATACACACCTACATACCTACACACCTACACACATACACACCTACACACCTACACACATACACACCTACACACCTACACACATACACACCTACACACCTACACACCTACACACATACACACATACACACACACACACCTACACACCTACACACCTACACACCTACACACCTACACACATACACACCTACACACCTACACACATACACACATACACACCTAAACACCTACACACCTGCACACCTATTAGTGCTGTATTTAGATTAGCTGGTTTACGTAAAGCAAAGTCAATAAAAAATTATTTGATATTTATTGGTTCTTTGACTAACTACATTACCGATGAACTAAAACCAGAAACTGGCTGATATTGATGTATGAAACATGTGTGCTTGCGTTTGTAAATAAACCCAAGTCACTGCTGCTACCATTAAATCATTTCCTTAGAGAGTAATTCCTCTGCTACGGAAATGATATGCAAGCTTTCATCACCACAATTGAGTGTTTATATGCTATACAACCCATGAACTGTTATATGCTACATGTACATCTACCAATTAGCTACCGATTTGCCCCATAGATAGGATATGACTACAGGGTGTTTTCTCTATTCTTTTCTCTACTTGCCATTCTCAAGCAATACCGATTAAAATCGCTGTATTTGATGTCATAGCTCGCTGTAACATGCTTTGCAACAGCACATGGGGCCCTCATGAATGACCCAATTTACACAGATGCTTGGGCTTGAGAAACAGTTTTATTGGTAACGTTGAAACTGTGAGGAGTGATTTGATTGGTCAACTCTTGAACTGCTCACCGATTTTTTGATTCAGATCAAAACCTGCCGTATGTCTCAAATACAATGCTATTAATTGTTTTGGTTCATTTAGCCAAAACGTAAGTAAAAAAACCCTTACTTGGTAGGCATAATTGGTACCTAATCAATAGATGTACATTGCGCCTAAGAGACACTGGGTGCTTGTTTGTTTGACCAAAACGCTTTGCTTTCGTTTATCTCCTTTTTATGAAATGCTCCAGCAATATATATCTTGCAACTTCCTTCCCAATTCAATTGATAGCAGTTCCATTACTCCTAGTTTTGCCTAGTATTCGATCCATAATTGTGTGGGGAATTCCATTACGTGAAAGCTTCATACTTTGGAAAGTTTAGTATAAACCAGTGTCATAAGCCGTGGGACCAATATTGTTTAGATTACGATCATGATTGGTTAAGATATGCAGATGCTATTTTATCGGCCAAATAAACCCATATAAGTTCAGCGACTCGCCAGTTGCAGTTCACCTCGTTGGGAGGGACGACTGGCAGGTCAACAAGGCAAATCTCAGCTCTTGTACCCCAAACGGCACTCCCTTGGGAGTGCCGTATAAAGGTAATATAAACGTCATATAATATAAACACAATGTATTGGTTTAAATTGTTTTTTTCATCCTCTGTAAATATTATATATAAATTATTATTATTTATTATTATAATAATTATTATATTAATTATACAGTTGGCTAGTAGTGTGTGTAGTAGTAGTTATTCATTGTTGGAAGAAATGTGTTTTGTTTTGGTCTGCGTCGCGTCATGTATGTAGCAAACTGGTGTTGCAATAATAAAAGCAAATTAATAAATATAATCATAATAATTTTAATAATAATAATAATTGTAATAATAGTGTGCAGGATTTTCCTATAACTGTATTAGTTATACCGGTAGCTACCTGCACTACCTCTAGGCAAGAGAGCTACTTGTCTGTCTCTACAGTCTGTTGGTCAGGTAGGCTTACTGGCGTCCACCCATCAGCATGTCAGCTGGGGGGAAGGAGCACTAGGAGTTACTACCTGCCGAACACGGCTGTCGTCTGGCTACTGTCGTCGGATAACACTGAATGCTGCTTGGACCTGTAGGTCGTAGGAGCGGTTATCTTATGAACAGTCTAGTCGTCTGTTATAGTGTATCAAGAATAAGCTTGAATGAGTGAATGCTGCTTGTATTCTGAATTGAATAAAACCAGTTGAGTCTCCCCAAGGATACTACTGTGTGAGGAGACTGAAACGCATTTATATAACAAAGAGGCGGTGCCAAAAATAGCCTCAAAGTAATTAATAACATGTGGAAAGTAATACTAATAATAATGTCGAGAGTATAACAGCGATCGTTATATGCACATATATAAGATAGAATAAATGTAAAGTGGAATCGCTAATTGCACTGTCCTTTGTTGTAGATTTGTTTGTCGTTCTTCCTGTACAATAGTATTATTGCAAACCTCTCAAATATAATATTTGAGAGGTTTGCAATAATACTATTATTACAATTATTATTATTATTAAAATTATTATGATTCTATTTATTATTATTATTATATTTTATTTATAATATTTAATATTATAAATAAAATATAATAATAATAATAATAAAATTATTATTATTATAATTTTACTGTTATTACTTACCATTATTATTAAAATTATTATAGGATTATTTCAGGATTATTATTTATTATAATAATTATTATTAAATTATTATTATTAATTACCCCTAACCTCCTGAGATATCCAATACTTTCCTCAGTATAATAGTAGTGGCCGTTCCTGGTAGAGCAGAAAATCAAATCCTGTCCACTTCCTTCTGCTGTAAATCTATCATCATCCCCAGATATTTTTCTAACTTTGCCACTGCAGCAGTGGAGCAGTGGCACTGCTCCAAGTGCTCCTACAACAACAGGGATCACACTTACAGATGTTATCCAAAGTCTACGTAATTCTCTCACCAGATCTTGATATTTCTCAACCTTTTCTTTTTCTTTGTCTTCTACTCTAGCATCTCCAGGCACTGCAATGTCAATAATAATCCACGTGTGGTCCTTATCCTTGTCTTTCACGGCGATGTCTGGTCTGCGGGTTTGTATCACATGATCAGTCTGAACGTTGAAATCCCACAGAATCTTTGCCTTGTCATTTTCGCTAACTTTTTTTGCATGATGTTCATACCAGTTCTTAGCATGCTGCAGTCCATATCTCCTACAAAGATTCCAGTGCACTAATTGTGCAACCTTGTCATGTCTCTTCTTATAATCTGTTTGAGCCATCTTAGAACACTCGCATAGCATGTGAGACATTGTTTCATCTCTTTCATTACACATTCTGCTCAAAGGTGTTCCCGATTGCTTTTCTATATCCACTTTTCTCCATCGTGTCGGTAATGGTCTTGTGCTGCTGTGATCAGTCCTTCAGTCTCTTTTTTCATATATCCATTTTTCATCCACTTATAGGTCTTCTTTCTGTCTGTTTTGTCTGCTATTTTTGTATATTGTCCATGTAATGCCTTTTCTTTCCATTCCTTCTCGTTGGTTTCTCTTTAATTTTCCTGGTATTCTATTTTCGTTTTCTCCTTCAATAATTTCTTCAAGAATCTATTACATCCTTTCTCTTCACACCTGATGTAATCTGACGAACCATGTTCCTCTGTCCTCACTGTTTCTTCTGCTAATCTAAGCCCTCTTCCTCCCTCATTCCTCGGTAAGTACAGTCTAGCCACATTAGCTCTTGGGTGCAACGCTCTATTAATAGGTCATAATTTCCGTGTCTTTCTGTCAATGCCGTTTAACTCATCCTGTGTCCAATCAAGTATCCCTCCAGAGTATCTGAGCACAGCTACTGAACATGTGTTGATTGCTCTGATAACATTTCCTCCATTCAATTTATTATTTACTATTATTATTATTAATTATTATTAATAATATATAATAATAAGTAGTATTATATATTACAATTTTTTTAATTTGTTTTTATTGCAACATAGTTTGTTACTAGTAACTAGTCATACAACAACATTATGGTGGCTCGTAATGTTAAAAGGCTTCGTTGTCAAAACGCATGAACGGATTTGAAATAGTCTAGACCTAAGTGAAGTAATCTTTACTTAGGTCTAGACGGTTTGCAAAGCGTCTTTTAGAAAGCGTTTAGAAGATTTGCAAAACTTCAGACTATTTTAAAACTGTTCAAACGGTTTGGAAATCATTCAGATGTTTTAAACACAAAATATTCTGAGCCACCATATACAGCATGGCTCAATGTGCACATGAGAATAATAATATGTTTTCAATAATAACGTTATTAAAAATCTTCTGTTATAAGCAAAATAAATACAAGGGGAATGAACGTCAACAGGAATGAATGCAGACACAGCTGGAATGAACGTAGACACATCATGGAATGAATGTCGACATACCTGGAACGAATGTCGACTATACAACAAACCAGAGAATTTATACTTTCATTCCCTGATGTGTCTACGTTTGTTCTCGGCGGTATATAACATGTCATTTTGATTTTCATTCCAGGAGATGTCTATTTTGGGAAAAAACGATAATTTATTTTGCTCCTGGAACGAACGTCAAAACGAAAGTTGAAATGTTGCCAGGAATGAATGTCGTCACTTCCTAGAATGAACGTCGAGTTTTTTCTCTCTCTAACATAGTCGACTTTCATTGCAAGTCTGTCAATGTTCATTCCAGGATGTGTCTATGTTCATTCCAACTATGTCTGCATTCATTCCTGTCGACGTTCATTCCTGTCTACGTTCGTTACAAATTCCTCTATAAAGTATAAATATAAACGTGAAAAGTATCTGCCTGTTTGTCCTTTTGATATATGCGTATTTCCACCATGCTGAGAGAGTTGAGAGCTGCTGTACAAACATTCGTTGACCCAATTATTTGCTAGGTCAGGTTTTTTTTGTCGTTTAGACTTGAACCGAAGGTAGTTGTGGTTTTAGTTTCTTTTCATAGAAATCGTTGGAGCCAAGTCACAGAACATCACATTTTTACGGTGGTTCATAATGTGAGACGTTTTCGCTTTCAAAAGCGAATGAATTGTTTTGAATTTGTATTCAAACCTGCCAGATTGCCTTTTACACTGAAAATAGTTCAGCAAATGTGGTAAACAGTTTAATGAAAATGAACTGCATCTCAATACAGGCTTAACACTGATGATAAATACATGTCGGCTTTAATAATTGTGGAATTTCATGCAACAAAACTGTATTTCCTGTCTTACAGACATGCAATTGTACAAACGTAATGATAAAAAGTGTGCTTATGTTATGCTAGTTTTCAAGTAGATTTCATATGTTTAATATTTAAGTGTTTGTGATACGTGTGATATATCATATAACCAGTGATATATCATATAACCAGTGGTATATCATATACCCACTGGGTATATGATATACCACTGGGTATATGATATATCACTGGGTATATGATATATCACTGGGTATATGATATACCACTGGGTATATGATATACCCAGTGGTATATCATATACCCAGTGATATATCATATACCCAGTGATATATCATATACCCAGTGATATACCATATACCCAGTGGTATATCATATACCCAGTGATATATCATATACCCAGTGGTATATCATATACCCAGTGATATATCATATACCCAGTGGTATATCATATACTCAGTGATATATCATATACCCAGTGGTATATCATATACCCAGTGATATATCATATACCCAGTGGTATATCATATACTCAGTGATATATCATATACCCAGTGATATATCATATACCCAGTGATATATCATATACCCAGTGATATATCATATACCCAGTGATATACCGTATACCCAGTGATATATCATATACCCAGTGATATATCATATACCCAGTGATATATCATATACCCAGTGATATATCATATACCCAGTGGTACATCATATACCCAGTGGTATATCATATACCCAGTGATATATCATATACCCAGTGATATATCATATACCCAGTGATATATCATATACCCAGTGATATATCATATACCCAGTGATATACCATATACCCAGTGGTATATCATATACCCAGTGGTATACAGACTACAGTATAAAACGCTCATGTCTCTTATATAGGTGACATAATCCAAGATAACAGTAAGTATTGCTCTACTAATTCATATTGTTTTGTTGTAGATAATATTCAAGTACAGAAATTTCTCTCAATCTATACTCATACTACAGCGTATGTATCTACTTTATTATGGTCTTACTTCGATGCTATTTCTCTGTGTAACCCGAATGTATACGGTAAATAGTGAATCGCTTTTGTACAATAGCTTGTATTTGTAGTGAAATAGTTTGTATGCACCAATAAAGAGCATACAAAACATAGTTGACTCTCTCTCTACCCAATCCAAAATTGTCATTTGTAACCAGTGTCTGCCGGGTGTGGCTCGTTGTATCAATGCAGTAAAATTTCTTGTTTATTATTACATATGTCTGTCTACAGCGCGGCAATTTTTAGTAATTCCAAAACCTTTATGCAATGTTATTAACTCAGGGATTGTCTTTTTTAGCATTGCTTCTTTACCCAATAATAACGTCTTATAAAATTTTTGAACTTTTTACAGCCCAGCAGTTGATATCTGGTTCATTATAACAAAACAACGAAGCAAACTAGCCGTTAGTACTATAGACCTAGTGTAGACTGAGTTCTAACTAGGCTGAGTTTCAGTTTAACCACCGCAAACTTCTGCAGGCTGATTTATAATAGTTGTCATTTTCACCACCTGATCACATGACCTACGTGTACCAATCATGTGCTTCGTCCCATGATTGTGTGAATCAATTTAATTGAACTAGTTTCCATGGTAACCCATCCATTAATAGCAGCATACACCAAATAAATTCGTTTCTGGTGTGAAGTAATAAATGAAGCAAAATAGGTCTAGTTTTGAGAAAAAGGCGAAGCCGCTTGACTGCCACAATGTCGTTTTTAGTGGTTTGTTCACTATGGGCAACTTCCGCTTTATATTACATGTACAGCATTTTTACAACCAAAACATGCATGAGGAAATTCTAGTATAACTAATTTTTTGTTACTAATACCAGAATTTTTATCTATAAGGTGATTATACTTGTGGAAAAGTGCCTTTGTAATGTAGATCATATCATGAGAGAATGTTTGAAATAATGCCATCATCGTAGCTATCTCCACGATAGCAGTAAAAACATAACTTATCGTCGCAGTCATCACTGATACATTTCTAGCAGATTTGCCATGTCGTTTTTTTTCCCAATCAGAGTCGAGTAGGAAGGATGAAAGTTGATCATGTCTGTTCCACGCGGTCCCAAAGTAATTGATCATTATATTTGGTAGAACGCTGGATATTGATCACAATCTGTATTGTGTTATGGGTTAGTTAGGATACAGCCACTTGTCTTCAGCCCATTCTGGGGTTCAGAAATTTTGTTTTATTTTTGCATTACTGTATTCCATAGCAGTTAGTTTGAATCGATGTTATAGATAGCAAATGGATATCTCCAGCGGTGGAGATGTTGTATTCCAGAGAGTTACCCTCTCTTGAAATATTTACACGTTCAAAACATGTTTATTGAGAGTATTTCGGAGTTCTTTGGTTGCTTTATACTGTTTGTTCTTTAGCTGTGAATGCGCATCAGTATCAGTATCAGATGATAAAAAACGTTTACCTTTGGAATCTCATCTCTCTATCTATTCACAACCTGCTGACACAAGGTATATATTATTGTAATACAAATACACTTCTGTTTATTTATTTCACTTTTGGTGTTTGTTATTCTGTACACTGTTAGTAGTACTTGTACTAACTAATGTATTGTACTAACTAGTGTATTGTACTAACTAGTGTATTGTACTAACTAGTGTATTGTACTAACTAGTGTATTGTACTAACTAGTGTATTGTACTAACTAGTGTATTGTACTAACTAGTGTATTGTACTAACTAGTGTATTGTACTAACTAGTGTATTGTACTAACTAGTGTATTGTACTAACTAGTGTATTGTACCAACTAGTGTATTGTACTAACTAGTGTATTGTACTAACTAATGTATTGTACTAACTAGTGTATTGTACTAACTAATGTATTGTACTAACTAGTGTACTGTACTAACTAATGTATTGTACTGACTAGTGTATTGTACTAACTAGTGTATTGTACTAACTAGTGTATTGTACTAACTAATGTACTGTACTAACTAGTGTATTGTACTAACTAGTGTATTGTACTAACTAATGTATTGTACTAACTAGTGTATTGTACTAACTAGTGTATTGTACTAACTAATGTATTGTACTAACTAGTGTATTGTACTAACTAGTGTATTGTACTAACTAGTGTGTTGTACTAACTAGTGTATTGTACCAACTAGTGTATTGTACTAACTAATGTATTGTACTAACTAATGTATTGTACTAACTAGTGTATTGTACTAACTAGTGTATTGTACTAACTAGTGTATTGTACTAACTAATGTATTGTACTAACTAGTGTATTGTGCTAACTAGTGTATTGTGCTAACTAGTGTATTGTACTAACTAGTTTATTGTACTAACTAGTGTATTGTACTAACTAGTGTATTGTACTAACTAGTGTATTGTACTAACTAATGTATTGTACTAACTAGTGTATTGTACTAACTAGTGTATTGTACTAACTAGTGTGTTGTACTAACTAGTGTATTGTACTAACTAGTGTATTGTACTAACTAATGTATTGTACTAACTAGTGTATTGTGCTAACTAGTGTATTGTGCTAACTAGTGTATTGTACTAACTATTGTATTGTACTAACTAACTAGTGTATTGTACTAACTAGTGTATTGTACTAACTAATGTACTGTACTAACTAGTGTATTGTACTAACTAGTGTATTGTACTAACTAATGTATTGTACTAACTAGTGTATTGTACTAACTAACTAGTGTATTGTACTAACTAGTGTATTGTACTAACTAATGTACTGTACTAACTAGTGTACTGTACTAACTAGTGTATTGTACTAACTAATGTATTGTACTAACTAGTGTATTGTACTAACTAACTAGTGTATTGTACTAGCTAGTGTATTGTACTAACTAGTGTATTGTGCTAACTAGTGTATTGTACTAACTAGAGTATTGTACTAACTAGTGTATTGTACTAACTAGTGTATTGTACTAACTAGTGTATTGTACTAACTAATGTATTGTACTAACTAGTGTATTGTACTAACTAGTGTATTGTACTAACTAGTGTGTTGTACTAACTAGTGTATTGTACTAACTAGTGTATTGTACTAACTAATGTATTGTACTAACTAGTGTATTGTGCTAACTAGTGTATTGTGCTAACTAGTGTATTGTACTAACTATTTATTGTATTGTACTAACTAACTAGTGTATTGTACTAACTAGTGTATTGTACTAACTAATGTACTGTACTAACTAGTGTATTGTACTAACTAGTGTATTGTACTAACTAATGTATTGTACTAACTAGTGTATTGTACTAACTAACTAGTGTATTGTACTAACTAGTGTATTGTACTAACTAATGTACTGTACTAACTAGTGTATTGTACTAACTAGTGTATTGTACTAACTAATGTATTGTACTAACTAGTGTATTGTACTAACTAACTAGTGTATTGTACTAGCTAGTGTATTGTACTAACTAGTGTATTGTGCTAACTAGTGTATTGTACTAACTAGAATATTGTACTAACTAGTGTATTGTACTAACTAGTGTATTGTACTAACTAGTGTATTGTACTAACTAATGTATTGTGCTAACTAGTGTATTGTACTAACTATTTATTGTATTGTACTTACTAACTAGTGTATTGTACTAACTAGTGTATTGTACTAACTAATGTACTGTACTAACTAGTGTATTGTACTAACTAGTGTATTGTACTAACTAATGTATTGTACTAACTAATGTATTGTACTAACTAATGTATTGTACTAACTAACTAGTGTATTGTACTAACTAGTTTATTGTACTAACTAATGTATTGTACTAACTAGTGTATTGTACTAACTAGTTTATTGTACTAACTGATGTACTGTACTAACTAGTGTACTGTACTAACTAGTGTATTGTACTAACTAGTGTATTGTACTAACTAATGTATTGTACTAACTAGTGTATTGTACTAACTAGTGTATTGTACTAACTGATGTATTGTACTAACTAGTGTATTGTACTAACTAGTGTATTGTACTAACTAGTTTATTGTACTAACTGATGTATTGTACTAACTAGTGTACTGTACTAACTAGTGTATTGTACTAACTAGTGTATTGTACTAACTAATGTATTGTACTAACTAGTGTATTGTACTAACTAGTGTATTGCACTAACTAGTTTATTGTACTAACTGATGTATTGTACTAACTAGTGTATTGTACTAACTAGTGTATTGTACTAACTAGTTTATTGTACTAACTGATGTATTGTACTAACTAGTGTACTGTACTAACTAGTGTATTGTACTAACTAGTGTATTGTACTAACTAATGTATTGTACTAACTAGTGTATTGTACTAACTAGTGTATTGTACTAACTAGTGTACTGTACTAACTAGTGTATTGTACTAACTAGTGTATTGTACTAACTAATGTATTGTACTAACTAGTGTATTGTACTAACTAGTGTATTGTACTAACTAGTGTATTGTACTAACTAGTGTATTGTACTAACTAGTGTATTGTACCAACTAGTGTATTGTACTAACTAGTGTATTGTACTAACTAATGTATTGTACTAACTAGTGTATTGTACTAACTAGTGTATTGTACTAACTAGTGTATTGTACTAACTAGTGTATTGTACTAACTATTGTATTGTACTAACTAACTAGTGTATTGTACTAACTAGTTTATTGTACTAACTAATGTATTGTACTAACTAGTGTATTGTACTAACTAGTTTATTGTACTAACTGATGTACTGTACTAACTAGTGTACTGTACTAACTAGTGTATTGTACTAACTAGTGTATTGTACTAACTAATGTATTGTACTAACTAGTGTATTGTACTAACTAGTGTATTGTACTAACTGATGTATTGTACTAACTAGTGTATTGTACTAACTAGTGTATTGTACTAACTAGTTTATTGTACTAACTGATGTATTGTACTAACTAGTGTACTGTACTAACTAGTGTATTGTACTAACTAGTGTATTGTACTAACTAATGTATTGTACTAACTAGTGTATTGTACTAACTAGTGTATTGCACTAACTAGTTTATTGTACTAACTGATGTATTGTACTAACTAGTGTATTGTACTAACTAGTGTATTGTACTAACTAGTTTATTGTACTAACTGATGTATTGTACTAACTAGTGTACTGTACTAACTAGTGTATTGTACTAACTAGTGTATTGTACTAACTAATGTATTGTACTAACTAGTGTATTGTACTAACTAGTGTATTGTACTAACTAGTGTACTGTACTAACTAGTGTATTGTACTAACTAGTGTATTGTACTAACTAATGTATTGTACTAACTAGTGTATTGTACTAACTAGTGTATTGTACTAACTAGTGTATTGTACTAACTAGTGTATTGTACTAACTAGTGTATTGTACCAACTAGTGTATTGTACTAACTAGTGTATTGTACTAACTATTGTATTGTACTAACTATTGTATTGTACTAACTAGTGTATTGTACTAACTATTGTATTGTACTAACTAGTGTATTGTACTAACTATTGTATTGTACTAACTAGTGTATTGTACTAACTAGTGTATTGTACTAACTAGTTTATTGTACTAACTGATGTATTGTACTAACTAGTGTATTGTACTAACTAGTGTATCGTACTAACTAGTGTATTGTACTAACTAGTGTATTGTACTAACTAGTGTATTGTACTAACTAACTAGTGTATTGTACTAACTAGTGTATTGTACTAACTAGTGTATTGTACTTACTAGTGTATTGTACTAACTAGTGTATTGTACTAACTAATGTATTGTACTAACTAGTGTATTGTACTAACTAGTGTATTGTACTAACTAGTGTATTGTACTAACTAACTAGTGTATTGTACTAACTAGTGTACTGTACTAACTAGTGTATTGTACTAACTAGTGTATTGTACTAACTAGTGTATTGTACTAACTAGTGTATTGTACTAACTAGTGTATTGTACTAACTAGTGTATTGTACTAACTATTGTATTGTACTAACTAGTACCTCACACAACTGAAGTGAATGCATCTTTCTTATGGCTATTTGAAAAGGCTTGACCAAAAATAGAATCAATGTAATTTTATACTTGGACTGAAATAAAAGTATTGCTGCTGCGTGTTACAATACCAATAGTTGACTTGACTGAGTATTAGCGTACAAGTGTTCATCATTATGTAACTCTTGTAGCTTTTTTGTGCGCGGTAACTCCGTTATATCTTATGTTGTGGAGTGACTGACAGCTCAACGGAGAGACACATCTCCAATATTTTATTTTGTCTACGACTGACAAGCTAGTTGCACATAGGTATACACATGTTTTAGATGTCGGTATAATTATGAAGGAAAAGCTATAATACATGGAAAATCAAGTACAAAAACCAAAGAAACCTATCCTAGTATACAAGTAAGTTATTGCTAGTTATGTAATGTTCTGTGAGTGTAATGCCTTCTAGCTGTAGTTAGTTATATTGTTAAAGTAGCTAGTAGAGTTTACTACTGATTGTGGCCACATGTAAGTAGATTTCTCACCGATTCCAATTTCAACTTATATAAAGGATTCTCAGAAAATGTTTTGTGGCTCCCAAATAAATGGCTGTACCGTTGGGTAGTTCTGCCATAAATAAATCACTGGAAACTCAGCAGTTGAAAGAGTTTATTATAGTTTCTCTACAATGATCTCTACTGTACTAACTACTGGTTTCTTGTATGACCTGACCAAGTAGTCATAGATATCAGTTGATGTCTCTGGTAGGTGCACAATGTCATTGGATGCTGTCAGATAACCTGTTCTCTGCTGACTCCTGATGGAAAGACTCATCCCTTCTTTCTGGAAGGGACAGACTGCTGGAAGGGAAGGTGTGAAAAGAAAGTTGAAATTACAAAAGATAACAGTTGCATAGAGTAAGTTTTACTCATATATACATAATATACTTTTTATTTATTATGTAACATCTTTTGTTAACTTGCTCAGTGAATTGCTCCCTGTTCAGATTTCCTGGGCTATCCATTTGTCGAGTTAAAACAAGTGAACTACAGAATGCTCTTGTAAAAAAGCAGAAGGTTGGAGATGACCCATTAAAAAGTAAGTAAATATTGTACATATTTGTGTCTTGTTTATTTCTTTTCATGTTATGTAATATTGTTTGTTTTTTGTTCCCTGCACAGAGGGGTTTAATCACTTAGAGACGGAGCAGTTAAAGCAGATTTCACTGCAGAAGTTCAAGTTATGCTTTCAAGTCACCTACACAGATGTACATGGAGTCCCTTGTACCCTACGTCCTCTCTGCTCTGATGTCATACAAGATACTAGTAAGTTTTGTATACAAACATTTACTTGTCTGTATCAGCTGTCATCTCTGTTAGCACTCCATATTATACCATATACCTTCTATGTATTGGATATATTTAGTGTACAGCTGCAGTAATAAACTTCGTATACTCTTTTTGTGTTATTACAAAAAATTCTTTTCCAGAAAACGCTAAAGGTTTGGATATTAAGGCATATGCTCCCAAAGCTTGCCGTGCAGATGGTAAAGAGGAAATGGTGATGCATACGAGTCGTCTACCAAAAGGTGATTTATTGTGTGAGAGCCTGGGCCAATCTATTTAGGCTTTGTTATTTCCCTCCAGACCTTCCCTCAGACAGGGTTGTTTACTGCTACTGTTGTTGTTGTAGCTGATGAGTTGGAAGTCTCTTTCTACCACGGACCACTAGAGAATCCAGCCTGGCAAAAAACTGTTTCATTGACATCTAGAGATGTACGTCAATCAGGAAAGGTGACATTTGCTATACCAGAGTACGATGGGCCACTTACAGGGGAAATAACAGTACATTTTGAGCTGAGGAGACGGGACAGATCTGATAAGGGAGACCCTCAACCATTCCAATATTTCTCAGAAGGTTTGTACTTGGAGTGTAGATGGACAGTTTGTTCTCTTGAGCACTGCCAAAGACTCTGCTATGTTTTGTTCTCTTGATCACTGCCAAAGACTCTGCTATGTTTTGTTCTCTTGATCACTGCCAAAGACTCTGCTATGTTTTGTTCTCTTGAGCACTGCCAAAGACTCTGCTATGTTTTGTTCTCTTGATCACTGCCAAAGACTCTGCTATGTTTTGTTCTCTTGATCACTGCCAAAGACTCTGCTATGTTTTGTTCTCTTGATCACTGCCAAAGACTCTGCTATGTTTTGTTCTCTTGATCACTGCCAAAGACTCTGCTATGTTTTGTTCTCTTGATCACTGCCAAAGACTCTGCTATGTTTTGTTCTCTTGATCACTGCCAAAGACTCAGCTATGTTTTTCATAGATGTGAGTTGTTAGTATTTTAGAAAGTTCAAAATGATATTTCTCTTCCTCTTTTTTGTTATTACTAATTTTATTATGACTTGCACTAATCTTGTATAAAAGTCTCAACACTGTAGAAAGAGACTTGCAGTAGGTAGGCTGGTATTTTTTTGGAGTCATTGGACATGATTTGGACGATCAATAGACAAAAATCATGTTTCTAGCTCATTTTAAATCACATCTAATTAAGCTTGAAAAGACTTCCAAAAATTTTAATAACGGTATGTTGCTTTTGATCTGTGGACCCTTTGTGTTTGTGTCCTTGTTGCCTTTGACCTATGGACCCTTTGTGTTTGTGTCCTTGTTGCCTTTGATCTATGGATCCTTTGTGTTTGTGTCCTTGTTACCTTCGACCTATGGACCCTTTGTGTTTGTGTCATTGTTACCTTTGACCTATGAACCCTTTGTGTTTGTGTCCTTGTTGCCTTTGATCTATGGATCCTTTGTGTTTGTGTCCTTGTTACTTTTGACCTATGAACCCTTTGTGTTTGTGTCCTTGTTACCTTTGACCTATGGACCCTTTGTGTTTGTGTCCTTGTTGCCTTTGATCTATGGATCCTTTGTGTTTGTGTCCTTGTTACCTTTGACCTATGAACCCTTTGTGTTTGTGTCCTTGTTACCTTTGACCTATGAACCCTTTGTGTTTGTGTCCTTGTTACCTTTGACCTATGGATCCTTTGTGTTTGTGTCCTTGTTACCTTTGACCTATGAACCCTTTGTGTTTGTGTCCTTGTTGCCTTTGACCTATGGAACCTTTGTGTTTGTGTCCTTGTTGCCTTTGATCTATGGATCCTTTGTGTTTGTGTCCTTGTTACCTTTGACCTATGAACCCTTTGTGTTTGTGTCCTTGTTGCCTTTGACCTGTGGACCTTTGTGTTTGTGTCTTTGTTGTCTTTGACCTATGAACCCTTTGTGTTTGTGTCCTTGTTGCCTTTGACCTATGACCCCTTTGTGTTTGTGTCCTTGTTACCCTTGACCTATGAACCCTTTGTGTTTGTGTCTTTGTTGTCTTTGACCTATGGAGCCTTTGTGTTTGTGTCCTTGTTGTCTTTGACCTATGGACCCTTTGTGTTTGTGTCCTTGTTGCCTTTGACCTATGGACCCTTTGTGTTTGTGTCTTTGTTGTCTTTGACCTATGGACCTTTGTGTTTGTGTCTTTGTTACCTTTGACCTATGAACCCTTTGTGTTTGTGTCCTTGTTACCTTTGACCTATGAACCCTTTGTGTTTGTGTCCTTGTTACCTTTGACCTATGAACCCTTTGTGTTTGTGTCCTTGTTACCTTTGACCTATGACCCCTTTGTGTTTGTGTCCTTGTTACCTTTGACCTATGAACCTTTGTGTTTGTGTCCTTGTTACCCTTGACCTATGAACCCTTTGTGTTTGTGTCTTTGTTGTCTTTGACCTATGGAGCCTTTGTGTTTGTGTCCTTGTTGTCTTTGACCTATGGACCCTTTGTGTTTGTGTCCTTGTTGCCTTTGACCTATGGACCCTTTGTGTTTGTGTCTTTGTTGTCTTTGACCTATGGACCTTTGTGTTTGTGTCTTTGTTACCTTTGACCTATGAACCCTTTGTGTTTGTGTCCTTGTTACCTTTGACCTATGAACCCTTTGTGTTTGTGTCCTTGTTACCTTTGACCTATGAACCCTTTGTGTTTGTGTCCTTGTTACCTTTGACCTATGACCCCTTTGTGTTTGTGTCCTTGTTACCTTTGACCTATGAACCTTTGTGTTTGTGTCCTTGTTACCTTTGAACTATGAACCTTTGTGTTTATGTCCTTGTTACCTTTGACCTATGAACCCTTTGTGTTTGTGTCTTTGTTGAGAAAGAGCTAATTCAGTTTTACATAAAGATTACCAAAAGATATATTTACAGTTAGCCAATTGTCAACGTGTGCTATGCACTGCCGTTTGTGTACTTCACTGCTAGACAAAAGGTTGAGATGTGACCAGTAGTTTGAGGGGTCCAGATTCAATTAAAGCTCATGCCAGTTTGTTTTACTCCATAGCATTTGAATATGAATGCTTACTAGTAGATAGAGATGATAAACCTTAATATTGTGTGTATTGAGGCGTTTTGTCTAGAATATATCGCTGAAGTAATAAGGAGGGGATAGTGTCCCTTGTTACATCTTTGGTTTAAGCCCCAGTGTGAGAGTCAGCTTGTCTGGTTTGATGATTTCATTTGCACTAAAATGCTCATTTTTACTCAAGGAAAACACTTCCAAAGACTGCTTATTGCTCCTTACAGGAACGAGAAGGAAGAGGTCTGATGTAACAGAAGAACAGGATGGAGTCAAGCGTAGGAGAGTTAGCAGCAGTGACAATGTATGTATTTCAGTATATGAGCCAGAAATAATTGTCGCTATGAAATATTTAGCACTTCCATTTCTTCCCTTCCTTTTTGAGTCACATGTTCAATAAAATTTCACCGAAGCCATGATATTATTTACCAGTAAGTTGACGAGTATATTATTGAGTTGCTCATGTTTTATAGAGTGGGGCATTCACTGAGCCACCCGCTGCTACTGCTGAAATGTCTG
The DNA here is from genome assembly GCA_945261195.1 of Cryptosula pallasiana. Taxonomy (NCBI): domain Eukaryota; kingdom Metazoa; phylum Bryozoa; class Gymnolaemata; order Cheilostomatida; family Cryptosulidae; genus Cryptosula; species Cryptosula pallasiana. The sequence goes on from OX183139.1 coordinate 18,543,048, forward strand.
GAACGAAAACTACCTCCAGACAAAGGAAAACTAGTCAGGGACTTCCTAAGCAGCCTGTAAATATAGCCTGTAGACCCATCCCAAGTACCCAACAGAGCAACTTGACTTGCACCTCATCAGGTGAAGCTTCTTCTTTCCAACCTGTCATTCTGGTCCCTCCCAGTAACATTCCGGGATTTAGTGGTCAAACAAGCAATAGACCATCGCCGAGTCTTGGTGGTGCCAATTCATTTGCAGTGAGTAACCAGAGTCAGAACAGTCATAAACAGTTTAATACACCAGCTACTTACATTGCTTCTCCATACAACATGCAGCAGTGTCAGCCTGTGATGACTTCCCAGAATGCATTGTCTCAGCCAGCTAGCACAGGACAGCGTGCTAACAATGAAGTTGGGATAAGACCCATTCAAGTAGGGCCAGACAACTCTACAAATGAACTCAGTGTGAGTTGTGCATTTGTAACTACCAGACAAACAGGGTATTTAGTAGCTGTCACCATATAGTAGTTTATCTAGAACTGTTACCATGCAATAGTTTATCTAGAACTGTAACCACGTAGTAGTTTATCTATGTACATGTAATTATATACAATTTTATATTACCTTTCTGTAGGATGACTTATATGAGATTGGACAAAAACACGTGCATTCTGGTGGACTCGAGGCGGTTGGTTCTGGTCCACAGATGAATGGAGCACAACCTCAGGTATGATACATGTTTGTGTGCATTAATGTATGTGTCTATGTACATTAATGTATATGTCTATGTACATTGATGTATGTCTCTATGTATGTGTGTTTGTATCCAGTGACATACACAAAGGTCTATAATGGACTCACTAATATTCTAGGCTACTTTGTCTACTGATCAATTGAATCCGCCCACTGATGATGAACCAGATCTACTATCAGAGTATGAGGGCAATGCCACTGTACACTTCCCAAGTGACCTGGAGGTTGGTACATACTTGTTTTATTGTTCAACATTTCCTTAGGGAAACCATCAACTTTATGAGATGACTAATGGTGGTACAGCTGATACAATATTGTTTTGTATGTATTATCTCTTTTGTTATAGCCTGGCAACACATTCATGTAAGTGTGTTCCTATTTATGTATGTCTATGTGTGTGTGTATCCATGTGTGTATATATGTCTATGTGTGTCTGTGCATGTAATGTATGTTGTTTGGTTGTCTATTGTTCATGTTTGTATAATATACAAATATAAGAGTATTCACGACCTGTTCGTCGAACAAAATGCAAAAAATAATAGGTGTTCGTATGCAACATTAGTTTAGAACAACATAATATTCAATGAAATGCTATACTTTATTGAACAATCTTAAATAAGATAACTCCCAATATTCAAAATAATCAAGAAAATTATAATATTTGAACTGCTATAAACTGGGATAGTTTGTAAAGCTGCCCTTCAGTCTATTAAATGTTAAACTTTTGCAATTATTTTGAATTTTTTTCCAAGGATTTAAAACCGGTCTATAAAAGTGGAAAAATCAACTCGCTCATTATTATTTATTTAGTGTTCAGTTTCATTCGCGACCTACGAACAATATAAATAAATACTCGTTGATTATTTTTTTTATCCAGTGAGCTACTTTTTGTGGACCCACGAGTTCCGAACAAAATGATTGTTTATTGCTTAAATTTATTGATTAAATTTATTGCCAGTCTGACTATTTTTATTGTAATGTGTTCGGCGAACAGAGGTTGCGAATACTCTTATTGTTTGCATGTTTGTTGTACATGCAATAAATTTATGATATACATTAATTGTTTTAGACTCCTTCCTCAATTTCACCATCAATTCCTGATGACATAGACTTCAACATGGATGCTGTCATTGATGACCTAGTTAATGGTGACACGGTTAGTTTTGTCGATATTATATTTTGTTTCCTCTTCAGATGATAGTCACACTCACTTCTATTAGTTTGTTAGTCTCTTAGTCTGTTAGTCTCTTAGTCTGTTAGTCTATTAGTCTATTAGTCTGTTAGTCTGTTAGTCTATTAGCCTGTTAGTCTATTAGTCTGTTAGTCTATTAGTCTGTTAGTCTATTAGCCTGTTAGTCTGTTAGTCTATTAGTCTGTTAGTCTATTAGTCTGTTAGTCTATTAGCCTGTTAGTCTATTAGCCTGTTAATCTATTAGTCTATTAGTCTGTTAGTCTATTAGTCTGTTAGTCTGTTAGTCTATTAGCCTGTTAGTCTATTAGTCTGTTAGTTAATCTCATGTATTATTGTTGCTCACTTTTGTAAGCTTTTCATCGCAGTTCTTTTTTCTAATGTTATCTATGTCAAGGTTCTTCAGTAGTAAGTTTTATAATATATCCAGTTTTTAATTGAAACCGAGAATTAATTGTTGACGTTTTATTCGTTTTATTGTTATTAAAAGTTTTTGATTGTTTACCATCTTTACTAAATATTTATTATTATATTATAAATGTGAGGTGGCCAGCAAAGGCTCCAGTTATTTTTGTTTAGATAGTTGCCTATTTGTTAGTGTGTTTGGTGTATACCACTGGCTGTTGTACTATCTATTAGCTATCTATTATTGGATATATATTGTAGTCTGTTGGTGAGGGAAGTTTCCTTCTGGAGGATTCCATGACCAGCGCAGAGACTGATGAGTGGTTGGATATCATGCCCAGCGCAGAGGTTGATGAGTGGTTGGATATCATGCCCAGCGCAGAGACTGATGAGTGGTTGGAGGTAGGTGCACTGCATGCGTTATATCATGTGTGTGTGTGTGCTGCACATTATACTGGACTATACATTGTACAACCACCTATATACACTTTCCGCTGTGGTATTCGTTCAGAGAGAGCTGTTCAACTCAGCAACAATGGAGTTTGAAGAGATCAGTTGATGAAAGAGTTGGTATACTACATCTTCTAATGACTTTCTATCCAATCGAATTTCTAGTACATCTGATAGCTCAACATGATTGGTTTATCTGACTTCATAAAGCCAATAGCATCGCTTGTACTTCATGTGACACGTAAACTAGGATTGGTTTTGTATAATTCCATAGCTTTTTCCTTTTTCCTTTGTGGCACTCTGTGTGTTTCCTATTTATTAGGCAACAGCTTGTATATATGAACTTATCTAAAATACTTCTACATGCATCACAAATATTATTCCTTATACACTCCTTGTGTTAGATTGTATATACACCCCTTGCATTAGAATGTTCTATTGAAAGCAGCACCTAGTCTAAGATGCATTGGTGGGCCTAGCTTTAGCTTTATACTCTGCCAGCTTTCTATTTCACAATTATAGATATCACCGTCTTCTATTACTTTATATGAAACTAATGTCAAATAAATTAGCATATTGTATGAAGTTCTATATTACTACTTGTTTCCATACTTCAGTTTAAAAATAGCCAAATGAGGGTTGCAAGTAGTACACCAAGAGATTGGCAACACAAGCTAGCCTTTCTATAGACAGGCTGGCAGAAAATATCTGACCTAATAGACTCTCTAAACCAATTAAATGTGTAGAAAGTAATGTGTCACCAATACAAGCAATAATATCAACAATTGACCAATCATGTAATACAAACAGAGCTAACTAAACGAGATGCTAGCTCCTATGTACTTCCTGACGGTCCTAGGGCTACATCTGGCCAGAGGAGCCCCCACCCAAAATTCAAAGTTCCAATGTAATTAACAACATATTAAATAGTACGCTCCCAGCCAAACAACTGACTAGGCCAAGTGCACGAAGTGAACACCAATGGAAAGGAACATGAATGCAGTGAAAGACCAGCTTTGTATAGGTTGGTGTACAGGGGATTATTGACCGAGTTCAGTGCAAATCCAAGTATATATTAAGTTATACCTGTGTAACCAATAGTAACAATAGATACAATGCCGAAAGATTGAATATATAAGACCGCTGATGGCGCAAAAAAAATTGCAAGCCAAGCTGGCTTTTGGCTCATTTCAAAGGTTCTCTGAGTAGCCTGGGATTTGCCGGCCGCAACATCTGTGGACAGTTCAAGTCGTAATTAAATGTCCCAAAAGATCCTTAAGCTAAATTTGAGTCGAAGGCTTTGATGGCCATCATCACGCTTGCTTGTGAGGGCACTCAGTGCCAGTATACCCTATATTGCTTAGTTTCACTACAGTGCTTGTAGTAAGCGGCAGGTTTTACCTGCACGTCCTGTGCTAGCACCAACGATGTCAGGCAGGCAGTACACCAACCACGGGCAACTCTAGAGTTGGATCCAAATTGAGTGCTTGAGGCAGGAGGCAGTGTTCATTTATTATTGCTGCAAATTTTATAGTCAAATCTTACAAATTGGATAATCATAAAAAATAGCTGTTCTGTTACAAAGGTTAAAACACAACTCCTTGATTTCAATGTGAATAATTATGTCACTTGACTTGGCTGCCATGTTTTGTGACGGTCGATGTCCAGAATGTATCAAAGACAACACAAAAGTGTCCAGAGTCAGATGCTAAGAACTGTTGGGTCATTTTCTGCACAACGCCAATAACATCATCCAATTTTCGTACGCACTGCCTATCAGAACATTGCACATCAGGTCCACTTGCTCTACTACATGCTGAACCATACATATCTTTGTACTGCTAAATTAATTGTATTGTGGATTGATTGTCCAAATGCAGGGTTTTGACAACCTGTATGGCAACGAAGTTTGATTTAAAAGTTACAAAACAGGTTCGATTGGCGACAATTTCGACCAGTTGATTGGCCTAGTTCACCTTGATGTCAACAAACTGTTGGCCAACAATCACTGTCTTGTTCGTAGACAATTTCTGGCTTCTAATCTTGATAGTGGAAGACAACTCGTACTTGCTAACATTGTTTGGTGTAGGCTGAAACATTATTTTCTTGTGTGAGTTCAGCAAACGAGCGTAAGCTCTATTTCTTACTAAACTCAGTTAGCAAACATAAACATTTTATTGTGTGCATGCTTGTGGACCTGCGTGCCAGTAGCTATTGCACATGTACTGCAGCGTAAGAAATTTAATGTAAATGCCTGGGTAAATGACCAATTACAAACAAAAAGGGCAAAACCTAGTAGTTGTCCTCTTGTGTTAGTGTAGATAACTCCCCAATTTATGCCCATAATAAATAACATAACCATATTTATTGCCTGCACCAACTAATGAAGGAAGGAGTTGATATAAAATGAACCAGAGACAGTATCCACTCACTAGGTCATTATTTCACTTCATTCCACATAAGTTTTATTTTAGCAGGAAAGACTTTGTAACATACTTGAATGCTCTAGTCTGTCCATGTTTGGATTGAAACTGTCCACAACAATCTAACTTTGTTGCTCACCAGGTTTTCTCCTTTCGGCATTTGACCATTAACCAAGATACCGTTGGAATACAGGTCCACCAAATGAGTTTTATAACTTTTGTTGTAAATTAATGCAAAACCTGCCAGTTTTTCTCGGATTAGTCGACTTAAAATAACAAACCTGTAAATCTGAGCCAGAGACCAACAAAGTCTGTAGACAAGTTATGAATGCAGTGTTTTATTTGTAGGTGTATCCTATTGTATTGGTATGTATATACCAAATATATTTAATATATATTTGGAGGTAAACATGAAAAACATCTGTCTGTCTGTCTGTCTGTATGTATGTATGTATGTATGTATGTATGTATGTATGTATGTATGTATGTATGTATGTATGTATGTATGTATGTCTGTCTGTCTGTCTGTCTGTCTGTCTGTCTGTCTGTCTGTGTGTCTGTCCACTCTCATGCATGTCTACGCTACGTTGCTGAGAGAGTTAAAACTGCAGTACTTGCTGTTTCATTGGAAGGCTTCAATATAAAGTCTGGGTTTGTTTTACCATTTGTTCTTGAACTAGAGAGTTTTGTGTTTTGATTTTGTTTGTGGAATGTAAGGGGAGATAAATCGCAAATAATTTTGTTTGTTAAATGTAAGGGGAGATAACCCACAAATAATTTTTTTGTGCTTATACCAGATGATTCCAGTGTCAAAAAAGTAATTCCATATTGATTTATGACTCATATCGCTTTCTTCCAGTAGCATAGACTGCAACAATAGTTTATAGCTCTTTTTGATTTTGCGAGTAAGAGCAGTGTTGACTGCATCTGCTGGTACGATACAATTAATCAATGAATTTTAACCTAGAGCTCGATGAAATATGTGCCAGCACACTGTCTTCCGGTGTCTTCTATCACTTATACAATATATGCACATATATAATATATGCACTTATACAATATTATATGCTTTATACACACTTATCTATATGTATAAATGTTCAGATGTCTGTGTGAGTCCTTGTCCATTGGGATATATTGTAGGAATTTTCAGGGTTCTCCAACTGTTTTGTACAGTATTAGGGCAGATATTAAAGCACTGTACAATGGAGGGGCTAGTGGTATGAAAGTTAACACTAATTGCCTTCAGCCATGAAATAGACAGCTTTTTACAACACTCGACCTTGACTCAACCAATGAACCAACTACCGGCCAAGGCAACTAGCCTATCCTATTGACAATGGTAATGTATATGTACATATTATCTGCATAAATTAAACCAAAGTACAAACAAGAGGCTTTCATTAGTGCAGCTCTCAACTGAACATAATGAGCATTGCACTCCTATTTATAGAGTTGGGGTATGGTAGAAATACTGGAGTTTCATTGGCTCATTAATAAGCAGGTCAATTGGATTAGTCTCTTTCTCCAATGCATTGGCTTGTGAGGGGTATTCTGTATTATAGTTCTTTTAGTACATCTGCTCAAGGAGTCTGGGTTCCAGGGCTGATTATTCATCTGTTTCTTAGGAGTTGCTTCCCCAGGAAGAGACAGCCCAGGTAGAAATGGTGACAGTTTCTATCTATGTTTGCCAGGAGCTAAGGCTTCTATCTACACCAGGAAACTGAAACTTGCCAGAGATGTAATTTACACAAACTACCATCTTTGGCATTGATGTTACAGTCATATTAATTATCAATTATTTTCAAAGTCTGTGGTCACGTTATCTAAGGAAGAACGCATTTCTGTTTTTAAAAAATACAAAAATTATTGCCACTTTTTTATTAGTCCAAATTGCTATTTTAAACGTTTTGGAAAGTAAATTTTTTAATTTCCACTTTGAAATTAGTGTTTTCTTTCTTTTGAATGCATTTTAAAACAGATAAAAAAGATTATGAGAACAAATTAAACAATAAATCTGAAGCATACATTTGTATCAATATCAATCTGGTGATGAACTGTTTCCGGTAATTAAATCGATTGACAAAGACAGTCACTATCCTTGTAGAGCTGGCTGGCATCATGATATTAGACCTTGTCGAGTGTTGCTGCTAGTACAGTATATTTTACAATTCATTTCTCAAAATTGGTATTATAGCGTGCCACAAAGTTATTACTGTTTGCAATATATCTACTGAACAGTCTTATCTATGATATGCATGCGTTATCTGTGGGACCAAGCGAATCGACCATTCACAAGTTTGCCAGTACCCACTCATGATATGAAGCTGAAATTACCAAATATTTGAGTGAACTACATACCTCTGAGAGAGCTTTATCAGTTGTCAGTCACTGTAGTGTGTAAGTAGTCAGTCACTGTAGTGTGTAAGTACTCAGTCACTATAGTATGTAAGTAGTTAGTCACTATAGTACGTAAGTAGTTAGTCACTATAGTATGTAAGTAGTTAGTCACTATAATACGTAAGTATTCAGTCACTATAGTATGTAAGTAGTCAGTCACTGTAGTGTGTAAGTAGTCAGTCACTATAGTGTGTAAGTAGTCAGTCACTGTAGTATGTAAGTAGTCAGTCACTGTAGTGTGTAAGTAGTCAGTCACTATAGTGTGTAAGTAGTCAGTCACTGTAGTATGTAAGTAGTCAGTCACTGTAGTATGAAAGTAGTCAGTCACTGTAGTGTGTAAGTAGTAAGTCAGAGGGCCTCAGTCACACCAACTTTCAATAGAACTGAAAAAGCAGTGAACAGTACAGCAATAACAGTTTTAAAAAACCACATGATTGTGTTTTGTCAATTTTAAACTTTTAGAAGGATTCAGAGGTTTTCTCATAGCGTCTCAATAAAATGTCAGGCAGCATAACTCGTTAGCCTGTCTCAGACAAGCTTTGTTTTCGCGGGAGTTGTCCACCCGCGCAAAGCGGAGCTGAGCGCTCAGCTCCGCTTTGCGCGGGTGGACAACTCCCGCGAAAACAAAGCTTGTCTGAGACAGGCTACATAACTCGTGTGATCACACTAACATTCTAGGTTTCCCTCAGTCTCTCAGCGAACTTTGCTGGGCACTGACGGTGTCAAGCATTTTATAAAAACGAAAAGAGAATGGCGTATACAGATATGGAAGTAACCAATCAATAACACTCAAACAGTAAATATAAACACAAACACATGTATATGGAACCAATGAAAGTAAACAATCATTTAATCATCCAATCAATGGCAGTAAGGCCAAGCACACATACGTTCATGAGCAACGAATGGACGAACGAATGGTCTATTCATTGTTTGGTGACCCAGGCACACATACGTTTTAAGCAGCGATAAATGAACGAACGAATGTCCCCCAGCTGCCAATCAACGTGCCGCTATCCAGTTACCTCGGGACAGCTCTCCAGCTGTTTGCTGTTCAAAATGGTGGTTCGCAAAAAGCAGATAATTTAATTTCTATTCTATTTCATTAAAAGTACCCGGCGCATCTTTTGTGAGCATATTTCCCGTATCGTACAACCAATCAGCTTCGAGGGTTACTGGCGAATGGTGTTCGTGTTCGTTTGTACGGTGGGGCTCTCCACCGAACGACGAATGTCTCAACGAACGTTCGTTGGGCATGAATTTCATTCGTTGGTGGCCATTCGTTTATCCATTCGTTGCTCATGAACATATGTGCGCTCGGGTCTTTACAAAGGAGGTTCTGCTTGAGTAATCACAGCTTTAGTTCCTTAGCTAATCTTCTACTTCTTCATCAAGGGTGCTTTCGAATACCCTACGCGTAGGGCTTAACGATGGGATTAAACGAGACCATTCGGAAACCCCGTCGTTGAGGGCAGAAAAAACATGGCGACAATGGGCAATTTGGGCTCAACGATGGAAGTGACAAGCGAGGTAGGTTGCGTCGTTGACTGACCTTGACTCCACCTAACAAACAGTTTTAACGAGTCAACTTTTATCAATCACTGTTCCTCCCTGTTTCAAGTCGTGACAATGCATTATAATGTATATAGAAAATACATCAGACGATAAAATTATCGTAATTCTTTTTTGTTTGTAAAGAAACTAAAGTGGGCTCGCTCCAGCTATACAGTTTTCAAAGACGTTGATGAAAATAAGTATGTCTATCTATGGTTTATGCTCAAACAACTTCCGTTAAACGAGAGTCATCGTTGAGCCCTCAACGAGTATTCGACGACTGCCCTATGCATAGGGTATCCGAAAGCACCCTAAAAGGTCGCAGAATTAAGGCCTGTATAGCTCCTCACAGACTATGAGTAGTAATATATGAGCAGATCTCCCTACCAAGTGTTTTTTTGTGGATTAGATCTTGGAGGTTATGCGATGAGTTACGACGTTGGATGAATTCGCCGAGTTTATATTGTATTTCATTTGAGAGGTATTTGAGTGGCATTTGAGTGGCATTTAAGTGGCATTTGAGTTTTGATTATTTTTTTACTTGATTTGAATTCATATGGCAGCTAGACTTTGAATGTATGGCATTTAAGTTTTGATAATTTTTTTACATAACTCGAACTCAAACTCATATGATATTATGAGAGAGAGGAGAGAAGAATAAGGAGATATAACTACATTAAATCAATACATGATTATATACATTTATTACATAATAAGTAGAAAAGTATCCTTGTATAATATAGCTAGAGTTAGTAAATACTAAGTAATACAAAGCACTACAACTTGTAATGATAATCAATGCATAGTCTTTTTTACAATGACGTCATTGCTGTACTGATGTTATATCTTTGGAAGGAAGACTTCTGTTCTATGTACTTTGGATTCCATAATGAACTAAAATAAAAAGTTATGTATTAGTATAGAATGATTAAACAGAAATGTAAAACAACTACAAACTCTTACTAAATAGTATTTTTTTATTAATTATTACCTTATCATCAAAAATTGGCTGTTAATCGGATGTTTTTGTAGCTTGCCGTGTCTTACGTTGTTGAGTCCTTACCCTTCTAGCTTGTCTTTGAGCGGACTGTCGCTGCATGTTTCTTCTTTTTAGAGCAAGCTCTTTAAGAGCATGCTCGATAGAAATTGGTGTGTTTACCTGTTCTAGTTGATATTGTCGTTGTTGTAATACATAATGCAACCTCTGAATGTCTGATGTAACATCATTCCCTAAAAGCTTTAATGTTAGAAAAGATTCAGTTCGAAAACTATTTAGCCGTCCTATCAAGTCTTTTTGTATAAATTTACAATTGTTTGAGATAATTCGCATTCTCTCTTCAATTTTTCTATTGCATATGTTTTGTAGAAGTATCAAGTTCTCTTGAGTCAAAGGTTTAGGCTGAGTTTCTGATTCTGTGTTGTTAACTTTTTCCATTTTTTGTGGTTGAATCTAAAAAAATACAGATGGATAATTTTTTTCAATTGTTTTGGTATAATAAATAATGTATGAGTAAAAACTGTAATTTATTAAGTTTTTACCTTGATGCTCTCCTAATAGCTGTAGTAGATGTTGCTTCTCCATTAGCTGTTCTAGAACTGGATGCTTTTTGTGTGAAAACGATGGCTCTTATATAGCTAAAGTTGCACTGATTAAACCCTATGAACACCATCTCGTGTCAATCTCTATGAATCAGCATTTCTTCACGCGAAGGAAATTTAAAGCTTTCGCGGGAATAAATAAATTATTTTCACGCGAATACAAACCAATGTTTCCGCGGGAACAAATAATTTATTTTCACGCGAATAGAAACCGGTGCTTTCGCGGGAATAAATACTTTATTTTCACGTGAATACAAACCAGTGCTTTCGCGGGAATAAATACTTTATTTTCACGCGAATAGAAACCATTGCTTTTGCGGGAATAAATACTTTATTTTCACGCGAATAGAAACCGGTGCTTTCGCGAGAATAAATACTTTATTTTCACGCGAATACAAACCAATGCTTTCGCGGGAATAAATACTTTATTTTCACGCGAATACAAACCAATGCTTTCGCGGGAATAAATACTTTATTTTCACGCGAATACAAACCAGTGCTTTCGCGGGAATAAATACTTTGTTTTCACGCGAATACAAACCAATGCTTTCGCGGGAATAAATAATTTATTTTCACGCGAATAGAAACCGTTGCTTTCGCGGGAAGAAATATTTTATTTTCACGCGAATAGAAAGCAATGTTTTCGCGGGAATAAATACTTTATTTTCACACGAATAGAAACCGTTGCTTTTGCGTGAAAATTAAATTTTCATTCCCGCGAAAGCAACAGCCTCTATTCGCGTGAAAATAAATTTTTTATTCCCGCGAAAGCAATGGTTTGTATCCGTGTGAAAATAAATTATTTATTCCCGCGAAAACATTGACTTTCATTCACGGGAAATTAAATCATTTATTCCCGCGAAAGCATTGGTTTCTATTCGCGTGAAAATAAATTATTTATTCCCACGAAAGCAACGGTTTCCATTCGCGTGAAAATAAAGTATTTATTCCCGCGAAAACATTGACTTTCATTCGCGGGAAATTAAATCATTTATTCCCGCGAAAGCACCGGTTTCTATTCGCGTGAAAATAAATTATTCGTTCCCGCGAAAGCATTGGTTTGTATTCGCGTGAAAATAAAGTATTTATTCCCGCGAAAACATTGGTTTGTATTCGCGTGAAAATAATTTATTTATTCCCGCGAAAGCTTTAAATTTCCTTCGCATGAAAAAATGGTGATTCATAGAGATTGGCACGAGATGGTGTTCATAGGGTTTAATCAGTACAACTTTAGCTATATAAGAGCCATCGTTTTCACACAGAAAGCACCCAGTTCTACAACGGCTAACAGAGAAGCAACATCTACTACAGCTATTAGGAGAGCAACAAGGTAAGAAGCGCTAAAATAATTATTTGTTTTTAATTAATTGAAACATCTAGGTTTTTGAATCTTAGTTTTTAAAAACAATCTTTTAATAAAACAATAATTTTCAGTATATTTACATCATTAAACTAAGTTCTTTTACTTTTTGCAGGTATGATGACATCACACTCCAAAGCACTTCCTAAGCTCCATATTGAACCAACCACAGCTACCAACAACACTAACGCTATCTCCACTACAACCATCAATTCCAACACCAACGGCATTCACATTGATGATAGAAGACCCAATCCTAACACCTTTAATGATACATCTTCTCGCTCAAACATCAATACTCCTGCTGATATAGCAATGAAACATCATGTAGTTTCAGCTGACTCTCCTTTGAGTTCCACACCGGACTACACATATCTGCATGATAACAGTGAAGTCAAACAAACAGAGGACAACAAAAAACTGACAGTGACATTATCTCGAGCTTCAATTTCCTTTTTATTCAGCAACACCAAGAATAATACCGTAAACAAACTTAGAGAGTTCGAATTGCTCAAGATGGCTGGAATAATGACAGGAGCTATGCAGAAAGGAATGTTGGAAATCGGAAATTTTGTGAGTTTGTTGGATTTACCAATCCCTACGATATTGGAGGTTTTCGATGTCAATTACGTTGAAGATTATGGTATATTGGATTATGAATATGTTTTAACAAACAATCATCGAATTTGAGTCAAGTCACTGATTGACAAAGAACTTACGGTGGAGCTACAGGAACTTAATCCCAGCTCTTCACAAATCCTAGTGTACATGGGAAAGCTAGAAGAAAATCAGCCTGATCTGCGTATTGTAGGAGATAATCATCATCAAGGGCTAGAACAACGAGTTATAGCCAAAATCTTGAGAAAAAAATCATTGAAACAGTTGCGAGCATACTTTGATATCATCACTTTCGATAATATTCCTGTCAACACTCTTCTGACATTCACTAGACTTTCAGTTTGGAAAAATTTGAAGTTGAAGCAGCGAAAACGAAAACAAGATACAACGCCTCTACGTATCACTCACACTGTCACTTACAGATACATGATGAATGATGGACCTTTGATGACTGGGAAGATTGTTGTCCCTCCTGAGAACGTTTTGAAGATCAAAAATCATGAATGCGGTATGATCCACTATAAAAGTACGATGACAACTCAAAGTGGTACAAAGAAACACATTCTCACGATTCTGGGTGTTGAAGAAGCTTTAATGCTTCTATCTACTTCAAGTGAAAAAGAAGGAATAGCTTTAAGATTTTCCCTATTTGACGATGGTGAGCTGATGAAAAGTCATGATGATGATGCTGATGATGATGATGATGATGATGATAACATTGATGCTTATACTGATGACGAAGAAGATGATAATATGACGGATGATGACTCTGAAAACAAAAAATTTGAGGAAAAAGATGAAGTTCTCAACAATGATAGTGAGAAAAGCAATGAAGATAACAATCACATTTCAAGCGAAGCTAGCAGGATTTCGATATCGGAACTTTAATTAAGGTATGTTAATCTTCACTAGTAATAAGTAACTACTAATAACCGTATTTTTCACCATAGTATAATGTAGTTGTTATAACGACGTCTATGTATGCTTTTAGATAGAATACATGTACAAGTGAATGACTGTCGGCTCGCCAAATCTATCAGCAACAACTCATGAACATTAAATTATATATTATTTGTATTGTGCAATAAGTTGTATATATTTAGTGTAATAAAGTATTTTATTCATATTTAACATTAGTAATTTAGTCAATTTGTAAAACTTTTGGGATTACAACTCTAAAATGTTACAAAATTTCAATGTTCCGACACAAAAATAAATATTTCAAGTTATCGTCACTTTTTTTAAAAAATGTCAAGACAACTCCCATTTATAATTTCTAAACTTCGTTTTTTAAAAATATGTAAAAGTTGTCGGCACATTTTGTCAAAATGGTAAGACAACTCCGCTTTTACACAAAAAATTGTGAAAATGTTTTATAATTTGTTTGAGAAACCAAGACAGTAGAAGACTTCTTTACAACCACAAGCATTATACTTTAGGTTTTACAGTTTTGTGAATTGGGTGTTGATAGTTTGTCACGATATGACACAATAATTAAGTAATTATAGCCTTTTTCATAACAATGCTATAGATTCAGTAATACAGATGTGAAATTTACTGTTTCATAACTTGGATGCAGTATGAAGGTAGTTGATGTAATATTTATTTTGTAATATTATGCAAAGTAATACAGTAAGAATGAAGCGTATGGAGTTCTCAACCACAAAACAAATAAAATAGTGCATTAGGTAAACTAATGACAGAAAATTTTTTACATGAAGTGTATACATATGAATAAAGTATTCATAAAAACACAGACTATTGTCTGTATATATAATATATATATATATAGAGAGTATTTATAAAAAACATCCTATTAACTATATATTTTGTGGTAAGAAATTATAAAATAGGATAGTTGCATAAAGCCTATTCCAGAGCCATGATAATATTAAAAAATATAGTGAAATAAAAATTTTAAAACTCACCTAAGAGTGCAGTTAATACAAGAATTTCTTCTTGAGAAAAATCTGAATTTTTTTGCATTTTCCGTCTAATAGACGCTAATTTCAATTTAACACCATCATTAAAACCCTTTTTTTTCAGTCCATCTTTTATATTCAAAATTAATTTAACTGAAGTTATATCAATTTTCTTATTATCAATCTTTTGGCTTTGTTTTAAATCTACTTGAGTTTGAAGGTTATCTGTTACAGTATTAGATTCTAAAACACTGGTTTTTGGACTGCACTGTGAACTAGCAACAGAAATTAAGTCATTATTACTTTCTTCAGTTTCTGAAAGATCAGAATCTGAAGATATAAGTGCTCTCATTTTTTTACACTGGTTTTTAAGTAAAAGCTTTCGATCTCCAGCAACCGGTTTTTCAGCTATCGCCAACCATTTACTCCCTAATTCAAAATCTAAATCAATGTTTCCAGAAAAATAACCTTCTATTGGATAAAGATGTACTAACACAAAATTTTTTGGAAAAGTAATATCCATAACTAACTCAGAATATTTTTTATTAATAAATAAAACAAAATTATTATAACTAGCAATATCAACAATAAAAAACATTTTAGTTTTCAAAATACAACTATGTTGCTGGAGTTCTCTCAAAGTTGTATGTGATTTTCCGCATAAACAATAAAAAATAAACAAGTGAGCAAAAAAATGTCTTGAAAGAACTCGGCCAGGCTCATGCAACTTCCCTAATTTAAACTTCTTACCACAAAATATACACGAAATGCTGTCTTGTTTTTCTTTCAGTGCTTCGCTCAGCGTCTTTGTACAATATGCTATCAATAATAACGTAAGCACTGAAAGAAAATACCTTGTCCTTTTGTTATCAATATCTACAAGCAAAATAAACAAATTCTCATTATATATATATAGATAACCGTCTTGAGTATGGTATATGTATATAAAGATAATGCATATCACTTACACTTGAAGCACTCCTTATCATCTTTTATTTCCCCATCTATAACACTCATGTTCCTATATTGTTTTAATTGCTGGTTCTCTGCTCGAACTAAAATAGAAAATACGAATGTAATTATGTTAATTTTGAAAAAAATTTATTAAAAATTGAATGAGTATGTAGTAAATAATATTTTCATGATACTCACATTCAAATGTATGACGATCGTAGGAGAGAAAGGATTCATCTTTCCCTATATATCCCACGCTTGCAATAAAGCGCTTAGATGTTTTCTCTACAAAAATAACATAGTAAATGTAGAGTCGTTATTATTTTACCTACAGAAAAATTTACATTTTTCATAAAACAGAAAAAATACTTACTCATAGCAATGTGCGTGGTAGGCTTGGTCTTTTTTACCTTCTCTCCTTCACCAAAGCATTCCTCAATCCATCTCAACGTTTCATCATCCGTAGAGCTTAATAAAACAATAAATCAAGATTGTGATTAATTAAAAACTCTATATAATACAGTTGAATAATAAAGTTTCAATAATATACTTACATAGCACTGAAATCTATTTCATCTATATTTACATGTAGCTCCTCATTTGAGGTTGTAGAAGTAGTAATACATGAGCAGATCTCCCTACCAAGTGTTTTTTTGTGGGGTCATAATCTGGGGTGATGCAATGGGTTACGGCGTTGAATGAATTCGCTGAGTTTATATTGTATTTTATTTGAGGGGCATTTGAGTGGCATTTGAGTGGCATTTAAGTGGCATTTGAGTTTTGATTATTTTTTTACTTAATTTGAACTTATATGGTATATAGATTTTGAATGTATGGCATTTAAGTTATGATAATTTTTTACATAATTGTATACATAGTTATAACTCATAGGGTGTCTAGATTTTGAATGTGAGGCATTTAAGGTTTGATAATTTTTTGTAATTCCGACTCATATGATATCTTGAGAGAGAGGAGAGAGAGGAAATATATCTACATTGAATAAATACAGTGATTAAAAATGAAACAATATGTGAATATATACATTTATTGTGTAATAAGTAGGGAAAATCTCATATAATATAGCTAGAGTCAGTAAATACTAAGTAACTGAAGTTTTTAGCTATTTCAACTGGATAAAAAAGTACAGTCACTCGTATAATGCTTGGGATAGGAAGATCTTCAAATGTTTTGCAAACCCGAACTTTTGGTGAGTTAATCACTTGAGAACCTTTAGACTTTTCTATGAATCAATATATGATTATATACACTTATTTAAATTTTGAAAGACCTAGCCGAGTATCAACCCTAGGTATTGTTGATGATAGCACAGCTCCAACTTTTCAAGATGAAGAATGGGATGATTTGATAGCTAGATATTGGGGAGCTATGAAAACGAAACATAGAGCTGGAAAAGTCATAGAACTTTTAAATGTAAGACTTTGGGATGGGATTCCAAGAGACCAAGCTGATACCTACCAAAATGACTATCATGATTCAAGAGTGTTAAAATTGCTAAAAAAAGTTTGGAGACAATTGAGCTCAAGAACAAAAGTCAACTGTAGCGTAGGTTGTATACTAGAAAATAAAAATGATGGTGAACTCCGATACTTTCACTCATCATCAAACAATGCTACCGTATATCCAAAAGCTAAACTGATTGAAAGTGAAGGAGATCTTGATGACTTTTTTGTTGATGTTATGGAGACTGATCATTGTACAAATAGCTTGAGACGGAGACCAAATACGACTTGGAGATTGATGTTAATCACAAACATTTCGTTTTATTTCTACAAACTACTTGGAATGGGAAAAGTTGGATCACCACCAGAGCATTTACCCTCTCACCTCATTAACAACAGACACATACGAACCATGTTAAAAAACACAAAAGGAATACGAATTACCGACAATCTTTGTTTTTTTAGATGTCTAGCATTACACAAAGAACTACAAAAAAATGGTGGAATTGCAAAAGATCCGATAATTAAGGAGGTGAAGGAGTACCAACAACAATATCATAGTTTCATCTATGGTGATAGTGCTAAAAGTTGTGATGGGGAATGAGTAACAGAAGCTGATTTATTGCTTTTGGAGTGAGCATTTCAACTGAAGATAACAGTGTTTTCTTTAAATGATGATATGACTTCAACAGTTATTTGCAGGGGTGGGAGAAAATGACTTTAAAGTCGAGTCAAGTCAAGTCATGAACTTTGTGAGTCGAGTCAAGTCAAGTCGCAGCCATTCTGAGGTTCAGCTGAGTCAAGTCAAGTAAAGTCACAAACATTGTTGAGTCAAGTCGAGTTGAGTGATGAAAAATTTTAAGTCAAGTCAAGTCTGACTCAAATGACTTACAAGTCAAATATCAAGTCACTTGAATATCTCAGAGTCTATTGGCCGTAGAGCATTATCAAAGACATCATCGTGATCAGCAGATTTCAGAGGGGGTAATTTAGATGTCCAATAGATGACTAATACAAAACTTTCACAGAAATCAGACGATTTTTATTGAAAGATTTCCCTAACAGCAACAGATAACAAAAATATTGGCAATGATAAATCAGTGGTTCAGAACAATAGTCTGGCAGTATAGCATTTGTACTTATGGAAAGCCAGAACCAGTAGAATGTTGCAGCCAATAAAATATTCTGTTCACAGTTCAAGCAGTAGACACTTCACAGTGAGTTAAATGGTTTAACCCTATTCCTTGCATGGCAGTTGTTTTTCCTCCTTCCCTACTTGAAAAAAAGGTCACCATTTTATTTTAGTAACTTAATTTTGTAAAATTACTTGTTCTTTTTCATTTTCTGTCAAAAAAATCTCTGCAGTAAAGTTGTGCAATAAATTTTGCAACACATGTTTAATAAAGTCAAGAAACATTAGGAATTTTACAAGTTGCAATCAACTTTTTTTTCCAGCAGGGAATTTGACCTACATGCAGTTGACTAGAAGTCGCATTAAAAACAACAACCCTACTGAAAAAAAAGTCTTCCCCATTTCACAAACTTTCGTAATCAGAGTGCATTAATTATTTTTAGTACATTTCTAGTTGACAAAACAAACAGTATTCTGCATATGCACCTTCTTCTTGTCTTCTTATATTTTTAAACGGTAGAAAATCATCAATTATTCTATCTTTTTTCTGGTAGAAAACATTTGAATGGAAGGCCTAATGTAATTTTCTGATCACCATACTCCAGCAAGCATACAGTTGGCTAACTATTAGCTGGGTTGTGCACTAAATAACACCTCTGGTTCCGATAACCAAACAGGAAATACAAACAGCAATGACACACGGGTATTCTGTTAATTTAGGAAATTGTGGTAGGAGCAGACAACTCTGCGAGATTGACTCCAAATGACTTGATGATGACTGTAATAAAGTCATCTGTATTATGAAGTCGAGTCAAGTCAAGTCATGAAACTTTTCGAGTCAAGTCGAGTCGAGTCAGATGAGGCATCAAGTCAGAGTCAAGTCAAGTCCCTGCTCAACTAAGTCAAGTCAAGTTATGACCTATGACTTGACTTGACTCTAAGATGACTTGACTTAGTCCGACTTATTCCCACCTCTGGTTATTTGGAATTCAAACTCCAGTTATAAGGAGAATCTATATTTGGATCTTTATATCAATCACTTCAGTCTTATTACAAACTTGGAAGGATATGTCAGAACCTACAGATGTCCAACGTGTTCTACTTGTTATGACAGATTGGGGAATTTGAAAAGACACAGATGTTCAATCTCAGACGCAACAAATCTGGAGTTTTCTGCAGGGCAATACAAACCTACCGCTACAATATTCGACAAACTGAAGATTCAATTCGGGATAGATATCGGGTCAGATGATTCCTTGAGATACTTTCCGTTTTTTGCAACATTCGATATAGAGTGTTTGTTACCTAATTGCGAAAAAGATCGAGATACAGACAGAACCATTTACACTAACGAGCATCAAATTTTAAGTATTTCAATTTGTTCAAAAGTACCGGGCTTCAACAACCCACGTTGTATTGTCAATAACGGGGATGATGATGAGTGTGTTGAAAAGTTCATTGAATACTTGGAAGATGTTAGTGAAGAATCATATAGCCGATTGGAAGAACAATTTTCACAAATCATAAAACAGATAGAAGGTGAATTACAACAATTGGAAAAAGCTGAAGAAAAGTTTCGTACTGATTATGAACAAAATCGTTTCAGACGGAGATTAGGAGCTGAAAAAGTTCTGGATGATTTGTACAGCTATATGAAAAAGCTTCCTATTCTAGGATTCAATTCACAGACTTATGATGTCAATGTGATGAAAGGAAAACTGCTTCAAAAATTGAAAGATGTCTTCGGCAAAGATTTTGATTTTGTTATAAAAAAAGGAAACAAGATGCCTGTTATCGGAATAGGATCTTTTTTGTTTTTAGATTGTACAAACTTTATCGCTCCTGGATATAGCTATGAAATGTGTCTCAAAGCATACAAATGTGAAGCCGGAAAAGGACTTTTTCCTTATGAATGGATGAAAGACTTGGAACAACTTAATCAAGAACATCTACCTCCAAGAGAAGCTTTTTACAGTTCTTTAAAACAAAAGAACATCAGTGAAGAAGAGTACATAATTTGTCAAGAAGCATGGAAAGATAACAATATGAGGACAATGAGGGATTTTTTAAAATGGTACAACAACTTGGATGTAAAACCATTTGTTCAAGCGTTGGAAAGACAAAGATCGATCTACAGAGAGCATGGGATTGATATGTTAAAAGACGGTATATCTTTACCAGGATTAGCGATTCGATGGATGTTCAACAAAGCTCCTCAACCACCTCCTCCATACCTCTCTACACACTTGGATTTCCATGAACTTGGTAACTCGTTTCGACAGACTCTCCCAATTTATCTGATTGACAACTGCAATGCAGAACTTTATCCTCTAATAAAGAAAAACATAGTTGGTGGACCAAGTCTAGTGATGCATAGATATCACGAAAAAGGTATAACTAAAATTAGAGAACATTGGTTGGGAAAAGAAGCAAAAGTTTGTGATAGAATCTATGGAGTTGATGCAAATGCGCTCTATTTATGGTGTATGATGCAATCAATGCCTACTGGTTATCATCGAAGAAGAAAAATTGAAAACTCCTTTGTTGCTGAACCAGTAAAATTTAGCAAGGTAGCTCATAGTTGGTTACAGTTCCAAATGTTTTCAAAAAAAATCAATATCAAGCATCAGCTCAATGGAGGAGAAGTTGCTCTTGGACAGCGAGGATTACCAGTTGATGGATTCTGTGTTGAAAATCGTCATGTCTTTCAATTCCACGGGTGTTTTTGGCATGGACACAACTGCTCTTATAACAATGCTAAAGAACAAGAGCTTCAAGCTAGTGGAAGAAAATCAAAAGCAAATCTGTTTAAAACTACGATGGAAAATGAAGAATATCTTCGAGCGCTAGGTTACACTGTAATCTCGATTTGGGAGTGTGAGTGGATGAAACGTGTAAAAACTCATACAAATTTACAAAAATTTGTCAACACGTTTTACGATTCTTTCTACCCTAAAATACTTGAAAAAAAACTAAATCAAGAAGAAGTGTTGTCGAGAGTTCAATCAGAGGAATTCTTCGGATTTGTTGAATGTGACATCGAAGTTCCTGAGGAAGAGGGAGAAAAGTTCTCCGAAATGCCTCCGATTTTTAAAAATACGATGTTAACCAGAGAACACTTGAGCGAAGAAATGAAAGTCTTTGCTGAAGCCGAAGGGTTTTTAAAGACTCCTCAACGCTCATTAGTTGGAAGTATGTTCGGAGATAAGATATTGCTAATGAGTCCTTTGTTAAAATGGTACTTGAAACAAGGATTGAAAGTCACCAAAGTTTATCAGCTAATAGAATATATTCCTAGAAAAGCTTTTGAAGCTTTTGGAACATCAGTTTCAGACGCTAGGCGAATGGGAGATGTAGATCCTAGTCAAGAATTACTCGCTACTACTAGCAAGTTGGTAGGAAATGCTGCTTATGGAAAAACAATCACTGATAAAGAAAAACACACCACCATCAAGTTCATCGAAGGGGCGAGAAAAGCTTCATTTCGTATCAGAGGGAACAAATTCATTTCCATGGAAGAGATAGCAGATGATTTTTATGAAATCGTAACCTGTAAACGACTAGTAAGTTTTAAAAACAATTATTTTGCAATTCAAAATTTATATTCTCCAAGTTTACTTTGCTAATCAGTATCACCATCATTTCAGCTAACTATGAACGTTCCAGTACACTTGGGTTTTTCCGTGCTACAGTATGCTAAACTGAGAATGCTACAGTTTTACTACGACTTTATGGATAAGTAAGTTAAACCTAATTCCCTACCATTATTATGTATAAGTAAGTAAAACTTCCAAATAATTGAAATCGAAACAATCTTTTTATTTATAGATATATTGACAGAAGTGATTTCCAATATGTTGAAATGGATACAGATAGCGCATACATGGCGTTGAGCGGAACATTAGAAACACTGGTAAAACCAAGTATGAAAAAAGAGTTTTACAATGAATATGGTGATTGGTTTCCACGCCCATACTGTGACAAACATAGGGATGAGTTTTTAAGAACCAAAACAATGGGTTTAGAATGGAGCATGCAAGACTGTTGTGAAAAAGTACTAAAACACGGAAAAAGAACACCCGGGCTGTTTAAAGAGGAATTTACCGGAGATGGAAGTGTTGCACTTAACTCTAAATCCTATTACTGCTGGGGAGAAAAAGGAAACAAGTTTAGCTCAAAAGGTTTGAACAAACGAATTAATCAATTGAACAAAGACAGTTATCTAAATGTATTGAACACAAAAAAGTCGTTTATGGGTAAAAATCGAGGATTTGTAGTAAAGGATCAAAAAATGTTGACATACAGCCAAATAAAGCGAGGACTCACATATTTTTATGCTAAAAGACGAGTGTGTTCTGATGGAGTATCTACCGAACCTACTTTGGCTTAAATAAAAACCTTCATAATAGACTTCTTTTACCACAGTTACTATAACTATATATATATATAAAATACAAGAAATCTTTCATCATCCTTATAAATACCGATAACGAATAGATGAATATTTAACTTCATCATCCAATATATTTTATAGCATTCAATGTATATATGAGTTCGAATTATGTATCTAGCTATATTATATGAGGAGATTTTGCCCCTACTTATTATGTAATAAATGTATATAGTCATACATTGATTCACTTTTAATCAATGTATTTATTCAAGGTAGATACATCTCCTCTCTCCTCTCTCTCAAGATGCTATATGATTTCGAGTTATGTAAAGAAATTATCAAAACTTAAATGCCATAAGTAGTAATATATGAGCAGATCTCCCTACCAAGTGTTTTTTTGTGGTTCTGGCCTTGGGGTTGAGGCAATGGGTTACGACGTTGGATGAATTCGCCGAGTTTATATTGTATTTCATTTGAGGGGTACTTGAGTGGCATTTGAGTGGCATTTAAGTGGCATTTGAGTTTTGATTATTTTTTTACTTGATTTGAACTCATATGGCAGCTAGATTTTGAATGTATGGCATTTAAGTTTTGATACTTTTTTCACATAATTTGAACTCATATGGCATCTTGAGAGAGAGGAGAGAGAAGACAGAGAGGAGAGAGGAGAGAGAAAGGAGAGAGGAGTTTTATCTACATTGAATAACTATATTGATCAAAAATGAAACATTTTATGATTATATACATTGATTACATAATAAGTAGGGAAAATCATCCTATATAATATAGCTAGAGTCAGTAAATACTAAGTAATACAAAGCACTACAACTTGTAATGATAATCAATGTATACATACATATGGTATCTTGAGATAAAGAAAGAGAGAGAGGGAGAGAGAGAGGAGAGAGGAAGAAAGAGAGGAGAGAGGAGAGAAGAGATATATCTACATTGAATAAATATATTGATCAAAAATTAATCATTATATGATTATATACATTTATTACATAATAAGTATGGAAAATCTTCCTATATAATATACCTCTACAATAATGTTTTTGATGTACTGATGTTTGGTAAAAAAACTACATTAGTTAAGTTTTAAATTCATATGAAAAAAATTTGTGTCAATTTAGTATCTACTCCCAGGACTGATACTCCCCCTAAAATAACCCATAAGGCTCAGCCTAAAAACAAGTTTTAGGGAGTGTTTTTGTGCAAGGTACAATAAAAATAACTGTGTTTGTATATATCTAGAGAGAGTGTTTAGAGGAGAGAGAGGAGACTTGAGCATAAATATTCCTGGTAAATTATTTATTTACAATATTATTTGTAATTATTAGTGAAAGAAATTATGAAATACTGACGAGTAATTAAGTAATTCAGTAAGGAAATTGGTTGGAAACGTAGTAATATTATTTAAATACAGCATTGCTTTGCAACAATGATTAATAAAAACAATTATGGATGTTGGTGAGTAATTAAGTAATCTAGTAAGGAAAACTGATTGAAAATCACGGTAATATTTGGTAAAAGATACTTGCAACATGTTTTATCAGCGAAAAAATCAAACAATTTTCAAATGTTTACGAGTTACTAAGCGATTTAGTAGGAAAAACCAACTGAAACGCGCAATATCCGTTTTTGAAATATTTACGATAAACACAATTGGGATATTACTGTTATCAAAGAAATCAAGCGAGTATCAAATGTTTACGAGTAACTAAGTGTTTAAGTTGAAAAAAATCGATTGAGATCGTGTGACATCCGTTACAAAATATTTTACGTCAAGTTACCAACGAGAAAATAAATATTTCTTAGAACATCCGCTATAGCGAGTTACGATAATTTTTACGCACCTTGAAGGTTTTCAGTCCATTTTCAGTCAGATCAAAATTTATGCGAGACGTTTTAGGTATTATTTCAGTCGACGTAATGTTACCAGTTCATTTTTAAAAAGTAATTAATTATAATATAACGCAAGTGCCCCGCAAGTGTCATTTTACTAATAAACTCATTCCAGAAAAGACATTAATCATCATCTCGCTTAATCCTATATGTTTTGATCTTTTTAATATCAAGTGTGTCGCTCGAGAAAAGTCATTAGTTACACCTAAGCACTATTTATTATCATGCTATTTCTATTTAAAACCAAAAACAACAAACATCCATAGATGATGGAATTATAGGTCGAATTCAACCTAAAAAGGAAGAGAACTTGATTGCATCTATCTCCTGTTTTTTATTGTTTCATTACATATTAGTTAATATAGATACAGCCTTCCACCAAAACGGATTTGTGGTTTTGCTTTTAACCCTAGTTATCTCCGCTATCATCTAAAAAACATGAGCAAAGCATGACTTTATCCACTTGTTTTATTAGTTAGACTGTTACTTTTTTTAAAATATCTCATTGTTTTTTGTGTGAAATAATAATGTATCAACATACATAGTATATTTTCTATTTTTAGGAAGCTGTTTTGTCTAATAAATCAAGAGTTATATGTTACATATACATATTTAAATGCTATCAGATATCTTTAAAGTGTTTATTACATTCCTAACTCATACTTAATGTTGTAAACTATAATTGGAGCTCTCACATTTTAATTTACTGTCTGATGATATAAAGATGGAGCTACACTACATCATTGTTTTGCTGATGATGTGTCTATATGATTGTTTGTGGTAGTGTGTGTTATAGTAGAGTATATCAATAAACTGCAATTGAACTAGTTATTAAAGTTATTAAATGCTATCAGTACCTGTAAAGTATTTTATTACATTCCGAACTCATACTTAATGGTGTAAACTATAATTGAAGCTCTCACATATTAATTTACTGTCTGATGATATAAAGATGGAACTACACCGCATCATTGTTTTGCTGTTGATGTGTCTATATGAAAATTGTTGCTATAAAAATATGTTTGAAGGATGTGAGTTGTCATTCAAATGAAATGTAAGTTTCATCCTAGCTAGTTATATTTAAAAGAGGTTGTAAAATTTGTTTATCCAACGCTCTACATTCAAAAATTTTAGCTAGATGGAAAGACAGTTTACAGGAGTGTTTGTGGTGGTTAAGCTTATTAAACTATTTAATCTCTATCTTCCTATTTTTTTAACCAACTTCCTAATCGTCTTCCACTTTTTTAAAAAACAATATCATTTATCATAGTAATAATCAGAAAATCAGTCTACAAATTAATCTTGATAAATGACTTCAATGTTTTGTATATAAGAGAAACTATTTTTTTAAACAGTATCAGTTTTCATTTATACTTCATTCTAAGTATTACTCTGCAAAACAACAATGGCTAGCAATATCCCTACAACAAATGAGTAAGTTATTTATACTATCTTTTACAATTTTGTTGCAGTTACATTTATAAATTTATACAAATGTATATATATATATATTACTTGTAGGTCTACATCCTCAAATGTTGCATTAGAACTAAATATAGACGAAATAGATTTCAGTGCCATGTAAGTATATTATTGAAACTTTATTATTCAATATTCAACTGTATTATATAGAGTTTTTAAATAATTACAATCTTGATTTATTGTTTTATTAAGTTCTACCGATGATGAAACACTAAGGTGGTTGGAGGAGTGTTTTGAAGATGATGATGAAGAGAAGACGGAAAAGAGCAAAGCTAGCACGCATATTGCTATGAGTAAGTTTTTCTGTTTTATGAAAAATGTAAATTTGTCTGTAGGTACAATAATAATGACTTTACATTTACTATGTTATTTTTTTGTAGAAAAAACATCTTCACGATTCATAGGAAGTAAACAATGTGTTGGGAAGAACGAAAACTTCCTGTACTATGAACGCAACACATTTGAATGTAAGTATGACGAAAATATTACTTACTATATACTCATTCAATTTATAAAAAATTTTCGAATTTTTTCAAAAAAATAGCATAACTACATTCGTATTTTCTATTTTAGTTCAAGCAGAGAATCCTAAATTAAGGGAATATAAAGAATTAAGTCTTCTAGACGGAAATATAAAAGAAGATAGAGAGTGTTTTAAGTGTAAGTGACATGCATTATCTTTATATATATATATACATATACCATGCTTAAGAAAGTTATCTATATATGATGAGAATTTGTTTATTTTGTTTGTAGATATTGATAACAAAAGCCCTAGGTATTTCCTTTCAGTGCTCTCATTGTTGTTGATAGCATATGGCACAAAGATGTTGAGTGAAGCACTGAAAGGAAACAAAAACAACGTCTCTTGTATATTTTGTGGTAAGAAGTTTAAATTAGGGGGATTGCATGAGCCTGGCCGAGTTCTTTCAAGACATTTTTGTGCTCACTTGTTTATTTATTATTGTTTATGTGGAAAATCGCATACAACTTTGAGAGATCTTCAGCAACATAGTTGTATTTTAAAAACTAAAATGTTTTTTATTGTTGATATTGCTAGTTACAATAATTTTGTTTTATTTATTAATAGAAAATATTCTGAATTACTTATGGATATTACTTTTCCGAAAAATTTTGCGTTAGTGTATCTCTATCCAATAGAAGGTTATTTTTCTGAAAACATTGTTCTAGATTTTGAATTAGGGAGTAAATGGTTGGCGATAGCTAAAAAACCTGCTGCTGAAGATCGAAAACTTTTGATTAAAAACCAGTGTAAAAAAATGAGAGCACTTATATCTTCAGATTCTGATCTTTCAGAAACTGAAGAAAGTAATAATGACTTAATTTCTGTTGCTAGTTCACAGTGCAGTCCAAAAACCAGTGTTTTAGAATCTAATACTATAACAGTTAAACCTCAAACCCAAGTAGATTTAAAAGAAAGCCAAAAGATTGATGATAAGAAAATTGATTTAACTTCACTTAAATTAATTTTGAATATAAAAGATGGACTGAAAAAAAAGGGTTTTAATGATTGTGTTAAATTGAAATTAGCGTCTATTAGACGAAAAATGCAGAAAAACTCAGACTTTTCTCAAGAAGAAGTTCTTGTACTAACTGCACTCTTAGGTGAGTTTTAAAATTTTTATTTCACTATATTTTTTAATATTATCATGGCTCTGGAATAGGTCTTATGCAACTACCCTATTTTATAATTTCTTACCACAAAATATATAGTGAATAGGATGTTTTTTTATAAATACTCTCTCTATATATATATATATTATATATACAGACAATAGTCTGTGTTTTTATGAATACATTTCATGTAAAAAATGTTCTGTCATTAGTTTACCATAGACTTTATGCAACTATCCTATTTTACAATTTCTTACCACAAAATATATAGTTAATAGGATGTTTTTTTATAAATACTCTCTATATATATTATATATACAGACAATAGTCTGTGTTTTTATGAATACTTTATTCACATGTATACACTTCATGTAAAATTGTTCTGTCATTAGTTTACCCTAATGCATTATTTTTATTTGTTTTGTGGTTGAGAACTCCATACGCTTCATTCTTACTGTATTACTTTGCATAATATTACAAAATAAATATTACATCAACTACCTTCATACTGCATTCAAGTGATGAAACAGTAAATTTCACATCTGTATTACTGAATCTATAGCATTGTTATGAAAAAGACTATAATTACTTAATTATTATGTCATATCGTGACAAACTATCAACACCCAATTCACAAAACTGTAAAACCTAAAGTATAATGCTTGTGGTTGTAAAAAGTCTTCTACTGTTTTGGTTTCTCAAACAAATTATAAAACATTTTTCACAATTTTTTTTGTGCAAAAGCGGAGTTGTCTTACCATTTTGACACAATGTACCGACAACTTTTACATATTTTTTCAAAAACGAAGTTTAGAAATTATAAATGGGAGTTGTCTTAACATTTTTGAAAAATGAGACGATAACTTGAAATATTTATTTTTGTGTCGGAACATTGAAATTTTGTAACATTTTAGAGTTGTAACCCCGAAAGTTTTACAAATTGGCTAAATTACTAATGTTAAATATGAATAAAATACTTTATTACACTAAATATATACAAATTATTGCACAATACAAATAATATGTAATTTAATGTTCATGAGTTGTTGCTGATAGATTTTGGCGAGTCGACGGTCATTCACTTGTACACGTATTCTATCTAAAAGCATACATAGATGTCGTTATAACAACTACATTATACTATGGTAAAAAATACGGCTATTAGTAGTTACTTATTACTAGTGAAGATTAACATACCTTAATTAAATTTCCGATATCGAAATCCTGCTAGCTTCGCTTGAAATGTGATTGTTATCTTCATTGCTTTTCTCACTATCATTGTCGACAACTTCATCTTTTTCCTCAAATTTTTTGTTCTCAGAGTCATCATCTGTCATATTATCATCTTCTTCATCAGTATAAGCATCGATGTTATCATCGTCATCATCATCATCATCATCAGCAGCATCATCAGCAGCAACATCATCATCATAACTTTTCATCAGCTCAGCATCATCAAATAGAGAAAGTCTGAAAGCTATTCCTTCTTTTTCACTTGAAGTAGATAGAAGCATCAAAGCTTCTTCAACACTCAGAATCGTGAGAATGTGTTTCTTTGTGCCGCTTTCAGTTGTCATCGTACTTTTATAGTGGATCATACCACATTCATGATTTTTGATCTTCAAAACGTTCTCAGGAGGGACAACAATCTTCCCAGTCATCAAAGATCCGTCATTCATCATGTATCTGTAAGTGACAGTGTGAGTGATACGTAAAGGCGATGTATCTTGTTTTCGTTTTCGCTGCTTCGACTTCAAATTTTTCCAAACTGAAAGTCTAGTGAATGTCAGAAGAGTGTTGACAGGAATATTATCGAAAGTGATGATATCAAAGTATGCTTGCAACTGTTTCAATGATTTTTTTCTCAAGATTTTGGCTATAACTCGTTGTTTTAGCCCTTGATGACGATGATTATCTCCTACAATACGTAGATCGGGTTGATTTTCTTCTAGCTTTCCCATGTACACTAGGATTTGTGAAGAGCCGGGATCAAGTTCCTGTAGCTCCATCGTAAGTTCTTTGTCAATCAGTGACTTGACTCGAATTCGATGATTGTTTTTTAAAACATATTCATAGTCCAATATACCATAATCTTCAACGTAATTAACATCGAAAACCTCCAATATCGTAGGAATTGGTAAATCCAACAAACTCACAAAATTTCCGATTTCCAACATTCCTTTCTGCATAGCTCCTGTCATTATTCCACCCATCTCGAGCAATTCAAACTCTCTAAGTTTGTTTACGGTATTATTCTTGCTGTTGCTGAATAAAAAGGAAATTGAAGCTTGAGATAATGTCACTGTCGGTTTTTTGATATCCTCCGTTCGTTTGACTTCACTGTTCTCATGCAGATATGTGTAGTCCGGTGTGGGACTCAAAGGAGAGTCAGCTTGGTTCATTGCTATATCAGCATGAGCATTGGTGTTTGAGCGAGAAGATGTATCATTAAAGGTGTTAGGATTGGATCTTCTATCATCAATGTGAATGCCATTGGTGGTGGAAATGATGGTTGTAGTGGAAATAGCGTTAGTGTTGTTGGTAGCTGTGATTGGTTCAATATGGAGCTTAGGAAGTGCTTTGGAGTGTGATGTCATCATACCTGCAAAAAGTAAAAGAACTTAGTTTAATGATGTAAATATACTGAAATTATTGTTTTATTAAAAGATTGTTTTTAAAACTAAGATTCAAAAACCTAGATGTTTCAATTAATTAAAAACAAATAATTATTTTAGTGCTTCTTACCTTGTTGCTCTCCTAATAGCTGTAGTAGATGTTGCTCCTCTGTTAGTCGCTGTAGAACTGGATGCTTTCTGTGTGAAAACGATGGCTCTTATATAGCTAAAGTTGTACTGATTAAACCCTATGAACACCATCTCGTGTCAATCTCTATGAATCAACATTTGTTCACGCGAAGGAAAGTCAATGGTTTCGCGGGAATAAATGAATTATTTTCACGCGAATACAAACCAATGCTTTCGCGGGAATAAATAAGCTATTTTCACGCGAATGGAAACCGTTGCTTTCGCGGGAATAAATATTTTATTTTCACACGAATAGAAACCAATGCTTTCGCGGGAATAAATAATTTATTTTCACACGAATAGAAACCAAATCTTTCGCGGGAATAAGTACTTTATTTTCACACGAATGCAAACTGTTGCCTTCGCGGGAATAAATGATTTAATTTCCCGCGAATGAAAACCGTTGCTTTCGCGGGAATAAATATTTTATTTTCACGCGAATAGAAACCAATGCTTTCGCGGGAATAAATGATTTTATTTCCCGCGGATGAAAGTCAATGTTGTCGCGGGAATAAATACTTTATTTTCACGCGAATGGAAACCGTTGCTTTCGCGGGAATAAATACTTTATTTTCACGCGAATACAAACCGTTGCTTTCGCGGGAATAAATACTTTATTTTCACGCGAATAGAAACCAATGCTTTCGCGGGAATAAATATTTTATTTTCACGCGAAAGCAACGGTTTCCATTCGCGTGAAAATAAAGTATTTATTCCCGCGACAACATTGACTTTCATCCGCGGGAAATAAAATCATTTATTCCCGCGAAAGCATTGGTTTCTATTCGCGTGAAAATAAATTATTTATTCCCGCGAAAGCAACGGTTTGTATTCGCGTGAAAATAAAGTATTTATTCCCGCGACAACATTGGCTTTCATCCGCGGGAAATAAAATCATTTATTCCCGCGAAAGCATTGGTTTCTATTCGTGTGAAAATAAATTATTTATTCCCGCGAAAGAATTGGTTTCTATTCGCGTGAAAATAAAGTATTTATTCCCGCGAAAGCATTGGTTTCTATTCGCGTGAAAATAAATTATTTATTCCCGCGAAAGCAACGGTTTCCATTCGCGTGAAAATAGCTTATTTATTCCCGCGAAAGCATTGGTTTGTGTTCGCGTGAAAATTATTTATTTATTCCCGCGAAAGCATTGACTTTCCTTCGCGTGAACAAATGTTGATTCATAGAGATTGACACGAGATGGTATTCATAGGGTTTAATCAGTACAACTTTAGCTATATAAGAGCCATAGTTTTCACACAGAAAGCATCCAGTTCTACAACAGCTATCAGAGAAGCAACATCTACTACAGCTATTAGAAGAGCATCAAGGTAAAAACTTAATAAATTACAGTTTTTACTCATATATTATTTATTATACTAAAACAACTGAACAAAATTAATCATCTGTTTTTTTTGTTTTTTTTCAGATTCAATGACAAAAAATGGAAATAGTTAACAACACAGAATCAGAAACTCAGCCTAAATCTTTGACTCAAGAGGACTTGATACTTCTACAAAACATATGCAATAAGAAAATTGAAGAGAGAGTGCGAATTATCTCAAACAATTGTAAATTCATACAGAAAGACTTGATAGAGCAGCTAAATAGTTTTCGAACTGAATCTTTTCTAACATTAAAGCTCTTAGGGAATGATGTTACATCAGACATTCAGAGATTACATTATGTATTACAACAACGACAATATCAACTACAACAGGTAAACACACCAATTTCTATCGAGTGTGCTCGTAAAGAACTTGCTCTAAAAAGAAGAAACATGCAGCGACAGTCCGCTCAAAGACAAGCTAGAAGGGTAAGGACTCAACAACGTAAGACACGAAAAGCTACAAAAACATCCGATTAACAGTCAATTTTTGATGATAAGGTAATAATTAATAAAAAAGTACTATTTAGTAAGAGTTTGTAGTTGTTTTAAATTTCTGTTTAACCATTCTATACTAATACATAACTTTTTATTTTAGTTCATTATGGAATCAAAAGTACATAGAACAGAAGTCTTCCTTCCTAAGTTTGTATTATTTAATATTTACTGACTCTAGCTATATTGTATGAGATTTTCCCTACTTATTACACAATAAATGTATATATTCACATATTGTTTCATTTTTAATCACTGTATTTATTCAATGTAGATATATCTCCTCTCTCCTCTCTCCTCTTTTTATCTCTCCTCTCTCTCAACATACTCTCTCCTCTACCAAATACTCCTCTCTCCTCTCTTGCAGTTATTTCCCAAATACTGTAGATTTTAACCATCTAGAGATCTAATTTGGTAATTTTCCAACATATTTTATAGCATTTAATATACTTATTATGTAATAAATGTATATTATTCAATGTAAATGTAAATATATCCATAAATATGTACATAATTATCCATATATACATAAATGTATAAAAAACTAAAAAAAATCTCTCCTCTCTCTCCTCTCTCTTCTCTCCTCTCTCATCTCTCCTCTCCCCTCTCTCCAGAAGATTTTCCCTACTTATTATGTAATCAGGTATATAATCATATAATTTTCATTTTTGATCAATATATTTGTTCAATGTAGATATATCTCCTCTCTCTATGTAGATATAAATATAGCCATAAATATGTACATAACTAACCATATATACATGAATGTATAGAAAACTAAAAAATCTCTCTCCTCTCTCTCTCTCCTCTCTCATCTCCCATCTCTCCTCTCTCCTCTCTCCTCTCCCCTCTCTCTCAAGATACCATATGAGTTCGAGTTATGTAAAAAAGTTATCAAAACTTGAATGCCATACATTCAAAATCTATATGCCATATAAGTTCAAATTAAGTAAAAAACTAATCAAAACTCAAATGCCACTTAAATGCCACTCAAATGCCACTCAAGTACCCCTCAAGTAAAATACAATATAAACTCGGCGAATTCATCCAACGCCGTAACCCATTGTCTCAACTCCAAGGTCAAATCCACAAAAAAACACTTGGTAGGGAGATCTGCTCATATATTACTACTGCCATACATTCAAAATCTATATACCATATAAGTTCAAATTAAGTAAAAAAATAATCAAAACTCAAATGCCACTTAAATGCCACTCAAATGCCCCTCAAATAAAATACAATATAAACTCGGCGAATTCATTCAACGCCGTAACCCATTGCATCACCCCAGATTATGACCCCACAAAAAACACTTGGTAGGGAGATCTGCTCATATATTACTACTTGTAGACCTACAAGTAATATATATATATATATATATACATTTGTATAAATTTATAAATGTAACTGCAACAAAATTGTAAAAGATAGTATAAATTAACTTACTCATTTGTTGTAGGAATATTGCTAGCCATTTTTTGTAGTTTCGCAGACTAATACTTGAAATGAAGTACAAATGAAAACTGATACCGCTTAGAAAAAATAGTTTCTCTTATATACAAAACATTGAAGTCATTTATCAAGATTAATTTGTAGACCGATTTTCTGATTATTACTATGATAAATGATATTGTTTTTTAAAAAAAGTGGAAGTCAATTAGGAAGTTGGTTAAAAAAATAGGAAGATAGAGATTAGATAGATTAATAAGCTTAAGCACCACATACACCCCTGTAAACTTTCTTTCTACCTAGCTAAAATTTTTGAATGTAGAGCATTGGATAAACAAGTTTTACAACCTCTAGATTGATACTCTTTTAAATATAACTAGCTAGGACGAAACTTACATTTCATTTGATTGACAACTCACATCCTTCAAACATATTTTTATAGCAAAAATATGATGTGTGATTAACTAGCTCGATTGCAGTTCATTGATATACTCTACTACAACACACACTACTTTGAACTATGTAGTCAATTGAAAATATTCACAAACAATCATATAGACACATCAACAGCAAAACATTGATGCAGTGTAGTTCCATCTTTATATCATCAGACAGTAAATTAATATGTGAGAGCTTCAATTATAGTTTACAACATTAAGTGTGAGTTTGGAATGTAATAAAATACTTTACAGGTATCTGATAGCATTTAATAACTAGTTCAATTGCAGTTTATTGATATAGTCTACTATAACACACGCTACCACAAACAATCATATAGACACATCAACAGCAAAACAATGATGTAGTGTAGCTCCATCTTTATATCATCAGACAGTAAATTAAAATATGAGAGCGTCAATTATAGTTTACAACATTAAGTATGAGTTAGGAATGTAATAAACACTTTAAAGATATCTGATAGCATTTAACTATGTATATGTAACATATAACTCTTGATTTATTAGACAAAACAGCTTCCTAAAAATAGAAAATACACTATGTATGTTGATACATTGTTTGTATTTCACACAAAACAATGAGATATTTTAAAAAAAGTAACAGTCTAACTAACAAAACAAGTAGATAAAGTCATGCTTTGTTCATGTTTTTTAGATGATAGCGGAGATAACTAGAATTAAAAGTAAAACCACAAATCCGTTTTGGTAAAAGATTGTAGCTGTATTAACTAATATGTAATTGAACAATAAAAAACAGGAGATAAATGCAATCAAGTTATTTTCCTTTTTAGGTTGAATTCAACCTACAATTCCATCATCTATAGACGTTTGTTGTTTGATTTTGAATAGAAATAACATAATGATAAATAGTGCTTAGGTGTAATTAATGACTTTTCTCGAGCGGCTTTATAACACTTAATATTAAAAAGATCAAAACGTATAGGATTAAGCGAGAGATGATGATTAATGACTTTTCTGGAATGAGTTTATTAGTGAAATGACACTTGCGTTATATTATAATTAATTACTTTTTAAAACTTGTGAAAATGAACTGGTAACATTACGTCGACTGAAATAATACCTAAAACGTCTCGCATAAATTTTGATCTGACCGAAAATGGACTGAAATAATACCTAAAACGTCTCGCATAAATTTTGATCCGACCGAAAATGGACTGAAAACCTTCAAGGTGCGTAAAAATTATCGTAACTCGCTATAGCGGATATTCTAAGAAATATTTATTTTCTCGTTGCTAACTTGACGTAAAATATTTTGTAACGGATGTCACATGATCTCAATCGATTTTTTCCAACTGAATCACTTAGTTACTCGTAAACATTTAATACTCGCTTGATTTTTTTGATAACAGCAATATCCCAATTGCATTTATCGTAAATATTTCAAAAACGGATATTGCGTGTTTCAGTTGGTTTTTCCTACCGAATCACTTAGTTACTCGTAATTATTTGAAAATTGTTTGATTTTTTCGTTGATAAAACATGTCGCAAGTATCTTTTAACAAATATTACCCGATTGTGTTTATTGTAAACATTTCAAAACGGATATTGCGTGTTTCAGTTGGTTTTTCCTACTGAATCACTTAGTTACTCATAATTATTTGAAAATTGTTTGATTTTTTCGTTGATAAAACATGTCGCAAGTATCTTTTAACAAATATTACCGCGATTTCAATCAGTTTTCTTTACTAGATTACTTAGTTACTCATCAACATTCATAATTGCTTTTATTAATAGTTGTTGCAAAGCAATGTTGTAATTAAATAATATTACTACGATTCCAACCAATTTCCTTACTGAATTACTTAATTACTCGCCAGTATTTCATAATTTTTTTCACTAATAATTACAAAGTAATATTGTAAATATATAATGCAGTAGATACTAAATTGACACAAATTTTATTCATATGATTTTAAAACTTAACTAATGTAGTTTTTTTACCAGAAATAATAATAATTTTTAAACAAAATCAAAAATTAACGGTGATTACATGTATGGTAAACATAATATCTGTAAATATATATATAGCTAAAAGAAATATTTATGCTCAAGTCTCCTCTCTCTCTCTCCTCTCTCCTCTAAACTCTCTCTAGATATATACAAATACAGTTATTTTTATATGTAGACTTGATCTCGAATGCTGATGATATATAGTCTCAAGTGGATATATGAAGTTAAAGTACTTTGTATTACAGAAAATTTACTGTAAATTTTAATCATCCAGAGGGTTAATGCTGCCCTTTCTCCTCTCTCCTCTTTCCCTCTCTCCTCTCTCTCAAGATATCATATGAGTCAAAATTACAAATGTATTACACAAAATTTACTGTAAATTTTAATCATCTAGAGGGTTAATGGTACCTTCTCTCCTCTCTCTCAAGATATCCCCTCTCTCTCTCTCTCCTCTAACCACTCTCCTTTCTCCTCTCTCCCCTGTCTAGATGTATACTCGATCTCGAATGCTGATGATATGTAGTCTCAAGTTAATAAATGAAGTTAAAGTCCTTTGTATTACACAAAATTTACTGTAAATTTTAATTATCTATAGGACTAATGCTTCCCTTTCTCCTCTCTCCTCTTTCCCTCTCTCCTCTCTCTCAAGATATCATATGAGCCGGAATTACAAAAAATTATCAAAATTTAAATGCCATACATTCAAAATCTAGATGCTCTATGAGTTAGAGTTATGTATATAATTATGTAAAAAATTATCAAAACTTGAATGCCATACATTCAAAATCTATATGCCATATAAGTTCAAATCAAGTAAAAAAATAATCAAAACTCAAATGCTGCTTAAATGCCACTCAAATGCCACTCAAATACCCCTCAAATAAAATACAATATAAACTCGGCGAATCCACCCAACGTCGTAACCCATTGCCTCAACTCCAAGATCTAATCCACAAAATAACACTTGGTAGGGAGATCTGCTCATATATTACTACTACTATGTTGGCACTCAACCCAGTCCTTCTAGATTTCTACTGTTCGTGGTGGGAGGAGGGGGGTGGGGGGAGGAGGGACAGGTGGGGGAGGAGGAACAGGTTGGGGGGAGGAGGGACAGGTTGGGGGGGGGGGAGGGACAGGTTGGGGGGAGGAGGGACAGGTTGAGGGGAGGAGGGACAGGTTGGGGGAGTATAACACTGCATATACAGTAAATACATGGTATACTGTACAGTACACAGTATACTGTACTTTGTATATACAGTACACAATGTACTGTACACTATATGTACAGTACACAGTATACTGTACATTGTATATACAATACACGATATACTGAGTGGTGTATGAGATATGCTACAACAAACTGTATACATACAACTATATGGAATAGAAAACAAAGAGACAGTTTGTTGTTTGGTAACTTGCTATATGATATATGTAATAGACCTACAGATTACCTTTGGACTTGACTGCAGCATCTCCTATATCTTCTATATGCCTTTACGTATTACCTAATAAATAAACAAAATATAACTTTTACTTATGAGCACAATACAAATAAAACCATGGATGAGTAGCATGCATTAAGTTCTTGTTTGCTATCCAATTTTCTTTTAAAATTAATTTTTAAACAATAAGCACGGCCATATTTGACAACTCTTATGGTTGTTTAACTACTAGGAATAAATAAGTCAGCGCTGCCTTGACATATCACTCATTATCTACGACTGTAAATGTACAGGAAGTATGCCCAAACCTTACGTACCGACACCAAGGCTAGAAATAGTAGAGCAACCTGCTGACACCAGGTATGTACCTGGATACTCTACGGAACTTGATAACACACTTATTGCAACTTGTCTATTCACAGCTTTTTAAAAGTTCTAATGAGCCTTCAGCATCGAGCTTTCAGCAATATTCTAGCACATTCCACGACAGAGAAATTGGAAAGCTTTCCACAGCTGCTATTTATTCAGCTGAGACTTCCTCACCAAATGCTGATATTGAAATAGACCATACTTTTCTGTATAAGCCAGTGGATGCTGTCATGTGACCAGTGGATGCTGTCATGTGACCTGAGAAACATTGCTGTATTGATATATTTTCTATAAAACCCTCATTCTTTCGACAGCTAGATGCAGAAATCTTTATTATACGGGTTTAATTAATGTGTTAGCAATGTCGCTTGTTGTTAACCTTCACCTTTTCATAGTTGGGTTTTCGTTAACATCTGCTCTTCGATAACTTCACTTTTATGTCAAGCTTGTACCTTTCATCACTGTACACTTCAGGTCGCGTTACATGTATGAAGGACAAGAAAGGATTTATGGAAGGTCTTCTACACCAGGCCATAGAACTTTTCCAAGTATAAAGGTGGGTAGTTACTGTCACTGTCACGTTGCAGGAGTTGTGTGCTCTTGTAACAAACAAGTTATGTAATATCGCTATAGTAACGATTGTAAACTGAGATAGAAGATGGCGTAGAATGCTCAGCAGTTGCATCAAGTAAAAGTAGAACTTTGGTTACATATTCTACAGATGCACAACTTTCAAGGACCGTGTAGAATATTTGTGTCCTTGCTAACTCCTGGTGGAGAGTCTCATCCCTTCCCTCTGGAAGGGACAGATTGCAGGAATGGAAGGTGTGAAAAGAAAGTTGAAGTTACAAAAGATAACAATTGCATAGAGTAGGTTTTCCTTATATATACATAATCTACTTTTTATCTATTATATAACATTTTTTGTTAAATTGCTCAGTGAATTGTTTCCTGTTTAGATTCCTTGGGCTCCATATTCGACGAGTCAAAACAAGTGAATTGCAGAACGCTCTAGTGCGAAAACAATTGGTTGGAGATGACCCATTGAAAAGTAAGGTAGTATGAAGCTAGTGTAATAGAGTGGCACTCCTGTAATGGGCGGGGCTAGGGTGTCTGTAGCTAGGCTGAGGCGGGCTTGTATCAGCTTCAATGTAAGGGGTGAGTAGTCTAATGGGAGCAGATCTCCCTGTGAGGGAGTGTATTTTAAGGGAAAGTGACGTTGAGCAGGGATCAGTGATTGGGAACTTGTTTGAGGCAAAAGAATGGGGGAAAGAGACCCAAGTGTTTGGGTGCTAAGGATAGTGTGGATTTACAGGGCAGATGATACCATCAATCAAACTAAGCAAAGCAAACTTTCACTATGATAGTATACAAAGGCTATGCTGTGGTACTCCACAAATATTTCATAAAACTCGTGTCTTTATATTTTTTAAGAAGTTAGTTTTTATCAAAGTTTTCTAATTACTCATGTTGGTTAGGTAATAATTATTGGAAACGTATGAAAGAGATGAAAAAATTACAGATGACGGTTTTGAAAAAAACTTTGGGAAATGTTTTTATTTATTTTCTCACCAATTAATTGCTATATAATCATTTATAAAAGTGATTAGTTTGTCTAATGAGAACTATAAAACAAAATTCAAAGTTTTAGTAGTTATAAATATATGAAAAACTTGAGAAAAATTTAAAAAATACCAGTACTGCTAGATATAGTTGTTTTGGATGTGAAAAATTTGTGTTTTGCAATAAACTGTTTATTGATAGTGTGAAATGTAATTATACAGATGAATTTGACCACATGGAAGTAAAGCAGGTCAAAAGGATATCACTGAAAGCATTCAAGTTATGTTTTC
The DNA here is from genome assembly GCA_945261195.1 of Cryptosula pallasiana. Classification (NCBI taxonomy): domain Eukaryota; kingdom Metazoa; phylum Bryozoa; class Gymnolaemata; order Cheilostomatida; family Cryptosulidae; genus Cryptosula; species Cryptosula pallasiana. Next base: position 18,582,891 of record OX183139.1, read on the forward strand.
AAGTCACCTACACAGACGTACATGGAGTCATTCATACTCTCACTTGCTGCTCCGACGTCATACGAGATACCAGTAAGTACTGCAAGTACTCGCGCTAACAAAACTAAGATTTCCAAAGAAGTTTCCACAGAGTATATGTAAAACTAACATCTGTATATTTCACTGAGTCTTTTGTCGCTCTTCTACGCATGTTTGCTTCCACAGACTTCAAGGGTTTAAAAACTGCCGAGGCAATCAAATTGCCACAGATGGTGGCAAAGAAGAGGTCGCGTGTCAAACAGCAGGGTTATCAAGCGTGAAATACCTTATGTAATTTGTCTAAACTATAGGTTTTTAATGGTTATTCATGTTTGGTAATTAGAAAATTTGAAGTAGTGAGTTAGTGTTGAAAGCAAATTATTGTATCAGCAAAATCCAAAAATTATCTTGAGTCAACCCTTATCCTCTTTCTTTCTTTTGTCCTCTACATCCGTCTTTCCTTTGAGACCCTCAAAAGAACAAAAGTACAACTGTATTGGTCATATTTGCCTCTACCCCGATCTCCTCTACCTTCGCTACACTCTCCTTTTTCTCTCAAATGATTATAATGGATTTGATGCACACAGACACCAAACTCAACAGGTCTCAAAGTTAGATCCCCTGCCGCTGAAGTTACATCACTTTGAGAGAGGATACCCTTCTCAACGACAAAGGAATTCATTTCTGACATAGACCACGCACTCTCTGTCCAAAGAAATTAATGGCGCTGACCTCTGCCATATGCCAAAAAGAAGTTGTTTCAGGCACAATGCTATTTTCCAATATAGAGTTGACATAAAATGGGGTTAGCTGCCTCAAAGCTTGAGAGCAGCTAGAAGCAATCAGAGCTAGAAACATAAACAAAAGAGTTAAAACGTGAAAGAACCATCCGGAACTACAAAAACTGAAAGGTTTTCTCAATCTGCTCATCTGGTTAAAGAAGAATTCTCAAATCATGTATTGTGGGATTAAAAGCTTTTAAATGGTAAAATAATACAATGCATTGTTGTTAATATTATATATAATGTGATATATTTCTCTCTGATGTACTAGTAACTGAATTCTTGCTAGTAGACGCAGAGTTCACAGTTTCTTGTGCTTGTCCACTGCCTACATACAGCAGTAGTGTCAAGAATGTTCTAGCTCTTTGGCCCAGCCTCTTCTGATAGCTTACCCTCCTGTCTGACTATCTTATTGTCAGATCGTGATCTAATTTCTGTTTAATTATATAAAACTTATTGTTTATTTTTTATTTCGCAATGTCAGCTTTTTGTTAAATATATTTACAGCCTGCTTTCTAGTCAATTGGTAACAAATCTCAAGTAGGCAAGCCTACTCAAAAAAGTTTGTATCCAAATGTCTAAGAATGTTACAGATTATTTCTGATAAAATAATTTGTTTTGTTGTAAACTTTGATCTTTGTTTGTAACCTTAGCAGGAATTTTGTGATCAACTTCTATATGAACTGCTTTTGTTACTGCATATGCTGCACTTACAGTCTAGCAGCTACAACTTTAAAGGTATAACTATTCAAACTACAATGTAACGTTTATAACTGTAGCCTTACGTTTAATGTGTGATACATTTGAGTCAAGGATTCACCACAGATTGGTAAATGTCTCTCCAAAACAGGGAATGGGTTCACAACCCAATGAAGGTCTGGCAGTTGTAAAGCAGTAAGAAAACTGTTTGATATCAATAAACCACAAGGAGTGGGCAAGTGGTTAATCACTGAAAGGTCAAGGTGTGGTGGAATTTGGCAGCACGCATACTTTGCACTTTGTCTACCTTAACCTAGACGTGACTCTGACACTAGTATTTAGTCAGACAGGCCTCTCCAAGTGATGCACCAAGTAGCTATCACTTAGAAGCAGATGAATTGCCTTACCGACCCTGCAGATGTGATACCGGCCCTGCAAACTCTATACCGGCCCTGCAGTGACATACCGGGCCGGCAACAAGATATCCGCCCTAGCCAGAATTCCGAAAATGATCTATATCGATGCCCGAGGACAAGTCCAGGACCTAACCACCTCTGCTTTCCATCTACCTGGATTACAAGGCTAACTAGACTGAGAATTTAATTATATAGCTTTGTTCATTGCCACTAGGCGCCTTCCCCTTTTAATATTGTATGCCATTGTATGTATTGTTGTCTGATTGGTTGTAGCACTTCCTAGAATATATTATTGGTTGCACCAACCTGATGCAATACGCTTCCTGTCACCAGCCTATAAAAGGCTGCTTTTGCCAGTATACTTTGCCACTTAGCACTTACTGCTGCTGTTGTGGACTTTTCTTGGCGATTGCCTCCCTAGAGCATGATATGTGGACGAATAAATGTATTATTACTTAAACTGTACCTAGTTTGTCTGAGCCGAGGGCTCACTAGTTGTGAAGTTGTTACCGACTTCTCTGTTGCACCCTGCAGGTCTGACTGACCCTGCGTTACCTCTAGGAGAGAGGTGTTGATTTGCTGCTTCACGAGCTGCGCGCTGTGAACGGCTGTTGTTAGTGGACGGTAGTAGGAACCCTACCGGCACGATCCACTACAAAGGAAAAACTTCAGTTTTTCTGTGCAGTAAGGTACGGTAAATTACTACAGTTTTTACATGAAGCCTGTAACTGAGTTTTCTTTCTGCTAAAGATTTGATTCATTGTGCCTGATTATGTAATCAGAAAGCCAACACGGCTATTGGGTGCGGTGTGTAATACTGCTTTATGGAAAAAAAACGCAATGGTGAAAATGGTAGATTGAAAAGTAATTTTTATCGTCTAAAAGCTTTTCCCAATTAAATAATTAAATACAGAAGAGAATCTCCATTTGCACAGAGAGGGGGAAGAGAGAACAGAGCAAGCGGAGAAATGTTGAAAAAACAGCAGGTGTAAATTTTTTGATAAAAAGCACTAAACGTAAGAACTGTCATCTAGCAACAGTAAAAAACTTTTAGGAAATATTCATTCCGTTGTTTCTTCTGATTACACGGTTGGGTTGCTTTACAGAAAATCCTACTAGTTTTAAAGATCATAGAATTTGCTCCAAAAAGTAGCTCTCTGAACGGTGGAGAAAAGATGCTTATGTGCACAGGTCGTCTACCTAAAGGTATTCTTTTTCCAGTAGGATAGATAATGTAATTGTCGAAAGTCGACTGTTGTAAATGACTGAGGAATGTGATATAGACAGAATTATTCCTTGTATGCGGTAGTCTAATTTTAATAGATAGACTCAGCTCTATCTTTTGTTCATAATTATTAAAACATAAAGTATATATTCATTTATTTTAACAAGCAATTTCCACCATATGATTTGAACACCCTTGTTTTAGCCAGTGAATTAGAAGTGAGATTCTATGAAGGGCTCGCGGACAGACCCGTCTGGGAAGAAATTGTCACCTTAACACCTAGCAATGTTCGACAATCAGGAAGTATAGCAATAGATATCCCAGAATACACTGGACCTTCTAGTGCGGCAGATGAGGATATAGGTGTAAAGTTTCAGTTAAGAAAGACTTCTGTTATTTGACTCCAAGTTTGTAATAAGCTAATGTAACAGGTTGTCAGCATTCTCTGCGGCCACGAATGCTGTCAATATGATTGCCAGCATGTTTTTACAGCGATGAAGAGAATAAATACTGAAGAGAATTGCAGACAATCACACAATCAGGTACATGAGATCTCTTGTACACCACATACAGCTTCTTCTCAAGACACTCCTCACCTAAGTAAGCCTTAATTCGAATCTTGATTGGATCAGGTTGTTATTCTTTATTGTGCAAAACCAAAATGTTCTTTGTGCGTTTGAAGCTTCAACGGCAGTAGTTGGGTTGAACAAACTAGGTCAGTCATTTCTCTTTCTGCACATCATCATTTGTAACTAGTAATCGTAACATTTTATGTTTTTAGTTGAAAGCACAAACATCCTGGAGATAGATACAGAGTCGTGCGATGTTCTAGAACAATCCAGAGATTTTCCAATCCAGACAGAGATAAACGGACAAGGTCAGTTGAGTGAACCTATATCTCAACAGCTTTTTTTGAGTTCTGAAGGTTTGGTTTGCTTTACATCGATAGTTCTTGTAGACTCAAAAGTTTGATCAACCAAGAAACCACGTCAGCGTTAGCAAGTGTGTTATTTGTTACAGGAGAAGAGGCGGAACAGAATGGAGATGCATTTGAGCAAGACAGTAATGTTAAACGGCAAAAGGTAACGCACAGAGTTATAAATTTCTGTATTCTTGTATATGTGCTATTATAGACTTTGTATATGACTGTGTATATTCTTGTACACATAATATTGTAGTAGTTTTGTATTCTCTACTACCTACACAACAGTATCCACTATCAACTTCTTCCACAAATTCCGGGTTCACTCCGAATTGACGTTGCCAACTGGACCTCCCACAGGGAGAGGGTGAAGGAGCACTATATAGGGAGGGGGTGATGGAGCACTATACAGATAGGGGGTGAAGGAGCACTATACAGGGAGGGGGTGAAGGAGTACTATACAGGGAGAGAGTGAAGGAGTACTATATAGGGAGGGAGTGAAGGAGTACTATACAGGGAGAGGGTGAAGGAGTACTATACAGGGAGAGGGTGAAGGAGTACTATACAGGGAGGGGGTGAAGGAGTACTATATAGGGAGGGGGTGAAGGAGTACTATACAGGGAGAGGGTGAAGGAGCACTATACAGGGAGGGGGTGAAGGAGTACTATACAGGGAGGGGGTGAAGGAGCACTATATAGGGAGGGAGTGAAGGAGTACTATACAGGGAGAGGGTGAAGGAGTACTATACAGGGAGGGGGTGAAGGAGTACTATATAGGGAGGGGGTGAAGGAGCACTATACAGAGAGGGGGTGAAGGAGCACTATACAGGGAGGGGGTGAAGGAGTACTATACAAAGAGGGGGTGAAGGAGCACTATACAGGGAAGGGGTGAAGGAGTACCATACAGGGAGGGGGTGAAGGAGTACTATATAGGGAGGGGGTGAAGGAGCACTATACAGAGAGGGGGTGAAGGAGCACTATACAGGGAGGGGGTGAAGGGGTACTATACAAAGAGGGGGTGAAGGAGCACTATACAGGGAAGGGGTGAAGGAGTACCATACAGGGAGGGGGTGAAGGAGTACTATACAGGGAGGGGGTGAAGGAGTACTATACAGGGAGGGGGTGAAGGAGTACTATATAGGGAGGGGGTGAAGGAGCACTATACAGAGAGGGGGTGAAGGAGCACTATACAGGGAGGGGGTGAAGGAGTACTATACAAAGAGGGGGTGAAGGAGCACTATACAGGGAAGGGGTGAAGGAGTACCATACAGGGAGGGGGTGAAGGAGTACTATACAGGGAGAGGGTGAAGGAGCACTATACAGGGAGGGGGTGAAGGAGTACTATACAGGGAGAGGGTGAAGGAGCACTATACAGGGAGGGGGTGAAGGAGTACTATACAGGGAGAGGGTGAAGGAGCACTATACAGGGAGGGAGTGAAGGAGTACTATACAGGGAGAGGGTGAAGGAGTACTATATAGGGAGGGGGTGAAGGAGCACTATACAGGGAGGGGGTGAAGGAGTACTATACAGGGAGAGGGTGAAGGAGCACTATACAGGGAGGGAGTGAAGGAGTACTATATAGGGAGAGGGTGAAGGAGCACTATACAGAGAGGGGGTGAAGGAGCACTATGCAGGGAGGGGGTGAAGGAGCACTATACAGGGAGAGGGTGAAGGAGTACTATATAGGGAGGGGGTGAAAGAGCACTATACAGGGAAGGGGTGAAGGAGCACTATATAGGGAGGGGGTGAAGGAGTACTATACAGGGAAGGGGTGAAGGAGCACTATACAGGGAGGAGGTGAAGGAGTACTATACAGGGAGGGGGTGAAGGAGTACTATACAGGGAGAGGGTGAAGGAGCACTATACAGGGAGGGGGTGAAGGAGTACTATACAGGGAGGGGGTGAAGGAGCACTATACAGGGAAGGGGTGAAGGAGCACTATACAGGGAGGGGGTGAAGGAGTACTATACAGGGAGGGGGTGAAGGAGTACTATACAGGGAGAGGGTGAAGGAGCACTATACAGGGAGGGGGTGAAGGAGTACTATACAGGGAGGGAGTGAAGGAGCACTATACAGTGAGGGGGTGAAGGAGCACTATGCAGGGAGGGGGTGAAGGAGCACTATACAGGGAGAGGGTGAAGGAGTACTATATAGGGAGGGGGTGAAAGAGCACTATACAGGGAAGGGGTGAAGGAGCACTATACAGGGAGGGGGTGAAGGAGCACTATACAGGGAGGGGGTGAAGGAGCACTACACAGGGAGGGGGTGAAGGAGTACTATACAGGGAGAGGGTGAAGGAGTACTATACAGGGAGAGGGTGAAGGAGTACTATACAAAGAGGGGGTGAAGGAGCACTATACAGGGTGGGGGGTGAAGGAGTACTATACAGGGAGAGGGTGAAGGAGTACTATACAGGGAGGGAGTGAAGGAGCACTATACAGGGAGGGGGTGAAGGAGTACTATACAGTGAGGGGGTGAAGGAGCACTATACAGGGAGGTGGTGAAGGAGTACCATACAGGGAGGGGGTGAAGGAGCACTATACAGGGAGGGGGTGAAGGAGCTCTACACAGGGTGGGGGTGAAGGAGCACTATATAGGGAGGGGCTGACGGAGTACTATACAGGGAGGGGGTGAAGGAGTACTATACAGGGAGGGGGTGAAGGAGTACTATACAAGGAGGGGTTGAAGGAGTACTATACAGGGAGGGGGGTGAAGGAAAACTATACAGGGAGGGGGTGAAGGAGCACTATACAGGGAGGGGGTGACGGAGCACTAGAAAGGGAGGTGTACAATAGCCTAAACAACTTTTCTAGCCATTGTGCTGTGAGGTGTGGGACAGCTGTAGTTCATTTCCTTCGTCTACCTAAAGCACCAAACAACACTTCAAACTCATTTCAGAATCTCACTCTGATTTGTAATCGAGTCTCAATCCGTTTCTCAACAGAGTCTCCCTTGCAATGACTCGGAATTTGCGCCGAGTTTCCATTGACACCGCTCTCTCAACACAAACACAACTAACACCACTCTCTCTCAACACAAGCACTACTAACACCGCTCTCTCAACACAAGCACTACTAACACCGCTCTCTCAACACAAGCACTACTAACACCACTCTCTCAACACAAGCACTACTAACACCGCTCTCTCTGAACACAAGCACAACTAACACCACTCTCTCAACACAAGCACTACTAACACCGCTCTCTCAACACAAGCACTACTAACACCACTCTCTCTGAACACAAGTACAACTAACACCACTCTCTCTCAACACAAGCACTACTAACACCACTCTCTCTGAACACAAGCACAACTAACACCGCTCTCTCAACACAAGCACTACTAACACCACGCTCTCTCAACACAAGCACTACTAACACCACTCTCTCTGAACACAAGTACAACTAACACCACTCTCTCTCAACACAAGCACTACTAACACCACTCTCTCTGAACACAAGCACAACTAACACCGCTCTCTCAACACAAGCACTACTAACACCGCTCTCTCTGAACACAAGCACAACTAACACCACTCTCTCAACACAAGCACTACTAACACCACGCTCTCTCAACACAAGCACTACTAACACCACTCTCTCTGAACACAAGCACAACTAACACCACTCTCTCTCAACACAAGCACTACTAACACCACTCTCTCTGAACACAAGTACGACTAACACCACTCTCTCAACACAAGCACTACTAACACCGCTCTCTCAACACAAGCACTACTAACACCGCTCTCTCAACACAAGCACTACTAACACCGCTCTCTCAACACAAGCACTACTAACACCGCTCTCTCTGAACACAAGCACAACTAACACCACTCTCTCAACACAAGCACTACTAACACCACGCTCTCTCAACACAAGCACTACTAACACCACTCTCTCTGAACACAAGCACAACTAACACCACTCTCTCTCAACACAAGCACTACTAACACCACTCTCTCTGAACACAAGTACGACTAACACCACTCTCTCAACACAAGCACTACTAACACCGCTCTCTCAACACAAGCACTACTAACACCGCTCTCTCAACACAAGCACTACTAACACCGCTCTCTCAACACAAGCACTACTAACACCGCTCTCTCAACACAAGCACTACTAACACCGCTCTCTCAACACAAGCACTACTAACACCGCTCTCTCAACACAAGCACTACTAACACCACTCTCTCATCACAAGCACTACTAACACCACTCTCTCTGAACACAAGTACGACTAACACCAAGTTGACACAGAATCTCATCGTGACAAACAGCCAGGCAAACAACTCACACATTTTGCCGACTATACATTTCAATCTTATGTTTATAAAAAACCCACAAGTCGTTTAATAGTAAAGGCTACAGTCGATATTGAACCGATCACAAACTAGCAATTACTGCGGCCCACTAATTTTAATTTTCTTCTTCAAAGAAACCAGTTTTCCAAGTCGGTTCTTATCGCTCTCCAATGTCTCCTTAAATGGCTCTCGTTGCTTTTCGGGAGTTATCTTCTGCTTTTGGTAATCTGTGGTTTTTTCCAGATCTGAATATAGATGAGATTGATTGAGCTCAAGTGAAACTCATTCGTGAATTTTAAATATTATAATCCAATTGGTTTTACTAAATTGAGTCCAAAGTTATACATGAGAAACTTGCCAGAGAGAGTACAACTCCCACTTTGCAGATTCTACGCTATAAGCTAACTTTACTGGAGTACGACTGCATTACTGTAAGAATTCTCAGTTTACAGAAGGGGTAAAGGAAGTTCTTGAGTGCATTTTAATGGTGGGGGGGGGGTGCCAATTTGTACAGTTTTATTAATCATTCGACCCTGTAGCGGGTTGATATACTTACCTCCAGTGGGGAAGGGTTTCTTTAAGCTGATGTAGTGGTGGGTAAGGCTGGGGGTCTTGTATGGGTGGAGGGAGGTTTAGAATTGGGGGAGTGAACAGAGAGCAACGAGTGGATAAAAGAAAGCAGAAAGTCCCAGTTGTTGTTCAGTTTCACTTTATATCTGCTTATAGACACCATGTATATTTGGTATATAACTGATAAGCTTTTCCTTTGTTTAAATTGTTTTGTAGGGAGAGAAGAATGGTTTGTGACAGTTGAATAGAAAGTTGTCTAATGAAAGAACTCAAACAACTAACATGCTAAAGAGAGTACGTCACAAAGCAAGAGTGTCGAACCAAAACACTGAGAGGACAACTACCACAGTATGTTGTTTACACCAAAACACTGAGAGGACAACTACCAAAGTATGTTGCTTACACCAAAATACTGAGAGGACAACTACCACAGTATGTTGCTTACACCAAAAGACTGAGAGGACAACTACAATAGTATGTTGCTTACACCAAAACACTGAGAGGACAACTACCAAAGTATGTTGCTTACACCAAAATACTGAGAGAACAACTACCACAGTATGTTGCTTACACCGAAAGACTGAGAGGACAACTACCATAGTATGTTGCTTACACCAAAATACTGAGAGGACAACTACCACAGTATGTTGTTTACACCAAAATACTGAAAGGACAACTACCGAAGTATTTTGTGTTACTTGCTGTAGAATACACATGTTTGATCAGATAATTCCAGCCATTACAAGAGAAATTGTTTGCAATTTTTTTTTACTTGCATGTTTTTTTATTTGCCATTACCATACTAGTTTGTAAGGCTATGGAATGCAATGAATACAGTCAACCTACTAGAACATACATTGGTCACAGCTCTATGACATATAGGCGAGTCCATTCAGCTGCTGTTTAACACCAATCACTGTACAAATCCCAGGGGATATACAAACTATTAGCTCTTTGGCTCTGTAAAGTTTAAGTTCTTTTATTTATTTATGGCAACTCGAAATATGCAGAAAAGTTCGCGGCATAAGATACAAAAAGCAACTAGTTCTGATACCTAGCTGTTTCCATAAAGTGTGCGACACTTTTGGTGTTCTCTGAAGCTTTATCCATCCTTGAAGTTTGACATGCATTTTAGTTTTATAACGTGTCAAATTACGCCGTAAGCTTGTCAACAAAAGGTGACAGTGATTGGGGTATAATAGAAAAAACAGCCATCCCATATCATAACAAAGGCCTCGTTTTGTACGCAGTGCGCATAGTGCACTCCGTAAAATTGCAGACACTGAAGTTCGCAGCGAAAACACCAACTGTTCAGAATCCAGATGAGCTCGCACCAATACCAGTTCTGTATCGTCTCAAAACTGAGATGGGGCCCAAGGTGTTTGCATTCGGATACGGAACTAATTCGCTAGACAGACAATCGTCTAAACAGGCACTTTGGTGTGGACCAGTGTGAACCGTAGCTGTTACGATTTTTTACCGCGTTTCGTAGCGTAGCTGGAGCTGATAGCGGGGGCATATCAAATCAAACTAATCCATTACATGGGACCAGCCCACGGCTGCAATCACTGGCCGGTTGCCAAATACCCATGATTTGGCTTCTCTGAAGCTCCAAGTGCTTGATTGTTTGTCACATCATGTTGTAGATGTAAGCTATTGTGTGTTAGTAGTTAGTAGCTACTTCATTCATTTCATAAGCGTGACTCACTGAAGCTGCATTTCAATGCACACTGAGCCAATAAAAATCAAATTTTCAATGACTCTGCCTATCTTGAGTGTGACTAGTATTTTCAACCGAAAGTTCCACTTGTCACCCCGTTTGAATTTTAAAAATGCAGTATCAAAATGCTAGAGCGTATTCTATAAGTAAACTTTGTGTAGGGTATTTGTAATCACTGACACAATTTGGCAGGTCTTTTTAACGCATGCCGTTCTCCATAGCATGGGTTGTACGTGCTGTCCCATATCGCTATTGAACGTTGGCTCCATGGGATATTTTCATAGCCAATCAAAAGAGAGCCCACCTCGTATAGTTGCGGAAATTGCGAGCTATCAATCATAGGTTGTAGCAGCGCTGTGTTACTGGCTGCTCATTCATCAAGATACTTTTGGTACAGAAAGGTAAGTTTTTAGAAGACTCAGCATGAAACCTTAGTTAGTTTTATCGTTAGTCAAATACAGAGTAAGTGTAACTGGTGGTTGGTTGGAGGGTGAATATTGATTAATTACCTTATTGACAGAGTTAGCTACTCCATGTTGTTTTTTATTATTGGTAAAACATTTCAAGTTGATCCTACCTTTCACTAATGAGTTGTGTAAATTCAACGGAACCAGTATGCATACCTGTCATGTTGCCAAGGAGACAAAAGGGAGATCAAATTGTCTGGTTGCAAAGTCGACAATATTAAGATTTTCAGTTCAGGGAAGATTTCTGAGGTGAATAAATGGTGAAGTGGAGAGCGAGAACAAACATACACCGTGGGAATAATTTATTGCCTGAGCCGTCTCAGAATCTGATTTTTACTTGATAGAGAAAGAAAATTTTGGTTTTCCTGAAATTTCTGGGAGAAAGTTAAATTCTCAGGAGTTTTCGGGAAATGAGATAACTGTATTTAAGTCCTAGGAAGGTCTTTGACTAACCAGGTGGCATGACAGGTATGCCTTGAAAAGCCCACAGTTAGCTGATTGGCTAATCCGGTGAAATGGCACTCTTTGCTCAAAAATGCACTGTAAAGCTATTGTAAACTTGCATGTTGTATGACAAAGTTTACTGAAGTCTTGTAATATGAGGATGATGGGAAGAAGATGCTCCAATACTCCGTACACTGCAATGAGATGTGTTTCTTTTATAAATGATGTAAAATACATTTGTTTTATTCCAAGTGATGTTTGTCATCATTCATAGGTTAACCCCCAGACACAACCACCCGCATACACAACCATGCCGACACCTCCTAGCTCTGCGCAGTGGTTGGAAATAAATGAACAGCCAGCCAACACCAGGTAAGTTTTCTTTCCTTCCCCATTGCTTTAGTGCATGGCATGTCTTAAAGGCCTGGCTACACGATCGCAAATTCCGTGCGCTATGCTTTGTGCAATTTCAACGCACTAAGAGCTAGGTGCTACACGAACGCAAGTTCTGTGCATTGAACTTAGCCAGGGTGGCTCTCTATGAGGGGGGAAGGGATGAGAGAGAATGAGAGCCAGGGACAGATTGACACGCGGTGGGCGGAGCTTACATTGTAGTTGAGCATTAATCCCATTATAACTTCATCGTATTACTAATAGAAAACGAATAGTACAGTCTATATCACTAAGGAAGCATAACTACTGCGGTTGTATTTATTATTAGCTTCATATAGCTGATGTCATTCATTCCTTTGTGTTGAATTGAGAGCTGTTGGATGGTGGCACCTAACTTGGCCACAAGTAAACTAGACCACTTTTTCACAGAGCTTATGAGCGATTTGAGCATTGTTTATTCTTACCGAAAAACTTATCGAGATAAAGCTAAAACTCCACTGTTCAATGAAGGTTTACTAAAAAATGCACATACATATATTTGTAATGCAGGAAATATAAATAACTATAAATGAAAGAAGTAACAGGGGAAAACCACTGAACTGAGCAAGTAGCTAACCAGAAATACAAACATTAACACAGCCACCAGTATGGAGGAAGTAATATTTCTCATCTCTCCAACTCAGTTTTCAGTTACGAATGAATCACCAGGCTCATTTCCTGAATGAATAACGACTGTAATTGTTGTATTGTAGCAAGGAAGTCGCATCTATAGGTACTTTGAATTGCCAGTACTTCTGAGTAAAGCACCACAAAATGGTCGGTTACGATCCAAATATGTTCCGGAACTACTTCACCAGAGAGTTTATTGTTGCATTCTCCTGAAACAACAATAACAGCTGACAGTTGTAAACACAACAATGAAGTTACACAATGCTAAGCCAAAACTGGAAATTTTAGTTATAGTGACAGAATAAAAGTGTAACAACAAATAACAAGTGGTCTGAGTAGCATTTCTTGCCAATCAAACAGCAAGCATACAGATTATTGCATAACTGTAATTAAATGCATAAATAATAATAATAATAAAAACGGGTGCTTTCTTGTTTGGCAAGATGATGTTGCTTATACTACTCACCCACAACAATAAAGCATTATCATTATCACACATTCTTCCTTAGCATTAATTATTATTTGTGAAAGTAGTAGTATATAAAATTATTTATTATTATTATTATTATTCAGAGTTACGACCAAATCACCGAGATTCAAATATTTGGTGACTCAAATATTTGAAAAATGATTTGTTTCAAATATTTGATACAACTGGTGATTTGATTTGCCTCTTTTCACACGATTTGACCAAATATTTGCAAAAATACAGCAAATCATCAAAAAAACCAGTGACGATGTTTGCAGCTTTTCTTAATGCTTGTAATTGACCTGAGATTGTAGTATTCAATTGTAGCAAATAAATAAAAGCAGTGAAAAGAAACGACCTAATTGTTAGCATAAAGTAATCAAGGATCATGGAAAACTATGCTGCCTTTTCTTTTATGTATTAGTTTTCATCAGCAAAAGTTGAATCATTAGTTGACTACTTTCTTTTCTGACTTGAGAGTGGTGAGCTGAAAGTGTTTATGAATGGCGACCAGGTTATTTACTTATCTGTAGTGAGTATTGCATTAGTTGATGATGTACTGTAATGATGGCTGTTTTGATACATATGCAAACTAATGCTTAGTGTTTGCTATTATTTATCAATTATCTAGTATCGCTGGTACTATTAGCAATATAGGCTACCACAACGACAGTCTTTTGACAATGAAAGAACTTCAGAAAGGTATAAACTATAGTGGTTGATTGTTTTGTTTACTGGGTGTGCATTTTATCTATTGCATGGAACTGGCTAGTTAATTTGGCTAGTCTAAGCATTATTTTGGAATTTAAATGATAATATATATATATCGGTCGGCATGCCAATAAATAAGTTCCACTCGAAAGTGTACAAAGGAAAATGCAAGTTTGTGAAAGTAATCAAGTTGGAATATCGTTTTCTAGAGGCCAGCTAACCACACATTGTGATCTAAATTTGGGTCAATTTGTTTAGGCAGCCTATTAAAAGATGAAGGTTTTTGTTATTACATTTCTAATAGTTTCAGTGATGATTTGAAAAATTTGCTGCAAATCACGCTCCAAATATTTGACATTTTTACTCACTTGTAAAAATTTGATTTGAAGGAAAATTCAAATGATTTGATTTGAGTCATGAAAATCGTGATTTGTCACAGATCTGTTATTATTATATATATCCATCATTTTAATTGTAAAACTATAAAAAATAATTATTATTATAATTATTTACAACAATTCTAAAAAAATCCTAATAATCATAACAAAAATTATTATTAGTAGTACGTAGTAGCATAATATGACAAAAAATTATCAAATATCAACAACAAACAATAAATTATTAATTAAATAATTATAATAAAATTTATTGTTGTTGATTGATGTCGCCTGATAGTTTTATTCATTAAAACAATATTATTATTATTATTATCATTTATTAATAATCATCATATATTGTTAGTAGATAGATAGAAGTATAAAAAATCACAACTTTTGAGCAACAATAATAATAATAATTACAACAACAATAATAATTATTATAATAATAATAATAATCACAATATTATTATTATAATTATAATAATAATAATAATAATAATAATTATTATCAAATTATTATTCCTTATTTATTATTATTTATTACATACATCACTAATATCTCCAGTTTCTCATTGACTACTTACTGAAAAATCTTAGTTGTAGCATCCAGAGTTGAGATTGGTGTCCATTCCATCATTTCCAGTTGTAAAAGAAATTGTAACAACACTGGCGGGCAATCACTTCAGCCGCGATAACATGCATGTATGAAGTTGCATAGACCTTCCACTTCGGCGTCTGTACATTAGGCTGGACGATTGTAACGGACTGGCTGTTAGTCTTGAGAACATTCTGTTACAGAATGTTCTGTCGCAAAAACATTCTGTCCCTGGCTCTCCTTCCCCCAACCTCCCAAACCCCTTTGCGACAATAGCCGCGCCCACATTGAGAGCCAGCCCTGGCTACATTGAACTACGTTGCGTTGAGGAGTTATATTATCTTAGCTGAAGTAATAACCAATAGTAGTAGTGTAGCTAGTTAGCCGCGGTCTTGTTAGTAGTTTTTAGGGTGCTTTCGGATACCCTACTCATAGGGCAGTCGTTGAGGGCTCGTTGAGGGCTCAACGATGACTGTCGTTTAACGGAAGTTGTTTGAGCATAAACCATAGACATACTTATTTTCATCGGCGTCTATGAAAACTGTATAGCTGAAGCGAGCCCACTTTAGTTTTTTTACAAAAAAAGATGAATTACGATGATTTTATCGTCTGATGTATTTTCTATATACATTATAATGCATTGTAACGACTTAAAACGGGGAGGAACAGTGATTGATAAAAGTTGACTCGTTAAAACTGTTGGTTAGGTGGAGTCAAGGTCAGTCAACGACGCAACCTACCTCGCTTGTCACTTCCATCGTTGAGCCCAAATTGCTCATTGCCGCCATGTTTTTTCCGCCCTCAACGACGGGGTTTCCGAATGGTCTCGTTTAATCCCATCGTTAAGCCCTACGCGTAGGGTATCCGAAAGCACCCTTATTACTAGCGGTCATAGACCTATAACCCCCCATAGGGTTATAGGCCTATGCTAGCGGTTGAATCAAAATCACTGACTGGATTCACTGTAGACTGCTTTAGCCAATCACAATCAATATTGCACGGCCCATCGGACAAAGCACAACGCATAATTTAAACATGTTAAAAGTTTGCAAAACGACGAAAGTCAGGGCAATCAGCAAAATGCGTTGACCTTTCGGAACTCTTGTGCAATAACGCACGGATTTTGCGATCATGTAGCCAGGCCTTAATACAATGTGTGAGAGAGAGTAGGAATGGTGAGTCACTATACCCCTTCCCCTCCTGCCCTTTGACCCCCTAGTCCTCATCCCCCTGTCCCTGTCCATAGTAACCACAACAGACTTTGCATAAGTCTATCCAAACCCATTATAGGACCCGGAGTGCTCCTTTATATTACATAAAACTGACATTGGCCCAGCGTAGACCGTATACTGGTCATGTTTAGTAAACTGGGGTCCTTCATATTTATTACTAGTGAGGAGATCAAACAGCCAGCTCTACAACTCATCGTACTCAGCGTTCTTTTACAATAAGACATCATTAGAAGAGCAAACAAAAAGCGAGCGTTTCGTGTTTGCTTCACATAAACAAAGCGATTTGATATGAAACTTACTCATACAAGAAACAAAGATTTATTTTCATCATTTTTTTTCTTATTTGGAGCAAACAATGCTTTGACCTGTGATGCCTAAGTTTTATTTTAGGCCAAGATATAAAAATAAAAATTCTGAAATTATCCATGGGAAGAAGACTACAAAGGCTCACAAAACGTACCCAAGCATTCAAGTAAGTAGCTGCGATGTGTTATATTTATATGGAAGTTATCAATGCCTTGATAGTCCAGATAGCTTTCTCCACTCCACAGATCTACACATCAAACCGCCTGTGCTCCCTTGCAGTCATACCTCACCCTAGCTATGTCCATCCTTACCCATACAAGAATACAGCTCTCTCCTTGCATTTGGTACACGGCGTCTAATGGAGAGACTAAAAAGTAGAATTATTTGAATCACCTCCCCTTGACACGGTGCACTCTTTTTCTCTACTGTTAACTAGCTGTAAATCCTACTTCCGATGAGCGTTAGATTGTATAGAGATCTCACAAATAATTCTTATGTAACAAAGTACAAAAACTGCAAGTAGAGCAGCAATAGCTAACGATTCCTCGCTGTGTATCTGTTCATGAATATGGAATCCAATACCCATTGGAGGGTACTATATAATGTGGTGGATTTTTGTGACCACTATCTTTGCGCAAGGTCCCCCTGACAACTGCTGGGTGTCAGGCAAGCCTAAACTGAGCCTGGCACAGCCAGAACACGAACATGTAAGCCGGTAGAAACTCTACCGGCCCTGCGGTATTTACTACCGGCCCTGCAGCATTCACTGCCTGCCTTGCAGAGGTACCACCGGCCCTGCAGCACACCCTGCCGGCCTTGCAGCATGCACTACCGGCCCTGCAGCATGCACTACCGGCCCTGCAGTGCCACTACCGACCCTATACCGGGTCGGTGAGGAAAGAACTGCTATAGCCTGAGAACCTAAATTGATACCAAAGGTGCAGGAGCCCGACTTTGCAACATAGCTGTCCTCAAACAAGACCAAAGCCAAGGACCACAAGCCATAAGGACCAGGAACCAGAGCTACTCATTGCACCACCATGAGTCAGCCCCCTACTTCTGGGCGCCTTGCATATTTAACTCTATATTAACCAATGACTGTATCGTATATTTATATCTTATGTTCTGATTAGTGTAAACACTTCCTGCCATTGCTGATTTGTTGCCCCTTGTTTGGGCATATGTTTTAATCCTGTTCTGCCTATAAAAGGCAGAACACTTCACTTGATTCTTTGTATTGTATTGGGATTCTACCTGTGCTTAAGCCAAGTAGCATGATACATTTACCCTTATTATACATTGCTGGTTATGCTGTGTAATAAAGTATGGTTTACTCAATAAGACATTGAGTCGTACGTTTGAGCCGCGGGCTCCGAGAACAGTTGTGGAGTTGGCATACTCCTCTGTTGGAAGTTGACCTCTAGAGTGAGGCGTTGTTGGTGGACGTTTGGTCGGCCCCCCCAAATCCACTACAATACTTACAAAGAGCCTATTCTGAGCCTATTCCGAGCAGTTGTTTGCTGTCAGCAGCGGTTCGATCAAGAGATTATTGTTTGTAACCAAAAGTCGTTCTGCGGTCGATAACCTCTTACGAAGGCTTAGACAAGCTTTATCTGTAGCAATCTGGAGAGGTCTGCCATATTGCTGTCGTTTTTAGTGTACTGCATTTAAAAGTTACATTTTGTACACTTTGTGTCTAAATTTGCTTCTCTCCATTCGTTGAACAAGATCCATTCCATGCTCAGATGATTTCATTTTGTAATGGATTTCACTTAGTGCTGCCACTGCGCTAGTAGCATGCCAGTGATACTTGCTTCTGTTGGACTCATTCAGTTTAATGCACTTTTGATTGAACACTAAATGAGTCACTGGATGCCCTGGAAGACCTTGTCACGAGGTCTTCCACTAACTTCATGCCTGCTATGCACACAGCATCTATGTATCGTTTATTGCATCTATGCATATTTTGTTAGATACACAACTTTGAAGGGCTTTGTAAAATTGCTGTTTCGTTACTGACCTCCGATGGGAAAGCTCACCCTTTTCCTCTAGTTGGCACAGATTGCAGGAATGGAAGGTACTGCAAGGAAGTTCTCGTTCGGGGATCAGAAAATTGCTTTGAGTGAGTGTGCAGATAATGACTGCTGGATAAATGATGTTATTGTGAATAATTTTTGAGTATTCTACCGTTTTATTGAGAAAACTTTTTTCTATTTAGATTTCGTGAGCTACACATTCGAAAGGTCAAGGTCGATGAGCTAGAAAACGCTCTTGCACAGAAACAACATGCTGGAGACGACCCATTAAGCAGTAAGTAATCACTGTGTACATACATGTACATACATACAGTCTTGTGTGTTCTGTGTTATTTAATATTGTTCGTAATTCTGTGAGTAGAGGGCTTTGATCACAAGGAGACAAAGCTGCTGAAAAAGGTGTTAAAGAAATTCAAGTTGTGTTTTCAAGTCACCTACACAGACGTACATGGAGTCATTCATACTCTCACTCTCTGCTCCGATGTCATACAGGATACTAGTAAGTTCTGTGTACAGTTCGCAGGACGTCAGTTTATTTGCTGGTTACTTCGTTTAGAGGTAAGTAATAAGGCAAATATTATTGAACATCATTTCTTTTGCAGAAGATATGAAACAAATATCTGTAACTGAATACGCCCCAAAGAGCTGCTCAGTTTCTGGTGGAGAGAGATTGCTTATGAGAACAAAACGACTGCCTAAAGGTTTGTCTGTATGTCTGTCTGTATGTCTGTCTGTTTGTCGGCCAGTCTGTCTGCCTGTCTGTCTGTATGTCTGTCTGTCTGTCTGTGTGTCTGTCTGTATGTCTGTCTGTCTGTATGTCTGTATGTATGTCTGTTTGTCTGTCTGTGTGTCTGTATGTCTGTGTGTCTGTATGTATGTCTGTCTGTCTGTCTGTCTGTCTGTATGTCTGTCTGTCTGTATGTCTGTCTGTTTGTCGGCCAGTATGTCTGTATGTCTGTCTGTCTGTATGTATGTCTGTCTGTATGTCTGTCTGTATGTCTGTCTGCCTGTATGTCTGTCTGTATGTCTGTCTGTTTGTCTGTATGCCTGTCTGTTTGTCTGCCTGTCTGTCTGTTTGTCTGTATGTTTGTCTGCCTGTATGTATGTCTGTCTGCCTGTATGTCTGTCTGTTTGTCAGCCAGTCTGTCTGTATGTCTGTCTGTATGTCTGCCTGTATGTCTGTCTGTATGTCTGTATCTACAAATACTACATTTTATTTGTTAGTAGGGTGCTATTTCTTGGAATTAACTTTTACCATAAAGTTGCAATACCATAATTTTTGTCATATTGATTGTTTTAGGGAGTGAATTTGAGGTGAGATTTTATGAAGGTTTAGCAGAAAATCCTCTCTGGGAAGAAAATCTAACATTGGTCTCAGAGAATGTTCGACAATCAGGAAGTGTATCACTAGATATCCCAGAATACACTGGACCTTCTAGTGCAGCAAATGAGGAAATAGCTGTAAAGTTTCAACTGCGAAAAAGAGATCGCACGGATGAAAGTGATCCTATGCCATTTCACTACAGCACACACGGTTGGTGGCACAGCCATATTGTCTTTCCTTTTTATTTGCCAAATCTTACGCCGGTGTCTGTTAGATATCATTGCATGGAGAAACCTTGCAGGACGTACAAAACATATTGTAGGCAGCAGAGCCAAAAGGCATCAGACAGGTGGTGGTGCAGGAGTACTAGGTAGTACAACACCCAGTAGCAGCAGTGCAGCTTACTCGCAAGTAAGATATTCAATGTATCTGGTAGTGTTACCACCACGTAGGCACATGTAACCAACTAACATATGGTTGTAGGGTTTGCTTTTAAATGGTTTCCTATTCAACTTGACAAAATTAGAAGATGTTATTAAGATTGTCCTGCTCTTTACACCTGAACCAAAATTAGTGCTCCAGATTCCATTTCAAACCATTCTTTATCGCTGTGCATGTGGGTGATCGTATCAAAGCCTACCTGAATATACCAATTAGGTGAAGAACTGATGATTTATTGCAATAATACTCTTTAGGGTTTGAGGTAGACTGGGTTTGAATGAAGATTAGAGGTGCGAGAAAGGGGAGTGGGGTGGAGGATTTGTGGGATTAGGTGCATTGATTGCAGTCTGTATGCAGAGAGATAGATAGTGAAAGAGCTCAAATTGTCACACAAATCCATCACAATATTTATAGTTCCTAGGTAAAAACACAATGCCTTTGTTCAAGTGTTGTAGATATAGCGGTAGATTTTGATGAAAGGCAGTGGTAAACTGGTTGTTTCCCACTCCAATCTCCACACCAGTGCGCTAAAATTCCACCCACAGCCATCGGAAAGATGCTGTGGGTGGAACATGCATGCAGGGCCGATATTGACCCCTGCAGGGCCGGTATTGACCCCTTACCGACTCGCTATGGTGACTCAGGGCCGATCTAAGATGGCCACCATAGTAGAGGACCTGCACAACTATCTAGGATCTCACTCTAAAGCCAGAACAGGAAGAACGCTTCCTCGGAACGATGAATGCAGTAACCACAAGCTAGCTGTCGCCCTGGAGCCCTGCAGATACCTGTGATTGGACAATAGGAGGTAGGACTCTGCCCTTAGCCACTTGATACCAATTACCTTCAATCCTTATGCACTGTATGATTCGCCTACTATTTATATATGTATTTCGATTAGTCCAATTACTTCCTGTGCCTTTACCTTTATATAATATTATGCTAATAACTTCCTGCCAGCTTACCTATAAAAGGGTTGGGATTGTATATACTCCTTGCATTCATTCACTCATGTCTTGCCTATAACCCTAGTAGATAGCCACCCCAGTACTTTGGTGTTGAGGAATAAAGCCGCTATTCAAACCACACTCTGCGCAGTTTGTTTGAGCCGCGGGCTCTGTGTATGCCAGGTAATCCGGCAGTACTAAGCATAGTTGTCAATGTCGTACGGCACAGTGTCCCCTCTGGAGAGAGGTATAATACTTGAGATTAATGGACTTTCGTCGTAACCAGACCGAAATCCATTACAATATAATGGTATTTTATATTACACCAGGAGAGATATTGTAACGGATTTCGGTCGAGTTTCCACGAAATTCCGCTGATCTCAGGTATTCTACCTCTCTGAAGAAGGGACACTGTGCCGGTATGACAGTGACAACTATGATAGTTACTGTCTTATCAGTTGGGAAGCACAGAGCCCACGGCTCAGACAAACTAAACAGAGTGCTGTTTGAATAGTGGCTTTATTCATCAGTACCTAAGTCCTAGGGTAGCTTTCCACTAGGGTGATCGGCAAGACATGAATGAATGAATGCGAAGAAACACATGAACTCCAGCCATTATATAGGCAGGCTGGCAGGAAGTAATTTACATAATATATATAAGAATACATAAAACGGAAGTAAATAGACCAATAGTAGTGGATATATAAAGTGCTAACAAATCATACGGTGGAACAAGGTAACAGTAAATGGTGCCAAGTGGCTAAAGGGCGGAGTACTATCTCCATTATTCAATCATAGACTCCATAGGGTCTCGAGGCTATGCTTAGCCTGTGGTTGATATATCTGCCAATCCAAGGAAAGATATTTCTGGCTCCAGGGTTAGAGTAAGCTCCTAGATGGTTTTGGAGATCCTTGGGTAAAATTGCCATTTTGTAATCAGCCTAGTATCACCATACCGGGTTTGTCAGGGTCACTACCGGCCCTGCAGGGGTCAAAACCAGCCCTTTAACCTGTGCTAAAGTCACAGTAAGTCATTCTACTGGCACTGCACTTTCACAAGGGCTGGGGTAGAACTCTAGCGCACTTAGGTTGGTGTTTTGATAATAAACAAGCGGCTTACTACTGACATGCACAAAATTCTACAACAGTATCAATGAGGTTGATAATGAATACATGCAATGTACAATGCGCTGCCATGTTTTCAGTCAAATTACCTATATCGCTCTAGAGTTGTCTCCTCTAAAATAGATAGCTCAGAGTGGCATTGTAATTGTCCTTTTAAAAAGATAACTGTGCAATAAAGTCATATCTTGCTTATTAAAACTTTTGGCTGTTTTTAAAAAAGTTGGCAGTAATGTTGGGACCTGCAGCTGTCTTATAATTATTGAGTATTATCCCTATAATATTGTAGTGGATTTTAGTGTACACTAAGTCTGCGCACACGTTTTACCACATTCTGGCATAATTATAATAGCCAGTAGATGGCCAGAATGACTGTAACGATCAAACCGAATGGACTGTAACTATATCTATGTCCATACCGACCTATACCGACCCTGTAATGAGCTATGCCGACCTATACCGACCCTGTATGCACCTATACCGCCCCTGTATGCACCTATACCGACCCTGTATGCACCTATACCGACCTCACTGGGCTGGCAGGAAGTAAGGCAATGTAGCCTGAGGACCCAAAAGTAGCCTGGGAGGAGCAAGGAGCCATCTACCGAGATTTTCACCCCTAACCCTTACGAAAGATGAAGGAACTAAAGCTACAAAGACCTAGGACCTAGAGACTGACTGTGATTGGTGCCTGAGCCTCTAACTCCACCTACTACTACAGGGCGCCTGTTCTCTTTAAGCCCTTTCTTGTTATCTTATTTGCTATGTGTTTATATACCCACTTTTATTGGTGCATATTGTAACATTATTCTGTGATTGGTTAATCACTTCCTGTGCATTGCCTATAAAAGGCAGAACTTTGCTTATATTTATCAGTTGTAATGGGACTTTTACCAACTCGTTTATTCTGGAGGAATAAATGCAATTGTACTCAATGGCACTGAGTTATGCGTCTGAGCCGAGGGCTCACTACTGGTTGTAGAGTTGGTATACTCTATCTTGCATTCGTTCGGTACATCATAGATCCTGTTGTTGTAACAGGTAAAACTAACAACTGGTGGCGCACGCTACCAACCTCAGCTAGTGATTTTTAGCCCCCAAAATCCACTGCAATATTACTGTTATTGATTTGAATGCCCTATCATGTAGACAAAAATGGTAAGAAAAAATTTTTGAAAACAAATCAGTCCAATAAAAAAATGCATGATATGCTACAGGACTACATTTAAACTTTTTGCATTAATTTGTTGTTGGTGCAAGAGAAGCATAGCATTGCATTGATGTCTATAGAGCTATAAAGTTTTTTAAATGAATCACTTTATTTTAGGTTTTGTCACTTTTTTGCTGAAAAGTGATTTTTTTCTTTTACAAACCGCTTTTTTCTTCCTTGTATAATAAAATATGTAGGCATAGCCGTGCACTGATGGTGTTTTATGTTTTTTTCTTTTCAGGCTGCAGAGGACCAGTTTCCTGTCTCAGAGAGTTCTGAAGACCTAGTAAGTATGGAATATTTTTTATTTTTCAGCTGACAGTTGTAAAAATTATATCTTCTTGGGTGAAGTAGGAAGATCATCTCGGAACTCAATTATGCACCAGCAATAGTTATTCCAACCAGAAATAACTACTGCTACATCAAACTCATCGTTTCCATTATTTCTGCTTCCTTGAATCACAATTTAAAATATATATTTTAGAGAAAAGTATAAACTGTTATTAGCCATATTATATAGATAGTATACTGTGGAGATGTTCGTGTATTATAGGGTGGGACATTCACTGAGCCACCCGCTGCTCCTGCTAGAACGTCTGGAAACAATACAATTTCCAGGAAGAGGAAATCGAGACCGACGCCTCCTCAGCGGCCTAGTAAGATAGCCTGTAGACCCATCCCAAGTATCCATCAGGGCAACGTGACTTGTACCTCATCGGGTGGAGCTTCCTCTTCCCAACCTCTCATTCTGCTCATTCCCAGTAACACTCTAGGATTTAGTGGTCAAGCAAGCAATACATTATTATCCAGTCTTGGTGGTGCCAATTCATTTGCAGTGAGTAACCAGAGTCAGAACAGTCATGAACAGTTTAATACATCCGCCACTTCCATTGCTTCTCCATACAACATGCAGCAGCAGAACCAGCCGATGATGACTTCCCAGAATGCATTGTCTCAGCCAGCTACAATAGGGCAGTCTAGTAACAGTGAAGTTGTGATAAGACCCAATCAAGTAGGGCCAGACAACTCTAAAGATGAACTCAACGTGAGTTGTACATTTGTAACTACCAGATGGACAGTGTATTTAGTAGCTGTTACCATGTAGTAGTTTATCTAGAACTGTTACCATGTAGTGGATTATCTAGAACTGTTACTATGCAGTAGATTATCTAGAGCTGTTACCATGTAGTAGTTTATCTAGAACTGTTACCATGTAGTAGTTTATCTAGAACTGTTACCATGTAGTAGATTATCTAGAACTGTTACCTTGTAGTAGTTTATCTAGAACTGTTACCATGTAGTAGTTTATCTAGAACTGTTACCATGTAGTAGATTATCTAGAACTGTTACCATGTAGTAGTTTATCTAGAACTGTTACCATGTAGTAGTTTATCTAGAACTGTTACCATGTAGTAGATTATCTAGAACTGTTACCTTGTAGTAGTTTATCTAGAACTGTTACCATGTAGTAGTTTATCTAGAACTGTTACCATGTAGTAGATTATCTAGAACTGTTACCTTGTAGTAGTTTATCTAGAACTGTTACCACGTAGTAGTTTATCTAGAACTGTTACCATGTAGTAGTTTATCTAGAACTGTTACCATGTAGTAGTTTATCTAGAACTGTTACCATGTAGTAGTTTATCTAGAACTGTTCCCATGTAGTAGATTATCTAGAACTGTTACCTTGTAGTAGTTTATCTAGAACTGTTACCACGTAGTAGTTTATCTAGAACTGTTACCATGTAGTAGTTTATCTATGTACATGTAATTTTATATAACCTTTCCGTAGAATGACTTATATGAGATTGGACAAAAACACGTGCATTCTGGTGGACTCGAGGCGGTTGGTTCTGGTCCTCAGATGACTAGAGCACAACCTCAGGTATGATACATGTTTGTGTGCATTAATGTATATGTCTATGTACATTAATGTATATGTCTGTGTACATGTGTGTTTGTATACAGTGACATACACAAAGGTCTATAATGGACTCTCTAATATTCCAGGCTACTCTGTCCACTGATCTATTGAATCCGCCTACTGATGATATAGAGGGCAATGCTGCTGTACACAACCCATGTGACTTGGAGGTTGGTACATACTTGTTTTATTGTCCAACATTTCATGAGGGAAACCATCAACTTCATGAGATGACTAGTGGTGGTACAGCTGATACAATATTGTGTTGTGTGTATTATCTCTTTTGTTATAGCCTGGCAGCACATTTATGTAAGTGTGTGTCTGTTTATGTATGTCTATGTATGTGTGTCTATGTGTGTATATATGTCTATGTATGCCTGTGCGTGTTGTGTGTGTGTGTGTCTATGTGTGTATATATGTCTATGTATGTCTGTGCGTGTTATGTATGGTGTTTGGCTGTCTATTGTTCGTGTTTGTATAATATACAACATGCAAATTGCAAACACAGATTGTTTGCTCGGCTGTTGTCCATGCAATAAATTTATGATACACATTCATTGTTTTAGACTCTCTGCTCACCTCTCTCAATTTCTCCATCTATTCCTGATAACATACTCTTCGCCATGGATGCTGTCATTGATGACCTATTTAATGGTGACACGGTTAGTTTTGTCGATATTATATGTTGTTTCCTCTTTAGACGATAGTCACACTCACTTCTATTAGTCTATTAGTCGGTTAGTTAGTAATAAATAGTAATAAGCAACCAGTTTACCACTGACATTCATCAAAAACTACCACACTATGTAGTAGATTATTTAGAACTGTTACCATGCAGTAGATTATCTAGAACTGTAACCATGTAGTAGATTATTTAGAACTGTTACCATGCAGTAGATTATCTAGAACTGTTACCATGTAGTAGTTTATCTAGAGCTGTTACTATGTAGTAGATTATTTAGAACTGTTACTATGTAGTAGATTATTTAGAACCGTTACCATGTAGTAGTTTATTTAGAACTGTAACCATGTAGTAGATTATTTAGAACTGTTACTATGTAGTAGATTATTTAGAACTGTTACCATGTAGTAGTTTATTTATAACTGTTACCATGTAGTAGATTATTTAGAACTGTTACCATGTAGTAGTTTATTTATAACTGTTACCATGCAGTAGATTATTTAGAACTGTAACCATGTAGTGGATTATCTAGAACTGTCACCATGTAGTAGATTATCTAGGACTGTTACCATGTAGTAGATTATCTAGGACTGTTACCATGTAGTAGATTATCTAGGACTGTTACTATGTAGTAGATTATTTATGTCCATGTAATTATATATAATTTTATACAACCTTTCTGTAGGATGACTTATATGAGATTGGACAAAAACACGTGCATTCTGGTGGACTCGAGGTGGTTGGTTCTGGTCCACAGATGAATGGAGCACAACCTCAGGTATGATACATGTTTGTGTGCATTAATTTATGTGTCTATGTACATTAATGTATATGTCTGTGTACGTGTGTGTTTGTATACAGTGACATACACAAAGGTCTATAATGGACTCTCTAATATTCCAGGCTACTCTGTCCACTGATCTATTGAATCCGCCCACTGATGATATAGAGGGCAATGCTACTGTACACTTCCCAAGTGATCTGGAGGTTGGTACATACTTGTTTTATTGTCTAACACTCCACAACTACATACTTACTGTACAGATCAATTGACTATCATCTATAACAATGGCTGGTATTTAAATTGAGCCATTAACTATAATCTTTATGTAGAATCGAGTCAGCATGTAACTGCTACTTTGGAACAAGTAGCACTTACATTGTTACTAGCTAGGCAATGGAAATTGATTGAACTGTTTTGTGTACAATGAGTCTATTGAATTTCATTATTGACAAACAAGTGAACTCGAATAGATAGCCATATCTAAAGTATATATTTGAACAGTTTCCTTTGTTGCTATCAGTTGATGCGTGATTTGTTTCCTTTTAGACATTCGATGATAAAATCGATCACCCAGGTTGACAAGAACAAGAAGGGGACATACCTGTCATGTTGGCTTCGGAAAAAACGAAGATATTTTAAATCTGCTGCTTCAGATCGTCACAACTGGATTTGAGAGTATACGAGGGGTGGTTCATCTATTAGTTGAGAAAGCCAACTGCTGAGGTATATGCAGCATAGACATGGGATGTGGTACAAACTAAAGCTGTGTTTGGAAGGATAGTCTGAGAACAATGCCCATCCTGAGTCATCTCATACTCTAGTTTTTACTTTATAGAAAGATAAAATGAACTTTTCAGGAGATTTTCAGGAGGATATTCAAAGTTTTAGAGTTTTCAAGAAGTTTGGCAGTTTTTAGGAGTAGGAATAATTTGTACCTAAAATTGGAGAGCAGTCAGTGGACTGTTGATGTGCTGTTGTGGACTGCTGTGGGTCGATTGTGGATGCTTGATGTGCCGTGGGTGAGCTGTTGGTGGACTTTCGATGTACTGTCGGTCAGCTGTTGATGGGCTGTTGGTAGACTGTTACTGGGTTGTAGGTGTACTGTTGGTAGACTGTTACTGGGTTGTAGGTGTACTGTTGGTAGACTGTTACTGGGTTGTTGGTGTACTGTTGGTAGACTGTTACTGGGTTGTTGGTGTACTGTTGGTAGACTGTTACTGGGTTGTAGGTGTACTGTTGGTAGACTGTTACTGGGTTGTAGGTGTACTGTTGGTAGACTGTTACTGGGTTGTAGGTGTACTGTTGGTAGACTGTTACTGGGTTGTAGGTGTACTGTTGGTAGACTGTTACTGGGTTGTAGGTGTACTGTTGGTAGACTGTTACTGGGTTGTAGGTGTACTGTTGGTAGACTGTTACTGGGTTGTAGGTGTACTGTTGGTAGACTGTTATTGGGTTGTAGGTGTACTGTTGGTAGACTGTTATTGGGTTGTAGGTGTACTGCTAGTGGGTTGCTGTGGGTGGGTTGTGATTAACACTGCTACAATATTATATACAATTTGCACATATCTTTTTAAAATATTGTGTACAAGTTGCACGTATTTCTTTACAATATTATATGCAACTTGCACATATCTCTGTACAATATTATACATAATTTGCACATATTTATTTACAATATTATATACAATTTGCAATATTGTGATTGCTAGATTGAACACATTTGTCGCATTTCTTACTACTGCACATCATGTCTTATATTCCTAGCAAGTACATACCAAGGTCGTCTATAAATAGCCTTGTCACGT
Organism: Cryptosula pallasiana; assembly: GCA_945261195.1. Classification (NCBI taxonomy): domain Eukaryota; kingdom Metazoa; phylum Bryozoa; class Gymnolaemata; order Cheilostomatida; family Cryptosulidae; genus Cryptosula; species Cryptosula pallasiana. The sequence goes on from OX183139.1 coordinate 18,611,491, forward strand.
GATTTATATTTGAATAATAAATGTGTAATTTGGTTGAATCACCGAGCAAGCAGGAGGGGCTGGTGGCCCTCTGGTGGCCCTCTGGTGGCCCTCTGGTGGCCCTCTGGTGGCCCTCTGGTGGCATGTTTAGCGAAAACTCATCTGAAGCCAATAAAAATTGAACAATAATCACCAACTAAGCGATTTGTAAACTTCTCTTGACTAAGTGAGCTATTTCTAAAATGAATAATGATTAATGCATGTGATAATTTTAGATTTAATATACTTGTGTATTTGGTGCATGATTGAATGAACAAGTAAAACAATGCAAATGCATCAACCAATGAATTCAATTCACTGTTGCTAACCTGATTGGAATCGAAGTTGTCGCAACTTTATACCCTAAAGAACACAACTCCAAAACAACAACAAATATATTAACCAGGAGTTGTCTGTTTACCAAAAATTGAGGCAACATTGATGTGGAGAGCATGTCAATTGCGCGCCTTGCAATAATAGACAACAAATCGTGTTCAGATCTAGACCAAAAACATTGCTGGCAAAACAGTTTCTGAAAGTATAGGGTATCATTGGTGTAAGTTCTAGTTTCGGCAGTTTCACCGGACTACATTTCTGAGAGCTGAGATTTTACGTTGTAAATCTGTAAAAACTGTGACTCTGCTAGTTGTTACTACTGCATAATAATAATATATTGCTCGAGCAAAGAGTTTGATGAAACACTCGGTTCTTACCTCGCAGGTGAGGAGATGGAGTAGATTGAAAAATACTGTGTTTTATTCCGTTAAATGCTCCCTGTGTCGCCCGCTGATCAACAACAACAACAATCATCATCATCATCATTCATGATGATGATGATGATGATCGTTGGATGATGGTGGTTGGTCTGAATTCACAAGAAGAACAGCAACAACCTTTGTTGTTGTTAAACCACCTCCATCCATCATCATCATTCACTCCTTATTATGATATTATTTATTATTATTATTATCATTATTCAGACACATACTACAACATTATTATTATTTATTTATCTATCTATGTATGTATGTAGTATTTATTATTATTATTTATAAATAAATCAAATGTGCTATAAATAATAATAATAATAATAATAAATAGTATAAAGTTACTAGTAGTATGTAGTACATACATTATGTATGTACTACATACTACTACTAGTAGTAGTTAGTAGTAGTATGTATTACATACTACTACTACTACTAACTACTACTACTATTTATAATAAATAAATTATTATAGCAGTTTCATTTGCATGTTGTTGTTGTTTAATATTTCTTTACGTTATCAAACAACAACATGCCAATGAAACTGCTATACAACAACTAACAACTGTCTCATCTGTGTGCAAAACATGGATGATGATGATAACAGATACTAACCATTTATTCATTATTTAATAAGAATCAAATTTTGAGAATTGAACTGAAACAATAATAACTACCACTAGGATTAATTAGTTAGAGCCAGCTAAGTAGTGCAACAGGAGAGAGTGAAAGTGCATGCAGAAAAAATGAGTGGCAAGAAATATATTCTCAAATTTTCAACCTGCCACCAGAGCAATTGTTACTATCTGATTGTTTGTATGCTACTATTATTATTATTAATTAGGCATCTGGCTTACTACTGCTCTAATAATACTATATATATATAATACTAGTAGTGTACTGACTGATGCTTGTATCACAACAACCATTTTGTAATACTGAAATTTAGAACACTATATTAGTAATAACATTCTTTATTACTAACTAAATAATAATAGTATGATGAATATGATGATGAATAACAATAATTAATAGTATCTACCTACTTGTACGTAGTAGTAGTAGTAGTGGTAGTAGTATGTATTAGTAGTATTAGTAGTAGTATTAGTCACAGTGAGCCATTTATGATTAGTAACAAACTGGAGTGGTAATAAAAAATAATTAAAAAAGAATTTTTATAACCTATATATATATAATAATACTGGAAGTGTGGACACTTCGTTCTCATTTCATTACGGCGCTCTCCCAATAAATGACACAGATGTCTTAAAAAACATTGTGAATCACTCACTTTGTGCCAATTTTCTAAGAGATGACACTTTCAGCTCTTTTCTGGTGCATAACAATTTGCACTTCGGTCTATTTTTACTAGTAATTTTTGATGAAGTTTTGAATTTTATGCCCAATCTTCTGCGAATGGCTCAGATGGGATGTGATGTCCGCCTAAAATACTCTGCTGCTATTGGCCTAACGGAAGTTTTTGCGAAACTGGCTGGTTATAAGTCAATGCCACAAATCTTAAGCAGTGTTGGCGTTGTTCACGGACTCTTGTATAAGTCCATTGTAATTATGCGATTTTGGGTACTAACTTTTTATTGGCCAGATTATTACAGTTCTCAAGCTACTCAAATATTTTATATTCATTTCCAAGTGCTCAACGATTATACATGAGCCAACGATCGTGTCGTTATACCCTCTTTGGTATCGTTGCACGAGCCATGGAATTATCTCCTATTATGGAGAGATAATTCTATGGCACGAGCATTTGGAACAAAAAACAAGAATATTTGAGTAGCTTCGGTCCTGTAATAATCTGGCCAATGAAGATTGGCCATAAAGTTTAAAACTTTGTCAAAAATTATTGGTAAAAATAGACCAAAGTGCAAATTTTTATACACCAGAAGTAAGCTGAAAGTGTCCTCTCTTAGAAAATTGGCAAAAGGTGAGTGATTCACAAAGTTTTTCAAGACATCTGTGACATTTATTGAGAGAGCACCGTAATGAAATGGGAACGAAGTGTCCAAACTTCCAGTATTATTATATATTACAAAAAAAATGTTTTTTTTTTATTACCACTCCTAGTTTGTTACCAATCATATATGGCCCGCTGTGGTATTATTAGTAGCAGAAGAAGAGTACTTGAAGAACTTGAAGTAACTACTACCTACCATCTAGTATCTATTAATTTGTTATTATTACTGCAACTATATGATCATTATGATTTTTTATCCTCTCAATGATTAAATGATTGATAATTGATAGTTATAATTAATTAGTTATAATTAATTTTTATTATTGATATAAAAATTTCACTGTTACTGTTATTGATAATTAATATTACTGTTTAATTAATTATTATGTTCTGTAACTAAATATTTATACATATATATACACACTATGTGGTGCATCAGTCAATAAATTGCTCGATGAATTTATTCAGAGCTAAAATATTAAATTTTTAAATTGTGAAAGCAAAGTTTATTGAGTGACAATTTTGATACGCAATAAAGTTCGCTTATAAATTCAAAAGTTTAATGTATATATATATATTTGTGAGTTGTTCAACAATATTTATAATAATATTATTTACATTATTAATAATATTATTATTAATATGATTAATAATATTATTATTAATATGATTAATATTATTATTAATTTAGCATAAAAATTAAAAGATAATAATAACACTACTAAATATCATATGCAGTATGTATTGTATTGTTATATGACGTAATGATAAAGATTGTAATATAATGCTACTACAGTATTTCATGTAAATATTGTAACAATATTCCAAGAATTAATTGAGCACCGTTAATTCTTCTAGAAGGAAAGTGTAACACAAAGGTATTGTTTTGTACGCATCCAATAAATGATTACAATTATAAATAATGGATATAGTATTTAGTGTTGAGACTCATTGAGAATTATCGGTACTTGATTGATATTCTTGGAAGCCAGACCTATAATATTTATTTTCAAATACATTATTAATAATAATCATAATATTGATTAAATATAATGACAATAGTCTTCTCTATCTACTATTACCTTTTATTATTATTATTTGAGTTATTATTGCTGTTGTGTATGATAATTCATATGTAATAGATCATAATATATGTTATATATATTGAATTTAGTTTTTAGTTTATATTGTTATTAAGTTGCTCTGCTCAAGCATCAGAGTTGTCATCACTTCTAATAGAATTATTATTCATAGTTGTTATTATTACGAGTGGCTTGTACAAGCTTGTAGCTAATTACTTTTACATGATATTTATAAGCTACTATCATCAGAGTTATTTGCAATCCAAGTACCAAATCATTTAAAGAAACGAATGACTTGAAATTAATAGATTTGATTTAATAAACTTCATACTCATTATTAGCGACTTATCGCCTTACAGTAGCTTTTTCCATGGAAAATGTTTAATTGGAACATGAAACCAAAATCCCCGAAACAAACTACCAGAACATCAAACTACAGAACATCGGAGTATTAAGACATATTGTTCACCCAGCAATTGCCTAGGAACAAAGCAAAAAGGGTAGCAGTCTCAGCTTGTTTAGTATTTTCAGCTCCCTGAAAGTTAATTTTGTTGGTACTCCGGTTATATTAGAATTCATTGTTTTATGAAAATTATATTAACATCCTAAAAAATATAAAAAAAAAATCATTTTTAGTTTGTGATTAAGATTACCTTATTCAGGAAATGAAATGTGGAGATAATACTATAATGATGATTGTGGTAGTACGGTGTTGTCTGTAGTAGGGGAGGTTTGAGATCATATGATACTGAAAACAGGTGAAGTAGTAATACTAATGATAATAGTTACTAGATTTATTATTATCAATTCAATAGTAAGATTGCAAAAATGGCTAGATCTTACTGTTAATACTGCTTTTACAATTATTGAAGTTTTGTTGATTGAGTTGATGCTCTAGCTAGAAGTAGTTCTTTCCACTTATCATTCTATCGTCATTCTATATTTACACAAAGTCTTATATAATTGTATAAGTGAAAAGTTTTAACATTATTGTTATGTTCATTATCTAAGCGGATATCTCATCTCTGACATATTGAGAACCTTCTCTGTAAATTACACGTGTTGTGTACACAGTAATAAAGGTGTCAAAATAAGTCTATGATGAGCAGCCTGATGAAATTTTTGTCCAAAAAAATATTGAATTCTCTCAATTTGTTTTTGTAGTTTAATAAATTTATAAAATATTTCCAAATTTGCAAACATATTGATGTAGACTGGTAATATACATAAAAAAGAGCTTCTTAAACTCTAGGAATATACAAGTACTTTTTTTATTAAAGAATACAAATGAGTAATCACGCGTCTTTCAGTTCTTCCCATAATTTTATGTCTGTTCATTTTTTAACCGTTTTGAGTAGAGTTTTGAAATAAATGCATGTTGTTTTCTATGTCTTTTGACTCATCAATATGTCTATCAGCAGTCAGGCATCTCCGTTTGTTACCGTACTTTTGAGGCACGTATACAACATTTTTTAATGGATAGAGATCAGTGTTGAAGAAAATGCTAAATTAACATCAGTAAAACCTATACTTTAGTATGTGCCTACAGTATGATGTTCTATTACTTTAGTGTGTGCCTACAGTATGAGGTTTTACCACATGATTAGAATCTGTTTTTTCATAAAGCCAATGATGGTTTCAAACAGATAAAATACATTCTATACAATGGTAATAGCCGCATCACCAGGCGTTGAATAAAAGCTTTGCTGGATGATCTATAGATTCTGAATATTTGTGTTAGAAATGATACCATGCAGAACTCTGCAAGCAACATCATGCTGATGGTAATCTAAGGTTCAGTTTTTAGCCGTCTCAAGTGTTGGTCTTGTCATTCAATGGTTCAAAAACATGATTGTTTGAGCTGTCCGTAAAATCCTTATTGCTTTGGATCTTAAAAAAATCTAAAATTGCAATCAGACTTCATTTTTGTTTGGTTGTCTCTAAAGTGAGTATCATACTACATCCAACTTTATAGTCCTGATTTGGATGTGCGCTCAATGCCATATCCCAGTTTTTACCTGTTTTTATGATGCTCTCCATTCCAATCATATACCCAGTCCTGGGAGACCTGATCAAGTTCGGTCATTCATGCATTTTATCTCCGGTATGAAAAATTTTATGTTTTTTTATTTTGCCTTGTACGTACAGGTTAAGTGTAATGCTGGAATTTTGATCCAGAATTGGATAATTCTGCCCACCAAAAATGCAAATAAATTATGTTAACCGATTATGGGGCTCAAACTTTGTAACACTCATCTGTTTTTTGAAAAATCTGAGAGTTCAATCACAATAATTATTGCCACTAAATGTCAAATAAGATTGATTATTGGAGGGTAGTTTATGTAGGTACCTTACATGGTTTAAATTGAAAAAGTTAGGAGTTTTACAGTGATAAAACATACAATGAAATGACTGATTTTAAATACGACAACAGCAATTGATTTGATGATGCTGCTTTTCGGCAGCCAACAATATTTCTCAGGGGTCCCTTATCATATAGCTCAGCCATTGATCGGTGATGTTGGAAGGTAGTTAGTGATTTAGCTTGCAGACATTAGTCTTTTGAGCTGAGGAACCCAAGAATTTGTTTTTGTTCCAGAATGGTACGGATCAGGCACAAGATGGCTGTTGATTGATATCTCATCTCTGATCTGACTACAGATAGTCACTAAGGTAAGCTATGTTGGTATAGTCAGTACTAGTTTTTTGCCTACACCTATCAAAGCTACAATTGATGGCTGCCGATATGTTGTACTGCACAATCCATTGTGAATTGTTCTCAGCTCAATGTTGTGATTTAGCAAGTTTTGATTTAGTTGGTTAAACTCAGCAGGAGTGAAAGGGTGCTAGTTAAAGGGAAGGCAAGTTTGATAACATACTTCACAGTTGATTTGATGCATTTCGTATCTCTATTCATGTGTAAGTTAATGACTGTAGCCTGTCTTTAGAAAAAGTATTCACTTTACTGGATTGTATTTTGTTTGCCCAATCTACTGAATTGAGTGCTCACACAAGGATAGTAATCAGTGTTTACTGACTGCTTCTTTAGGCTTCAAATGAACACTAAAGAAGTGTTTTGTTGATTTTCCATTTTCTTTGTCTCTCAATGACCCTCGTGTTAACTCATTCACTTTTCCATTTACTGTTCTGTGTATTCTATGAACTAAAGTTACTATTTTGTAGAAGGAAATGGTAGGTATGGCTGCAGCTACAACTATCCTGATACTGACAGTGTTTGCCACTGCCCAAGGTCAACTATGTCCGCCAGGGTGTGAGTGTAACGGTGTAGATAAGTATCGTGTGAGTTGTTCTAATGGAGGTATAGAAAGCCTTGCTTCACTGGCTATACCAGAGATTACCACCCAACTGTAAGTGAAAGATCTTGCAGCAAACTCTAATCAATTGTGAAATAATTATAAGGGAGGATTCATTTATCAATTCATGGCCAACCATCTAGTCCTGTAGATATCTAATTTATCATTGGTTTTCTCTCTGACACGAACTTTTGGAAAGTAAACATGTAAATCAAACATAGTTGATTAGGTGATGTTAGATTTGTGGCAGTTGAAACTGCATTGTTTTTGTACAGTGTTGAGGGAGATGTCACGTAATGTATTGTTTGTTTAATCTGCACAGATTTATCTCATCTTGTTTTCATATGATTTAGCTTGACACAGTCTGTTAGCTCCTCGTTTGGTGTCCTGTCAGATTTTTAGATTTAATTGAGGTATTCCACGACATATGTCAGATTCTTTGTGCCATTTATTCTTTGGTACCATTAAGTTCATTGAGCTGAAAATTGAGGACATTTTTAAGTGCCCAAGTTGGTTCGTTTTATATTGAATGGATATTGTGTTGCTGGATATATTATACAATGGGTCACACTAACACATCACACATTTGGTGTAATATACATACAATTATGTGTAATATACAGAGAGTTAGATGTAATATGCAAACAGTTTGTTGTAATATACATACAGCTAGGTGTAATATACATACAGCTAGGTGTAATATACAGATAGCTAGGTGTAATATACAGATAGTTAGATGTAATATACAGATAGCTAGATGTAATATACAAACAGTTAGGTGTAATATACAGATAGTTAGGTGTAATATACATACAGCTAGGTGTAATATACAGATAGTTAGATGTAATATACATACAGCTAGGTGTAATATACAGATAGTTAGATGTAATATACAGATAGTTAGGTGTAATATACATACAGCTAGGTGTAATATACAGATAGTTAGTGTAATATACAGATAGTTAGGTGTAATATACAGATAGCTAGATGTAATATACAAACAGTTAGGTGTAATATACAGATAGTTAGGTGTAATATACATACAGCTAGGTGTAATATACAGATAGTTAGGTGTAATATACATACAGCTAGGTGTAATATACAGATAGTTAGATGTAATATACAGACAGTTAAGTGTAATATACAGATAGTTAGATGTAATATACAGATAGTTAGATGTAATATACAGATAGTTAGGTGTAATATACATACAGCTAGGTGTAATATACAGATAGTTAGATGTAATATACAGACAGTTAGATGTAATATACAGATAGTTGAGTGTAATATGCAGTTAGGTCCAAGATTCTGCCCGTGCATTAGCTACCTACTCATGTCCCTTCTCTCATGTGGTTTCACATTTCCCACAGATCAATTCTGAGCAATAGGAGATTGACAAGTATAAGCAAGGATGATTTATTGTCTCTCACAAGGCTGGATAAGCTGTAAGTATATCTCACAATTCTATCAACTAACCATATATTGTTAGTGGCCATCTTCTGTCTGTGGTATGTTCGCTATGTCAGTTTACTACAACTGTTTGTTTTTGTTGGTGAATCTGCCAAAATATCCAAACCATCGTTTCATTTGGTGAGTGATACTTACAAGAAAGCTATTGTTAGAGTAAAATTTATGGATTAGTGTTGGCTAAGATCTATGGATTAGTATCAGGTTAATTTCTGGGTTGTCGTTCCATATCACCACCTTACTTAGATGTGTTCGTAAAAGTAACTATTCATAGATGAGGTAATTAGATTGTGCAATACTCTCTTGTACTGTAGAGGTTGTGCAGGTGTGTTGGCAGGTATCTGTCCCACAGAGTAATGTACTAATTACATGCCTAGCTTGTATATATACAAGCCCTCTCCACATATTGTGTTGTATACTGTATCTAGTACTGTATAGTATATATATTGTTGTATGGTACATAGTACTGTATATGGTACTGTATAGTACTGTGTAGTATATAGTATTGTATAGTATATAGTACTGTGTAGTATATAGTATTGTACAGTATAAAGGAGTGGCTACACAGGCCGATGTTTTACATCGTAAGGCCTTGCGATGGGCGTTCCCGACGGGCGTGTCCACTTCGGCACATCGTGTGGCCTGTTCGTGAGCATAACCAACATGTTGGTCTATGCCCGATGCCGAACAAACATCGGCGTTCTCTGATTGGTTGAAACCAAATATTTTGTCAAGCTCATCAAGTTTAACCATTTGCAACGCATTTCCGTTAGAATTTTTGTCAACAGCAAGCATCCAGTGCAAACTCCAAAGGAACTATCACTTACATCATGTTATAATAATAAAGTTTGAATAGTGAATTAATTTTACAAGGCTCATAGAACAGCGTTAATTGACAATTTCAACATTACTGAGTGTAAATATAATGATAATTAAAATTAAAATAAGTACAACAATGAAATAAAATTCATTATTACATTATTTATTCATTATTTTGATTATTATAACTAATGAATAATCACAATAATATCGGGAAGATTTAATAATAAACAGAACCACATTAAAATATTTAAAGCAATGTTTTCATGGTGAAAAATACCAGCCATACATCACAATGAAATTGTTCTTCAATTATTAGCGTTTTTATTGTGATAATTATTATATGAGGGAAAAAAATAATTTGTTATCGGAAATGAAACAGGCAAAAACCCGCACTTTGTGCCGTATGATTGGCTAGTTCAGTCGCAGCTCACCGATGCCCTCGTGTACATCGTCACACTACTTCGGCCTGTGTAGCCATTTGCACATAGCCACGAACCATCGTATAGGCACATCGGTATCAGACCATCGGTGCAGTGTAGCCAAGCCTTAATAGTAATGCAGTCTATGAGATCAGGTCAATGACCCCTAGGCACTTTCTTTTGAGTTTCTTTAGAGATAAAATTAATATCTGTAAAAATCTGGTGCCTGTTTGTATACACATCACGTATATATGTGTACCTATCACGTATATATGTGTACCTATCACATATATATGTGTACCTATCACATATATATGTGATAGGTACACATATATATGTGTACCTATCACGTATATATGTGTACCTATCACATATATATGTGTACCTATCACGTATATATGTGTACCTATCACATATATATGTATACCTATCACGTATATATGTGTATTTATCACATATATATGTGTACCTATCACATATATATGTGTACCTATCACATATATATGTGTACCTATCACATATATATGTGTATCTATCACATATTATCTCTGTAACTGTCACATATAACTGTTAACCTCTCACATATAAATTAGACATTATTATAAATATGTACTGTTGTAGTAACCTGAGCAGTAATGCCATCCGCTCCATAGCACCTGGTGCGTTTAGCCACCTACAACAACTCACTAGATTGTAAGTGCACTCTCATTGTTATCTGTTAGACTCTATTAAATACTTGTATGCACTGTTCTACTTGTGGTTTGATGTATTAACTAGTGTATATCTACGTACCTGATCTCTCGACAAAATGATATATCATTGGAGTGAAAAATTATTTTGCGAACTCTTAAAATCGGAGATTTTTTATTGAGACGTCATCTATTTTTGGTTCAGCAAACATCAGTCGGCACTTGGGTTGAATACCTGTTGAGGTTGACACAGTTATAGAAGCAGCCGCGTATGAATTCTATCTTAAAATGGCTGAATTTGCATATTGAATTACTGATTATGAAATCTAAAGCAAGGTTTTTCCGCCACATTTTTATTAATTGACTATTTTTGAGCTGGTTGGGTTTTAGCTGGCCCTGAGAGGATACAAATCGAATAAATTTAAATCAGTAAAACAAAAATTCAATCCAGTAATAAAAACACGTGACCCGTGTGTAATGCAACTTCTCTCGCACCATTTAGACTCGTTATAATAAATAATTTGTATTTGTTTAACTATTCAACATTACGTTTCTGATATTAAAATACTCTATATAATCGGATGGGCTGCTTCGGGCAATGAAGGATGTCACTCAGTTTGTGTGGATAAGCGGTGTTGGTGACAGCGATGTAATGACTCGCTGACTGCTGCCTTGCCTACCACTGTCTGTTTGTCTCTTGTAGAGATCTGTCAAACAATTTACTTACTACGATCAATAGCAGTATGTTTGCTGGATTAGGGAACCTTAAACGCCTGTAAGTAGCCATTGAGCCGTCTCAACTACCTATAATATGGTAATACATTGCAATGCATGCCATACCTCGAGTGCCATTTATTAGCATTAAGAGTCATCTAGTACTCAGCCTGTGTCCCCAACATCGGCCTTGCTAGTAAGTGACATCACTTGTCTATGCGTAAATAGAGTGTAGATTTGTGTGAGCAGTTCATTGATTATTGAAAGGTTTATTGACTATTTGGTTGTATTGAATTGAGAGTCCCATTCAGTCCGGCCCGTTTTAGTTGTTAGTTATACTCTATCTAGGTTTCTTGCTAACAATCGTGTGCGTCAAATCGACCCAGACGGTTTCCATTTGCTTACTAACGTCGAGCGAATGTAAGTATTAAGGCTATCGATGGCATGTTTCACCTTTACCTGTCCCTTCCTCTAGCTGATCTGTGCCAGAAACCAACCCGCTATTGATTTCACTGAGCCGTTGCACTGCGCACAGAGCTGTGTTGTATTGTAGTTAGTGTCATGTTTGGCCTGATGCAAAGTTGCTTGCTTTGTTCAGTAACTGCATTTATTTCTATTGTCGCTCAATGCAATCTTCTACGGTATAATTTGGTTAAGTCCCTTTCTACACACCCTATCGAGTTGTTGTCTTTTTTGTATATCTATTATTACCTCATTTTTCATCCGCTGTGACTGGACTCTTAAGTATCCATTCTATATCTTCATTATCATAGACTCAAGTTTCTGAACATTTTCCAACTAGTAACAATCAACGTTAACCTTCACCTCTGCCCTGTCATGTTGTTTTTGGATGTGAAGTTTCTTTTCCGCTGTTTTGTCTGACGATGATACCTGATTGTATAATTAAACAACAAAAGCTGTTTGTGGGAAAGACTTGATACAAAATCTTTTATTATGTATATCCTCAATTAGCTGTCAGCGCTGACGCTGCCATGTTTATCGGTTGTCCATTTGTAGATCTCTCTCTGGTAACTTACTCAATACAATTGAAGATGGAGTTTTGAGCCATCTCCCTCAGCTCACCAAAATGTGAGTCTATATTTTAACTCTTGTGTACTCGGTGAAACCATTTACCTGGATTAACGTCTCCTTGCACCTTGTAAGAGTACTGATGGCACTGGTGGGTGTAGTCTCCCCTGTGTGTACTTTGTGACAAGGTCTTATTATTTATTGCCTGTATTTTACTTTCTTTTGTGAAATTGACTCATTGGGTAGAGACTAGGTGGTACATCATACCATCCAAGAAACCCCACCATGTCGGTTTGGCCCCATTGGCAGTGTTTTACTGGCTGCAGTTGTTGTGTTTCACTGGCAGCAGTTTTTGTACATGTTGTACAATCTGCTATAGTCAGCTGTCATTTGTCATCTCTCTACTGATCTGCTCTTTGCATGCAGAGACTTTGCCAGTCCGAAGCTGAGATGTGATTGCCGGATGAAGTGGATTGTGAAATGGTTGTCTGACAAAGAAGTGAACATCCCAGACACTGAATGTGTCCAACCTTCTAATATGAACGGCATACAAGTGAGAAATCTCAACCCCGCCAACCTTAATTGTGGTACGTTCTCTCCCGACCCTTTCCGTCCGTTGCTCTTGTCACAAGTGTTATATTCTAGTACCAGGCTCACTGTAATGTGTTTGTTGGTGGTTATTTGCTTGAAATCCGCGATTAGTGGTCTTTGATATTATTTGTGTAAGTTGGTCGGTTGCATCAACACGAGTCATCAGTGAGAGATCGTTAGATTTTAAAAACAAGTTTTTTTATCGACTTTTTTAGCACGGTTTTAATTACCCAAATAGAATGTTATTTATTAGGCTGAATGATTAGTAGCTCTCAGGGCGTTGCCGTGTTTTGGATGTAAACATTTATTATTATTGTACTATTTCAAATTCCATTTGTGAAAAACCACTTCTGTGTGACCTTTGTATAACCTTGTAGAGTGGCCTGTCGACCTTAGTGTGTTTGAGTTGCATCCATCGAATACCCAACTGGTGTTTGTTGGAGACTCACTGCCAATAGAGTGCCGTGCCTCCAGAGACAATCTGCGGGCAGTGTCGTGGTACAGACAGGGGTTGAAGGTTGTCACTGATGCAAACACTAAAGTGCAAGTGAATGCAGACATCAGTGATGCTTCGCTGCATGTTCTCACTCTCAGGTGAGTAGCAAGCATCCATTTATTGCTGATATTTGCTTGTAAGTTTCATTGACCTTTGTGTGACCTTCAGCATTTTGAATGGTATTTATTTCAGTTACTTTGCAGTGATTTATTTTTTTGTTCATTAATATTTCTTCTGCCAAACAAAACAAAATGCTGTCAAAATGAAATTATTGAAAAGTATATAATATAATAATTTTGATTGCCGGTAAACGATGTATCGCAAAACAAACGGTGTGGATTTTGTGGAGTTTTACAATAGGAGATCGGCAGTAATTGCATACATTTAAAAATTTACCTTTGAGTCAGTCGTCGGTTTATTGTACTACACACTGTATGTACTACACACTATATGTACTACATACTATATGTACTACATACTATATGTACTACACACTGTATGTACTACACACTATATGTACTACATACTATATGTACTACATACTATATGTACTACATACTATATGTACTACATACTATATGTACTACATACTATATGTACTACATACTATATGTACTACACACTATATGTACTACATACTATATGTACTACATACTATATGTACTACATACTATATGTACTACATACTATATGTACTACATACTATATGTACTACACACTGTATGTACTACACACTATATGTACTACACACTATATATACTACACACTATATGTACTACACACTATATGTACTACACACTGTATGTACTACACACTGTATGTACTACACACTATATGTACTACACACTATATGTACTACACACTGTATGTACTACACACTATATGTACTACACACTATATATACTACACACTATATGTACTACACACTATATGTACTACACACTGTATGTACTACACACTGTATGTACTACACACTGTATGTACTACACACTGTATGTACTACACACTATATATACTACACACTATATGTACTACACACTATATGTACTACACACTGTCTGTACTACACACTGTATGTACTACACACTGTATGTACTACACACTGTATGTACTACACACTATATATACTACACACTATATGTACTACACACTGTATGTACTACACACTGTATGTACTACACACTATATGTACTACACACTATATGTACTACACACTGTATGTACTACACACTATATGTACTACACACTGTATGTACTACACACTATATGTACTACACACTATATGTACTACACACTGTATGTACTACACACTGTATGTACTACACACTATATGTACTACACACTATATATACTACACACTATATGTACTACACACTGTATGTACTACACACTATATGTACTACACACTATATGTACTACACACTATATGTACTACACACTGTATGTACTACACACTATATGTACTACACACTGTATGTACTACACACTATATGTACTACACACTATATGTACTACACACTATATATACTACACACTATATGTACTACACACTGTATGTACTACACACTGTATGTACTACACACTGTATGTACTACACACTATATATACTACACACTATATGTACTACACACTGTATGTACTACACACTATATATACTACACACTATATGTACTACACACTGTATGTACTACACACTGTATGTACTACACACTATATGTACTACACACTATATGTACTACACACTATATGTACTACACACTATATGTACTACACACTGTATGTACTACACACTGTATGTACTACACACTATATGTACTACACACTGTATGTACTACACACTATATGTACTACACACTGTATGTACTACACACTGTATGTACTACACACTATATGTACTACACACTGTATGTATTACACACAGCAGTAAATAACGACTGACTTATGTTTCTCATTCCTTTGATCTGTCTCTACCTTGTAATGTCAGCGTTGTGAGTAACATTTCACTGCGGCTAGTTGTTCTTTGTGCCAGCTTTTGATGTAGCTGAGTGCATTCAGAGGCGAGTGTGTATTGGATATACTAGCAATGAAAGTTTGTTTGTGAGAGACAAGCTTCTGTACGTGCTAGTTTCATCCGTAAAACTTTGTGTTTCTGTTACCATAACTTCTTTTTTTTAATGTTTTTGCACACCACTCTACCTACATCGAAGTGCAAAATTAACCGGAAAAAAATTTGCATTTCTCCTTCGTTCTCGTTAGCATGACAATTTCAAGGAATTACATGATTGTCATTCGAATCCTAAATGAGATTATTAGTCAATCTGTCGTTTGCTGTGTCTTAGGCTAAATGATGTGACTGCAGACAAGTCTGGCACATGGACATGTGTAGCTGAGACGGATAAGGGAAATGTAACCAAGGCTATCAATATAGTAGTAGCACCAGGTACTTGTGTCTATGTACTTATATGTCTATGTGTGCAGCCTTCCATTTATTCATTGTTTGCAGTCAAACACAGTTACATACATTCATCACCAGTTATCAGTGAACACACATGTATAATCTATTGACACTTCTATTACCAGCGCTGGCTGTGTTATACAAGAATTTTATCTTTTGATTTTCACATAAAATTTGTTTGACACCAAATTGTTATTGAATATCTCAATTCACACCGTGACCACGGGAAGGTTTCGATTTCAATGTTTTTGATAGTGAATCTTGTGGTTTATGTTCACAAAACAAAACATAGTTATTCCATCGCCTGTAACCAAAGATATTAATTGTTATGATTCATTTTAAAATACTTTTATAAAAATATCCATCAGCAATGAGCTTGGTTTGAACATAATTATGAGATGCCAGTTGGTTAATGTGGGTAGCAGTAGATGTGAGCACTCTAGCGTGTGACACCCGTGCCATTATACAATATATATTATATAGGCTATTATATTGGCTATTCAGGTGTCACCAGGCAATTATATTACTCTGACACATTTCAAGGCAGTTATAGTTGGTTATAAGATAGTTATTTATTTCATATCATATTATTTTAATGATATCAAATTCTACCTACTGTCAAGCCTCTGCAAGTGCGCTTGAACTGTTTGTGTCAGTTCCAATCAATAGTTCAGAGTGTTCTTGTGCACAGAATGGCTACTAACTGTTGTTTGTATCATCTGGCAGCAATGCATTGTGGGTATTGTCTGCATGATTTTCTGCTTTCAATACTTAGTTATGGATGGCTTATAATTCTCGCTTTTGTTGAATTCTATTTCAAGCTAACAATGTGGACTTTTAGGTGTAATTAAAACTATTTATTTCTTTCTGAAAATAGCGAAAGAATTAACATTTAGCCTAGGTTCTACATTATTGGGTAGCCTAGGTTCTACATTGTGGGGTAGCCTAGGCTCTACATTATTGGGTAGCCTAGCATCACTGAGTTTTGTGCATATCACTTTAAAATTAGTCTAAGGTGCTATTGGATACCCTACGCGTAGGGCTGAACGATGGGATTAAACGAGACCATTCGGAAACCCCGTCGTTGAAAGCAAAAATAGATGGCGGCAATGGGCGGTTTGGTCGCAACAATGAAAGTGACAACCGAGGTAGGTAGCGTCGTTGACTGACCTTGACTCCGCCTAACCAACAATTTTAACGAGTCAACTTATTAATCACTGTTTTTCCCCATTTTAAGTCGTGACACTGCATTATAACGTATATAAAAAATACGTCAGACGATAACATCATGGTAATTAATTTCTGTTTGTAAAGAAACTAAAATGGGCTCGCTTTATTCATTCAGTTTTCATAGGCGTTGATGAAAATAAAGATCTCTATGGTTTAAGCTCAAACAATTTCCGTTAAACGACAGTCATCGTTGAGCCCTCAACGACTGCCCTATGAGTAGGGTATCCGAAAGCACCCTAAACAAGATGTCTTCTCTCACAAAGAATTGTATCCTACCGATGTGATTTTTATTTTCCTTAGCCTACTGTCCACCCACAAGTGTGAAAACCAAGAAGGGGGAGTACACTTGGCCCCGAATGGGCTTCAACTCTCGTAAAGAGCAGTCATGCAAGTCTGGTGACAATGGAGCTAAGGCATACTATACCTGCAGTGGAGAGGGGAAGTGGGTGGAGCTAGACACCAATGCTTGTAAATATACCAACCATGTGACCCAGCTTCTGAAGGAGCTTTCTCAGGTGTGTTGTCTATCACATCTCCTGTTGGTTTCTGTAGCCTGGGGTCCTTCTTTCATCTAAATGCATTGTGACACTTTCATGGCCTTGAACAAACTTACTATCACATTGTTGCTGTGTTTAGACTGTGTTCTCTGTGCTGTGTTTAGACTGTGTTGAATGGAACTAACAGTCTGGATATGGTGAAGACATTGATGGACAAGCTGAGCCAGCCGTCAGACCATATATCAGATGAAATGGATGTAGTCTATATAGCTCGAGTTCTCAAAAAGATTAGCTCGGCTTCTAGCTATTACCACAGCACTAAGATTGAGGTGAGTCGCACTGTAGGAGTTTGAATAGTCTAGAGGAAAGTTACATTGTTTCTGAGTGTCTCTTGCAATGCAGAGTAAGCCACTTCCTCCGTATTAAAGTGTTACGCCTTGGAGTGTACAGCCTAGTGATTAGGTTCATTCGTTGTATTAGTAAATGAACTCTTGAAATGTTGCGCTTAGTCTGGGGCATATATTTCAATCTTTTAGAAGTTTCTACTGATGATATATACATTTTCTAAAAAAACATTGTTGTATATCTGTGGATTACTATAGCGCCATGCATAGAGGTGGTCAACAAGCAGATGTGGTCATTCATTGGCTGTTTACTGCCTCTTATTCCAATCGCAAGTCTGATTGCATGCTTGCAACTTCCAATCTTTTTGATTTTTCTCCTAATGTACAGCAGTTGTCTTCTCATTTGTGAATAAGACGATTACAAGTAATTTTGTTTGTTTTAGATTCCTACATTGGTATTTAACATCACTAGTTTAATGATGAATGTTAACAGCTCTTTGCTACTGGAGGCAGAGAAGATTGACCAGTCATGTACGAGGTATGTTATGTGACACACCATGATGTGTCTTTTATACCAGACCAGACATCAATACTTCCGCTCTTGTTTCTTAGCAACAACCGTGACATAAATACACTAGTACACACTGCAGTTATTACTGGTACACACTGTAGTTATTACTAGTACACACTGTAGTTATTACTAGTACACACTGTAGTTATTACTAGTACACACTGTATTTATTACTGGTACACACTGTAGTTATTACTAGTACACACTGTAGTTATTACTAGTACACACTGTATTTATTACTAGTACACACTGTAGTTATTACTGGTACACACTGTATTTATTACTAGTACACACTGTCGTTATTACTGGTACACACTGTAGTTATTACTGGTACACACTGTAGTTATTACTGGTACACACTGTAGTTATTACTGGTACACACTGTAGTTATTACTTGTACACACTGTGGTTATTACTGGTACACACTGTAGTTATTACTTGTACACACTGTATTTATTACTAGTACACACTGTCGTTATTACTGGTACACACTGTAGTTATTACTTGTACACACTGTATTTATTACTAGTACACACTGTAGTTATTACTGGTACACACTGTAGTTATTACTGGTACACACTGTAGTTATTACTTGTACACACTGTAGTTATTACTGGTACACACTGTAGTTATTACTAGTACACACTGTAGTTATTACTGGTACACACTGTAGTTATTACTAGTACACACTGTAGTTATTACTAGTACACACTGTAGTTATTACTGGTACACACTGTAGTTATTACTGGTACACACTGTAGTTATTACTAGTACACACTGTAGTTATTACTGGTACACACTGTAGTTATTACTGGTACACACTGTAGCTGATACTGATGCACACTGTAGTTATTACTGGTACACACTGTAGTTATTACTAGTACACACTGTAGTTATTACTAGTACACACTGTAGTTATTACTAGTACACACTGTAGCTGATACTGATGCACACGTTCACTTGTAGCATGAGAGAAAACCTACAAACAGTTGTGGAGCACATGCTAGAAAGTAAAAAAGATTACAGCTATTTCACAGACAATATCGCTCTCTACTCTATTCGAAGTGAAGACAACTTCATTGGACTGCTTTGTACTGCTTACCCAAACTCCAAATCAAGCACTCCGTACCCATCCACAAACCTCTTCTGCGCTAGAAACCCCACTAGTCCAGATCTGGCAACTTCTAAAAAGCAGGTTCGCTGTTAATTAGTATTGTTGAGGAGGCACTGGAAGCTTTGTGGTGAATGCAGCTTCAATTATATGTTGTCTGTACAATAATAAGGAGTTGGTAGCTGGCGGCATCTCCTAGCAGGTGCACCTGTGAGTTGGTCGACAGCGATCCAAATACCTACCCAGGCTATTGTTAACATTTATCCATTATTTAGAGTTCCCCCCCCTTATTGTATATCTTAGTGGCAAGAGAAGACAACACACTTTATTGGCCGAGTTAATACATCTTCATTAATCTTGCCGATTATTTTTCTGTATAGAGTTTGAGCCTGGATTTAACGTAGAGTGATGTGAAGTGCTCTACATCTGTGTTATAGAGGGTAGATGCAATGATTCATATACCAGCTGAAGTGGCGGACTATACCTCATCACAACGTCCAATGAAACTGGTTGTTTTACTCTACAGAAATGATAAGTTATACCAGTCTATCCCTGGTCACAGTAGCTCCACAGCCTTTGTTCCTAGTTCTGTCATCTCAGTCAACATCAGTGAGTCTTTTGTGTTACACTTGTAGTCGTCGACAGGCTAGAGTAACTTGAATGTTAGTTTGTAGTCTCCTTTATCTAAGAAAGGTAATATCTGATATGGATAGCAATAAGTATTCTGTGTGAGTTTTTGTCACATTTATGGTATTATCAATATTTCGATACAATCATATGATGTTAGACTGTGAAATGGGTTGAGCAGAGTTGACTTTGGGAGGAGGGGGGAGGGCTACACAGCGATGTACAACTGCATATATATATATGTAGTAATGCACATATTATTTCCGCTGTAGTCGGTATTGAAGTGAAGGATCTCACATCCACTGTTATGATAGCCTTGCCCAGACAGGACTACGTAACCACCGTCCCTAAAGTACAGGCTGTGTATTGGGAGAAAACTGAGTCTAGGTGGAAGGCAAACGGCTGTCACATATCCAATACGGTGGAGCAGACAAATCACAATCTATCTATTGTTGAGTGCAACCACCTGAGCAGCTTCTCCCTGCTACAGGTACGTCTCACGCTGCTGTCGCTAGAGCTAATGCTATGGTGACTGGCGGCCATTGCTTTCTCTGCCTCTTTGTCGGAGAAGTTTTGAATTTATCTTGATTACAGTTTGTACTTTCATTCTTACTGCGTGTCAATGAGCACCGTTAGATCCAAAAGTTGTGTCATTGGTTTTGGAATTGTAATAATACCAGCAGTATAGAATTGACTAATCGTAAACACTCCATGCACCAACTGGCCTTTGTACCAACCACTAGTATATGCAATATATATTGGGCTAATTTGTTCCGTCAAGAAGTTTTGCTCCCAGCAAAATAAGGTGTGGAGCCCAATTATAGTAAAATTTAAAATGAAATCAAACTAGGTCAAATTTTAATACTAGTACCAAACAAGTAGTAATTAGTAGAAGGATTTCTATTTGTGTGTTTTAAAAACATGATATGATGAAATACGATTGTTTAAATTTATTTACACTCTAATGGCAATTGTTTTATGGACGTCTTTACACTCTAATGGCAATTGTTTTATGGACGTCTTTGCACTCTAATGGCAATTGTTTTATGGACGTCTTTGCACTCTAATGGCAATTGTTTTATGGACGTCTTTGCACTCTAATGGCAATTGTTTTATGGACGTCTTTGCACTCTAATGGCAATTGTTTTATGGACGTCTTTGCACTCTAATGGCAATTGTTTTATGGACGTCTTTGAAGACCTTGACCCGTTTCATTATCGCATGGGTGTCTGTTTACTTGTTTATTCGTTTCTAAGCAAAAGTACCTCCACTTTCTTCGTTTCTACACTCTGGTAAGTATATGCGGCTGCCATTTCATTCTGTTTAACTCTACAAAATATATTATTTTATTGCTAGTCACTGTGAGCAGTTATCCTCTTCACTGAAATAAATTTTAGTAAGCTTGGCACAAACACGGAATTAGTTGGCTATGATGTATGAGCAGTGGTGGAGTGAGGAGGGGTGTAGTGTGGAGTGGTACCAGTGTATGTTTAGCCAGTGGTGGAGTGAGAAGGGGTGTAGTGTGGAGTGATACCAGTGTATGTTTAGCCAGTGGTGGAGGGAGAAGGGGGTGTGGTGTGGAGTGATACCAGTGGATGTTTAGCCAGTGGTCCTTCGGTTACATTTTATGTTTGCTATGTTTCTCAGGAGAAGCCCGTTCTTGTAACCACCACAGAAAGAGCAGATAAATCTTATATATTCCTCAAGCCACAAGTGTATGTGGGAGCCATCTTTCTTTCGATATGCCTTCTCGCTGTTATATTTACGTACATATGTACATATAGGTATGTGCTAGAATTATTTTTCTGCTGCGTTTCGGTGTGATTAACCGGTAAATTCATATGAGACTGGTAGTTTTTGTAGTGCTGTGAAGGCTATTTTCTAGCCTCTACCCGTTTATGTCTTTTGAAACAATCAGATGCAATACTTTATTCTTACATGAAAAATAGAAATTGTCACCCAGGAAATGAGACTTTCTGTTTTACTAGATATCACAAGATGGGAAGGTATCACTGCCCTACATCTAACACACCCACAATGGAGCGCTCTCCACCTGCTATACCCCAGTGTTTCATTTCGTTTTCTCTCCTTGCAGATCAATAAACCTCTCAAGGAAGCTCAAACACTCCCTCATAAACACGTGCTTCAGTATACTCTTTCTCAAGGCGGTCTTTGTGGTCGGCATCAGATCGCAAGACATGCAGTGTAAGATCATTGGTATGGCCATCCACTATTTCTCCGTCACTACTATATTCTGGATGACAGTGACCACATGGTACGTAGCACTAAGTGGTTAGTAAATGTGTGGAGTTGTCTCCACCACCTATACCATATAATAAGTGGAATCCATTGCTTTGTGACAGACTTTTGTGAAACGGCGCTTTATTAGAGTGGCTATTATGGGGATGCAAGTTACGTTAGCTATTAGCACAACGAATAGTCGACATGTTCACTTCAATATCTTTCTCTTTCTTTGATATTTCGTACATTTTACCTGTTATCTAATGGGTGCTTTGTCACATCAACATTTTGACAGTATAATTCATTTCTCAGGAAACATTTTATTAGGGAATGGTTTAGTCAGGAGCTTTATTCTAAACATTTGTGTAGGAACATCTACAGGAAGGTGAGTGGGCGTGGCCTCCACCACGCGCGCACAGAGGAAACAGTCGCACCATTACCTCCCAACCCGATGCTCAAGTTTTACCTGTTTGCTTGGGGAGTTCCAGTGATAATATGTGGAATCACCGGCGCTGTCAACATCAATCTCACTGAGAATAAAGATCTGTCCTAGTAAGTTGTCTCCCCATATAGATTGTGTGCAACTGGCCTGTTCTCTGGCCTTGTATAGCATAGGCTCCATCCTTGAAGTGATCTTAGCTCGTGTACCAGGCTTTTTGTGTCGCACGCTTTTTATTGGGTTTCAGAAAATTTCTGTTAGGAATCGTTACTCTTATACAATATCCCTCCCATTACACATTCATAGTTTGAAGCATAGAATTGTCTCCCTTCCGAGAACGCTAACTGCAGGTGAAATATAGCATGATCGGATGGTGACAGAGCGTACTATGTATAATTTATATAGTGCACAGGCCTCGTAAAAATGGCGTCGTAGAACGAATCAAATCCTCTATCACATTCGCTTTTATGATTAGCAGATCCCTGTTTTATAGGGCTACTTTTACAACGGAGGCGAATATTTGGAGGAATAATTGTGTGGTGCGCCATTTTTGCTCTTCCCGAATGTCACCAGCCGCTATCAACTGGTCAGCGTTCTAGGGGGGGAGATAATTCTATGGTTTGGAGCTACCTTTTTATAGTTGGAAACAAAATGTTCCCGTGACTCATCTGTGGAACAAGGGAAAATGTTCTGGATGTAAAAGTCTAATATGTTGCATACAGAACAAAACTTTTTGGAATGAAATAATAATAAAGTTGGTT
Source organism: Cryptosula pallasiana (assembly GCA_945261195.1). Classification (NCBI taxonomy): domain Eukaryota; kingdom Metazoa; phylum Bryozoa; class Gymnolaemata; order Cheilostomatida; family Cryptosulidae; genus Cryptosula; species Cryptosula pallasiana. The sequence continues at coordinate 18,635,147 of OX183139.1, forward strand.
TGGAACATGCATGCATGATAGTCAATTACTGAGTCATAGAGAGGACAACTCCACAATGCTAACACGATGTTTCAGAAATTGATAAAGAACTCGTAGTAATCAAATATAATTTGGACAAAGATGTTGGTTGTATATTGTAATCAGATAGTGGATCCTACGAGTTCATTGTATTACGTAGCCGGTTCAACAAACTGAATTTGGCGGTGTGTGTAATTTTGTTTATTAATGTTTAAATTATTAACATTGAAATAAATAAATAATAAATAAATACCAGCTCAGTAAAAAATATATTTTTCAGCGTGTATATTTGGTAAACACTCAAGTTTCGAATAAAACTAATTAGTAAATGAATAAGTTTGGATATTGTATTACATTCTGTTGGGTTGAGTGGGCCATGAATACTCTTAATGAAACTGCCTTTGTTTACTCAAAAGGTTCTCAGTTATTTCAAGTCAAGTTTTTCACTGGCTCTGTTTTTGTATTAATTTGCTTCTAAAGAATTCACACTGAGCGACTAAAACAAAATTCAATGTAAAAAAAATTGAGAAATTGAAAGTAAGGATTTTTTAAATTCATTTTTATTTGGTATATCATTTTTGACAACCTGATACTGCGAACCTTTTGTATGAATGAAGTACTGGTTATATAAGTTAAGTCGTTAGCTTTGCTCTGGCACTACAGTTCATTGTTTTTGTTTGTAGTTGCTTCATAGACTGGATCCCTGGTCAAGCTGCATTTTACGGTGTCATTGGGATATGCTTTGTTAGTAATTTTTTTCTCTACATTTGCACATGCGCTGCCAAGCATGAGCCCCATACCAAAGTCTACACAGAAGAGATAACAGTATTGAATGCTGATGGCTTTGTGGAACCACAGGCTATTGATGACAGCATGTCCAATGCAGGCTCCATCAAGTCCTCCATTGCAGACAATGAATACAGGCCTCTGGCGCAGCTGACGGGCATCATACTGTTCTCTGTGCTGTACATACTAATGTGGGCTAGTGCCGCTATATATATTGTACTGCCGTCTCTCCACTACTCACACAACCAATTAGATGTTATACTCAGCTTTCTCTACATGATACTGTGTATTATACTGGGAATATTCATCGTAGTGTTCTATTGCCTCGCCCGTAATGATACCAGAGCTACGTGGAACACTTGCTGTCATAAGAGTGATGATCCTACCTCTCAACCTCAAAGATCTAACACAAACATAAATGTTATCAGCCACGCCAACGCTCAAAATTGTTTGAAGGAGGATAACGAGTCATGTAGTTCGTTGCGGGCGTCAAGTGTCGACAACCAGTCCAATCCTCTCATGCAGATTATGCAGTATCACAAAAAGGCCATGTCACATTCGGTAGCTTGCTCCAACAGCAGGGGCGATGCCTCCGTGCAAGGCACGGCAGACGATGCTCCTGTTTTCTTCAATCTGCGACAAAACGGTGTAGCCAAACGATACTGGGAGAAGCAGAGAGCTAGCAGAGATAAAGATTTGAACCATTCTATGGTGTCTGTGCCGGAGGGGGGCCGGATGCAAGCCCATAGTCCTACCAACACGGAACCCACACAACATATGAGTATAGAGATACAAATAAAGAGCCATGCCTCTAAACCAGCCAAAAGGCATAGACTTGGAAGTACCAACTCTGAGCCAGCTGATGTTAGGAACAACATTTATCACTCCATGCCGAAGTCTCATCAGTTAAACATCCCCACATCTTCCCACAGCCGGCCCAGGGAACCCACTATAGGCCAATCTCGTACTCCGTCTGAAGGCGGTAATGAGCCAAGACAGTTCTACCGCTATCCGCCGGAGATGTGGCAGAGCAGCGTGCCTCGTAACTACAGCCACCGGACCCAGGTGCCCTCTAATCCCAATAGCTGCTGCATGAAGCAGCCATACATGGCACCCGAGGAGCCAATGAACAAGCAGTCTTATGTACAAGGCTACCTACGTTCTATGAAAGACGTGGACAACTCTGATGACGAGAGTCATTACAGCCACCGATCTCGTAAGAGCTCTCAGCGTAGCAGACATCGGCCTCATCGACACCGGCAGCAAACTGACAGTGACAATAAACAGCTGGGTGCCACAGCTTTAAACGAGTCTTACATGAGCTTGCAAAGCCACGGCACAGCAAGATCTCATCAATCGTCTCGCTCTAACAAGTCGATAAATAGGCAGCGAGGCCCTCGAGTTGATGCGGAGGAGAGGCCGTTGTTACAGATGCCCCAGCCGGTGTTGCAGAAGGACAATGAGGAGGAGGAGAAGTTGAATATAAACCACAGCTCCTCCGATAACAACTCTAGCCACTACGCCTGCACACCAATACCAGAGACGAAGAAGATAAACAACCTCTCCAATGCGCAATCTCCTGACACAGATGAGCTAGTCTACAGTGTACCACATCAACACGACTTGAGGGTGGATGTCCCTAATTCTAACCTCAGTGCTATGGAACTACACATACCAGAAGAGGGCATCTATGAAAATGCCCGTAATATAGTGCAACATGAGCGCCCAGTCTATACAAACCTTGAGGAGATACGGCAGCGAGCAGCTGCTGCTGCTGTCGCTCAGGCAGCGATGTCACCTTCAGTCAGAGACTATGAATTGCCCATATATGAGAACTTGTTTAGCCTCAATGAGTACGACACGCTGAGGAAACAGAAGCACCATGTAAATAAAGGTTTAGCTATAAATAATCAAGTAAGCAGCAATAGAGACTCGAGCTCACCTCAAGTACACGACTCAAGTCTATAGTCTCACTACTATATCCATTGTACTATACCATTGAATTATCTCCTGTCTTCAACCTACACTATGTCAACTTGGAATATTTGCTTCTCAATGTTTCAACATCTTGTGCAGTAACAATAGTGTTTTTGTGAACTAGGATCGGCATTACAATACCACACATACAATATTGTACATTTTTTGTTTACAGCTGATAATTTTGTAGAAAGTAGCTTTTTGGATATATTTCTATACTTTCAGGGTTTCTGTATTTTTTTGTAGCATATTATCTATGTATTTCATCACAAATGATTAAGAAATTAATGATGTTTGTCATTTATACTTATTATGTACTATACTCTCTCGCTGCAGGTATATAGAAATATGTAAAATTTGTAAGTTGCTGAACTGTTCGTATTTCCAGGTCAGCTGTGTAGTTTTATACTGTATTTCTTTAACGGAATAAAAAAATGAATTACATTATTTAAATGTTATCTTGACCTTCCTTTGGCTATTTTGGTATATTTTTGTTTATCAAATTAGCGAAAATTATCCACCTCAAACCCCAAAGAGCAAATAGGAGGCACGTGTGGTCTAGTGGTTAAAGTGCTTGCACTTCAATCCAGGATCTGGGGTTCGATTCCCAACACAGTTATCTGTGAGCGAGATATTTGGCTTCCTATATGCTCTGCCTGGTCGGATATGGGCATAAAAATAACGTGGTCCCTAGTTTGATTGCACTATCCATAATAACTATGGAGTCAGGCTAGTAAAAGATCCCCCTCTGCCTTTTCGGAAGAGTAGCCGGTGTAACGGCGGGCATGGGTATAGGGTGCTGCTCACACAAGCTCTGCTTATGAGACCCGCCTTTAGGGTTGCCCACGTGGCACAGCTCAAACAAACAAAGCAATAAACCTCAACAGGATCCTAGTGGAGTAGTTTCTCTTTAGCTATGTAACCGGAAGCGGTCTAGTCGATCTTCAAACTTATCACTAGAAATCGGGACTTGCTTGATTATCCTAATTTGAGACATTTTAGGCAGCTGATATGACAAAACTGATGTCGTTGAGAAAGCTCAAGGGATCAGTATGAATTTGGAAACTTTTTGTAAAATGTTTTGGTTTATTCACTCGGGGAAAAGTTAATTAAATATTATGCTCATAAATACTGTGTCATACAGCCATAGTTTTGTATTTCGGGTTTGATTAAGTTTGCCAACATGAATTAATGACGGTGCGCTCTTCTTGTGGCCTGCTTTAACAGTGGCAATGTACTGAGATGATTCAGGTGAACGGTGCATCGTCAGTAGGGCACACCCCATACCTATCTAAATAAGTTCTAGTATCTGATTGGGAGATAACTTCTAACCAGGTCACCTATTAATGGCATTGTAGCAGCATAGAAATCAGACATTCATTCTCTTTACTACTAGCGACACCTAGAAAACTGCGGGGACCCCATTACTGGACCTAGCTGCATGAAGATTAGTTCAATCAAGTGTTGACTATGATGAAAGGATAATGAAAGGTATTGGCTCGCGCCCACCAGAGCTGTATAGCGTTTATAGCATAAGTATGCAGCCCTGGTGTCCATTAAATGAAAATCTAGAAAAAGGTTTCTTTCTCGGCCAGCTTGGAATGACTTAAGCCGTGTACAGACATGCCAAACTAAAAGCACTGAGTGCTTTTGTTCATATTTTTTGTCTTCATCTACAGATTCATGATCTGCTGAAAGAGAAAAAGTTCACTTCTGTTTTGACATGCTATTTCTTTGTTTGTTGCGACTTGTCAAACAATGTACAGTAACTAAATTGGTATTCTGAAGGGATCATGTAAACAAAGTGTTACATCCTTATTCAACCTCCAACCTAGACTCGGTTCTTATTGCACTCCACATAGTGGTACACTGTCACTCACGTATTGTACTTCAAGTGGACACCTGTGAATATTTATTGTGTGCATTCTGAATTTTTAATTTCATTCATATTGATGTGAAGTGGTTAACAACCTGGGACATAAAAGTCAAGTGGGAAGTGCAAAGATGCGACATTTACTGCTAGTAATATCAGGTTAGTTCTTTTGAGAGGTGTTCAGTAGAATCACACCATTTGTCGTTATAGAAACTGTCATCATTATTATTTTTAGTTAGTCATTAGATCGAGTGATGGAGTTGTAACTGAAAGCAAACATAGTCAACGAATTTTACCAAAAGTGTGCTTTTAATTACAGCTTGTGTGCTGGTCTGCTCCACAACTGTACACTCTAGAAGGCTAGTAATTGACTTACAAAAAAAGTCTCAACCTATCACCACTTCTTTCAAAGATGTCTTCAACATTCTTCAGTGGAAACATGCGGCTACAAATACGTGTTCCTCTCAAGTATTACTAGCTATCAATTTATCCGCTACAGCGAAACATGATTCTGTCAAGTTTCATCTCCAGTTCTCCTTGAAAGCACCTGCACAGCTATGGACTGTTAACATCGGACAGTCAGTACAAGATAACGGTGAGTTGAGCCGCTGAGGCCATAGTATTACTTGGTAGAGATTTAAGCCTCTCCTTTTCTAGTCAAAAGTACTTTCCAACCTTGTCTATTGCTTGTCATACCAATCTACTGTCTGCCGTTTATCTCCAGTAACTTTCTCAACCAACATTCACCTCAGTCTACTACCTGTTTACCGTATGTTACACAGCCTGCTGCCTCCAGATGTTGCTGCCAGGACATTGTACTCGGTAGATATAAACACTTCTGTCTTCTACAGTTTGTATCTGCTCTTGTGGCGAGTCTTCGGCTCAGATATTTAAGAATTGTTGTTGTAAATTGCACCACTGTATTCTCTGTGACCATTTGTATAATGAAGTGTAACCGATGATGGGACACAAAACCTTTTCCCTAAAAGACCTTATTAGATTGTGTACAGCACCTGATCTATGTTTCCTCTTTAACTGTTATTGGAGTTGTGTGCTCTTACAAGGATAGTTGTGTGTTATGCTCATTAGCTCGGCCAGGGTGTCTTTTAATGAAAGTACTTAAATTATAAATAACATCTCTATATTATGTTTTTTAGCAGGATCGTCACAGAAATCAGTTTTTCAATCCTTCATACCCAGTCCCCAGTTATAGTTGAGTGGCGCCCTTAATAGTGGTCATCTTGATGACGATATCATTAGTGTTGTTTTACTTGATTGTTAGCACTAAGTTCAAGGTATCATTTATACTTGAGTGTGGTCGGTGTCTATGTTTGTAAACTACGTTTATAAAAAATGAGAGTTATTTTCTCCCTCAGACTGTGTGTGCTGTCAATACCAAATCTAGTCAACATAATGCAAACTTAGTAATGATGTATAAGTCGTCCTCCCTTGATAGGGGAAAACTCTGCAACCCAGGAGGCCCATCTTTTTGCATTGTTCAAAAATATCATAATAAAACAACCCAATCTAAAAATGGTGCTTTGCAACCATTACACAGCAGTACAATGAACCAATATCAAAACAGTTTATGTATTTTTCCTTGTAGCAGTCGGGTAAGCAATGAAAGGAAGCTGTAAGATTGTTATAGCTTGAGATCTGATTTTTTATTTTGCCAATCTCCAAACTGTAGGTATTGTCACTTCTTTATCTAAAAGGTTTTTACTCGGTGGTAGAGTTCGACTGGGTAGGTTTGGTAGCCTTGTAGGTTAGGTAGCCTTGTAGGTTTGGTAGCCTTGTAGGTTTGGTAGCCTTGTAGGTTTAGTAACCTTGTAGGTTTGGTAGCCTTGTAGGTTTGGTAACCTTGTAGGTTTGGTAGCCTTGTAGGTTTGGTAGCCTTGTAGGTTTGGTAGCCTTGTAGGTTTGGTAGCCTTGTAGGTTTGGTAGCCTTGTAGGTTTGGTAGTCTTGTAGGTTTGGTAACCTTGTAGGTTTGGTAGCCTTGTAGGTTTGGTAACCTTGTAGGTTTGGTAGCCTTGTAGGTTTGGTAACCTTGTAGGTTTGGTAGCCTTGTAGGTTTGGTAGCCTTGTAGGTTTGGTAGCCTTGTAGGTTTGGTAGCCTTGTAGGTTTGGTAGCCTTGTAGGTTTGGTAGTCTTGTAGGTTTGGTAGTCTTGTAGGTTTGGTAGCCTTGTAAGTTTGGTAGCCTTGTAGGTTTGGTAGCCTTGTAGGTTTGGTAACCTTGTAGGTTTGGTAGCCTTGTAGGTTTGGTAGAAGTTGTAGGTTTGGTGGCCTTGTAGGTTTGGTAGCCTTGTAGGTTTGGTAGCCTTGTAGGTTTGGTAGCCTTTTAGGTTTGGTAGAAGTTGTAGGTTTGGTAGCCTTGTAGGTTTGGTAGAAGTTGTACTAGGTCAGAGTCGGTACGACTTACCTTTCAATTGCTATCACGATGGGCAGCAGGTTACTAGAGGCCTGAGATTAGCAGCCACTGAGGGTGGGTCAAGTCTGGGTGTAGTAGGTAACCCTAGAGACCATCCACAGGGGAAGAATAGGTATGGACAGATTTTAGCAGCCTTACTGTACCAATGGTCAAAGAGTTTTCAAGCACACGCTGAGTAGCAGGTTACTGTAGGCCAACTATGCTGCCAGCCATTGGCACGTAATCAGGGGTGTAGAAGCCATTTGTCAAACACACTTGCTGGAGAATGGGCGAGGTCGAAGTAAATAAAAAAGTTCCCAGTAAAGGGGGGGGAGGGGGTTGGGGGACAAATCTGATAGCTGCCTTTCACCTGAATTTGAGTTAATTGCAGATGGTTTTGTTGGCACAGTTAGCTTGTTGTTCTTCAAAGATAGTATTTGTAGTAAGGATGGGTGGACTGGGTATATCCACCACGAGAAGGGGTTGGAAGAGGAATAAGAGGGTAAGGTTTATACTATGTATACTGGGACTGTATAAGCACTTGTGCCATCTGTTGTAGTACGTTATTGTTCCCACCAGACTATTCTGTGCATTTAGTACTTGTGGGCTGCAACCCAGTTTTCTTGGGATTAATTGGGACTATAACCGGCTTTCTTTAAAGCGATTTGTTCCTCCATTAAGCTCACAGAACAGGATAGTGCTACTAAATAGATATAAAACATTAATTTTTTTTATGTAATAATTACAATAACATCATATTTATTTTTGCACGAATTTAATAAGTGATCAAAACCAAAGTAGAAAGACTTGCATGAAAATGTCAACACCAAATTTGCTGTTACGGACAAACAATTGTGTTTTTACGACCCTAGAAGCTCTTAGCAGTTTTTAATAACTGTACATTAAAGTTACTGCGGTAACTATCGGCTTTAGCAAGGTTGTCTTTTGTATAGAAATAACATCGTAACAGGGTTGGAGTTGTTTACTTTTGTAACAGGGTTGGAGTTGTTTACTTTTGTAACAGGGTTGGAGTTGTTTACTTTTGTAACAGGGTTGGAGTTGTTTACTTTTGTAACAGGGTTGGAGTTGTTTACTTTTGTAACAGGGTTGGAGTTGTTTACTTTTGTAACAGGGTTGGAGTTGTTTACTTTTGTAACAGGGTTGGAGTTGTTTACTTTTGTAACAGGGTTGGAGTTGTTTACTTTTGTAACAGGGTTGGAGTTGTTTACTTTTGTAACAGGGTTGGAGTTGTTTACTTTTGTAACAGGGTTGGAGTTGTTTACTTTTGTAACAGGGTTGGAGTTGTTTACTTTTGTAACAGGGTTGGAGTTGTTTACTTTTGTAACAGGGTTGGAGTTGTTTACTTTTGTAACAGGGTTGGAGCTGTTTACTTTTGTAACAGGGTTGGAGTTGTTTACTTTTGTAACAAGGTTGGAGTTGTTTACTTTTGAGAAAACGGCTGTTTTATTCAACTGGAAATTTATGCAACTCCATACATAGTACTCCAGTCTTTTATTAATACAAGTAGTAAGATATGAGCAGTTCAAGCCACCTGGGTCTTTTATTAGTAAAGACCTCATTGTAACGTACTCAGTTATGTGTGAAACATTGTAATAAGTTATTTCTTTCTTATGTTGCAAGGTTTAATGTTTAGCAATGAATGAGAGCGTCCCATAACATTAGCGCCAAAAAATAAACAATCAATAGAACTGAAGCTAGCGATCACTGATATCCGATAAAGCTTGCTCATATAATTCTCACCCATAAGGGAGCGTATTTCAAATTTCCAATTTTATATAATGTAAATAAATATAGATCACAAAAACATTTTTTTTTTTGCTGTCCAAGCTTACCTGGGTTCCTCATTAAAAGGTTATGCTTTATAAAGTGAAAATATTTTGAATGCATTTACCTGTGTTTACCTGTGTTCACTCACTGCTGTACTGCAATAAAATATGAAACTGTAATTTGTGAATGCTACTTTCTTTCCAATTTTGTTGTAACTACAAACAGCACTTTAATATATAACATGATACCGAATGCAACAACGTTGTCATAACTATATAGAAAGCAAACTGGTACTTTTATATACATTGTAGGTAACGGTATTTATGGAAATGGAAGTAGACAAGGGGCACAACTCCAATTACATAATGCACAACTACGTCTGTATTCTAACACTCAGCCTGGTTATGAACAAATTTCTGTCAACGGTGGAGGAAATCTATTGAAAGTTGTAGATAATTATATTCACACGGGAGATCAGGTGAATTTATTATAAATCTGAAATATGCTGTTTAATGCATTTTATTTAAAGTATATATTATTATTGTAATGTAGACCACAAAATAATAAATAGCTAAAGATCGATGTGTGATAAGTATTGTTATCTGTTGTTGTACTGTAATTTATCCATTTCATTCAAAATTATTTAAACATGAATCAAAATTATTTTCAACTATATTGTTAAATAAATGATTAACCATCCAACTTTAATTTAATTAAATTAAGTTACATGGCAAGAGAGAAATTTACCTGTTTGCTCAGTAGTAGAGAAGGTCAAATTCTAATTGTCTGTACTGACTTGTAGTGCTTTTAAAAACGAAAAGCTACAGGAAAGCTTTTTGTGCTGTAAAAAGTAGAACTAATTGGTTACTAGCAGTGACTGTACACCTTACATGTAACACATCTGTGTTTTGTCTCAAACAGGTTACTCTAGACATTGGCCATGGAAGAGTCAGTTGGATAAAAAATGGACAACGAAATAAAGTAATGTCAAAATATTTGTTTGATTTGAACGGTAAGCAAAATTATTGCTAGAAGCTGAGTAAATATCGTTACAACATCAAAACTATGGATTAGTTTTGCTTATTCACAAAACATGCGATGACATAAATAGTTTTTATTTCGTTTATTAATACCGATCGAAGTGGTAGAGAGAACAGTTTATTTCCTTAAGTAATGAATCATGCCTCAACAGGTGCTCAGACAGCAGGTAAAGAGACAGCAGGTAGTGAAACAGGTATGCTATACGCAGCTTTCAACAGAGTTATTGCTTCAGACGTCAGATATGGAAGTGGACTCTGTTCTGTAGTTGTCACCACCTACCAATTTGAAGGTAAATTTTAAAAATATGATGTAAATACTGGTCGCCCGCATCTCCTCTCATTTAAAAAAATATTCCGGTGCGAAAATCAATAAATTTACCATTTATTTCATGAACCAGCTAAAAAAAATCGTCAGGAAAGTCGCATATTAATTTAATTTTAGTCTTTGACAAAGACTGTTGACTGAAAGCTGACAATGCATGACATAATGTGATGCCTTGAGTGAATGGGTAGGCAGAGAAAACAAACACACAATTTTGGCAATGAATAGCAGGTTGTTGATGCCTCAAGCAATGCAGCAGGTGTCATACCAAATGCCCGTCTCAAAAAGTGACAAAACGATAGAATAAAAGGTGAGAATATTACCTCAGGGTATATCTCTGAATAAGCACTCTAATCCTTCATGTCATATAAAGCTATCTCTAAAGTGGTGGTCTCTAACAAAAGCCCAATTGAACAAAACACTTGTCGCTAACTGTCAATTACACTGACCATTATTGAATGCTCAGTAGGCTCATAGTCGCTGAACGCTGAACAAAAGCATAAAAAATAAATAGAGACAAAGATGTGCTTAGTAAAAAAGTGCAACAGTTAGTACATACAAGGTGTGTGGATAGTCATTTAGTATTGCTGTGTTGGAGGTATGAGGGTAGTAGTAGTAGCGATAGCTTACGTCTGCTTCTTGGGTGGTCTGATAGAAGGCGGCAGGCAACGAGGTAACATTTGGCTTCATGATTTTTATAGAATTTAATAAATTTTTTCTTAACCTTTTATACGCTGTGGTTTTTGTGAGGTTGAGAAATGCTGACTTTTATAGGTTATCTGTTGTACAGTTATTTTACTGGGCACAAAAATTTGAGAGTTACGCAAAAAATAAAGTCTTTCTGGTGTCTGTGTGTGTTAATACATAGTCAATCTAACCTAACATCTCCTTCGCTGGCTTGATTTAGATTGCAGTCCGACCTGGTGGTTGTTATTGCAGTGGCAGTGGAATTAGCTCAGCGACTATTGTCTATCATCTCCGGGAATAATTTATTTTGTGTAGATCATGTGACCTATAGTTGTTTTTCCAATTTCTATTCTGTGTATTACTACATTGATAACTGAATAAAGTAGATAAATTCTCTTTTTGGAGCCATATAATATGTCCAAAAGGCACAGTCAGTTACTAGGGAGTAGACTGGTAATTTGCAAACAAAGATTTTGTGACAAATTAATTTGATTTTTGCTGCTGACAAAACCATATTCTAGCTCCAGGGTATAACATAACCTGCAGAAAATGTGGTTTTGGCAAAAGTGTGCGCAGAGCTGCATGCAACACCAAATTGTGAAACTTGTAAATTTTCTCGATTGTCCTGCCATGATTTTAGTTAGTATTCATGTGTAAACAAGATAACTTACGCGTGTACCTAGATATGTACTTACACATACACTTATACTTTTACTAACACATGTACTTACACATGTACTTACACCTGTACTTACGCAAGTACTTACACCTGTACTTACACATGTACTTACACATATACGTACACTTGTGTGCTTACACATGTATTTACAGTGAACCATTGTGAATTGGATCATAACTGCCACCCAAGAGCTAAATGTGTCAACACTAAAAGATCATACAGGTGTAAATGTGTTCTTGGTTATCTAGGGAACGGCACCCACTGTCACGGTAAGAACTCTGGCTATGGTAGTACAAATGCCTCTTCAGTATAGCACCTTGTTTTGTGCATTCTGAACTGGCAGCATTACCTGTCTATTCCTGCCTCTCTTTGCTTGAGTTCCACCAACCACTCATATCTCCCCCCCCCCCCCCATCCCCACCCTTCTACCTCACCAATTGTTTCCTGTCTACTTCTCAACCTCTGCCCTCAGCATCTCTCTATTCTTCTCTGCTATTGGCATAGTTTAGCCTTTGTGATTTATCTCCCCACACCCCATTTAAAGAAACTTAACGCGTGAAAATCCTTGGTTTAAGAACAAATGGCAGGTTTAAACCCTGATCCTACATCTCAGTGGTCCAATGGTGTGTTTGTATAGCAGTTTCTACCCCTCTCAGTCTAACGGTTCAGGTACACACAGGCCTCTCAGTCTAACGGTTCAGGTACACACAGGCCTCTCAGTGTAACGATTCAGGTACACACAGGCCTCTCAGTGTAATGGTTCAGGTACACCTAGGCCTCTCAGTGTAACGGTTCAGGTACACCTAGGCCTCTCAGTGTAACGGTTCAGGTACACACAGGCCTCTCAGTGTAATGGTTCAGGTACACCTAGGCCTCTCAGTGTAACGGTTCAGGTACACACAGGCCTCTCAGTGTAATGGTTCAGGTACACACAGGCCTCTCAATGTAACGGTTCAGGTACACACAGGCCTCTCAGTGTAACGGTTCAGGTACACACAGGCCTCTCAGTGTAACGATTCAAGTACACACAGGCCTCTCAGTGTAATGGTTCAGGTACATACAGGACCCTCAGTGTAACGGTTCAGGTACACACAGGCCTCTCAGTGTAATGGTTCAGGTACACACAGGCCTCTAAGTGTAACGGTTCAGGTACACACAGGCCTCTCAGTGTAATGGTTCATGTACACACAGGCCTCTCAGTGTAATGGTTCAGGTACACACAGGCCTCTCAATGTAACGGTTCAGGTACACACAGGCCTCTCAGTGTAACGGTTCAGGTACACACAGGCCTCTCAGTGTAATGGTTCAGGTACATACAGGCATGGACAAACACTTTGACAGACACACAGACATATTTATATATACGAGATAGGCAAGTAGATAGAGAGATAGTTCATCATTAGTTTTAATTCAAGTCTTGTAGACTATTTTCTGACAAACAAAAGCTACGTTTACCTATGAAAGTCTGATCAAAGCAACTAGCTGAAAAACTATTTAGTCGAGGCCGAACAAAAAATAGGAATGTTAATAGTTTTTGTTTACACAACAATTTCATATATTTACCACAAAGTCTCAAGTGTAGGTTATACATTGTTGTGTTGTCAACAACAGGGAACTAGCGTTTGGATCATTAACCATTTGTGCCAGGTGTAAAACAGGTTTTTGTAAAGTTAGAAATTGGACTCACAAACACTATATTATATTCACTTATGATTCAAATCTCAAAGACTTGTACTGTATTGTGTGCTATCATAATAGCTGTTGTAAAACCCAATGCATATACACTGTTATAATGATTATTTATTTCATATATACCATACTATTTGTATACTTTATGTATGTTTTAGATGAGAATGAATGTGATTATCAAAATGGACATTGCGTGCACACATGTTCTAACACAATTGGATCGTTTACCTGCGGCTGTTTGTCAGGTTTCTCACTCGCTAAAGACAGACTTAACTGCATAGGTTTGTAAGCTTCTATATTTGATTAACTTACTCCGTTAGTTCTAGCAAGTCGTACCTCATCACTGTAGGTAGTCAGATTGCGATATTCTATTCACTCAGATGTAGATGAATGTGATATCAACAATGGCGGCTGCGATCAAATCTGTTCAAACACCATCGGGTCGAGAGCTTGCTACTGCAACCGAGGATATTACCTTCTACCTGATGACACCACATGTAAAAGTACGTGTGTTACATGGACAACTGTACTCAGTGATGTATGTAGTATGTAGTGTCACATGTACAATTGTACTCAGTGATGTATGTAGTATGTAGTGGTACATGTACAATTGTACTCAGTGATGTATGTAGTATGTAGTGTTACATGTACAATTGTACTCAGTGATGTATGTAGTATATAGTGTTACATGGGCAATTGTACTCAGTGGTGTATGTAGTTTGTAGTGTTACATGGGCAATTGTACTCAGTGGTGTATGTAGTATGTAGTGTTACATGTACAATTGTACTCAGTGGTGTATGTAGTATGTAGTGTTACATGTACAATTGTACTCAGTGATGTATGTAGTATGTAGTGTTACATGTACAATTGTACTCAGTGGTGTATGTAGTATGTAGTGTTACATGTACAATTGTACTCAGTGGTGTATGTAGTATGTAGTGTTACATGTACAATTGTACTCAGTGATGTATGTAGTATGTAGTGTTACATGTACAATTGTACTCAGTGATGTATGTAGTATGTAGTGTTACATGTACAATTGTACTCAGTGGTGTAGTGTTACATGTACAATTGTACTCAGTGGTGTATGTAGTATGTAGTGTTATCTACTCATAGAAAAGTGACCACATCCGTCTGTTTTTATCTTGTCTGTGTGTCTGTAGGTCTGTCTGTCTGTCTGTCTGTCTGTTTGTCTGTCTGTAGGTCTGTCTGTCTGTCTGTCTGTTTGTCTGTCTGTATGTCTGTCTGTCTGTATGTATGTCTGTCTGTGTGTCTGTCTGTCTGTATGTCTGTATATCTGTATGTCTGCCTGTATGTCTGTCTGTCTGTATGTCTGTATGTCTGTCTGTGTGTCTATCTGTCTGTCTGTATGTCTGTATGTCTGTCTGTATGTCTGTCTGTCTGTATGTCTGTATGTCTGTCTGTGTGTCTGTGTGTCTGTATGTCTGTATGTCTGTCTGTGTGTCTATCTGTCTGTCTGCCAGTCTGTCTGTATGTCTGTATGTCTGTCTGTGTGTCTGTATGTCTGTCTGTGTGTCTGTATGTCTGTCTGTGTGTCTGTCTGTCTGTATGTCTGTCTGTATGTCTGTCTGTATGTCTGTCTGTTTGTCTATCTGTCTGTATGTCTGTCTGTCTGTCTGCCTGTCTGTTTGTCTGTCTGTATGTCTGTATGTCTGTCTGTGTGTCTGTATGTCTGTCTGTGTGTCTGTCTGTCTGTATGTCTGTATGTCTGTCTGTCTGTCTGTATGTCTGTCTGTGTGTCTGTCTGTATGTCTGTCTGTCTGTATGTATGTATGTCTGTCTGTATGTCTGTATGTCTGTATGTCTGTCTGTATGTCTGTCTGTATGTCTGTCTGTCTGTGTGTCTGTGTGTCTGTCTGTCTGTATGTCTGTATGTCTGTCTGTCTGTATGCCTGTATGTCTGTGTGTCTGTATGTCTGTCTGTCTGTCTGTATGTCTGTATGTCTGTATGTCTGTGTGTCTGTATGTCTGTATGTCGGTCATCTACAGATGTGACCAATGTGTAAAAGCATACTTTTAGTTCTGACACAAACACAAAGTAGTGTAGCCTAAGGAAGTGTTTGAGTATTTTTTATTTTTGAGAACCCAACAAATTGCTCATGGCCAGCTAGTAAGTACCGTATAGGTGATGCTATCAGTGGTCCGTTCTGTGTGTTGTAGAGATAGAGAGGATTGCTGAGCAGGCATGTAGTAACTGTGAACAGTCTTGTACAGTCTCAGCACCACGGCCTGCTACTTGCTCTTGTACAGATGGTTTTTACCTACGGGCAGATCAACGTCGCTGTAAAAGTATGTAATTATTATTGTGTATAGCTGAAACTTGTCAACTGTAATCTTGGCTTTTTATAATGAGCTCTTCACGTAATAATGCACTACTTTTGGTCATGACTGCTAGTTTGCTATCAACGCATTTTTTTTCAAAAGAGTCGATGTAGTTTATTACAAAAAGACAAAAAATTTGAAATGTTATAGAACTTTTGAGTTGTTACGTAGGCATACAATGGCCAGTATTAATCTATTACATTGCTTATTCCTAAGGCTATAGCCTCAGGACTCTACCCAACACTACGTAGTTTGTTCTCTCCATACCAACTGTTAATGAATGTTGCTAACCCCTTGTATTTGCACAAATAAAACACAGAACTTATATTTTTATTACTTGTCCATCTGCTGACTTTTTTAATCACAAAATTTACTTTTGAATAACAAAATTTTTGTGATGCGAGTTGCGAGTGATCTGAACACCGATCACTTTGTAAACTAATAAAACCTAACAAATGGCACATGATTAGTTTTTTGTGATCGACTTTCAAACCAATAGTTCCCAGTCAGACACAGTGTATGCTGTAGTCTCAGTATCTTTTACCTACAGTAAACAGCTGCCGTGTTGGGAATGGAGGCTGCCAACACAGGTGTACACAGAAGCGAAATAAAGTTGTGTGCTCCTGCATGCCTGGGTACGAGCTAATCAGCAGTAAGAAGGAGAGAGGGAAGTGCAGAGGTACGTAGTGAATGGTTACTTTACCTGCTGGTGCCAAACACTTAATGATTGAAGTTAACGATTTAATTATCATCAGATGTGCAGCACATTACACACCACACAGTACACAACACCCACCACAGTTTACACATTACACACCACACAGTACACAACACCTACCACAGTTTACACATTACACACCACACAGTACACAACACCTACCACAGTTTACACATTACACACCACACAGTACACAATGCCTACCACAGTTTACACATTATACACCACACAGTACACAATACCTACCACAGTTTACACATTATACACCACACAGTACACAACGCCTACCACAGTTTACACATTACACACCACACAGTACACAACACCCACCACAGTTTACACATTATACACCACACAGTACACAACACCCGCCACAGTTTACACATTATACACCACACAGTACACAGTACCTACCACAGTTTACACATTACACACCACACAGTACACAACACCCACCACAGTTTACACATTACACACCACACAGTACACAACACCCACCACAGTTTACACAGTACACACCACACAGTACACAACGCCTACCACAGTTTACACATTACACACCACACAGTACGCAACACCCACCACAGTTTACACATTACACACCACACAGTACGCAACACCCACCACAGTTTACACATTACACACCACACAGTACACAATGCCTACCACAGTTTACACATTACACACCACACAGTACACAATGCCTACCACAGTTTACACATTATACACCACACAGTACACAACGCCTACCACAGTTTACACATTATACACCACACAGTACACAACGCCTACCACAGTTTACACATTATACACCACACAGTACACAACGCCTACCACAGTTTACACATTATACACCACACAGTACACAATGCCTACCACAGTTTACACATTATACACCACACACTACATATTCTAGCGCTTTAACCTTGATCAATGATTTTTTGTCTATGTTAGATTCATATTAGTGATATTGAACTGAAATATTTGTTGTCTTTAATCAGACATGTTGTAATGTGTTATATTAGAGTTGTAATGTGTTATACTAGAACTCTGTATTCTAAACAATGGACACTGTGCACACAGATGTGAGGACACAGATGATGGTGTGAAATGTGTGTGTCCTGCAGGGTACACTCTGTCTGGTGATAGTAGATCTTGTGTGGGTGAGTAGAACCTTCTATGGCTCTACAGGTATTTATGCATCAGTATGATAACTCTATGACTTTAAAGGTATAAATGCATCAATATGATAACTCTATGACTATAAAAGTGTATATGCATCAATATGATAACTCTATGACTATAAAGGTATATATGCATCAATATGATAACTCCATGACTTTAAAGGTACATATGCATCGATATGATAACTCTATGACTCTAAAGGTATAAATGCATCAATATGATAACTCTATGACTATAAAGGTGTATATGCATCAATATGATAACTCTATGACTATAAAGGTATATATGCATCAATATGATAACTCTATGACTCTAAAGGTATAAATGCATCAATATGATAACTCTATGACTATAAAGGTGTATATGCATCAATATGATAACTCTATGACTATAAAGGTATATATGCATCAATATGATAACTCCATGACTTTAAAGGTACATATGCATCGATATGATAACTCTATGACTCTAAAGGTATAAATGCATCAATATGATAACTCTATGACTATAAAGGTGTATATGCATCAATATGATAACTCTATGACTATAAAGGTATATATGCATCAATATGATAACTCTATGACTCTAAAGGTATAAATGCATCAATATGATAACTCTATGACTATAAAGGTGTATATGCATCAATATGATAACTCTATGACTATAAAGGTATATATGCATCAATATGATAGCTCCATGACTTTAAAGGTACATATGCATCGATATGATAACTCTATGACTCTAAAGGTATAAATGCATCAATATGATAACTCTATGACTATAAAGGTATATATGCATCAATATGATAACTCTATGACTCTAAAGGTATATATGCATCAATATGATAACTCCATGACTCTAAAAGTATATATGAATCAATATGATAACTCTATGACTCTAAATGTGTATGCGTCAATATGATAACTCTATGACTCTAAAGGTGTATATGCATCAATACGATAGATGAGACAGTGGTTACTCACAAAGGTTCAAGCTGGGGCATGTGACACTTTAGATCTTAAATCAAGGCACTTGTAGAATCCAGAAATTAAGACGTTTCACTTTCACTAGTGGTTAGTTTACTAGGAGCCTGTAATTTGGTCACTTGCCAGATTGATTTGATTTATTTGACTCATTGAGTACCAGAATCTACCATTAGAGCTGTGACCAGTGTTGGTAATGGAAAGTTGATATATATAAGAATATTACATTTGAAGTATATCTTACAGACGTAGATGAATGCCTGGTGGACAATGGTGGCTGCTCCCACGCTTGTATCAACACCCACGGTAGCTTCTACTGTAGCTGTTCACTGGGGTATGAAACTAATACACAGAGTATGCAGTGCATAGACATTGATGAGTGCCAATACAACTCCACATGTGACCATTTATGTATAAATACCAATGGCTCATATGTCTGTGAGTGCAGGAAAGGTTACACCTTGTATGGAGTCAGCCATTGTGGAGGTGAGCAGTGCATTACACTTACGAGTTCTCAGAGTGGCGAATATACCATTATAGTGAGTGGAGATGACTAATACACCATTATAACTACATGAGATGACTAATACACCATTATATTTTCCTAAAATGATTAATATGCCATTTTAGTTTCTTAAGATGACTAATATGCCATTTTAGTTTCCTGAGGTGACTAATGTGCCATTTCAGTTTCCTAAGATGACTAATATGCCATTCTAGTTTCCTAAGATGACTAATATGCCATTTTAGTTTCTTAAGATAACTAATATGCCATTACAGTTTCCTAAGATGACTAATATGCCATTTTAGTTTTTTAAGATAACTAATATGCCATTACAGTTTCTTAAGATGACTAATATGCCATTATCGCATTTTAAGATGACTATTAAAGCTATTCATTTTATATTTTCTGTTTTTTCATTTTCCGCTTTCATCCCTTTCCAAAAAATATCAATCATCGATAAAAGTTTAACAAAATTTAAAATGACAAACTAAATCAGCTGATATCAAAAACCTACTTTACTAGTTAGCATACACTAGCTCCATAGACATGTGGCTTTTACGTTGTACTAGTTAGCATACACCAGCTCCATAGACATGTGGCTTTTATGTTGTACTAGTTAGCATACACTAGCTCCATAGACATGTGGCTTTTATGTTGTACTAGTTAGCATACACTAGCTCCATAGACATGTGGCTTTTATGTTGTACTAGTTAGCATACACTAGCTCCATAGACATGTGGCTTTTATGTTGTGCCAGTTAGCATACACTAGCTCCACAGACATGTGGCTTTTATGTTGTGCCAGTTAGCATACACCAGCTCCATAGACATGTGGCTTTTATGTTGTACTAGTTAGGATACACTAGCTCCATAGACATGTGGCTTTTATGTTGTTGCAGATGCAGATGAATGTTCAGTAAGCAATGGTGGGTGTGAGCAGCATTGCACTAATACTGAAGGCAGCTATCTTTGCTCTTGTGGCAGCGGTTCTCAGCTGCATTCTAATGAGCATGACTGCATCAGCACAGGTATTGCAGTTGTCTCCGCAAGTAGTATTATCTCCCCATGTGTTTCATAGAGGGATCAGGTTTACTTGTGTTTGTATAAGAAAATACACTCCTACTGCTTACTGATAGTTTTGTGCCCAATTTACTTTGTTTGCTTCTCCTTTTGCATCATGATTCAAGCGTAAAGTATTTGTATTATAATGTATATATGTAGCACTATGGAAATGATTTTGTTCTACGGTAAGAAAAACTAGTAATACAGCTTATTAGTAATCAATGGAGTTTGTAAGACAAGAAGAACGTACGCCTTTTTTATATCTGATGTAATGTCTGTTCAGTTTTTGTGTTTGTTTGTTTGTTAGGTGTAACTAGTCCCAGAAACAAAAGAGGGAAAAAGTGTAGCAAAGATTCCTTACCCACAAGTCTGTTGAATACACTTATATCCTGTACGATGTTGTCTGTTGGCACGGCAATGTGTAAGCACTCCTGTGACAGAAAGGCTATAGCTACTAGTGCACCAGCTAGTAGGAATGTCATTTACTCATGTGGTAGTACAACCAACATGGAGTGGACAGTAGCGGACTCGACATATACACCATTGAGTTGTTTAGGTAAGAGTGCTAATTACATTTGTTTATAACAAGTATGACAGTTTTTGTGTTCTGTTTATATACATTATATTAACGCATTATGAGTCATTGCGTTGATTTTTGTTATAAGTATACAAAATTGTGCAGAAATTAAAAGAAATTTGACTTTTTGTGTTTCTTAGCAGTATAAGCGAAAAATTATAATGACCATTTATTTAGGTATGTAGATGGTGTACTTGTCATCTACTTAAAAACTTTGCAACAAACATGTTTTATTAAAAGAAATTAATATCAAAACAAATGTTTAATGTATCGCACACAACTTGCAATGTTCGTTATTCTTGTTGTCATGTATGAAGCTGAACAGGACTGGCTGTGTTCTATTACAGTTGAGGGGATAACTCCAATGTCCATAGTTAGCTTCCAGTACACCATCAACTCTGAGAAACCTTGTGCTACACAGGAGGATGTGTGTCTACAATTTATGAGTTCTGTCTCTACAGCCGTTGAAGGTAACCTGTCAAATATTGTATCTCAAAATCCATGCAAGATGTATATTAGCATGTACGTAGGTAACAATATACTGTTTGTATCAGGATAGCACTCGTGCTGTAAACTGGTGCAATTTCAATTATGATTTATTAGCATTTTGAATTTAGTGTTAAATACAATGTTTGAGAATGAAATTAATAAAATGAGTATGGAGGTTTTTATTAAGAGTTACTCATCAAGCGATGACCATATCACAGTATCGCAGTATCACAACATAACATCTCTAGGTAAAAAGCAAGCAACTTGAAACAGTTTTGAAATAGTTGGAAAAACTCAATATAATTATAGGGATTTTGGAATTTTGTCCTTTGATTTATATAAGGGCCCAGTCGTAATTTTTGGGTTTTCCCCACCACTTGAACACTTTTTCAGGTTGCGCGTTTTTAGCTATTATAAATTTATTTATTTATTTGAGGAAATGTTTGTATACCTGGTAATTCAAAGCTAATTCTTTGAGATGTACAATAATCCCTCAAATAAATAGACAATGGTTGTTTGTTGAGATACAGGCTATCGTAGTTATTCAGCTGCTTGGTACGTTTCGACTCCATTGACCTCTCTCTCTAGGGTACAGATGTAGAAAAGCAGTCTGCTCTGTGGGACACATTGCACTGCATTGTGGGGCTCCCAGGACGAAAAGTAAAATCATCTCACAGTCTCCGTTGGACGGTTCACTGGGAAGCACTATTACTGTAGCCTTCAATGTGACTGTTTCACCCGATGGTGAGAGATTACTGTGGTTTACTACATAGTCAGCCACCCGTGCTCTTTGTGCTCATGGTAGTATAATAGTAGTAATAGTCTAAAGCTAGTCTAGCTAGGTATGGTAGCCTAGCAGCACTCTAGCATAGTATAGTCTTGAATGGTCAGGTCTAATAGCACTTTCATCACTGCCAAAAATTTTAGCAGTTGAAGAAGTTTCAGCACTGTCAGCAGTTTCAGGACTTATAGTAGTTTCCGCACTTTCAAGTGTTTCAACACTCAGCGTTTTCATCACTTTGTGCAGTTTCAATAATTTCAGAGCTTCAAAACTTTCAGCAGTTTCCGCACTAATAACACTTTCAGCATTTTCAGTTCTCAGCCCTTTCAGACAGCAGTTTCAGCACTTTCAGCAGCTTCAGCTCTCAGCAGTTTTAGCTATTTTCGCATTTTCAGCAATTTCAGCACTTCTAGCAGTTTCAGTACTTTCAGGCATGTTCTAGCCTGGCCTGGTTTGGTAGTCTTATCCCAAAAACAAAGAAATCAGTTTTTGATTTATTGCAGATTCAAATGCTCAGAGCACTGAGATATTTCAGAGCCTTGAGCTAAATAATATCAATATTATTTACAATATCAGATCATGTTTTTGAAAAATCACAGTAATTACTAACAGCTATTTTGATTGCTCTTTAGCGTTTTTCCAAATTTGAAAAGTACTGGGAAACCGTGCAACCTGTTGTTAACGTTTACTCGTTGTTGATTACAGCTGAAGATTGTGACACAAAGTCCTGCAGGTTTAAATCAGTTAATAGGAATGTGAAACGACTAACTAAATGCCTTAGACGTTTAGAAAAGTCACCAGAGCTTGTAGCTATGATTGGTGGAGATGGTGATGCTTCTGCAAAAGGTGCAATGAGTGTCATGGGCAGATACCGGGACTGTAGCTTTGGCTATATTCTGGTGGATGAATATTGTGGTGAGTTGAGCAGCACTGAACAGTCGATAGAAAGAGATTTTCTAAAAGCTTATAGAAACAATTCATGTCACTTCGACTGGATGTATTTGTTATGTCTAAAAAGTCATGACTTTTTGCTTTTTCCAACTGTATTGTGCTATTTTTGTGATATAACCCATTCAAGTGATAAACCTTGAAACTATCAAACACGTATTTTAGTGGCGTGCAGCTCAGGAACTTATTATAACAACAAAGGTGAATGTGAAAAATGTGCTGCTGGCACCTACCAAGATGAAGAAGGCAAAACTAGCTGTAAATTGTGTCCAACAACTAGAGGTGTTATTGAAGGTGCTAAAAGCATTTGGGAGTGCAAAGGTAGGATGAGACTTTGATGCATCTATAACTACATGTGGTTTGTAACTGCTCTCTTCAGCATATGTTATATAACTAACTCATTGCTTTAAGGTATCTGTGAGCCAGGGAATGTGTCCCCAACTGGTTTACTACCCTGCACTGAATGTCCTATTGGAATGTACCAGTCATCTCCTGGAAGAGTGCATTGTATAACCTGTCCAAACAACAGCTCTACCAAATATACTGGCTCTCAAGCATTCACTGATTGCCAATTGAGTATGTATGTATTATAGTCTTGAGTGGGGAAATCAGGTGCTCTTACATGTGACTTGACAGTCAGGTGCTCTTGCATGTGACTTGACAGTCAGATGCTCTTGCATGTGCCATGGCAGACAGGTGCTCTTGCATGTAACTTGACAGACAGGTGCTCTTGCATGTGACACCAACAGAGGAGTGCTTTTACATGTTTCAGGAATTCCAAGTAATAATTTGTATACGTATACTCTGTGCTTTTTCATGTGAGAGAAAGGGCAGGTGGTCTTGTAGTAATATTGTGTTATTGGCAGGTATTCAGCAGCAGTATAGTAACCGTAAGCTGGCTATCAGACCAAAGTAAATGAATTTTGGTGCCAAAATGTATCATAATCATGACTAGACAAATTAACATGAGGGCAGCGAATGGCTTATAACAGTGGCTACTGAGTATGCTTGTATGTATCTAGATCTGAACCCCTCTACTTGTAGAGCATTGTAAGATCGGATATTTCTATGATGAGCGAGCCAATAGATGTGCTCCTTGTCCTACCGACAGCTACCAACCATACGCTGGCTCAAATTATTGCATCAGGTGTCCAGCTTCATCAAGTACTCACAAATTGGGTTCCACACACATATCTGAATGCAAGAGTAAGTGATTCTATACGACAAAGTGGATTGGACAGGTTACTTTCTTGTCTTCAGCTTCAATACAAGTGTTTTAAATATAGTATATCATCATAACTATTTTGATCATAATTGATTCCATGCGACTTTTATCAACAAAACCTTGACGCAGCAACATTATTTTCCATTGCTGCAGCTAGATTTAGCACCACTTCTGACATTCCGGATTGCTGTCCACTAGATGCTTATTTAAAAGAATTTAAAGTTTGTTTATTCTATTCTGAGGGCACACGGCATTCAATGCGATTGTCAACTTTTTATTTTTAAACTATTCGATCTGCTTTAAAATTCTGTTGCAAATCATACGAAGTAGAACTCCCATTACATATATTGTACTTTTTGTCACTTTTAACGTCAATTAATTGATTCCAATTTAACTGATTGAACACATACTAAGAGTACTTTTAACTTTGAATGATGGTCACATGGCCAGCGTAATATCAAGGCTACATATACGCAGGTAGAACGTGTGGAAAAGTGTTTAATGGAACCAGACAAGGTTGGATAAGCAGCCCCAACTGGCCAGGTACATACCCAGCAGACATCGACTGTGTCTGGCAGATTTTACCTGCAGCAGGTAGAAATATACTTATGGTTATACCTGACATATCCTTGGAAGAGAATGACAACTCCTACTGCTCAGATGTGCTCATCATGAGAGCAACAGGTTAGTAGAAGTAACACAGTTGTACTACAGGTGTACTACAGGTGCACTACAGGTATACTACAGGTGTAATACAGTTGTACTACATTTGTACTACAGGTGTACTACAGGTACACTACAGGTGTACTACAGGTATACTACAGGTGTACTACAGGTGTACTACAGGTGTACTACAGGTGTACTACAGGTGTACTACAGGTGTACTACAGGTGTACTACAGCTGTACTACAGCTGTACTACAGGTGTACATGTAACTATTTGTACATGCTGATTTTAATCGCAGATTATGAAATACTCCAATTCATTTTGTGCTACATTTGTGAGCAAGTTGGGGAAGATCCTTGAACCTCTTTGATGCTGATTTTAACTTTTTGATTAGACTTTTCATCGCTGTTTTAAATGTATCGATTTTTATAACAAAAATTTTTTGGCAAATCTTTAGTATTTTTTTACTACTCAAGCCTTGATCACAAGTGCAGTGAAGTAGATGCTAACTTTGTTCATTTTCTTTTACAAAGTTACGAACCAATCAAATTGTAACCTTGTCTCACGTAGGAAGATCTGTAGCAATCATGTGGCCCACAGTCACGCTTGGGTTTGCCCTCTCTAAAGGGAATTGATTTCAGTAAATGCGGGCTAAAAACAACTGGATAGATTTTTGTCAATAACCAACCCCAATTATTTAATTTTTAAAGATTTCACTTTATATCCACAGAATCGCCGTTGTCTACCTTGACATATGAGACGTGCTCCTCAGTTCACACACCGCTGGCATTCACAGCCCAATCAGATCAGCTATGGATTAACTTCAAATCTAACGGAAATATTTCAGGAAATGGATTCAACATCCCTTTTGTGACTTTTGATGGTGAGTTAACTGGTGATAAAAACAAACAACATGGCGGCAAAACAATTTTATATGTCGCTCACTGTGGTTACTTCAGGGCTTAACTCATGCCAGTCAGCAAACTTTGATATTTTTCTTTGCTGCACAACCAGTTGCATCAGTCGCTGTAGACAAATTTCACTGACACTTCTCTAAAATTCTGTCTTAAAGTCTGTAACAATGCTCATGCAACGAAAGAAAGGTTGCACATTACAAAACATGATATGCGTTTAATGATAAATAATATTTTGCAGCCCAGTACACAGATTTAATCAATGGAATAGTGAGAGACGGAGAGTTATACACAAGTGTGAAACATCAACACATAATTAATGTAAGTAATAGTAAGGCTTCCCATAGACTTCATCCTTGGTCTCTCCTACTCCACACACACACTTGTGATGAGTCATAGTAACTGTTAGAGAGACATTAGTATCACCTGAAGGCAGATATGTTTTGGTTGCGTTTGTTTACTTTCACTCAAAAGTATACAAAGAGTAAACAAAGCAGGCTTCATTTGTGATAAATGATAATATCATGCATATTCACTCGAACTTGTAACGGGTGACTAAATTACTTCTTGGACTTTTAATTGCCGCAATTACAACTTTCTCACTTGTGCTACGCGATATATGAGGTGAAAGTTTGATGGTCAGGAAGGTTATTGTTATTAATTCCAAACAGTAAAGGCTCGGCCACACTAGTGTGTTTGTGAACGAAATATCACTCACGGTCACTCCTCGTCAAACACACTATCGCAAACGTAAATAACCAGTAACCAATAAATGGTTACTCGTAATTTTGTGCGAGCCTAATGTTGCGTTGATTAAAAAAAAATATATTAATATTTGACTGGCTGTTCAATTAAATGGCCAATTACCTGGGCAGATATTTTTAACGATTGCCATTGGTCATTGTTGGTGGTCAACGTCTCCACCTTTGACGAAGCACGTCGAACAAATGCAGGCCATCGCACGCATGCGCACATTGAATTCGTTCGTCAAGTCATTGGAAAAACACGCAAACGTGGCCGGGCATAAGAGGACGGCCAAATATTTTAGTAAAACTCATAAACCAATCACAGCTGATAAAAGGTGGATGGTTTTCGCTAACTCAATAGATGTGAACACTAAAGGGTGATCTATGACCTAGACAAAGATTTCATCAGCTTTCAGGAAATCTAGAGGAAAATGGAACTATCAACAGCGATTGTCTGCTCAATACTTCTGCCAGAAGTTTTGCTAACTGTAAATCACCATTAGTTTTATGAGTCATCACCTCAATTAGTTGATGTCTGGTGGCAGGTGAAGACAACTCACTCAGTACGTTTTTTCTTTGACTGCTCTTTACTCTCTATATCTTGAGTTTCGATATAATAATACAATATTATATTATGTAGTTCATAGCATCATGATTTACAGCCTGATATGTTATATTTTCTAGACAATACGTTCCTTTTAAATTTGACCACCACATCAAAACAAATGAGCAATACAAGAGAATCACTCTAAACCCTTTATTCTGCAGGACAGATATCTGCTAGAGAAGATGTTAGAGGTGATTGCAGACCCTCCCATGTACCAACAGTATATCCAACAAGGCACCCACAGGCTACCCTCTTCATTCATTGACATCATCATCAACAAAATACAACAGTTTTATAGACAGAAGGGTTTTTATTGATTGACAACCGAGATATTTGCATAATGAAATATACACCTATTTTCTGAAACATATACATATATATACATACATAAATATGTTTGTAAATACAATATAGCAGTTATTTTATTGTAAAATACAAACAAATAGTAAAAGTTATAAAATGGTTGTATCATTCATTGCATATACCTGTGCATTGTTGTCATACGTCAGCTTGTTTGAGAGAACCTGTGTACTGTTGTCATATGACAAATTAAATGTGTGTCAACATCGCTTATATGGTTTATTGCTGGCAGAGGTCCTCACTCGTTGACCTACTTTGAGAGACTTTGATTTGGTAGAAGACTCAGGGATGAGACTGGTTGGTTTCCAACAGCAGAGCATGGCATCCTCTCCCACCGTATACAGACTATGCGTCTGTAACACACACGAATCAGTATCTCTGAGCAACAATAATAGCATGAATGGGGATGGCAAAAAGTAGTGGATTCGTTAACATTTATATCTTAATATTGTATGTAATCATATTACAACTATGCATGTGATCATACCTTGGTATTGTATGTAATCATACCTTGGTATTGTATGTAATCATACCTTAGTATTGTATGTAATCATACCTTGGTATTGTATGTAATCATACCTTGGTATTGTATGTAATCATACCTTGGTATTGTATGTAATCATACCTTGGTATTGTATGTAATCATACCTTGGTATTGTATGTAATAATACCTTGGTATTGTATGTAATCATACCTTGGTATTGTAAGTGATCATACCTTGGTATTGTATGTAATCATACCTTGGTATTGTATGTAATCATACCTTGGTATTGTATGTAATCATACCTTGGTATTGTATGTAATCATACCTTGGTATTGTATGTAATCATACCTTGGTATTGTATGTAATCATACCTTGGTATTGTATGTAATAATACCTTGGTATTGTATGTAATCATACCTTGGTATTGTATGTAATCATACCTTGGTATTGTATGTGATCATACCTTGGTATGGTATGTGATCATACCTTGGTATTGTATGTAATCATACCTTGGTATGGTATGTGATCATACCTTGGTATTGTATGTAATCATACCTTGGTATTGTATGTAATCATACCTTGGTATGGTATGTGATCATACCTTGGTATTGTATGTAATCATACCTTGGTATTGTATGTAATCATACCTTGGTATTGTATGTAATCATACCTTGGTATTGTATGTAATCATACCTTGGTATGGTATGTAATCATACCTTGGTATGGTATGTAATCATATCTTGGTATGGTATGTAATCATACCTTGGTATTGTATGTACACGCTCTAATCCACTCGTTGTGAGCTGCTGACAGGGTGCCAAGATAATCTGGAGAGTCAGTCAGAGAAAACATCAACCCATCAGATCTGTACAAATAGAAGATACCGGTATATAGGTGGTTTATAGGTGGTATATAGGTGGTATATAGGTGGTATATAGGTGGTATATAGGTGGTATATAGGTGGTATATACGTGGTATATAGGTGGTATATAGGTGGTATATAGGTGGTATATAGGTGGTATATTGGTGGTATATAGGTGGTATATAGGTGGTATATAGGTGGTATATAGGTGGTATATAGGTGGTATATAGGTGGTATATAGGTGGTATATTGGTGGTATATAGGTGGTATATAGGTGGTATATTGGTGGTATATAGGTGGTATATAGGTGGTATATACGTGGTATATACGTGGTATATAGGTGGTATATAGGTGGTATATAGGTGGTATATAGGTGGTATATAGGTGGTATATAGGTGGTATATAGGTGGTATATAGGTGGTATATAGGTGGTATATAGGTGGTATATAGGTGGTATATAGGTGGTATATTGGTGGTATATAGGTGGTATATAGGTGGTATATAGGTGGTATATAGGTGGTATATAGGTGGTATATAGGTGGTATATAGGTGGTATATAGGTGGTATATAGGTGGTATATAGGTGGTATATAGGTGGTATATAGGTGGTATATAGGTGGTATATAGGTGGTATATAGGTGGTATATAGGTGGTATATAG
The DNA here is from genome assembly GCA_945261195.1 of Cryptosula pallasiana. Lineage (NCBI taxonomy): Eukaryota > Metazoa > Bryozoa > Gymnolaemata > Cheilostomatida > Cryptosulidae > Cryptosula > Cryptosula pallasiana. The sequence goes on from OX183139.1 coordinate 18,664,529, forward strand.
GTGGTATATAGGTGGTATATAGGTGGTATATTGGTGGTATATAGGTGGTATATAGGTGGTATATAGGTGGTATATAGGTGGTATATAGGTGGTATATAGGTGGTATATAGGTGGTATATAGGTGGTATATAGGTGGTATATAGGTGGTATATAGGTGGTATATAGGTGGTTTATAGGTGGTTTATAGGTGGTATATAGGTGGTATATAGGTGGTATATAGGTGGTTTATAGGTGGTATATAGGTGGTATATAGGTGGTATATTGGTGGTATATAGGTGGTATATTGGTGGTATATAGGTGGTATATAGGTGGTATATTGGTGGTATATAGATGGTATATAGGTGGTATATACGTGGTATATAGGTGGTATATAGGTGGTAGAGGGATACATGGTAAATATGAAGTCTTACGTAGGGAAGACAACTGTTGGGGTTTGTTTCATCCTTTGCAAGCGCAATTTTATTAGCGCAGACATGCTTTCAATTTTGAGCAGTTTCCGAACCTAATCAGTCTGCTACTTACAATACTGAATGGCAAATGAAATAAAGTGCAAGGCAATGAAAAAATTTTTTCATATAATGCAACAATATTTGAATTGGAAATTAACGAAAGAAAACACTCATTTCTTTGACTTTTACTGGTTATAGTAGACGCCATACAAGACCTAGTCGGCAGTAGAACTAGCCGACAATGATATGCAGGTCAGTCATTAACACCACAATCATACAACTCTCCCATAAGGTTGGCACCAGAAAAAATGTGTCTACTGAATGTTTCGGGTCTATGGACAACGCTTAGTTAATGAAGTCATCAGTTGAATTGTATTTCTTAAACAATATCACACTCACCTGTCGCTACCTGCCAATATAACAGGTAAACAATTGCTATCCAAAAAACAGTCAACGAGATATTCTACTTTTTCCGATTTGACAGAAGCCTGAAAGCAACAAAAACATGTACATTATCAATACAGTGGCAAGTTTTACCACAATTAAAATGATTGTTAGAAATATTTCATGTCACAGAAATGCTTTGCTTATTAAGGGCACTGGTGTATCAGCGCATCTTGACTTTTTCATGACTAACAATAGACCAAATTTTGTTCTGCTGAGAACTCTTTCAATCGCTATTATTATGTCAGCGCGGTCTTCAAGCAAAATACAGAAGACTAAAACTCTGGCTTTCATATTCATTAATAATTTCTCTACCTCACCTGAAAATGAGAGAGATCCTTTTTCAGCTTTTCATCACCCTGCATACAAGAAGATAAACATAAATTAACTTACTCTACAGAGTACAAAGTAGTCATTTGGTTCTTTCGACTACGGGAACGCGAAGGACTCTCTTAATTTCTTACCGCTCTCAAAACTGGATGCACGCAAAAACCTGGCAAAACGAGTAGCTGTGAAGAAAAATAAAGAGTTGTCTTCTCTTACAACGATTGTATGTCGTAAAAGCTAAGGAGTGAAAATTTAGTAATAATAAATAATATTTTTCATTATTATCATAATAAATAATTATTTCTACTAAAAGAATGCAAACAAATAATCACTTTTGGCATCGCTAATATATTGAAACTGTGACACAAAGATATTCAACAAAATAAATTATTATAATTATTATGACCTTGCGTCAACGATCGTCGCTTGCATGGTGACAACTCATTGATTCTGTAACTGAATCCAAAACAGAAATATTTATTGCCATAAAACAGCTTTGTTTTAATCGCAATGCATAAATACAGAAAAGACAACTCCTAATTTTGAAAACCAGCGTTGTTTCTCCAAAACACTTGGCGCTAAATTTCTCGTGAAGTAACAGCAGAAAGAAATGCTATTTTGTACTCGCCCATTTGTAACGATTGTGACTTCGTGTTCACTCAGCCGAAAGCGCCATTTATTGGACAAAACAAAGATGATCTGAGGACAATACTACAACACACAAAGTATAGTTATACAAGACAAAATGAAGAGCTGAAGAGCGGATGAGACTTACAGATGTCACATCCCATATGTAGGCTGTATTACAAAATGTTGATATAAAAGCTTCATCTGTATTCAACCAAGATAGTTTGTCCTGAAATAGCAAAAAGAAAGAACTAGGAAAAAGAGAGAATAACTGCAGTGAAAGACACCGGTGAGATTCAACATTCAGATTAATGGAGTCTTAAGAGAACACATAATTCTGTTCTATACTAATTGGTTGAGACCAAAGAATGGCCAAGAATACTAAAGTGGATTATATAAAATCTTTTTGGTCAACATGTATACGGAAAGGGTTGTCAGTTCGCAAAGCTCAGCGCATTCCCACTTTGGATCGTACTTTCAAAGTCTGCCTGACTGCGCAGCGTAAAAAGGATAAATTTTGACGTCTTTTTCGGGATAAAACATGCCAAGTACTTGATGTCTTGAAATATGACGTAGAACTTCCTACTGATTATTATTATTGAATATCGACAAGCCAACTCCATGTGCATAACTCAGTCAACCTAATGTCAGGATAATTAATAATTTTTTCCTGTAAAGCTAGCAGTGATTGATAATTGTGTAAACCTTATTAATTTTTTTGTTTTCTCAAATGATAAACATTGATTTTTTTAATATTTAAAACAACATACTTATTTGTATAAAGCAAAACAATATGGTTACAATAAAATAAGAGCAACGGGTGTCAATAAATAATAATTGTTTATTTGTCTGTCATTTACTAACCTGCCTGGATTACAACTATTAAATGTCTAACTAGCGCGCGTTAACTAAAGGAAACTATCCAAGCTGGAAAAGATCACTTAAGCATGCGTCACTTCGCAATTCTGTAATGGCTCACGGCAACGTGTGCTTATATTTCAGTTATCTTTGAATGCACATCACGCTTCGCCACCCATAATGTTGTAACTTGGTGTAAGTGACTTCGCGAGAAAATCCAAGTAAAACATGTACAATGTGATCTGCTCAAACATTACTGAAATGGCTTGATCAAACAATAAAGATGCTGAGATCGGTGAATCTATATAAGTACAGAATACATGAACATACTTACACTACACACACGTACTTACACTACACACATGTACTTACACTACACACCTGTACTTACACTACCCACATGTACTTACACTACACACACATGTACTTACACTACACACACGTACTTACACTACCCACATGTACTTACACTACACACACATGTACTTACACTACACACACGTACTTACACTACACACATGTACTTACACTACACACCACCTGTACTTACACTACCCACATGTACTTACACTACACACACGTACTTACACTACACACGTACTTACGCTACACACTTACTGGTGTAGATGAGGTATCCAGAGTAAACTGTATGGCATCATCCTCAGAAGGCTGACTTATATCCAGGTAGTTGACCAATCCATCATCGCTGGCTGTCAGCAAACTGTCCTGCTGACTTGGGTGGAACTTCAACTACACAAATACCATAACCCCTTGCTATAATAACAACAGAACCTGACTAGGAATATGAATCTGTGAGATAAGACAATAGAATTAACCACAGACCTGAGTAATGTCATCGCTGTGCATATCTTCATAACATCCAACAGATTCAGGCTGTCTGTGGTCCCTTCACAACACAACAAATATCACTAACATCAGATTGTGCGAACAAGGTTTAGCCTCAAACTAAACACTACTTTACATGAACTGAACAAACATACCAAAAATATAACAGTGCATCTTCTTTTTTCAACTTGGTGCCCGCGCACATAAATCTGTCATTGTGAGTCAAGTCAAACGATAGGAAGGCGTGATCCTTGCAATCAGTGGCTATAAACAGAGAGCCTATGGTAATCTGTCACAACAAAACATAGATATTATGTGTTACATAACAGTTCTTTTATTATCATTTTGTATTGCAGGCCAAGAAGACCCGCACTCAAACATACCAGTGAACACATTGCAGGGCTTTGACAAATCTGTTCGTAAATCCCAGCATCTACAACAAAAAAGTACAACAAAAGATCAAAAAATAAACCAAGCAGTAAATAACCTTAAGTATAGACAAAATCACAAAATGACATGGAAACAGAAAAAAAGGTTAGTTAAAGCAGCAGAGGTTAATCTCACCTGATTTGTGAATCTAAAGATGACGTGTAGACCAGGTCAGGTGAATTGTGTCCAAATTTGACTTTAGTAATCTGAGAGGTTGATCCTACAGAAAGAAAGTCAAATCATTTACTTCTTATTGCATTGTAGAAGTTGTACACCATACAACGCCAGTTGAGTTGATCAGTAATTTGATAACAGTTTAACAGAAGAAGTAAAAGAAAATAATAAATTGGATCAGATAACAAGTCAAGTCTTACCGGCTATGGTAGACTCTCGAACCAACGTCTCAGGATTGAAGATTCTAATATTGTGAGTTGAACATAAAACTGCCAATCTTCCATCAGCTACGGCATCGAAGTGAGTACTGAAAAAAATGAATGTAAAAAATTATTTAGATGATTAACTTTTTAATAGCATGATAGCATATTTCATAACTGTACATAAGAAATAAAATTCAAGATATTGTACCCAGTAAACTGGTGAATCTGTAAATAATAAATATCTGTGTCAGATCCATCTTTATCTTTATTAGGAGTCTTCTTTCCAGTTGAATTAGAAAGCTCAACGGCAGACTTTCCAGAGAGGGACATTTTGTTGAATGCATCGTCAATGTTTGCCATAATGATGATTAAGCTAGAAATTACACCAATATATCACTATTATCCCTTTAGTACTGATGAGCAAAGCAGCACTTGGTGAGGGTTGTAAGAAAGAAATGTTGAATAAGTAAATCAACAAAACTATTTATAATAACGAAGTATGCCGGCATTTATAACAATTGATACATCAGAATTACCACACCTGTATTGCAACCAAAATACTTATATAACAAGCAACTCTTAAAGCCCATTTCTTCAGGTGGCTAATACTGCACCACCAGGTAGCTAATACTGCACTGCCAGGTGGTAAATACTGCACTGGCAGGTAGCTAATACTGCACTACCTGGTGGCTAATACTGCACTACCTGGTGGCTAATACTGCACTACCAGGTGGCTAATACTGCACTGTCAGGTGGCTAATACTGCACTACCAGGTGGCTAATACTGCACTGCCAGGTGGTTAATACTGCACTACCAGGTGGCTAATACTGCACTGTCAGGTGGCTAATACTGCACTGGCAGGTGACTAATACTGCACTAACAGGTGGCTAATACTGCACTACCTGGTGGCTAATACTGCACTACCAGGTGGCTAATACTGTACTACCAGGTGACTAATACTGCACTGCCAGGTGGTTAATACTGCACTACCAGGTGGCTAATACTGCACTGTCAGGTGGCTAATACTGCACTGGCAGGTGACTAATACTGCACTAACAGGTGGCTAATACTGCACTACCTGGTGGCTAATACTGCACTACCAGGTGGCTAATACTGCACTACCAGGTGACTAATACTGCACTACCAGGTGGCTAATACTGCACTACCAGGTGGCTAATACTGCACTACCAGGTAGCTAATACTGCACTACCAGGTAGCTAATACTGCACTACCAGGTGACTAATACTGCACTACCAGGTGGCTAATACTGCACTACCAGGTGGCTAATACTGCACTACCAGGTGGCTAATACTGCACTACCTGGTGGCTAATACTGCACTACCAGGTGACTAATACTGCACTACCTGATGGTTAATACTGCACTGGCAGGTGGTAAAGCATAAAAACTATAAGATCTCACCACCATTAAACCAAAAACAAGCCCCGAAAGCCCAAAGACAAGTAAAACCCGATCATCAAAATTTTTTTCAACTAAAAGGCAAGATATTTACAACAAACTGAGAATACTAGAAACTGTTACTATTCAACCAGTGTCAAGTCCTGAGAATGATAGACACTGCTCTATTCAACAATTGTCAAGCCATTAGCTGCTCTAAATTTTGTCTAAATGGTACAATGCTGCACGTCATTCTGCTTTATTTAAAAAACCCACTTCCAAAGCTAAAACAAATTTAGCACACAAGTTCTGGACCATCTCCAGGTAATTATACCCCATTTAAACTAGAAATTCCACACTTCCGTTGCATACATTAGTATACTATGCGAATGCATAATGGCTCACATGTGACCAGCTGTAAATCTGTTGTAAATCCATACAAAATGTGCCAATTCGGCATATAGATTTTAAGTTAGACAATACTTTTTTAATATTCAGTTCGTTTTGAGAGACGAGCGAACCGTGGTTGCAATGTGTAGATACTGCTTACAAAGTACATCACTGGATACGGGGCTGGAGGCTACCGCTGCTATTATGATATTCCATGTTGAGATATTGAGATAAATTCTCTACTAAGCAGCCTACCAATTCAAAATCGGTGAGAAAAAAATTAACGTCCCGGTGATAATTAAAAATAGAAAACATGTGGTCGAAAAAAGCCAAGTGGAACATAAAGCATTGGGACCACGGTTGACACAATATAATGGTATAGTACAAATAGTGACTTTGGCAGCCATAAAGAGGTACAAGGAGACAAACTCAACAAAACTCCAAGGTACAAAGCGAGTTGTGACATTTAACATTAACTTCACAATGCGAGTATAAATATGTATTGCTATGATGTCAATACTTTTTCGTAACAATTCAAATTAATTAAAATCGCCTTCATCAAAATTATCACATTCTCTGCTGTACCAATCGTGATTTTGGGTTGACAGCCTCAAAGGTCTTAGAACAGGCTTTACAAGATGCACTCTGTGTGTAAAATTGTTCTATCACCAAGCATCGTAAAACTATTGAGAAAATGACCTTGTAGCAACAAAAATACAGTGGGTCTATTAAGGAATATAACTGTATGATTGACAGAAGAGGTTTTCAGTGAGCAGCAGTTCTATTATAAAGGTCATATAGCATGGTTAAAAAAAAAATGTAACATTTTCGAGTTTTCAGTTTCAAATTAACCTCTAAAAATTTTCATTATTATTCAGTCCTTTTTATTTTTTTTTGAGGAAGATAGCAAATATTTCCGATTTAATTATTATAGATGTTATGTAAAAAACAACATCAGAAATATATTCTTTGCAATGTTGCTATTATATCTCATATTAAAGTCATACTAATATTATTGTTTATCTAATTTTTGATAAAAATTATCCATTCATTTGTTTTTATCTTGATCAAGGAACATTGTCAGGTGAAAGCCCGTGTGTGCATAATAGATACTTTCCCAACACTGAAAAAAACAGCTCCAAAAAACTTAAAATTTGTTGGAACCTCAATTTTTTACAATCACAAGAGTCTTTGCACAATGCCAATATTTAGAGGACCTACTTCTATATAAACAAGCGAGCTAAAACTTTGAAAGCTCGCTTTATTGCTCTATTTAACAATACGCATCTAGCTCACACCTGATTGCATCTATAGGAATCACCTTACCGGCAAAAGGGCAACCCCGGATAAGTTTTTTGAACATATTCCAACCTCAAAAAGTTTAAATTAAATCAAATACTCTCAAAATCAGGTGTCCTAGGCTCATTCATACTGAAACTCAAAATCAGCCATATAACTTTGCTTCAATCTACCAAGGATGATTTCACCATTCAAAATTATTACCTCCGCTTCTTTAGAAAGCACTAGATACGAATATGAAAGAAGCGCCGCGCTTCAATTTGGTTCTGGTATAAGATACATACAGCATAATCGATATTGCAGCATGTTGCTAATTATTTTATGGTTGCGTTCGGGCATCAAATGAGCTCAAACTAAAGCCTCAGATAGCGTGCGCTAGAAACCTATTGCAAAAAATCTACTTCGATACAGTTATTGAGTTGGGCTCGCCGCCACTGGATTCTAGAGTGGTTTGACAACGATTGCTGGTTAGTTGGTTAAATGCTCATATTTTCGACTGGAAAGAATCCACATTAACAACGACATGCTACTGGGTGTTTTCTTTTCTCTATCTTTTGAGTCTGATAATTAATAAACCTCCACTGAACATCATTTGATTGAACAGTGCCAGTTTGAGAGAAAAACTTCATGGATATGGTGATGATGATGTGGTTTAAAATATTCACTATGATGATGATTGATAATATTATTACTATTATTAGTACACACAACAACAACACAACAGTAAAAAAACTGCTTCATCGTAAGCAACATCATAATAGTAATAATAACAATATAATAAACGAAAGAAAAAATTAAAACTATCAACAATAATAATAAAAATAGTAATAATAATAAATTCATAATAATAATAAATAATAATAATAATAATTATTATTTATTATTATTATTAAATTATATTATAATATTTTTTTATAATCAAAAAAATAAATATAATATTTTACTAGTAATTAATAATATTCAACTAGTAATAATACTATTATAATAATGTTGATTAGGAGAGGTCGACTGAAGTCTGAACAAGGAGTTTGGTTCACTCACTTTGACTAATCAAACCAACCTGCCGTACAACTCCCCTTTGGTCTGAAAAAAAAACATTTCCAAAAATTACTACAAAGCTGATAAATTGGGTTGTCTAAGTGACCTTGGAAGCAAAGTACTTTACTTGCACTGAGAAGCGTCAAAAATAGCCCCGATTATTTTGCAAGCAGGGTATGCAATTGCTTGCTAAGCTGTGTAGCTTCATGAAATCGCTCCAGATGTGTTGGAGATCAATCATTAGCTGATACCGTACAGGTAAAACTAATGACGAGATTAGGAACACGGTGTGGGTAATCGGTCTAATTTTTTATGTCTCTTATTTTTGGTAAACCTAGATTTGTCCTCTGTAACTTGAGTTTTGCTTGCAAGTTTTAGAAACAATGGTCTTATGCGCACTTTTATTGTTCCATTCCCTTTTTAAAGATATCTGTGTTGGTCTCGTAATTACAAAGGAATTTTGGTAATAATATGCTACCATTGGTTGGAGATTTTATTGCTTAATCATAATCCGTGCTGAAAAAGCAATTATTAATTAATTTCTTTTGGCCTACCATTAACCATATCATCATGATCATCATGATATGATCGTCATTATTATTATTATCAAATTTATCATTATCTACTGCTACTACCAATCTACCTACCTACTACTGCCTACTACTACTAACTGCGGTACTACTACTACTTACCACTACCTAATTTTACTGATCTGATAGCATGATGATTATTATTTATAATAATAATAATTATAAAATAATAATAATTTAATTATATTAATTATTTATATTAAGTATATATTATTTATTAATTATTATACTACTATTCATTATTATTGTTAACTTCACTCATTATTATTATTAATAATGACTATTGTTAATTATAACCACTTGTTTGTTGATTGATAAGAAGAAATTAGTAAGTTTCTTAGTAGTAGCTTCCAGAGCTGTGGATGGATTACAAAGTTGGTGATTCGAATCAAATCAGAATGAAATTGATTTGAATCAAATCTCAGCTCCTTTGTAAAATTTATGATTTGAATCAAATCAGATTCCTCTGAGATTCCAAATATTTGCAAATATTTGCGAATCATTAATCAAATCAAGCATTAAATAATAGTTGAGCACAATAGATAAATGGAATGAATACTTCACGCAAAGTAGAACTTCAATGCCTGCGGGTGGCATATATTATGGCATTATCCAACACATTATTGTTACCAATAACAGTCAGTGCTCCATTTTAATATATATACAATGAACTCAGAGATCTCTCCAGGATTTTGTTTTAGGTAGGGAGGTAATTACATGGGGGCTAAAGAAAATTAACAAATTACTGCACAATACTATTGGAAAGTAGCAACCAAAAAATGGTATTGAATCTCAAAGTAAAAGAAAGGTTGTTACTGCGTGTTATTAGGATTTTTTGGATGAATGGATTTTGAACAGTCATGGTTTCTTGACACTTGTTTGCTGCGTTTAATGATAATTGTTGCAAATTAACAGATAGTATAATAATGTGCAGGATTTTATGCTAAAACGGTGTTAGGTTACTCCGGTAGCCACCCGCACCATCTCTAGACAAGCAGAGTTGTCTATTCAATCAGACAACCTCGCTGTCAGACCTACCGTATCAATACCTGTCTTTCAGCATTATCTGCCTGAAGGTAGGCCCGGCAAGTCTGTCTCCTGTCTGCCACTAGTCAAACAACAACAAGGCTACCAGACCAGCAGGTCTTCAGAGTAAGTTGTCTTCTAGAGTAGTAGAGCTGTATGTCTGTATGCTCGTGTGCGCAAGAGAGTTTCAAGATAAACTTGAGTGAGTATTATATTTATTATATATTTATTCAAAAAATGAAAACCAGATATGCCTCGGTGATTACACTGACTTGAGAAAGGCTCAGCAGCTATATTTATAGCAGGGTTGACCTTTGTCCTTAGGATGGTCCAAAAGTCGTAGCCTTGAATAATAATATAAAATAGAGCATGAAAGGTTTCAAGATTACTACTAATGATAACAAAGGGTATTGGCAACAATAGGCAATGTGCTAAATGGAATTGCTATTGCTAGTGTAATATGAATGTTCTGATTTGCTTCCAGGTTACCCACACGAAGTTGTGCTATTTTTCCTGTACGATAATATTAATAAATAATAATAAAATTTGACCATCATTATCACTAAAACAATAAGCTAGCTATTAGTTTAAAGTATAGATGAATAAGCTAATAATAATAATAATTATCATTTGTTATTATTCTTGTTACCGCAAGCAAACTTCTATACCTTTATTAATAGGTAGTAATTATTAATCGTTGTTTTTCTGTTATGTATGAGCTACAGCAACCAACACAATGCTAGTCATGATAATACACTATAATGCCTGGCTCGAATAAATTTTGTAATTTTATTAATAGCTAGTAATAATTATAATTTAAAGCAAGCAGGCAGCACAAGAGCAACCACAGTAGTCTATGCGTAGACTATTAAATCCAACCTATAATTAATGGTAGCAATCATAACGTATAATTCGTAACAAACATTCAGATGCTGCAACAAACAATTTAGCAATTCCATGCAAGCATCTGAAGCCAAACCACACCTAAGAGAAGTAATGAACTTAGACCTTGGCATGATGTTGATGCTAGCGGCTTATTATTATTTTTATTATTGTTATCATTATATTGATATGAAAAGTCCAAATTATTAGCCCATTGCTACAATGCACTCACTCAAATTGAGCTACTATATGATAGGGGTTTTCATTGTGTATCGGTATAATTTAAGCAGCAATGACATAGAGACTGTGACAGGTTTTTGAAATGATCAAAATTGTTTTTTAAAGCATGAATTATTGAAAAACCTTACAGACTTTGATTTCTGATAACTTCAAAGTACTTCAGTCTTCCAAAAAATTAGAACTTGTGAATGATTTGATAAATAGATGCCAATGCTCAATCACTACGTTATATTCTTTTTACCAAAAAGAACATGTTTTCTTTCTACATCATGATACAATTTCAATATAAAGTTTGTATACAACACCAATTTTCTACATTGATTAAGTTATGTGCAAATAAGAGAGAAAAGAATATAAAAAAATGAAATGTGGAAGTGTAAATCAAATGTTTGTATCATCACAACTATCTTATGAAGCAGCTGGTATTGCTTTGTGCCTAGAATTTCTTGTTTTATGTCTACTCTACTTTGATTTTGCGCCCACAATTATCGGATGCTGCTGTTGATGCATGTTTTAAAATAGCATTAATCATCTTCTAAAAAAATACGGATTCGTACCAGTGAAATTTTTTGTTGGGTCTTTTGTAAGATAATTTTATAAATGACCTTGCATACTTCATTATGTCTTCGCTAAACTTTTTTAATGTCAGTATTCATTGTTATTTCGTAGCTTGTATTGTATGACGAAGATATCATCTGTGCTGGACATAGAAAAACTTAATGGAAATATTTACATAAAACTTGGGGCCCATAAACACCAGAAGTAATCAAATATGGGGGGGGTCTGTGACTGTCTTCTCTAATACCATTTGATCCAAGAAACAGCCAGCATACTATGATTGCGTTATGAAATGAATTTTTCGTCTTAATTTGATTCTATTATGACAACTAAAAGTTTTTTTTTCTACCCGCTGGATAAAATGCCAAAATATGAACTAGCTAGAACAACGAATTTGTTGTTATGTAATACTTATTTATGGTTTTGCAGCTGTAAAAGTTTATCCCCAATTATTTTTACTAGAAACAGTGATATGTTATCATTTTTGCAGTGTATTTAGCAAGGCTGTATTTTATACAAGAATTAACTCTGTTGAAGATTAAGAGTTATTTCATTTTATGGAAATAACTTTTTTGTTTTAATTATTTAGTCTTGCCAGTCCTTGTACTCCTATCAGCGCAGACTCCATTGAAATAGAGCTTTATTATTTAATATTTTAAAAACTGAAACCATTGTTTTAGATTTCTCTAAAAACTTGCTTTTATACGGTTTCCTGCCAAATGCTGTTTTTATAGCGATTTAAACACCATTCGCAAACAGACATTGAGAAGATATTGCCACAAGGCGTTTTTCTTGATTATTTACTGCCTTACTTAATTTTGGCACCATTTTGTGGATTTAAATTTTTTCAACCAAGAAACATTGGGGCTGGTTTGTCATTTTATTTGAATTCATTAAAAACCAAGAGCAACATAAATGACATGATATTGATATGTTCTCAACCTTTAACACGCATTCTTATCAAGGCTTTGTGGAAATTCAATTTTAATCATTGTAATGATATTTCAATTGTAGTTCTAAGGTCAACTTCACAAAGTATTGTTTGTATTGCGCGTGTCATAACAGTTCAATTGAATTTAAATGCTACCCAAAACATCTAACAGCTACCCTCTGTGTTTATCGCCAAGCTAAATAATTGTTATCTAAAACGAAATATCAGCTGTTGCATACTTCTCCTTTGTTTGGTGTCTATCCATATCTTTTTAAAAATACTCCAAATATTGATACCTGCGGAACATTGATGCACCAACCTTTCAATCAAGTCTCATTAGTTTTCTGTGTACACTTAATCATTGAATATTTCTTTTTGTAGATCATGAGTTTTCCTGAATATCGACAAAAGCCTGAGGACCACAAATGTTGTTTAGTGCTAGTTCGTCCAATCGGTTCTTTTGTCACGAAAGACAGTTTCTCACAAATCTGGACTCAGCTCACTAAGTTGGAGGAGGTTCCTATCGGTAAAGATGGCCGAAACCTTTCGGTTCGTTTTGTGTTGAACTACCCGATAGAGAACAGCGAATGGGGAGACTTTCAATATCACAGAAAGGTGCTCGGTCTTCTCTGCATTGCTCAACACAATGAAAAAGTAACGGGAGCTGATCTGGACAAGCTCTATTCCGATCTCAAAAACTTACATGATAGCACTCTTCTAGACTCCCGGCTGGTTATCCTAGGCTTACCCCGGCATGTCCGACCAGACCGGTCCGGGATAGATCTGGATGGGTCTATAGATGGCTCTACAGTTGCTCAAGACCTAGTCATAGATCCTAACCACTACGAAAAGGAACAACCTCACTATAATAAGGTGATCCCCGACTTGCTAGATAGATGCAACGATAGCTTGAAACAAATCGCCTCTGAGGTGTCTGATACAACGAGAAGACGAATCCTGAGTTATTCAGATGTAGAAGAGGCTTGTTCGTACATCAACTTGGACATTGAATACATGTGTCAGTCTCTGTTTTATGTGCTGGAGAGTAAGAGACTTACCGCTACGAATGTCCACCTCAAGCAACCCTCTATTATTACTGCCCCGTTTGAAACCCCCAACAATACCAACATGGATCTAGAAACCAAGTTAGTATTATATTTCTGAACTGTTGATAAAATGCAAGAGAAACACAAAAGTTATAACAATTTCAATCTTACTTTCTGTAACTATTTGAAGTTCATTTCATTTGTGTCACCCTTTGTCAATTATTTAGGTCAGCTAGAAACCGTTTTGTTGCTCGTTCTCGTAAGAGAATAGGAGATCTGTGTATGCTGGTGGACCTGCCACAGGATGCTGTCGTACAATACCAGGCATCACTTGATCTGATGGAAGCGAACAACGATGACTTCTGGGTGGGCGGTAAGTTGCTGTAATGTAACATTTAGTACCTCTACTACAACTGCACCTTACAACGTGTTATAGATGATATCTGGCTTTTGAAGATTTTGTAATGATATTAATGAATGAGACGGATTGTAGTTACATGCCTGAGGATATAGCATACACATCTATAGTTGTATAAGCTATGTGTGTTGCTATGGTAGCACACACATCTATAGTTGTATAAGCTATGTGTGCCGCTATAGTAGCACACACATCTATAGTTGTATAAGCTATGTGTGCTGCTATAGTAGCACACACATCTATAGTTGTATAAGCTATGTGTGCCGCTATAGTAGCACACACATCTATAGTTGTATAAGCTATGTGTGCTGCTATAGTAGCACACACATCTGTAGTTGTATAAGCTATGTGTGCTGCTATAGTAGCACACACATCTATAGTTGTATAAGCTATGTTTGCTGCTATAGTAGCACACACATCTATAGTTGTATAAGCTATGTTTGCTGCTATAGTAGCACACACATCTATAGTTGTATAAGCTATGTGTTCTGCTATAGTAGCACACACATCTATAGTTGTATAAGCTATGTTTGCTGCTATAGTAGCACACACATCTATAGTTGTATAAGCTATGTGTGCTGCTATAGTAGCAGAGATTTGGTGTAAGGAAAGTCTAAGTTTATGTCCAAATGAATATTGTGATGGAATATTTTTACAATTTGAATCATTACTTGAAATTAAAATTCAATTACGCTGTTTGGGATTATCCTCTCGCTGCTTGCATGAAATAGTATACAAGCAGCTGCCTTCTACAATGTTAGATGCTGATATCTATCTTTACCTGTAAATACTGTCTCCTATAGTTGTCATGTTAAAATTTTTAGATTCTATTGGGAGTTTTCTTACCATATAATACTTGGTTCTTGGTCCTACAGCGCTATTGTACACTATGTTCCCATGATTCGAATTCGTGCAAGTTAGACTCTAAAATCCTCCATTCGGGTCAAGGGAATTGTGACTCATACGAGTTGGTTCGGGTACATTCGTGTAAGCTCAGTTCGGTTCCTCAAACCATGTTGGTTCGAGTTGAGCATTCATTAGAATCATGGGAATCGTTCGTGTTGATGGATGCGAATCGCTTGGACTGCTCTTTTGTAGAGGAGTCATTAAACTGGTATTTTTGTCTGTAAATCAGTTTTTGTTTATTTTATTTTTACAATAATGACTCTTTGCAAGTTTAACAACAGCTTATTTAATTATAAAGTATTTACTATTTTTTTCAGGAAACTGACAGAGTTCAGAGAATTATAGCCCTGTTTGATACGTGGGCAAACTAAATTATTATTATTCAAATAATAAATAATTATCATTTTGTTATAATACTTTATCATTAATTAATTATCATTTCTTACAGTTCTCATCATATTTATTGTTAATCATTTATAATTATTATTAATTGTTGTTTTTATTGTTACTCATCTACTTACTATTACTATTAGTGAGTGCTGTAATCATTCCACAAATCTGACTCGTATTACTTAGTAATACAAGCGTGGTTGTTTACTCTGACTAACGATAAAATAATTATTGCACTCACTGGAAGGGAAGGACAACTCCTGCATATGATCTCAATTCAAATTAGCATGCCAATCCGAATGAATGCATACCAACACGAACCAAAGTTGAGCCCATTAGAATTTGAGCCATGGAAACATGTTGATAATGAGTTACCATTATTGTATCGAGTATCTAAACGTAAGAAGAGAGTTTAGTTGTGGTAAAGTGACAAAATTTAATTGATGAAATACGCGTTTTGCGCACTCTTGAAATATTTGTGTTCTCATCATGATTATTTTTATTTGGATTTTTTACACTAAATATGTATGAAAAGAAAATGACTAAACACTACGCAGTAATAGAAACGTCAAAGGAAGTTTGGCTGCACAGCCTAGAAGTGTGACTGAAATCTGGCCCCTAAAACAACTGAAAACGACCTTGGTATTCACGCAGTACTTTACCTACCTGTCACAGGTGAGCCACCAGCCCACCACAGGACCACGCCACAAGACCCACCTATTCATTAGGATTATGTTGTACAATGCAGCAATACCAATCTTTCACCTCAACGTATGACCAGGCTTTAGTTGTTGGGGGCTTGTAAAGATCACTCAACAATTTTTACTTTGACAATCTTTGCAGCAAGTACAATCCTCTGGTAATTCTAGTTATTATATCTTGACAGGGGCTTTGGAAGGCATTGCTGTAGCGTCTAGTCTTGTGCTTTCTCACCAGAACAAAACCAGTCACCTCACTACCGATGGAAATGTGAAGAGGAACTCTTCATTCAGTGGAAGTCCTGGCTCCTCGCCAGGTCTTCTTTTAGGTGAACAAATCAATAGATATATTACATCTACCACAAATCAATAGATATATTACATCTACCACAAATCAATAGATATATTACATCTACCACAAATCAATAGATATATTACATCTACTACAAATCAATAGATATATTACATCTACTACAAATCAATAGATATATTACATCTACTACAAATCAATAGATATATTACATCTACCACAAATCAATAGATATATTACATCTACTACATCAATAGATATATTACATCTACTACAAATCGTTGGATATCCTACATCTACTACAAATCATTAGATATCCTACATTAACCACAAATCAATAGATATCCTACATTAACCCTCTGCTCTGACAGTAATGATTTGTTTGTCTACATTTCCTCCAAACACTAAACATATCTCATATCAACCGATTACACCTTAACTCCTCTTACCAGATCACATGACCATACTTTTCATTGGTTTGGGAGCTTTATTGATCAGCGTCAGCAGGTAGCTGGGGGAGTGGTAAATAATGGAGACTACAATCGGCTTTTTACAGAGTTGTTTGGTTCTGGAAACAGATTGCAGACCACGATAGTTATTGTTCTTGTTATAATATAGATAGAAGCATTTGTTAGATAGAGCATTGCACCAACATGCATTAGTTGCCTCAGAATGTCAACATCAAATATTCTGTTTTGGGTAGTAACTTAATACATTACAGGTTTCTTTGTCATAAATTATGGGCTAAATTATATCTAATTAATCTATATTTAGTCATTATTTCCCAAAAGATGTTTGCAGAGTTGTGCTCTCGTAGTTCCATCTACAGTGTAAGCACTATAGATTTTTTTCAATATGCCACCACTTATATATGGCCATGAAGCGGAGTTGCGAAAATTTGGCTTGTTTGCATCGAAGAAGGCATTTCAGTGATGGTCATTGTTCAGAGACTTTCAACAGCATAAACAATTAGGTTTGCGATTATCGTCAGACCCAGGTGTTTCTGTTGAGGCAGCATTCTAATTTTCTGTTGGTAAATCTTGTATTTTATACAAACTGGTGTCCACATAATAAATTGCATGGCAAATATCTCAAAAACTAAAACAAATAATATCAAAAGGTTCAAATTATGATAATTTAGAATTGATCTGTGAAGACAAAAAGAATGCCAAATGTCAAGGTTTGCGTTTTTAGCATCTTTGTTGTAATTAATAACAACATTGATTTTTAATTCTGAATTACACGATATTTGATTGAAAAATGTAAATAAATAATATTTTTTAAATACAATAAAAAAAAAACTTACAAATTGATTTATGGTTATTTTCAGTGTTTTTGTAGAAACTATTTAGCACTATTTGACACTAAAAAAAGACAACTCCGACTAGTGAATTGCATTAGCGATCCATGACAGTCAACGTTTAAAAACTTTAAAAGTTTCAACTGTTCTCTTTATGGACACTGCGGTACTGACTGTATTTAGCAGAGTTGTCTTTTCTGCAGAAGGTAACTACGTTGTAAGTTGTGGTTGGTTTTTTTTACGAACTAAATATGTTGGCTGACTCATTTGCTGCTGGGAATGCATGGAGCTCCTTCTGATTGCACTATTGTATAGTTGGTTGTTATTTATTTTTTATTTCACTCTCACATTGTACAATATCTGCTGTCATCCACCTACAACATTATCGCTCGCTCGCTCTTTCATCAACTGTTGGAGTTATCAACCCATACAAAAACTTTAATCACCTTGTCTCACCTAGGAGTTGTCCTCTTTCCTGTACATAAATCTAAACACATACGATGTATCCATTACACTTGCTGCTTTTAATGTAATAAATTGAAACAGTTGTCGTTACATAACGGTTATCTAACATGTCAACTGAACACCTTTTATCTTCATTCATCTGAGGACATTACTTACATCTATCATACAATGGTACATCTGTAGCTGCTTGTGTACTACTTCAACTGACAATGTGTTTGGAAGTAAAACTTCTTTTAATTTTCTAGAAGAACACATGATGGAGACCAGTTTAGAACTATTTTTATCATACGATTCATTCACTCTGAAAGTGAAAATCTAAATTGTATAATAATTTTAATTTAACGCTGCCTTTTAATCGATTTAATCAAAAATTAAAATTGATCATTTAAGAACCATGATTATTTTATGCAAAAATTATTCTCATGTTGGCAAGAACACAATTTTAAAGCTTTTATAAAAATTAATATTTTATTTTGGCTGCATATTTCTTAGAAATAAGACCCTCATAATGTGAACTTGCGCAAAAATAACGCTTTTGCAGAAAACAAATCTCAACTAAAGTTACATAGATATGTTTTGTTACAGAAAATTGTGCAACTCGTGATAATTGCAATGTTATGCTCAAATACAATAACAGCGCAAGAAAATTTAGTGATCCTTAAAAAAATAAAGGCCCGTATTTTCAACTTGTGGGTGACCGTTCAAACTAAATGTGTGTAAAAGAGTGAGACGAGTCGTTCATAAATATTGTTTAACCCATTAGATGTAGCAGTGAAGATTAATCTGATTGAAAGCTGTCGGCAGACTATTTTTAGTATTTGTTTTTATTTCAGAAAAAAATTTTGAAATAAAATCTTAAGATTCCTGGTTCATCTGCTTTTGTTTTAATATTATCTCTAGCGCTCCCTCTTATAGGAATTACGTCTTTCTCTTTTGTGAACTTTGAGCTGATCTATAGATCTTTAATCGCGGCAGCAAATAAGAAGTTTTACTTTTTTAGTTTCTGTCGATTAATTATCCCATTTAATGTTCCTTGTCCAGATTGTCTTTTTACAACAATTTATGCTTTGTTTCTTTTGCTTTACACAAAAAACTACAACTCCAGCGTTGAATACATTTTCTTGTAGACCCGTCCATCACTTTACACAACAGCTTCAACCACCTTGACCTGGCCTCTAAGGCTAAACTTACCGTCTCGTTTGATGACATCATCAGTAAATACAGGAGCGCAATCGCTCACTACAGTAAGGTGAGAGCTCATTGCTCAAGTCTTATTTCTTATTTTTTATTTATGTTCTTTGTCTAACTTTAGCAGCAGTGATGTCACTGTTTTATTCGCCGGTTGGCTAGTCTTTAGAAGTTATGCCGGTAATAATTTTTTAAAAAGTAATGGAATGAAATCCATCTAGTCATCAAATCAAAAGCATTGTTGAAAGGTCATTCAAGGATCAAACGAATTATATATCGAGGGTTTAGCTATGTAAAATATTTACCAAAATAAGAGCCTCACAAACATCAGGTCAGCGGCTGCCTGCAAGCTATATAAATGCTATATTTAGTGACTTCTACCGCTGCCAGTGTCTGTTTTATGTAATCTTATAGTTTCCTGCTGCTGCCATAGTTGAAATGGAGGCAAGTTTAAAAGCCACACGATTACTCATCGCTCATAAGGTTTGTATTTCTTACTTCGTGCATCACATGCTCTGTCTCACTCCATATTGTGCTTTTTTGTCGGCAGAGAATGTTAGTGATTTAACATTAGAGCGTCCAAAATAGGTAGATTTAACCACCATCTTGTAGAAACCATTGTGTCTTGACCATTCGATTTTGTTTCCAATTCTCGATTTTATAAGCATCTTCATAAAACCAAGTTTTGTCTTACTCGTAAGCATTTGAAGTTGGAAATTTAAACCTTTTTCCAATGTAGATGAAAATTAAGAAAAATCAATTTTTGCGATATTAAAGTTTCTTTCGATATCCTTGACTTTGTCTAATAAATTTGCAATTTTCGTGATAAAATTGTCAAAATATAACATCAAAAAATGTGACAATTGATAAAATATCCTGTCGTAAACCTGTTATTTTATCTTTATTTCTGTTTCTTTTTAATTTGATCATTATTAGTTGCGCCACTGCGAGATTGTGGGCAGATAACTACCACATTTGTATATAAACTGAATTGATTATTTCCTTGCGGGTGTCTGTAGTAACTGTAAATAATATTAAAAGTGTAGTTTGTATGAAAATTAAAGATACAAATAAATTGACACAGAGATTTGATTAAAGTGACGTTACACAGAGGTACAGCTGATTAATCTTATCCATTTTACATGAAGGGTTATCGCACCAGCTTCACCAATATTGGATCACTTTCATAAACCGACTTGTCACGCTTTTATTGCGGTTTACGCGACGCGTCTCGTACTATTCGGTGTGAGAATGTGAGTGACGGAGGCTATGGGTACAGATCAGTGCCCCAATCAAGCAAGTGACAGCGTGTTGAAGAGGCACTCACGCCATTGATCTGCCTTACTAGCAAGTACAAAGGCATTGAGAAAACAATTGACATGGCATGGACAGGCACTGCTGATCCTTGTATACACCAAGCACTCACGCTGACTGTATTGCGTCTTCTAGCAGCTCTCAATAAAATATTATGGTCAGACACCCCTACTTCATGGCTAAAACCCTTAGCTAGGTGTGCGTCATCCTCGGTTTAAACATGGCAGCTAAGTGTCACCCGTAGGTGAGACATCATATCTTCGACGGTCTTAAAGGTTGCATTTGCATACACTTTGAGGAATTTTTACAGAAATAAATGTAAAACTGGGTAAAGAGGTTTTGAAAATAGACGCTTCGAAAGTGATTGATTTCCCAAAATAATGTCTTCACTAAATAAATCTGTGTCAAGTTTTTATGAGACGTTATTAAAACTATTGACAATAATCATAAGATATGAATAATTCATTTATCAACAATAAAAAATTAATATTAATTATTATTTAAAAAACTGGCGGGGTGTCGTTTAAATTGGGCTCTGTGTACGCTACTATGAAATGAAGCTACTAGCCCGCACACAAACATCTGTTTAGACTGCCATTTATATTGCGCATCAATTTTGTATCCAAATTATAACACCGTGGGCCCCTTTTTAAGCATTCACTGAGTCTGTGTTGAAGCAAACCCAGGCGAACGGCGTGCAGTTTCGCTGGAGCTTTGATGTTCTTTCTTGTCTGTAGTGCGCTCGAGTCTAAACGGGCCTTTAGTTACATAATATACTATTTAACAGCGCTGACTCCTTGCTTGTTGATATATAAAATAATAATAATAATAGAAATAATATTTGTTAAACTACCTGTTCATTCATAACAGAAAATACAAATGATAATCACTTGTAAAAAAAAAAATATCTCAGATATGATATAGTTTTTGGATCAAAGCCAAAGTTGACATTTAACCATTGTTTGTTTTTAGACAAAAAATTTTAATTAAAGTCTTTTTTTGAACTTGCATTCTTGAATTCATGTAAAACTTGAAAGATTTTTCCCGGACTCACTACTCAAACGCTCAATCTATTCATTGAGAAAAAGTCAATTGGTTTGGTTGACCTCGATGTGGTGGATAATTAAAATAGAATTAGCCCAGTATGCAGGTTTTTAGTCTGCAAGAATTCGTCACTAATGGAGAGAGCAGTTTGTGTGGTCTGTCACCATCCATTTACTTGTTTTGACATAAATTTTATTTTGTAACGCAATGAAAGCGAAATCTCTCCAACACATCGGATTATCATTGTGAGGGAGCCTATCCCTTCCGCAGCACATTTTAATGCAAAAAAATTGGGTGACAGAGAATTAATTGAGATATAATTAATTGTTATTTAATTATATCTGCCACTTGAACGCTGTTTGCTATTTTATACGTTTGGTTGACATTTCTCACTTTTCTTTTTTCGTTCAAAGTTCAAACTTTACCTGAGTTCTTCCATGGATTTATTGAAATTGAAATTCTATATTTTGATTATTTTGATTTTACGGATTAAATTGTGCTATAATTTTCTTCCATTTTTGTTTCATCTCTGTAATTCTTGCTTGCGGAATGTATACATCTATAACTGCTTTAAATTAAACAACAAAAAATAGTGCAAATTCCAAAACAAAAGATTTTTAGTTGAAGCTAGCTTCAGAAAAAAACTATATAGCGTATATATAATGTATAATCATTGTTTGTCGCTAGACATGCATGCTTATGTGTTATTAATTGTGATATTTTTTTGTATAATGATGTAAATATATTTAATTTTGCAATATATTTATAATGTTATTTATGTATTTATGTGCCTAAAACTCCCCACGATTTGTTATCATTGGGCCATAAATACTGAGTTTACAATAATATACGTTGGGTGTAACATGGCTGCAAGGAAGTATATTACTATAATAGCTCATAGCTGATCAGTCTCAGGCCAATCTGCAGAGTAAAACGGTTATAAAAAGCTAATCACCTGAGATTCTCAACGATGTCTGAAAGGTGTGCGTGTATTGGCCGATTCGGCAATGTTTGATCGCATACAGGGGTGGATACAAAGAACTGGCTGGAGCCTAGAAATTGTTGAAACAATGCAGTGATGGATAATTAGTGAGTTGGTGAAATGTTTACTTTAAAAGCTTACTACTTAACTAGGTAGACAAATGAGAGGATTAAAATAATGGATGGATAATAGTGAAAGCTTTTGACTTCCACTGAGAAGGATTATATTGATACGCTCCTGAGTATTATGAGAGTGCGACATGCCAGCTATAATACCGCCTGACATGTTTATTATTGCTGACAAATGACACTCACAATAATGCTCATCAGGGCTTGATTGGCAGTCAGACAAACACCAATTGTTGAGTGTAGCTTATTTGGCATTCTTTTCCTGTTACCATTATGATACTACTTATGATGTAAAGGAGTGACACAGTCAGTTGAGATAAGGGCTATCCACGTATCAAGTCTCCTATTCATTTGGGTTCAATTCCCTGCTATTGCTACAATAAATTGGCTGCCTAGCTGTGATTGGATATTTTATAACGCTCTCAAGTCCGCGATAATGAGCGTTTCACCTTCTCTTTCGACTCAAACTTGTTCCGAAGGCGGATTGGAAGAAGAACGCAGATCAGAAGTAGCCATGTCTTCTCCGGGGGCGATTGCTAGTACTTCTAATTATAACGAACTATCTGAAAATGGAGATCCTCGCACAAAGCTGGAACAGCTCAAATCTCATCCTTTCTTTGGAGACCTTCAGGTAACTTTAGCGTTGGACTGCTTGCAATCATCGGTACCCTACTCTCTGCTGTCTGACACCAATACCACCAACAACAACACCACCAACAAACCAAAGAGCCATCCAGGTTTCTGCACAGTAAGTGACAGCATCATGGAGCAACATCTGAACCTGCAGAAGACTTTGGTCGGAGTGCAGATGTATTTTCCAAGCATTTTGGGCGTTTACCACAAGTTGGTGGATGAGCTAGAAGGGCAGCGATACAAAGCATTAACTTATAACTGTCACAGCGAAAATGTAAAACGTCTCATCAATTGGTTCTACGATAACGAGAGGCGAATGCTTGTCGAAAGAATACAAGAAAATATTGCAGCTGTTATGAGCAAGACTGAAAATCTCTTACCTACGTCTCCAACACTCGGATGTAAGTACGTTATTTTTATTCGTAAATTTCTCACCGAAACTGCAAACTATTTGTTGTGTAAGGGAAATGTTGCGGCTCTATTATATTATTATTTATGCGTGAGATTACATTGGTATCCTGGATTATTTTCTAATAGAGAGTAAAACAGTAGTGCAGGTGATGTTTTAGTTGGTAAGCTTATCGTGCCAATGCCACCTCAGGCTATATTTTCTCAATCACAGCGTGTCAGTTTGTTGAGATTGAGTGACACAGCTTAGTTTACACAAAGCTCTTTTAGGATTAGATTGATATATTATTATTGTCGATAAAGACTTTGGAATCTACTCCGCCTTAATTGCCGATTTATCGCTTTTTCATTTTCTTAAGTTTTCTTTTAGTTTTTATTTGCATGCATTTCAATCTTTTTTAGTCACTTTCCCCAAGAATTTATTTGGACTTCCAATGATGGGTCCTAGAGCCACCGCCCCCACTGCTGAACAAACGGATGGAGAAACTCCGCTAGATCTCAGTGGATCTCCAGATAAAGTGTTCATAAAATCTCAACCAATTGAGAAAAAAAGCAGATTTCTGTCCAAAAAAGCAGTTGCCATACTGCAGAGTTGGTACCAAAACCACAGAGACCATCCGTATGCAACGGATGAGGAAGTGAGAGAACTAGCAGCTGCTGGTTCTATCACACCTAATCAGGTATTTTATAAATATCACTTTTATTATTATCATTAAAATTATATTTAAAGAAAAATTCTAAATTTGGTAATAATTGTAAAAAAAAACTCGGTGAAATGAGCCGTTGTCCTGAAATACCACACTTTTCCTAAATAATTTGAATTTTATTCAATTTCCTTTTTTATTATAAATATATATATTAAAAACATTTTTTAAAAGTTCATATGTATAAATATCAAACACTTGTAGTGCAAAGAGGTATTCTAAATAAAACCCAAAATATATCACTATCAACTGCTTGAAACCAAATTTTTTCTTTAAAAAAATTATTACTACAACCATCTTGTCTGAAATTGATTTTCTTATATCTATTCTTCTTTGATGACAAAAGCTAAATTGCATCAACTCTTTGGTGTTGAAAGGTAATAAAACGTGTACCGAGTCTTTTGTGGTTGGGAGGAATTATGACCACCTTGGCTGCAGTCTAGTTCACACAAAAACTATTTGCTGAAATTATTTTTGTGACCGAAAAATATCACATTCACCATAACAGGATGTCTGCTGCTACTCAAGTCAGTCATGTGATATATCTAGAACTGACTCAAAATAATATGTTAGTTTTTGAATTTGTCTGTGCCCAGTTCTGCCAACAAATACATACTCAAATCTAACAACAAATTTTGGCTAGAAAAAATAAAAGCTTAATTGGCATTTCAACGAATAATTAATATTGCTTTTGCCTAGATGTACGGTTTGCTAATTCTAGAAATTAGGCTCTATAAAAGATCTTAACTGGTAATATAATCATAAAGCCATAATGATTATTGAGCAGTCAAAGTCATCGGAAGAGGTGATGCAGCGCTATACGAAATTGATAGCTCTTCAGCGTAGATAAGTCTGCTTTCAGATCTTGGTGTCATATTCATGGCTGCTAGAAAGTGTCAACGTTTGACATGCTAACAGGCAGTCCGTGTCAATGGCTGAGTGGCATGGACTTTACATACTTACTTATCATTATCTCATGCCTTTTTGTACATAGTCATGCCACTCGCTCAGCCTTCTTTCACATCAATAGCAGCTAATTTTGTAGCCAATATTGCTGCCACAATGTCTTTATTGCATATTAATTGAATAGCGCCTCGTCTATGATGACAGTGGCATTTTCATTTTTATTCCTAATAATATCTTGTTTGTATTATATTTAGGTAAAGAAATGGATGGCAAATACAAGAGCTCGATCTTTTAACACTCTCACTTACAATGGAGGCAAACATATGTTGAATAGCAAGATTGCCATGAAAAAAAGACTGCTTCATAAATATAAGATTGAACCCCCTAAAAGCTCTGGCAATGGGTCGTTCTATGACGATCGGCTCTCGTTACGCAAGTCGGTTCCCGTTTCAGAACAACCCCAAGTAGAAGAGAAGATGGAAGACGATGAGACGATTGATGTTGAGACCGTTAGCTGCAGTCCTGAGGCTAGCTGCAGTCCTGAGGCTAGCGAGTGTTGTAGCAGCGATAATCCTTCTTCCAGCGAATCTATTGATGCCGAGAGCGCTCAAACGCTGCCTATTCAGAAAGCCAGTTTAGAGCAAGTGGTTGCTAGATGTCGTCTGAAGACAAGCGAGTCCCTGAGTGAAACCACCGATGACTTGAAAAATAATAAATCCGCTATTGAGAGTTTGAGAGACGTGGTGAACAATGTCTCTCCCCAGTCTGTGGACAATACGGAACTAACATCTGCCGGTTCGACCAGACAAGGAGCTCAGTCTCCGCAGAATATCAAGAGATATTTGAGTCCTCAGGCTAAAACGATTTTAAGCGAATGGTTCAGAAAACATTTATATCGGCCTTACCCAACGTTTGAGGAGAAGCGAGAGCTGGCAGCGTTGTGCGGAATTTCATCTTCCAAAGTCGACACTTGGTTTGCCAACAAACGAAACAGAACTAATAACACCAAAAAATTCCCTCCCAAGTATTCTCATGTGTTTTAAATTTATTTTATATATATAGTGCCAACGTGCGTGTTTGACTTTTAGTGTATTGCTTCTGGGGTGACTCTTCTACCAATGCAAGCGATAGATAATAAATATTATTTGTTTTGTCTTTGCCCAACAATTTTTTTTATTAAAATTTGAGCTTAGACTCTTTATTTAAGTCATTTGACTGTAATACTTGGTGATTTACTTGAGACTGGAAGTTGTTGGAATTAGTGGTGGTACTCTGCAGTGTAACTTGACAGTTTTATGTTGTTCGGTGCGTGAACTATCATTTTTTGTGACATGTGCATATTTTTTGTCACACTTCCATATATTTATATATATATGTATACATGCATATGGTAATATATTTATGTGTATACATGCCTATGGTAATATATATATGTGCAAGCATGACACACATTTGTTCCTGTGTTCTATCAACGTTTTATTTGCTCATTTTCATAACTGTAAAAACATTTTTATGCGCTAAGAAAATACTTTTCAAAGAAAAATGCAATGCTCCCATTTCAAAATGGAGTAACTTGGTGTTTTTATTTTCAATACTAAAAGTGTTGCTGAAATTTCTATATTAGTTACATGTAATTTGCGAATTCGTGTGAAAAGCAGACATGCTCTATAAGAGTCGATTATGAACATACAAAATGTAATATTGTATCAGCTGATTAGCCTCTATTTCGATTTGACATATGTCGAGTACAATAGATATCTTTATTGTCGAGTAGGCGTGAAATCTAGTCAATTTCTCTCTCCAAAAGTCGTTAGCAATGTCGAGGCCTGTCAACCAACATGTTTGACTGCTCTTTGCTCCGCTTGATAAACTGTTGATGTCGTGGAAGAATGCTTCACGCTGCCTGCCATCGACTCCATCACCTAATTATCTCAGACCCTCTCTCTCTGTTCAAAGCCAATTAGTCAGCTCCAAGATTGAAACACTATTTAATATTGTTATAAGTAATTGATGTCATTTTAAGATGGTTGTTCAAAACTTATTGGCTTTTAGTGACAGATTCTGCCATTCAATACTCCTTATTGCCGAAATTTGTAAACAGACTGGTGCGTATTGCACTGGTGAGTTAATGGCTGGTCACGCACTGTGTCAATACCAGTCAGTTTCATAAGGGTTCTTATGCCTCGTGTGACAATACATAAATCTGTGCGCTGTAGACTCGTCACTCCAACCAGCACCCTCTACATTGTGTCAAAATAAGACTTTATAAAAATGTCACAGTTCATGCACTTGAAAATTGTAGGGGTGCCATATTTAGAAATGCTAATTGTTGAGCACCAGAGACTCTGTCACCTTTTAACTTGCACCTGGGGTTTCCTTGAGGAGTCCACTAAGCTGTATAAAAATTTAGTATCCTTGATTACTCATACTCTTGAAAAATTCTGTCGGACATTTAAAATTCATTTAGTTGTCAGTTTTTGCGCACGATAAACACTTTAAAACTTTTATTCTTGTAGAAAACCAAAATGGCTGCAGAATTTTTACACCATGTTGCTTACGTGAGCATAGATGATATTTCGTACAAAGAACGGGTAGGCATCATGTCACATGTCCTTTTTTGTTTTTATTTAGTGTTTTGTCATTTTGCATTCTTTTTCCATTTTTTCACTACGTTTCTTATTAATACCAGGTGGAGAGGTATGACGTGATGGGAGATCTTTATCACCAGCTCAAGTTTGATCGAAAAGCGGCGTTTTTTAAGAGAGTGGCAGCGATGCATTGTGTCAGCCCCCTGCTGCCTTCTCCGGCTTGGACCGACTGCTACTCTCTGCTTCTCAAAGCTTTTCCCGGTTTCAAAATGTCTTTCAAATACTCAGACTATCAAGTTTCAGGTGCGTACAGCTCTATAACTATATTCCATCTTTATAATTACTTAGTTTATTATTAAACAAAATTTTATTAGCTCCTGCAATGTGCCTCTGGTATGAACAATTTTTATTAATAATGGTAAATGCAACAGCAATCAACGTCGAGGAAAAAGTAACCAACACAAACAGAAAAACGACCATGTTTTTTGTCGCGTAATTTTATTTTGCAGTTTTTTCAAACACCATTGCATTAGCAATTTTTAATTATTTGAGAAATTATGCAATGAATAATATTTTTAACCTTACTAAGCCCATGTATATAAAAATAAAAATTCCAATTATGTCTTTTTAAATATTATAAACAGTAAAATGGAAAAAAGAATTTGAAAAATTTGTGTTTTATTACACAAGTGGACTAGCAGTGATAAAAGTAGGGGGGGTTGAGGTACGCCTCGTACCAGGTCAGTACTAATTAATTATGACACATTCCTAGCTGTCAATCACCATATAGTGTGGACAAGACTTGAGTAGGAGCAGATGTACCACCTCTCTATATAATCAATAGACATATCTCCACCGCTCTAAATGGCTCTATCTACAACACAAGCTTTCTACTGGATCATTTCCAGTTATAAATATTATTACCTTCAACAGCTGCGCGATGTTGACACCTTTCCTGTTTGGATCTGCTGATAAATATTTTCACCGTGAAGTGACAAATGTTATTAATGGATCATATGTTTCCTTGAGCTTGCCTCGATCATTTTTATGAGCTTAACGCCAGGTCAGCAAATTTTGTCTTGGACAATTTTTATTTCTTATTTATAGTAAGTCAAAAGTTGAGGAGTCAGAAATGACATGAACAATCGTGTCCTCTACCACTCCTTGTGCTTTTTATAAGCTAATAAGTAACTCTATTGATTGACTAGGTTACAATAGAGTTATTCATGCGTATTACAGGTAACTCTACAGGATGGCCTGGAATTAGAGTGCGTGTCTTCCATGAGCTGATATACGCTGCCAGACAGTTAGGTAATAGCGCTGTCATAGTCAGGTGGGTACATCACTCTTGGCGTCTACAGACCTCTGTATTTTGTGAAGATTAATTTTAAAGTCTACAAGCAGCTGGCTTGCACACACATCTATATACCTAGAGTCATGCCTTAAAGCTGTGTGCTTGTACGTTTATTGCTGTGTGTGTAAGGAACAGTTGTCTGCCTTTGTGTGATGACTTGAGGAATTCCACATATGTATGAGCAGTAAAGACTAGAGCATTCCAGCCGTTCATTTGTGTATTTCTTACCTCAAAATATTGTATAGTTGTGTGACGGATATTTGCATACAACCTTGATACGCATACAACCTTGACATGCTATTGAAAATTTCACACTTTTTAATCAACTTATATTTCAGTTTTTTTATTATTTTTATTTTGTTGATAAATAAATTTATTATTTTGTTATTTGATACGATATTGTTGCAGGCATATTTCGCTGTGTCTACAGACAATGTATCAGTATATGGTAGCCAGTGAGATAGAAGATCTCATTCAGCTGTTAGAGAAATATACAGTAGACAATAGAGATGATGCATTACCTATAACGACCCCTACAGGTGTCCTGTTACCTCCTGTACCCTTCTCTTCCTTCCCCGCCCTCAGGTATGTGCTGCCAATGTTGCCTCTACTCATGTATATCACATAATTGCCTATATCTATAGCATAGAGCGTTGATAGATCTATCTAATGGTACCAATTTATTTTTGCCAAAGGAAAGCTGATAATTATGTAACGTGTAACTCTCTCCTTTTTTGCTTGAAGTCTTTGTCACTTATTCGCTAAAAATTGTTTGGTACAATCGTCAAAAACCTTAAAATTTCCATCATTTTCTGATGATTTTTTTTTTACAAGTCAACTTGAGCAGTTATGGTTTTGGAAGAAATGAGAAATATTCGAATGGCAATGTCTAAATCTCTACGTGATCAACTATAGAATGCGGATTGCTTTGGTTCGTTTTAGTAATTATCTCTCAATTTTAAAATATTATAATTATTTCCACCAAAAATAGTCAATCGTTTTGACATGCCAATAAATAGATACTAGAGTAGAACTCAATGGACCCACAGCGGTACGCAGGCTGTCCGGGCAGTTGATTAATGAGCAATTAGTAGTCTGTCACTGACATCTACTGTTGCGTATCAATATGTCACATGACATTGTCATATGACAATGTCACATGACAATGAGATGCTCAAAGCTTGGCAATGTATTCATGGCTCATCCGGCTGATGAGTGAAATATGATGGATGGTTCCTCTCTATTTTATTTTTCTCTCGAGTCAAATTTTGATCTCTAAGTGTTTGCTTTATGAGTGGAGATCCGTGGCCAAGAAATTATGGTGACACCATCCTGTCTGGTGGTACATGCAGCTGTTTCTTTCGAAATGGTTTTATATTGGTTTTACTGGGCTTTGCACAAATTTTTAGCAGTTTTAAAATATGATTGTACGATGTTGGTAATAGTTCCACCAGGTTTGAAACAGTCCGATTTTATGCATACAAGCGCTAAGATGAAAAGTAGCTAGAAACTAATTATTTTGTTGACTTGGTTTTTTCAATTTAGCCTGGTGTTATAGATAGCATTAATTTTCATCTACATGGATAATATCAGTAGCAGTTCTTTTCCTCAGCTGACAAAAAAAAGTTTAGCAAAAATACTATTTAAAACATTTCAAATTTGACAAAACTAGTTGATTTCAACCATAAAAAATTACAAAATTCAGATGATATTTTCTTGTCTACATCATTTCGACTTCTATAACATGACAAATAGTAAGATAGCCATAGAATATTGCATTCTCAAACAGCTCTTTGCTGCCATAGCTGGCAGCACACATAGTTGTTGTTTTGTCTGGCCACACTGTTGACCATCAATGAAAGTAATCATTTTGGCATCAAAATTTAAATGAGTGATTCTAATTGTGCACATTTTTCACTGACAGGTTTTTGTTATTTTGGCATCGACCTTTTAACATTTGACATGGCTTGATCATCCCATGATATTTTATTGTTAATTCTTTGCTGTCACTCAGCTGTGTCAGACATCCTGGTAAGCCCTGTGTCCATCACCATCAGTATGTCATCTCTCCCTGACACTCATACCTCACACATACCATCGATTTATTGTGACTAATTCATACATAATGAGCATTTTGGCTCGCTGAAAGCTTTTTAATTTTTTTTATTATAAATAATTATATAATAATAGTAAAAAATAATTAAGTTTTGAAATGAAGAATTTGCCTATTTTGTATTTTTAGGCCTTTCAGTAATTATTTTCTATCATGTTATTGAAAAAAAATTTAAAAAAAATTATCTAAAATCACAATTTTTCTACTAATAATAATATTGTCTTAATATGTTTATTGCAGCTGATTCAATTTTTATGATGAAAGTTTCCTGTTTGCGTCTGATAACAGGTGCTATACTAGAGCAATCTCTACTGTATACAGATATAAATAATTCACTCAGTTTTATACTAAATCACCCTCAATTATTGACTTGCTGACAAGCTCACACACATTTTGTTTTTTTTTCGATGTGGAATTACTAAAATTGCTGGTATTTTCAATGTTTTAAGCCTGCGATTGAGGCCAAGAATAGTTCTCCGCTTGTTTTGGTATATTTTATATTCCTGTAAAATTGTAATTAAATTTCAGATTGAATTTTGTAAAAAAATTTTATTAGTGATTGCTTTCTCTCCAAAACAAACCATCTTTTCCCATGTTTTTAGTACTTAGAGTTTATTTGATTTTGAGCTTTCGCAAATGTGACTTTATTCAATTTTTTTTGTTTCGATTTGGTTTTTCTCATCCACAGGCATATTAGTCATTACTTGTGAATATTCTAGTTTGTGTCATTTGTGGGATAGAAAGGGAGCGTCTGGTCTTTGCTTATGGTTCAGTTCCACTTGACTGTCAGTTAGCCATTAAGCCCTGGCAGCAATGGAAGGCAATAGAGGGTGCAATGCTGCCGTCAAGTGACACGATTGCATCATCTGCTGTCATATATTTTGTGTCAGCTTATATCTAACTCTTTCTCACTACATGCAGTCCCTTGTGCACTTTCCTACAAGAGAAAAATGTTGACATGTTATATAGTTTTCTTAAGTTGTCATTTCCTTAAATTCACTTTTGTACAATGTTTAAAAGAGTTTGATGCTTTTTGCAAGTTTGAAAATTTGCCAAAGTTTATATGTCAAATTTAAGAACATTTTCTGTCTGTAGGCCGGTGCTCGTAGTCGTTGGTTTACATTTTTGTTGTAGAACATTTGAAGTGTTGAAGTTACCTCCCCAGTTGGAGCCTCACAAGCGAAAGGAGGTGTTACCATCCAATAGTGTCTTTATATACTCACCAATGAGCTTCGGTCGTCAAATATCTCGCTCACTTTCCATCACTGAGTACGGTATGTCGACTTGAGTGACCTATTTAACGTTAGACTGTACCGTGTGAGAAACAGCTTTGTTACCATTCGTTGATATATTCTGTGGTAATTTGGAGTTGCCCTTCTTTTCCAAATTTGTAAATTTTTCTGCTTATTTTTACATTGATGGGGTTTTTGAGATTAGTTTTAGTACAAATAGTGGTATGTAGCTCTATTTGTACCAGCTGTTGTTTTTTATTTACGTTGCTGATGAAAGTTTTGTTTGATGTTCGTTTGTTTGTTTGCATGTCCGTTGTTGTGCATTCAGTATTTGTATTGTAGAATTTGGTTGGGTGCAGGGAAACCCCGGCAGTGTCGAAGTATCATTGTTTAATCCAATTTTTAGGGAGCTCAAGCTAACGGACTTGGTGAGTATTAGCCTTTGAATGAAGCATTAGAAAACGTTGACTGCCCCATGAATTCAAGAAATTTTTTCGCTGTAATTAATTTATATTTTTATCAGCTAGTACAGTTGGAAATAAATTTTTATTAGGAGTCGACTCTGATATATTGCCTTATGTTTTAGAGTTTAATAGTAGAAGGGGTGCAGTTTCAGTCGTACCCATCTAGTCACACCCTACCTGCCGAGTCTGGACCTCACGCTATCACTATTATGGGAATACCGTGCGCCCCTGGCACTCTTAAGATTTTAGGTTAGATTTCTATTTTCCCACTATTTCCAGGCACCTTACCAGGCACCTTACCTGGCACACTCCCTCCTCCAATTAAATGACTCTGTGAAAGATTCATTTTATGACAGGATGAATCAGTGACTGTGTAATCTATAATCTGGTGCTAGAGTGAGATATCTGCGGGTGGAATGGTACCCCACCCAACCATACTGAAGGAATCATAACTTAAACTGACTGCCAAAGATGACAGGAACACACTTGACACGTTTTCGTCAGGATTTGATATTGTAATGCTTTGGATGGCCCTATAGCCTGAGCACCTGAGCACATTGCACCACACAGCAATCTTCGCTCTATGTTCTATCTATGCTCTATATTCTATCTACGCTCTATGTTCTATCCACGCTCTATGTTCTATCCACGCTCTCTCTGTTTCACTCGTTTGTCCCTCAATCTTGCTGCACTGTAACAACTGCACCAACTTTGCTTTTGCAGGCTACCAGATGACGCTGTTTGGAGTTGTCAGCCGCTGTATATTCTCGGAACTGCCCGACGTTAAACGGAAGATTTACTCCGTGAATGTGGCACCCCGCTCTGCCTACATTACATGTCTCGTCTGACCTTCCCAAGAGTCCGTACATGGTTACAGGGGGGGACAACGTCATAGTCACAAGTACAATACTACAGATTTATGTCGGTGAACAGTAAGTGTACTCTCTATGTCTAGTGTGTACTCTCTATGTCTAGTGTGTACTATCTATGTCTATTGTGTACTCTCTATGTCTAGTGTGTGCTCTCTATGTCTATTGTGTACTCTCTATGTCTAGTGTGTACTATCTATGTCTATTATGTACTCTCTATGTCTAGTGTGTACTCTCTATGTCTATTGTGTACTCTCTATGTCTATTGTGTACTCTCTATGTCTATTGTGTACTCTGTATGTCTAGTGTGTGCTATCTATGTCTAGTGTGTGCTCTCTATGTCTATTGTGTGCTCTCTATGTCTATTGTGTACTCTCTATGTCTATAGTGTACTCTCTATGTCTAGTGTGTACTCTCTATGTCTATAGTGTACTCTCTATGTCTATTGTGTACTCTCTATGTCTACTGTATTCTGCTATCATCATTTATTAGAATTTTTGCTTTTACATGCCCGAGTACATCCCCCGATTTGCCCCATCGATTCAGGATTCTCCTTTTTCTGTTTCTGCTGAAACTTCATAAAATGACTCGTATCATTTAATTGAGGCTATCGGTAACTGTTGGC
This sequence comes from Cryptosula pallasiana, assembly GCA_945261195.1. NCBI lineage: Eukaryota > Metazoa > Bryozoa > Gymnolaemata > Cheilostomatida > Cryptosulidae > Cryptosula > Cryptosula pallasiana. Next base: position 18,699,322 of record OX183139.1, read on the forward strand.
GGTGATAGAAGGATTGGCAGCATTGAGGCCATCGGTAACTGTTGGTGGTGATAGAAAGATTGGCAGCCAATTTGCAAGTCACTTAATTATACTGCTGTTCGCATTATCGTTGTTTCTTATAAAATCGTTTTTCAGCCATAAGCATTCATACAGAGTGGATCATTTATGGACTCTCTTGTTTGTGGTTGCCAAGCATTTTATGGTATCAAATACTGCGAGTTTAACTGGAGTTGTATGATAATGCAAAGTGGAAAAAAATGGAGGATACACCTTGTCGTCATTTCCGATTGGTAGATGTACACGCCCCTTTACTTTCGAAGAATGTTCGGTGCACGGGCACTGCATTTAATCATTGATGAGTCATCCCCCCCCCCCCCCCATTATATGTAGTATTATGCGTATAATCGATAACATAAGATTTGGATTGGCTACTGTCCAAATGACATTTCCTTTCAATCGACTATTTTAATCTATAGCGCTTTTGATAACGTGCCATTTTTTATCTTCATTTTTTATTTTGGTGTCAAAAATTTCTCACCAGTTACCATGACCCCTGCTCATCAAATCACCATCAGCTCTGATTAAGTGTCGTTGGTGAAAACTTAAAAATAAATTATTATTTGATTGTGTTTTTGGCCACCAGCCATATTATTTACATTTCTGTATATTTTATATGTGTTAGTAGTAATATATGAGCAGATCTCCCTACCAAGTGTTTTTTTGTGGATTAGACCTTGGAGTTGAGACAATGGGTTACGGCGTTGGATGAATTCGCCGAGTTTATATTGTATTTTACTTGAGGGGTACTTGAGTGGCATTTGAATGGCATTTAAGTGGCATTTGAGTTTTGATTAGTTTTTTATTAATTTGAACTTATATGGCATATAGATTTTGAATGTATGGCATTCAAGTTTTGATAACTTTTTTACATAACTCGAACTCATATGGTATCTTGAGAGAGAGGGGAGAGGAGAGAGGAGAGAGGAGAGATGGGAGATGAGAGAGGAGAGAGAGAGAGAGGAGAGAGATTTTTTAGTTTTCTATACATTCATGTATATATGGTTAGTTATGTACATATTTATGGCTATATTTATATTTACATAGAGAGAGAGGAGAGAGGAGATATATCTAAATTGAATAAATACATTGATTAAAAATGAATCATTGTATGATTATATACATTTATTACATAATAAGTAAGGAAAATCTCCCCATATAATATAGCTAGAGTCAGTAAATACTAAGTAATACAAAGCACTACAACTTGTAATAAAGACAAAGTAATAACAGTTAATGCATAGTTTGTTCCTTTACAATGATGTCTTTGATGTACTGATGTTATATCTTAGGAAGGAAGACTTCTGTTCTATGTGCTTTTAATTTCGTAATGAACTAAAATAAAAAAAGTTATGTATTAGTATAGAATGATTAAGCAAAAATGTAAAATAATTACATGAATTTGAATTATAGTTCTAGTTACATTGGATAGCTTACATTATTAGAAAAGGGAAATAACTCACCAAGTTACATTGTTCAGCTTGTTCTTTCTTTAGCATTATTTTCACCAAGTGCTTTTGATTCTCTTTTATCTATCTAAAAGCAAACAAAAAATACTTGCTTTATAAGTATGCTGTAATAAATACAATAATTACACCAAAAAAGTGCTTTTTTAACATGGAAAAACGTATATATACAACATTTTGTTGTAAAAACTACACTAATTACACCAAAAAGTCCTTTTTTTCACCTTTAACATGTATATATTCAGCATTTTGTTGTAAAAAATACACTAATTACACAAAAAAAGTCCTTTTTTCACCTGGAAAGTGTATATATTCAGCATTTTGTTGTAAAAAAATACATTATTTACACTAAAACAGTCCTTTTTTTACCTGGAAAATGTATATATTCAGCATTTTGTTGTAAAAAATACATTATTTACACCAAAACAGTCCTTTTTTCGCCTGAAAAATGTAGATATTCAGCATTTTGTTGTAAAAATACACTAATTTAAAAAAAAGTCTTTTTTTCACTTGGAAAATGTATATATTCAGCATTTTGTTTAATTTATGGTAAAAATTAGTAAAACTCACCTATAGTGATATGATTGCCTTGAGTTATAGATTAGCTTCTTGAGCTCTTGTTCTGGACAGTTTTTTCAGCATCATCGAAGTATAATCCATGTAGTTGAGTCTTCATTGGTTTGGTATCATCTAAGCAGGAGAGGAAGTAATGTTGTGTAACATTGACTCTTCATTGGTTTGGTATCATCTTGTCTTCAAAATCGATGTAGTTTGAGTCTTCATTGCTTTGTCATCATCTAAGCAGGTGGTAGATCTTGAAAGGAATTCCTGCTGTGTTGGAGAAATATGCTGTCTTCAAAATCCATGTAGTTTGAGTCTTCATTGGTTTGGTATCATCTAAGTAGGTGGTAGATCTTGAAAGGAATTCTTGCTGTGTTGGAGAAGTGTGCTGTCTTCAAAATCCATATAGTTTGAGTGTTCATTGGTTTGGCATCATACAAGTAGGTGGTAGATCTTGAAAGGAATTCTTGCTGTGTTGGAGAAGTGTGCTGTCTTCAAAAATCCATGTAGTTTGAGCCTTCATTGGTTTGGTATCATCTAAGTAGGTGGTAGATCTTGAAAGGAATTCTTGCTGTGCTGGAGAAGTGCGCTGTTTTCAAAATCCATGTAGTTTGAGTCTTCATTGATTTGGTATCATCTAAGTAGGAGGTAGATCTTGAAAGGAATTCTTGCTGTGTTGGAGAAGTATGCTGTCTTCATAATCCATGTAGTTTGAGTCTTCATTGGTTTGGTATCATCTAAGTAGGTGGTAGATCTTAAAAGGAATTCTTGCTGTGTTGGAGAAGTGTGCTGTCTTTAAAAATCCATGTAGTTTGAGTCTTCATTGGTTTGTTATCATCTAAGTAGGCGGTAGATCTTGAAAGGAATTCTTGCTGTGTTGGAGAAGTGTGCTGTCTTCAAAATCCATGTACTTTGAGTCTTCATTGATTTGGTATCATCTAAGTAGGTGGTAGATCTTGAAAGGAATTCTTGCTGTGTTGAAGAGGTATGCTGTCTTCAAAATCCATGTAGTTTGAGTCTTCATTGGTTTGGAATCATCTAAGTAGGTGGTAGATTTTGAAATGAATTCTTGCTGTGTTGGAGAAGTATGCTGTCTTCAAAATCCATGTAGTTTGAGTCTTCATTGGTTTGGTTCAAAATCGATGTAGTTTGAGTCTTCATTGATTTGGTATCATCTAATTAAGTCGTAAATCTTGAAAGGAATTCTTGCTGTGTTGGAGAAGTATGCTGTCTTCAAAATTCATGTAGTTTGAGTCTTCATTGGTTTGGTATCATTTAAGTAGGTGGTAGATCTTGAAATGAATTTTTGCTGTGTTGGAGAAGTATGCTGTCTTCAAAATTCATGTAGTTTGAGCCTTCATTGGTTTGGTATCATCTAAGTAGGTGGTAGATCTTGAAAGGAGTTCTTGCTGTGTTGGAGAAGTCGACTGTCTTCAAAATTCATGTAGTTTGAGTCTTCATTGGTTTGGTATCATCTAAGTAGGTGGTAGATCTTGAAATGAATTCTTGCTGTGTTGGAGAAGTGTGCTGTCTTCAAAATTGATGTAGTTTGAGTCTTCATTGGTTTGGTATCATCTAAGTAGGTGGTAGATCTTGAAAGAAATTTTTGCTGTGTTGGAGAAGTGTGCTATCTTCATCTTCATTAGCTTGGTATCATCTAAGTAGGTGGTAGATCTTGAAATGAATTCTTGCTGTGTTGGAGAAGTGTGCTGTCTTCAAAATTGATGTAGTTTGAGTCTTCATTGGTTTGGTATCATCTAAGTAGGTGGTAGATCTTGAAATGAATTCTTGCTGTGTTGGAGAAGTGCGCTGTCTTCAAAATCGATGTAGTTTGAGTCTTCATTGATTTGGTATCATCTAATTAAGTCGTAGATCTTGAAAGGAATTCTTGCTGTGTTGGAGAAGTATGCTGTCTTCAAAATTCATGTAGTTTGAGTCTTCATTGGTTTGGTATCATTTAAGTAGGTGGTAGATCTTGAAATGAATTTTTGCTGTGTTGGAGAAGTATGCTGTCTTCAAAATTCATGTAGTTTGAGTCTTCATTGGTTTGGTATCATCTAAGTAGGTGGTAGATCTTGAAAGGAGTTCTTGCTGTGTTGGAGAAGTCGACTGTCTTCAAAATTCATGTAGTTTGAGTCTTCATTGGTTTGGTATCATCTAAGTAGGTGGTAGATCTTGAAATGAATTCTTGCTGTGTTGGAGAAGTGTGCTGTCTTCAAAATTGATGTAGTTTGAGTCTTCATTGGTTTGGTATCATCTAAGTAGGTGGTAGATCTTGAAAGAAATTCTTGCTGTGTTGGAGAAGTGTGCTGTCTTCATCTTCATTAGCTTGGTATCATCTAAGTAGGTGGTAGATCTTGAAATGAATTTTTGCTGTGTTGGGGAAGTATGCTGTCTTCAAAATCTATGTAGTTTGAGTCTTCATTGGTTTGGTATCATCTAAGTAGGTGGTAGATCTTGAAAGGAATTCTTGCTGTGTTGGAGAAGTGTGCTGTCTTGAAAATTGATGTAGTTTGAGTCTTCATTGGTTTGGCATCATCTAAGTAGGTGGATCTTGAAAGGAATTCTTGCTGTGTCACATAAGTAGGAGAGAAAGTCATGTTGTTTTACATCTATCGTTGGTGTTGGAAGATCTTGACCACATGTTTATAGTCTTTGCTACTGCTGCATTTCGTCTCAAACAAGAGTCCAAAGTAGACATCATAACTACAAAATACAAAAAATTGTTAGTTACAATTGATTCATTTATTTTCATTGGCTTTATCTACATAGAGTAGCGAAGAAAAAGTTTGTGTGAGTATAAAACTATCTAGTAGAGATAAATTTATATCTAGGTTCAACTAGCATTGAATAATTATTATTATTTTGTTAATAATAAATAAGTAGAGTCGGCTACTTTACTAGAACTTGGACAAACACTTATTTTAAAAATGAATAATTAGAGCTTTCTACTAGTGTTAAATAATTAATGATAATAATTTACCTTATCACCACTTAGAGCCAGATGATTTAATTAACTAAAGACAAATAATTATTTTAGCAATTCTTACCTTGATGCTGGATGTTCTCCTAGTAGCTGTAGTAGATGATGGTTCTCCGCTTGCTGTTGAAGAACTGGATGCTTTCTGTGTGAAAACAGTGGCTCTTAAATAGCTAAAGTTGCACTGATTAAACCCTATGAATCAGCATTTTTTTCCAATGCTTTCGCGGGAATAAATAGTTTATTTTCACGCGAATAGAAACCGTTGCTTTCGCGGGAATAAATAATTTATTTTCACGCGAATAGAAACAGTTGCTTTCGCGGGAATAAATAGTTTATTTTCACGCGAATAGAAACCGTTGCTTTCGCGGGAATAAATAGTTTATTTTCACGCGAATAGAAACCGTTGCTTTCGCGGGAATAAATAATTTATTTTCACGCGAATAGAAACAGTTGCTTTCGCGGGAACAAATAGTTTATTTTCACACGAATAGAAACTGTTGCTTTCGCGGGAATAAATAGTTTATTTTCACGCGAATAGAAACCGTTGCTTTCGCGGGAATAAATAGTTTATTTTCACGCGAATAGAAACCGTTGCTTTCGCGGGAATAAATAATTTATTTTCACGCGAATAGAAACAGTTGCTTTCGCGGGAACAAATAGTTTATTTTCACACGAATAGAAACTGTTGCTTTCGCGGGAATAAATAGTTTATTTTCACGCGAATAGAAACCGTTGCTTTCGCGGGAATAAATAATTTATTTTCACACGGATAGAAACAGTTGCTTTCGCGGGAATAAATAGTTTATTTTCACGCGAATAGAAACCGTTGCTTTCGCGGGAATAAATAATTTATTTTCACGCGAATAGAAACAGTTGCTTTCGCGGGAATAAATAGTTTATTTTCACGCGAATAGAAACCGTTGCTTTCGCGGGAATAAATACTTTATTTTCACGCGAATAGAAACAGTTGCTTTCGCGGGAATAAATAGTTTATTTTCACACGAATAGAAACTGTTGCTTTCGCGGGAATAAATAGTTTATTTTCACGCGAATAGAAACCGTTGCTTTCGCGGGAATAAATAATTTATTTTCACACGAATAGAAACAGTTGCTTTCGCGGGAATAAATAGTTTATTTTCACGCGAATAGAAACTGTTGCTTTCGCGGGAATAAATAGTTTATTTTCACGCGAATAGAAACCGTTGCTTTCGCGGGAATAAAAAATTTATTTTCACGCGAATGGAAACCGTTGCTTTCGCGGGAATAAACAGTTTTTATTCCCGCGAAAGCATTGGAAAAAATGCTGATTCATAGGGTTTACTCAGTGCAACTTTAGCTATTTAAGAGCCACTGTTTTCACTTAGAAAGCATCCAGTTCTTCAACAGCAAGCGGAGAAGCATCATCTACTACAGCTACTAGGAGAGCATCAAGGTAAGAAACGCTAAAATAATTATTTGTCTTTAGTTAATTAAATCATCTGGCTCTAAGTGGTGATAAGGTAAAGAATAATCAATAATCATTTAACACTAGTAGAAAGCTCTAATTATTTATTTTTAAAATAAATATTAAAAACTTGTGAAAATGAACTGGTAACATTACGTCGACTGAAATAATGCCTAAAACGTCTCGCATAAATTTTGGTCTGACCAAAAACGGACTGAAAACCTTTACCTTTAGAGCGAGTACAAAATTATCATAACTTGGTCAAGACAACGACATTTACCGTAAATGTCGTTGGTCAAGAGAACGACTCCATATCGTAATAGGAGGATAACTCCACAGTGCAACTAGTTGAGTTCTTCAACTAGTGTTAAATAATAATTTTAATCACTTACCTTAATACAGAAAGTCTCCTAGTAGTTGTAGTAGATGTTGATACTTCAGTCACTGTTGTTGGAGTGGATGCTTTCTGTGTAAAAGCGATGCTTCTTATATAGCTAGGTTGTACTAGGTACCGATTGACACGAGCTGATTCCAATGAAAAGCCTTTATAATATATAAGGTCTTTACGTAGAAAACTCACGCGAAAACTAAAAAAAAACATTCTTCGCGGGAGTTTTCCGTCTTATATGTTATAAAGGCTTTACGCAAAAAACTCACGCGAAAACCAAAACTTCTTCGCGGGAGTTTTCCTTCTTATGCGTTATGACAGCTTTATGTAAAAAACTCACGCGAAAACGGAAAAATAAAAAAAACTTCTTCGCGGGAGTTTTCCTTCTATGTACTATAAAGGCCTTGCGCGGAAAACTAACGGTAAAAAAAATTCCGTGAGTTTTCTGCATAAAGCCTCTATAACATAAAAGAAGGAAAACTCCCGCGAAAGAATTGTTTTGTATTTCCCGTTTTCGCGTGAGTTTTCCGTGTAAAGCCTTTATAGTATATAGAAGGAAAACTCCCGCGAAGAGAATTTTTTTACTGTTCAACTTTTCGCGTGAGTTTTCCGCGTAAAACCTTTATGACTTATAAGAAGGAAAACTCCCGCGAAGAATTTTTTTTCAGTTTCGGTTTTCGCGTGAGTTTTCCGCGTAAAGACCTGCTTATATATTATAAAGGCTTTTCATTGGAATCAACTCGTGTCAATCGGTACCTAGTACAACCTAGCTATATAAGAAGCACCGCTTTTACACGGAAAGCATCCACTTCAACAACAGTGACTGAAGGATCAACATCTACTACAACTACTAGGAGACTTTCTGTATTAAGGTAAGGAATAATAAATAACTATTTAACACTAGTTGAAGAACTCAACTAGTTGCACTATGGAGTTATCCTCATATTACGATATGGAGTCGTTCTCTTGACCATAGAAGTATCTCTCCTAGATAATTTTATGCTCATAGAACCTATCCTGTTTGCGCTCAAGATCGCAGTCTTTTGGCATTGATTGACAGAATTGTCGTAGGTCCGAGAGAAAAAATAGGTTAGCCTTAAATGACATCTTGAACGACAGGTTGATTTAGAACTTTACAGCCAAAAAATGATTACAACTTTCATTATTGTATTGTTTTACTTTATTATCAACATATAACAGTTATTATTCATTGTATTTAATATGAAAAATAATTTTTACTGATAATGATTATTATTCTTATTATTATTACTATTGTTAATATTATTGTGATTTCATTTGGTTTTCATTGTTACTTTCTTTATTGAATTTTGTTCAAGTCTTGTGATCTAAATAATAAAAGAATGATAAATATTTATTTACCACTAGTTGAAAAACTTACCTACTTGCACTATGGAGAAAATAGCCTCCTACAACCAAATCCGCTTGTGTTACAAACCCTGTCTTTGGATATTGATAAAAATGTTATCTTCTTTGTATTATGATTAAATAATAATAAATAGCTCACATTTTTTAAAATATTTCTTATTTTTTGTCTTTTTAGATTGGATAGTTAAGATGGCAATTTTTGTATTTTGTAGACACGATGCCTACTTTGGACTCTTGTTTGAGACAAAACGCAGCAGCAGTAAAGACTATAAAACATCTGGATCAGATCCAATTGAAGTAATTGCAGATAACTAAAGGAATAACATGTACTACAGCATACAGAGTGAACAAGGTGTGTGTAGATTATTACTCAGTCTCATTACACTACTATTACTAAGAATTATTGTAGGTGTTGGATAAAGGATTAAGCAGTAATGTATTAGCAAGCATTAGCAATAAACATAGACTTTTCAACAATGACATTAACCAAAAAAAATAGTATAACAAAGTCATGTTTGAGCTAATAAGTTGTTGCTAAGATGTTTGAATTAACAACTAGGTAGCTAAAATAAGTTTTTCATGAGGATCTCCTGACAGTTGTGATTCCTTGAGTGGTGAGCAGACTTTTAAATCTACTGTAGTTATCTTTTGTTGATCTTATTGAGTCTTTATCAGTTAGTACATCATGCAACAAATTCTTTGATAGCTTAGCGCTAAGCCATCTTCCCTTGAGTTTTATCCTGTCAGTATCCAGATCGTATTTTCCAGAATCTCTCAATTGATACAATATTTTTACACCTAACGCTTGATTGTCTTTACTAGCTGTCATGTCGGATACTTTCTTTTTAAACTCTTCTAATTGTTGCATCATTCTCTCCGAATCTCTATTGCTATCATCGTCAATTGTGTTTCTATCAAACGATGATGGTGAGAGCTTTGGTGTTTTAGCAGAGCTCCAGCTCTTTGGTTGCTTGTACTCTCCCCTAATCTTTCCAACATCACTCCGATAGGTTTTTGTGCTTTGAACATTTTCATTTGTCTTTTTGCGCTCAAGCAACTCGTTTTTGATTCCCATTACTATTTCATTCGTTTCAACCAAAATATTTTGGATTTTCTCGATATCTCTCACCATTTTGTCTTTTGTCGGGTTGTCATACAATGATGACGCAAACTTGTCTTGGTCGGTTGATTTAGCCCCACTGATCTTTTCCATCAAACTATGATACTCCTCTTCTGGTATAGCAAAATAACGTTTATCATATTTTAAAGGCGGAAGATTCATTTTGTATTGATATTAAAACCTGTGCAATCAGGATGATTATAGGGTCTAAAAAAAGCTACCTCTCCCAATCTGCATTAAAATTTGTTGTTTGTCAGCAATCAGTGTTTGTACCTCCTTGAAGCGCTACTACCTAATAAACTGAGTTGTGTACTGATTAGTTATTTGTAGCTCTTTTTGAAGCCTCCTCTCTCCTCTACCAAATACTCCTCTCTCCTCTCTTGCAGTTATTTCCCAAATACTGTAAATTTTAACCATCTAGAGGACTAATTTGGTGATTTTCCAACATATTTTATAGCATTCAATATAGTTATTATGTCATAAATGTATATTATTCAATCTAGATATAAATATATCCATAAATATTTACATAATTATCCTTATATACATGGTTGTATAAAAAACTAAAAAATCTCTCTCTCCTCTCTTCTCTCTCCTCTGTACATAGCTATAACATATTAATATGGACATGAATTTGGACATAGGTATGTACATAAATGGACATGAATATGGACATGTACATAAATGGACATGAATATGGACATGAATATGGACATGAATATGGACATGAATATGGACATGAATATGGACATGAATATGGACATGAATATGGACATGAATATGGACATGTACCTATTCATGTCCATTTATGCACATGTACATGAATATGGACATATGCGTATTTACTGACTCTAGCTATATTATATAGGAAGATTTTCCCTACTTATTATGTAATAAATGTATATAATCATACAATGATTCATTTTTGATCAATATATTTATTCAATGTAGATAGATCTCCTCTCTCCTCTCTCTATGTAGATATAAATATACCCACTCTCCTTTCTCTATGTAGATATAAATATACCCATAAATATGTACATAATTAACCATATATACATGAATGTATAGAAAACTAAAAAATCTCTCTCCTCTCTCTTTCTCTCAAGATACCATATGTATGTATGTATGCATTGATTGTCATTACAAGTTGTAGTGCTTTGTATTACTTAGTATTTACTGACTCTAGCTATATTATATAGGAAGATTTTCCCTACTTATTATGTAATCAATGTATATAATCTTATAATGTTTCATTTTTGATCAATATATTTATTCAATGTAGATAAAACTCCTCTCTCTCTCTCTTCTCTCTCCTCTCTCTCAAGATGCCATATGAGTTCGAATTATGTAAAAAAATTATCAAAACTTAAATGCCATACATTCAAAATCTATCTGCCATATGAGTTCAAATTAAGTAAAAAAATAATCAAAACTCAAATGCCACTTAAATGCCACTCGAATGCCACTCAAGTACCCCTCAAATGAAATACAATATAAACTCGGCGAATTCATCCAACGCCGTAACCCATTGTCTCAACCCCAAGGTCTAATCCACAAAAAAACACTTGGTAGGGAGATCTGCTCATATATTACTACTTGTGTTATATGCTATATGTATATAACACATATACTATATATACTATATGTATATAACACATGTACTATATATACTATATGTATATAACACATGTACTATATATACTATATGTATATAACACATGTAATATATATACTATATGTATATAACACATGTACTATATATACTATATGTATATAACACATGTACTATATATACTATATGTATATAACACATGTAATATATATACTATATGTATATAACACATGTACTATATATACTATATGTATATAACACATATACTATATATACTATATGTATATAACACATGTAATATATGTATATAACACATGTACTATATATACTATATGTATATAACACATGTAATATATGTATATAACACATGTACTATATATACTATATGTATATAACACATGTAATATATGTATATAACACATGTACTATATATACTATATGTATATAACACATGTAATATATGTATATAACACATGTACTATGCACACTATACACATGCTGTGTTATATGTACCTTTCACAGACGCGAGTGCCACATACGTCTAAAGAACAATGGTCCAGATGCAATCACAGCAGTTGATGTCGTGTTTGAAAGTGAAAAATATCAAGGTTTGTTTTCTCCTCGCTTTGTGTTTGCAATAATTTGTGTTGTACATGCAATACAGGAGTCTGTGAGCGCTCTTTTGTTACATCTATGGAGATTCTAGTGTTACATCTATGCACATTCTATTGATACCTCTATGAACACTCTATTGATACCTATGTATATACTATTGTATAGATGGAATTTTTTTTATATAAATTTAAAGCGTTTTTATAAATGACAGTGGCCAACTGTGCCCATTCCACAGAATGGTTGCTGTGCAGTTATCTACGGAAGGCAGTAGCCAACTCCACGCAGTATCAATGTGAAATATTATAAATATGAAAGTCTTCTGGTGTCGGCCAGCCCAGTGCCTGTATAATCACTGCGTTTCTATGCTACAAAGTTTGGACCTTCGAAGGAACTTTCTTGGCATGGGGCCAAGGCAAAAAGCGTTAACAACACCCTTCGTGTCCAAAAATAAATCTGATGTTTATTCTCCAAAGCTCGGTCAATATGAAAGTCGCTCGGAGGATCGGAACAGACAACTTCAAAGTTTAGCACAACTCTCGTGTGTGAGCAGTAATCAGTAATAATATTTATTTATTAATATAATTATTTATTATTAGAATATTAGTTATTATTTATTAGTAAAATAAAATAATAATTATTTATTTATAAAATTGTTTCAGGACTTCATCTTTGTATAGTTTAACTAGAGCAATTAGTAGAGTTAACTGACACAAACGTAAGTTATTGAAGGCTGTCATGTGACTAATTAACAAGGTGGAAATCACTCATTTTGTTTTCTGACTCTCACACCTTGTTCAATCAGAAATTCAAAAAGATCACGACGACTGGAGCTTGGTTGCGATTTAATCTGAGTAGCACGTTGTTCTTGCAGAGAGGTGTCTATCGTTGATGGAACCCTGGGTCTATATGACTGTGAGATATGCTTTATGGGACTTCGGCAAAAATACAACTACTAAGGAGACACAACTCCTTCGTAGGATATACTTTGTAGCATAGAAACCCATTATGAACCATTATTTGCCCCATAATGCCACACTACTTCCGCTGAAGTTACTGTATTGGTTTTGACCAATCACAGCAAAGGAGACAGGATGTGACATCAAGTGGGTCCCCCCCACTCGTACTTGTGCTACCGATACCTGGATATGAATGAAATCTTACAACAAGCTCTGCAGATACCGTATTCAAACATCACAAGCTTGTGTTGTATTGGGTCTCAATCATATTGTGGGGAAGGTGTTATATGGCAGTACAAGAAGAGCTCAATGCATTCGTCTGTCAAGCCATTGATCTCTTCCGTTGTTTGTACAGATATTTTAGAGAAAGTTTTAAAGCTGGATTTGACTACAGTAATGGAGAGCCTGCCCTTGAAGGCCAATGAGGAGACGACTCTCATTATAAGAACTGTTGGCTCCCTCAGACTTGCAGAGCTGCCTGACGAAAGCTTTTTGTCTCCGCACGGCAGCGCTGACCGTCAACAGAGACCCTCGTCAGCGGTTGGTATATTTAAGCGAACAAATGTACTTTTTATGTAAGATCATATGAGCTGTTGTGTTTTAATTGGTCAGCTGTACAACTTGCGCAGTCCATATGGACACTGTGTGACTCCATTTAAAACATTTGTAACATATAATTGATCGATGGTATGCACTGCTATACATGTAAATGTTTGTTGTAGTTTATATGTTAGCCTTAGCAACTGGTTTTATAGCCTTAAAATTTTAAATGCTGTGGATAATGGAGCGTGTGATCGATCGTCTTTCTCAAAAGTCATTTTTTACTTGTAAACAGCAGACCACGCGCAGACCACGTGCAGGCCACGTGCAGTCCACGTGCAGACCACGTGCCGGCCATGTAAAGCCTGGATATGTAGTATTTTGTTTTTGACTGACGCAAAACTTGAAGTACTCACCTGTTGGCTGCTACAGGATGTAAACTTATATTTCTACAGCTCTCAAAGTTACCTCCATTTTATGCCATTTATGAAAAACAGCTGTAAATTACCATCACTGTACTGTTGTGGTGATTGCATTTAGCTAACTTATCTTTTCTACAACGATTAACTTTGCTGCCAATTCGGAGATGTTTTCTTTTGGGAACCAGCTGTTCTCATTTATTCGTTTGATCATGTCTACTCTCAAGCATTGAATGAATCAGTGGTACCACAATACATACTCTTTCATACACTCTAATGTATCACATGACTTACCATTCTCTGTCAGGTGACCAACAAAGTGAAGGTAACTCCAAACTTGCTGCTTATCTGATTATATCTACCTGAATGAATCGCTGAACCCTTTACATATGGCATGACAGCATTTAGAATGACAGCGTTTAGTATGGCAGCATATAGTATGACAGCATGGCAAACTGCTGCTTTGTGTGATACAATCTCTACTCACATCTAAAGCCTCAGACAAAACGTGCTAAAACATAACCGCACTCTTGTAGCACCACCGCAATCATCTAGCTTTATTCAATCTGTTCATTCTGGCTCCCACGTAGTATTGGCTCTTTGTTTTGGTTTCTGTTGGGTTAATTTCACTGCACAGACATCGATGTTGCATCCTTTAATAGATATACCAATAACACGCTCTAATATCTATAAATAAATTACTTTATCGTCTGCATTGATAACCAGCACTGACTCTGTTGTGTGGTTTGTGAGTTTATAGTTGGTAGGATTGTTATTGAAGGTTACATGTTTTATAGTTGATAGAGTCGCTACTGAAAATCACATATACCGGAGTAGAAGCAAACAAGGAATTGTATTACAGAGAATGTACCATGGCCATAGACACTGTTCTTATTCCTTCCATCAATATCGTCTCTAAATCTCTCAAATCGTACGTATCTATGAATTTATATAATTTTTTATTTACATAATTTTATTTACGCACAAAAATGCATTGTATTGTTACATGACAGGGTGGATGCCGATAAATGCAATGTTTCTTACGAAGTATTCAACGAAAGCAATATGGCGCTGGATATCAAATCCGGTCATAGAAGTGTATTACTCAAGCCAATGCAATCAGACTGGTAAGTTTGTGGAGTCGTCTTATTTATGGTCAGACAACTCCAGGCTATTTTTGTGATACAAAAAGCAATGTCGGATTATAAAAATCATAGAATACAAGTGGGTTCTTGTTTTATCTAATTTTTTTCTAAAATTTTGTAAAAATTGAATCGGGGAGTTCTCTGTGGAACCTTTTTGGGGGTTACAGTTTTTTGTGGCTATTTTAGTAGTTATACCGTCGACATTTGTTTTAAATACGAAAGAGCAAAATAAGTGCAGAAAATGGAAATTGAATTTTCTGATGTTGTAATTTTTAGAAAGCTTTTATCTTTGAAATCAATTTGATTTTGTTTCCTTCTGTATTTTCTCTCCAGACCACTGCATGCTTCTACATTCTGTCATATCTGTGTATTACCTTCTTGTTTCAGTGCCAAAGATGGGTTGGTAGTTTTCTACTCTTGTTCCCTGCCCACTACTTACCACTAGGTGTGCTTGAATGTGTACCAGCTATTAGTCTAGTTTCTTATAGCATGTGTTCTAGCAATCACATTCACAGCAGAAGTTTAGAATCCAAGGCCAATAGTACATGAATTGTTTGAGATTCTGGCATGTAATTTATAGAACTAGTCTACTAACAGCATGAATGGTGATCGACTTCTCTCTCCGCACATGAGTTGCACATAAATATCACATGAATATCACATGATTATCACATGAATATCACATGAGCATAACATTAATAGCGTGTGAGTAGCACATACAAATTTGGGTGCGCAGCGGTTACATAATTTTTATGAAAGCGTCTGGTTGCTAGGTAACAGTTTTCCAGTTTTAGTTTCACCGAGCTCTAAAATAATTGCGGCTGTGTAATCGTTGTATTGCATCTCAGTTTGGTCACCACGTTGGATAATAACGACGCAGCAAACAGAACATGGTCGCTACTCGAACTTCCTGTTGACCTACTTCCTAAGGTGCATGTATGTAACTGGTCTGCGCAGACCATATACAGGAGTTGCCTTCCCTATTTACTACACTATGTCACTGCAATCACTTCCTCCCCAGGGTTCACTGTACAGTGAGCAAATGCAGCAGCTCTGCCAGTTTAAAGGAATGTGGAAAGAGCATAGACCGAAGTGTAGAATTGACTTGGCAGTCAGAGGAGAGACATCGTAAGGGATTGATCTCTACAGATGGCCTAGACTGGGATCCATCTCAGCTTGAGGAACTTAGAAAACGTCCATTTACTATTACTGGTAAGTGCTGTATGTCTATTTGTACTGTATGTCTCCATGCACTACGTATATTTTTATGTGTACTATATGTCTATGTATACTGTGTATGTCTTTGTGTACATCTATGTGCACTGTATGTCTATGTGTGCTGTTTGTCTATGCATACTCTGTATGTCTATGTAAGCTATACCTCGATGTCTATTATACAGGCTCAGCCACTAAGAACTCATGCAGTAGATACCCCATTGGAGTACCAATACATCTCTCTTATACCATCTCCAACATCTCAGGTAACTTCTGGTCTATCAGTTTTGGTGGCTATCTTCTTTTTAGGATGAAGACTAGATAATCCTGAAATCTATTGCTGAATGTTATTGTTTGGGCTAAAGCTCATGCAAGCAAAACAAACGGAGTCCCACAATAACTGTGGAATTTGTTATGAAACAGTTCTTTATCACAAATTTATTCAACAGTTGCAGTTGTTGTCTGTTTATGACTTATCTGTTTGTTACTTACCTGTGTATGACTTACCTGTGTGTTACTTACCTGTGTATGACTGACATATGTGTTACTTACCTGTATATGACTTGCAGAGAGCTGCTACGCTGACGTAGAGGTTAAAGTGCGGCTTTTTCAAGACATTGCTGCCACCAGAAGTGAAGTGGAATTAGGTACAGCTTTTGTGTATATCGGACCCTCGGCCCACACCATAGCCCAGGTAAGTGGTCGCTACAGGTTGCTACAGGTCCATTGTTTTCTCATTTTGTGGGCTTCTTGGCTTTAAGTATTGTTTTATAGTTGTCTTCTTAATGACAAGTGTAAACAACTCCAATCTAACATTGCAAAGATTGCTTCTTAGAAAATGTTTGGATTGAACGAAATAGCAACCCAAAAGTGTAAATGAGCGTAGAGATGCATAGAATTGTGCTAATGTTTATCTTGAACCATTTGTTACCCTCTAAGTCTGTGAGGTGCATAACAACTGATATACTTTGTTTGCAGTTTGAAAGTGGTATTTCACTGGATTTACAACTGGCTCTAGCAGTATTCTACAGTGGACAGTATTTTGTGGAATGTCAGTGTCTGCATGATGGATCACCTATACCAGGCGTAGATCCGGGGCTATCTATTATAGTAACCTGAGGCTACTATTTCCATTGCTATTTATTTAATACGTAGCCCTAGATGTTTAACTAGCACCATCGAATGTTACCTGATAAGTTTACCTACACAATGAATATTTTTTTGATTAAAAACATTGTTTGTTACCTCTCTCAGATGTTGCATTTATTTATGCTTTATTTTTATAATTGAATCGCTGGCATTTGTATTTAGAACTATTATATACAGAGAATTGTCTTACCTTTCATTCACTACCAACCGTTTTATTGATGCTATTTATTTTATTAACATTCCAGAGTAGCCAGTATCAGTCAGCAGAGCTTTATTAGTAGATCATTATATCTCAGTGCACACATGGCTAGCTCTAGCACTCTATCTAGATAAGTTGTATTTGTATTGTGGGAAATATGAACAATAAAGACAGAGAATTCATTGAGCAATAAGACATCAATGTAACCATCAATGTAGACATCAATGTAGTCATTTGTGGTATAATTTGGTCAAAAAATAGAAAGTTTTAAGTAAATATTTGAAATCAGTGGTGGAAAAGAAAATAAATAAATAAATATGACAAAGTTTTGTAAGGTCTGGTTCGAGGTCTTCATTGTTTTAAGGATTCGTTGGGAGTCAATATTCTCGGAAATTATTCTATTAACACATCTGTAGTTTATTTTTTATTAATACGTTTTTGAATTTTCAAAAAATGTTTTACAACATTACTGTTTGGTTCCGAAATTTTTTTAAAATTTAATGAGATTTGGTTTATTTAAATTAGTTAGAAAAAATATAGGTTTTATGCTTGAAAATAAAAACTTACATTTATGAAAAACACATCGTTGTATGTTTCTGTTATACATCGCTGTTCAGTTCGTTAGTTCCTTTTAAATGTTCAAATTTGATTGGTGCATGTCGATGCCTTAAAAGGAAGTTCCTGAAGTGCCCCACCAATCATCTTGCACATTACCCTTTAGCTCCTCCGGCATGTCGTATTTCTCTGGTGGTGCATATTCATCCATGTCAGGGTCTCTCATGTACGTTTGATTAGAGATTCCGTTCTTCTTGATGTCTTCTGACAAGTCGGTCATTTCACTAAATTCATCAGAGCCTCGATGGCAACATTTGCATCTGCAAGTAGTAAGTTCTCTCGTTATAAAGCAATGCTTGCGTTTTATTCAAAATTTTTTGGGTAAAGTCATGTCAAGTCATGGTTAACTTTTGTTCCTATTTTAAGTAAGGAGTTAAAGAATTATAATTTTAAATTTGAATAATCTACTTACGGCAGCTTCTGGCAGCAAGGCATGGTGTCAGGGTTACACCAGAACAAAATGAAGCAAGTCGTTGCAACCGCTGCCGTCACCATACCAATAGTAGTTCCTATTATAACCATCTTGGCACTCCTACAACATACACAGTCGTACAATCATTGTCTGCCGAGTGAGTTACACTAGCAGACGAAACAAATCATTGCTGCCGCCTGCTTACTTGGTTGTATTCTCACAGCAACCTTTGGCGCCTTCTATGTCACAACATTTGGTTCTGTTCTCCGCAAGAGCTTCAGGAGTTGTACAGTCAATGTAGTTTCCCTCTTCGTCTGCTGGAAGGTCAGCGTTGACTATACAGTCTTGGTCGTCGTAGCTCAATGGTTCGCTGTACACTGTTTAAATCAGTAAAGAAACTGTTGGATTTCTAACCAAGTAGTAATTATTGAGATTAGTAGTTGGTTAATAGTGAAATAAACTGATTGTAAAGGTTACCTGTAATAAAATTTGATATAATAAAAGGTTTCTAATATATTTTGTTTATAAACAAATATGGAATGCTGTGATATATTACCTGATTGACTCAAGAGCACAAAACAGACAGTAATAAATACTGTCATCTGTTTTGCTGCCATGTTGTCCCTAGCAGCGGTAGGCTCTAAAAATAACAAAGTTTTGTATTTTCTGCTGAACTCTGGATGAAAGGTTGTTGACTGAAGGCAGAATTCAGTCACATGTAGCTGTTCTCTCTGCCAGTGCTTTTCATAAAAGGTAGATCAATAATTCAAATGAATAACATTGTTCACCAGTCATTGTTCAGAGTCATTATCGATTTGGAATGTCGTATGAACAGAAATTCAATAACTTTGTATATCATCATCTAATGCAAAGTATTGACTAAAAATCATATAATACACACTATCAATTGCATGAGGTTTTTCAGTTACACAATGGAGGATATAATTATTTGTGAATCCCGTTGCAATATCCGCAGCTCACTTAATGCTTGCAAGGCAAGCTTGCGCCTGTAGTCAAACCAACCCCTACTTACAAAACAAGCTGGCTGTTACCTTCGCTCATCATGTGCTTTACCTCATACCTATGCAGCTTTTGTACTCCACAACTCGGTATAAATGTTTTCTATTATTGTTATTGAAGAACCACGAGACAGATTTCTTTTCTAGATTCAATTAGCCACAATAATTTCAACTTACAAGTTTTACATGAAAAGCAAAGAGAAAAAAACATTTTCGGTCATAAATATTAGCTGTAAACGCTGATCAAATGGTGTATTAGTGATACTAGATGATGATAATATAGTTTACTATTATGGTGAAGACGTTTGATATATAATTTTAATTACGGATTTGATATTTGTATCCGGTGATTGTTTTTTTAAATAAATAATTAAATTGCATCCAATACTATTAAGTGTACGATTTATGATCACAAATAAAACTGTTCTTGTTCAAATAATTTTTCTCGGAGACCCTTTAGTATGTCATTCATTGATGTCATCTTCTCATACAGCTTTCACATCTCCCCTCCTTTATCTCCCAGACACCCCACTATGCATTGTGTGACTGACACTCATTTTCTAATAACTGCACACCTGCTGCAAAAAGGTAGTAACCACAAAATCAAGTTGTCCATCCACTCTTGAAACGTATACACCATTCTACTTCCCTCACCTCTCTACCCCTCCAAGAGTTATCCCTCTTTTCTTCTGTTGAGTAAGTAACTCCTACACATTACATTGTTATATTCTTATAATAGCTTTGTGCCACTTGTTGTGGATTTTAATATTAACTAAGTCTGCGCACACATTGTACTAAATTCTGGCATCCTTATATCAGCCATTAGATGGCCAAAATGACTGAAAGATCTCATACCGAATTGACCGAACTTGTGTATAAAGCTGTACCGACCCTGTATAGAGCAGTACCGACCTCACCGGGCCGGCAGGAAGTGAGTTACTATAGACTATGGACCAGAAAGTAGCCTGAGGGAAGCAGAGAGCCATCTACCGGAGATAACCACCCCTAAACCTAAGGAACGACAGAGTACAGAGGCTATAAAGACTGAGGACTAAAGACAGGAAGCAGATAGGGCTGTGATTGGTGTAATAGCATATGACTCCACCTACCACTACAGGGCGCCATTTACCTGTATTCATTCGTTCATTGTGTAATCTTGTTATGTGATTGGATAGAATTCTTAATCACTTCCTGTGAATCGCCTATAAAATGCAAAACTTTTTCTCAATCAAGTCAGTCAGTTGTAATGTGCCTTTTACGACTCGTTTTATTCTGAATGACTAAGTGCATAGATACTCAACAGCACTGAGTTATGCATCTGAGCCGAGAGCCCGATAAACCAACCAGGGAATATTGACAGAATTACATAATACTAAATACTAGCTATACCAGCGGTATTGTCACAGGACAAGGTACTAAATATATTGAGTGATAGGTTATTGTTGAACCTGCAGAGGAAGTAGAGCCGCAGGAGGAAGTGGTAGTCCAGCTGTAGTACAGACCTATAGCAATACAGAGATTGTGTACATCAAATCAACCATAATGTTTAGACCCATAAAAATTGCCGTAAAACATCAAAATAGCGACAATGACACCCAAGTAGAATGCAGAAATGAGAAAGACTGCAACAGATATAACACAATTGGTATGGTTCTAACTAAAACTTCCTGCTCAATGCATCTCAGCAAAAAACAAACATCATATAGTGATACAGATAAACAAGTAAATGAAAGGAAATCAGGATAAATCCTCAGTTTGGTATCTTACTTGTACTTTTAATCCCTTGCTAGTGCTGCGGCAGATAAAACTTGTACTGCACTCATGAAAGAGAAGACAACTACTTGTACAGCACCCTCAAATTTCATTTATAAGTCTAGAGCAATCCAAATCTCCTGATTGGTTGTTGTATTTTATCTAGCCAATCATGAGTTGACACCACTGTATAATTGCTGGATTGTTGCCATAACTCCATACCAGTAAGATCTGATGTGAGAAGATGTTGTTGTGCGTATCACATCAGCTTACTCCGAGGTATGAGCTGTGGTTCTACTACTGAGTCAACAGTGTCCCATACAAAGAGAAAGTAAGTTGACTTGTTCAATAATGTTAACTCTCAACTGTTCAGGTAAATCCACTAACTTTTTCTGGCTTTGCTCACACGAAAAGTATGAACTGTTGTTGAAGTTTTTTAATGTCAAGTTATTAAAAAAGAGGCTGAGAAAACGGACTAACTATAATCAATATGAATATTGCGGTTACCATGGTATAATAATGTTTATAAAATAGAAGCAAAAAGATGTTAAAAACATTTATCTATCTATGACATTGCAAACACTTGATTGTTGGATTTCTTGCATTATTCTCTTTCACAAGTCATCGACAAGGAGATATTTCATTCCACAGTCGCTGTTGTAGTTGTGCGCGCTGCTACTGATGTCTTTACATGTGAGAGGTTGGCCAATGAAATCACAGAACGGTGTCAGCACCTCTACCTGAAGTGAACAGTCCATACAAGACGGTGTAACATAACTTGTAAGTTATTGATAGGTTATATTACTGCTCTGTTTAACTATGTGTATGGTTACTTTTAATGTTCAAATAATTTGTTAGTTTACCTCTATGTGCTGCAAGCAAGTAATATAGCTGAGTTCTTAGGGCTCAAATGCTTTGGAGTCCCAGCCGAGTAAAGCCAACAAGATTGATGACCTCAGGCTATAGTGAATACATCAATTTGAAGAGTCTGGTGGTGTCCGGAAAGTTTGTGGGTGAGTAATCACCGCTCTTTAGGTTTAGTAAATAAAACTCTTACTAACACACCATTTACAGTTGACTAACACACCATTTACATTTGACTAACACACCATTTACAGTTGACTAACACACCATTTACAGTTGACTAACACACCATTTATAGTTGACTAACACACCATTTACAGTTGACTAACACACCATTTACAGTTGACTAACACACCATTTACAGTTGACTAACACACCATTTACATTTGACTAACACACCATTTACAGTTGACTAACACACCATTTACAGTTGACTAACACACCATTTATAGTTGACTAACACACCATTTACAGTTGACTAACGCACCATTTACAGTTGACTAATACATGATTTGTGTATTTTGTAGATCACCTGAGTAGCGTTCATCCAATCCTGCTGACCTTGACCTGACTAAATACAGCAAAGTAGAAAGCCAGAATTTTGTTCATTCATCACTGATTGGGAGTTCTCTCCACCTACCACCTATCTGATTGAAATAGACTCGTACCAAACAAATAAACACGCCCAGTGAGCAATTAGTTACTGAGATGGTGGTTACATGCAAAGCTAGTTTTTATTTAATCTCGTATGCAAGTACTTGCTAGAACATTTTATTTTTGTTTAATAGATTGTGTAAAATGGGTATTTTGATCGAGTTGATGCATGAAACGTCTGCTAGTCCAGAGACTAGCTAGAAGTTATCTCTCCTGTCTTTGAAAATGTGAGAAACTTTGAGATGATGTGGTATTGCATCACTTTGTGCGGGTGTGATTGTGTACAAAAAGACATTGTTCTTTTTGAGAGGTTTTTGAGCATTTTTACAGGAAGACGTCATTGTTGACAAGCTACATTTCTCCTTTGTTTACAGTTGAAGCAGATTTTGTTTCTGCTGAAAACCCTAATGTACCTAATGTACTTATCATGGAGTTGTCTTTTCAATTGGAGAAAAGACAACTGCGAATAATAGTACTTCCACAAAAAGTTTTGTCATTTAAAGAGAAGACAACTACAATTTGTTGTCCATTGATTAGGTTTTTAACAACTTAAAATTGCTTGCTTAAAGGGGATATTTTTCATGCTTGGGAAATTGGGATATATTACATTTAGCGCCTTGTACAGTGGTAGGAATGGGAATGGTTGAAAAATTAGTGATTTTGAGATCCCACTTAGCTTAGGTACAGTGTCACAGTGTACTACCACCCAGTGTCTACGGCCCGTCCCAACTGGTAAGGGGAGGTGGTAGGGGGAGATTAATTGCAATGATAGTATAGTGCAACAAACAGCCCGGTGCTATTTATCATTGCAATGCACTGCAGTTGTTGTATACTGTGACATTTGTAGAGAGAAATTGTATAAATGTCAACCGGTCTTGTCTTCCTGTAGGAAAACTGTTATACAGTATTTTGGGATGTCTGTGTGTGAGAAATATTATGTTGTGTTTCTTATTTTCACATCTCTAGAAATGCATTGAAAGCATTTGCTGCGCTATTATTTATTTAACTGCGTCACTTCAACCTATAGCTGGGCTTTTAACTTCTTTACAAAAAGCCATAACATAACACCACAGAGCATCCACCAGCCACCACCTCAGTAACTTTCTGCTCTTCTGTATTATTTCTCTCATCTCTATCCACAGGATATCTGGTAGCATTTACTACTCTTAATCCACTCCCAGTCTCATTGCTAATTGGGAAGTTACTGATTTGATTTCGGACTTTTGCGTCAACTGAGTCATGACAAGTTTTATATGCCATCAATTGTGTATTTTATCTGAAAGCTGATTTAGCTGTGATTTCTTGATCATCATCCAAATAAATCCTTCCCTGAAAGTAACCAAAAGATATGTTGTAGCCAGCATGTGATCTCAGTCTATTAGTTCAAATCAAAGTTCCGTAAACTTCTATTTATGTTTGCAAATTATTGTAATCCTATTTTTTATTGGTTTTCAATACATGTTATTTTGAATTGATAACAGTTTTTCTGAATATCATAGAATACCTAGAAAGCAAATGGTAAGGTGTATTTTAGTGTGTGTAACGCACTCCTGCGCTCTTTCTGTAGCCATATTGTAGTTTTGTCGTAGAATTATAAATTGCAATAAAACAGTGATTAATGGAATAGTCTAATATAAAAACAAACATTAAAAATCCAAGTAAAATTGAAGCCAATATTCACAGAAAGAAAAAATCACATTAATCCCAAGGACCTCAGAATAATTGTTGCACAATATTCTCATTATGCAACAATTAATAAAAACATGCAACATATCAGTGATTCGTCTATAAATATGAATAATAAAAGGTATTTATCTGTCTGTCGTTCTGCAATTTTGTCTTTTTTTATTAAATAACATTCTAAAAAAAACTATGACAAAATTGGCTTTTCCTGCTTCTGAACAGAATGGCTATTCTGTCTTTCATAGTGAGCCATGTATGGTTGGTAACAAACTGGGGCGGTTATAAAAAGAATTGAAACTTTATTTACAACAATAACATATATAATACTGAAAGTGTGGGCACTTCGTTCGCTGTTCGTTACGGCAACAGAACCAGTCTTGTACTTAAGCAAAAAGAGGCATATTCAGTTTTTGAACAATAGTCTCATGATCTCAGCACTTATCTAAAACCTGCAAGTATGTCTTGCTTGGATGTTTTTGTTGCATGCTCGGAGTTGTGTTCTCCTTGCTCTGATAATTATTTTTGTGAAACTCATTCCACATGTCATTGAAGGAACTCATAGATGTTTTTGTTCAAACCAATTGAACTGACAGCTGGGTATCAGCTTTTACTGATAATTGACTGGACAATTAACATCGAACTGTCTGCGAATAATGAATGGAACTGGTCAGGTGGCTGTCTCAAACCGCCGGCCCCGCCCACCACCATAAACACCGCCTTTTGAGAGCTGGTCTGGCGAGAGTTGAACAATAAAGATATTCAGAGTTTTCTTATGAAAAGATGACAACTCCTGCTTTTTGCAAGTGGTAAACAACAATTAAAGTCTCAAACTAAGAGTTTAACTCAACACAGTTAAGGCTTCTGCTGTAGCTCAGTACGATACTCTTACACATTATTTGTGACTTTGTGAAGGCTTCTGCTGTAGCTCAGTACGATACTCTTACACATTATTTGTGACTTTGTGAAGGCTTCTGCTGTAGCTCAGTACGATACTCTTACACATTATTTGTGACTTTGTGAAGGCTTCAGCTGTAGCTCAGTACGATACTCTTACACATTATTTGTGACTTTGTGAAGGCTTCTGCTGTAGCTCAGTACGATACTCTTACACATTATTTGTGACTTTGTGAAGGCTTCTGCTGGTCATGTAAAAATTACAAGTTTGCACTTTTCTGAGAGTTTAATACGCAGAAAAAATTCCTGAAAGGAAACATGGGTTGGTTGTAAAAGATTGTTGTACAGTCAGTAAATAATCAGTGTAGTATATATTTGTGTAAGTCTCACCGAATGTAACTAAATGTTTTGTTTATTATAGATTATATCTCTACTAACAAATCTCTTATAGACAACGACTAACATGCCTAGCTGAGCTGTCTTCTACCAATGTAAATCCACCATTATATTTCTGAATAAAACTATCAATACTAGCTCATTGGTAACTGAACAGTTTACTCATTGTCTGCTATCACCAGGAGACCAACAATAACTGAGAGTACAAACTTCTGTTGCTGGTAATTGAGTGACAAAGAGTGATTTATTTATTTCAAAAACCCAAAAACACTCAAAGTAGTACAAACTATCAGCAGCTAAAGTATAGGCGTACTTGAAAGTAAAAAGATGTTTAAACTAAAATGGAATGCACAGATATTTTGATCAAAAGTGGAGACAATAAGCTTATAAAATATTTCGAATTGCTTGAGCTAAATGAATGGGACTGAGAGAGTGCTTGGTGTAGTTTAGTTTGAACAAGAAAATACAAAAAAAATTCTATATTGAACGCATTTATATACTTGCAGCACTGTCTTTGTTTCCTGCTACTACCATAATAACAATCATTAGACTTCTATATCCATCAATCATTACGCGCGCGCACACACACACACCGATGTCTATGTGATATATTGAATGGTCAGCATCTCAAGAACTGCTGTAACGTTACATTTGGGATAAAAAAACTTTAAATAAAATGAAAGCAGGAGATTCAAAATAGTATAACGGTTTGAAACTTGGGTGAAGAGAAAAACAGGCTAGAATTCGAATTTTAGTATAGTTGTAATACATAACAACAACAAAATTATGTATCTGGATTGCGCATTATTTGACCAGAAGCTATCAGGCCACATCAAACATAAACAAAGAGTTATCTTGAAAAGCAATAAAAGCTATTAGATAATATCATTGGCCTCAACTGAACACTAGTTTGTTTTGTAAAATGCTGTCAAGTTTTGTCAGATTTCTAACTAACTGATTTGCGCAGTGCAAAACCTGGCAATGATCCAAGTCTTTAACAATTGAGTGTGACAAGGAAACAAAACATATATTTGGTAGTTTTGTGTTTTTTTCTAAGTTAGAGTTGTCTTCAATACCAGAGAAGCAATTGTACCTTAAAACAAAAGGTAGACATACGATTTTGGTAAGAGTCGACTAACATGCCAATTCAGTGTGTACACTACAGAGTGGGGATTTACGTAAATACTTCTACTAAATGTTTACTTAGCAACAGCATAGGGTGGAATGGCTGGTAACAAATAGACTGGAGTGGTTGGTAACAAATAAAAAGTTTATTAAAGTAAAAAAAAAACAAAAACAAAACAATACATAATACACAACTTAAAAAAGACTGGACAATGTGTGGGTTTGGTAGAAGAGGTCGGTGTCGAAGGCGGCATATTCTGGTCCTAGCTGTCAGTGGCTGAGACCACTACACCTTCGGTTACCACAGGAAGTGCTGGAGACCATGGATGATGACTTCTTTGAATTCTGGTGATCTTATTATGTTTAGTCCAAGGGAGGAAATGTACTTGCACATTTGTGTTTTTCCATTCCCCCCTTGGACCTCATGGCCTCCAGCTACATGAAGGCAGGGTTGGCCAGCAACCACTGCCTCCATGTATGTTGGTGCTGTGATAACCGAATTAGTAGCGGTCTCTTGGTTGGTGGATGGTAGTAGTTGTATCGAGTTTTGGAGTAGATGGATGGTTTGTTTAACCACTGACAGCGTTGGACCAGAGTGTAGGCTGTTTGTTGCTTGATTATAGTTTGTAGATGGGATGAAGGCCGCCTTCGACAACCGATACTGCCCGAGCGTGTGCATATAGTCCTCAGTAGATCTACAATATGTACAAAATATTGTTTAGTGAATGAAGTTATGTATATACAAGTGTACAAGCACAAATACATGAGATAAAACAGAGACAGCAGTGGTAACTAGTACACTTACATTGGTAGAGGACTATATGTCCTTGGATCACCCCACGGGTCAAACTCCTCTTCTTGATCTTCTTCTCCATCCCCGTGGGGTGATCCGCTCGGGCAGCACGCCGGGTGCGGATCTTCTTTCTCATATTCTTTTACTAACATCACCTCCTTTATCCGCACCCGGCGCTCTCTTCTACCATAATGAGGGTCCTCACCCTCCTCATCGTCCTGTGGAAACCAACATACTATATACTATAGCTATAGAGTATTCCTACTTGAGGTGTTACACAGTAGATCATAGGCCTGCCCTTAGACAAGAATATTTAAAATAATTAAAATATAATCACACTTACATGAAAGACAGTCAGTGCACAGTAGGTTTCCATCGCTAAAGAGTAGTTTTATCAGGTTGTGCAAGATTTGCTGTGAGAGAACATCTGATGCAGGAGCTCTGCTGAGCTCGCCTTTTATACTTTTGCTGACAATCAGGACAATCAAACTCTTGTGATTGGCTGTCTTAGCAATAGGCAGCCAATCAAACAAAGTTTTCAATGGAGCCATCACTAAAGTCTGGCATGAGCCAATCAAATGTGCCTTCCTTCATGACACTCATTAGAATGCATAATATTTCTTAAGAATTTGAACAATTTTTCTCAAATTGTACACGTAATTTTAAAAACGAAAAACCAATTTATATTCGAGCCAAACAAGAAAAAAAATTGTGAGTAGACACACATCAAAGACGTAAAAGTGCAGGAAGGGAAAAACTTTGTTTTTTAATATGTGGATTTATCTCGGTAAATTTTATTACTACTGAGTTATTTTCCACACTTTTGCTGAACCAAAATCTGAAGAAACACGACTAACAGACTAGAGAAAGCTATTTGGCATAGAAACACTAGCCCTATTTGTCAAATATAAAATACTACTGTAATGATTTTCCGTGTGTGTTAAGAGGAGAAACGGTTACTGGTACTGCAAGAGTGCGATATCTACTGGCTTCCTCTGTATTTCGTGGTAGCGATGGCTACAGAGTGTCAAGGCAGTATGGTCTCTCTGATACAGAGAGCACTGAATGCTGCTAACTAGCAGACACGACTAAGTTAGGCAACCGGCCTAACGGATTTCACAAGTTTAACAGGGTAGCAGTACTTTATTCTACTTGCTACTGAACCAAAACGCACAGAACTGATCACGAAATATGACGTCACACGTCAAAAGCATTGATATAAATATTTGTAGCACCTATTTCTTTTCAGTTTCCAAATATTCGGGAATTACTAAATTTTTAATAACTTGGGACCACAGGCTGCTAGAAACAAAATTTTAAAAGGGTTTAATAGGATACACTTTGCCGAACGAGATTAACCAATCACTGCACTTCTTACATATCTGTAGTTTTGAGAAAAATTGTCTGGAAATGACGTTGTAAACGTGACTTTTCCGACTGAGCCACACCATCTTATGATTTTAGTTAATGTTATATCACTAGCCTATCAGATTACCGACCTGTTGATATACTATTTGTTATAGATCCTTTACATCTGGAAGTAGGAAAATAGATTTAATAATTCCCTTGCCAAAAAAAAACGTAATTTTTTTTAATATATATTATCATGAAGCAATTAGTAACTAACCGCAAATTAATTACGCTTGCTTGGTCTTGCGTCACGGATTTCACTCTAATGTATCAATAATGAGGCGTAAAACTAACCGCAATGCGAACATGAAACAAAGTAATTTTGGTGCTGAGAGGGTCATTTTTAAAAATCATTTTCTCAGTAACTATGAATGAGAGACAAAAACTTTACTACTATTGTGACTGCAAGATATGATTCTACGCCATGATATGTTTTTTAACGTCCCAAGGCTGATTTGAAAAATATGTTTGTATTGGCTATAAGTATGCGTATAAAATAACAGTAAGTCTCTGAATAGGTATTGACGAATAGTCCAATATGTCTGGCAGTACAGTATTCTTGGCTGGTCGTTACTGCTCTGAATCCTAAGCTTCTCTTCTCAATGCGCCTTCCAAGGTATTCCCCTGGTAGTTCCAACGATTCCTCAGCTTCTGAGACTGGTGCTGGCTAGCTTTGAACGCTAGCTAAGACACACAAACAGTAACTAGACAATACTAGTTTGTTTGAGACATGAGCTCTATCTAATCGAGTATCTAATTGTATCTGCACTGCTGGGCTGCATGCAACTCTATATAAAGGGGGTGCAAAACTATGTAAGAATAAAAATATATGATTGGCTAAATAGATTGAGCAATAAAAACAAGGTAGCATGACACAAGAGTCAAAGTTATAAATAAAGAAGCAGAAAGTCCTTCCTGCGCTTGGCTGTAGTGAAGTGGTAGCTCAGCTGCACTCTTGATCAGTCAGGCATAACTTCTACTAGTGCAAGCGGTAGTGTAGTCTTGGATATATATGGTGGTTAGTATAGGTTTAGTAGCACCGGTTGAGATTATTGCAGCCCTGTGCAATTCCATTACAATACTTTATATCTATAAATTAAATAAAATTACCCAATAGATAGAAAGTAGATAATAAACATTGTATATAAACTAACTTGTGTCTTGTAACAATTACTAGGTTGTGGTAAATCTCTGCTGGAAGTATTGGGTGTGTGAGACAGACCGTATTCTACTGCAATAGACATCAACTATTGGCTGATAGATAGTGTCCTGTATGTCTTTGGATGTCTATGGAACGGTGAGGTTTTGTAGTACAAGTTTAGTTACTGTATTTAGCTGTAGAAAGCTTGCTTGTATGGAAATGCTCAGCAATTATGTTATATTCTGTTTGTTATATCTAGATCACTTGTTGGAGTGAAGGTCACACAAAGGTGAATACAGGATATGACATAGATGAATAACTCAAGTAACTGCACCAGGAAGTTGTCACAAAGCCAATAAAGTCAACAAAGTCCATTATCATATTGGCCTAGACTATGGTGAGTTTTATATAGCCTTAGTTTTCTGTAGCTTCTATTACAGCTGTGGTGTTTGTGTGTAACAAATGCTATTCAGTCACTTTGTGTATAAACTGTGGAGTAGGAACTTTTTATATGATGACTTCTGATAATTTGGCATTAAACCAGGTTAATTTGATTTTACGTTTGCGATAAACGTGCCACACGAGCCAGATGATCACCCCTATTCGCCATTCTGTCACGCAGGATGGTACATCCGGTGCTGGATGAAGCAGAATGGACATGATCAATTTTTTGTTCTGTCGGTCACGCTGTGAATTGTTGATTAATGCACAACGATTCCATTTGACAAGGTTTTATTGACTTTCCACGCATTTGAAAAGATTGTATATATTTCTAATATAATAGTGGATATTGTAATAATTTCATGATCGTTGGTGTTTATCTGAAACTAACGCCAGCAGGTAATTCTTAAAATAAATAACATCAGTGGTAGAAAAAATTAGAAAGCATAAAAGTTATAAATGATGATGGATTGTAAAGCGAATAATAATAAACTATTAACTGATTGACCAGTAAGAATAATCTTGGCAATAAAAAGTAGGTTTTAATAAAAATAAATGTTATAAGAATAATCAGCAACAGGAACGCATTAAGGGTGCTTTCGGCTGTGTCGCATTTGATTTATTTCTATCATTATGTCACATATAAATAAAAATATAATTATAATAAAATAAATAAAAATAAAAATGCACGAATAAACGCTACATAAATAAGTACTTGGGCATAAAGCGACCTTATTATTTACCTGAAGAATACAGCACATGATAAGCTGCACAATAAAAAATAATGTCATGTCGCATATGGCCGAACGCCACACATATCAATTTACAGAGAAAATAAAATAATAAACCAGTCGATGAAACAATTGTCGACCTTGACATGCATACAGCATACACCTAGCTTGGAACCAAGCACACCATAAACACTGGGCCGACAGGAATTCGACACACATCAATGACAGCGAATGTGCCTGCGCTAAAACAAATACAATGAAAATCATTTCTGTATGCGACAAATCGCTGTATTCGTTTAGGCTATTAAAATAATAGAAAATATTCACTATAGAATAAATTCGGCACACCTCGCCGAACGCTGTCGCATATTATATTGAATGCGATCTCTCCGCCGAACGTCGTCGCATCGACAAAATAATCCCACGCGTTCGCTGAACGATCTCGCATTTGTATTAGAAATGCGACAGCACGCCGAATGCCGTTGCTTTAACAATTCATTTATTACCAAATGCGACGCAGCCGAAAGCACCCGTAATATTAATACTCCTCTTATTCGCTCAATCGAACACTACGTCTGTCGGTTCGGTTGGCAGTCAAGGTCGTGTGGCATGCTATCGGTCGCCGCACTCTGGCTCTGGTTACCAAAGGCACGCTTGTTGGCAAGGCCATTAGTGTGCACTAAATTATGAACCATTTATCAAATGTTGCTGTAAGCTTTTTCCGTAAAGTAGAGCTGTCTTCTCTCAAGAGAAGTTATTGTATTTTATTACAAATTGCAGGTTGAAGAGCTTGAGAAATGACGACTAACATGCCAACAGAAGCTCACACTACAGTGTCCTGCAGACAAGTACAACATCTACCAAATGTTTGCTCATCAACAACAGAGCCTGGAGTGGGTCGAGTCAGTAATAAAGTTAGTCAGAAAAAAGAACAAGACACAAAAATTGAAATCATAAAGAGGTGACTTTGTGTTGGTTCGATAGAAGAGGTCGGTGTAGGGTGCAGCATATTCTCTCATTGCTGATGAAGTCTGTGATCATGACGATTTCGGTTGCCGCAGGAAATGCCGAAGACCATTGAAGAAGACTTTTTGAACACCTTTAGATGTTATTTTGATCTGTCCAGTCGAAGGGAGGTAATGTACCTGCATATTTCTGTGTTTCCATTCCCCCCTTGGACCTCATGGTCTCCAGCTACATAAAGGCAGTGTTGGCCTGCAACCACTGTCTCTATGTAAGTTGGTGCTGTGGTAACCGAATTATTAGCGATCTCTTGGTTGGTGGCGGGTAGTTGTTGAATTGAGTTGTGTAGTGTATAGATGCTTTGCTTAGCCACAGACAGCATCCAACCAGAATGTCTGCTGATTTTGTAATGTTTAGCAAAACGGAAATGACGTAATTTAAAATTTCGGCATGCCCATTACTTTCTTGCACTTCTGCATGTCTGTTTTACCCTGTGCTTCATATCAGGTTTTTATCTTTTCAAATTCCCTTAGTCTTAGAGGCCATGGTCTCCAGCTACATGAAGGCAGGGTTTGTCAACCACCCTCCATATAAGTTGGTGCTGTGGCAACTGAATTAGTAGCAGTCTCTTGGTTGGTGGCTGGTAGCGTGTTGGCACAATGTAAGTTTATTTGATGTTTTAGGAGTTGAGGTAGATTTATTATTATTTTGGTAGGAATTATCTTCAAGTGTTTGATTTGCCTCTGGTAGAATCCGACTATATTGTAAGTTGATGTTGGTAGTTTTGTGTGTTGTGGTGGGTGGTATGTGGGCCACCTTAGACTACCGATACTGGGTGAGATTTGTATGAGAATGTTTGATGAGTGAGTGAAGGTTGGTTTGCCAACAACTGCCTCCATGTAAGATGGTTCTGTAGTAACTAAACTAGTAGCAGTGAGAGGACATTGTACTATATTATATTAGAGAACTTGTACTACTTCTACATCTTCTTGAGTGGATCTACTTGGGTGGTACATCTACTTGGGTGGTACATCTACTTGGGTGGTACATCTACTTGGGTGGTACATCTACTTGGGTGGTACATCTACTTGGGTGGTACATCTACTTGGGTGGTACATCTACTTGGGTGGTACATCTACTTGGGTGGTACATCTACTTGGGTGGTACATCTACTTGGGTGGTACATCTCCTTGGGTGGTACATCTACTTGGGTGGTACATCTACTTGGGTGGTACATCTACTTGGGTGGTACATCTACTTGGGTGGTACATCTACTTGGGTGGTACATCTACTTGGGTGGTACATCTACTTGGGTGGTACATCTACTTGGGTGGTACATCTACTTGGGTGGTACATCTACTTGGGTGGTACATCTACTTGGGTGGTACATCTACTTGGGTGGTACATCTACCTGGGTGGTACATCTACTTGGGTGGTACATCTACCTAGGTGGTACATCTACTTGGGTGGTACATTTATTGACTCCATTCGCTGACAAGTTCATAGAAATGCTGCCACTCATGCTAAGAGAAACAGCAGATGCAGCGAGTGGTTCAACAGAGGATGTTACATCAGCCATGAACACCTTCTAGTGACATCCAGTGCAGACTTATGTAACTCATTCTTTACATAGCCATTTCTTCAATCAAGTATTTTATATTTTAATGGCTGTACTTTGTTAATAATTAATAAATCTCACAACTAAACACACTTTCTGATTCCTGCTAACAATTCCACAAATGAAGCGGATGAGCAAATAACAACTGCTAACAATTAATTCAGATGTCTGTATTTTTATCTGGCATTTTAGTCATTATATAATACAATGCAGTGTTTGCCAAGAGTTAATACTCAGCACCTGAACCAATCAATATATGACAGCACCTTAAACTTGAAAAATAAAACTGACAGCAAGTTCTGAGCTTGTAGTTAGGCCTGGTTCATTGTATGATTAAAGATAAAACTCTCTGCTAATGGAGTACAAGAGTACTGAGACTATAGATGTTTTCCAAAAAAAAGCCTAGCATTCATTTGATATTCTACCTTGTTTCTACAATTTGAGAATATCAACAGTTTGCAAAAACATTACTAGGAGTTTTCTTCTTCAACAAAGAGGGCACAACTACACAAAAAAACAAATTCATTTCTATTGCCACTGAATGATGGAAAGAACATGGGTTTAGTTAAATGGAATTACTTGGCACTTGATCTTCGACGGAGCAGGTAGTGATTTTTGAGAGCTCTCTGTATTTAGCTTTCAGTGAGCTGTGATAGACTTTGTGTATTTGGGATTATTGCTTAAGGATATCAAGTATCTATTCCACAAGAAAAGCCAAGCTCAGGACTTGAAATAGGGGCAGTAAATTGGTTTGATAGACCGTGAACTTCCCATAAGTTGGGCAAGGTTCTGTTTCATGATGACTAGAAGTAAACCCTCAGCTAGCTCTACACCTTCAAAAACAAGCGAATCAACTATTCACGAACAGCTAGATCTCATTTTACAAAGACTAGATAAACTTGAAGATAGATTGAGTAAATTAGAGCGTGAACATCGAGAAATTTCCAAGGGGCTAAACTTTAGGTCAACGGAAGTGCAAGATTTGAAAAATGTAAAAGCTGTCAATCTTGAGGAAGAAATCGACTCAAACTAAATCACCAGGCTGACAGGAAAAATGTGATTATTGATGGCATTCCTTACAGGACTAATGAAGATCTCTTCAGTGCATTACAAAAGTTCTTTGAAAAGATTAATTGTGAGATCAACCCAAGCGCTGACATAAGCAATCTGTACAGAATTAAACAATCTAATAAAATAGTAGTGCAATTCCTACAGATTTATAAGAGGGATACTTTTTACTCTTGTAGTGGAAATACAAAAGTTTTCGCTAATGATTTAGTTTTCAAATAAAATAAGAAAAAATTTATGTAAATAAAATGTTGACAACAAAGCAAGCTGCACTTGTAAAACAGCAAATGATTATAAGTTTGCTTGGACAAAACATCCATGCATCTTCTTACGAAAGACTCATAGTGCCGATAGTATTTACATACGTACCATAGATGGTTTATGTAAATCAAAGTAGGACCCTTTTTAGTTTAAATAATTTATTGTATGTTGTATCTGCTTTTCATGCCTGTAACAATATGTCAGGAATATTCAGTTAACAGTTTTTTGGAGAGAGTAAATGACTTTCCACTCACTATACTAAATGTTAATGTTCAAAGTCTACGTTCAAATTTTGAAAACTTTGAAAATTTTGTTGGCAGTGTATCCAAACCTTTTGATCTAATTTGTTTGACTGAAACTTTTTTGCATGATGACAAGATTGAAAATTAGTGTTTGAGTGGTTATTATTTTGTAGGTGAGCAACGGTCAACCAGAGGCGGAGGTGTTTGGGTCTATGTGCGCAGTGGTGCTGCAGAGGCATTCGAGCGTGGGTGCGTCACTATTGCTGGTACAGAGTGGTTGATGCTGAAGATGAGGAGTAGCATCTTTGGGGGGTTTGGACCGTGAATCTGCTTTACAGTAATCTATCGGCAGCCCTCCACAGACACCGGTGCCTTTCTTTGCAATCTTGGGCGACATACTCTTAACAACGTAGGTCTCCGTCATGTTATCTTGGGTGACATAAATATTGATACACTGAAATCTGACTCGGTAAGCATTGACTACCTTAACACTCTTGCTTGTGCTAGCTCAGACAACATCATAACTACACCTACCAAAATAGATTCTTGTCTTGACCATATTAACATAAGTTTTAATAACCAAATTGTGAAGTCAGGAACAATCGTTACCAGAATAGCTGGTCACATACACAATTTTGTTAGCTTTGAATGTGATAAAAGTTATTTATGCCATCCAGAAAAACCAAAGCTCCCAACCATAAAAACTTTAGCGCAGAAAAGTTTATAAACGATCTGAAAAACGTAAAATGGACAAGCATCGTTTATTCCGAGTCGGATGGTAACAATATGTGTGATAACTTTGCTAAATGTTTTATGAGCATATGTAACAAACCCGCGCCTCCAGAAACCTCCAAAACTAACTCATATAAAAAACATCAAAAGAACCCTTTGATCAAACCATTTTGAAATTAATAAACAAAAAAGATAATATCTGTAAACAAACTTTGAATTCACCATTTAACATCAAGTTGAAACTTAAACTTAAGAAGGTAAGAAACTATGTTAGTAAAGTAATTCGAGATGCAAAATCACAGTATTTCAAAAACATATTTCAAACTTCGGACCCTGGAAAATACTGGAAAATTATAAATGTACAATTGGGAAAACAGTATGCAAACACCTCTGCAATTCCCAAGACGCTTTGCCATAACAATATACAGGATAACAGTGACCAAGAAAGAGCTGACTGTTTCAATGATTATTTTACATCGATTGTAGCCATCTTAGCTAGTAAACTTAAAAGTCAACCAGGAACTGAAAGCCAACGTCTTAAACAGACAAACCAAGGCTTAGTTTCAGCTTTGCCGATATTGATAATATAGTCGTTGAGGTGCTTTTGAGTGACATTGATCTACAGAAAGCTTCTGGATTTGACAACATGCCAGCTAACTTACTGAAAACCAGTGCAAATATCTTAGCTGTACCATTAGCTCATATTGTAAACAAATGTTTGATTTGTGGTAAATTTCCTGATTCTTTAAAGATAGCAAAAGTAAAACCAATACATAAAAAGGGCTCAACAACAGACTGTTCAAATTATAGACCGATATCTATTCTACCAACTTTGAGAAAATTTTGAACAAAATTATAGGCAATCAATTAGTAGATTTCCAGGAGAAAACCAGCATACTCAATCACCAACAAGATGGGTTCAGAAAAATCAAAAGTACATCTCTTGCTCTCATAAAGTTTACAGATAAAATACGGGAGGCAATGAGTAATGGGACTTCTGTCTTTGGGAGTATTTCTAGACGTTAGTAAAGCTTTTGGTACAATCGATCATTTTATTCTACTAAACAAGCTCAAGTTTCTAAACTTTCGAACATCAGCATTGATTTCAACTCGAAGTGTCTTTCACACCGTAGACAACAGGCTATGGTAAATGAGACACTTTCTAGATTCTGTGACATTACGGGCGGTGTACCACAGGGTTCCATCCTGGGCCCAACTTTGTTTTTACTTTACATAAACGATCTACCCAATGTTACATAATGTTTTGACCCTATTCTGTAAGCTGATGATATTAATCTATTTTTTGAGAGTAAAGACTCAAACGAACGTGTGGACAAAATAAATGAAATGTTAAAACTCATGAAAAAATGGTTCGACTCAAACAAACTTACTTAAAATCTAGATAAAACTAATTACATTGTGTTAAAAACTCACCAAAACACACACTCATTAAAAAGTAATTTAATTAAAATACACGATTTTTAGGTGGAAGAGGAATCCTCAATAAAACTTTTGGGTGTTGAACTTGACAAAATTTCATTTTGGAACTTACAAATTAAAAAACTTTGCAAAAAAACTAAGACGTAACATAGGAATACTATTTAAATGCTTGAGCTTTTTACTAAGAAAAATATTGCTTTTAATTTATAAGTGATTCATTAATTCAAAAATTAGCTATTGCGTTGAATCCTGGGGAAATGTTGGAACCATTTATTTTAACCAAATCGACCTTCTGCAAAAAAAATTAATAGAAAAATCTGTTACTAACTCACACAGTACCTCTGTTCCAAAACTCGTTAATTTTACCTGTTCATTCAATATACAAATACAAACTACTAATACTGGCTCACAAAATTTTCCACCCTACCTTGTCTCACTTGCATCACAATTACTTGACTCGTGCTTCCCAACTTAACCTACTTTTACCAAAATCAACCACTGCTGCAGGACATCGCAGAGTGAGTTACCGGTGTGCATCTATGTGGAATGGGCTGCCAAGTTCGATTCGATCTATTAGGGAGGGGGGGGGGAGAATCTCTTCAGGCAAGCTCTGAGCCGTCATCTACTCAACATGATGTAGAGATGACTGCTGACTGCCAGCATACCAGGCCTGGCGCCCCGACTAGCTGCAGTAGTAGTAATATATGAGCAGATCTCCCTACCAAGTGTTTTTTTGTGGATTACATCTTGGGGTTGAGGCAATGGGTTACGACGTTGGATGAATTCGCCGAGTTTATATTGTATTTCATTTGAGGGGCATTCGAGTGGCATTTGAATGGCATTTAAGTGGCATTTGAGTTTTGATTAATTTTTTACTTAATTTGAACTTATAGCATATAGATTTTGAATGTATGGCATTTAAGTTTTGATAATTTTTTTACATAACTCGAACTCATATGATATTTTGAGAGAGAGGAGAGAAGAATGAGGAGATATAACTACATTGAATCAATATATGATTATATACATTTATTACATAATAAGTAGGAAAATATTCTTGCATAATATAGCTAGAGTTAGTAAATACTAAGCAATACAGAGCACTACAACTTGTAATGACAATCAATGCATAGTCTTTTTCTTTACAATGTCGTCATACAGAACACTACAACTTGTAATGACAATCAATGCATAGTCTTTTTCTTTACAATGTCGTCATTGTTGTACTGATGTTATAACTTAGGAAGGAAGACTTCTGTTCTATGTACTTTTGATTCCATAATGAACTAAAATAAAAAGTTATGTATTAGTATAGGATGATTAAACAAAAATGTAAAATAATTACATGAATTTGAATTATAGTTCTTTTTACATTGGTTAGTTAACATTATATAGTAAAGGGAAGTAACTCACCAAGTTATATTGTTCGGTTTGTTTTTTCTTGAGCATAATTTTCATCAAGTGTTTTTGATTCTCTCTCTTCTATCTAAAGCAAAACAAAAAACAATTGCTTTATAAATAAATTCTATCTAATTGGAAGTATTACTTATATCAGTTAGTTTACATTAAATAAAAAACACTCATTAGGTTGTGTTGTCTGACTTGCTTTTCTTGAATATAGTTTTCACCAGGGGGTGTTGGTTCTCTCAAAGATGTAGAAGATGTGTTTCCCGCTCCCATTGAAAGCACTAAGACCTTGTTCTCAACAACCTCATCTGTAGTAAAGTACTTCATCTGGTTGGAATCATCAAGTTTGTTGGATAGGTTTTGAGCCGTTTCTATCGCTTGTAATGCTGTGAATGTGATTATATCATGTCGATGATAACCAAATCTACTAACTTCACGATTTCTTACAAGTATGACTCCTGTTCCAATTCGTTTGACGCCGCTAGCATGTTTTTCAGGTATATATAGAACTCCCATCATCAAACCATCGTATTGCAAACATCTGTAGTTTACCAGTAGCGCATCCATCACCACTTCTCCATTAGGTAATGTTAACTGAGTTGATATTTGAGGAGATTCAAAACTGATTACACTTCCAACAGCAAATTGGGAGAGTGTTGCGATACGAACCATACTGATCAACTGACTAGGTGTTTTTTTTTTTATTAATCTACTTAGCTGTTTAGCTTCCTCAAGGGAAATATTGGATGGCAAGTTGATAGGGTGAAAGATTGGATGCTTGTCTGAATCGAATCCCATAAAAACCACCAGTTTTGGAACATCCGGTTGTGTTGGAGCTAATTTGTTATAATCCTCATTTCTCACCATGGACCTCACTTGTCGTCTGTTGCCAAATGTTTCGACATTGTAGCGGATAATGCATAAGTTTTTATATACATCCTCAGCTGGTCTTTCGATGGAGATTATCTCGAGAAGTGATGGTGTTTGATTTAAGTGAAGTGGTTGAAACCTTCCAATCATTACTCTGTCATTGGTATCGCAAGAA
Source organism: Cryptosula pallasiana (assembly GCA_945261195.1). Classification (NCBI taxonomy): domain Eukaryota; kingdom Metazoa; phylum Bryozoa; class Gymnolaemata; order Cheilostomatida; family Cryptosulidae; genus Cryptosula; species Cryptosula pallasiana. Next base: position 18,739,286 of record OX183139.1, read on the forward strand.
TTGAGCAAACTAGCAGCATTTTTTGACAAGCAGGAAAGATGAGAAAGAGATGGTGCTTTCAAAGTCCAAGCATAGTCAATCGTTTTATTTCTATCCGAATCCCATGGCTTTGGTCGAACTGTTTTCAGTTTCCTTTTTATTATATGTGAATCAGGAGGGATATTTTCTTTATCATCAGAGTATGGTTCGAATGTTGAGAGAAATGAGGTATTACGGTCTTCATTCATATTCAGAGCGTTCAGTCAGAAGTTGGAACTGAAAAGAGAGTAAAAAATATGTAACAGATGGTTGGAATTTGAAAAATATTTGAAAAGAATAAACTAACTAGATATTTATAAAATAAACATATAATCAAAACCAAAATAATTTTTCTGATGCGTTATGGTGAAACTATTTGATCTTTTATTAATATGTTGGAACTGAAAAGAGAGTAAAAAATATGTAACAGATGGTTGTAATTTGAAAAATATTTGAAAAGAATAAACTAACTAGATATTTATAAAATAAACACATAATCAAAACCAAAATAATTTTTCTGATGCGTTATGGTGAAACTATTTGATCTTTTATTAATAAGAACAAAATATTAAAACATAAAATTAACTTTCTGAAGTATTATAGCAAATCTAGTTGAAGTTTTCTATCAATATATGTTAAAGAATTATTTAGCGATTCTCACCTTATTGACTGAAAGTCTTTCTATAGTTTCAAGTAAATGTAGTAGTTGGTGTGTAGATGTTGCTTCCTTGCTAACTATTGTAGAACTGGATGCTTTCTGTGTGAAAACACTGGTTCTTAAATAGCTAAAGCTCTACTAATTAACCCTATGAAACCTTCTTTATAATATATCTATGACTCAGCAGTTTTTCACGCCATATTCCCGCGAAAGCATTGGTTTTTATTCGTGTGAAAATTATTTTTTTTACTCCCGCGAAAGCAACGGTTTTATCCCTATTGAAATAATTGTTTTATTCCCGCGAAAGCATTGGTTTCTATCCGCGTGGAAATAAAATGTTCATTCCCGCGAAAGCAATGGTTTCTATTTGCGTGAAAATAAACTATTTATTCCCGCGAAAACATTGGTTTGTATTCGCGTGAAAATAAAATATTTATTCCCGCGAAAGCAACGGTTTCCATTCGCGTGAAAATAAAGTATTGATTCCCGCGAAAGCCTTGGTTTGTATTCGCGGGAAAATAAAATTTCTATTCCCGCGAAAGCAACGGTTTCCATTCGCGTGAAAATAAAGTATTGATTCCCACGAAAGCCTTGGTTTGTATTCGCGGGAAAATAAAATTTCTATTCCCGCGAAAGCAACGGTTTCCATTCGTGTGAAAATAAATTATTTATTCCCGCGAAAACATTGGTTTGTATTCGCGTGAAAATAAATTATTTATTCCCGCGAAAACATTGGTTTGTATTCGCGTGAAAATAAAATATTTATTTCCGCGAAAGCAACGGTTTCCATTCGCGTGAAAATAAAGTATTTATTCCCGCGAAAGCATTGCTTTGTATTCGCGTGAAAATAAAATTGTTATTCCCGCAAAAGCAACGGTTTCCATTCGTGTGAAAATAAATTATTTATTCCCGCGAAAACATTGGTTTGTATTCGTGTGAAAATAAAATATTTATTCCCGCGAAAGCAACGGTTTCCATTTGCGTGAAAATAAAATGTTTATTCCCGCGAAAGCAACGATTTCCATTCGCGTGAAAATAAATTATTTATTTCCGCGAAAACAATGGTTTCCATTCGCGTGAAAATATACTAATTATTCCCGCGAAGGATTGGTTTGTATTCGTGTGAAAATAATTTTGTTATTCCCGCGAAAGCAACGGTTTCCATTCATGTGAAAATAATGCTGATTCATAGCAGTGCAACTTAAGCTATATAAGAAGCACTGTTTTCATACAGAAAGCATTCACTTCATCGTTAGTAACTGAAGGAACAAGATCTACTACATCATCATCTACTACAGCACTCCTTCTTCATCATTTGAGTTACATAGGAAACAGCTGAAGTTCAAACAACTATGTGTATAATTCATCTAATTCAAAGAAAAACAAGTCTTCATTTGTGATGTAAGTATTTATATTTTGTTTTAATTGTAATCAATTTAAACGTGAAGACATTTTCTGAACAAAAACAAGATTATTCACTATTTAAGATATCAAAAAATGCTGTATGTAAGTTTTAATTATGTTTATTCTTATTATTTCAGGGCTTCAAAATGAAAAAAGTACTCCTTCTTCATCCGAATTTTATAGAAAGCAGCTCTCAAGTTCAAACAACTAGGAATATCATTCATTTTAATTCAAAGAAAGACAAGTCTTCATTTCTGATGTAAGTATTTACATTCTATTACAATAGTAATCAATTCAAGTATATTGAAAAAAATTGAAACCTTAGTCTTTTTTTATTTTTTGCTATAAAGCATTATAATTTTTTTTTTAGAATAACAACGAACTAGATTAAAGGGAAAGAACTTTCCAACAAAACTTCAACTGGAGTAATAACTGAAGCTACTACTTGTATTATATATAAATAATGTGTCGAGTAACAAACAACAGATATGTAGCAAACACTATTTATAATGAAAAAAAAGAAATGCAAAAAACTCGGAATTGCTTTGAAAATACTAAAGACTGCACCGAATGGATAGATGATAGTTTACTCGTTACTTCGTCGTTGTTTTTACAACGAACTTTTCCTGATACCACTGCAATAACTTATGTCGTCGCAACTTATCCGGATAATCACTGTAGTCTTTTGTCATTAAAATTACAAAAAACTATTGCGCAACTTTCCCCAACGGACTTTTTCAAGTTCATTTACAATGAACTCTCTTTTTATGAAAGAGAGACTTTAATGCTTGATGAAAGTTATCGAAGAAAATCATTTCTTACAAATTGGAGACGAGTAGGTAAACATTGTGGTGAAAACATGTCTGGAGCTGGTTTCTATAACCTTGAAAAAGACAACGCTGTTCGATGTGTTTTTTGCCAAGGGGTATTACTAAACTGGAAGGATGAAGATGAACATCCGATGAAAGAACATGCTAAAAGTTTTCCGTTTTGTCGATTTGTTAGAGGATTTAACACTCACAATCGTGTGTATAGACCTAGGAAACTACTTGCAGATGAAATGAAAAACATCTCAATTGTCAAAAGTTATACGATGGAAGAACAAAAGACCAGAAGAGGAGATTTAACTGCAGAAGTATTACCTCTAGGTATATCAATTGATCGTGCTGACACACCACGTTTTGCTACTGAAACATCTAGAGAAGACAGTTTCAAACAATGGAAGGGTAAAGTCTCCATGAAACTCCTTTCCAATGCAGGTTTCTACTATACTAAGTTCGGAGATAGTGTAAAATGCTTCTTTTGCTCAGGTGAACTTAAAGAATGGGAAGAGAGCGATCTACCGTGGGAGGAACACTGTCGATGGTTCCCAGACTGTTATTTTTTACTCGGGAGTAAAGGTGAAGAGTATGTTGAGGATGTTTACATGCGAACGGAAAAAGGCAAAAGGTGTAAGCGACGGGTTGAAAAATATCAAGAAAAAGTAAAACAAATAACGCACAACAATGACACCGAAGAAATGAAACTTATTTGCAAAAAACTAGGATACAGTCAAAACGATATTGAACAAGTTTTAGTGTTAAATAGAAAACCTTTTGAGCGAATAGGTTTTATGATTGAAGCCACATATTTTTGAAAATGATTTTACAACTGTTGAGAATTCGTCAACACTGTTAAAAAATGATGCTAAATCAATTGATTCGTTAAAAAAAGATAAAGATCAAACTAAGCAAAGCAAACTCGCTCAATGTGTGTCTGAGACGCATGAAAAAAAAGTAATTGCAAATCATATCTCTCTTCCATGCGGTCATCTCATTTACTGTAGTGAGTGTAAGGAAAAAGCACTTACTGAATGCTCATCAGAAGTAAAACCTTGCCCAATCGATGGTTGTCAGGTTGAAATTAAAGCATTTATGAAGATCTACATGAGCTAGCATAACAATTAACCTCAAAAAAAAGAAAAAGTAATGAATGGTTAAATAGGTATTTCAATTTGAAAACGTATCATTCGCGTTTTGTAACTTAACGGAATAACAACAAATATGATACGTGTTGAAGATTTTGCTCACCAAGAAGCTTCCGATGCTATAGGACCTAAGACTTTTTTGGCTGAGGTTTCTGATGAAATGTTGAGGATTTATTTTACGGAGGAATGTGTATACTGTGTACTAGGAGGGAGTTTTTACAAGCAAGCAACCAATCTATCGCTACTAAACTGTTACTGTTCACACGTTGATGACAAATGTATCACTTGTAAAAGATATGCTGAAATGGTTGAAGGTGCTACACCTACCAAAAAAGAATTGGGTGATGCTATCGACTGGATTGATAGAAAACAAGTTTTGAAAAATGCTAAAATGGGTTTTTTGGTGCATGATGAATGGATTAATGCTTTTTTGGATCTTTCCACTGATGATTTGAAGTCTCCCTTTTTGTTAACAAATTTGAGAGCACGATTAAATCCCTACCTATTACCTGCTAGTCAGAGCAAACTGGCTTATCAACGTCTAAAGGATAAATTACTTGCGATAGCGGAAGGATATCCATACGCTCATACTCTTGATGAAAAAGAAGACTCAGTCAACCCGATAATAACTATTGATTCGACAAATATATCTGAAGACTCATAAAAGAACTGTTACAAAAAAGTTGCTTCATTTATCTCTGAACTACAGCAGAAACATGAGTGGAAAAACTCAAGGATTCAAGTCAATTGGTACATTGGCTGATTTTGTTCCCAAGTTCATAAGGACTCATTTTGAACACATTCCTTTAGAGCGTTCGAATCCTCTTTTTGTTCAACTCATCACCGAAGAAGTATTTTATTTTGTGTTAGGATTCAATCTAGTTCGTAAATCAATACAAAGCATGCTTTTGAGCTGTAATTGTATTTCAAGAGCAAATCCTCTCGAATGCTTAAACTGTTCTAGGAGCTTTGATCCAAAAGTATGCTGTCCGCAAGCCAAGTTGATAGATTTTGAAGATCTCAAAAGAGCGATCGAACTGATTGATATAAAGCAATGTTTGAAAGATGCTGAACTGGGTGATTTGATAGATATTTCGATTTTAAGAGGTTTGACTTCATTTCGCTGGACAGGAACACATGTTCTTTTGTCTCAATCTCGATTGGAACCATACTTACATTTTGGTAACCACTTTGATGAGATTGTTTCACATCTTCAAAATCGGTTGAGAGAGCTGAACAAGCCACTAGCCACTTACGTATAAATAGAAAAAACATCAAGAAAGAAAGTATTCAACTTTCAACACTGAAAGCAAAAACATTTTAAAAAATGAGCTGCGTATTTATCTTGCTACTGGCACTAACATTTCCCAATGTTAATGGAGTATTCTATACCAACGAAATTGATGAATGTATAGCCGGAGCTATGGATAAAAATGATGTCTTGGTTTTTTCACCTTTCGAAAGGACTATACGATATAAAGATGAAAATGGAAAAAACTGTGTGCGACTCTACCCTCCTGACTTATTATATTGTGGTTTTTTCATCCCTCAAAGCGCTTCTTGGATCTGCAAGGACACAACTTCTACAGATTCTGTGTCTTGTGATACTACAACAAAATACGTTTTGAATCAAGAGGAAGGTGAAATGGGTATTACAAATAATACGGAAGGACTTACTCAAAATACAAAAGTATATCGAAATGGGGATTTATGTGCATTTCAATACAACCGCAGACGTCTGATCTGTCCAATAAGAAGACAGTTTGAGACATTCAAATTTGCATGCATGCAATGCGCTCATTCCAATCATTCGATCAACAAGGAGCCTACAGATACCCTGACCTGCAATACACCAACAAAATACACTCTGAATCAGGAGGAATGCGCAATAGGGGTTAAAAATAATACGGAAGGTCTTACTCAAAATACAAAACTATTTTGGAATGATGAATTATGTGTATTTGAATACAACACCTCACGTTTGATTTGTCCACCAACAGAAGAGTTTGAGACAACCAACTTTGCATGTGTGGAATGCGATCATTTGACCAACGAGAAGCCGAAAATAGCTACTGTCATCACTAACATCAATGGTATTGAAGGTGTAAATTTGTCATTTTCGAGTTTTGAAAGTTTGAAATCTATTCAAAACAAGATTATCATCAGCATCACATGTCAAGGAGATAACAAAGACAAATACGATCCCAAAGTTATATATATAGAACTTTAGTTGGAGCATATTAACCAAAGTCCACCGAAATGCAAGACAGTTAACTCTAGATGATGAAAGCATAAACTAGGTTAAAAGTCTCTCACTCTGAATAAAAATGAGATATCGAATCTATCTCCTATTATTCCCAATCCTAAGCGGTTATTGTCTTGTAACAGAGATTAAACCATTCACTTTATCTCATAGAGCGTCTGGATGTTTTCAGGGAATTCTTAATATGGAAGCGGTTGATTCAGTAACTCGTATTTTAAGAAAAAGCTTAAAATATCGTATGCAAAGACTCACATGTTTCATGGAACCTACTCTCCGACGTAGAAGCTGTGACACTTATGATATGTGGCCTCAACACTACTTTGTTTGCAAAACTGATGAAGCTTTAAATTACATCCGTTTATATGATGAGGGATCACTACCTACGATTCGAAGAATAACTTCAATAATCACCATAACTCCGCAGACAACAACAACAAAAACTACAAACAAGCCAGTAGTTCCAGCTTTATCACCATCAATTTCATCTCTTCCACAAGCTCTGGGTTTAGTCGATTTAATTTTGGAACAGCCAAGCCCTACAAACTCTACTATATACAATTCTGAAGAAATCGAAACTACTACTGATTGTGTGTGTGATAGATACATCATATGCGAAAACAATTCAGTATCAATTACAAATTCAACACCGTCGATTTATAGAGTTTTTATTTATAATGATTTGGAGGGTTTTTCAAAACTTTCTCTGTCTATATCGGAAAACAGTAAACTTAAACTTGAAGAAAATCTTCTCATCATCATTGAACCTGAATGTGATGATATTTCTTGTAAAGTCATCAAATACTTTACAAATTAAAAAGTTTTTATAGACTTTAACTCTATATATTCAACTTATTACACTCTATTATGATATCTATTTTATTACATTCTCCAGTATGATGATTTTCTCAAAATTTAAGAATGTCAAAAAAATTAGATATAATGTTTTCTATTGCAATTATTTAACCATCTAGAGAGCTAATTTGATGATGTTTTTTCCAAAATTTTATACAGAAATAGTCATAAATATGCACATAATTATCCATATATTAATGAATGTATAAAAAAAGTCTGTGTATTGATTGTCATTACAAAACCTAGTGCTTTGTATTACTTACTATTTACTGACTCTAACTATATTATATGGGGAGATTTTTCTTACTTATTATATGGGGAGATTTTTCTTACTTATTATACAATAAATGTGTATAATCAAAAATTGATTCATTTTTAATCAATGTATTTATTTAATGTAGATATAACTCCTCTCTCCTCTCTCCCAAGATAACATATGAGTTCAACTTACAAAAACTTGAATGCCATACATTCAAAATCTATATGCTATAAGTTCAAATTAAGTAAAAAAATAATCAAAACTCAAATACCACTCTATGTACATAATTATCCATATATACATGAATGTATAGAAAACTAAAAAGTCTCTCCTCTCTCTCCTCTCTCTTCTCTCCTCTCTCATCTCTCCTCTTCCCTCTCCCCTCTCTCTCAAGTGACCATATGAGTTCAAATTATGTAAAAAAATTATCAAAACTTGAATGCCATATGAGTTAGAATTACGTATAGAATTTTCAAAAACTTAAATGCCATACATTCAAAATCTATACACCATATAATTTCAAATTAAGTAAAAAAATAATCAAAACTCAAATGCCACTTAAATGCCACTCAAATGCCACTCAAATGCCCCTCAAATAAAATACAATATAAACTCGGCGAATTCATCCAACGCCGTAACCCATTGCATAACCCCAGATATTAACCCCACAAAAAAACACTTGGTAGGGAGATCTGCTCATATATTACTACTTGCAGTGCTACTGCGCCTTGGGCTCCAACATTTCCTCTGCTGCAAACCTTTTTCCATTATATATTTTTGTGTTGAAATAAATAAAACAAATAAACAAATAAATAGTAATTAATAAACATAACAGTATTACAAGTGAGACAATTCCTCTCAGTTGTGATAAAAGCTTCAATGATATCGGACAAACATATTTGATGGGAGTAAAAAATATTTTGGAAAACTACCAAATAAACAAAGTTCTGCACATCAAGGTTCTTCTTAAACAAAAACCAAAACCGTTTTATACAGGACTATGTGAAGTCTCACAACCCGAAAAGAGCTGAACATCGCAACAAGTATTACTAAAAACTATCCCGTGTTCGGGAGATGTTAGTGTGAGAGATCCGGGACTACGACACATGACCAACACGTGACGGGACTTTAACAACGCTTGCGGATGATCTACCATTCCTTGTGCTGACGTGAAGCCAAGAGGACGCTATCACAAAGAGCTTAACACAAACAAGGTACAAGTAGTGACTCCTTCCTACTAGTTATATTGAATCCTGTTACAGTTAGAGATCCTGCAAAGACTACAAAGCTCTTTGGAGCTTGAAGCTTTGGTCAGAGCAAGGTACAATGCTGGTGTTGCTAACAGTGCTTTATTAGACAAGTTCACCCCCAGTGAAACTTGACAAAAACAAACAACGTACCAGCAATGCCAATTGTAACAGCTACACGTAACATAAAAGACATAATTCAGTATACACAACAAAGGACAAAACAAAAAATAATTAACACGGAACAATTATAGCCTGAAGTACCTTTTTAACCCTCTGCTATTCTGTTACTAACCTATCTTTCAAACTAGCTGGTGTTGTCACTCATTGCGACACCTCGTGGGCACAATGTGCAACTGTGAATAAACTGTGCTGCAGTAAGAGAGACTGCAGAAGCTGTAAATAACAGTTTTGCTGTAAAATGAGAATATGTATTTCCACTTTTGTGGAATATGAAGTGATACAGAATGTTGATCAAATGAAAGTTAAAATAAAGTGTTAGTTCAAAATTTCGTTTGTCAGCAATAATCATTGCTGCATCAGTTTAACTTGCCTAAATGTGCTGAAGAGGTAACTTGACAGCAGCACAACATCAGCATTTATTGATGATCGATTGGACAGAGCTGTCTGCAAGTAGTGGTAAAAGAAACGGTAAGGAGTTGTCTTTTCTTGGAAAGAGAGCATAATTTCAAGATTACTCCTACTTGTCATAAACATTGCACACAACAACACAAAACCTAGTTTGAATTCCGCACTACTAAAACTTTTGTTGTATTTCGCAATCAAACTCTAACACAATTTTTATTTCTAATTTTGTAAAAAATCTAACAGCTTATCTCAAACTGCATGTCTCAGTTTTTTATGAGAATTTAATTTGCGAAAAGATATTCGCGAACAAACTGAAGTTTTATTGTATAGAAAGTATATAATCAGCGTAGTAAATATTTGTGTAAGTCTCACCGAATGTAACTAAATGTTTTGTTTATTATAGATTATATCTCTACTAGCTAATCTCTTATAGACAACGACTAACATGCCTAGCTGATCTGTCTCCTATGGTGGCTCATAACGTTAAACGGTTTCGTTTTCAAAGCGTATGAACGGATTTGAAATAGTCCAGACGATTGCAAAGCGTCTTTTACATTGAAAATACTTGGGTAATTGTAGTAAAATAGCCCAAGAAACTTTATTTAAAAACAGGCTTGTTGGTTATAATAAATTAATCGTCAGCCTCAGCAGTTGAGGGATTCATGCTATAAAAATGTATTTCCTGTCTAGCGATAGTAAATTCTGCAAACCGTATAGTTGTTTTGTAAAGAATTCAGACGGTTTAGAAATGATTCAGATGATTTAGAGAATTACAAACCGTATAAACGCTTTAGAAAGAGTAAGAACTATTTACAAACCGTATGAACTACTTTGAAATAGTCTGAACTGTTTTAAAATAATCTAAACTATTTTGAATTAGTTGGAAAAATTTGCAAAGCACATGGATTTCGAACCAAAAGCGATCGTCATCATTTTATTTATAGCCTCTATGCAACTTTATCAACATAGACATAGATCAAAAGACATAGAGCAAATTAATTAACTGTATAAAATTGTTGTTGAATATATATAACTTCCAAAGTTAATTTTTAAATTTATAATTGGGTCGTATTTATTATTTAAAACAATTTAAAACAAATAATATTTAATAAACAAAAACATTTTATTTATTTAAAGAAAATTCAACTGTTTAGTAAAAACTAGTCCTATTGCAGGCCCAGCGCCTCGACTAGCTGCAGTGCTACTGACCACGTGGGCCTCATCATCAAGCTTTATTCATTATTCATTTCTTTCTTAAAATTTTTCACTTTCTGATTTGTTGTTCTCTGCATTCCATTTGTTTTGTTTTTCATGATGAAATAAACACACACACATTTATCAATCATCAATGGACTGTAGATCTATGATCAATAGAGCGAACTAGCAAATCGGCTCGGATTTTCCATGTCCACAAACGATTTCACAAAGCGTTCAGAAGTTTTGCAAAAGTTCAGACCATTTAAAATTCGTTCAAACGGTTTGGAAAGCGTTCAGACGTTTTAAAAGTTTCCTGTTCACCTACATCTACCTAAATATTACTGTATAGTACTATTGGTAAATAATCAGTTTATTGGTTGTCTGATTTCACCAGGAACTTAACCATAACTCAGAGTACAAACTTCTGTTGCTGGTAATTAGGTGGAAAAGAGTGATTGATTTATTTCAAAAACTCAAAAACACTCAAAGTAGTACAAACTTCTGTTGCTGGTAATTGAGTGGCAAAGAGTGATTGATTTATTTCAAAAACCCAAAAACACTCAAAGTAGTACAAACTATCAGCGGCTGGGGTATAGGCGTACTTGAAAGTAAAAGGATGTTTAAACTAAAATGGAATGCACAGATATTTTGATCAAAAGTGAAGACAATAAGTTTATAAAATATTTCAAATTGTTTGAGCTAAATGAATGGGACTGAGAGAGTGCTTGGTGTAGTTTAGTTTGAACAAAAAATTACAAAAAAAATCTATATTGAATGAACGCATTTATATACTTGCAGCACTGTCTTTGTTTCCTGCTACTACCATAATAACAATCATTAGACTTCTATATCCATCAATCATTACATGCGCAAACACATTGGTGTCTATGTGATATATTGAATGGTCAGCTTCTCAAAAATTGCATTAATGTTACGTTTGGAATAAGAAAAACTTTAAATAAAACGAAAGCAGAAGATTCAAATTAGTATAACGGTTTGAAACTTTGATGAAGAGAAAAACATGCTAGAATTCGAATTTTAGTATAGTTGTTGTAATACATAACAACAACAAAATTATGTATCTGGATTGTGCGATATTTGACCAGAAACTATCAGGCAACATCAAACATAAACAAAGAGTTATCTTGAAAAGCTATAAAAGCTATTAGATAATATCATGTGGCCTCAACTGAACACTAGCTTGTTTTGTAAAATGCTGTCAAGTTTTGTCAGATTTCTAACTAACTGATCTGTGCAGTGCAAAACCTGGCAATGATCCAAGCCTTTAGCAATGCAGTGTGAAAAGGAAACAAAACATATATTTGGTAGTTTTGTGTTTTTTTCTAAGTTAGAGTTGTCTTCAATACCAGAGAAGCAATTGTACCTTAAAACAAAAGGCAGGCATAGGATTTTGGTAAGAGTCGACTAACATGCCAATTAAGTGTGTACACTACAGAGTGGGGGTTTAAGTAAATACTTCTACTAAATGCTTACTTATCAACAACATAGGGTGGAGTGGCTGGTAACAAATAGACTGGAGTGGCTGGTAACAAATAAACTGGAGTGGTTGGTATCTAATAGACTGGAGTGGGTGGTAACAAATAGACTAGAGTGGCTGGTAACAAATAGACTGGAGTGGCTGGTAACAAATAGACTGGAGTGGTTAGTAACAAATAGACCGGAGTGGCTGGTAACAAATAGACTGGGGTGGCTGGTAACAAATAGACTGGAGTAGTTGGTAACAAATAGACTGGAGTAGTTGGTAACAAATAGACTGGAGTGGCTGGTAACAAATAGACTGGGGTGGCTGGTAACAAATAAACTGGAGTGGTTGGTATCTAATAGACTGGAGTGGGTGGTAACAAATAGACTAGAGTGGCTGGTAACAAATAGACTGGAGTGGCTGGTAACAAATAGACTGGAGTGGTTAGTAACAAATAGACCGGAGTGGCTGGTAACAAATAGACTGGGGTGGCTGGTAACAAATAGACTGGAATGGTTGGTAACTAATAGACTGGAGTGGGTGGTAACAAATAGACTGGAGTGGTTGGTAACTAATAGACTGGAGTGGGTGGTAACAAATAGACTGGAGTAGTTGGTAACAAATAGACTGGAATGGTTGGTAACTAATAGACTGGAGTGGGTGGTAACAAATAGACTGGAGTGGCTGGTAACAAATAGACTGGAGTGGCTGGTAACAAATAGACTGGAGTGGCTGGTAACAAATAGAGTTTATTAAAGTAAAAAGAAACAAAACAAAACAATACATAATACATAACTTAAAAAAGACTGGACAGTGTGTGGGTTTGGTAGAAGAGGTCGGTGTCGAAGGCGGCATATTCTGGTCCTAGCTGTCAGTGGCTGAGACCACTACACCTTCGGTTACCACAGGAAGTGCTGGAGACCATGGATGATAACTTCTTTGAATTCTGGTGATCTTATTATGTTGAGTCCAAGGGAGGAAATGTACTTGCACATTTGTGTTTTTCCATTCCCCCCTTGGACCTCATGGCCTCCAGCTACATGAAGGCAGGGTTGGCCAGCAACCACTGCCTCCATGTATGTTGGTGCTGTGATAACCGAATTAGTAGCGGTCTCTTGGTTGGTGGCTGGTAGTAGTTGTATCGAGTTTTGGTGTAGATGGCTGGTTTGTTTAACCACTGACAGCGTTGGACCAGAGTGTAGGCTGATGGATGCTTGATTATAGTTTGTAGATGGTATGAAGGCCGCCTTCGACAACCGATACTGCCCGAGCGTGTGCATATAGTCCTCAGTAGATCTACAACATGTACAAAATATTGTTTAGTCAATGAAGTTATGTATATACAAGTGTACAAGCACAAATACATGAAATAAAACAGAGACAGCAGTGGTAACTAGTACACTTACATTGGTAGAGGACTATATGTCCTTGGATCACCCCACGGGTCAAACTCCTCTTCTTGATCTTCTTCTCCATCCCCGTGGGGTGATCCGCTCGGGCAGCACGCCGGGTGCGGATCTTCTTTCTCATATTCTTTTACTAACATCACCTCTTTTATCCGCATCCGGCGCTCTCTTCTACCATAATGAGGGTCCTCACCCTCCTCATCGTCCTGTGCAAACCAACATACTATATACTATAGCTATAGAGTATTCCTACTCGAGGTGTTACGCAGTAGCTCATAGGCCTGCCCTTAGACAAGAATATTTAAAATAATTAAAATATAATCACACTTACATGAAAGACAGTCAGTGCACAGTAGGTTTCCATCGCTAAAGAGTAGTTTTATCAGGTTGTGCAAGATTTGCTGTGAGAGAACATCTGATGCAGGAGCTCTGCTGAGCTGGCCTTTTATACTTTTGCTGACAATCAGGACAATCAAACTCTTGTGATTGGCTGTCTTAGCAATAGGCAGCCAATCAAACAAAGTTTTCAATGGAGCCATCACTAAAGTCTGTCATGAGCCAATCAAATGTCTTTCCTTTATGACACTCATTAGAATGCATAATATTTCTTAAGAATTTGAACAATTTTTCTCAAAAAGTACACATAATTTTAAAAACGAAAAACCAATTTATATTCGAGCCAAACAAGAAAAAAAATTGTGAGTAGACACACATCAAAGACGTAAAAGTGCAGGAAGGGAAAAACTTTGTTTTTTATTTTGTGAATTTATCTCAGTAAATTTTATTACTACTGAGTTATTTTCCACACTTTTGCTGAACCAAAATCTGAAGAAACACGACTAACAGACTAGAGAAAGCTATCTGGCATAGAAACACTAGCCCTATTTGTCAAATATAAAATACTACTGTAATGATTTTCCGTGTGTGTTAAGAGGAGAAACGGTTACTGGTACTGCAAGAGTGCTATATCTACTGGCTTCCTCTGTATTTCGTGGTAGCGATGGCTACAGAGTGTCGAGGCAGTATGGTCTCTCTGATACGGATAGTACTGAATGCTGCTAACTAGCAGACACGACTAAGTTCAGCAACTGGCCAAACGGATTCCACAAGTTTAACAGGGTAGCAGTACTTTATTCTTACTTGCTACTGAAAAAAAACGCACAGAACTGGACACTAAGTATTAGCGTCCACAAACGGATCACGAAATATGACGTCACACGTCAAAAGCATTGATATAAATATTTGTAGTACCTATTTTTTTTCAGTTTCCAAATATTCGGGAATTACTAAATTTTTAATAACTTGGGACCACAGGCTGCTAGAAACAAAATTTTAAAAGGGTTTAATAGGATACACTTTGCCAAACGAGATTAACCAATCACTGCACTTCTTACATATCTGTAGTTTTAGGAAAAATTGTCTGGAAATGACGTTGTAAACGTGACTTTTCCCAGTGTGCCTATGGACCATATGATTTTAGTTTATGTTATATCACTAGCATGTCTTATTACCGACCTGTTGATATACTATTTTTTATAGATCATTTACATCTGGAGGTAGGAAAATAGATTTAATAATTCTCTTGCCAAATAAAAACGGAATTTTTTTTAATATTTATTATCATGAAGCAATTAGTAACTAACCGCAAATTAATTACGCTTGCTTGGTCTTGCGTCACGGATTTCACTCTAATGTATCAATAATGAGGCGTAAAACTAACCGCAATGCGAACATGAAACAAACTAGTTTTGGTGCTGAGAGGGTCATTTTTAAAACTCATTTTCTCAGTAACTATCAATGAGAGACAAAAACTTTACTACTATTGTGACTGCAAGATATGATTCTACGTCATGATATGTTTTTTAACGTCCCAAGGCTGATTTGAAAAATATGTTTGTATTGGCTATAAGTATGCGTATAAAATAACAGCAAGTCTCTGAATAGGTATTGACGAATAGTCCAATATGTCTGGCAGTACAGTTTTCTTGGCTGGTCGTTACTACTCTGAATCCTAAGCTTCTCTTCTCAATGCGCCTTCCAAGGTATTCCCCTGGTAGTTCCAACGATTCCTCAGCTTCTGAGACTGGTGCTGGCTAGTTTTGAACGCTAGCTAAGACACACAAACAGTAACTAGACAATACTAGTTTGTTTGAGACATGAGCTCTATCTAATCGAGTATCTAATTGTATTTGCCCTGCTGGGCTGCATGCAACTCTATATAAAGGGAGTGCAAAACTATGTAAGAATAAAAATATATGATTGGCTAAATAGATTGAGCAATAAAAACAAGGTAGCATGACACAAGCGTCAAAGTTATAAATAAATAAAGAAGCGAGAAAGTCCTTCCTGCGCTTGGCTGTAGTGAAGTGGTAGCTCAGCTGCACTCTTGATCAGTCAGGCATAACTTCTACTAGTGCAAGCGGTAGTGTAGTCTTGGATATATATGGTGGTTAGTATAGGTTTAGTAGCAGAGGTTGAGATTATTGCAGCCCTGTGCAATTCCATTACAATACTTTATATCTATAAATTAAATAAAATTACCCAATAGATAGAAAGTAGATAATAAACATTCTATATAAACTAACTTGTGTCTTGTAACAATTACTAGGTTGTGGTAAATCTCTGCTGGAAGTATTGGGTGTGTGAGACAGACTGTATTCTACTGCAATAGACATCAACTATTGGCTGATAGATAGTGTCCTGTATGTCTTTGGATGTCTATGGAACGGTGAGGTTTTGTAGTACAAGTTTAGTTACTGTATTTAGCTGTAGAAAGCTTGCTTGTATGGAAATGCTCAGCAATTATGTTATATTCTGTTTGTTATATCTAGATCACTTGTTGGAGTGAAGGTCACACAAAGGTGAATATAGGACATGACATAGATGAATAACTCAAGTAACTGCACCAGGAAGTTGTGACAAAGCCAATAAAGTCAACAAAGTCCATTATCATATTGGCCTAGACTTTGGTGAGTTTTATATAGCCTTAGTTTTCTGTAGCTTCTATTACAGCTGTGGTGTTTGTGTGTAGCAAATGCTATTCAGTCACTTTGTGTATAAACTGTGGAGTAGGAAATTTTTATATGATGACTTCTGATAATTTGGCATTAAACCAGGTTAATATGATTTTACGTTTGCGATAAACGTGCCACACGAGCCAGATGATCACCCCTATTCGCCATTCTGTCACGCAGGATGGTACATCCGGTGCTGGATGAAGCAGAATGGACATGATCAATTTTTTGTTCTGTCCGTCACGCTGTGAATTGTTGATTAATGCACAGCGATTCCATTTGACAAGGTTTTATTGACTTTCCACGCATTTGAAAAGATTGTATATATTTCTAATATAATAGTAGATATTATAATAATTTCATGATCGTTGGTGTTTATCTGAAACTAACGCCAGCAGGTAATTTTTAAAATAAATAACATCAGTGGTAAAAAAAATTAGAAAGCATAAAAGTTATAAATGATGATGGATTGTATAACGAATAATAATAAATTATTAACTGATTGACCAGTAAGAATAATCTTGGCAATAAAAAGTAGGTTTTAATAAAAATAAATGTTATAAGAATAATCAGCAACAGGAACGCATTAAGGGTGCTTTCGGCTGCGTCGCATTTGATTTATTTCTATTATTATGTCACATATAAATAAAAATATAAATATAATAAAATAAATAAAAATAAAAATGCATGAATAAACGCTACATAAATAATTACTTGGGCATGAAGCGACCTTATTATTTACCTGAAGAATACAGCACATGATAAGCTGCACAATAAAAAATAATGTCATGTCGCATATGGCCGAACGCCACACATATCACTTTACAGAGAAAATAAAATAATAAACCAGTCGCATAAAACAATTGTCGACCTTGACATGCATACACCTAGCTTGGAACCAAGCACACCATAAACACTGGGCCGACAGGAATTCGACACACATCAATGACAGCGAGTGTGCCTGCGCTAAAACATTTTTGTTGCCTCTCAGCCGAACAGTGTCAAATACAATGAAAATCATTTCTGTATGCGACAAATCGCTGTATTCGTTTAGGCTATTAAAATAATAGAAAATATTCACTATAGAATAAATTCGGCACACCTCGCCGAACGCTGTCGCATATTATATTGAATGCGATCTCTCCGCCGAACGTCGTCGCATCGACAAAATAATCTGACGCGTTCGCTGAACGATCTCGCATTTGTATTAGAAATGCGACAGCACGCCGAATGCCGTCGCTTTAACAATTCATTTATTACCAAATGCAACGCAGCCGAAAGCACCCCTAATATTAATACTCCTCTTATTCGCTCAATCGAACACTACGTCTATCTGTTCGGTTGGCAGTCAAGGTCGTGTGGCATGCTATCTGTCACCAGACTCTGCCTCTGGTTACCAAAGGCACGCTTGTTGGCAAGGGCATTCGTGTGCACTAAATTATGAACCATTTATCAAATGTTGCTGTATGCTTTTTTCGTAAAGGAGAGTTGTCTTCTCTCAAGAGAAGTTATTGTATTTTATTACAAATTACAGGTTGGGAATGTTTAGAAAAGACGACTAACATGCCATCAGAAGCTCACATTACATTATCCTGCAGACAAGTACAACATCTACCAAATGTTTGCTCACCAACAACAGAGCCTGGAGTGGGTCGAGTGAGTAATAATCTTAGTCAGAAAAAAGAACAAGACACATAAATTGAAATCATAAAGAGGTGACATTGTGCTGGTTCGATAGAAGAGTTCGGTGTTGGATGCAGCATAATCTCCCATCGCTGATGAAGTTTGTGATCATGACGATTTTGGTTGCCGCAGGAAATGCCGGAGTCCATCGAAGAAGACTTTTTGAACACCTTTAGATGTTATTTTGATCTGTCCAGTCGAAGGGAGGTAATGTACCTGCATATTTCTGTGTTTCCATTCCCACCTTGGACCTCATGGTCTCCAGCTACATAAAGGCAGTGTTGGCCTGCAACCACTGTCTCTATGTAAGTTGGTGCGGTGGTAATTGAATTAGTAGCGATCTCTTGGTTGGTGGCTGATAGTTGTTGAAGTGAGTTGTGTAGTGTATAGATGCTTTACCTAGCCACTGACAGCATCCAACCAAAATGTCTGCTGATTTTGTAATGTTTAGCAAAACGGAAATGACGTAATTTAACATTTCTGCATGCCCATTACTTTCTTGCACTTCTGCGTGTCTGTTTTACCCTGCGCTTCATATCAGGTTTTTATATTTTCAAATTCCCTTAGTCTTAGAGGCCATGGTCTCCAGCTACATGAAGGCAGGGTTTGTCAACCACCCTCCATATAAGTTTGTGCTGTGGCAACTGAATTAGTAGCAATCTCTTGGTTGGTGGCTGGTAGCGTGTTGGCACAATGTAAGTTTATTTGATGTTTTAGGAGTTGAGGTAGATTTATTATTATTTTGGTAGGAATTATCTTCAAGTGTTTGATTTGCCTCTGGTAGAATCCGACTATATTGTAAGTTGATGTTGGTAGTTTTGTGTGTTGTGGTGGGTGGTATGTGGGCCACCTTAGACTACCGATACTGAGTGAGATTTGTATGAGAACGTTTGATGAGTGAGTGAAGGTTGGTTTGCCAACAACTGCCTCCATGTAAGATGGTTCTGTAGTAACTAAACTAGTAGCAATGAGAGGACATTGTACTATATTATAATAGAGAACTTGTACTACTTCTACATCTCCTTGAGTGGATCTACTTGGGTGGTACATCTACTTGGGTGGTACATCTCCTTGAGTGGATCTACTTGGGTGGTACATCTACTTGGGTGGTACATCTCCTTGAGTGGATCTACTTGGGTGGTACATCTTTTTGGGTGGTAAATCTACTTGGGTGGTACATCTACTTGGGTGGTACGTCTACTTGGGTGGTACGTCTACTTGGGTGGTACGTCTACTTGGGTGGTACATCTACTTGGGTGGTACATCTACTTGGGTGGTACATCTACTTGGGTGGTACATCTACTTGGGTGGTACATCTACTTGGGTGGTACATCTACTTGGGTGGTACATCTACTTGGGTGGTACATCTACTTGGGTGGTACATCTACTTGGGTGGTACATCTACTTGGGTGGTACATCTACTTGGGTGGTACATCTACTTGGGTGGTACATTTATTGACTCCATTCCCTGACAAGCTCATAGAAATGCTGCCACTCATGCTAAGAGAAACAGCAGATGCAGCGAGTGGTTCAACACAGGATGTTACATCAGCCATGAACACCTTCTAGTGACATCCAGTGCAGTTTTATGTAACTCATTCTTTACATAGCCATTTCTTCAATCAAGTATTTTATATTTTAATGGCTTTACTTTGTTAATAACTAATAAATATCACAACTAAACACACTTTCTGATTCCTGCTAACAATTCCACAAATGAAGCGGATGAGCAAATAACAACTGCTAACAATTAATTCAGATGTCTGTATTTTTATCTGGCATTTTAGTCATTATATAATACTGTAGTGGATTTTGGGGGGCCGACCAAACGTCCACCAACAACGCCTCACTCTAGAGGTCAACTTCCAACAGAGGAGTATGCCAACTCCACAACTGTTCCCGGAGCCCACGGCTCAAACGTACAACTCAATGACTTGTTGAGTAAACCATACTTTATTACACAGCGTAACCAGCAATGTATAATAAGGGTAAATGTATCATGCTACTTGGCTTAAGCACAGGTAGAATCCCAATACAATACAAAGAGTCTAGTGAGATGTTCTGCCTTTTATAGGCAGAGCATAATTAAAACATATGCCCAAACAAGGGGCAACAAATCAGTAATGGCAGGAAGTGTTTACTCTAATCAGATCATAAGATATAAATATGCAATACAGTCATTGGCTAATATGAGGTTAAATATGAAGGGCGCCCAGAAGTAGGGGGCGGAGCTTCTCAGTCAATCTTGCTTACTCATGGTGGTGCAATGAGTAGCCCTGGTTCTTGGTCCTTATGGCTTGTGGTCCTTGGCTTTGTCTTGTTTGAGGACAGCTATGTTGCAGAGTCGGGCTCCTGCACCTTTGGTATTAATTTCGGTTCTCAGGCTATCGTAGAACTTTGCTCACCGACCCGGTATAGGTTTGGTAGTGGCACTGCAGGGCCGGTAGTACATGCTGCAGGGCCGGCAGGGTGAGCTGCAGGGCCGGTGGTACCTCTGCAGGGCAGGCAGTGAATGCTGCAGGGCAGGCAGTGAATGCTGCAGGGCAGGCAGTGAATGCTGCAGGGCAGGCAGTGAATGCTGCGAGGCAGGCAGTGAATGCTGCAGGGCAGGCAGTGAATGCTGCAGGGCCGGTGGGGTTTCTACCGGCTTACTTGTTCGTGTTCTGGCTGTGCCAGGCTCAGTTTAGGCTTGCCTGACACCCAGCAGTTGTCAGGGGGACATTGCGCAAAGATAGTGGTCACAAAAATCCACCACATTACAATGCAGTGTTTGCCAAGAGTTAATACTCAGCACCTGAACCAATCAGTATATGACAGCACCTTAAACTTGAAAAATAAAACTGACAGCAAGTTCTGAGCTTGTAGTTAGGCCTGGTTCATGGTATGATTAAAGATAAAACTCTCTGCTAATGGTGTACAAGAGTACTGAGACTATAGATGTTTTCCAAAAAAAAGCCTAGCATTTGTTTGATATTCTACCTTGTTTCTACAATTTGAGAATATCAACAGTTTGCAAAAACATTACTAGGAGTTTTCTTCTTCAACAAAGAGGGCACAACTACACAAAAAACCAAATTCATTTCTATTGCCTCTGAATGATGGAAAGAACATGGGTTTAGTCGAATGGAATTACTTGGCACTTGGTCTTCGACAGAGCAGGTAGTGCTTTTTGAGAGCTCTCTGTACTTAGCTTTCAGTGAGCTGTGATAGACTTTGCGTATTTGGGATTATTGCTTAAGGATATCAAGTATCTATTCCACAAGAAAAGCCAAGCTCAGGACTTGAAATAGGGGAAGTAAATTGGTTTGATAGACCGTGAACTGCTCATAAGTTTAGTAAAATTCTGTTTCATGATGACTAGAAGTAAACCCTCAGCTAGCTCTACACCTTCAAAAACAAGCAAAACAACTATTAACGAACAGCTAGATCTCATTTTCAACGACTAGATAAATTTGAAAATAGATTGTGTAAAGTAAATTAGAGCATGAACAACAAGAAATTTCCAAGGGGCTAAACTTTAGATCAACACAAGTGCGAGATTTGAAAGATGGACTGAAAAATGTAAAAGCTGTTAACTTTGAGGAAGAAATTGAATCAAACTAAGTCACCAGGCTGACAGGAAAAATGTGATTATTGATGGCATTCCTTACAGGACTAATGAAGATCTCTTCAGTGCATTACAAAAGTTCTCAGAAAAGATTAATTGTGAGATCAACCCAAGCACTGACATAAACAATCTGTACAGAATTAAACAATCTAATAAAATAGTAGTGCAATTCCTGCAGATTTGTAAGAGGGATACTTTTTACTCTTGTAGTAGAAATACAAAAGTTTTAGCTAATGATTTGGCTTTCAAATAAAATAAGAAAAGATTTATGTAAACAAAATGTTGACACCAAAGCAAGCTGCACTTTTTCACGAAGTTCACACTTGTAAAACAGCAAATGATTATAAGTTTGCTTGGACAAAACATCCATGCATCTTCTTACGAAAGACTCATAGTGCTGATAGTCTTTACATATGTAACATAGATGAGTTATGTAAGTCAAAGTAGGACCCTTTTTAGTTTAAATAATTTATTGTATATTGTATCTGCTTTTCATGCCTGTAGCAACATGCCAGGAATATTAAGTAAACAGTTTTTGGTGAGAGTAAATGACTTTCCGCTCACTATACTAAATGTTATTGTTTAAAGTATGCGTTCAAATTTTGAAAACTTTGTTGTCGTAGTATCCAAACCTTTTGATCTAATTTGTTTGACAGATACTATTTTGTATAATGACGCGATTGAAAATTATTGTTTGAATGGTTATTATTTCGTAGGTGAGCAACCAGAGGAGGAGGTGTGTGGGTCTATGTGCGCAGTGGTGCTGCAGAGGCATTCAAGCGTGTTTGCGTCACTATTGCTGGTACAGAGTGGTTGATGCTCAAGTTGATGGGTGGCATCTTTGGGGGGTTTGGACCGTGAATCTGCCTTACAGTGATCTGTCGGCGGCCCTCCACAGACACCGGTGCCTTTCTCTGCAATCTTGGGCGACATACTCTTAACAACGTAGGTCTCCGTCATGTTATCTTCGGTGACATAAATATTGATACACTGAAATCTGACTCGGTAAGCATTGATTACCTTAACACTCTTGCTTGTGCTAGCTCAGACAACATCATAACTATACCTACCTGAATAGATTCTTGTCTTGACCATATTAACATAAATTTTAATAACCAAATTGTGAAGTCAGGAACAATCGTTACCAGAATAGCTGATAACATACACAATTTTGTTAGCTTTGAATGTGATAAAAGTTATCTTATGCCATCCAGAAAAACCAAAGCTCCCAACCATAAAAACTTTAGCGCAGAAAAGTTTATAAACGATTTGAAAAACGTAAATTGGACAAGAATCGTTTATTCCGAGTCAGATGGTAACAATATGTATGATAACTTTGCTAAATGTTTTATGAGCATGTGTTACAAACACGCGCCTCAAGAAACCTCCAAAACTAACTCATATAAAAAATATCAAAAGAACCCTGGGATCAAACCATTTTGAAATTAATAAACAAAAAAAGATAATATCTATAAACAAACTTTGAATTCACCATTTAACATCATGTTGAAACTTAAACTTAAGAAGATAAAAAGCTATGTTAGTAAAGTAATTTGAGATGCAAAATCACAGTATTTCAAAAACATATTTCAAACTTCGGACCCTGGAAAATACTGGAAAATTATAAATGCACAATTGGGAAAACAGTATGCAAACACCTTTGCAATTCCCAAGACGCTTTGCCATAACAATATACAGTATAATAATGACCAAGAAATAGCTGACTGTTTCAATGATTATTTTACATTGTTTCGAGCCAACTTAGCTAGTAAACTTAAAAGTCACCCAGAAACAGAAAACCAAAGTCTTACAGTAGACAAACCAAGGCTTAGTTTCAGCTTTGCTGATGGTGATAATGTAGTTTTTGAGGCACTTTTGAGTAACATTAATCTACAGAAAGCTTCTGGATTTGACGACATGCCAGCTAAATTACTGAAAACCAGTGCAAATATCTTAGCTGTACCATTAGCCCATATTGTAAACAAATGTTTTATTTGTGGTAAATTTCCTGATTCTTTAAAGATAGCAAAAGTAAAACCATTACATAAAAATGGCTCAACAACAGACTGTTCAAATTATAGATGGATATCTATTCTACCAACTTTGAGAAAGTTTTGAACAAATTATAGGCAATCAATTAGTAGATTTCCAGGAGAAAACCAGCATACTCAATCACCAACAAGATGGGTTCAGAAAAATCAAAAGTACATCTTGTGCTCTCATAAAGTTTACAGATAAAATACGGGAGGCAATGAGTAATGGCACTTCTGTCTTTGGGAGCATTTATAGATTTTAGTAAAGCTTTTGGTACAATCGATCATTTTATTCTACTAAACAAGCTCAAGTTTCTGAATTTTCGAACATCTGCATTGATCTCATCTCTAAGTATCTTTCACACCGTAGCCAACTGACTATGGTAAATGAGACACTTTCTAGATTCTGTGACTTTACGTGAGGTGTACCACAGGGTTCCATCCTGGGCCCAACTTTGTTTTTACTTTACATAAACGATCTACCCAATGTTACATAATGTTTTGACCCTATTCTGTATGCTGATGATATTAATCTTTTTTTTGAGAGTAAAGACAAACGAACGTGTGGACAAAATAAATGAAATATTAAAACTTGTGAAAAACTGGTGCGACTCAAACAAACTTTCTTAAAATCTAGATAAAACTAATTACATTGTGTTAAAAACTCACAAAAACACACACTCATTAAAAAGTAATTTAATTAAAATACACAATTTTTAGTTGGAAGAGGAATCCTCAATAAAACTTTTGGGTGTTGAACTTGACAACATTTCATTTTGGAACTTACAAATTAAAAAACTTTGCAAAAACACTAAGACCTAACATAGGAATACTATTTAAATGCTTGAGCTTTTTACTAAGAAAAATGATGCTTTTTATTTATAACTGATCCATTAATTCAAAAATTAGCTATTGCGTTGAATCCTGGCGAAATGCTGGAACCATTTATTTTAACCAAATCGACCTTCTGCAAAAAAAATTAATAGAAAAATCTGTTACTAACTCACACAGTACCTCTGTTCCAAAACTCACTAATTTTACCTGTTCACTCAATATACAAATACAAACTACTAATACTTGCTCACAAAATTTTCTACTCTACCCAATCTTACTTGCATCACAATTACTTGACTCGTGCTTCCCAACTTAACCTACTTCTACCAAAATCTACCACTGCTGCGGGACATCGCAGAGTGAGTTACCGGTGTGTTTCTATGTGGAATGGGCTGCCCAGTTCGATTTGATCTATTAGGGAGGAGAATCCCTTCAGGCAAGCTCTGAGCCGTCATCTACTCAACATGATGTAGAGATGACTGCTGACTGCCAGCATACCAGGCCTGGCGCCCCGACTAGCTGCAGTGCTACTGCGCCTTGGGCTCCAACATTTCCTCTGCTGCTAACCTTTTTCCATTATATATTTTTGTGTTGAAATAAACAAAACAAATAAACAAATAAGTAGTAATTAATAAACATAACAGTATTACAAGTGAGACAATTCCTCTCAGTTGTGATAAAAGCTTCAATGATATCGGACAAACATATTTGATGGGAGTAAAAAATATTTTGGAAAACTACCAAATAAACAAAGTTCTGCACATCAAGGTTCTTCTTAAACAAAAACCAAAACCGTTTTGTAGATGAGTAAGTGAAGTCTCACAACCCGGAAAGAGTTGAACATCGCAACAAGTATTGACTAAAAACTATCCCGTGTTCGGGAGATGTTAGTGTGAGAGATCCGGGACTACGACACATGACCAACACGTGACGGGACTTTAGCAACGCTTGCGGATGATCTACCATTCCTTGTGCTGACGTGAAGCCAAGAGGACGCTATCACAAAGAGCTTAATACAAACAAGGTACAAGTAGTGACTCCTTCCTACTAGTTATATTGGATCCTGTTACAGTTAGAGATCCTGCAAAGACTACAAAGTTCTTTGGAGCTTGAAGCTTTGGTCAGAGCAAGGTACAATGCTGGTGTTGCCAACAGTGCTTTATTAGACAAGTTCACCCCCAGTGAAACTTGACAAAAACAAACAACGTACCAGCAATGCTAATTGTAACAGCTACACGTAACATAAAAGACATAATTCAGTATACACAACAAAGGACAAAACAAAAAATAATTAACACGGAACAATTATAGCCTGAAGTACCTTTTTAACCCTCTGCTATTCTGTTACTAACCTATCTTTCAAACTAGCTGGTGTTGTCACTCATTGCGACACCTCGTGGGCACAATGCGCAACTGTGAATAAACTGAGCTGCAGTAATAGAGACTGCAGAAGCTGTAAATAACAGTTTTGCTGTAAAATGAGAATATGTATTTCCACTTTAGTGGAATATGAAGTGATACAGAATGTTGATCAAATGAAAGTCAAAATAAAGTGTTAGTTCAAAATTTCGTTTGTCAGCAATAATCATTGCTGCATCAGTTTAACTTGCCTAAATGTGCTGAACAGGTAACTTGACAGCAGCACAATATCAGTATTTATTGATGATTGATTGGACAGAGCTGTCTGCAAGTAGTGGTAAAAGAAACGGTAAGGAGTTGTCTTTTCTTGGAAAGAGAGCATAATTTCAAGATTACTCCTACTTGTCATAAACATTGCACGAAACAACACAAAACCTAGTTTGAATTCCGCACTACTAAAACTTTTGTTGTATTTCGCGATCAAACTCTAACACACTTTTTATTTCTAATTTTGTAAAAACTCTAACTGCTTATCTCAAACTGCATGTCTCAGTTTTTTATGAGAATTTAATTTGCGAAAAGATATTCGCGAACAAACTGAAGTTTTGTGGTACAGAAAGTATATAATCAGTGTAGTATATATTTGTGTAAGTCTCACTGAATGTAACTAAATTTTTTGTTTATTATAGATTATATCTCTACCAACCAATCTCTTATAGACAACGACTAACATGCCTAGCTGATCTGTAACCTGTTCACCTACATCTACCTAAATATTACTGTATAGTACTATCAATACTAGTTTATTGGTAAATAATCAGTTTATTGGTTGTCTGATTTCACCAGGAACTTAACCATAATTCAGAGTACAAACTTCTGTTGGTGGTAATTGAGTGGCAAAGAGTGCTTTGTCTATTTCAAAAACCCAAAAACACTCAAAGTAGTACAAACTATCAGCAGCTAAAGTATAGGCGTACTTGAAAGTAAAAGGATGTTTAAACTAAAATGGAATGCACAGATATTTTGATCAAAAGTGAAGACAATAAGTTTATAAAATATTTCAAATTGCTTGAGCTAAATGGGACTGAGAGAGTGCTTGGTGTGATTTAGTTTGAACCGGAAAATACAAAAATGATTATATATTGAACGCATTAAAATTAAAATTAAAATGATCTTATCTTCGATTTTTGAGTTAGAGCCATCTTTTGCATTTATATACTTGCGGCACTGTCTTTGTTTCCTGCTACTACCATAATAACAATCATTAGACTTTTATAGCCCTCAATCATTATGTGTGCACACACACCGATGTCTATGTGATATAGTCAATGGTCAGCATCTCAAGAACTGCTGTAATGTTACATTTGGAATAAAAAAGCTTTAAATAAAATGAAAGCGTAAGATTCAAATTAGTATAACGGTTTGAAACTTTGATTATATATCTGGATTGCACATTATTTGACCAGAAACTATCAGGCCACATCAAACATGAACAAAGAGTTATCTTGAAAAGCAATAAAAGCTATTAGATAATATCATTGGCCTCAACTGAACACTAGTTTGTTTTGTAAAATGCTGTCAAGTTTTGTCAGATTTCTAACTAACTGATCTGCGCAGTGCAAAACCTGCCAATAATCCAAGCCTTTAGCAATGGAGTGTGACAAGGAAACAAAACATATATTTGGTAGTTTTGTGTTTTTTTTATGTTAGAGTTGTCTTCAATACCAGAGAAGCAATTGCACCTTAAAACAAAAGGCAGACATAGGATTTTGGTAAGAGTCGACTAACATGCCAATTAAGTGTGTACACTACAGAGTGCGGGTGTTACGTAAATACTTCTACTAAATGTTTACTTATCAACAACATAGGGTGGAGTGGCTGGTAACAAATAGAATGGAGTGGCTGGTAGCAAATAGAAAATTTATTAAAGTAAAAAAACAAAAACAAAACAATACATAATACATAACTTAAAAAAGACTGGACAATGTGTGGGTTTGGTAGAAGAGGTCGGTGTCGAAGGCGGCATATTCTGGTCCTAGCTGTCAGTGGCTGAGACCACTACACCTTCGGTTACCACAGGAAGTGCTGGAGACCATGGATGATGACTTCTTTGAATTCTGGTGATCTTATTATGTTGAGTCCAAGGGAGGAAATGTACTTGCACATTTGTGTTTTTCCATTCCCCCCTTGGACCTCATGGCCTCCAGCTACATGAAGGCAGGGTTGGCCAGCAACCACTGCCTCCATGTATGTTGGTGCTGTGATAACCGAATTAGTAGCGGTCTCTTGGTTGGTGGCTGGTAGTAGTTGTATCGAGTTTTGGAGTAGATGGATGGTTTGTTTAACCACTGACAGCGTTGGACCAGAGTGTAGGCTGATTGTTGCTTGATTATAGTTTGTAGATGGTATGAAGGCCGCCTTCGACAACCGATACTGCCCGAGCCTGTACATATAGTCCTCAGTAGATCTACAACATGTACAAAATATTGTTTAGTGAATGAAGTTATGTATATACAAGTGTACAAGCACAAATACATGAGATAAAACAGAGACAGCAGTGGTAACTAGTACACTTACATTGGTAGAGGACTATATGTCCTTGGATCACCCCACGGGTCAAACTCCTCTTCTTGATCTTCTTCTCCATCCCCGTGGGGTGACCCGCTCGGGCAGCACGCCGGGTGCGGATCTTCTTTCTCATATTCTTTTACTAACATCACCTCCTTTATCCGCACCCGGCGCTCTCTTCTACCATAATGAGGGTTCTCACCCTCCTCATCGTCCTGTGGAAACCAACATACTATATACTATAGCTATAGAGTATTCCTACTCGAGGTGTTACACAGTAGATCATAGGCCTGCCCTTAGACAAGAATATTTAAAATAATTAAAATATAATCACACTTACATGAAAGACAGTCAGTGCACAGTAGGTTTCCATCGCTAAAGAGTAGTTTTATCAGGTTGTGCAAGATTTGCTGTGAGAGAACATCTGATGCAGGAGCTCTGCTGAGCTCGCCTTTTATACTTTTGCTGACAATCAGGACAATCAAACTCTTGTGATTGGCTGTCTTAGCAATAGGCAGCCAATCAAACAAAGTTTTCAATGGAGCCATCACTAAAGTCTGTCATGAGCCAATCAAATGTGCCTTCCTTCATGACACTCATTAGAATGCATAATATTTCTTAAGAATTTGAACAATTTTTCTCAAAAAAGTACACGTAATTTTGAAAACAAAAAACCAATTTATATTTGAGCCGAACAAGAAAAAAAATTATGAGTAGACACACATCAAAGACGTAAAAGTGCGTAACAAACTAGAGAAAGCTATCTGGCGTAATAGCTCCAGCCCTATTTGTCAAGTATAAAATATTTTATATCTATAAATTAAATAACATTTCACAATAGTTAGAAAGTAGATAATAAACAACAATCTATATAAAGTAACTTGTGTTTTGTGTGTTGCGGTGGGTGGTATGTGGGCCACCTTAGACTACCGATACTGACTGAGATATGTATGAGAATGCTTGATGAGTGAGTGAAGGTTGGTTTGTCAACAACTACCTCCATGTAAGATGATTCTGTAGCAACTGAACTAGTAGCAGTGAGAGGGCAATGTACTATATTATATTAGAGAACTTGTGCTACTTCTACATCTCCTTGAGTTGATCTACTTGGGTGGTACATCTGCTTGGGTGGTACATCTACTTGGGTGGTACATCTACTTGGGTGGTACATTTACTTGGGTGGTACATCTACTTGGGGGGTACATCTACTTGGGTGGTACATCTACTTGGGTGGTACATCCCCTACCAAGTTCTTTATACCGCAGATGTTCATGCTGAGATCAGGCTTATTAGTATTACGTAGTTCTACATAAAATCTTACATCAGCCTTGCATACCCTACATTCACATCTAGAACATATTTACATGACTCGTCGTTTTCATAAATATTTCATTTTATCAATTATTTTATGTTTTTTGCTATATTCTTTTTAATGATAACCAATATATCTCCCTTTCCAACAACTCCACAAAATGATGCATATACACAATTACATAACATTACATAACTCCTGATTAACACCATACAGCTGCTTGTGCTCACCAAAGACATTTTAGTCATATTTACTTTATTGCTGCTTACAATTGTTGTTGATCATAAAAGTAAGGGGTAATAATTCCAACTGTTGGCGTGTTAGGGTGAAAGTGTTATTATCCAGATGCCCAAGTTCAACAAAACAAGTTTTTAGCAGCATCAAACCCATAATGTTACAAAAAAGTACTTGATTATTTTTTTAAGCACGCTTTCGACGCAGTATTTTTGCATTAGAAAAGGGCCTGATGGGAGAAAATTGTTGAAGCATCAGTCAAACTGGGGATACGTGAAACTAGACAGAATCAACTTGTAGGTGTTACTGTATTACACAATTAATTTTATGATAATTTTTGACTCTCGTTTGATATTGGTACAATGATGGTCACTTTCTTCGCCAGATGTCATGAAGTCCAGAAAAGAGCTCTGTATTGTATGTATAGTATAGATTGCCTGTAGTATTTAAGGTTTTCAAGGAATTTGAGATTTTGCATTTCACTGGAAACTGTTTATTTATTACTATTACTGCGTAGAAGCTAGTATGTGCACATAATACCAATGAAAATTTTGAATTGTTGCCTTTTGGGAAAATAATTGTTTCACCCTAGTTTCGATCCAAAGTTCATGCGTGACTCCTGATGTTTACACAAAAACACCAAAAATAACGAGAGGTAAAACAACTCACTCACTACAAGATCACAAGCAGGTATAATTCGATCAAATTCCAACGAAAAAAAATCTAGAAGTTATCAAGAAAAACGAACTACGGATCATAAAATGAAGCAAACTTTTTATGGAATCAGAAGTAACAGAACTTTTTATCAAATCACAAAACAAAACGATTTACCACCAGATCACACGGGAAAACAACTCTCAAATAAAGCGCCAGGTAAAGGAACTTTGTAAATCATTGTCAGAGAAGACAACTCTGGCAGAACATATCATCAGGCCATAAACATTCCATCAGACAAGAAATAGTGACAAGAGTAATAACTGTACAGAGTATATATTATTTAACCAGGCTATACGGAGGTTACAAGTTGTATAAGTTTATATACATGTACACAACAGACACTAAAACAGACTATGCAACTAAAAGATCAACATGTGACATAGGAACACGCAGAGAGAATACTTATTCACAGGTACAACGATGATATACAAATGGGTATGCATAAATAAACTAGAGACAATAAAAGTTTACAGAGTTGAACTACAGACTAGCTAAGGCAAGTGACTAACACAAACAACTAGAGCTGATACGCTCGTTGCAGTTTAAAAGAATCTTTGACCATGACATCTCTGAGAGCGTGCAGAGCAGTGAGCGTGTCTCCGTGTACACCTGCACCGCTGCCCAGCCAATGAGCTGGCAGCCGGCTAGGGTTCGGTGGTGCAACCATTTCTGGATTAAGCTCTCTCTCCCAGTTACTGATCTTTACAGGATTGTCTCCCCTGAGTCCGCCAATATACCTGCAACCATTTCTAGAATTATTGAAAAAGTTTTGCACTGAAAACTGATCTCATACCAAACAAAATTTTTGCAAGAAACTCGACGACTGGCCATCCTAACAGATGTTCGCGGAGTCAAAGTTACGGCAGACATTGAACTCCTGAAATTTTACAGTTATGATTTTTTGAACCACGGAACCCAATAATTGAAAATTGTGAAAAGCCGAGGAGAAAATTAAAAATTGTTGCTGCCATGAAATGACTCACTTGAGATAAACTTCAGAGTGACTCAGTTTCGATGGAGGCAGGTCAACGCTGACAAACTTGGGACTCGGTGGCTGAGGGGGCTGAGGAGGGGCCAGGACGGCCTGCTGAGGAGGAATCTGGTTGGACTGACTGACTGGCATCATCTGGAAGACTTGCATGGGCTGTGAGAGCTGCTGACCCATGGCAGCGTCTGGTGTCGGTGCAGGGCTTGGCCTGGGCATGGGGGAACCTGGAAGTACACATCACTGATGTAAGTACACATCACTAGTGTAAGTACACATCACTAGAGTAAGTACACATCACTAGTGTAAGTACACATCACTGGTGTAAGTACACAACACTAGTGTAAGTACACATCACTGGTGTAAGTACACATCACTAGTGTAAGTACACATCACTGGTGTAAGTACACAACACTAGTGTAAGTACACATCACTGGTGTAAGTACACAACACTAGTGTAAGTACACATCACTAGTGTAAGTACACATCACTAGTGTAAGTACACAACACTAGTGTAAGTACACATCACTAGAGTAAGTACACATCACTAGTGTAAGTACACATCACTAGTGTAAGTACACTTTACTAGTGTAAGTACACATCACTAGTGTAAGTACACATCACTAGAGTAAGTACACATCACTAGTGTGAGTACACATCACTAGTGTAAGTACACACCACTAGTGTAAGTACACATCACTAGAGTAAGTACACATCACTAGTGTAAGTACACATCACTAGTGTAAGTACACATCACTAGTGTAAGTACACATCACTAGTGTAAGTACACATCACTAGTGTAAGTACACAACACTAGTGTAAGTACACATCACTAGAGTAAGTACACATCACTAGTGTAAGTACACATCACTGGTGTAAGTACACATCACTAGTGTAAGTACACATTACTAGTGTAAGTACACACCACTAGTGTAAGTACACACCACTAGTGTAAGTACACATCACTAGAGTAAGTACACACCACTAGTGTAAGTACACACCACTAGTGTAAGTACACATCACTAGTGTAAGTACACATCACTGGTGTAAGTACACATCACTAGTGTAAGTACACATTACTAGTGTAAGTACACACCACTAGTGTAAGTACACACCACTAGTGTAAGTACACATCACTAGAGTAAGTACACAACACTAGTGTAAGTACACATCACTAGTGTAAGTACACATCACTAGAGTAAGTACACAACACTAGTGTAAGTACACAACACTAGTGTAAGTACACATTACTAGAGTAAGTACACATCACTAGTGTAAGTACACATTACTAGAGTAAGTACACATTACTAGTGTAAGTACACACCACTAGTGTAAGTACACACCACTAGTGTAAGTACACATCACTAGAGTAAGTACACATCACTGGTGTAAGTACACATCACTAGAGTAAGTACACATCACTAAGAGAGAAGATATAGCCCACCAGACATGTTGGGTTGTCCGTGATACTGAATAGCCTGAGGGGCCATAGGAGATTGACTGTTGTACATGGGCTGTTGGTTGGGGGCTGCACCGGGTGCCATGCCCTGCCATTGCTGTCCATCCTGTGTAACCAACATTGGCCTCGGTGCATTAAACACCGGCTGCATAGCCATTGGGTGCCCCTGCACCATTCCACCTGTCAAACAGATACGCATCAAGAACATGGGCAAGTGAAGAAACTACAAGCATGTTATATGTATTATGCACGTATCAACACACAATACATACCAACACACAATACGTACCAACACACAATACATACCAACACACAATACGTAACAACACATAATACATACCAACACACAATACGTAACAACACATAATACATACCAACACATAATACGTACCAACACACAATACGTACCAACACACAATACGTACCAACACACAATACGTACCAGCACACAATACATACCAACACACAATACGTAACAACACATAATACATACCAACACACAATACGTAACAACACATAATACATACCAACACATAATACGTACCAACACACAATACGTACCAACACACAATACGTACCAACACACAATACGTACCAGCACACAATACATACCAACACACAATACGTACCAACACACAATACGTACCAACACACAATACGTACCAACACACAATACGTACCAACACACAATACGTACCAACACACAATACATACCAACACATAATACATACCAACACACAATACGTACCAACACACAATACGTACCAGCACACAATACATACCAACACACAATACGTACCAACACACAATACGTACCAACACACAATACGTACCGACACATAATACGTACCAACACACAATACATACCAACACACAATACGTACCAACACACAATACGTACCAACACACAATACGTACCAACACACAATACGTACCAACACACAATACGTACCAACACACAATACATACCAATACATAATACACAATACATACAAACACACAATACATACCAGGCCCAAGCTGTTGCATATGCTGGGGTTGCTGTTGGAACTGGGGGGCTTGTTGAGGAGGGAAGTGCGAGGGGTGGGGTGCCAGGGCTTGGCTTGATTGAGGCTGAGAGAACATTTCTTTGTTAAACTGAGTGGGAGGAGGTTGATGTCTGCTCGCCTCTATGGCAGCACTTCTTTCTGCTGCCGCCTCTCTAGCTTTTGCCTCATTCTGTAGTTTGACTGCCTTGTCTTTGTATTCTTGTATTTTATCATCTGGTAGACTTCTCCACTGTGTAACACAGGGAATATTACAAATCATGCTTTTTATATCGGGGCTACAGTAAAGGACTGCTATAGACAGTCTACCAACAAGAGTATAAAGGGCTGCTATAGACAGTCTACAAACAAGAGTATAAAGGGCTGCTATAGACAGTCTACAAACAAGAGTATAAAGGGCTGCTATAGACAGTCTACAAACAAGAGTATAAAGGGCTGCTATAGACAGTCTACAAACAAGAGTATAAAGGGCTGCTATAGACAGTCTACAAACAAGAGTATAAAGGGCTGCTATAGACAGTCTACAAACAAGAGTATAAAGGGCTGCTATAGACAGTCTACAAACAAGAGTATAAAGGGCTGCTATAGACAGTCTACAAACAAGAGTATAAAGGGCTGCTATAGACAGTCTACAAACAAGAGTATAAAGGGCTGCTATAGACAGTCTATTACACTGACCTTGGCAGCGATTAGCTGGCTCACTTCACCAAATGTAGCGCCAGGATTCTTGTCTTGAATTCCTCGTCGTATCTCATTAGCGAATAATTGAAAACTTGTTACGTGGTGCTTCTTTTTTTTCTGTCAAGTAAACGAGTACAAATAGTCAGTGAATGAAAATGAGAAAATTGGAATCGCTGAGTGAAAGAACCCTAAAGTGCTTCTATAGGATACATGCAATGTTGTACTGTTGGTCTTAAACGAATAGTCATTGTACCTTTTTACCGAAGACCTCAGCTACCGGTGAAGCAGCGTTGCGCGAGGCATCATGACTGGATGGATCAAAGTGCTGCGTCAGCGGTGTTCTAGATTGTTCTCTGCTGTTGTTATCTTCTTGGTCCTGAATATACGTCTCAGCGCACAACTTGTACAGCTGGGGGGAAGCAACCTGCAACATGGAGTACAGCGATATACTATACACAATATACAACAATATATTATACACAATATACAGCGATATATTATACACAATATACAACAATATATTATACACAATATACAGCGATATATTATACATAATATACAACAATATATTATACACAATATACAACAATATATTATACACAATATACAACAATATATTATACACAATATACAACAATATATTATACACAATATACAGCGATATATTATACACAATATACAACAATATATTATACACAATATACAACAATATATTATACACAATATACAACAATATATTATACACAATATACAACAATATATTATACACAATATACAACAATATATTATACACAATATACAACAATATATTATACACAATATACAACAATATATTATACACAATATACAACAATATATTATACACAATATACAGCGATATATTATACACAATATACAACAATATATTATACACAATATACAACAATATATTATACACAATATACAGCGATATATTATACACAATATACAACAATATATTATACACAATATACAACAATATATTATACACAATATACAACAATATATTATACACAATATACAACAATATATTATACACAATATACAACAATATATTATACACAATATACAACAATATATTATACACAATATACAACAATATATTATACACAATATACAACAATATATTATACACAATATACAACAATATATTATACACAATATACAGCGATATATTATACACAATATACAACAATATATTATACACAATATACAACAATATATTATACACAATATACAACAATATATTATACACAATATACAACAATATATTAGGCATTTCCGGATCAAGAACGTCCATGCCTAGAAACAATTGGTACGGGAAAGTGCTTCCAAATGCAATTTTGACGTTCGTTCCTGGCATAATTTCTGTGAGTTAAACGTTCAAAAATGCAAATTTCTATATCAGGAGTTGCGTTCTTTTGTTGTCAACTAGTCGCAAAAATCCGGAAACAAATGAAAAGATGGCCGCCCCCAGAGGACGTGAAGTTTTAATTATTTAAAAATCATCATCGCTTTCTATCTATTTACTAACTAACAACAGAAGATAACGGTGATAAATAATTATTATAATAATAAACAATAAATAACAATAATAATACTTCAATAAATAAAAAATAATTTTTATTACCATCCATAATAATAATTAATTATAATTAATATATATATACATATTTTGCATCTAAGCAAAAATGGTAGCTGCCGTAAAAGAGCTCATATTATGCAAAAATATTTATTATAGCAGAACTGTACGTATTCGGAGCAAGAACGTCGTAGGGTGGACAACCCCCCGAACGGTAAAACCACCGTTCAGCATAGAGTTCCAAAAATCAGGTTTTGTACTCGTTGAAAAACGAAAAATTTGCCCGTTTTGGCATGAACGTTCTCGATCCGAAAATGCCTACTATATACTACACACAACATATACTATATACAATACACAACATATTCTTTATACAATATTACAACAATATACAACGATATATTATACACATTGCACAGCTCTCACCCGTTTTATTGAGATCTTTTTAGGGAAATAACACAACTCATCCTCACAAACTTGATTAGAGACAGTCGGACCCTTCAGCCCTTTGCTAAGTTTTCTAGTGGAATTCTCTCCATCTCCCTCCTTGTACTTCCATTCGCATACATATACATGTTCCTCAGGGTATTCGGTGGGCCGGTCTGTGTTGCATACAAGTATATATAATTGTATACAAGTATATACAGCTAAGCCCATAGACCTCCTCACACCACTATATATACATATAGGTATACTTACAGCTAGAGAAGTCTTTGCTGTAGAGCACACAACATTTACCAACCACAGAGGCCAGGTTGTAAGTCCTCTCTTCAGCTGCTGAGAGTAGGACTTCTCTCTGGTAGAAGAGTCTAGCAGGTGTGTGTTCGATTGCATTGGGTCGTAGGAATAGTGAGCCAGCAAATATGTACCAGCCTCTACAGTGGTACATATATATTGCGTAATACCATTTACAGTGTACATTTAGTACATATATAACGTGTATGACTCCCCTACAGTTTGTTTGTTTGTTTGTTTCAGCTGTGCCTCGTGGGCAACCCTGAAGGCGGGTCTCATAAGCGGAGCTTGTCTGAGCAGCACCCTATACCCATGCCCGCCGTTACACCGGCTACTCTTCCGAATAGGCAGAGGGGGATCTTTTACTAGCATGACTCCATAGTTATTATGGAGAGTGCAATCAAACTAGGGACCACATTATTTTTATGCCCATATCCGACCAGGCAGAGCATATAGGAAGCCAAATATCTCGCTCACAGATAACCGTGTTGGGAATCGAACCCCAGATTCTGGATTGAAGTGCAAGCACTTTAACCACTAGACCACACGTGCAGTGTATATATAATGTGTACAACTCCCCTACAGTGTATGACCTACTACACATTGTATAGTATATACATATATATGTGTGTGTGTGCCACTTACTCCCCATATCAAACCTGGTAAAGCATTACGTATATAGAAAGCCATATACCTTGATTACAGATAAACGTGCTGAGAATTGAACCCCAGATCCTGGATTGAAATGCAAGCGCTTTAACCACAAGGCCAAACGTGCCTCCTTTTACATGTTACTGTATATGGTACGTATGTATAATAACCTATACTAAATACAAAGGTATATGTCCATGTATGCCCATGTATATATAGTGTACCTGGCATCTTTGTACAGTTTCTCTATTCTAGCTATTGGTGGAGGGCCAACCGTGGTATGGCTCGGTGCCAGGTATACAAAGTCTCCAAGCTTGTACGTGCTGCCGTTCTCAGCGACAAACTGTTCGTAGTAAGTACAGCCTGACTCTCCGTCACTTACTTCTATTGTCACGGACTGTAAGTACAATATATACTTCTATTGTCACAGACCGTAAGTACATTATATATTTTTATTGTCACTGACTGTAAGTACAATATATACTTCTATTGTCACTGACTGTAAGTACGATATATACTTCTATTGTCACTGAATGTAAGTACAATATATACTTCTATTGTCTCTGAATGTAAGTACAATATATACTTCTAGTGTCACTGAATGTAAGTACAATATATACTTCTATTGTCACTGAATGTAAGTACAATATATACTTCTATTGTCACTGAATGTAAGTACAATATATACTTCTATTGTCACTGAGTGTAAGTACAATATATACTTCTATTGTCACTGAGTGTAAGTACAATATATACTTCTATTGTCTCTGAATGTAAGTACAATATATACTTCTATTGTCACTGAATGTAAGTACAATATATACTTCTATTGTCTATGAATGTAAGTACAATATATACTTCTATTGTCACTGAATGTAAGTACAATATATACTTCTATTGTCACTGAGTGTAAGTACAATATATACTTCTATTGTCACTGAGTGTAAGTACAATATATACTTCTATTGTCACTGAGTGTAAGTACAATATATACTTCTATTGTCTCTGAATGTAAGTACAATATTTCAATTATTGACCAGTTGATAGCCAGTTTTCTTCCTTTCTCAACGCTAGCTTTCAACAAGCTTCAACCTGCACTCTGTGAAGTGAAAGCGAGTAAAAACCAAATCGTTGTTATGATACAGAGTTGTCTCACCTTGCACCACCAATTGCAACATTAGATAAGAACAATAAATGAAACAATAATTCCAATTTTCCAAAACCGATATTTATAATAGTAATAATAGCCCAAACAGAAATTATCTAAAACAGCGGTTTTAGCTCAAACAACTAGATATACCGTATCTAACAGTAACAATAAAATATATCTGAGCGGTAAACTTACAAACATACAGAAATAATAAAAAACAGATTAAAACACTTGCTGTATTTTTACAATCTTTTTATAAACTTACAACATACGAATATGAAAGTTTCAACAGACAATCAGACAAATAATTTTGTGATATCCATGTAAATATTACACATGTAAGTAGTAATATATGAGCAGATCTCCCTACCAAGTGTTTTTTTGTGGATTAGATCTGGGGGTTGAGGCAATGGGTTACGATGTTGGATGAATTCGCCGAGTTTATATTGTATTTTACTTGAGGGGCATTTGAGTGGCATTTGAGTGGCATTTAAGTGGCATTTGAGTTTTGATTATTTTTTTTACTTATTTTAAACTTATATGGCATATAGATTTTTAATGTATGGCATTTAAGTTTTTGATAATTCTAGACATAATTCGAGTTTATATGGTATCTTGAGAGAGAGGAGAGAGGAAAAGAGGAGAGAGAGGAGAGAGGAGATACATCTACATTGAATAAATACATTGATTAAAAATGAAACAATGTGTGAATATATATACATTTATTGTATAATAAGTAGGGTTACATAAAGAGAACATATTAAATATTGTGAGCTTGAAATAGTTCCAATATCATTTCAAATGAAAAAATGGATGATGAGAGATTTTCATCCGTTTGTATGTATCTACATATATCTGATTGAAAACGATATAATAATTCAGTGGTCCATTGTATTGAAATCAATTTTTGAGTGAGCTCTTTATTCCATACTTTTTTTTGAATTTTCTCTAAGTAATCATTAATACTGACAGTTTTTGACATTTTTACAACTGTTTGAAAATTGTTTTTAGTCATATGCTTAAATACTTCTACTGGATTGTCAACGTATTTATGTGTAGTATATGGTCGGTATTGTACCGGTGAAAGTTCTCCATGTAAAGAAGCTACAGTTAGCAAATGCTGTGTCATGCATAATAATATAGCTTGTAATGTCAAGCGATATCCAATCTTTTCCTGTACTTCAACATTTTCTTTAATATAGCTATGATATATCTTTGGAAGGTAGTCTTTGATTGTGTATCTTTTTGAACTCATAATGAACTAAAATAAAATGTTAAGTATTAGTATAGGATGATTAAACAGTGTTGTAAAATAATTACATTTTAACTTCTATTAAATAATTTTTCTATTAATTCTTACCTTATCACCAAGAAATCAGCTGTAGTAGTTGATGAAATCAGTTGTAGTAGTTGATGAAATCAGTTGTAGTAGTTGATGAAATCAGGTGTAGTAGTTGATGTTTGATTGCTGGAGAGAATGATTTCTATGCAGAGAGAGCTGTTCTTATATAGTATAAGCCACTCCTACTCATTTAGCTTATAACCATTAAAAACACTCACGCGAAAACTCTATCAGAATAGTGTTATTAGCGTGAAATATTCCTGTTTTATTCGCGTGAAAATAAAAATTTTTATTCCCGCGAAAGCAACGGTTTCCATTCGCGTGAAAATAAATTATATATTCCCGCGAAAGCATTGGTTTGTATTCGCGTGAAAATAAAATTTTTATTCCCGCGAAAGCAACGGTTTGCATTTGCGTGAAAATAAATTATATATTCCCGCGAAAGCATTGGTTTGTATTCGCGTGAAAAAAAATTTTTATTCCCGCGAAAGCAACGGTTTGCATTCGCGTGAAAATAAATTATTTATTCCCGCGAAAACATTGGTTTGTATTCGTGTGGAAATAAAATGTTTATTCCCGCGAAAGCAACGGTTTCCATTCGCGTGAAAATAAATTATATATTCCCGCGAAAGCATTGCTTTGTATTCGCGTGAAAATAAAATCTTTATTCCCGCGAAAGCAACGGTTTCCATTCGCGTGAAAATAAATTATATATTCCCGCGAAAACATTGGTTTGTATTCGCGTGAAAAAAATGTTTTATTCCCGCGAAAGCAACGGTTTGCATTCGCGTGAAAATAAATTATTTATTCCCGCGAAAACATTGGTTTGTATTCGTGTGAAAATAAAATGTTTATTCCCGCGAAAGCAACGGTTTCCATTTGCGTGAAAATAAAATGTTTATTCCCGCGAAAGCAACGGTTTCCATTCGCGTGAAAATAAATTATTTATTCCCGCGAGAGCATTGGGATGTATTCGCGTGAAAAAAGGTCGATTCATAGGATTTAATCAGTGCAACTTTACCTATTTAAGAGCCACTGTTTTCACACAGAAAGCATCCAGTTCTACGACGGCTAGCGGAGAAGCAACATCTACTAAACCTTCCATTGCAACAACTAGGAGCTCATCTTCTTTATAAAGGTAAGAGTAAAAATATTTATTTTTTGTTAGCTAACACTACTAGCTGAAGGTTTATGATCTTCATGATCTTTTAAGATTAATTACGAAAAACTAAACAAAATGTTTTGTTTTTTTAGAATGAATACTCAAGACGAAAGAAGTCAACCGATGAATGAAGAAGCAGGATCCCAGCAAACCCTTTCCCCATCACCTTCTATCTTTGATATGGCAGAAAGTCAATTGGTGGTTGATGAACCAGAATCCCAACAAGATTTTACTTCATTCACATCTCCTACTAACAAGCTGTCTTCAAAAAGAACATCGATGAGGAAACGATCTTTCATTGATTTGACAAAAGATGATATTGAAACTGGCTTGAAGTGCAAAAAACCAGTTTTGTCGGCTGTTGGAGACGAAACGCTTTTTCGTCACGTCAGAATACCCTTTCAAGATGCTGGAAGTAATGAACTAACCACTCTCACCTACAAGAGCGCCGGGTTAATAAACTCTCTCTCTCCAGATAGTCTAGAAAAACTTGAAGAGCCCATGGAAATCTGCGAACTACCAGTACCAACGGTTATGGAGGTGTTGTCTGTTGAATTCCGTGATGAATCAAAGTGTGTCATCATTTACAACTACCGAAAGGATAAAAAGAGAACTCGGGTGAAGAGTGATGTTTCAACCGAAATAGGGCTGCTTGTTAATAAAGCTAAGCAAACACGTCCAATTGTTTTAATTTATATGGGCAAAGGAAAGACAGGAGATGCGATTTTTCGTACTGCTGAATCTCAAGGGTGTAATCGAAAGATCAACGATCCATTCAACTCATTGTACAACAAGAGTTTGAGACAAATACAGGCTTATTTCACTGTCGCTCACCTACACGATTTTCCGCCAGGAAGTGTTATAGCTTATGAGAATCCTGGAATGCTAAGAAAATGTGATACTCGTTGGAACAAGACTGCTGATATTATAGTGGCTAATTACAGATGCATGGTGAATGGAGAGCTATTGATTGGAGATCTTAGCATCCCTGCTCAAATAGCTTCATCTGTGGTGGCTGAAAAAAGCGGTGTAATCGTATTCAAAGGACTAAGACAAAATACGAACAACATGATTTCCTATGATATCATTCTACTCTCGGCTCTTCAAGCTTTCATTCAAACCTCAGAACTGTTTGATACTTCGCTGCAACACAGCTGTCTCTCCTACTTTGATGAAAATGAAAAAGAGAATTGTCCAGAACAGTACATCGAAGTCTTAATCGATAACACAAAGGATGTGACTCGCCTTCTATGATGGTAAGTTTTCATATCTATTTTAAAAAAAAAGCTCCGAAGTATTTTTTGTAAAATTAATTCATATAACTATGTATGATAGAGTCATTAGTTACTATGTCTTTTAGATATAGCTAAAGAGCGCTCCTGAGGAAGAAAATGAGAAGAACTTATTTATTTCTTGCTTGAAACATTACAAAATAATAGTTTTTATAGGTTCTGTAGTGTTTAGTGCAAATAATGAGATAAGTTGTATTTCATTCATTTTATTTATCATAACAAATAAAAATCAAGTATAATAATCTATTTTAACAATTTACTTAGTAAATTAGTTCCTTGTATATGTACTCCATCTATCCCTTCTACTGTATTATCTTGAATGAACTCGAAGTTAGGATATGTCTGTATGATGAATCTCCGTATTGAGTGATCTCTCATCTCACTATCTCCTATATCTCGTAAACTTCTAACAATTTCATCCATACGCCACCCTCTACTTCTCAGTAAACAAAAGTATACACAATAATCGCCACATACAGTCGACAAAAAACTTTGTAGTTGTGTTTCATTACTTTGTATTGTTTCATATCCTCCGTGAATACTTAGTATTTCATTTACATCAGGGTAAAAGGAAACAGAACGTCCAAACGAGTCAAAAAAATCTACCTCTGAATCATTAGCGTACACAGCCAACCAATGCTCCCCGGGTTGATGAGAATAATGGGTGTTGAATACGAAACATCCTGTTGGAAAATTGCAAATTTGCTTCCAAAACTGTTCTCTAGCTCCAACATGAATCCCTACGCTTTGACATAAAACGTCTGAAGATAAGATCGAACGAATTTGTATGGTATTCATCTCTAACTTTCTGTTTAAAGCACTGCGTCTCCTCCGATAGTTAATTGAAGAATGCTATCCATCTCCAACACACCGTCTTTTACAAAGTATGCTACCAGGGATAATCCATCAGTCGTGTTAGTGCTAAAACGAATTTCCACACTTGTTGTGACATTTTTCATAGAGTGAAAACCTTCTTTAAGAAAATCGCCAGTCAAATCAAAACCATAAAGTGTAGTACCATCAAGGTATTGTTCTTTCGTAATACCAAGGCTATCACCTTCAAGCAAAGTTCCGGTAGCGTGTAGAAACTGATGATATTCTCTTCCAAAAATTCCTCTAGCATAATTTGGTTCAAATCTCCTTCCAATTGGACAATCACCAACTCTCAATACAATACTATCAACACTAGCATGTTGCATTCTATATGGATTTAAGGCGAAACGTCCGTTCATTGCGTTGTGATCAACTAAACCTAAATAAATTTGTTTAGGTTTTTGTTTGTTTTCTTCCAAAGTGATGTCGATCTGCGCAACACCAGCACGAATTCCATATAGTTTTATCCGTTTTCGATCAACAGGATAAATGTAGTTGTGACCTTCCAACGCCAAACTGAGTTGGGAGTTTTGTATTGTAGGATTCACCTTAACTTTACAAAGATGAAGTTCAAATTTATCAATTCTAATCTTTGCCCCTCCTGCAGGTGTCTCATTCGCAGCAAACAAAGCTAGTTTGGTAGAGGCACGCTCAAACTCCAGCTGCATAGTAGGACCTGGTATTATTAGTTTTTTCTGCTGAAATAATGTGAGATGAGGTTTTCCAGTTAATTCTATTGTCTTTCCACCTATGATTAGAGCTCTCCTCTTTTTCTTATCAGAGGTTTTGTGATCAGCACCGTCTTTGCTAGTTGAATCATCATACAACCATCCTTCCATCTTACCTTGATATTTCTTTCTTTCTGCACTGTTTTCGAGTAGTTGTGAAAAGTAGGAGCGTAAACCGTAGTTGTTAGCGTATTCAACGGTGGTTCCTTCTATCGACATTTGCAACTCGCTGAATAATGTATGCATTGAATCCCCCATCCACACAGCTGCATCATCATCATTACCGCCAATATCGGCTCCATCATCTTGAACAACCGTGGCTTCAACTTGCAGAAATGAGTTGTAGAGATCTGTGTAATGTTCAGTGCTCCCTGACAAGGTTAACTCAATACTACCATAAGGATCTAACCTATCAGGTCTGATGACAACATATTCCGATCTTTCTACCGATATGTTTGTTGGTTCCGTAGCAAATACATCCAACGTTGGATTTA
Source organism: Cryptosula pallasiana (assembly GCA_945261195.1). Classification (NCBI taxonomy): domain Eukaryota; kingdom Metazoa; phylum Bryozoa; class Gymnolaemata; order Cheilostomatida; family Cryptosulidae; genus Cryptosula; species Cryptosula pallasiana. The sequence goes on from OX183139.1 coordinate 18,784,186, forward strand.
TGTTGTAGGAAGAACCTTCCAACTTATTACCTGTTGTTCCATTTAGGCTAGCCATCTTTTGCGAGTGATGAATGCTTGAAGCGTTACCGCTTAATGAATATAGATATCAAGCTCAGCTGTCTTTATACCGGATTCTACAGCTATTAAAATATACCACGTTTACCAACACCTCTCCTCTTCTTTCCACCTCTTGTTTTTCTCCTTTTCATACTATCTGGACGGATTGAATTGAGCACATCTCCTCCCAGATCATTCAACTCTGCCATCCCCCTCTTCTTTGCTGACGCTGCAAAACTTTGTCCATCGATGACATCACGCGCTACATTTCCACCTACAGTCAGTGCTCTTTTCCCCAAACTAATTGCTCCTCTTTTCAGCATTGGTGCTGCAGATTTGAGTAAACTTGAAAAAATACTACCAAGTCCATTTCCTCTCATATTAGGCATCACTCGTCGTCCACTATACACTCCAATTCCATTTCCAGCTTGCATCTTGTAGTACTCATCAAAAAAATCTTTTGAATCCTCAGGGGTGTATCGTACCAAACTCATTATAATGTTTTCTCTCTATAGTGAACCGTCAACACAACCTTTCCACCATCAAATGGTATTCGTTGACCATCGTCACTCGTTATAAGTACTTGAATCATATCACTTTTTAGTGATGAAGCGTCAACATAGTGAGGATTTTTAAATTCTTGATACACAACACTATTCTTCTTTCCTTGAACTGGAACTACTCTCAATAAAGGTACATTCGTATCTCCTACCATTCTATTATCAACAATGTTGGAATAAACATACAGGGATGTTAAACCGGAATTTATATCAGGAGGTGTGATATTATTGTATCTACCACGAGGGTATGTAGTTTTTGATTCAAATCCAAAAAATATATGCTATATCTTTGGAAAAACTTATGACAGTATCAGGATCACTGTTAGTTAGTAAAGCGGTGTTGGTGATCTTGTTGTAGGAGATGGCGAATTTCTTGTCTAAATCCATTTCATTCATTCTCTTTCGTATAATCTCCTCCAACTCCTCTATACTATCATATCTTCCATTACCGATTAGGATGAAGGACTTTTCGCTTTTACCAGAGACATTAGTCTTTTCTAGATATATTTTCCCTTCGGTAACATTTTTCCAATTATTAGAATAAGTCATATCTAGCAGAGCTACCTCCCATTTACCGCCATTGATAACCAAATATTTATACAGTCTCACTGTAAATTCGGAATTGTTATTATCAGGAAACTCTTCACCACTAGAGTTTGAGGGTAAAGTTATCAGCATCGACATTTTCCCAATGTATGATGATTATATCAAGTGTTGTTTCCTTATAAACTATTCATCCACCCACTCATTGAACTTTTCTCCATATCCTAACCACTTAACCAGAATCTGTCTTTTACCTCTTCTCATTCTTCTTCCCAGTATCTTTTCAATTCTGAAAATCGTGGGTTTTTTTACTTTTTGCAACTCTTTTTCGTAAAAGGTGCCATCAATCATCTCCTCAGCTAAATCTTTCACCCTATATACAACAGGTTTTTCATCAATAAGTACATCAGTGATTATAAAAATCTCAATCGTCCAATTCGGGGTGTATCCTCTTTCAAACACTCCTCTTGCCTTACTTATTCTCACATAATCCCCAATCTTTAGTTTTGCTTCTTGAGTTAAACTATGTTCACCTCCTTCATACACACGATTCCATACAAGTTCTTGATTTTGAAAATTCACATCATTTGGTCTCATACCTATAGCACCATGAATTGTGTTGTTGTATGCATTAACCATTTCTGGTAAAACATCAATGTATCTATCATCATCTTTATATGTCAAATATCTATATATCTTCTCTTTTAAAGTTCTGTTAAAACGCTCCACCATTGATGCCTTTATCGTTTCATTTTCGGTTGTAAGCGCTTGATTTTTTTTTCCGCCAGCAGAGTCTTGACATTGACGTTGTCAAACTCTTTACCTTTATCAGATTGTAAAGCTTTATAATTTTTCCCTTCTAGTATTCTTCTCAATCCTCTTGCTACTACCGGTCCTGATTTGTTGATGAGCGGCACAGCCCAACCTTTTCTAGATAAAGAATCAATAGCAGTCAGTAAAAATGCTGTATTATTATTTTCATCTCTTCGAGATCGAACATCCATCAAATCTACCTGTAGCTGTTCCCTATTCCAGCTACAATTGTAGGGCGTCGCTTAAACTTGGTTACAACTTTTTTATGTAACGTGTAGGCATCCTCACCACTCAACCATTCACGGATTCTTTTTTCTCCCTCTCGTTTTCTACGAGCTTTCAGTAAAGCTCTAGCTCCTCGTAGAGATGTATGTAATGCAGGATTGTAATACAACTCTTTTAGCGTGTCGATGTCCATGAATTTGTACCGGGAACGACCAACTTTTTCTTCTGAGTCTTACGTGTTTGACGCGGGGATTTTCTGACAGTTGTGATTCCTTCATCAGTTAGCAGGCTTTTAAATCTACTGTAATTGGTATTTCCCGATTCTATTTTACCTCCTTCGGTTAGAACGTCTCGTAGTAAAGTTTTGGAAGTCTTAGGATTCAACCAATGTTCTCCAATTTTCAGTCTGTTCTTCTCCGAGACGAATCTACCAATTTTACTCAGATTATTCAACATTCTGACAGCGATCGTTTGATCACTTTTTTGTTGTTGTTAAATCAGCTGCTTTTTTTTCAAACTCTTAAATTTTCGCTTTCACTATCGTGCTCATCTTCTCCATCAGTAATAAATGTACTTCCTAGTAAGGTTGTGTCTTCAGTATCAAACAACCTTCCTTTTATTAATTCCATCCCAATATCATCATCATCAACCACTTTCACTGATTCTAACTCATTGTCTTTATCAACATTTGGTGAAAAGACATTAGGTTTATTATCAATAACTGTGCTATTGGCCAAAGGAAAAGTAGATTCTATCCTTTTTTTCTTAATGAGATTCCAACTATCCTTTTGTGTCTGGTTTTGGTTATTTTTAATCTTTTTGACATCAGACAAATACCTACGTAGGTTTTCAACATTTTCATCTAACTTTTCGTATGAGGATAAGTCAGAATCATAAGCCGTTTCCAGTAGATCATTTCGCTTTCGCTTCATATTTCTTACTGTTATAGCTTCCATAGGATTATAATACAATTGAGGTCTGGTTTTCTCTTCCTTTACCACTGTTTTATTATCCTTTCTTTCCGTTAATCTATAGTATTCATCTTCAGTGAGTATAAAATTACGTCTGGAGAATGTTAAAGGCTGACGATTCATCTTTTTATTGATGATAAAACAGATACAATAGGTTTTATAATAGCATCCAAAAGATTCCCTCTACCACTCTGAATCAAAATTTTACGCTTATCATCAACTGTCCCTCTACCACTAAGTTTATGTAGTTCCTTCTTGTAGCGCTGCAACTCAATAAACTGTTCAGAATCAAGAGGAACATTACCTAATATAATATTTTTAACACTTTCTATCAATGATTGAAACAAATCTGAGTTGGCCTTTTCGACTATAGCGATTTTTCCTTTCTTACTCAGATCATCCAGAGCTAAAATCGCCATTCTATTTCGCATCATTCGTGTTGAGAGTTTCATCTTTATCTTCTCCCTCCACCTAGCACACTTTTAAGTAACCCAGGAACTATATTGCTGATGATAGGTCCTAGTAGAGCGCCTAAAAATCCTCCTTTTTGCAATACAGCTTTCTTATCATCTAACGTTGATTTTCTTACTAAAGCGCTAATATCCTTCACGTTTCGCTGCAACTCATTATACTGAGATGATGTCAATGGTATCGTTCCATTTATAATAGCTTTAGCGCATTCCATTAGAGTCATAATAAACTCCTTTTGGCTTTGGCTATAACAGACTTTTGAATAGCAAAGGTTGCATTGTTGAGCGATAACAACACAGCTGCATTTCTTGTTAATTTTTTCTCCAAAGCTTTAGACATTATAACGCTTTCGTGTTGCGTCGTTGAATAACAAAATATGATTGAGGTGAAGCGAATAGTAATTGTATTTATATCCTTTTACTTGGGTACATATAATATCATAGGGAGAACTGATGTAAAATTTCCCAATAGTCTATGTTGATCATTCGTTTGTTGAGTCGTATCTATTCGTAAATAAGAGTATGGTTTCTTTGTCGCATCTTCAAAAGCCTCTTGTACATATTTTACTTTTGATGGAAAACATTGTCGAGCCAAATAGGAAATAGAAGAAGCATCTCTAGGGTTTTTAAAAAGAAAAAAATAATGACTATTCAAGGAAATTGTACGATTTCCTTTTAAAAACAGATTCTGAACAATAAAAAACACACTTATGTTCAAATGATGACAATGTTTTGTATACAAAGCATTAGCATCGGCTTTACCAGAAACTTCATCCATGAGATCATCAATTATCAGCCATCGATTTTTACCATCTCTGGGAAAACTCACTGTTATATCTATCATGCCTTCATGAAAAATCACTCCTGATACATCATCAAAGGCTTTTTGGTAGGCTCCATAACAGTAGTGAATCTCTGTTGGTGGAGGGTGTGCTATAGTCTGACTAGCTTCAATCATTCGAAAAATCGCTTGCGTCTTTCCCGATCCAGTTGGTCCTGCAATCATTGCTGTAAAAGGAGATCGCATCCTCGGGTCATAATCTTCAGGTTTCCCATTCATCATAAAAAGATGTTCTTCAATCAACAGTAGTTTCATTTATGATTCCAACAGGAGAGTTTCTCGCTTTTTGTATTTTTTCCATAGCTTCTTCATACATACTAAACTCAGTAACACCTCCAAAAGTGGAAAGCCCTACGACAAATACCAAAATTATCATAATTATCAACGCTTTACGCTTCATACTCGGTAAAACATCTATCATATCACGTTCAGTACCATCAATAGTATCAACTTCATTCATCGGTCTCATCTCAACATCATCCTCTGTCGACATCTTAACTTCCAATAACCATACAATCTTATTACGTTTTCATTTATATACAATGTTAAAACTATCAAAAAAATCAAATGCCATACATTAAAAATCTATATGCCATATAAGTTCAAAATAAGTAAAAAAATAATCAAAACTCAAATGCCACTTAAATGCCACTCAAATGCCACTCAAATGCCACTCAAATGCCCCTCAAGTAAAATACAATATAAACTCGGCGAATTCATTCAACGCCGTAACCCATTGCCTCAACCCCAAGCTGTAATCCACAAAAAAACACTTGGTAGGGAGATCTGCTCATATATTACTACTCATGTAATAATTCGGTAACGCGTCAGCAAAAATAACTTGTAGTTTTTAAAACTGGAGACAGGATTTGAAGGGAGCTTTTTAGTGCTTAAACGCAATGTGAAAGGCGAATAATGCACGAAGAAAATGAAACACTAAAAGTTCAAAAGAAATGTACGCGGTATTTTAACACTTTTTTGCCATGGCGATTGTCAAAGAGTCCCACGAGCTGATCAAAATTTGATGTATAAATGCTTTGAGACAACAAAAGTACCCATTATCTCTCATGAATGCATTCGTTATAGACATACACATGGCCTCACCTTGCAATCTTTCACGATGGGTTTTGTAGAAACAGAAATTGGAGCCAACTTCCTGTTGGGATCATCAGCAGCGGTGGAGGGAGAGGGGTTACGAGAAGGCAGCATCGGCAGCACACGGGAGACCATAGAAACCGCCTCACTGGGTTTAACAACGCTGGTCAGCGACTTCAGTTTACGGAAAGACCTCATCTTTTTGTTATACTTGGATTCACACACAAATACATCAGCTGGCTCAAAACTCTGCAGTGTATTATATGATTCATTGTACCACAGGCTGTAGCTGTGTATCTACACACTAACTACACAATAACTATGCAGTTATCAAGGAAGAACAAGGGGAGACAAACCTGAGGCTGGTTACACAGAAAGTCCCTCACATACATAACATAACATTTAGCACTGGCTGCACTGAGTGGTATTGTATCATAGGCTTCTGTAACGAATACTTCCTAAAACATATAGGATACCTCCATGTCTATGGTGGAACACTCATATAATGCTATAGCATAACAACATCTATCAACGCGTATTTTAATATGAAAACACATCTACATGTCTACTGCATAGATCACATGACTACTGTGTAGATCACATGACTACTGCGTAGATCACATGACTATTGCATAGATCACATGACCACTGCGTAAATTACATGACCACTGCGTAGATCACATGACCACTGCATAGATCACATGACTACTGCATAGATCACATGACCACTGCATAGATCACATGACTACTGCATAGATTACATGACTACGGCATAGATCACATGACTACTACATAGATCACATGACTACTGCGTAGATCACATGACCACTGCATAGGTCACATGACTACTGCATAGATCACATGACCACTACATAGACCACACAACAATAAATGAATGTCACCTGATGAAGAAACTTTCTAGTAAGAGAGTGGGTGGTCTCAGCGACTCTATAAAACCAGCTGCCGTATATCCATCCTTCACCTTTAGCATCCTTCCATAGCCTGTGGACATTCATTATATGGGGCGCCGATGGTTTCTCCCTACAACACAAATAACCACAAGAATTACATTGCTGATAGAGTTAAATAGATACCTACAATCCTACAGACATAGTGTTACATAGACATAGAATGTTACATAGCTTTATAGAATCAATTACCTAGGCACTACATAGATGAAATCACCAACATGATAGACTTTACCATCTTTCTCCAGCTCAGACAAACTTTCATACTGGTCTGGCACCTACAGCAAACAACGCATTACTTACATACAACAATGGTAGCTACATATGTAGTTGTCTCCTCTTGTATTGGCACATATGTCTGGAGTTATATCCACAAATTATTACAACCTAAATGTGGGCATGTCTTCACTGTGTTAGCTCGTTTGTATGGAGTTATGTTCTCATTAAACTAACAACTGAATGTGGAATTACGTCTTCTACGCATAAAATTCTAAATGTGGAGTTATGTCCTCTATGCATAAACTTCTAAATATGGAGTTATGTCCTCTATGCATAAACTTCTAAATGTGGAGTTATGTCCTCTGTATATAAACTTCTAAATATGGAGTTATGTACTCTATACATAGACTCCTAAATGTGGAGTTATGTCTTTTATGCATAAACTTCTAAATATGGAGTTATGTCCTCTATGCATAAACTTCTGAATGTGGAGTTATGTCCTTTATACGTAAAAGTCTAAATATGGAGTTATGTCCTCTATACATAAACTCCTAAATGTGGAGCTGTGTCCTCGCTATATTAACACCTAAATGTGGAATTATGCCCTCGTTGTACTTACATTCACACTAAGAGTACAAACCTTTCGTTTGCTGCTATCATCAACTTCCTCTGGAGATTCATCAGCTAGTTTTTGCGCAGTGAGCTCTTCGACAGATTTTATCAGATGTCTGTGTGTATAAGAAATCGCTGGAGACGAGAAACCAGCACCTTCTCCATTTCGACAGAAATTGTCACGAGCAGTAATAAACATCTTCTGTATCTCAACGCTGTCCTCAAATGCCTTCATAAAAAGAGCAGCATAAGTAGGATAGTGTCACACTCATGAACAATAAGATGACACTCGAAAATAAAAATCAAATGTAATCAATGACCAATAAAATATTAATCATGACAATATATATCTATACAAAAAATGCACAACAACACACTCTAGGCTACACAACTAAGCGACAAAAAAAGATTTCGCAGTCGGCAGGTTTCGAACCTGCGCGGGCAGAGCCCAATTGATTTCTAGTCAATCGCCTTAACCACTCGGCCACGACTGCCAACTGATAGAAATGATCCCTGATCATAAACCGATAGAGATGAGCAGTATCAATAAAATAAAAGCAGATAATTCCAACAACAAACAATAATTTCCCGACTAATCCAGCAAGCCAGATGAAACCACCTAATAATATCAACAGATTTAAATTACTGTAACTAACAATTTATTTATGAAGAAAAAATATCAGCCTCACATTTCTGTCGTTGTCGTTTTAAATCAACAACAATAATTTTAAAATCTGAATCACAAGTTTTCTGACTAAAAATATATTGCACAAAGTGGAATGTAAACAAACAGCAATTTTTAACATAATAAAAAAATAATTATGCGCTAGTCTAAGAAAATTTTTAGTGTTTTGGTTATGACTATTCAGCACTCTTCGACGCCAAGAAAGGACAACTCCTCTAGAGATAGGGGTTTTGACAGTAGGGTATGGGCAGGGGGTCTCGTCTGACCCAAGAAAATAAATAATGAAATTTCATTGATAACAATAAAATATCAATAACAACGACAGTACACATGGATGAAATATAACAGGATTACCAGCTGCGGCTGCGTAATATAACTTTTTTCACGATTGGGATGTAGCCGGTTTATGAGAACGGCCATGGTTAGTGACCTTGAAGGGTCATGGGCTATGACTGTATTAATTCTACGCAGTTTTTGCTCCGAAATTACAAATGGTTTTGTCAATGATTATTTGTATTATCGTTGGTCATTTTGCAAAAGTCGTAATATCATGTTATTATTACTAAATGGCCACGATTAATTAACGAGTTGCTATAGTAGTCTTCGTTAATGTGTGTTTCCACTCCGAAATTTCAATCCAATATGGGCGCTGTGAATGAGACTTTTGATCCATCCTATTGGCTAAATTTGGCTTTGCACCATTCAGGTTCATGGCAATGCTGTTATATTTCATCCATGGTATACGTCTATACAAAAAAATGCACAACAGCACACTCTAGGCTACACAACTAAGCGGCGAAAAAAGATTTCGCAGTCGGCAGGATTCGAACCTGCGCGGGCAGAGCCCAATTGATTTCTAGTCAATCGCCTTAACCACTCGGCCACGACTGCCAGCTAGTAAGGTAAGAACTCGACTATAAAGCGATAGAGATGCCCAGTAGCCAGTATCAATGAGATAAAAGCAGAGGATTTCAACAACAAACAGTAACTTCCCAACTAAACCAGCAGTCCAGTAGTATACAGTAGACGTACCTGTGAGTCAGTCCTGGCCAGTCTCCTCACACCCTCAAAAACAGCAAACATGTCTTCCTGAAACTTATCTAACCTCTTGTATCTCTTATTCCTTAGACTGAGGGCAATATTACTCAAAGTTAGCCTGTGAAATCACAAAGCAATGTTCTGTCTTAGCATTTGCTGCTTAAACAACAGCATTTCTCATCAATTCATACGGGATGAAAGCCACAAAAGTCTAGCATTACCACAACTAACCAACACAAGTGCATGCAAATTGCGCTACTAAATACAGCAAGGTGACTCACCCATTGGGTAGCTGCGAGTCAAACTCATTAATAGAGTCAGCATAGCATCTGCTGTCTTCGTCCTGTCAAAACATCAAGTAATGTGGACTTTACACTGGCAGTGCAAAATATAACTTGTCTATAACAACATAGACTAACTGTATAGTTAACTATAACAACACAAACCAACTGTATAGTTAACTATAACAACACAAACTAACCGTATGGTTAATTGTTGCTGTGTAGAGAGAATGAAACATCTTATGCAGCAGAATGCTGACATCCGGTACGACGTACTGTGATTGGTCGTCTAAACAATCGTATCTCTTCAGAAACTCATTCAGCAGCACGGCAGCATCCTACAAAGGACACAAACACAATTACAGGAAGCCACAACACCGTCCCTGTATCCAAAGACACATATGGATCTCCGACTAGCTCATAACACGAAGCTTATAACAAACGTGGTAACAATGATTAACTGTAGCGGATATGCTAGCGTAGAGACTTAGCTAGTTACTTCGGTAACAATAACAATAGCATGTTTTACTCTAAGCTACTGCAGCAGAAAATTTAGACTTTCATCTGCTGGCAATCATGGCCAACTGATAAAGGTCTCAGCAAAGCGCTGGAGTCCCTGCGGGTTAGAATTAGTCAAATATTCATTGTGGCATCGCAACAATCAACAACTAACAGGTGTAAAAATTAGGTGTCTGAATGTTGAATGAGTACCTTGTACAGTATAGACTCAGGTTCATTGAAAGCCATAGCATTCTCAAACATTTGAGTGACGTCTAGCAGGAGTCCCTCCATCTGATCATAACTACCAGATTGTATCTTTTGATGTATGCGAGCCAAGTCTACAGGCTTCCTAATTACTTCATAATATTCTGCGTACTCCTACATATATACATCTATATACTACTACATATATATTATATAACTTGTATCACTATATAATACTCTATATACTACTACATATATATTATATAACTTGTATCACTATATAATACTCTATATACTACTACATATATATTATATAACTTGTATCACTATATAATACTCTATATACTACTACATATATATTATATAACTTGTATCACTATATAATACTCTATATACTACTACATATATATTATATAACTTGTATCACTATATAATACTCTATATACTACTACATATCTATTATATAACTTGTATCACTATATAATACTCTATATACTACTACATATATATTATATAACTTGTATCACTATATAATACTCTATATACTACATATATATTATATAACTTGTATCACTATACAATACTCTATATACTACATATATATTATATAACTTGTATCACTATATAATACTCTATATACTACTACATATATATTATATAACTTGTATCACTATATAATACTCTATATACTACTACATATATATTATATAACTTGTATCACTATATAATACTCTATATACTCCTACATATATATTATATAACTTGTATCACTATATAATACTCTATATACTACATATATAGTATATAACTTGTATCACTATATAATACTCTATATACTCCTACATATATATTATATAACTTGTATCACTATATAATACTCTATATACTACTACATATATATTATATAACTTGTATCACTATATAATACTCTATATACTACTACATATATAGTATATAACTTGTATCACTATATAATACTCTATATACTACTACATATATAGTATATAACTTGTATCACTATATAATACTCTATATACTACTACAGATATATTATATAACTTGTATCACTATATAATACTCTATATACTCCTACATATATATTATATAACTTGTATCACTATATAATACTCTATATACTACTACATATATAGTATATAACTTGTATCACTATATAATACTCTATATACTACTACATATATATTATATAACTTGTATCACTATATAATACTCTATATACTCCTACATATATAGTATATAACTTGTATCACTATATAATACTCTATATACTCCTACATATATATTATATAACTTGTATCACTATATAATACTCTATATACTACTACATATATAGTATATAACTTGTATCACTATATAATACTCTATATACTACTACATATATATTATATAACTTGTATCACTATATAATACTCTATATACTCCTACATATATATTATATAACTTGTATCACTATATAATACTCTATATACTACTACATATATAGTATATAACTTGTATCACTATATAATACTCTATATACTACTACATATATATTATATAACTTGTATCACTATATAATACTCTATATACTCCTACATATATAGTATATAACTTGTATCACTATATAATACTCTATATACTCCTACATATATATTATATAACTTGTATCACTATATAATACTCTATATACTCCTACATATATATTATATAACTTGTATCACTATATAATACTCTATATACTACTACATATATATTATATAACTTGTATCACTATATAATACTCTATATACTACTACATATATAGTATATAACTTGTATCACTATATAATACTCTATATACTACTACAGATATATTATATAACTTGTATCACTATATAATACTCTATATACTACTACATATATATTATATAACTTGTATCACTATATAATACTCTATATACTACTACATATATATTATATAACTTGTATCACTATATAATACTCTATATACTACTACATATATATTATATAACTTGTATCACTATATAATACTCTATATACTCCTACATATATATTATATAACTTGTATCACTATATAATACTCTATATACTACTACATATATATTATATAACTTGTATCACTATATAATACTCTATATACTACTACAGATATATTATATAACTTGTATCACTATATAATACTCTATATACTACTACATATATATTATATAACTTGTATCACTATATAATACTCTATATACTACTACATATATATTATATAACTTGTATCACTATATAATACTCTATATACTACTACATATATAGTATATAACTTGTATCACTATATAATACTCTATATACTACTACATACATATTATATAACTTGTATCACTATATAATACTCTATATACTCCTACATATATATTATATAACTTGTATCACTATATAATACTCTATATACTACTACAGATATATTATATAACTTGTATCACGTTATACTAACACTTTTAGATGGAAGTCTAACAAAAGGCAGAGACAATGTCCTCTGATGCTGATCCTTAAACACTTTGATTGTCTCGTAGAGATCATTGAGCTTGTCCACCAAAGGAGAGGTGACTGTAGCAAATGTCCTGTAAGTACATGATATGAAGACATCAATGGCTGATGTAGTCTTACAACGACTGACAATGTGCTCTAAAGCCGTGGCTACACACACCTACGTTTTGTAGGAATATGACGGAAAAAACGTTTCGTAGCGTCGCTCTGGTGGCTACACACACAGATGATTGATCACCGCAACGCTACGGAGTGTCCAGTGAGGCAAAGAGGACATAATTATTGAAAATAGTCATTATAATAACTATTATAAATATAAATTATAATAATTAAATAATTATGATGTTTCTTTATAATACAAGATGAATAATTTATTATCTGTAATAAATAATCAACGTTTATAAATAATAATTAGTTGTTTATAAATAAAAAGTACCCTCTTTGATAGAAGTAACAAATGGGTCTGTTGGCCAATCAGTAATGACCAGGTCAAGGTTGAATTATAAAAAAGTTCATTGGAGTCGTCAAATTTCGTTCCTATATTTTATCCAATCGAGGGTGGTTTTTTAATAATAATTGTCCAATCACCGAAGCGTCAGGCAAAAAACGATTTCGTAGACCAACATGTTGGTCTACGAAATTGAGCGTCGTTTTGTAAAAAAAACATCACTTGCAAAGAAAAAAAACGCGTTTTCACCGCATACCGATAAAACGTAGGTGTGTGTAGCCCACCCCTTAAGGCAGACATATCAAAAATGCGTGCTTCGCCAGCAGCTTTCAGTAAACAAATTAATTATTAACAAACCAACACCTGGAGACAAATGGCTCTGGCTATTTTGTAATCTTTCACCCAAACCTCCAGCAGAGACAAAAAAGTCCAGTGATCTTATTTTAATGAACAATTTGATATAGGCTAAGTTCCAAGTCGGACAACTTGTGTGGATTGGATGACAGAAATAATAAACAATGTTGGTACCTTTTGACGGCATTTTCCTCCGGGTCATCGGCAATGCTCAGAGCCATGACCTGCTTTCTCATGGCTCTCTCTAATATGTTGGCATCCTTGTACAGCTGTGAGTTATCCTCATTGAAAGAGCGAGCATTATTGAACATCAGCTTGAGATCTACAATCAACTCCTTCTCGCTCTGATACTACAAGAGCACAGGCTACTATTATTACATAATCACTGTTACTTCGGAAAAGTTATTTTTTCATTTGCTGAGCAGGTTATGTAAATATGAACAGAACAAGGTAACTATGTGCGTGTGTGGATGTGTGTGTACAAGTGTGGTAAACCAGAAAATAGTTAAATTCTAACAAAGAGCAAAAAACAACAAAACAATTATTGTAAAAAAACAGATAAATTGATTTAAAATTTTCTGGAAACCTAAAAAGCCAACGAGTGAGAGAGTATAGGAGAGAGAAAAAACAAATGAAACAGTAACAAAGCATGCAGCAAAAATCTACCCGCTTGTTTTTCTTTCGCCCCTACAATGGCACAGACCGCAATATAGAGATGATGCAAGAAATTCTACAGGAAGAGTTGAGACTCCTACATACAAAAAGCTGAGCATATTTACATTGTGCACGCAGTAGTGAGTCACAGTAAAATAAATGATGATGAATACAAAAGATACAGCTTCTACTTTAAATAAAATAGCTGGGGTTCTCAATAGGTGGCACTTATTATTATGAGTGGAGAGAGAGCAAGGTCACGCACACCCTTTCCAGCACCCAATAAACCTGTAGAGTCACCCAGGCTATTGCATACCTTATCTGAGGAGATCTTCTGCGATATCATAGTCATGTCTATTGGCTCAGTGATATAATCGTAGTATTCGGGGTAGTCCGCTTTGGAGGGTAGATCTATGAATGGGTCTATTAGAGAGCTACCAGTGCTGTCCTACAATGTACATGTACAACACGTATAAAGAGTTTACATGCAGTACATAGTACTTGGTCTGTCTTTGTTGACTTATCTGATCTTGTTACATTACAACAAGAGGTGGTGCCATGGCCACCTATTAATGAATAACATGGATTGGGTGTGCGCACTGTACTACCATGATATGGCACAGCTAGTGAGTTAGTTAGGCAACTAGAATAAACTATATGGTTTCAACCAACTGACTGAATGACTGAAACACTCAAATTGACCAATGAGCTAAATTAATAACTTAGTTTAATTAACCAATCAGATGACTTAACTAGCCAATTGAATTAAGCAAGCAGATAAATTAACCAATCAGATGACTCAACCAATCAGATTAATCAATCAGATTGAATGACCAGTTAGATGAAATTATCAACCAATTAAATTAGCCAATCAAATCAACCAACCAGATGACTTAATCAACCAATTGAATTAACTAATCGGATAAATTAAACAATCAATAAAAGTATTCTATTATTAGACTGAGCATAAAAATTACCTCAAAATCATAGACAGCATTGTATATCGCTTTCAGCCTCTGTTTCAATGATCTCTCAGACGGGTCACACATGAGAGATCTACCTTTAGCTCCTTTGCCTTTACCACGTCGGGAGGGAGAGGCTGATTTGGTAGATGCAGGGGTTGCATCCTGAGAGACCCCTACCAGAGTACAATACACATTTAGTACACAACACAAGAGATAAATCATACGATTCATGCAAATGGTGACATGGCTGGAAGGGTGACAACAGTATCAATAAGATGGTATCTGACAGAAGAAAAGACAAAAGTGATATCATCAAATTATATACCCATTATGGCTTTACTTAACGAAATATACATGTACACAATCGACACTCGTAAAAGTTTAGTTAACCAATCAAATCCTACAATGGGAGTCAACCAATCAAATCCTACAATGGGAGTCAACCAATCAAATACTACAATGGGAGTCAACCAATCAAATCCTACAATGGGAGTCAACCAATCAAACCCTACAATGGGAGTCAACCAATCAAATCCTACAATGGGAGTCAACCAATCAAATACTACAATGGGAGTCAACCAATCAAATCCTACAATGGGAGTCAACCAATCAAATCCTACAATGGGAGTCAACCAATCAGAGACAAACTATAATTTTAGCCAACCAATCGTATACCTACTACAATCGGAGACAACCAATCAATTATGTACTACAATGGGAGAAAACCAATTAGAATTACTCACCAGGCTTACTTCCTCCTTTTGCAGATCTTGACTTACTGCTGCCAGCTGCTGCCTTACGATTCACTGTAGGGGTAAGCTCCTCTGCATCCACCTACAAAAATGGATGCTCGCTCACGACGTGGACGCTTCTGCTTCCAAAAACGCCTGAACATTTTCAAAATCGTCTAGATGTATCACTTGCATCGATATTTAATGAGAGAATTCAGTAAACGGCCTGATGAACTGTGTCAAACCACGGGTTTAATGATCTTAATAAACTAACACTGCCCTCGCTATTTATGGAATTTTGTGCGATAAAGCTGCATATCCGATATAGTGACCATGGAAATTTTGAAAACCTTTAATGGTTTTGCAACTCACTTAGACCCTTTTGAAATGATTCGGACAATTTTTCCACTTACAATTCGAACGATCCATCAAAACCATAGAATTATTTTAAAAATTGAAATTATCTGAACCATTTTGAAAAGGTTTCAGCGAATCAAACAGAGCGCGTCTTTTGAACTACAAACAGTTGGCCTCATTTTTATTTATAACCTCTATATAAAATATCTACCATAGACGTGATATTTAAAAGACACAAAAAGAGAAATCCAACTGTATGAACTTCCCATGTATCTGATATAAAAAGCCGAATAACAAAGTCTGTAAACATATAAATTTTCATTTAATTATTTGTAATTGCAGTAAAAATAGAAAATTATTTCATATATTTGATTAGGGTTTCCCTGATCAATGTTCAATGTTTAAGTTACCAGCCGTAAGCTAAGCAGCAAACCAGCTTGAAATTCCTATGAAATATTGGACAAACATTTTAGACATATTACAAAATTTTAGATGCTTTTGAAAGTGCTCTAACGGTGTGGAAACTACTCAGGCACTTTACAATACAAAACACAAGCAATTTCCACCATCATAATCAACACATTTCATTGATGCTTGTACAAACAGTAGAGAAAAATGCGCAGCCTGAGAAATTATCCCAACATTGGGGAAACCAAAATTAATTACGGGTATTTCCAAATTTTGTCCATTGGAGAAAACCGCGCAACCTGAGAAAGTTTTCAAAAGTGGGGAATACCCAATTAATTACGGGGATTTCCAGATTTTGTCCATTGTTTTATATGAGCCCGCAATAATCATTTTTCGGGTTTCCCCAGTAATAAAACTTTTGCACAGGTTGCGCGCTTTTCTCTATTAGCAAGTGTTGAGAGAGAAATGTGTAAAACAGGCTTCAGTAAACAGCCGCAACAACTGTGAGACAGATGATGAGAGATGAAAAATGTGAGTGAGTTTCCTCGTGAGTGGATAACTTACCTTCACTTCTGCATCAATCTCTTTCTTCTTCTCCCACATCACTGCCTGCATCTCCAATGCATTCTACAAGCACCACACCGATAGCTAATGACAGCAGTGAGTAGTGATTCATGTCTGGTGCCTGCAGTGTCTGAGTTACACACCAGAGCCTGCTACTGATCGGTGAATACAAGGCAGCGCTGTACTTCTATGTACAGTATTATACAACAATATACCTATTATACAACTATGTACAGTATTATACAACAATATACCTATTATACAACTATGTACAGTATTATACAACAATATACCTATTATACAACTATGTACAGTATTATATAACAATATACCTATTATACATCTATGTACAGTATTATATAACAATATACCTATTATACAACTATGTACAGTATTATATAACAATATACCTATTATACAACTATGTACAGTATTATATAACAATATACCTATTATACATCTATGT
The DNA here is from genome assembly GCA_945261195.1 of Cryptosula pallasiana. NCBI lineage: Eukaryota > Metazoa > Bryozoa > Gymnolaemata > Cheilostomatida > Cryptosulidae > Cryptosula > Cryptosula pallasiana. The sequence continues at coordinate 18,801,748 of OX183139.1, forward strand.
ACAGTATTATATAACAATATACCTATTATACAACTATGTACAGTATTATATAACAATATACCTATTATACATCTATGTACAGTATTATATAACAATATACCTATTATACATCTGTGTACAGTATTATATAACAATATACCTATTATACAACTATGTACAGTATTATATAACAATATACCTATTATACATCTATGTACAGTATTATATAACAATATACCTATTATACATCTATGTACAGTATTATATAACAATATACCTATTATACAACTATGTACAGTATTATATAACAATATACCTATTATACAACTATGTACAGTATTATATAACAATATACCTATTATATAACAATATACCTATTATATAACTATACATAACGATCTACAACCACAAACAAACCTTGAATATTTTGGACTCGTCAGCGTTGTACTCTTTAGCGTTCTCAAACATGAGGTTCATGTCGGCAGCCATTTCATTCAGTGAATTGTACTTCTTTTTTTTAATCTTCCGTTTTATTTGAGTCATGGATATCGGGTTTGTTATCTCGTCATAATAGTCTGGGAACCATCTACAAAACAGGGTATATCAACCACAATCATGTGTATGTTATATCATGTTTGTGTGTACATGTAATTGCAACCATAAAATGAGGATTCGCTGATAAGTACAGAAATATAATTTACCTGCGATTGGGTAAGGTTAGGAAGGGTTTAGCCGTGGATTTGCCTGCAGTATCAGTGTGTGTAGCTATAGCCTTAAATAGCAGCCAGTAGGGATCTCCGGTGGTAACGACATCATCGCTTATTGACAACATGCTGCTCTCTTCATCCTGGTCGCCATCTTCATCTTGATCGCCATCTTCGTCCTGATTGGCATCTTCCTCATCATCCTCGGCGTTGTCCGTGTCTGTATCCTCCTCCATGGGATCTGAAGGGGCCGCAGTGGAGCTTCTCCTTGACCTATTACATAATAATTAATTGATATTAATAATTAACCAGCCAAATATAATTGATTTTTAATTGATTAGTAATTGATTATTAATAGTAACTAAGATGAGATCATCGATTATTTCATAACTAAAATTGACTAACAAAAATAATGGATTAACAACTAATTAATAATAATGTAATAAATAATAACTAATTGAATAGAAATAAATAATAATAATAGTTGATAATAATTAGCGATATCCCATTCACTGAGTTGCAGCAAGAATTTTGTGGTACGTTATAAAACTACCTTTCAAAAGTATGAATAAATGAATAAAACTCTTTTCTGGTTAAACGAGAGACGTAATTCTTACCTGCCACACAAACTATCAGCTCTTAAACAGACCAAATACATGTATCAAAGATAGATATAACAGGTAGACTCAAACCTTTTGTCAGCCTTGGATGCGCTTGTACTGGGGCTAACCAACATCATGTCACTCATAACCGCACTCATCATTAGCTTGAGGGTCTCCGCGTCTTTATATATGGTGGAGCCGGGTTCATTAAAGTCCATAGCATTTTTGAGCATGAGGTTGAGGTCCTGCTCTAACGCCCCCACTCCATCGTATCCGCCGCTGTTTAGCTTGCTGGTTATAGTATCCAAGTCTATAGGATGTTTTATAGTCTGGTAGTAGATGGGTAGCGCCTGAAGTCAAACCGATCACCATATACATACAAAATAATAAAAATAAAATAACAACAAACTTTAATTCGATAATGATTTATTAGTAACAATGATACTAGACCTTTTTATCAGGTAGAGTCATGAAAACCTCACACAGCAGACGATCTCCATTCTTGAGCTTTTGAAAGGCATCAAGTAGCTGCTGGCACTTGGCTTGTATTGCGGGATCAACCTCTGCTTTCTTTGGTGACTTTTCACCAAATGCGGCAGCAATCAGGTCAGACTTGGTAGAAGTGTACAGAGTCCATAACGAGGCAGCATCCTGATATTCTTGAGAGGACTTCTAGATAAACAATCATTTATAAAAACACAAAGATTTATTAATAATCAGACACAATCAAACTATTATACTTGTAAACCGAGGAGACACAATCTTGAATTTTGGACCAAACAGCAATGGAAACAGCCAAAAGCAAACACAACCTTTTTTTCAAAGTATGACTTAATGACGAGAGACAAACCGGATAGAATGTTCTAGTATTCTTGATTAAAAGCTGCATATCTTCCGTCAACTGTTCAATCTCTTCGTATTCATCTGTCTTTAGCTTTTGTTGAATCTTCAGCAAATCAATTGGATTCTTTACAGCTTCATAATATTCTGGAGATGTTCTAGAATTCACATTTTGTGTTTCAACATTTAATAGATGCATGCAACTTGTCATGTTGAACAAGTTTTTAAACCATCCAATCTAACTTGAAACTTGTAGATGGACAGAATTTTCAATGATGTATACAAGACAGACCAATCTAGTAATTTCAATAAAAAGTTCCTAAAGACCAGCGACGGTTCATGCATCGGAACACCATGAATATGAACAGCTGAGATTGTAGGAAAAAAGTTCAATGATTAAAAACTAACCTTCGCTTGGGAACTCTTATCATAGCCTCACACAACACTCGGCCATCTGGTGTCTTGTGGTTCCTTATAGTATCAAACAAATCCTGACAAATGGCGCTCTAAAACATTACAAAAAGTACATGTCACTTTTTAATACCAACTGTACAAACATCGCCTCAATTCAGGGTTGGCTCAGTTTAAACCAGGTTTAAACCACCAGTCAAATGTCTGTGGGTTTCAGTTTTCATGGTTTTTATGGTTATTCGTTTGTAAATCAAACATTTCAAATTTTTCAAAGCTCAATTTGGACTTTATCTGCTTTATAGCAATCACTCTTGCTATGGTCTCGTTTTGTTGGTTATTCCAAAGATCTCAAATGATAAAACGAACTTTTCAACTCCGTTTCACTTAATTACTAAAATAGAGAAATGAAGGATGTTTATTGAAAATATGAGCCACATATATAACTAATGTAAGTACACTGTCAACGGCAGAAGCGACTTGTCGCTAAAAAGAAATCATGAAATATTTATTTAGCACCTCTCCAATGTGAAAATAAGTCAAAAATACCAATGATCTTGTGTTCTGCTATGGTAATGCCATGTAGCTGTGGAAGTCAGCGTGTATACGTTTTCTATTTGAAGTAGTTCTATTGTACAATCAGTCAATTAAATATTAATGCTTTGCTGTACCACGCAGTTGCCCTGTTTGAAAATAAACATTAGACATTTTAACAAGCTAATTGCTACACACCAATTGCCTTCGTTTTAACCATTCAGCAGGCCAAATATATAGCGTTGACTGCACTCATACTATTTAAACCATAAAAACTGGTTTAAACCATAAAAACCTGATTTATTTGGTTTTTTGATAAAAAAAAACCATGGTTATTTTCCAACGCTGCCTCATTTGATAAAACTTAAGAACTTAGTCACAAAATAATGGTTACCTGATTGTAGATGACTGCTTTGACCTTTTTGCATTTGCGACTAGAAGTAGGTGCACTTTCCTCTGTGCTTGTGGATGCTCTTCGCTTTGGAGCCATCATGAATTAGAAACCATTTATATATATTGGAGAGATTCTTATTTGACTTGCTCTATCTGAAATAATAACACGGATTCTTGACTGACAGGTTTGCCCGGTACTTTTTTTAATGCAACAATAAAGAATTGCCGATACTCAAACTGCTCAATCGTAACTTGTCATACAATTATATTTATCACCAGAGCTTGACATCATCAATTTATATTTCTGGTACATGCAGATAACAAGTTCAACCATATTTTTATTATTATGAAAATAAATAAATAATAATTATTAATGATCATACCATTATTATTATTCTTATAATTATTATTGTAATAATAATTATTAACATTTATATTATATTGATTTATAAACCAAACTTATATTATGATTTGCCTCAAATTTTACCTCAATGATAATAAACACTCTAATAATAGCCCTACAACATAGAATTCAGAGCTTTCTGTATTGTTTTTTTTTTATTGGGACCAGTGGTTGTACGTGAATCCAGCATTTATCTCTTTTGGGGTTGCTTTTGAGTGGGCACAACTCTCATATCTTGGACAAAGCAAAGCAGGAAGCTGTGGTGGTTCAGCTGTGTTGAACCATAGATGGATGTTGGTCCACATTTAAAGGCTACCCTAGTTGTCACAGTAGCCTGGGATCTATTATTCATTATCTCATCGCAAGCCATGGATAGGGTAGCATGATGCTCTCCACTAGAAAGTACTTTCATCAGAAGTGTTAGACGATATCTTTTTTCTGTCTTGATGTGATTGTAAGGCTAGTTGAGTACATGCTTTTGTGGCACTGTGTCTACCCTTTATGTTTTTGGTGAAATGGATTGCCTTATTTTGAACAATTTAAATTTTTTTACTGGCACCTTTGTCAGCTGGATACCTTAAGACATCAGCGTATCCAGGTTTTAGTCTGCTGAGGCTGTAGTAAGCCAGCAACTTGGCTTTTTCTGGAGCTCCATGGGGTGAGATTTAATACAGCCTAGGGTTTTGTTGGCACCGCTTATTTTTTATAAATATGCTTATCATACTTCAGATTAGATTACATGGTCACACAAGATAATTAGTCTCACTGACATATTTTAGAACAGAACCACCAATAGTGTAATTAGGATATGTTTGTGTATCTTTGTCGTAGAACATTATTACCTTGCACTTCTCCTTGTTGAACAGCATTTTGTTTTTTTGTGGGCCATTGATATTTTGGAAGCACTCCTCACGCCTATTGCTGGCAGCGGCGTATATAAGATTATTGTAAGCACAAAAACCAACACTACACAAAATTGTGATGGGCAAGTTGTTGATAAAGACCAAGAATAATATTGGTCCTAAGACTGAACCTCGAGGTACACCTGAGGTTACTTCAAGCTTGGATGAGAGGGTGTTCTTGAGAGCAACTCAATGTGTTCTTCCCGTTAAAAAATCTTGGATTCCATTAGCTAGTCTTGGATTCATTTCTTGGACATTTTAGATTTTCTCCATCAGCATCTTTAGTGGTACTTTGTTGAAAGCTTTTTTAAAATCAAGCACAAATGTATGGGTGGTGAAAGGCTGCGCTGTAGCTTTTGCTAAATTGTGGTGGGTAGCACAGAGCTGGGTTTCACAAGAGAGCCCTCTCCTGAAGCTATGTTAAAATGATGAAGAACAATGTGCTCCAACATTTTGCAAGGTATGCTTGTGAGAGAGATTGGTCCGTAGTTGGATGGTTCGTCTTTCGAGCATTCATGTGCTGATGGAGGCTTAGAATATATGTGTGAGGCATCTTGCTGATTGGCTTCGGTCAATGAGCAACTCGCACTTTTTGAACTGGTCAGGCCTATGCAATTTCTTGTTCTTCAGGTCTAGTATGAGTTTCTCTAGACCTCTGTGGTCAAACTGGGTCTTCTGTGCATGCAAAGTTAATGTATGTAAACCAGAAAAGCTTTCTCATCTTTGCAGAATTGGCTTTGAAAATAAAAGTTTAGTATCATACTAAACTGCAAGTGTACTCGCATACTAAGTATGCGAGTACACTTGCAGTTGTCTGTGGTGGTTGCGCTACAGGTGTCTTGAGTTTAGATATTTATTGGGTGAGCAGTACTTTGTTTTTGCCTCAAATAATAGCCGTAGTAGAAAGCTTTGTAGTTTCAATAATAATAATCAATATCCACTTACTTACCACCATTGATCGATAAATGTTGTTGTCATCAGAGAGATTCAATAATATGATAGTTTATGAATAACTATAATAATAATGCCAAATATCTTATTATTATAATTATTATAATAATAATAGTAGTTAATTTTATTTATTATTCATTTTAATAAATAAAATTAATAAAAAATAAACAACAATCATAATAATAAATAAATTTAATTAACAGCAGCAGTTGTTGTTATTATTATTATTATTTATAATTGTATATTATTATTAATGATTATTATTTATTAATATTATTATTACTATTACTTATTATTATTATTTATAATAATATATTATTATAAATAATAATAATAATAATTAATTAATAGTATAGTAATAATAATAATATTTATTATTATTATTATTATTAATTAATTAAATTAATTAACAACAAACAAACAACAACACAATGCTTTTTTTGGTAGTTTGATCCGATAACACATTTCAATGGATGCGGAGCAGTTTTGGACCAATAGTTCTTTTGCAAACATAGCTACAACATGAGTGAATTATAATTTTAGATATGAGCAGCAGATTTTTTAACTGTCTGTCTTCTTTGTATTTTTTTCTCAATTTTAGAGATTCAAACTGCAAACTCCATTGAAATAGTGTAAGGAAGAAAATGAGCTGAGAACAAAATAGGCAAAGAACAAAATGAGCAAAAACAAAAACGAGCAAGGAAGAAAAAGCACCACAAATGTACGTCATTGCGGATCGTATAGTCTAAGTGCTCAGACTCCAAAACGGATGGAGTTAGTGGCGCTCACTATCAAACTCCTCTCCTATTGAGAATAGGAGAGGGGTTTGATAGTGAGGGCCACTAACTCCATCCGTTTTGGAGTCTGAGCACTTAGACTACGGATCGTATGGACAGTAACCGCGTATGACTATTGAATGCACCTCAAAAAACTATCACAAAAGTTATTTGAGATCTTCTCCTATTTTAAAAAAAATCATGTGCGGATGGTGGGATTAGCGATATAAAAAGTTACTAGAAGTGATGTGTCTGTCAACTGAGGGTAGGATTGAGGCATAACTGTGGTGTGTACCCCAAAAAAATATTACATTTTTTACTTAAGATCTGCTCCTAATGCACTGCTCTTAGCTATTACGAGAGCTGTAATTGGACCATCACATTTACGGTTCAAAGTTGGGTTGCTGACTTATTCACAGTCTGCTATCCAGTACAGTTTCCCAAGTCAAGTGAGCATCTCTTGTTCAGTTTGCTCTACTGATTCTGCTGGCGATTGGGTAAACTGTTTTTGTTGCTTGCACTGGATTCAATTTAAACGTTAGACAAAGCCAAAATTTTACAGCTTGTTCAAAAAAGAAGATATTTATTTTTTGTGCTCCTCTTGCAGCCATGTGAACGATTAGCCTAAGTTTTAGGCCAACATTTGAGGTATATGCATGGATGAAATATAATATATATATGTTATATTTCATCCATGGGTATATGTGTATTTTGCTTGGAATGTGCTGTGCGTTTTTTTATTGGGAGTTGCATTCCCCATTGTTATCTTGTCAACTTTTAAATAGATTTCATTGGATGATCGGTTTAGTGGGCGGGGTTTTTGTGCTTTTTTGTACCAGCACAAAGAACCCCGCCCACTAAACCAATCACCCAATGAAATCCATTCAATTCATCACAGGTTCACTGTTTTAATTGTCCTTTAATTTGGTCCGTTTAGCCAATAATCTGTGCCATGGGTGCTCATACTTTGGTGCTATTGAGCCGTATCAATTCTTGAGGCAAAAGAATGTTTGGAACACTGCACTGTTGATTTTTCTGCACTTTTGATTTCAAAAATGCATTCTGCACATTCAATAACCCATATGTAGTGGTTTTTATTAATTTTTTGGACAAAAATGTACTGAAACATTTTCTGCATGTTTTGCACTGTTGATTTTCTGCACTTTCGACTTCAAAAATGCATCCTATACGATCAATAACCCATGGGTGGAGATTTTTCATCAATTTTTTGGATAAAAAACTTTGGAACGTTTTCTGAATTTTCTGCACTGTTGACCTTTTTTGCACTTTTGACTTCAAACGCATGCATTCTGCACAATCAATAACCCATGGGTAGTGCTTTTTCATCACTTTTTGGACACAAAAGTTTTGGAACGTTTTCTGCATTTTCTGCACTGTTGATTTTACTGCACTTTTGACTTCAAAAATGCATTCTGCACAGGCAATAACCTACTGCTGTTTGGTTTCAGAGGTAGTCATACGATTACTGTCCATACCATCTGTAATGCCCCTGTAATGATGTACATTTGTGGTGCTTTTTCTTCCTTGCTCATTTTTGTCTTCGCTCATTTTGTTCTTTGCACATTTGGTTCTTTGGACATTTTGTTCTCAGCTCATTTTCTTCTTTATGCATTTTCAATGTGAATCTATTTTTGTCATTTCAACCTTGACCCAAGCTTAAGTTTTTGCACGCGCATGCATTTTTGAAAAGAATTTTACCTGCGTACCCAAATTTCAGACTAAAACTGGCCACATGTGTGAGAAATCGTTGAACATTTATTAAAATTTAAGTTGCTGAAGTTTTATTTATTTATCAAACTGCCTTTATATCAAAAGTAATATCTATTGGCTTCAAAGTTATGGCTGTTAGGGGATTTAAAAGTAAGTTGTTTTTAAATTAATTGAAATCGCTCGCCTAAATAAATATGAATAAGTAGTTGTTGTAGTCGCAGCAAATAAAAAAAATTAATAATAATAAATAATAATAGTAATAAATAATAATACAATAAAAATAATAAACTAATAAGAGATAAGTAATAAGTAATATATTGATACTACTAGCAATTGAATTATTATATATATATATTATTGTTAATAAAACGCTATAATAATAATTATTATAATTATTATAGCGTTTTATTAACAATAAGTGTAAGCTCTCGTCTCCTCACCTCACCAAAGGAGAAAGCAGAAGCTCTGAACTCATACTTCCAGTCTGTATTCACCAAGCCTACGACCACACAACTGCTCAAACGAAGCTATCACCCCAGTAAAATGCCAACAATTACCGTGGATGTAAAGGGAGTTCACTCACAACTATTAAAACTCAACCCACACAAGGCTACCGGACCAGAGAGATAACATCTCCCCGTGACTAATGAAGATGATGGCAACAGTGATAGCTCCTGCTCTCACTCACATATACCAACTCTCCTTGGACTCTGCCCGCGTACCCGAGGACTGGAAGAAAGCTAGGGTGTGTCCGGTATTTAAAAAGGGAGACAAGTACCTACCATCAAACCACCGACCCATAAGTCTCACCTGTGTGTCTAGTAAGATCCTCGAACATATAGTGACCAGCAACCTAGCCAGTTACCTTGAAGGCAACAACAAGCTCACCAATCGCCAACATGGTTTCCGGAGCCGAAGGAGTTGTGAAAGCCAACTCATAGAGCTGACCTCAGATATCTCACAGCTCCTCGATGACGGAAAGGAAGTAGATGCCTGCCTCCTAGACTTTAGCAAGGCTTTTGACAAGGTGGACCACATGAACCTTGTACAGAAACTAGTCAGCATCGGAGTAAGCAGTCAGATCACCAACTGGACCCAAAGCTTTCTAGCACAGCGCTCCCAGGTTGTTGTTGTTGATGGCTATCCATCCTCCGAACAGCCTGTCACCTCGGGAGTACCCCAAGGATCTGTGGTTGGCCCAATACTATTCTTGGTATACATCAACGACATGTTGACAGATATCAAATCTGAAATCCGACTGTTTGCAGATGACACAGTCATCTACAACAGCACTGACAACTATGACACACTTCAGGAAGACCTCAGGAAACTGGAACTTTGGGAGGACGCATGGCGCATGGAATTCAACCCTAGCAAGTGTGAACACCTGAAGTTCAGCAGGAAACTGAAGAACACCACCAACAACACCTACACCCTCCACAACACCGAGATGTGTAAGGTTACATCCGTAAAATACCTCGGAGTGAAACTCCAATCCAACCTCCGCTGGAATGAAAACACTGCCTTCATCACTGGAAAGGCCTCTAGTAGACTTGGCTACATCAGGCGTACAATACCATCAAGCCTTCCATTTCTACGTGAAAAGGCGTACAAGCAACTTGCTAGACCCATCCTTGAATACCCTTGTACAGTCTGGGATGCGACTATCACCAAAATGCAGTCAAACTAACTCGAGGCAATCCAAAGAAGAGCAGCACGGACTATCAAGAACCTACCGAAAACTGACCATGTTACTAGTACAACGAAACTTATTGAAGAATTGGGATGGGATGATCTGAGGACTAGACGAGAACATCGAAGGATAGCAATGTTCAGAGCCATGCATTTTGGGGAAGTTGCAACCAACACTTGTAACTATGTTCAGGCCCATCATCCATCATCATTGCAGACTAGAAGTCACGACCAGCAATTTCTAGTACCCCACTGTCGGACCAAAGCCCATCAAAACAGCTTCTTCCTTAGTACAGCCAAGCTGTGGAATGCCCTCCCACCATCGAGTTCCCTTCTGGCCGCCCCCCCCCCCCCTTGGCAGGTTGAGGCGACGGCGGTATTCCCGATCGATACACGTTGACGAACCGGGACGTTTATAGACTTATGGATACGCCACGTCGCTGAAACCTTCACCAGAAGTTAGCGACTACGCAGCAAGTAGTAGCAATAATTAACAATAATTATTATAATAATAAGTAATTATTATAATAATAATTATTGTTAGTTAGTTAGTTAGTTATTACTACTACTACTAACTACTACTATATTCTACTATCTACTACTATATTATTATTATTATTATAATTATTATTCTAGCATGATTATTAATAGTTATTATAGAATAGTAGTAGTAGCAGTTTGAGTTTATTGTATTTGAATAAATACTAAATTAATATAATAATAATAATTATAATCAATGATGATGATTATTTATTATTTTTATTGTATTTAAATAAATAATTATTATTAATCATTATTATTGTAATATTATTATTTTATAAATAAATAGTTATAATAAACAACTACTGATAATAATAATTATAATAACAGTTAATAAGTATTGTAATAATGATGAATAATAATAATAATAAGCAAAACAATCAATGATGATGATGATCATCTATCTACAACAACGATGGTTATTAATTAACAACCATTAATTAATAATTAATTATTGTTGTTGTTGTTGTTGCTATTATTAGTTATTATTTTTTACTCTTACATTTTTTTTTTATTTATTTCTAATTATAATTATCAGTATCTAATACTTTTTGTAATTGTTATTGTAATAATATTATCAAATGAACCCTACTTTTTCTTTCGTGCCACTCACACTCATCTTTTCTGCCTTTTAAACTCAAAATAACTTTTACTGTTTGCGCTGAACTCATTTAAGCTGATTGATGTGCGTTATAAGATATGGGTCCAATGCCTCACAAATGTATTCTAGAACAGGCCTGCACAGCGGCTTGTATGCAATAGTTTAAACTTGAATTGGAGCCTTGGAAAGACTTTATTTAAGTAGTCCTGGGATGGAATAGACTTTTGAAATTATGGTGTTAATGTGTTTGTTCCAATCCAGGGAGCAGCGAGTTTCAACACCTATGTATTTAAATACTTCAATCATAGATAGATAGGATTTTGTCTCCTAGATAGTAAATGAGATTATTAGTGGCCCAAATGCAATGCTGTGGCATTTCTTGATATCAAAGGACATTTTCTGTTCATTTGCCTATTCGTGGGGATTGAATAAGTCTGTCTGAAAGCGCCACCAATCTGACGGCATGACAATTTTCTTACAGTTATAGTAGTTAGTTTTGATATTAATTATTATTATTATTATTATTGTTGATTATAATTAACTAGTTACAGTTGCATTAAATTTAATAATTTGATAATATTATGGTAATTATTATTTGATAATTAATATGAATAATATTTATAATTTATGAAAACTTTGACTTAAACTTGAAGTGCAATCGCTTCTTCTTCTGAAGATTCTAGCGATGTGGCTGGCTCATATATTGTTTATCGTTCCGGATCATCAACACAGGCCAGGGCAGAACAAACGTCTGACCCTAGCCTGCCACGGGGGGGGGGGGTGCTGAGAGCAGAGGAGAAGAAACAGGGAGACAATTCCACATCTTGGCTGTTGAAACAAAGAAGCACTTTTTGTACAACTCGGTGTTGCAGTGAGGTATTAGGTACTGCTGGTGGTGTCTCCGAGTGCTGCTCTGGTGAGGATGGGAGTCTATGTAGTCTGAGATGGTGGTAGCTATTTCTCCAAAGTGCATTGCCCGAAATAAGCCGAGTCTTCTCCTCTCTCTTCGGTGTACCAGGGTTTGCCACTCCAATTTTTCGAGAAGTTTGGTTGTGCTTGTCTGATGGTCTGTTCTAGGAATGTTGTGTACATTTCTAGCAGCACGTCTCTGGATAGCTTCGAGTTTGGTTGATTGAGCATTCGTTAGTTGGCCGTCCCACACTGTGGAGGAATACTCCACAATTGGTCTAACTAAGGTGGTGTATGCCTTCGCTCTTAGGTGGGGTAGTGTAGGTGGGATCACTCTTCTCACGTAACCAAGCCAGCTTGATGCTTTGTTGGCTAAGTAGGTATAAGTAATTATTATCATAATTTTCCAGTACAGCAACAATGATAAATAATAAAAAAAGTCAGCGTGAATTGAATCAGTAAGTAAAATTAAATGATATGTATTATTAATAATCATAATAATATGTGATTTAGAATTATTAGTACTATAATTGCTTATAATAATATAACAAACAATAATAATATTTTCTATATATAATTTTATCTTTATTATGTGGTTACTCACCAATAACTGCACTAGTTACAATAGGTGTATTTGCCGGTTGGTCCGCCTGATCAATGAACGGCTAATTTTTATGTTTGGAGACCCCATCAGTAAGCAGTGAACGCATCGATCCAGGCTTTTACATTTTATTAAATAATAATATCCTTCAATCCTGATCAGATTGTGGAGATATAAAATTCCCGTGTGCATCGTAGCGAGTATAATTATTTTCTCATGTAAGCATTTCATCAATGAAGCTTATCGTGTTGTTGATTCTTTACTGGTAGTCATGACGTGATGCTATAGGAAGTAGCAGATAGTGATAGCCAGTCGAAGAATAAATGACTTTACACTTGCCTGGTTGTTAACGTTCATTTCAAAGCAATTTATTCTTGATTGAATATAACAATAAAATTTATCTTAATTTTTTCACCGAAATGGCTCTGCTTTTTATTATGATGATCGATTTATTTTTGATATATTATTGTATATGTTTGTCATAATAATTAATAATAATATATATATATTGATAATATATAATCTACTTTATTAACAAATGATAAAACAATACTGGGAATGAATCGCTTTGAAATAAGCGTCACCCACACCGGCTAAGTATTAATTTTATGTGATGAATCGGTTGTGTTCGCTGCCTATGAGAATGCCTCGCAAATTTATTTTATTTTTTTGTGGGGATGTTATTTTTCGATCCACTTAAAATATTGAATAAGTTGCGAAAAATATTATTTATTAAATGGATCAATCCTGCCGGCGAATACACTGACCTAACCACATGTACCATCGTCATTGAATTTTTATTATTAATACTATTTATAATTATTTTTATTTACAATTTTAGAAAAAGCCAGTAAAAGACAAACAACCAGACATCGTGCCAAAATTGAACGCAAGGTAAGATAAAAACAATATAATAATAATGAACCAAATAAATAAAAAGTTGCTTTACTCTGGTTCATATACTGAAAAAATGTTGTTTTTGATGAATATAAAAGTTATCCAGCGTCTCTTTTCTACCTAAAACCAGGTTTGTATTGTCAACTTTTTTATGAGCTGGTAATACTTGAATTACTTTGCAAATATTTTTAGATTTTTCATTATGACTTTCATGTATAGGTCAGAGAGCACAACAGGAAACAGAAGAAGGAAGCCAAGAAAGTACCAAACAATCGTAGTAAGTGTTTCATCGTTTAGTTCCGGCAGCTGATAACTTGAGTTGATGATTTAGGTTCTTCTACTGCGGTCAATCAGTATGTGATTAATATATCCCAACAACGGCATACCTGTCATGCAGTTTTATAGTGTTTTTGTTTTCTGTAGAATTGAAAAGGAAAGATCCTGGAGTTCCCAATAGTCTGCCATTTAAAGATGAAATATTGCTAGAGGCGAGACGGCGGAGGGAACTGGTAAAATAATTCTCTATAATAATCGGGGAAAAACTAGGGTTGTGAAATAGGCTTCTTTCATGCTGTATTGTACCATGCAGTTCTTTTATTGCAAACTGTTGTGAATGTTGTTTGATGTCAAAGAGTGATAGGAGATCAAACATGCTTTAGAAAGAACAACAGAAAGAAGAGAGCAAGGTAAGGCGAAAGGAGACGAGAGCTAAATGGAGGGAAGAGAAAAGACTGGGAACCACAACCCTCACAGATCTGGTGAAGGCGGCCGAGACTAAGACAGCACAGTTTGAACTAAATGAAGACTTTGTTTCTTCTGAACGAGAGAAGTTGGGTACTGGCAAGGCTGTAGAGGGCTCCCTTAAGGCTTATTACAAAGAGTTTAGGAAAGTAAGCTATACTTTACGATCTATAACATAGTATGTAAATGCCTGTTATCTCTCACTAGTTCCCATATCAGCTACTGTACGTTGAAAGGTGAGAAAAATTAATTAATTTTTTATTTGTTCAGATTTAAAAATTCTTTGATTCACAAGATTAAACTTCCAATGGTTACAAGCCATACTAGCATACCTTATTGATATACCTAACCAATGTACTGAGTTGTCATTTTATAATGTAAATAAACGCTCAACCACCATGACTCCCTGGTGATACCACTATCACATAAAGGTACTGATATATTTTGACAAAATATGCAAAAATTACGGACCAAAAACAAATTTTTTTTATAGAATTGAAATAATTCAACAAATTCAAATTGATCATCAATAAATTTTTAACGAATTAATTGTTTGTGCCAAACCAGGTACGTTGTCGTATATGTGCCTATTGGTGACTAATTAGTACACATGTACCCACCAGGTAATAGAAGCAGCCGATGTCGTACTTGAGGTATTGGATGCCAGAGATCCCATCGGCAGCAGATGTCCACAGGTAGAACAGGCTGTAGTCAGCGCCGGAGCCAGTAAAAAACTTGTGCTTGTACTGAACAAGATTGATTTGGTACCGAAAGGTCAGTTTATGTAAAGTGAAAGAGCTGAGTCTTTGCAGTAACAACTCAAACATTTCTATTTATTTCCTCCAAAGATTTGTCTGTTTTTGATTTTGATCTCACTTTATATGTCTAACATGACTAATATTATTCACGGTCAAGTTTGAAAATCAGCATTCGATGTCAAAAAAGTTGGACGGTTTAGTTGTTAATAATTTATATTTAAAAAAAAATGATTCATGAGTTATATGTAAGTTTGCTCACACTGGATGACTTAGCTCACGATATATGGCTTGATTCGACCAGTGACATTACATAAGTAGCCTGTATTTGCTAAACACGGATATAAAAGTGAAATCAACCAATTAAATACACAAGTTTTGATTGGCCAACAGACCAAGTACTGTATATCCTGTTTTGACTTGTTGACACAATTTGTAGACAATGTAACGGCGTGGCTAAAATATCTACGAAATGAGCTGCCGACGATAGCTTTCAAGTCGAGTACACAGACACAGAGCGATAATTTATCTCGCAGTAATATCTCCATATCAAAGGCTTCTGAAGGGCTGATTAAGACTTCAACATGTTTGGGTGCGGATGTACTTCTTAAATTGTTGGCTAACTACAGCAGAAATAAAGACTTGAAGACTGCAATCAGAGTGGGAGTTGTTGGTAAGTTGGTAAGACAACTCCGCAGCGTGTGGTCAATTGTATCACTAGTACAGTTTACAGTTATGGGGCATGCGTCGTACAATAGGTTGAACAAAATATTAGTAGCGGATGATGTCTTGAAGTAAAATCTACCCACATGAAACAATCCAACTACATATGGTGCTCATTTGTTTTATGCGCTATTTTTTACAACTATTATTATGCGCGAGTGATTTAAATGTGGGAATTGCCCTTCACAGGTTTCCCAAACACTGGAAAGAGCAGTATTATCAACAGTTTAAAAAGAAGCAAAGCCTGCATGGTGGGAAACACACCTGGTGTGACAAAGTGAGTGTCAATGAAGTCTAGTCTGTTTTATTTATTATTACAATGTAGGGTTGATCTCACTTGGTCGGTGTTTACACAGTGGGCTCATTGAATAATACCTGTCTTGACATGTTTTGTTGTATTGATTTAAAAACTGTTTTTTGCGTAATTATTAGCCTAAATTGGAGTAACTAATATATAGATTGATATCTAAATAATTTCCCGGTCAAGTTTCTTTCTGGGAAAGGTCAAAAGTTCGATCTACTATATTTTCCATCAAAAGATTAAAGTTCTTCTACTTTTTATGATCGAAAATTCGTTTTTCTACACGAAATCCATACTAGTTTTTCTTAAATTGTGAGTTGTGCTTTATAATGGTCAGATAAATCCCGGTATTTCACTTGACGCAGGGCAATGCAGGAAGTACAACTAGATAAGAATGTCCGGCTACTAGACTGTCCAGGAATAGTGATGGCTTCTGGAGACGATTCGTCTGCTCACACAATTCTGCGTAATGCGGTCAAGGTCGAACAGATCGCTGACCCTGTCGCACCAGTTGAGGTCATTCTACAGCGCAGCAGGAAGGATCAGATGATGTTACAATACAAGGTAGTCCTTGACACGTCTGCGCACTGGCAATAGCCTTGGCTCTTCGCTGAAGATCTTCTATAAATCCCTTTTCTACTTTGTGTTACAGATTCCTATGTACACAGACTGTGCCAACTTCCTGGCACTTTTAACTAAGAGGTACGGGATGCTGAAGAAAGGAGGACTGCCTGATGTGGACAAAGCCGCTCGGCTGGTCCTGCAGGACTGGAATTCGTGAGTTAATTTTGTTTTCTCTCGGGGAAAATATTTGCTTTTGGCTTATTTAAAGTGCCAAGGACGCCAAAGCCCTTTAAAGTGCATGCATGTAACTTGGATTTGTTTACACCTGCCGACAACAATGAACCTTGGCTTACAACTGTCCTGGTGTTTATCTCTCGTTATCTATTTGATATCCATGCGATAAGCTCTTCCTGTGACACAAACAAGAGAAACTGTGAAACTTGCACTCTATATTTTAGTAAGATGAAATGTCGCTTTTTTTATCTTGTAGCGTACAGTCTTTCCTAAACAATGCTATGCATTCGGCTGCATGAGTAGAGCATTTTGTTGCCAAGTTCTAGAAAGCTGTTGTTATACTTATATTCTACCCATTTCTATATACAAATAGCCTGTGATCTCTTGTGTGTAGAGGCAAGATCACATACTACACCCAACCCCCAGAGCAGCACACACTACCCACACATCTCAGTGCACAGGTGGTGACCAATATGGCTGCAGAGTTTGACATTGATGCCCTCACCAGTGATGAGAAGGATGAGTTCAAAGGTTGGAGTTGTCTCCTTATCTGTTTTCATAAACTATCTCAGCTCAGTTTGGTGGCTACACCTGTTCCTGGTTTTTTGTCATTCCGGTTCCTGACGCTAGTGACGGTGTTGGTTTGAATAGCATGAGGTGATAACCTTATACAGGTGATCGCACTTGGCATGTCAACTCGGGAGTAGCTAGCACAGGCCATTCCTGGAGTTGTGCTATTTTGCGGTAATAAAAGTTGAAGGGTAACACTGATAAAGTCTGGCAATCCATGCAATGAATGCTGTTATCAATCCTCCATCCGCTTCTATTGCTACCTTTTAGTGTTTTTAAAAAATTTGCCGAGTTAATTTCTTAGTTGGCTCGCATTCTATTTCCTGTGTGCGTTGGTTGGTAGGATTAAAGACTCACATGACCAATGCAATGGTGGTAGACAGCGGAGGTTTCACTCAAGGTGACGCTCCTCAGCTAGATGAAGATAGCGTTGAGGCAGATGAAGACAATGATATGGTTGTAGATAAGCCAAACGTGTCAGGCTCAAAGGTAAACTTAGTATTTGTTCATTTGTTGTTTGATTCACTGGTCCATAGATCAGAAAACAAATTATTTAGATCAACAACAAAAGCGGAACACATTAAAATGGTGATCTGTGCAAAAACTTTACTTCCTGTTCATATATCCTGATATATGGAAGCTGGAAAATCAAAGGTTTTTTGTCGAAATAAATGTCATTATCTTAATTCACATTGTGTCTTTTTATCTTTTCTCCATCCAACTAATCAGCTTGTCTGAGTATTGTTAACGCCAACCATTGTTTTAACTAAAGATTTGTCTCCTCGCTAATCTAAGCAGACTTGCCAAATGGCTGTATGGTACCAAAGGTCAATCATTTTTTTCTCACTAAAACTTGTTAAAATCCATTTTATTTGTATTTCATCACGATCATAAGGAGCCGCTAGAGAACGTAGTTATGCCAGACCCGACTCCTAAAAGAAAAACTAGGCTATCTGTAGCCTTAGCTTCCAGGTCTCCGATCACACCCGATGACATGCAACTGAATAAAGCCAAGAAAAAACAGTACAAAAAGATGAAAAAACAGAGGCGAAGGGCAGGTATGTTTGATCATTGCATTCTAAGGGCTGAATGGAGATTGCGAATGCCTTCCTCAAGAGTTGTGTGCCCTTATGAACAGCTCTTGTGCAAGAATTCACAATACATGACCTTTAGTTGGGTTTAATGTATTAATTGTATTATTTGTCATTTTATCTTCTTGATAAAGTAAACAAACAGTAAAAATACTTTCTTTCGAACACATGCATTACATGAAGAATGGGTGACACGAAATGTGAATTGAAATTTTTTTTGGCAGTCAAAGGCCCAATTATTTTTGCATCTTCATTCTAAACGCTGCGCTGTGAAAGGCAAAGTTTTCTTTTTACAACAACAGTTTTGGTGCAAATTAGTTGTTTTCTTCATTGAAATAACTATTATACTTTTGTTAGTCCTGGCAAGGCATTGAACTCAGCAAATATGCGCCCACAGATGCATTGCCCGTGAGCTTTCATTTTTTTGCAGAAAGCAATTGTATAACTGACAAGCATATTTTTATGCTTTTGCCAGATGCATGCACTGCAAAAATACTATTTGGTGAAACATGGTCACGCACTGCCAGTAGCTGTTTACGCAGCAATGAATGTATAACCAGTTGGCGACGATGACCTTGTGAGTCATCGCCATGTTTGTAGGCGTGACCAATGGTAATTGGTCATCTATACTCCATTTATCTTAATCTTATCAATGCAAACATATTTCATGTCACAATAAAAGAAAAAACTTTCTTAGCTTACAAGTATTGACCACATTTACGGTTTGAAATAGTCAAATGCCTAGTTAGATAGTTTAGATTAGTAAAATGTTATTTACAGATGCTGCTCGACGTCAAATTTTACATTTTTTTGCTGATGAAATATTTGGTAGGTGCCATGAAAAGGGCCTTCCAATCTTTGTCTTCCTCAAATACCACAAGAATTAGTCGTTGGATGTCTAGTACTTGGAGAGCTGCCAAGATAAATACTAGCTGTTGATACACTTGCCAGAGAGTGGCAGATAGGATGGCGTATGAGCTGACCAGTATGTATGTTTTATTGTAGATAAACTGTCAGACGAGTTGACTACAGCTCTAGAGGCAGGCATGGGCGGTCTAGGAGACCAGGACTATGACTTCAATGATTTATAAACAAACTTTATTGAGGCTGAGCGGCATTGAACTCAGTAGTAGTAATGCAATAAAATTTACAAATCAATGTAGTGCATATAGAGAGAGAGAGTTAGAAAGCGACATGAGTTTATCACAAAGCATTTTGTAATAAAATAATAATAATAAAGGAATATAAATGTGGATGTAATCATAATATGTACAGTCAGTTGTTTTTGATATGAACCATGGGTTAAGTTTTGTGGTAGAAAAAGACTGAATAAAATACCAATGAGTGTAACATAGTTTTCATTATCGTTCCAGGTGTATAACCCGGTATCATGGTTACATAATTTTGATTCAGTATAATCACGTAGTATTATTCCATGCAGTTGCAAGCTAGAAAAATACTATTCCCAGTGTGAGCTAGAAATATACATATCTGCAATAGAGCAATCGGCCATTACATTATTAACATTGAGGATAAAAATATGTTCAAATTTAAACCGTGATTCCTGTTGGCAATAATAAAAAGTGGTAAGCATCTTTCAAACTCGGAATATAGACAGCAGTAATCAAATGATGAGAAATACGCTCCAGAAGCTATTGCATCATCAATTCCATTTTTACCTCGTTATAAATGGAATGATAACGGACACACTGTAAGTTGGATGTGATCCAAAATCCATAGAATAGACTTGAGCTGAATTGGCTGATACAAGTTTCAGTTAGCATCATTCTACTCTGACACCATGGTAACCACTAGCCTGTTTAGAATAAAGGTGGGTTGGTCAGTGCCCAAAATGGGCACTGCAATTAGAGTTGTTCTTTACGAGGTTCAAAATTGTTGGTTTCCTCCCAAACAGCGCCTGAAACACAGAACAAGATCTATATAATAATCATTATATAATAATATAAGCGTTTGTGGATCAGAATTCAACGGGTCAATCGGAACTTCAAATTCAACATAATTAACCAACTTCCATAGTTGAAATAAACAAACACTAGAGAAGACTTTTAAAAAATTTCTTGCAAGTGAATATAGTTCATTATGCTGTAAAAATAATAGGCCATAACGAAGCCTTTGATAATATGAGGCTGGTACATCCAAGTACAAAATAAACTCACTTATCATATCAATTTAGAGTTCAGTTTTATTCACAACAATGCAAAATATTAATAAACGTTTGTTGATTTTTTTTATTCGGTGACAGGGAGCAACTTTTTTAGGTAATCCCGATCCAAACAAAACGGTTATTTCAAGAATATATTCGTTGTCCAACTGATCAATTTTACTGCACCTCCAGCAAACATCAGCCGAGAATATTCAAATGCATCAAGTTTCAGTCCGGTAGTATAGATAAAATAATAATTTCCCACTAAATCCAACACCTTTAGAAGGAAGTTTACTGAATGAAATGAACAATCCGCTATTATTTCATATCTATTGTTCACATTTACCTATTGCACCCAAATTATAATATATAAAAGTGACGAGCACCCATTAACGATACTAAGCTGGTTATGAAAAAATTGTGCTCCGTACTGGCATTGTGGCAATGATACAACATCAAGAACTACTTCATTCTGACTGACCATGAAACTTCTTCAAACGAGTTATACAGAGCAAATTTTCCCTTTCTATGATTTGTTCGGTGAAAAATTATTTCCATTACATCACATTTTAATTGGATCCGCTACATTTTTGAAACGATTGGCCTGTAAATGACTATATGAGCGACCATAATGCCAAATGGTTTGTTTTGGCTCGAAAACCTAATTGTAGCGTTTTTAGTTCTAGTTTTCCCATCCGAAGTTAGCATTTGTATTTTATGTTAGAAATAACAAATATCTGCAACAATTTTCCAACTAATGGGATATAATGCGTTATAACAATTTATTTATTCTATGTTACACACACTACCGGTGATCATTGTATACTTTACAATAAATTACTGTTATCAATCAATGACTACATCTAGAATTTAGTTTACACTACTTTTTTGGTTAAAAAAATTACAGGATTTTAGTGAAGTATAAAACGAAAAAAATATTTAAAAAAAGTTTTTCGAGCGAGTTGATTTTCAAACTAGCATTCAAATGATATCCACATTCCAAATTACGGCTTCTTGCATTCCGGTCATAAAGATTTGAAGCTGTACCCCCCAACCACAAAAAGCCAAAAGGGTGTTAACAGGCATGTTCAGTCTCAACAACCAAACACTAACAGCGAAATAGATGCAGCTGGCACTAAGTCAAACTACTCAGTAAAAAGCAAGAGCAAATGTCAGCAATAAACTCAACACCCCAGTCTCTATAATATTGATTGTAGCTGCCACCGGGAGTAGACCCTGGACAGTGAGGGAAGTGCTGCAGGCAAACTAAAGGTCACCATACTTCCTCAAAAAACCATTTGACCAGCGATGGAAGCAAACTACCCATTCGGTTGGTACAGCCATTTTCATGTGTGTTTTGAAGGAAGATGCCATCAACCTCTATAGCAATAATTCAGGTGGTTATTTCTAATCACATCTTTCCTAATCTCACCAGTGATGTGTGACAGATGTTATACAGCAGTCTACGGTTTTTACTTTCTTTTTAACAGTGTTACAAGAGATCATTGGTAAGTGACGCCAGGCGTTGACGACTCTTTCAGGGGTGTGAGATGTGAGCATGGAAGGGTCTACTAAAGAATAGGGTGTTCAGACACCTCAGCAGACACATCAGTAGAAAAGTCGAATTGTGTTCCATCTTATCACATGCAGCTACGGTATGATATTTCTATAGTGAACTTGTGCCAACTACTCATTTTGCCCAGGGCTACGATGTACAGATTTAGCTAGGTTGCCGCAATGCATAAAATGAGCCTGAGGGGTGCACGGTCAAGTGCAGATGACTAAAATTCAGCAGTATGTGTGCAATATATATCACCACAGCAACTATATAACAAAAGCATATCCATAGCTAGTTCTGCACAGCTTCACTAAAGACTTGACCAAACAGCGATCAGTGCAAACATCGCTTTCTATCAAGAAACATAACAATCAAAAGTCTTACGTCTCCAGTCAGCAACAGTGTTGTCAGCATTTTCAAAGGAATCATCAAATTGATCAGCCTCAGGTTCATCGGACTCATCATGATATTGAGTAAGGTAGGGGTGTGCCAACGCATCAGGAGCTGTGATCCTTCTATCAGCATCCAAGTCTAGCATTCTCTCCAACAAGTCCAGCGCTAGATGAATAAATATTGTTATGAGCAGTTGCTGTGTTAATCAAAAAACAATTAGAAAGCGTGCATACACAGAGACTATTGGTGGGTTTTGACTAGAGAGAGCACTGGTAGCGCCTACATGCATGTACAGTGAGTAGGCATATATGTACTTATGTACTGTATACCAGCATGTGGGCTATTCCTATCAACAGATTTATTATATATTAGCTTCTTATTTCACTCCCATTGCCAACCTACATCACTTACTCATCAGTTGTATTGTCCCTCCAACTAGGATTTATCAATAGTTGACCTCCAGACAACCTTTATTTTATTATTTAGCTGATGAGATTGATTGAAGTAATTTGATACAAAATGGAGGAAGTTCATTGTTGGGTCGATAAAAGACTGGTGAGAGGCTTACCCTGGTGATTAGCTCCTAGAAAAAACTCCCTGAAGTCACGCTTTGGCATGGATGGCAGTGAGGCGATGTACTTTCTTGCCTCGTCACTTGTTATTCTGTTGAGGAACTCGCGGCCAGGAGTGCCGACTAGTTTCATAATCCTGTGGAGCTGGTCGATGTGGTCCGTACCAGGAAACAGACACTTGCCGGTCATGAGCTCTGCCATTATACAACCGACGCTCCAGATGTCAACTGCAAGAGTATTTGATACAATAATATATATATAACTATAATAATACCATAATAAAATTACTATAATAATAATTTAGGTAATCAGTTTGTATCAAGCTCTATATTGAATTCCGTTCACCAATGCATTTATTATTATCATTTTCTTTTACAAATAATTTGGGTGAAGAGTGCATTTTTGTGTCATTAAATTTCACAGAATTATTTTTAATAAAACCTAAAAAACATTATTTTTTAGCAACGCCAAATCAGGAAGCACCAGGTATTCAGCAGAATGTTAAATAACAATACCATAGCGTCGAGCGAGTGTCTCTTAATTTCTGCAAAACGTGAACAAGTTTAAATACGTAAACTGTCCTTCACACAATAAACATCGTCTTGCATTGCCAAGCGTCTGGTGTAGTTTTATAATGAGAAAATCCTAATTCAATAGGTGAGAAAAACAGTCACATCCAATGAATTTATTCCTCAACAGATTTCGATTGTAAAAAATCTTGTATTCCTGCAAGGTGAATATATTAAAATTATCATTTTTCACAACGTGACCGAACTGAATGTCAAAAGGAACCATTGACTAATGCCATATCATTCCCAAGTAACATTTCATCTAACAGTACCCCTAATCCCTAGGGAGACTGTAATTTATATCACAATATTATTATCAGGGGAGATCATGCAGTGACCACAGATATGAGTTAGAGGAGAAGTGAGTGGCCCACCTGTCTGGTTGTAGTGCATCCAGTTTAACATAATCTCTGGAGCTCTGTACCAGCGGGTGGCCACGTACCCTGTCATAGAATCATCTGCCTGCCTGGCTAGCCCAAAGTCTAGGATCTACAAGGGACAATCTCAGACTATACCATACGACCCCGACACAGAAGGCTAACCGTAGGTTAAATAGTACTGGACGGGGGGGGGGGGGGGGGGGGGGGCGGCTGGTGACAGAGGGTAAGCAGTGTATTGCAACAATAAAAATTTCGTAGTAGAACGAGCGTTTTTTTTATAACAATCGGTTTCATGTTTCCAACCATATATGCTGCTTTGGGACGCCGTCTTAAAAATCATTGAACGCTACCGTATGTAAGCATTCCAGAACAGATAATTCCTAGACTTGGACACATTTTCACTGGGCCTGCCACGCTAGCCAGAATATCCTTCGTATCCATCGTTCCGCCGCACAAAATGGTACATTCAGCGTAGGATGAAACTGGACAGACACGAACGATTTCTCTCACTGTCTGTTGCGTAGTGACTGGACGATTTTTACATGCAGCATGATTCCATCTGAAAAAAGTGTTTGGCTTGCAATCCTTTATCCATAGTGTTTGGCTTGCAATCCTTTATCCATAGTGTCTTTTAGGAACTACCGTGCTGCCAATTATTACCACAAAAATTGTTTGTGACAAAAATTAATTAAAAAGCATAAAAATTGCGAATGATAATTAATTATTCATTAATAATAATAACTCTTTAATGAATAACACAATAATAATAAATAATAAGTTTTGATAGACGTAAATGTTATAAAAAATAGTCTTAAACAGGAAACCAAGTGGAATGCACCAAATATTTACACAGACTTTATTTGTTTCATTGTTCATTTGCTTGTTTGTTTGTTTGAACACTACGCGTATTATATCAGTTCTCAGTTATGTTTACAGTGGCAATCTGCATGTCGACAATTTCATCCTGACTCCGGTTACAGGAACAAAAGACAGAATCATAAGCCATTTGTATAAATATGGACTGCAAAACGAACAGCTATTGATAGATTCACAACAACCGACAATCATAAGCATGTCGAGTATGATCATTTTCGAACAAATTTCTGCATATTTAATGTGATTTATGGGCAGGACTTGCTCACATCCCAGCAGAGCCAACATAGAAGGACTGGTGCTTTCTACTCACCTTCAGTTCACAGTCCTCATTTACAGCAATATTACTTGGCTTTAAATCCTACAATAGAACACTTGCATGACAGCCATAAGCTTGCAAAGAAACAATCCTCAAGTGGAAAATAGGCACAAACCATAACATTACAGTATATGTGACACTGTAGCATGCGGGCATGGAACAAAATTCTACAAAAAAAATTTTCAGTTGTCTCTTTGCAGCTCCAGCACTCAATAGTCTAAGCAAGTTTACCTATCCATCGCTGAACTAGCTTTTCCATTTAACGCATTTGTATAAACTCAACAAACTAACAGTTTACAAAACCTCACATAGACACAACAATTCCTACACCAAGTACAGAAATAGACTTACCCTGTGTATGATACCAGCTGAGTGTACATACTACAAAATATAACAAATTTTTGATCATCAAAGTCCAGTCAATGTATAAGAGCATGTCCCACGCAGTCACAAAACACTGGCGTGAACAGGACCCATTGATAAGCCAAGCGGAAAATATTGCATAATTCAACCGAGGTCACAGTTGAACAGATGCCATATCGATCAGGAATTCAATAAACAAAACAACATTCAAAAGAGCTTGAATTTAAAACACCTGAGAGAACCAATCAACCTTACAGAAATGTTACTAAAACAACATACGAATGTTTCCTAGTCGGCAGAATGTTTCCCTGTACGGTTAAAACTTCCTGCAGGTTTGCAAAGAAATGTTGAGCATAGACATATAAATGCAGTTGATTGCACCCTTTATTACAGACACAGTGTACACTACTGCATATATATACTGTATGGGTATATGTAATTGAGTAAGTAGTAACAGCCATGATTTATTAGACCATTAGCTGGTATATGGGTGTATTAGCTAGCTAGTATTTGACTAGCAGACCACACAAGACCATATATGAGATAAATCCCATAGACATCGGTATTGCCATAGAAACAACCAGTCAGTTTAATAACGCAAATGTTACTATTTGTTAGCAAACTTTCAACTCTATTGCCACCAATATCAAGAATGACAATGAAATTGTACAGTGAAAAAAAAATTATTATCAAAATTAATAAGAAAAACTTGTCGACTTTGTTTACTTGCGAAGCAGAGCTGGCACCAACTTTGCCCATTGCTGGTGATGTGAAACAAAATCTATATATACTTATTGGAACAGAAAATGGCTGGAAAATGCGATCTACAGAAAACAAAGAGCTGGCTATCACCAAGCCATCCCAACATTATCGAAATATGACACGCCTTCTAGCAAAGATTAATAATAAATGAATGTTCCGATTGACAACTTTGCATTTTAACTCCTCCGAACTGAACAGAGTTCATTACATACGTAGCCAATGCAAAGAGAAAATAAATCATTGTATTTCAGTTCACCAATAATTAATAGCATGATTAATTGACAATAAAATGGAACGCCAACATATGGCAGGCATACAATATTGCATTCTCCCTCTAAAACCTATTATGCAAGTTAAAACTAAACTGACGCACAGCAGCATGACTTGCTGCCTTCCTGGAGCTACGAGGAATTACTAACAAGTCAGAACTGCACACAATAGTTACTGGTTGATAGACAAGAGAGACAACTCACCTTCAAACCTCTAAGTATCTGATATATTAGAAACTGTACATGTTCATCGGTGAGGCGCTGAGTCTTCACAATGTTATTCAGATCTGCCCCCATCAAATGTGTCACTAAATAACTGTATAAGACAAAACCAGAGTATAGACAGAGTTCAATGCAGCTAGCACTTGTTGTTGGGCCACATTACGCAATCAGCCACCTCCTGATTGAGCACAAACAAACAACTCAGGCTATGCATTGCACAATCAACAGTGCGTAGCTATTACTAGTTGGTGACTATCACTGTACCAAAAGGTTAATTCATTGATAAGCTACTTAATTTTAAGGAAAGCGGCCATTTTCGAATGAAGCGAAACTTAATTTTAGGGGAGAGGGTTTTTTATGAATTTTACTCAATCGATTTCATCAGAGATAACGAGTCAAGTCAGAAAATATCTTTTGTTATGAACGAAACTAAACCCAAAGGTTGGGTCAACAAAACCTAATCTAGCCTATCTATTACAGCTAGACTCGAATACATACATACACCAACACATGCTAAACAGTCAAACCACACGCTAGCACTTGGCAAGTTGTATATTATATAACATTAGTTACCGGTGGTTACTAGACAAACAACTTACACATCAGAGAACTTTTCAATGGTTGTTTCTGGTGTGAATATGCCTAGCAGTCCAATAATCTACAACAAATGAGAACATCAGGTCACAAAGTCAACTTTTACAATGTTAGGAATTCATTTAATGCAATTTTTCGAGGCAGAAGCATGCTGTAGTCACCACAAAACCAATTATCGCAAACCATTTCATTCCAGTTTTATTCTCCACTTTTGTTCACGGATTCTAAAACTCCATTTGGCAAAAAAGCGAGTTTACTCTGTACTTATCAATAAAAATGTCAGAGAGTTTGCTTGTTGGTACATAACCACAGAATAAACAAAAAACCATGTGATTAAACAGCCATCATAGCAGCCAATGAGGGAAGACCTCCGTTGTAACAGCCAACGAGGGAAGACCTCTGTTGTAGTACAACTTACGTTTTCATGGTTCATGTGTTTCAACATCTTAATTTCACGAAACGTTCGCCTTGCGTGTATCGAGGACTGGAAGGGCCTGGTCAATTTCTTTATTGCTACTTTGATATTTCTCTCAGTATCCAAAGCAGAACTGCAAATAAATTATATATTATTGATATTATTAATTACACAAATTTTACCATGAAATCATTGTATCTTGGCAAGTAAAACATGACAGTCAAATCAAAGTCAGTTTTGTATTGGTATGCTGCTGCGCTGATGAACAAGGGAGACTAGCTATATATAATATTTAATACAATTTCACAAGTACTAGTAACATAGGCAATCAGTGGCATACTCCTGCAATGAACTATAAAATTCAAAACAAAGGACACAAAAACACCACTTGCAAATATTTGCACAATATAAACTGTAGTCACATGCAAGAAAATCTGAACTACTGGATGGTTCCGTTCCTTACACAAATAACCCAGTTGTATCAGCGGAAATGCGAGCAAGGCTTTAATCGTTTCATCGCAGCTAAACATGAATGCTTAGAGATGCTTAAAAAGTTTTGCAAGCGATACATAGTTTGGTCGACTTTTGTATCCGGCTTTGATCATAAATTTGCTTATAGGCTCATCCTAAACTTTTATGAACTATGTTTATTTTATTAAGGTAACAGCAATAATTATCAGAGTTTATTAACTCGCATATAATAATCTGCATACTTAGGAAGCATTCCAGCTAAGATTGCACATCCTTGCATGGATTGTTAGCCACAAAGAGTTTCCCAACTGAACTATATGAGAGCCAATACTATTTTTGTAAGCTAGGAAATTTTAAGGTTGTTACAGGTTTTTGGCTTTGACTATACTGTGCAGATTGATAGGCAAATGGTTTTTGTGTGCATTGATTACTTCGCAGAGTTCATTTGCATGGAGTAATGTGCAAAGCTACCTTTCATCGTTTACAATTCACAGCTTGATATCTAATAGAAACCGAAATTTTTACCATCAGTAACCTTGCAGAAAACAAAGTCATCATTTATTATCTAACTTGTAGGACTACCAACTACAGCAGCTAACACTACCGATTAATAACTTAGCTACATTTCCATATATGACTTACTGTATTATTATCATCATTGCCCTTTTCGCAGTTCAAATATTTTCACTGCTACACCATGACTAAAACTTTGCTGACTCAATAAAAATTATCAACAAAACCATTATATGTATCCAATCGCTGTTTCTTGTGGAATTAAAATACATAGTTACGATAATAATGACAAAGCTTTAAGAAATTAATCTTTATATTTAGAGAAGTAAAATAATAGAAATATTATTATTATCATTATTACACCCTGGGTAATTGTACAGCAGTAATGATTACCGTAAACTCCACAAGTATTATAAGTAAATAACTATCATTACAAAAAACGACAAAAATAATGATTATAAATGTAAATGAATAATCATCATTTAATAATAATTTATTTATTACTGCTACTGGGTAGACAGTAGCGGATGATGATGATGATAAATAAATGAATCAGTTATGATCATTATTATTGTTAACTAACTAATACATAATATTAACTAAAATTATTTATTAATAATAATATTCAATAATTATCAATTTATTAATAATTGATAATTTATTATTATAGTAGTAGTAGTTATTAGTAGCAAATAACAACAACAATGACCAACAGTTACAATATTACAAAATTATCATAATAATAATTATTATATATAATACTTCTTTCTTTTAGTATTATTATTACTTCTATTATTATTATTATGACCTTCTATTACCATTCACAGTGTGCCATGTATGATTGGTAACAAACTGGAGTGGTAATAAAAAAATAATTAAAAGAAAATGTTTTACAATAATATATATAATACTGATAGTGTGGACACTTCGTTCGCATTTCATTACGGCGCTCTATCAATAAATGTCACAAATGTCTTGGTAAACATTGTGAATCACTCACCTTTCGCCAATTTTCTAAGAGAGGACACATTCAGCTCACTACTGGTGCATAACAATTTGCACTTAGGTCTATTTTTACCAGTGATTTTTGATAAAGTTTTTAGTTTTATACCTAATCTTTTGCTAACGGCGAATGGCTCAGATGGGATGTGATATCCGCCTAAAATACTCAGCTGCTATTGGCCTGACGGAAGTTTTCGCGACACTGGCTGGTTGTAAGTCAATGCCACAAATTTTAAGCAGTGTTGGAATTGTTCACGGACTCTTGTATAAGTCCATTGTGATTATAGATTTTGGGCACGAACTTTTTGGAACTGAAAACAAGAAAATTTGCGTAGCTTGAGCGCTGTAATAATCTGGCCAATGAAAAGTTAGTGCCCAAAATCTCATAATTACAATGGGCTTATACAAAGTCCGTGAACAATTCCAACACTGCTTAAGATTTGTGGCATTGACTTACAACCAGCTAGTGTCGCGAAAACCTCCGTGAGGTCAATAGCAGCTGAGTATTTTAGGCGGATATCACATCCCATCTGAGCCATTCGCCGTTAGCAAAAGATTAGGTATAAAATTAAAAACGTTATCAAAAATCACTGGTAAAAATAGACCAAAGAGCAAACTGTTATGCACCAGTAGTGAGCTGAATGTGTCCTCTCTTAGAAAATTGGTGAAAGGTGAGTGATTCACAACGTTTTTCAAGATATTTGTGACATTTATTGAGAAAGCACCGTAATGAAATGCGAACGAAGTGTCCACACTTTCAGTATTATATATATATTATTGTAACATTTTTTTGTTTTAATTATTTTTTATTACCACTCCAGTTCGTTACCACTCCAGTTTGTTACCAATCATACATGGCTCACTGTGTAACCATTAACTAATTAATTAATTAATACTAATACTATGCATAGATAGTTACAGTAGTGTTAGTACTAGTAGCTAGTGATGATAATAATTATTAATCAAAATAATAGCAGTATATATATATATAGTTTTTGAGCCGACCTGATGATTGTGTAGATAGTGCAAAACCGTTGCGGTCGCAGTGTAATATGAACAATAGCATTGTTATAAAAATTTGTCCCGGAAAATTCGTGATTTTTTTCAAGTCCAAAAAATCATGTTTTTTTCCACATATTTCAAACTAAAGCTCACAGAGACACAAATCCAATTGCTATAGCTAGAGTAGTCTACCGCGCACAGATGTGACTATGAAAATTTTCCTCATTCCAGTCATCGACTTGGGAAAGTTCCTTTGAATTTTCGACTTTTTATCTAAAATCTACCACGTCCCTGAAGGGCATCGACATATTGTTATAGGACTATAAAATAGACTGAGGAGTCAGGATTTGAATGGTGTATTATTATTGGAGTGTGTTCAATGTATTTTGATAATATGAAGGTTTTTCAAAAAGACGCCCCAGCTAAAATTATTTTTCATCCTAGCCAAATATAAATTAGCCTAACCACAACCATTGCAAACGCATCGCGGGCTTATCATGTGCGCCGCGTGTTTTAAGTAAATAATGGGTTTGCAGCAAACGCTACGGTTAATGATGGTTAGTAGTCGTTAGTATCGCGGCTATTTATTTGTCATCATTAGCGTTTTAATTTATTCTGGTTCATAATTAATCTAATATTATATCTGTTAATCCAGAAAAAAAACATCATTGAATGATAACAGCTAGTGGTAATAAATATGATATAGCAAAAATGCAAGGTCATCAATAACCATTAGTTTTAATTATTATTTATTAATTAATTATTGAAATTTTATATTAAATTCATTTATTATTATTTATGATTATTAAATTAATTACAAGATTTCTGATGATGGCACCTGTCTATATCAACTGAGATACAGAACTTGTTGTTTTTTGTGCAGTCCAGCTACTTCTACAAAATAATGTTATACAGCCGATGCAAAGCATTTATAATTGTTACATATACATTGTATAATTATTGAGGCGTACGCATGATATATATATATATATAACATGCGTCGCTTCATGCGTGCGTCAACACTAATTGCCTGACAAAAAGACATTTACCATGCATTTTTTTTACTTAAAAGTACATTTGGTAAAACTTGTTTTAACAGTTAACTATTGAGGTGACAATAGCATATTTGGTCTCATTGTATCCACAACATATTTCTCTACCCACTGAAACTATTTAAAAAATTTTCAGAAAAATTTGACAAAACTTTTTGCACTATCTAGATTGTGCCTAGAATTCTTTTCTTTTTCCATCTTTTAAATTTTTCTAGCACATGAAACAATTTGTAGTCAGCCAATAGTTTTAACATCTTTTACTATTTTACCTTTTAGTATATATATATTATTTTATAATAATATTTATTATAATTAAATAATAATTAATAATAATAAATAAATAATAATTATATTATAATAATAAATAAATTATTAATTAATAACACCAGATAAATAATAATTAATAATAATCTATCAGATTAAAGTTCACCAAGCAATATCACGTTACAACAATAAATGATCAAAACTTCACAACACTTTGCTAACACTACAACAATGTATCAAAGATTACATACCAAACTTGGCCATACGCTCCAGTGCCAACCGGGCTCAACATCTGGTACCGTTTTGGAACTTCCCAGACGGTTTTGTTCAACTCTATTCGATAGTAGCCATCCTTGACCCCACCAGCAAGGTCTTGATCACTGGCCATTGTAAGCGATTGCAGCAATTTTTCTAATCGTTGTTCCTGTAAACTTTGTAAGGACAATTTTGAAATAAAACAACCACAACAGTTGTTGCAAAAAATTCCAGCGAAAACCTTCTGGCAGCAGGAAATCCACAAACGGATATGGCGACTTCAACCCATTAAGGGGACGTACAAAACATCGTACATAGCATCGATTTCAAACAATAATGATTTAACTGGGAATTCTAGAGGCCCTGTAGGGAAATCCGTAAATCAGATAAATTTTGAGGAAACAACTCCGCAACATTTTCAAATTTCCTGAAAATGACACACATCCAAGCCTATATCTCTAAATTAAAACAAAATTGAACATTTGATCTTATTAAAATGTATGGACTGATGCGCATCACGCGCCCCCAAACTCTGAAATGGGAAAATAGCTTTGGGAATCAAATACAGTTCATAAAATAATTTACAATGTATTGGATCACCAACCATAGTTGATTTACACAAATTGTTTCATTTAAAAATAATATGTCATAAAAATTGATAATACCAGCATGGGTTCAAATATAATTCTACACAGCAGTGCGTTACTATAAATAGTTTAATTAGATATAACACTAACATCAACGGAATGTTGTCTGATTAATTTGCAAATCATGGCCAACAATGAAATATAAATGCTGATAAAAAAATTAGATCAAAAAGCCTAATGACTTGTCTTGCAACCCATTTACTTAATTTGCATGAAAGAAAAATGGAAAATTTTAATAAAATATTATTAGAGGAGCAGTTGTGATGTGCAGTAACATCAACTAGAGTGTTTGACAGGAGCTGTACGAGACGGATAGACTGAATAGTAGAAGACTTGAGAGAGTATTGCTATGTCTACTAGTATCTGTAGCGTACCACACAACCAAAACTGCATCGGCGAGTCTCTTACAATGAAATATCCAGTTTTAAATGTGTCTCCAGTCAACCACATGGTGACCATCATAACGCTACAACAATCATATAAAGAAATAATGATTAT
The DNA here is from genome assembly GCA_945261195.1 of Cryptosula pallasiana. Lineage (NCBI taxonomy): Eukaryota > Metazoa > Bryozoa > Gymnolaemata > Cheilostomatida > Cryptosulidae > Cryptosula > Cryptosula pallasiana. Next base: position 18,835,347 of record OX183139.1, read on the forward strand.
CTACAATGGGATTACAGTAGTTCATTTCCTGGATGATATTGATTGGGATATTTTTTTATTTCTCAACTTGAAAGTTTTAGCAAAAGTATTGCTCAAATAACATAAGAACTCTATCAAATTAAAATATGACAACCATTTCCAGGAATAGACGACTCCTAGTTAGTAAGTTTTTTGAAAAAAGGTTACTTTTGGTAAAAGACTTGTTTTTCAAATCAGATAAAAATGCTCCCGCTAGAATTTCCTACTTCTACAGCATCATGGAAATTATTCAGTGTCATCGAAAGCACCAGAAGCGCCTCGGTCTCCACATATTGTTAGAAATGCATGGGTTTACCTCATGCCAGCTGTAGATCTGTTGGTATAATTCCTGTACAATTGCGGTGCTCCCAACATTGCTTCTATGAATACAGCAAGGAAGCCTATAGACTCTACGTAGACATCATTGTCAATAAATATGTAGGTTGTGAGGCTAAGAATGGCAGATACTAGAAGTACAAACTCCACATAACTCAGGAAATCTGTCCATTTCCAAAAGTAGCTCCAATCTAAATCTACAAGCAATGAGGACACAACTCCTAGTAATGGCTTTAAATTGAAATTAGACAAAATATAAAAAACATGTGAAATCTCCCACATGCAACACTCGGGACAGAAAATGTGCAGACCACCAGACAGATAAGATGGCTGTTAAAGAGTAATAAACTAATCGGTACTGTTATATCCAACTAGATGGTATATGCAACAAGTTCTGCGACCTGTACATGTACTCTATGACAACATTGGGGATGACATGTGCGATGACTCGGATCGTTGTAGTTAGGAGGCAACTACCAATTGTTACTTTCTAATCATGTTATAAAAACATAAATGGACTTTTTCGCAAGTTTTTGCACTGCACACACAGCTCACCCCTTTGTAGCCATCTTGCCCTATGCAACCACTCGGCTGCAGTGAAATAAATAATGTGAACAGCCAATGCAATAAAACAAATACATTTACTTAGCTACCAATGAAAGCATGCACCTTTTAGAACAAATCAAGACCTACTAAATACGCATGCATTAATCTTATAGTTTGTTGAAGCAATTTCAGCAAATCTATTAAGGAACTACCACCCATGAACCAAATAAAAATAAAAAAAACCAAACAAATTCAATGTTTTTAAATTATGTAGTTATCGTACTAAATATTTCACAATAAATGTACAACAAAGAAAACATGGAGGGCAAGAAAAGATCTGCAAGGCATTTTTACAAGAGAACTGTGCTGTGATATTTAGAGCATCAATAAAACGATGAATAAAGCTCAATGATTAGTGATAATAAGCTTTGATGTAGTTGTTTGGCTAGTAGTACTAAGGCTAGTAGTTGTTTGGCTAGTAGTACTAAGGCTAGTAGTTGTTTGGCTAGTAGTACTAAGGCTAGTAGTTGTTTGGCTAGTAGTACTGAAGCTAGTAGTTGTTTGGCTAGTAGTACTAAGGCTAGTAGTTGTTTGGCTAGTAGTACTAAGGCTAGTAGTTGTTTGTCTAGTAGTACTGAAGCTAGTAGTTGTTTGGCTAGTAGTACTAAGGCTAGTAGTTGTTTGGCTAGTAGTACTAAGGCTAGTAGTTGTTTGGCTAGTAGTACTAAGGCTAGTAGTTGTTTGGCTAGTAGTACTAAGGCTAGTAGTTGTTTGGCTAGTAGTACTGAAGCTAGTAGTTGTTTGGCTAGTAGTACTAAGGCTAGTAGTTGTTTGTCTAGTAGTACTAAGGCTAGTAGTTGTTTGACAGTAACTGACCAACAAAAAGTCCTAGAATTTAGAGGTGCCATGTGCCTGATATCACATCTATTTCCAAACTTGGTACCAAGTCCTTAGCGAATTTAAGATACTTATGCTAGTTGGTGACTATTTTTAGAGAAAATGTGGCAAATTTCATTGGATGATTGGTCAATCAGTTGACCTAAAATTGTATGTGTTGTTGGAAAAGAAGTAATTGAGGTTGCTAAATTTGTTTAGCTCCAAGCACCAGTCTGACCAGCCCAGTAGTAAAGTTAAATAATTGCTAGCTGCGGGGTGCGATAGCATCAGCCATAACAAGTTTTAAATCGAGTCTAACAACAAACGCCCACTGAAGTGAGACCAAAATGCAGATAGTGAGTTGAGGATGAGCTGGAATGAGCACATACCAACCAGACATTGATAGAAAGTACGATTAGCTGCGGGACTCGTAGGTAAACCTGCTGGAGGCAAAACATGGCATGATTAATACACAGACAAGTAGCACATACACATTTGCATTATATAGACATCTGCAGAACATCACAGAGGTAATAACATTTTGAATGAAAGCTGCCTCAGATTTCTGTGAGCTACTAAATTCTTAATTTTGCTACAGGAAAGAGAGAAATTCACCAGCTGAGGAAGAAAATAGAGATGTAGTTAGCGATTACAAATAAGAACAGTATACTTATTACCATAAACCCCCGAAGGCACCAGCATAAGAAGAGAATTTCTTACAGTAGTAGTTCATTTTATAGTAATGGATTTCTGCTGGTATAATACAAACCTCGCAGAGAATGTTGTTTACTTTGTATAATCTCCGATTGATTCTTGACACGGACACAAATTTCTACCATTGCTAACATGGCTATTATCATCAGCCAGCTCTGCGCTAGCAGCGGTAGCTCAAAACGTTTACCAAACCTTCAAACACATAATTTATAATTGTAGTTATTGCATGATATACTATTGGTAAGAAAACTTCTTAAGGTTGCGGAAAGGAATTGAACATACCAGAAGAATACTCTAAGGATATTGGCAAGAAGAAGAACAAAACACACAAAGGTTGAGAATCCTTCACAGCTACGAGTACGACGTATAGTTCTGTATTGCGGGATATAGGGTACAACGCCCCCAAACACCATGGCACCAGAGGCTATAACAGCTACTACATCTTTGATAGACATGTTAGCAATGTCCAGCTTAGTAAAGAATCCTTGGATATCCATTCAATCGGTCAATTTATTTTAAGAGAAAATCTTAGCACTATTCCATCTGTAAACAAATGCAAAAAATGATATGCTGTTATTCTAAGAAATATCAAAAAAATGAAAGAAGCGTAGAGTGAGATCATAGAAGCATAATGCTAAAATAAAAAAGATATGAATTCCAAATTGAAGGAAATGAGACGATATTTAGATCATAATATGAATTCTAAGCTGGTGTCCTGCATCAAATAATAGGTTTCTAGATAAAGGTGGTGTTAGCATGCTTCCCGTAATGTTGCCCTTTAAAAATCCTGGAATAGGACTCTGTTGATTGACCAACCTTCTTTGGTTTTAAAAATAATTTATTATTGTTATGTTATGGTAGTCTAGATCTTCTTGACCTTGGGTACACGGAAGACGGAGACCTCAAAGTCATTGAAAAGACTAGAAAATTAAAATCAAACTAGAAGAAGGAAATTCAATGGCCAGTATTGATAGTCTATTTGTTGGGCTGAGCTATTATCTCTCTGGAAGTGCAATTGAAGAATCATTAGTGCATAGAACTTGCATTTGAGGCCTATACTGGAGGCACTGACCTCACCACTTATCTTGGAGCATGTCTGACTTGGAGGATATCATGTGATTTTCAAAGTTTTTCCTTTAAAAATGTGTATTGTTGTTTGTCAGTGAAAATTTTATTGAACAGTTTATGACTGGCATCCCTTCATCTCTTTTCCATGAAGGGCAAGCCAAGGTGGGATGACCAGTCATACTCAGCCGATATTTATTACTGTTTGAAGTTCGTTATTTCACAAAGGATTCAGAGAACTAGAAAGAAGACAAATCCTGACACTAGGGTGACAGAACAATCACCTATATATGTCATCCCAACAAAACTTATACAGAGTGCTATTCAACATGGCCTCTACGCGCACGCGTTGTATTTCCGATGTCAATTATGATCAATGGCTAACGAAAATATAATGGGGAAACCTGCTTGGCCCATTAATTTGTTGATTACAGAGGTAATCATACGCTTGCTTTAGATACATTGACTGGGTAGAAACAATATATACTAGTTACTGATAGTACTCAGCATAAAAAAATGAATGATTCCTCTGTTAGAGATTGGGTAATGGCTAGCCAAAGTATTATTTTTCTATGAAAAAAGATAATTACTTTTTTTTATTATAATTATTAGCAAAATGATACTTTGGCTAGCTGTTACCCAGTATCTAGCAGAGAAATCATTCATTTTTTACGCTTAGTACTATCAATGACTAGTATAGATTGTTTCTGCACAGTCCATGTAGCTAAATCAAGTGTTTGAATACCACTATAATCAACACATTAATGAGCCGAGTAGATTTCCCCATTATGTTTTTATTAACCACCAATCGTAATTGAGACCGGAAATACAAGGCAAGCGCGTGGAGGCTGTGTTAAACAACCCTCTACATAAGGCTTATTATCAGCTAATTATGAACCAGCACATCTATCAAGACATGTCTGTACCAGGCACTTTTTACCCGTCTAGGGTTGCTCTGGTAGCCACTTGCACAATTACTACTTTTATGAAATTGGAATTTATGAAACTGATCAGCTGAATTTTTATATATGTAATTGAAACAATTTTTGTAATATTTTTATGGTAAGATATTGTTTTCTGTATTTGTACCCATGACCAAAGATGAGATGTTATCTTATTCCTAAGGCTTCTCCTATAATTATTTGCCATATAAATGCAACTTTTATGGTTTTTTTAAATAACTATTATGTCTTGATCTTAGCAAACTTTCTATGCTTATAAAGCTTCTTTATTGACTCATATCCGGTTTCTGTTTTGCTATATATATGGACAAGACCAATCTGGTCGACACAATCTTTTGAGTTGAAGCTAGTTAGCAATTGTGAAGCAGTGTGGTTTAGTGCACTATTATGTTGAGATCTATTTTTAGTTCTCATATTTACTGTGTTTTGGGTTTTGATCAATCCGACATGTTACTCAAGGTTTGTACATTTTATCCGTTGTATTTTGAATTGGATTTGAAAATGTAAGTGATGTCCTTTTTTTTAATTTTTAACAACCGCATTTGATTTCTCGAACAGTCTAACCAGAACCAATCAGACAATTATTAACATTACATGCAAATTAATTCACAAATACTTGATCCTTTATCAGTACAAATTGATTCTAATTCCTTTTATTCAAAACCGCTCAATTGATTAACTAAGGATAACCTGCTGCAGCCTCAAGAGCAGATTCATCACAAAGAGCCTCTCTAGGCTCAGTTAAACTAACAATTTCCTTCAGTCTGCAGATGAATCGTATCGTCGCCTCTGCCTGTCTCCGTGGCCTTTCTCCAATAGTTCTACATGCTTGACCAAGTGGGGACCCAAAAGCACAACTCAGGACTCAAATATAAAACGAGAGGTATGCGACAGGTCTCACCTCATAATCTCTCTTACACGGGATGAAAACTTTAGCTCTGCTTGGTCTTGAGTAAGCAAACAGTTTTATATCAGACAATATTGCGTTTTTGGGAAGACAATACAGTGGAACTCTCTTATAACAAACTTGAGTGGATGAACGCTTTAATTCTTTATATAAAAAGTACACTATAAATGAACTATAGCCTTATGCAATTTACTGCTTTTGGACTTTGAAGTTTAGTTTGTTATATGCAATAATTTGTTATAAGTGAGGCTGTTATACGCAAGTTTTACTGTAGTTTAATCCGATGGTGTGTTGAATGAGCTAATTCAATTATCTCTGTGTATGAACGGCCTAAGGCATGGAAAATAACAAATAACCAATTAATTAATCAGTTATTTGTTATTTCCGATGCCTCAGGCCATTCATGTACAGACTTAATAGCATTTTTTGTGGTTGCTTATCTTTTTAATTGCCAATTTTTTGACATCTAAATGATTATTGCAACAAGCAGTTGTAGTTTAACAACTGACAGAAAAAAGTATAATAAATACTAAAAAATAATAATGAAAAATAAAATAATTATAATAATTATTAATAAATAAATAATAATAAGAACTATTGTACGGGAAGAACTGCGAACACTCTGTAAACAGAAACAAGGAACAGTAACGATTCTAATTATTACATTTGTTCTATTCTATCGTGTACATACAACAATCGCTGTTATAGTCTCGATGCCATTTTATTATTTTATCACATGTTATCCTTTTATTACGAGGCTGTATTATTAAGCACCGCCTCCTGTGTATATAAACACGTTTTAGTCTCCTCACAAGGTAGTATCCCTGGGGAGACTCAACTGGTTTTATTCTATTCAGAATACAAGCAGCATTCACTCTTTCAAGCTTATACTTGATACACTTTAACAGACGACTAGACTGTTCACAAGATAACCGCTCCTACGACCTACAGGTCCAAGCAGCAGTCAGTGTTATCCGACGACAGTAGCCAGACGACAGCCGTGTTCGGCAGGCAGTAACTTCTAGCACTCTTCCCCCCAGCTGACATGCTGATGGGTGGACGCCAGTAAGCCTACCTGACCAACAGGCTGTCGAGACAGACGAGTAGCTCTCTTGTCTAGAGGTAGTGCAGGTAGCTACCGATATAACTAATACAGTTATAGAAAATTCCTGCACATTGGTGGCAGCAGTGGGATCGGCGAATCCCCTGACGAGGACCTCTAGGACAAGGCAGAGCAGGACGACAGACCATGGCTAGCAGACGACGAGCCATGAGCGTTGACCGCGATCCTACCACTAGGATCATGGGTCAACTGACGAGTATCCTGGACAAACTGACAGATGCACCCCCACCAGCGACCTCATTCAAGGCTCCTACGTACGATGGCACTGGAGACGTCCAATATTTCATCCAACGCTTCCAGGAAGTGTCGGAGGCGAACAATTGGGCACCAGCAACTGCCATCATACACTTGAGGCAGTCCCTACAGGGGAAGGCGCAACAGTGTGGAAGGGGAGAGACGATGTGGGCAATTGTGGACTCACTGAAAGCAAGCTTCGGGCTCACCCGCCGAGAGGCTAGGGCCAGGCTATCCGGCTACCGAAAGGAGCCACGGCACTCACTAAGAGAGCACGCACTGGCAATAGAGACCCTAGTGGAGACCGCCCATGACGACTCCGCCCGCATGCAACGGAACGAATATGCTTTAGAGCATTTTCAGAATACGCTAGGCAACGCCTACCTACAAAGGCACCTCCTGGCTATACAGCCGACCTCTCTGGAGGCAGCTGTAAAAGCAGGTAATGAATACCTGCAGATACAGCCGACCTACACCGGACCCAAGGTTCGGACAGTAGAGATAGAAGAGGAGGAGTGCCAACAAGTTAAGACACAAGGGACGGCCCCTGGAATAGAGGCTCATCTAGAAACACTGGCCAAGGCCCTCAGCAACCTCACACAGCAAGTGGCCGACCTCAAAGCGACCCGGCCAGACAGCGCACCTGCTCGACCACCCAAGAGGGTAGTCAAATGCTGGAAGTGCCAGAAGCTGGGACACACCCAGAGGGAGTGCCGTCAAAACACCTACCAGGGAAACGCAACAGGCCCGCAGCAGTAGGGAAACCTACTGGCTGCAGATGGGCCCCTAGAAGCGAGAAGCCAGACAGGTCAGAAAGACAGACCCAGGATGGGTGGCAGGAGGTGAGGCGTCCGGCCTACACCCCACCCATACCACAGCCAGTACCGGTTCAGACCCGGAACAGGTTTGCCAACCTGTCTGCCTTAGGAGACTCCTCAGATGGCGAGGAACCACCACCGGTTCTCACTGGAGCACACCCCAAAAGAAAGAGACCGGCCGAGCAGTGGCGAAGACAAGTGCAGACTCCTGCCCAGCACAGGAGAGAGCCCCAAATAACGCCTGGACTGCTAACAGAGGCCACCCCCCTCACATCGTGCGTGAACCAGATGGAACGACCGCATAAGTCCAGCTATTACCTGCCGGGCAAGGTGGAAGGGAAGACCGTAACCTACCTGATAGATACAGGTTGCAACACCAACCTGCTATCAAAAAGCGTGTACGACAAACTGTCAGACAGCCGGAAAGCCACACTACAAGAGTACGACTCCCATGGTTTAATGGCAGATGGGACTAAACTCCCATTCTACGGTCTACTCAGTGTGTCAGGACGAGTACGCTCTGTAGCATATACAGAGACGTTCGTCGTCACGCAGATTAGCGAAGATGTCATCCTCGGGATGCCGTTCTTGGCTAATCAGAAGTGCCGTATGGGCTTTGATCAACCAGTACTGGTCATGCAGGACCGGGAGCTGGTGTGCACCGACCGTTATGGGAGGGCACTGATCTCCAAAGTCCAAGTACTTCGGAAGACAGAGATCCCCCCTCAGACAGAGGCTACCATACCGTGTCATCTTGCCGCACGGAGCTACTGTCCACAGGGCGTGATCCAGAGTTTACCAGGGAGCCTACCCTTGGCTACAAGTGTAAACTCGCCGGACGAACAAGGACGGGTGTTGGTCAGATGCCTCAACCCTACCTCGAATGTGATAAGCCTGCCAGCCGGCGAGGTTATCGGAACGTTCACGGGGGTAGCGGCCGATGAAGTGCAGCAGACCACACCCGGGGTCCCAACCGGGTCGGACCCGACAGGTCCACCAGTACCTGACCACCTGGTGGAACTGTATGAGCAGGCGAGCAGAGGGTGCAAGGACGAGCAGCAGATGGAGCAACTGAGGGGATTGCTTAGGAAGTACGAGGCCGTATTTAGCAAAAATAGCGGAGACATCGGCCGTACTGACCTTGTAGAGCATGCCATTCCAGTTGCCGAAGGCACCAGACCGGTTCGGTTACCTCCTCACAGGCTGGGGCCTGAGAAAGAGGCTGAAGCTGAACGGCAAGTAAAAGACCTGCTAGAGAAGGGACTGATCGAGCCCGCAGATGGGGCCTGGAGTTCCCCGGTAGTGCTGGTACGCAAGAAGGACAGCACGTGGCAGTTCTGCATCGACTACCGGAGGCTAAATGATGTCACTAGGCAGGACGCCTATCCCATACCTAGGATAGACGAGTCCCTTGACGCCCTAGCTGGCAGCAAGTATTTTAGCACATTGGACCTGACCAGTGGGTACTGGCAGGTGCCGCTCGATGCAGACGCCCAGGAGAAGTCGGCATTCATCACCAGGAGTGGGTTATGGCGTTGGAAGGTGCTGCCCTTCGGGCTGACCTCAGCCCCCGCCACGTTCCAGCGTTTGATGGAACGAGTGCTGCAAGGGCTGCACTGGAAGACGCTGCTGCTCTACCTGGATGATGTGATTGTGATCGCACCCGACTTCGAGACACACCTGCAGAGGCTGGGAGAGGTGTTGAGTAGACTACAACAGGCCAACCTTAAGGTCAAGCCGTCCAAGTGCGAGCTACTGCAGCAACGGGTTAAGTACCTGGGGCATATAGTGAGTGCGGAGGGCGTTGCCACTGACCCGGAGAAGGTGAAAGCTGTAGCCGAATGGACACCTCCCCGAGACATCAAAGGATTGCAAGCCTTCCTCGGTACAGCAGGGTACTACAGGCAGTATCTGCCTGGGTACGCCACCACTGCTAAGCCCTTGACTGTTTTGACCAGCAAGGACACCCCCTGGAGATGGGGAGAGGAGGAGCAAGTGGCCTTTGAACGCTTGAAGCGGGGACTTGTGCAAGCCCCAGTACTAGGCTATCCAGACCCTGCCAAGACCTATATCCTGGACACGGACGCCAGCGCCGTTGGACTAGGGGCAGTGCTGTCACAGGTACAGAACGGACAGGAGAGGGTCATTGCGTACTATAGCAAGACCCTAGCACCCGCCGAACGGAACTACTGTGTGACTCGGCGCGAGCTACTGGCTGTCGTAAAGGCAGTCAAACACTTTCGACCGTACCTCTACGGTCGAGAGTTCAAGCTTCGCACCGACCATGCGTCCTTAAGGTGGCTGTGCCGGCGGAAGGAGCCGTCCAACCAGATTGCGAGGTGGCTGGAGATTCTCGCCGAGTTTGTATACAAACTCGAGCACAGGGCTGGCAAACAGCATGGGAATGCTGACGGGTTGAGCAGGCGCGAACCTTGTATGGACTGCCGTCAGTGCAGTGCCATAGAACAGCGTGATGGTGGGCCGACCCATGCTGAACTTGCCAGGGCCCCTGGACCAGAACTCCAGTTAGCGAGGCCTCCTATCTCAGAGGACGTGCCACCCAAAAGCCGACAGGACGATCCAGTACCACTACGAAGCCGAGAGGCAAAGGCAGACATGCCAGAGCTGTGTGTGGTCACCAGTACAGAACTGGTTGAACAACAGCGCACCGGCCAGAACCCGGTGGCCAGGATGTACCAGGAAATCAGCGGTGGCAGGCCAGTGACCAAGAGAGAGTTGGAAGAGGGGAGTAGAGAGCTGCGGGCACTCTACAGCCGCAGAGAGGCCATGGCGGTACAGCCAGACGGTACTCTAACTATGCAAATAGCCCCCAAAGGCCGGTCTAGGCTATGTGTGGTCTGTCCGTCATCCCGACGCCGACCGGTAATATGGGATACGCATGGGCTGTCCCATGCTGGTGTAAATCGCACCAGGAGCCGGATCCAACTCAACTGGTACTGGCCGGGAATGTCTGCCGAGGTACGAAGACTGGTCAAGTCCTGCGAGACCTGCCAAGTGGCCAAGAGAGGGGGAATACAGCCAGCCCAGGAGAGACAGAGGTTGTTCGCCGGCAGGCCCTTCCAGAAGGTAGCAGTGGACCTGGTTGGGCCTCTCCCAGAGACCAGGCGAAGGAACAAGTGGATCTTGGTGTTATCCGACCACTTCACACGGTGGCACGATGCCATTGCCATTCCGGATGCCACCGCCCCTACAGTCGCCACAGCCCTTGATGAAAGGGTATTCTGCTACTGGGGACTACCAGAGGAGCTCCACACGGACCAGGGAGCACAATTTGAGTCACGACTCATGGCTGAACTCTGCGTCCTGTGGAATGTCGATAAGACACGCACCACACCCTACCACCCACAGGGGAACGGAGTAGTAGAGAGGCAGAACCGGACATTGGGGGACTCTTTGCGAACACTCCTGCTCAGACGCGGACAAGAGGAATGGGATCTGTTGCTGCCCCAGATAATGAGGGCATTCCGCGGCACCCCACACTCCGCAACAGGGGAGACTCCAAACTACCTCATGCTAGGCCGGGAAGTCAGACTACTCGACCAGTTGGATGGTAGGCCCGCAGACACAGACAAACAGCTGGTGACTGAGTACGCCCTCCAAATGGAGGCAGACCTGAAGGCAGCTCACGATCTGCTCAGAGAACAACAGGTGGAGATCAGACAGGAGGACACGGAAGAGCCACCACTCTACGTACCCGATGACTTGGTCGTGCTAGAAAACAAGTAGGGTGAAGGGTAGTAACCCTAAGCTGCAGCCCAGCTTTGTTGGACCATATCGAGTAGTGGAGGCCTACCCCAACCACACCTATCGGATAGAAAAGGATGGGCAGACGTCCATACAAAATGAGCGGCGCCTGAAGGAGTACCGGCCGTGCCACGAACCCGCAGGAAGGGCACCCACAAATAGGGAGGCCGCCCTACGCCCCAACATGAAGGGTGCAGCCAGGCGAAGAGGTCGACCCCCCCTAGCCGGTATCAGACAGCCACCAGACCCTGGTGCACAGCCAGCAGAAATTAGGAGGATGCCAGAAGAAAGAGGGACCACCCAAACAAACCTACAGGCGCTGGAACGCCAGCTCAATCAGTTGCCGGCTCTGATGGAGCAAGCAGTTGAACGAGCTGAGCCCCAACGACCCACAAACAGGGGTTGGGAGGTGGTACCCAACGACAACACACGACTAAGTCGACACGAACAGTGGGAGAGAGATAGGGAGTGGCCAGCGCTACCAGATAATGAGGTGCCCAGTCCAGCTCCCCCTCAAACCCCCACCACCAGAGAAGATGATGCCGACAGTCAAGCAACAGAACCAATAGTAGAAGGTGCTACACAGGGTCACCCAGCGATGAATGAAGAGCTAGTCATCAGTGAAAAGCCAACAGAGATAGGCAGACCCAGAAGAAACACTAGGCCACCATCAAAGTTGGCTGACTACCAATGCTATCAGATGGCCAACGAGGAGCCAATGCCACAAAACAACCCATTACTGTCACCGACAGTAATGGAGCAACACCTAACACCTTCAGAACACAGTAATACTCCAGAAAAAATATTAAGGGAGTTAAAACGATGTTCCGAAGGTGAGGCGTTGCCCAGCACACTCGAAAATGCGAAAAACTACTGGAGAAAGCTAGCCACACAGCAAGAAATAAAATTAAATAACGAACTCACCTCTCACGACGATGCCAAACCCTACACCGACGAACAAATACCAAGGGGAAATAACACCTGGTATGGCTCTATTACTAGAGCCCTAGCGGATGACTCTATGTGCATTAAATCACTTGCAACACGAAGCCCCACGGCTAAAAACTTGAGCGATGACGTAGGGAGAATAACCACGTGGACTGATGACGTAAAAGGGGAGGGTACAAAACCATCCAATCAACAAGACACTGTCCCCACACAGCGGCAAACTTGTACTAAGCAAAACGAGAAGCTATCACTTGGCAGCAAGATTTCAAGCAGCACACACGAACTACAACTACTCTCCACAGAAGAATTAAATAAAATAGCGACAGCAGCAGTAGAGAATATGAAACAACGAAAGCAGGAGAAGTTAGACGTATCGTTGGAAGAAGATGCTGCCATTGCCGAACAAATAGTCGGAGAGGAATGCCTGATGAAGGTGGCCAGCGAGTTGGAAACAAAACAACCTCCTTGCACCAACCGTGTTGCTACAAAAGAAGAGATGCATGCTAAGAGACAGACACAGATAGGGCAAGAAATAGTGCAGGTAAACAAAATCTCTGTTGCCGAGGAGCTGAGGGTAACCACACAGCCGAGCGAAAGTACGGCAACCCGTACTACGTGGCTGTGCAGCAAGACACTCACAGCCCTGAAGGACATGGTCACAAAGGTGGGAGATACAGACGACGAATGGCGGTGTAACATGTGTAACTACACCAACGGTCGTAAGCGGGTGGTGTATCACACGCACCAGCACTTTGTGTTTTATTTTTGCACCTGTGGCAAAAAGTCTGCGTCGAGAGATGCATTGCGCAAACACATTACCAAGCAAAATAAATCAACCGCACACGGAGGGCCGCTAGCTCCCCTATATGAGGTGGATGCCAATTCCTATTTGGAATTTGCCAGATTCATGACGTGGCCACAACCACCCCCGTTTGGGCGGCCATTACCAATATCTGAGCAGAAAGCTAACCCAACACCAGCACACAAACGGACCACCTCGATACAGGACAGATTGGGAGTACCGACGCAGGCGAGTAGCCCTATAAAAAAGCTGCCTCGTGAAGTGTCGCCGTACTACAAACCCAAGAAAGTGGAGACTACGGCAGAGCAGATACGACGTACCGTAATGCTTAGCCAACAATTGGACAAACAAACAGACAAGCGTCGGGAGGCCCACAGACGAGCTGAATCAACTGCCTCTGCCACCCGACGGCACAGGGACGTGACGCCAGTCAGGCTACACTCCACAGTAGAGCATACCGCTCCCAGACAGAGAGAGGACCCATACCGCATAGAGCAGAGAGAAAGAGAAAGGCGATGGGAAAGAAAAAGAGCCGAGCTGAACAAGCTAACTGAGGACGCCTACCGACTGCTACGCCAGGCTCAGGATGTAAAGGAGCAGATTAGGAGCCTGGAAAACCATGCTAAGTAAAGCGAACAATTATGACAATTAGTCACCATGTACAGTACTTACCATATTTTATCTCTACGCTATTCTGTGTGCCACATACCATATATTGCTGCAATCACTACATGTTCTACATACGTTTGCCAACAAATGTATAGTATATTTTTCTTTATTATTATTATTCATGTATACATCTTTTATCTAACTATGTACATCTTTCTTGCTTCCCTGTACTGTCACATTGGTCCCCTACGTCGACCAATGGAGGGGGCTGTGTACGGGAAGAACTGCGAACACTCTGTAAACAGAAACAAGGAACAGTAACGATTCTAATTATTACATTTGTTCTATTCTATCGTGTACATACAACAATCGCTGTTATAGTCTCGATGCTATTTTATTATTTTATCACATGTTATCCTTTTATTACGAGGCTGTATTATTAAGCACCGCCTCCTGTGTATATAAACACGTTTTAGTCTCCTCACAAGGTAGTATCCCTGGGGAGACTCAACTGGTTTTATTCTATTCAGAATACAAGCAGCATTCACTCTTTCAAGCTTATACTTGATACACTTTAACAGACGACTAGACTGTTCACAAGATAACCGCTCCTACGACCTACAGGTCCAAGCAGCAGTCAGTGTTATCCGACGACAGTAGCCAGACGACAGCCGTGTTCAGCAGGCAGTAACTTCTAGCACTCTTCCCCCCAGCTGACATGCTGATGGGTGGACGCCAGTAAGCCTACCTGACCAACAGGCTGTCGAGACAGACGAGTAGCTCTCTTGTCGAGAGGTAGTGCAGGTAGCTACCGATATAACTAATACAGTTATAGAAAATTCCTGCACACTATTATTAACAACTAACTACTGTCATCATCATTTATTTAATAAATAGTAAAATAATAATAATTAATAAGTCTTGGGTATCAGTTTAAATTTAATTATATTTATTTCATATATATTTATCATCATTCATGAGATGGTTGCATAAATCTCTCTTCCTACCGCTTAAAAGCGAGACAGAAAAATCCTAACCAAGGGAGCAGCATATTTAATATTATTATTTAATAATAATGGTAGAAAAGTAAAAAATGTGGTCCATTTTTTTGACAACTAATAACTACTAATAAATAATAATACTACTACTACTTCTTATTATTTTAGATATACATCCACAACTTGAACTACTACAATTATTATTATTAGCCATACACAGAGAGAGTAAGTTGTGTGTATGGCTATTATTGTTGTTGACTTATTATTCATTCATTTATTACAACGCTTTTTTCACTTTTATTATTATTATTTATTATTAAATTTATTATATAATAATTATAATATATATTTATTATTATTATAATAATAATTAATATTATTTCATTATTTGTTATTATTATTATTATAATTTATTATTATTACTCTCTCTACTTCTTCAACCTGAACCCGCTAACAACAATTTACGTTTGTCTATAATAATAATAACCAATAGTTATATTACTGTGGCACAATATTATCATATCGTATCGTCGCCTCTGCCTGTCTCCGTGGCCTTTCTCCAATAGTTCTACATGCTTGACCAAGTGGGGACCCAAAAACACAACTCAGGACTCAAATATAAAACGAGAGGTATGTGACAGGTCTCACCTCATAATCTCTCTTACACGGGATGAAAACTTTAGCTCTGCTTGGTCTTGAGTAAGCAAACAGTTTTATATCAGACAATATTGCGTTTTTGGGAAGACAATACAGTGGAACTCTCTTATAACAAACTTGAGTGGATGAACGCTTTAATTCTTTATATAAAAAGTACACTATAAATGAACCTTAGCCTTATGCAATTTACTGCTTTTGGACTTTGAAGTTTAGTTTGTTATATGCAATAATTTGTTATAAGTGAGGCTGTTATACGCAAGTTTTACTGTAGTTTAATCCGATGGTGTGTTGAATGAGCTAATTCAATTATCTCTGTGTATGAACGGCCTAAGGCATGGAAAATAACAAATAACCAATTAATTAATCAGTTATTTGTTATTTCCGATGCCTCAGACCATTCATGTACAGACTTAATAGCATTTTTGTGGTTGCTTATCTTTTTAATTGCCAATTTTTTGACATCTAAATGATTACTGCAACAAGCAGTTGTAGTTTAACAACTGACAGAAAAAAGTATAATAAATACTAATAAATAATAATGAAAAATAAAATAATTATAATAATTATTAATAAATAAATAATAATAAGAACTATTATTAACAACTAACTACTGTCATCATCATTTATTTAATAAATAGTAAAATAATAATAATTAATAAGTCTTGGGTATCAGTTTAAATTTAATTATCATTTATTTCATATATATTAATCATCATTCATGAGATGGTTGCATAAATCTCTCTTCCTACCGCTTAAAAGCGAGACAGAAAAATCCTAACCAAGGGAGCAGCATATTTAATATTATTATTTAATAATAATGGTAGAAAAGTAAAAAATGAGGTCCATTTTTTTGACAACTAATAACTACTAATAAATAATAATACTACTACTACATCTTATTATTTTAGATATACATCCACAACTTGAACTACTACAATTATTATTATTAGCCATACACAGAGAGAGTAAGTTGTGTGTATGGCTATTATTGTTGTTGACTTATTATTCATTCATTTATTACAACGCTTTTTTCACTTTTATTATTATTATTTATTATTAAATTTATTATATAATAATTATAATATATATTTATTATTATTATAATAATAATTAATATTATTTTATTATTTGTTATTATTATTATTATAATTTATTATTATTACTCTCTCTACTTCTTCAACCTGAACCCGCTAACAACAATTTACGTTTGTCTATAATAATAATAACCAATAGTTATATTACTGTGGCACAATATTATCATATCGTATCGTCGCCTCTGCCTGTCTCTGTGGCCTTTCTCCAATAGTTCTACATGCTTGACCAAGTGGGGACCCAAAAACACAACTCAGGACTCAAATATAAAACGAGAGGTATGTGACAGGTCTCACCTCATAATCTCTCTTACACGGGATGAAAACTTTAGCTCTGCTTGGTCTTGAGTAAGCAAACAGTTTTATATCAGACAATATTGCGTTTTTGGGAAGACAATACAGTGGAACTCTCTTATAACAAACTTGAGTGGATGAACGCTTTAATTCTTTATATAAAAAGTACACTATAAATGAACCTTAGCCTTATGCAATTTACTGCTTTTGAACTTTGAAGTTTAGTTTGTTATATGCAATAATTTGTTATAAGTGAGGCTGTTATACGCAAGTTTTACTGTAGTTTAATCCGATGGTGTGTTGAATGAGCTAATTCAATTATCTCTGTGTATGAACGGCCTAAGGCATGGAAAATAACAAATAACCAATTAATTAATCAGTTATTTGTTATTTCCGATGCCTCAGACCATTCATGTACAGACTTAATAGCATTTTTGTGGTTGCTTATCTTTTTAATTGCCAATTTTTTGACATCTAAATGATTACTGCAACAAGCAGTTGTAGTTTAACAACTGACAGAAAAAAGTATAATAAATACTAATAAAGAATAATGAAAAATAAAATAATTATAATAATTATTAATAAATAAATAATAATAAGAACTATTATTAACAACTAACTACTGTCATCATCATTTATTTAATAAATAGTAAAATAATAATAATTAATAAGTCTTGGGTATCAGTTTAAATTTAATTATTATTTATTTCATATATATTAATCATCATTCATGAGATGGTTGCATAAATCTCTCTTCCTACCGCTTAAAAGCGAGACAAAAAAATCCTAACCAAGGGAGCAGCATATTTAATATTATTATTTAATAATAATGGTAGAAAAGTAAAAAATGTGGTCCATTTTTTTGACAACTAATAACTACTAATAAATAATAATACTACTACTACTTCTTATTATTTTAGATATGCATTCACAACTTGAACTACTACAATTATTATTATTGTGGCCTTTCAGTATGATATTGTTACAAAGATAGACAGATAACAATAAATAAATGTTGATTCTTCTGTCTGGGACCCAACACTTGTCAAACAAAGACATAGAGTCCATAGAGATGGTCCAGCATCGGGCTGTGAGATTCATCAGCAACCTTAAAGGCAGAGAGAGTATCAGTGAAACAAGCTCTGAGCTCGGCCTTCAAACATTGCAACAGAGGAGAAGACACCACAGACTAGCCCTTCTGATAAAGATTCTCCGAGATGAAGACAAACACAAGGCCCTAGCTCTGGCTTATGATGAAATCTCAGATGATAAACAAAATATGTCTATGACCACCAGATCTGCTACCAGAGAGGAGAACTTAACTCCGTCTATGCAACATCACAAGTCTACCATGGCAGTTTCCTACTGAGGACCATCAGAGACACCAGAGGAATCAAGAGTTAAGGACAAAGGCAGCATAAAGCTGAAAGTAAAGCAATTACTGTGACCAACATTAAACAGCGAACTGTTGTAACCCCTGTAAACTTTTAGCACACTGTTAAATCAAATGAGGCACTCCTTTAACTCCTGAGTGTTCTATGTCGTCAAAGGTATGATATGGGCCAGCTCCACTAAGTATCTGGGAGTGATTATGCAGTCTGACCTTAAATTTGATCAGCACATCAAGCTCAAAAGAGATAAAGCCATGAGAACTCTCGGCTCCATCAAACACATTCTACATGCTGCGCCAAAGAAAAGCCGCCTGCTGGCATACACCAGTCTGTGTCGCCCAATACTAGAATATGCCGATTCTGTCTGGGACCCAACACTTGTCAAAGACATAGAGTCCATAGAGATGGTCCAGCATCGGGCTGTGGGATTCATCAGCAACCTTAAAGGCAGAGAGAGTATCAGTGAAACAAGCTCTGAGCTAGGCCTTCAAACATTGCAACAGAGGAGAAGACACCACAGACTAGCCCTTCTGATGAAGATTCTCCGAGATGAAGACAAACACAAGACCCTAGCTCTGGCTTATGATGAAATCTCAGATGATAAACAAAATATGTCTATGACAACTAGATCTGCTACTAGAGGAGAACTTAACTCCGTCTATGCAACATCACAAGTCTACCATGGCAGTTTCCTACTGAGGACCATCAGAGACACCAGAGGAATCAAGAGTTAAGGACAAAGGCAGCATAATAATAAAGCTGAAAGTAAAGCTACTACTACTGACCGACATTAAACAGCGAACTGCTGTAACCCCTGTAAACTTTTAGCACACTGTTAAATCAAATGAGGCACTCCTTTAACTCTTAGGTTCCTGAGTGTTCTATGTCGTCAAAGGTATTCAAAGGTAAAGCTCAAAGGTAAAGGTGATGTAAGATTCAGATTAGATTACGGACAACAGCAGTGGCAAAAACAAAAGCCAACATAACATGAAATTGTAAATACTAGGCTCGCTGATCTGCATTTCTCGCTGACTAACTGGCTCCGAGTTGTCCTTTCAACTTAGCATATCTGAGAGAAAGGTAGGATAAGTCTTAGGAATTCTTTATCCATGGAATGCACCAACTTCTAATTGGTCGAATCCTTTTGCCGACATGTTACATTGTTTCTTATTCGCCAGCATAACCGGCCTAGTAAATTGCTACTTCCTGACCAACCTAAAAACCACCCAGACGACGACCACTCACTTCACTATCATAAATAATAATCATCGATCATAATAATTTTTCTACTAAAAGTGGTTTATCCTAAAAGTAGTTTTGCACGATAAATTTGCCACATAAACTCTTGTCACCGTAAGTTTAAGTTCGTTAGGTTTTTCTCCTCATTACTACTTATTGTTGTTGTCTTTTAAAATTACATTTATTAATTATTTATTTAATAAATTATAATAATTAATAATAATAATTTATTATTATTATTAATTAATTATTAAAGATAAATTCATTATTATAATAATAAATAATAAATTAATATCATTATTATTAAATTATTTATTATAATTAATAATAATCATGATAATTATTATTTATTAATAATAATAAAAAATAATTATTAATTATTATTATATATAATTAATAATAATAATTTAATAATATAACATAATAATAATAATATATTAATTATATTATTTGTGATATATTAATTATATATATGTATAATAATAACATGTATACAAAAAAGTGCATGGGACCGGGTTAGAAGAAAGATAAAATAAAAAATGCATATAGTAGATAGATAGTAGTTAGTAGTCAGGAGGCACAGGCCTGCCAATTGAACCGGGGAGTGGGGAATTGAGTGAGATATTCTTTTTGGGACAATAATTTGGGACACTTTATATATACCTGAAGCCCCCTAACTTTAAAAAGTGGAAAAAACTTGTGTTGTTAGATGAACTCTACTTGACCTCTGTGCTTGTCCAATCCAACGAATCCAATGAGACCAAAACCAACAGCCAAGTACAATGCATGCCAGCTGTTGTTGGTGGGGGCAAAACAAATTTTTTGAGTCTTTTGGGGCAATTGCTTGAGAGATTTGGACTTGGAGCAATTGCTGCGTGATGATCACGCACAATGCTTAAGAGTTGACAGGCCTGAGGAGGCATGTGTGGTCTAGTGGTTAAAAAGTGCTTGCACTTCAAACCAGGATCTGGGGTTCGATTCCCGTACGGTTGTCTGTGAGCGAGATATTCGGCTTCCTGTATGCCCTGATACCTGACCCGGGGTGTTAACCTATTATGAGCCTGCCACATCGTGTAAGTCTTCAGAAGTAAACCTACTACTATTGAAGTTGATGATCAACTCGGTAAGATACTAGATAGTGGTAGTAGTAGTATAAATAATATTATTATTAATTATATAAATAAATATAAAAAAATGTTATAAAAGATCTTCCTGCTATAAAACTTATAACATTAGCAAACGGTCAAAAGATAGCAAAGTGTATAATGATCTACTTATTGGCGATTATGTCTCGTGACTGCGTAGTAGAAACTTGGTGGTACGTTTACCTTTGGATATCGTTTCATTGCGTTTGTTCAAAGTTTCTGTTGTTGGTAAATAGGTTATATAATTATAAAACTTCTTTCAAATGCATAAGTCATATTTTAGTGAGTTTAAGTTACATGCACGAGCTTGTCTAACAATTCTCCGTTTGGTGCTATGTTCTGTGTTGTTATACATCAGTTTCCATATATACTTGCTCAGTTCAGTGGATTGGTGTTTTCCAGCATACCTAAATTATGTTAAGTGGTTGTTATATCTGGTTTTAAATGTGTCGGCGTTAATCCAATATATATGTTGGTTGGAATTCCTGCTGCTGCTTGCTACACTATTGAAGGGGTTTGGCACTTTCCTTGAAGTGGGAACGCCTGTTTGTTGCAGCAATTGCATCCCTTTGTTTGTTCAGTAATGTTGTCTGTGTTGTTGTGCAGTAGCTTGTTGTTATGTGTGCTGATGGTCTTCTGAATACTGGAACAGCAGCTGTTTTCTTGTTAAATAGCTGATGTAGTTTATGGCTTGCTGGTGCTAGCTGTCAATAGCTCTGGTGCAACCATTGAGCACTCTGGGCAACAGCTGTCAACCTCTGCCTATAATATAATATAGCCTATGCATTTTTTATATATTTTATTATAATAATAATATAATCATAAATAAATCTAATGATTGATATGTTGTTGTTATGTAAAAGTATTATAATAACAATACTAATACTAATATATGTATAATTATTAATCTTATGTAATAGTAATAATAATATTATAAATATTATACATAATAATATATAATAATAATATTTCATTAATTAAATAGTATTACTAGTATAAGTATTACACTGTTTTACGTAGTTGTAAAACTGAAGTGCAGTGTGCTCGACACACAAAAAAGTAATTATACATATATGTGTAGGTATGTAGTATGTATAGCTAAATAATATTATTATTATTGTTCTGAGGAACCTTTAAATTTTGGGCTAACACATTCTTTTATTACTAGTAGTTTAATGCCCTTTTGTAGGAAGAAGCAATCATCATGATATAATATGAATTTACAACATACGAAACTATATACATCCACTAGCGGCTTATAAGGCTAAGCTGGTGGTTGCAGAGATGCAGCAAAGTAATTACTTGAAAACTGTGTGACTTAAGATCCTCATGTATGTAGCCATGCAATCACCAGCTCAGCCTTAAAAGCCGCTAGTGGATGTATATGAATTTGTATGTTGATTGCCTCTCCCTACAAGAGGGCATGAAACTACTAGTAATGAAATGTTTTAGACCAGTTATTTAAACCAGTTATTATAACAGTATGATCATCAATCAACCTCAGCTATGTAGTCATTTTAAAGATCACTGTTTGCAAAAAGTAAGTTTTTGGAGAGAAAAAACGCACATGCTGTCTTTGAATCTCAACTTTTCATCCTCTTCGTTGCATATTATCGTTTATATTATTTAGCTACCAACAAATTCGTCCAAATGGGGGTTTCCTACCTGCATACTCTGAATGCTAAACAATAACGATTTTTTTGAAGAATAGAAAATTTTTCGGTGAATATAGAATTTTGGAAGTTACTTATTGATGCTAGACTCAAATATTTTGTCAAGTTTTGTTGGTTTTTTTAAACTTGAATTGTTTTGATTTAGGAGAATCTAAAAGTTGTTATTTCGGGTTTTTTTAATTTGAAACATAGGTTATTTATTTTGCAAAAACAATCGCGAGTCTTGTTATCAGGAATCTGTCCCAAAAGTAGAAGAAACCAGTAAAATGGTGAGAGACAAAACCAAGTTATAAAACAATGATAACAATACTTATCATAGTTGTTGCAGTGCTTTTGTTTTTTATTGCGAGTTGATGGCAAGGCAACTGCTGTTATTGGTAAAACATATAAACTTACATAGTTGGAACAATAACAAATGTCAATCAAACAGTTAGAGGACTCCTTGTGGAACTTTGAGTTAATACAACTCTTTGTTGTTGTTTTAAGAAGTTATTAACAAACAAACACCTACGGCCTACCAGTATGATGGTTAGTTATATTGCTTTTTTATTTTTACTGGCTCACATTCATTCAATCATCACAATCACAAAGCATTATAAGTCATTCTGTGTTAATCCACCATGTTCCTAACAGCTCCCCATCCAAGTCCTTACTGGGAAAATTTGGGCAAATCCCTTCTGTTTTCAAGTAAAAGGATTATACCCTTTTTTATTCATTTATGATCATTAACAAGCACAACATGATTGCTTGACAGTGGGGTTATATGCACAGTTGACATATGCAACTTGAGTAATATTTTTGCATAGCAGCTTGCATAGCAGAGGTGCGACTGCCAAAAACCCTCATTAATAGATAAGAATGAAGTTGCACTAATGATAGTCTGAGGAAAAAATTACAAGCATACTGTACTGTGGAGACCTAGTTGAAGTTGTTTCCCAGCATAGGATATAACCAGGCCCAATTCTTTTAAGCACAGATTATATAGTATGTGCGTGCTCCTATTGTTAATTTGCAAACTCACAAATTACAGCTCCATGATTATTTTCATGGTTTTGGTTATTACCAGCCAGCAGCTGGTTGGTAATCATTTTTTTTGTAAACTATAGATAGCCACCGATAATTCTGTTCTGAAGTTGATGCCAAGTAGCCTATTATGCGGCTTGGATTCTTTCTAAATAGGAATAAAATTGTAAAATGATGATTTAGTTTTTCTTATATCACTGGTCATTGCTGTAAAACATGGTCTAATTTACGAGAACTCGTATTGACCAGAAATGAAGTGCATATAAAACCCGTGTTACAGAGATGATTATTTTCTAGGTAATACATGGTTTATAAGCACTTCATTTCTGGTCAATACAATTACTCGCAATAAGACCATGTTTTACAACAATGTTATTTGGGAATTAAATACCAATATATCACTTTACAAGAGATCAAAACAAATACAAAGCTATTCATCGTGCACACTAGTGATTTGCCGTTCGCGACACTGGTCATTCTCGGTAGAACCAGAAACCATGAATTGCTTATTGCTCTGGCTTACATGAGCCTCCAACCCATAAACTGTTCACTCACAATCCATACACTCTAACCTCTAGGCCACGCCTGCCCCATGAATAATGACTAACAGCAATGTTTTTTCTGTTTGCTCATAGTTATAATTCATAAGCATGTGGGAATAATGTGCTTGTGTAATAGAGCACTACTACTTAATGCTCTTTTACATGCACTTATTGTGTGCTTATTTCTTCCTGGTCTACCCAAATTCTGGAAAAATCACTGAATCATGATTTATAGCAACAGTTTATTGCGCCAGCGATCATAACTTATTCACCTTTATGGTATCACAGGTTATTTATATTTATTTATTCATTTGATTCTTTTCACTCAGTTGTTTTTCCAAAAGTTATTTTTTTCCGTTCACGCGTTAACAACTATCATATTTACTGCATGTTTGTAGCTGTGCTGTTATATTCACCATTGCAGCGTCACAATTGACTTTCCTGTACTTGCAGAATTTTGTTACAGTTAAAAAAAGTTTTGAACCACATCTTAGATAAACTTTGTGTTTTTAAACAAATGTAGTTTCAAAAAACTTTTGATATTCTCTCGTGTCAATATAATTAAATATTTTCTTTTGACTGAAAAGCATTACCCTTTTTTTATTTTGAATATGTAAGTCAAAGTCATCATAAAGCTTGATGCAAAATTTTATTAGACCACGAATATGAGTATCCTTTCAATAAATATTACATATTGCCCTGTCTGCTCTAATTTCTGTAAAAAAATGTTAACTAGTTGGTTTTTATGATTTTGAGGGCTTGTCATGCGAGTCTTTCTATCTCTTCATTATTAAATTTCTGCAACGAGATGATTGGTTACATTGCACCAGTCTAAGCAAAGCAATTATTACATAAGATGACACTCCAAAAAATGCAAAAATTTTCTAAATAATCTAAATATTTGGCATTTTCACAATCATTTATGAGTTTCTGCGACTGACAGATGTTCATGCAATGTTATGTGATTCTATGCAATCGAAGCGAATCAATGCTAATATTCTAAGCCAGTGGTTCCTTTTTGTCGTCTTTTATCTGAAGGTGCGTACCTGATCATGAAACTGTTAAATCCCTGAGTTTTTACATTTAATGAGCCCATAATGGTCATTTTTTAATAATTCGGTGTTTGGTTGACTTGAAAAGCCAAGTTTGTTTTTCAAAAATCAATGATAAATATTCCTGTCATAGCTTTTTAGCTCTTAAAATACATCCGCTTGTTATTTATTGACAACTTTTTATGATTTGCAGATGAGGGCTCCAGATGACTTCCAGCCTCAGCTGGTTAATACGTCATCTATGCCATTCGCAGCTGCTCCCGTCTGGCTCCGATCACAGAGATATCCTGGAGAAGAAACATTTGGCGCCGCTGATAAACATGCCATGCAAGTAAGCTACCCCTTCCCGCTCCTTTTCTACTTGCCATTTTATCATAGTGTGGTTTTTACTCAGTTGACTGAGCCGAGATGTTAAACCCTATTGGGACATGTTTCAGGTTGCCATGCGTGACCATTTCTGCTTCAAAGACTTGCTATATCACCTGATATATAGCAAGCCTGTTGGAGTCAATTTGTCGAGCACTATTGTAAAAGCTCGGTAAGATTAGTTGCCTGAGACTGCAATGTCTGTGCTATATGCTGACATTGTAAAATAAGCATGTTTAGTCAGTAGGTACCATGTGGGCCGGCTCCGGCCCGGCCTTGGAACTATCTAGCTCCTTGGCAACTGCTGTCCGGCTTGTAGCTGCTTTGCATGATAACTTCTGAGCTGTCTTGTCCCGGCTGCTTGCAGGTTTCTCAGCAGCAACATGACTCTTTTAAAGATCTCTTGTTCCATCTTGTATACACTGAGCGTTGGAGCGACGTAGAGGCTGCCAGGTATTGTGCTGGCTATGCAACCATACTACTCACTGTTGGCGCTTTTATTGTTTTGTTATTGTATCAAACTCATTGCTTATTTACTAAATGTCACATCACGGCATGTCTTGTCTATGATAGCAGCCTGCACTGTATTGCTTATTATTTATTGTCATGTCCTCCTATGTAAACTTTCCTCATCTACTGCATAGTTGAATTGAAGTTTTACTATCAGCTGTTGGCATGATTTTTCGATACTAAAAATATTAAAATCATTGCTGTTCGCTGTCAGCTAGCATAGCAGGCACAATTAATTAATTCATTGTTCATTACTTGAAGTATATCAAAGTACAGTTCATTGTATGGTAAAACTATTTGATTAAGCCTTGGAGAAATAGCTGTTGGCCACACGTGTCCTATTAAATATAACATGTCATGTTAACACCGTTAGTAAGAGTACACCAGCTGTTATCTGCCTATATTGTAGAGTGCTATACCGATGGATGACCAGCAAGCATATGTACACTATACAGTTTGCTGGGGCCCCACCCGGATCTCCTGAGGAGCTCATTATGGGTTTTAGTGATGGACGATCTACCTATTGTCGAATCTATGAGTTGCTCTGCCTGTGAGTATTCAATCCGTTTTAACCTAACTAACTTAAAACCCAGTCCATGTTAGGAGCGTCTATGTTTGCAATGAATTTTTGGAGGTGAATGAACGTTGTCAATATTATTGCTTTGTGATATTGCTTAAAGCCCTTGTGAATAAGTAATTTGATAGACACAGATTTCAATGATTTTTGGTAGGATGGGAGAATTATGTTGTCAGAACATAATCTCGAATTTTCATCTCAATCAGAATAGTATTTCTATGTATTATACTAGCTGAAAAGTGCTTTATTTAGGAGTGGTTGGTGTGGTGTGTAAAGTTACCTTCTACTGTATGGACACCGATTAGCTGTTGTGCGCACTGAGCATTCATTTTGACATTAAACACCTGAAAGCGGGTTTTTGAGTTATATTTTTAGTGTTGTTACTAAATACAGGAATTTTTTACTTTTTACTGAAAGAGCTAGCTGAGAGCTTCAAATTGATGTATGGCAATGCTCGATTATTAGTTATGTCAGCAAATTAGAAGCCATTTACTGCACTCTCTTCATTGAAAGCGAGTGAAAAAATGGCAGTGATACTCTTGTGAAGTCACAGTTATGACATCACACACAAAGTATTGATATCATGAAAATATTTTTAAGCACTGTATCTTGAGAATGGCTGCTTTTACAGAAACAAAATTTTGCATGTACAATCATTACCCTTAGTTCTATTGATGGTGTGAAAATCATTCAAATCCAAGATTTTATCAGTATTTATGCACAAGGGCTTTAAACACAATAGGTTATACAGGTTTGCTGAATAGCTCTATCAGCATAGTAATCATGTAGCTCTGTCCACTAGTCTAGGATTGGCCGTTTCAAATAAAAGGTGGGACAACTCTCACTGTAACCTACTTTTATTCCCCTCCACCCTCCCTTCTATCTCTCCTTCATGCTCAGTCGGTGACTGGATGGTGTATTGTTTGGTTATTGAATGCTAGTCATCAAAGGGCTATAAACACTGATTAAATTGTCGCCATAAAAGTATGTCAGTTCATCGCAGTCGGCCATATTGTTTACATGTTTGTATGCTTGCTTGCGCATCAACTGATGTGACTAGGCTATTAGCTAGTCTGTGTACATGAATAATAACATTCTTTGGCATAATCAACTGATGTCGGTCACTGAATAGATAAATACATGTACAGTTGTGCATGTGTTGGCATACACTCCTTTATTTGGCTAATATATCCTTATCGGTATCTCACCATGCAGAGCTTAGTTGAGGCCTCTCCACACACAGTGTTTTACGGCCACAAATTTGGTACTTTTAGAGAAGTTTTCCTCCCGTAGTCCGTTGCTGCACTCCACACACAGCAATTACACACATGACGGTGCTCATCAACACTTTATAGTGAACACTTGGGCCAGTCACCGTTGGGAAAATCAAAATTGAAAAAGTGGATACGAGCCATCTGGATTGACCAATTAGCGCCAGGGAATAATGACAAGTCGTGAGACTGGCCGCCAAAAATCAAATATGCTTGGTTCTAGACGACCGGCAAATGGCGGAACATTGATTCGTAGACGGTGAATTAAACAGGCGCTTTCTGTGACAAAATCACTGTGTGTGGAGAGGCCTTTACTTGAAGTTTTTGTCTGAGAAATTTAAAAATATATTGAAACGGCAGTAGTTTACCTGCTAATCGAGCTCTTGAAATCTTGTATTGGAATTTTTTATCTGTATGTATGTAGACTGTAGGCTATATATTTATCTGTATGTATGTAGACTGTAGGCTATATATTTATCTGTATGTATGTAGACTGTAGGCTATATATTTATCTGTATGTATGTAGACTGTAGGCTATATATTTATCTGTATGTATGTAGACTGTAGGCTATATATTTATCTGTATGTATGTAGACTGTAGGCTATATACTTATCTGTATGTATATAGACTGTAGGTTATATATTTATCTGTATGTATGTAGACTGTAGGCTATATATTTATCTGTATGTATGTAGACTGTAGGCTATATATTTATCTGTATGTATGTAGACTGTAGGCTATATATTTATCTGTATGTATGTAGACTGTAGGCTATATATTTATCTGTATGTATGTAGACTGTAGGCTATATATTTATCTGTATGTATGTAGACTGTAGGCTATATATTTATCTGTATGTATGTAGACTGTAGGCTATATATTTATCTGTATGTATGTAGACTGTAGGCTATATATTTATCTGTATGTATGTAGACTGTAGGCTATATATTTATCTGTATGTATGTAGACTGTAGGCTATATACTTATCTGTATGTATGTAGACTGTAGGTTATATATTTATCTGTATGTATGTAGACTGTAGGCTATATACTTATCTGTATGTATGTAGACTGTAGGCTATATATTT
Source organism: Cryptosula pallasiana (assembly GCA_945261195.1). NCBI lineage: Eukaryota > Metazoa > Bryozoa > Gymnolaemata > Cheilostomatida > Cryptosulidae > Cryptosula > Cryptosula pallasiana. The sequence goes on from OX183139.1 coordinate 18,863,987, forward strand.
ATCTGTATGTATGTAGACTGTAGGCTATATATTTATCTGTATGTATGTAGACTGTAGGCTATATATTTATCTGTATGTATGTAGACTGTAGGCTATATATTTATCTGTATGTATGTAGACTGTAGGCTATATATTTATCTGTATGTATGTAGACTGTAGGTTATATATTTATCTGTATGTATGTAGACTGTAGGCTATATATTTATCTGTATGTATGTAGACTGTAGGCTATATACTTATCTGTATGTATGTAGACTGTAGGCTATATATTTATCTGTATGTATGTAGACTGTAGGTTATATATTTATCTGTATGTATGTAGACTGTAGGCTATATACTTATCTGTATGTATGTAGACTGTAGGCTATATATTTATCTGTATGTATGTAGACTGTAGGCTATATATTTCATGTAGTTGAGTGAGTTGTACTAAAGTATCCTTCATAGTAAATACACCACAAGCCTATCTTACAATTCTTCCTACACAATTTTCAGGCCCCAAAACAATTTTTAATATTATTTATAGAAGCTTTTAACTCTGAAAATATAATTCTCTCCGACTGATTTCTCACAATTTTACACTGAAATTGTGTCACCTGATTTCGAACTGATTCCTATAGAAAACTGTTCACAGATACTAGTAAACTTATTGCGTTACACCAGCAGTAGTTCTCTTGGGTATTTCTTTTATTATAACATTGTAACTAATTATACAATATAATATATTGTTTTTTCAGGTATTCAGGTATCCCGTGTATCACAGTGGTTGGCTATGCCAAAGGTATTGATGTGAGACCTGGACAGGTACTGCAGGATAAAACCTTCAATCACAGCTGGAACGTTATATTTGTGGATGACTCGTGGCAGCTCGTTGACTCACACTGGGCAGCAAGGTCGATATACTGTATTATACGGCTGCTATACATACTAGACTAGTAATAGTGCTTGCTGTTTGTATTGTTTGATATAATAAGGCTCTGTATTGTTTGTTGTTACAGTAATTTATGTTTTGAAGTGGTTTATTAGCCACAGCATATCTAGTTGTCTTGATTTGAGCTAGCTGTAACTGATACTACAAATGGCTTCACAGTTTCTTGTCCACTTTGCACAATTTAAAAATTTTCATTAGTAATTCTTGCACTGCTGACTGCTGCCTTTCCTGTCCACAGATACCTCCAATCCAATGACAGCAACGTGCCTGAGGACATGGTCTATGAGTACGATGATTTTTATTTTTGTCCTGACCCAGAATCAATCATCTACTCTCATTTCCCTGACGACCCCAAATGGCAGCTTCTCAAGCAGCACCTCAGGTAAACCTCTCAGCAGCGTCAACCGGCAGCAATCAGCAGCTGGTTTGTTGCTATTTGATGCCTGTAACAACAGCTATACATCATATCAGTGCAAGCAAATATAACACTTCATGTTATACGCTGACTGCTGACTTCATTTATTGATAGTGGCAGTGATTGTTTTCTCTAGGCTGGCAGAATGTGTTAGTTATGTAGTAGTGGGAGAGATGTATTCTTTCATCCATAGATGCATCAGGGAGTCTCTCTGCAGGCTTTTGTGTAAAATTGTTTCTCAGTTGGTAGCTTGTTGGTAGGAGAGAGAAAAATTATGAAAAAAGTCACAGTTGCATCTTCAATTGGAAATCAGCAAAGTTTTTGCTCTTCAATTCATGTTGTTCAATTTTTTTTATTACCTTGCTAGTAAATTGTTACACAACACCCCATATCTTTTGTCTTAGTTGTATATACCATATGGATGTTTTGTTCCGTTGTCGGTTTTGAATGTAATCTAGTAGTTGTGACAAGTTGGTGGCCATATCTACAGTATACATATTACTTTGACAGCATGTACGACTTTGAGAATCTTCCCATTGCCAAGAGTGCCTTCTTCAAGCACGACTTGAAGTTTCTCAGCCACTGCCAGGGGGTGATTGAGACTCAGAATGGATGTGTGAGCGTTTCCCTGGGCAACTACAACCCCCTTTCATTCACATTCAAGTTACTCTATGGTGACTGCTGCAGAGATGAACTCGGTGGTGAGTTGTCTTTGTCTGTGTTAGATGTCTCATCTAGTTGTACACCTGCTAACAGATGCCACTGAGTTTCTTAGTCTGACACGCTTTTGACACCATCTTGTGACTGTAACAATATTTGCTCCCAATGCCAATGACTTGTTATGCAATGCACATGCATGCAGTTACATCTATGTTGCTGTCTCCAACACTTAGGTGTGAAACTGACCAGATATGGGCTTCAGGAGACCAAAGATGGCCAGTTAAACCTGTTTGTTAGACTCCCGGTCAAAGGCTTCTATTACCTGACAATCTACTCCACCCATGTAAGTCTTAGATATCACATGACACTTTCAACTATCCTTTGATATTGCTTACCATGCATAGAGCCTGTTTTATATGACACTATCTGTTGTATAGCCTTTGACTAGTAAGCAAGACGCGTGTGTGATTGTTGCATTTGATGTAGATAGATTAGTGTGTTGTGCAGCACTGGTATGTTGTTGCTGACGTGTACATTGCTGTAGATTGATTGGCGTGTTGTGCAGCACTGGTATGTTGTTGTCTATAGCTGACGTGTACATTGCTGTAGATTGATTGGTGTGTTGTGCAGCACTGGTATGTTGTTGTCTATAGCTGACATGTACATTGCTGTAGATAAAGAGAAGTGCTCAAGAGGAAAGCATATTCAGTGCCGTTTGTGAATACAAGATTATATGTGATGTACCCTATCCCAATGCGGAGCCTTACCCATTTGTCTCTGATACTAACTGGGGTCCAGGTAATCGCCGCTAGCTCTTGTTATTACATCACTCACTGTCTGCATTTCTTACTTTTGCCTAAAGAAATGGGAGTTTTCTTCTCATGGGATATTCTAATCTGAAGTGAGGAGTTGTGCTCTTACGTACTAGTCGATGGCTGCTAACTAGTTCATGTATGCATATATTAGTAGTGCTCAGGCATGCAGGTGGGGTGTTGTGTTGCTGCAGGTGCCGAGGTGTACCAGGCTGGGCTCATACCCAACATCAGGGATGCTGTCATTGTCGCCCCCGACGGCCACATCGAGTTAGACTTTGAGAAGGTGAGGCCTGTGAAAGTGATGCCTAAGTTGATCAGCACTAATGCCACAGAGAAACAGTGTGAGCAGGCCATCAAACAGGACGATAGTGACTACATTAGCAGGTGGGTCTCAGACACACAGATACCTTCAATAGAGTTACTCATACATGGATAGCTTGAATGGAGTTACTCATGCATAGGTAGCTTCAATAGATTTACTCTTACTTGGATAGCTTCAATGGAGTTACTGACATTTAGATAGCTTCGATAGAGTTACTCATATTTAGATAGCTTCAATAGAGTTACTCATATTTAGATATTCAATAGAGTTACTCTAAACTTAGGTAGCTTCAATAGAGTTACTCAGACTTAGATAGATTCCATAGAGTTACTCATACTTAGATAGTTTCAATAGAGTTACCCATGCTTGAATAGGTTCAATAGATTCACTCATACTCGGATAGTTTCAATAGATTTACTCATACTTGGATAGCTTCAATAGAGTTAGTGATATTTAGATAGCTTCAATAGAGGTACTCATACATGGATAGCTTCAATAGTGCTATACATAAATAACACTAGTAGAGCCACTCCTAGTTACTGCCCTGGCAATCCACCCATTGTTTAACTGAAGTAAAGCTCCATGTCAACATATTAATGTTTATTTTTTATTCATTTTAGTTATTTATGCTAGAACATTGAATTTATATTTTTTTAACACAATTGTTCAAAATCATATGGCGTATATTCGCTGTTTTCCTGGCCACTAGGAGTTGTCTTCTCAGTTGTTTGGAGGGAAGACAATCGCATATGTTAAAGTTGCCAGCACTATTTAGTCTAGTAGTATAGACTAGTCACAATATGTACTGTGTTGCAGGTTGGACATAGATCTACCAGTGAATGGAGAGTATGCTCTAGAGATCTACTCTAATGAACCAGATAAAGATGGTAACACGTACACGCATGTCTGCCAGTACTTGCTGGTGAAACCTACTCCTGGAGACAACAGTGCATCTGTGTTCTACCAGGCCCCCAACTACCAGGAGTGCACCAATGTACATGGTCTACAAGAACCTCTTCAACCAGTTACTATGAGCCTAGAGCAGCTGGCTAGAGGTATGTCATACAAGACAACATTGTGTCTCAATAACATTACCTCTCCGTGAAGGTGGCTGGTGGTTTGTAGCCGTTTCAGTACCGTATCATGGCTTCAATCGCAGCCTTCATTTCTGTACATAAATTGGTTCTCTCTGTACTTTCACTGGTTGTGGAATGTCAGTTGGTCTGTGCCAGTAGCATATTAATGAGCTTGCTGGGTAATTTATTCATGCTTTCCCTGGTGCCTATCGTTTATTGCTGGCAACATCGCAATCAGCTCAGTGTGACTTCCTGCTTTACAATTTGTCAAAGCGTTAAGGAGCGGCTACACAGGCCGATGTTTTGCATCGGAAGGCCTTTGCGATGGGCGTTCTTGATGGGCGTGTCCACTTCGGCACATCGTATGGCCTGTTCGTGAGCATAACCAACATGTTGGTCTATGCCCGATGCCGAACAAACATCGGCGTTCTCTGATTGGTTGAAACAAACTATTTTGTCAAGCTCATCACATTTAACCATTTACAACGCATTTCCGTTAGAATTTTTGTCAACAACGAGCATCCACTGCAAACTCCGAAGGAACTATTATGTTATAATAATAAAATTTGAATAGTGAATTAATTTTACAAGGCTCATAGAACAGTGGAATTGACAATTTCAAAATTGCTGAGTATAAATATATTAATAAGTAAAATTAATAACAAGTACAATGAAATAAAATTCATTATTACATCATTTATTTATTTATTATTTTTGTTATTACAACTAATGAATAATCACAATAATATTTGGAAGATTTAATAATAAACAGAACCCAAAAAAAATATTGAAAGCAATGTTTTCATGGTGAACAAAACCAGCCATACATCACAATGAAATTGTTCTTCAATTATTATTGTTTTTATTGTGATGATTATTCTATGAAACAGGCAAAACCCGCACTTTGTGCCATATGATTGGCTAGTTCAGTTGCAGCTCACCGATGCGCTCGAGTACATCGTCAGGCTACTTCGGCCTGTGTAGCCACCTGCACATAGCCACGAACCATCTCATAGGCACATTGGTATCAAAACATCGGTGCAGTGTAGCCACACCTTTAGTCGGGTAGATGTGAGTCAGGAAAACATTAGGCATATTGTAGTTGCGTGATGTATATTCAGTTATACAAATAATTTTAAACTTTCCTTTCCACAATTGTCCAAAGATGTGCAACTTTTGGTTTATTGAGGAGTTTTGCGAAAAATATTTGCGGTTGATCAGCTGTTGAATTCATATATTGGTTGAGGATTTTGTGGTAAAAGTTTTATTATCAATTTCGTTATCTTTCCTATGAGGTTCCCGGAGGGTTTCTCATTCATAGCACATTATACCTCCTACATTGCTTGTCCAGGAATGAATGATGTGAGAGTCACTGACCAGCTAGCCTCAGAGCCTAGACCTTCTGCCAAGCAGGCAGCACAGCGGGTGGAGATCGAACAGATCACTGTACCATCCACAAAGTCTAAACCAGGAACTGCCCCCAAACCATCCAAAGGTAAGCTCTGTGTGTGGTACCTATTGTTGTAGAAAGGGCAACTACCTGTAGTAGATCTGATCTACCTGGATGGTTAGCTGTATACCTGTGGTCACATCTACCTCGTTGACTTGTCATATCGACCACTAGACCACTAGTGGTGGTGGTAGGAATGTTATTGCCACGTGCCACCCACCACCTGCTATGCCTCATCACTTCCACTCAATTGCTTTGCATAAAAACCAGAAGCAATTTATCTTCTGCGCAGCAACTGTTGACACATGTGATGCTGTGCCCTAAACTCATGTGTGTGATTGATGTGTGTAACACAGTCGCTTTCTTTTGATATACACAGCTAGCTACCTGTCTAACTACCTGTGTAACTACTGTTTAGTTGGTTGTGTCTGAGAGATATAGAGAATGTGTACAGCATCAGCTAGCATAATCACGTCATTGTGTCATCTATAATAGCTGTATGGTTGTTGTCAGTTTCATGTAGTTTATGATTGCGTGGCTGGTAGGAAGCACTAGTTGAGAATATTTCTGGTGGTATGACGCAGCCGCTATTGCTTGTCCATGTACCTCCAAAAATTTGCTACAAAAACAAATGAATGAGTGACAGTTGTGATATAGCTCATGTATGTTTTATTGCTGTAGCCTTACCTATGTTCTGATTATTCGGTGAGATGAACTGAATATGTATATAACCTTATTTTATCTATGTCTTGGGTTTATCTCCTCTTCCCTGTGCTTACTGTAGTACGTATCAGCTCCTTGTTATTCTATTGAATTATTTTGGTTGCAGCCGACAAGCCCGTGGTGCCAGGCAAGCCTGCACCCAAGCCTAAACCCAAGCCGAGCACATCCCGCTCTGACTTCAAATCAACAAGCAGCGATGACTATGCTAACATGCCTCTCGGTGCTGGTCAAGTGGCCGCTGCCGGAATGGATGCCTACAAACAGCCCGTTGATTACGTGGGTCAACAGCCACAGAATGCTGCCATCTCTCAACAGGGAGCACCACCCGGCAAATATACAGAGCTCGGCTACGCAGCTAAACCGTATCAAGTTGGTATCTTTAGCTATTGTATGAGTAGAGTGTGTAGTCGTAGACACCTAGTCATGTGACTGATATTATTATTAAACCTGGAATTGGTGGTCAAATGTCCAGGCACCTACCGGCTACAGCTAGTATCTATTCAACATTAAAATATTTTGTTTTCTCTAAATTATTTTAGTCGTCTAATGGTTTCCCATATATAGCGTGCCATTGGAATCCTTTGGATCCACTGAGTCATTGTTGTTTTCGAGGTGCGTGTCAGTAATAAGGAGGTGGTGGATGTGACTCATTAAGGAACACCAATTATTGATTTGATTGACACTAATAGTTGGTTTGTCACTGTTTATCAGCTTCTAATCTTCCATTTACTCCATCTCCATTTGTGTGTAGTCAACCAGCTCGAAAAATACTGGCGAACAGGCTCATTAGTTTTTTTTATATTAATTTTTTTTATTGTACTAAACAACTTACTTGCTCTCTAAAATATTCTCTCTTTTATTTTATAATAGGGCCCAGGAAAAGGCGCTTATGGAAAGCCTGGTGAAGAGGGCTTTGACAAATATGGCCGACCATTAGCTGGAGACCCACGCTATGCTGGACAACCTGGTTTCGATGAGTACGGGCGGCCTATTGGGGGAGACCCACGACTTGCTGGTCTGCCAGGCTATGATGAGTTCGGAAGGCCTATACGGGGCGATCCTCGTTACGCTGGCAAGGAGGGCTATGACGAATTTGGGGTGCCCACTTCTGGTGACCCTCGGTGTGTTGGCAAAGAAGGGTTCGATGAGTATGGTCGGCCACTTGCTGGAGACCCACGGTTTGCTGGCAAAGATAGCTATGATCACTTTGGCAGACCAATAGCTGGTGATCCTCGCTGTGCTAACAAAGAAGGTTTTGATGAGTATGGTCAGCCCTTACCAGGAAACCCTGTGTATGCAGGCAAAGAGGGTTATGATGAGACTGGCAAACCATCAGCTGGAGATCCACGTTGTGCTGGAAAGGAGGGCTTTGATGAGTATGGAAGACCCCTGGCTGGAGATCCTCGCTTAGCTTTGAAGGATGGTTATGATCAATACGGAAGACCTTGGGCTGGAGACCATGATAAGGGATATGATGAGCATGGAAAACTTTTGGTTGGGGACCCGCGAATGGCTGGTAAACCTGGGTTTGATGAACATGGACGTCCACTTGCTGACCCGCAAATGGCTGGACAGCCTGGATATGATAAATATGGGCGGCCCCTTGCTGGTAGCTCACATATGGCCGGGAAGCCCGGATATGATGAGTATGGCCGCCCACTTGGTACTGATCCAAGAATGGCTGGCCAACCTGGCTATGACGAATATGGAACTCCTGTTGCCACTGACTCAAGATTGGCAGGGAAACCAGGATATGACGAATACGGTTGTCCACTTGCTGCTGATCCAAGAATGGCTGGTAAACCCGGATCTGATGAAATCGGGCGTCTGCTTGCTGGTGACCCTCGAATGGCTGGAAAGCCTGGCTATGATGAATATGGACGACCACTCGCCGCTGATCCTAGACTAGCTGGGCAGCCTGGATACGATGGGTCCGGGCGTCCTCTTGCTTCTGATCCCCGTATGGCAGGTAAACCAGGTTATGACCAATATGGTCGTCCACTTGCTGTTGACCCACGAATGGCTGGCAAGTCTGGGTATGATAAGCTTGGAAGGCCTTTGGGTGGTGATCCACGAATGGCTGGAAAACCTGAATTTGATGAACATGGTCGTCCACTTGCTGATCCTCGAATGGCTGGCCAACCTGGATATGATGAGTTTGGGTGCCCACTTGTTGGTGAACCACGTATGACAGGAAAACCTGGATATGATGAATATGGACGCCCACTTGCTAGTGATTCAAGAATGGCTGGACAGCCCGGATATGATGAATATGGATGTCCACTTGCTACTGATCCACGAATGGCTGGAGCTCCCGGATATGATGAATATGGACACCCACTTGCTGCTGATCCAAGGTTTGCTGGAAAGCCAGGGTTTGATGAATACGGATGTCATCTCCCTACTGACTCCCGAATGGCTGGACAGCCTGGTTATGATGAATATGGGCGCCCACTTGCCACTGATCCACGAATGGCCGGAACTCCCGGCTATGATGAGTATGGACGTCCTCTGGCCGCTGATGAGAGACTTGCTGGACAACCTGGATACGATGGGTCCGGGCGTCCTCTTGCTTCCGATCCACGTATGGCTGGTAAACCAGGTTATGATCAATATGGTCGTCCACTTGCTGCTGACCCACGAATGGCTGGCAAGTCTGGGTATGATAAGCTTGGAAGGCCTGTGGGTGGAGACCCACGAATGGCTGGAAAACCTGAATTTGATGAAGTTGGTCGTCCACTTGCTGATCCGCAAATGGCTGGCCAACCTGGATATGATGAATTTGGGTGCCCACTTGTTGGTGAACCACGTATGACAGGAAAACCTGGATATGATGAATATGGACGCCCACTTGCTAGTGATCCAAGAATGGCTGGACAGGCCGGATATGATGAATATGGATGCCCACTTGCTACTGATCCACGAATGGCTGGAGCTCCCGGATATGATGACTATGGACACCCACTTGCCGCTGATCCAAGGTTTGCTGGAAAGCCAGGCTATGACCAATATGGACGTCACCTTCCTACTGACTCCCGCATGGCCAGACAGCCTGGCTATGATGAATATGGACGCCCTCTTGCTACTGATCCACAGTTGGGAGGAACTCCTGGTTATGATGAGTATGGACGTCCTCTGGCCGCTGATGAGAGACTTGCTGGACAACCTGGGTACGATGGGTCTGGGCGTCCTCTTGCTTCTGATCCACGTATGGCTGGTAAACCAGGTTATGATCAATATGGTCGTCCACTTGCTGCCGACCCACGAATGGCTGGCAAGCCAGGGTATGACGAGTTTGGAAGGCCTGTGGGTGGTTACGGCCAGAGCCAAGACGACTTGACCAGACACCGGTTGAGGAGTGGAGAGGACGATAAATTGGAGGGACGGTATGGCGGAAGAGGACCTTCTGGCAAGGGATACAGCCAATCTGGAATGGTAAAGTTTCATGTTGTGGTATCATATGCACTTGGTGTCTAAATTTGGCTAAAATCTGTTCTAAAAGTTGCATCTAAGGTCGGCTGTCACACCCGTAATTATAAAATCATTAGAAAGAGCAACGTTCAGATTGGCTTTTATGGAGTTACCACTCGCCAAGCATATCCCTACTTACTCATTAATACAGCATTGATGTTTGGGAACCAAAACCACCAATACTAAAACTGTTGTGGTGGTGCTGGCACTCATGTAAACAGTCTGCCGCTAAAAGAAATTGATTTCATAAGCATGGGGGATCACATAGACTGAGTTATCTATCAATTACAATTGTGGCGTACCAAATTATTTTGCTATCGCATAACAAAACGTAAGATTGTGGGTACGAGGGATATTCATGTGATATCAAAACAATATTTTTACAGTGTGCGCTCTCTACCTGTTTTTTCCCTAAGTTAAGAATTCCCAGAATAATTGTTGTAGAGCTTGTGTTTATATTTGCATCATTCACTTTGGATGTAAACAACCAATAAGCAAAGAGGGTAAATTTGGGAAACAGATATTGCTCAAAGTAAGAAATCATTTGCTCCTGGATTTTCTTTCTTTACAGCGTGACGGAGTCAATTAAATAGGAGATTTAAAATTTGACTTCAAAGTACATATAAGCTGTTTTGTCGCACCAATAGCGAGTTTGAGTTTTGAAGTTGTTTTCTGTTCTTGGTACAGCATAGAGGTTGCCGTTATGACAGTGTAATCTGGCTCCTTCAAAAATCCGCAATTTTGTAATAAGTCTCTGATGTCAGTGTAAGAAATGCTTAATGCGCCTTACTAAACAACCAGTGAGGTACAACCTGATGGGTGTGGCGGCCAGGTGACTCTACAAGCATTCTTTGTTGTTGATTCAACGTTAGTAGTTGCACGGCCACTAGTTTTCAGAGTTTTTCATCTTGCAACATCACGTTGTGCGTTAATCCTCAGAGAGTGAAAATTCAATAGTTACCTTGCAGTTGCATCATGTATCTTGAGTAATTCTTTTTACTTTGAAGTATTACAGAGGCATACATGTAACAATGACGTTTGGCTCCTACTAGAATTTGTATCATTTTTGTGTTTCTAACACGTGCAAATTTTACTCACTTTAGCTGAAACGTTTTATTCCTTACGTCCTTCGAATACACGACATTTTAGTGGCTCAGCGTTAACCATCGTTTCTTTGAGAAGGTTAATGTTTTCGGAGAATAACGCAAAACTTTGTGCTCACATTCATTTTTGTTTTGTCACATCTTTTCTAGTTCCAGAAAAATTGCCGCATTTTTTTTAAGATTTTTCTTAAAAATTATGGTGAATGAATTAGAGAGCAACATTTGCTGAATCTGAAAAGGTTCTTGGCGAAAGGAACATTTTTGGAGTTAATGTTGCATCGACTTTGTTTGTTGCTTGTTCTCCAAGTTTCTAATTAGCTTCAACTTATTATTTAATTGATGACTTTTGTAAGATAACGATTGTGTCAAATTGTTGCATATCACTATTAATTCAACATGCAAAATCTTAGCTTTGGTTATACCTGTCTCACCATGTCTATGAGATCAGTTGAATAGTGAAGTTGTCTACACTTGACTGTACTGTTGTGGTCCCTTCAACTTGTGTTGCTACTCCCAACTCCACATACCGATCTCATGATATCCTGATCGATTGCCTACAATCATCATAAGCAATGGGATACTAGTGCCTAATTATTTCTGTAAAGTGTGGTGCTAAATTTAGAGCGTGCTGGTTGCAAGGGCAGTAGTTCTGAACATTAGATGGTTGCCATGGATACCGGTATAAATGTGTCACTATATGCTCGATTGAGTAAATGCGTTAGTGTAACAGTAGCTTTGGGTGAAGGCAGGTTCACTCCTATCTACTTGATTACGTTACTTATTATGTGTACGCCATCATAAATTTTCACTCGCATAAGCTAACATAATTCGCGATGAAGACTGGGAAGAAGAATAAAATTTTATCCATATTTTCGAGCTCAAAAGCAGCCGATGAAAAGACTCAAACAGACGTTAAAGATAAATCTAAGAAGAAGGATAAAAAAGAGAAAAAAAATAAACAAAATAAAGACACTGACAATAGTAACACGCCGCAAGCACAACCTTTGGTGTGTCACTTGCGACCATTCGACGGTTATACTCCTAATCGACATGGAAAGTTACCTGCGGATTATATACCTGTTAACTTGCCGCCCGATAAACTACCAATCATTTCACAACCTCGTGTTGCTAGATATCCTCCTACTAAAATTGATACACTCCGCAAAATGGTGTCAGCGTCTAGTCTTGATAACTCAACTGCATCAGAGACATCGTCAGCTTCATGTTTAACTAGTCGTAAATCTTCTGTGCAGGTAACATCTGATTTGATAAGCACAAGATAGCTTCCTCGTGCCTTACTGTACTAGTACTTACTGCTACTAACCACCTGCCATTGTGTGACGCGTGTTTAGGGTGATGAGGACTTCCCAGCTCCACCTCCTGCCAGTGATATGCTGAATATGGAGTTTGCACCAGAGAGAAGCACAGCCGAAGTACCGATAGCACCCAAATCATTCGAACCTGTACACATTGCAGTAAGTAGCACCCTTCCATTTGTTGGTCTAACCAGCCACACTGACGTTGGTCTGATATGGTGAAACATCAGTGAAGATATGTCTCTCTCAATCTACCAAAGATTTACCAATAGTCATTCCAAAAGTTTGAATTGAATTGTGAACAAGGTGTGAAAATTTGATGAGAAGAGCATCCTGAGAAAGAGAAGTTCAGATTATTCAAACAATTTTTGCTTTTTTCATTTGATTCAAAATTGAGTGAACCTAAAATAAGAAAGCTTTGCTTTGCTTTGCTTTATTGTACACATGAATAAATAATATTTCGAATGAAATCAGAACCTGAATATAATTAATAGATAGTTGAGAGCCCTAAACGAGTATGTGTAGTTTGTTGAATTTTGAGTGATGTTTCCCTACTTTACTTTGATTTCTAGGATCGGCGGGCTAGGGTAAGATTGTTGGTTATATTAACTATTACCCCATGGCTAGCAGTTGCATAAGTCTATGTATATGTGTGTAGGTGTACACTAGTGTATGTATATTGTGGTACGGCATCACATGCATGTATAATGTACAGTGAGGCATATATATATATATATATAGTGCAGCATTGTGTGGTTATATCCATGGGCATCCTCCAATCCGTTGAAATGGGACATCAGTTCACCCCCTCCCTTCCCCCTAATAAATTGTGAGATGTGTTTGTAAAGGAATGTTCAGTAACTGCTATTGTTGTGATGAACTGTCACTACTAGTGTTCTACACTTTTACACAACTCAGCTTCTCAAGTTATCTAAATACTTGATTTTTCTGTTTATCCCTTTGATATGAAAAACCAAAATTATCTTACCAAGTGTTCACATAAGTCTTTGTGATGCCCACGGATTCCTGTGAAGTATTTCTGTGATGCGCTGTGAGGCTGTAGTGGATGTAGTAGTAAATGCTAGCAGGTTGATTGGATAGAAACTACCAGAGCGGATGTTTAATCCTATAAGTGATTGGGAGATGAGACGGTGATATATGACCTGCCCTGGGCACTGCGCCAGTCCTGCATGTGCACCCATTTCTTATACCTGGACAGTGGCATGCTGGGATTATCTCCCTTGGTCTGGCATGTTTTGGCTGTTTGCTAGTTGTCGCTACACACTTTATTGCTGTTCATCTCAAGACTTGTATTGTTTCTTGTTTCTCTCTTGTGTTCACTTGTTGTGTTACTCTACAGTAATATTTACTATGATACAGTGAATGAACCCAATGCTTCCAGTCACACTGCTGTCAACACTATTTTCTAGCTGATACATGCGTGTATGTTGATTTTTATTGGCTCAAGATCCAATGACTTGGACTATGAATGCTAAGATGACCTCTCGTTTGCAGGAGATAGATACTCAACTATCTAACGTACCCAAGCCTGTGCCCCCACAACTGCAAGAGAACCTGGTATTTAGTGCAGAAAGAGCCCAACAATTCAAGACGGTGGACACACACGCCGTACAAGTGGCCAAGACTGAACATAACTCGTTCAGGGACCTGATTTGGGATCTCATTTATGACCAGAACATCACCGATGACCTGGAGAAGGCCAGGTATGCCATCATATGTGTCCGTCGGTGATGTCACGTGGTGTCACTGACATCTCATCTTCTTAGTTTAAGCTCTGTCATAACATATAACCATGACTAAACTAGACGCTGTGTGTGTTCTTAGACTAGACTAGATACTGTGTGTTCTGAGACTTGACTAGATGCTGTGTGTTCTTAGACTAAACTAGACGCTGTGTGTGTTCTTCAATCACGTTTAAATTGGTTCAACTATTTAAGAGCAGCAGATATGTATGATTAGCCTGGGGTGAGTGTTTTATGACACCTAACTACAGGTGATATTTTTAGGACAATTGTCATAAATAGAAAGTTGTGTGGCTGTAGTTTTTGCAGAAGACTGGAATTTGTCATGAAGCATCTATTTGCGAGTGAGTGTCTGTAGGTGGAGGTGGAGGGTGCATCCTGTACCAGTGATCCTGTACCGGTGATCCTGTACCGGTGATCCTGTACCGGTGATCCTGTACCGGTGATCCTGTACCGGTGATCCTGTACCGGTGATCCTGTACCGGTGATCCTGTACCGGTGATCCTGTACCGGTGATCCTGTACCTGTCATCCTGTACCGGTGATCCTGTACCGGTGATCCTGTACCGGTGATCCTGTACCGGTGATCCTGTACCGGTGATCCTGTACCGGTGATCATGTACCGGTGATCATGTACCGGTGATCATGTACCGGTGATCCTGTACCGGTGATCCTGTACCAGTGCTGTGTGTTTGTACGTTACAGAGTGATATTCCTATGGCTATGTACCAAGGATCTAGGAGGTATGCAGTTCCTTAACGTACAAGCAGGTAGTCCCGAGGAGATATTACTCAATGTGCAACAAGGCAAAGCTAGCTATGCACAGATATACGAGACGTTGTGCAGCTACGCAGGATTGCACTGCAGGGTGATTAGAGGCTATGCCAAGGGCGCTGATTACAAGCCAGGTATGTATTATGTCTGTTTATCTTGTACAGCTCTCCCTTCTCTCTCTATTTCCCTGCACTTTCTGTCGTACCTCCAACACTACCCCCATCTCCTTTTTCTACTCATCTCCAACACCTTCTCTCTCTACCTGTCTCTCTGCATTCACTTCATACTTCATTCTATCTTGCACTCCCTCTTTTCTTCCATTTCTCACCCTTCTCTCAACACCCCCCCCCCCCTCTGTTTTTGTAAATTTATTATTATTCCAAATGGCTTCAGTGTGATACTTTGTCATTTTCATCTATGTCAACTATAGCTATTCCTTGCTATGTCATCTATGTCTGCACCTTGCTATGTCATCTATGTCTGCACCTTGCTATGTCATCTATGTCTGCACCTTGCTATGTCATCTATGTCTGCACCTTGCTATGTCAGCTATGTCAACTATATCTATTCCTTGCTATGTCATCTATATCTATTCCTTGCTATGTCATCTATGTCAGCAACATCTATTCCTTGCAATCCACTCTTTACTTTGTGGTTTATTATAATTGGTTTCTCGTCTAGTTGTTTTTAACACAACACCTACAACAGGTTATACGCAATATACACAACAGGTTATACACAACTCTACTTGATGTCTTTGGGGCTTACAACAGGTTATACACGTGACATAATGTACTGTAGGTATGAGATTCAAAGGCACACAAGCCTTCCATGCCTGGAACTCTGTTCTCATTCATGGACACTGGAGACTCATTGACTGCCACTGGGCTTCGAGGAGAATGTTTGGGAAAAAGGGAACAGAGCATATCAGGTTCGTTATATAGTATATCAGGTTTGTTATATAGTGTATCAGGTTTGTTATATAGTATATCAGGTTTGTTATATAGTGTATCAGGTTTGTTATATAGTATATCAGGTTGGTTATATCGTATATCAGGTTTGTTATATAGTATATCAGGTTTGTTATATAGTTTATCAGGTTTGTTATATAGTTTATCAGGTTTGTTATATAGTATATCAGGTTTGTTATATAGTATATCAGGTTTGTTATATAGTATATCAGGTTTGTTATATAGTATATCAGGTTTGTTATATAGTGTATCAGGTTTGTTATATAGTATATCAGGTTTGTTATATAGTATATCAGGTTTGTTATATAGCACTAGTTGTACATATCACCCTACTACCAAAGATAGCATCTCTATGTTACATGTCCACAAACCATATCCATTTCCCATCTACCACACACTAAAGTGTTTGATATATCACTCCTGTCCAAGGTTTTGTACTGTGTGATTACCCACCTTCCCAGTAGGCATCACTGGCTCATGCATCCCGAGAATGTTTAGGGTACAGGAATGGTGCTGGAGGAAGTGGCTTTACCTCAGGCTAATTAATATGATAACCATATTTTATACTCCAGTTGAATAAGTGAAGCCAACAATCATACAATAACGTTTGTCTAGGCGTCAACTGTAGTTCAGTCATCTAACTAGTTAGCCTGGCTGTATGTGTGTACTGCTAGTGCACGGCTAGTCTAGTGTTTGTTGTTGGTTCTATCCAATCTGTGTTGGAATCGCTTGCCGTCAGGTTGACTGGCAGTGTTTGGTTGTACCCAATCATAGACTGTGTGCATGTTCTGTCGCTCTGTGGGGTGGTGGATGCATTTCCATGAAATCTGTTGTGCATTTTTAATATGCAAAGATACAAAAGTACTTGCATCGATTTTCACTGGCTCATGCAGCGTTTGGTATAGCTTACCAATTACATGGTACAGCTTACCAATTACATGGTACAGCTTACCAATTACATGGTACAGCTTACCAATCACATGGTACAGCTTACCAATTACATGGTACAGCTTACCAATTACATGGTATAGCTTACCAATTACATGGTATAGCTTACCAATTACATGGTACAGCTTACCAGTTACATGGTATAGCTTACCAATTACATGGTATAGCTTACCAATTACATGCTATAGCTTACCAATTACATGGTACAGCTTACCAATTACATGGTACAGCTTACCAATTACATGGTACAGCTTACCAATTACATGGTGCAGCTTACCAATTACATGGTATAGCTTACCAATTACATGCTATAGCTTACCAATTACATGGTACAGCTTACCAGTTACATGGTACAGCTTACCAATTACATGGTACAGCTTACCAATTACATGGTATAGCTTACCAATTACATGGTATAGCTTACCAATTACATGGTATAGCTTACCAATTACATGGTATAGCTTACCAATTACATGGTACAGCTTACCAATTAGATGGTACAGCTTACCAATTACATGGTATAGCTTACCAATTACATGGTATCGCTTACCAATTACATGGTATAGCTTACCAATTACATGGTACAGCTTACCAATTACATGGTATAGCTTACCAATTACATGGTATAGCTTACCAATTACATGGTATAGCTTACCAATTACATGGTATAGTTTACCAATTACATGGTATAGCTTACCAATTACATGGTATAGCTTACCAATTACATGGTATAGCTTACCAATTACATGGTATAGCTTACCAATTACATGGTACAGCTTACCAATTACATGGTTTTTGTGAAATTTCAGTAGAATGCGTTAGTATATGCATTAGTATAGATGTTGTACTGTATATGTACATTAGTTTAGATTTAGATGTTGTACTGTATAAGCATTGCATGTGCATCGGGTGGAAAACTCTACCAGTAAGCCAACAGAGCTTTTAGTCAATTGCTGTATAGAGTTGGTTGGACTCTGTGGATTGATCTGCTGGAGGCACTAATTGAGATTGTTACATGCCATCTTGTATAATATACACAATATATATAGTATGTGTTATTGTTGTGTGTAGATACGAGCTAGATGACTACTATTTCTGTGTGGACCCAAGACAGCTGGTGTACACTCACTTCCCTGAGGACAAGCAGTGGCAGCTGTTAGAGCAGCCTTACGAGCTAGAAGAGTTTGAGGATTTGCCATTAGTGAAGAGTCTATTCTTTAGATACTGTCTGCAGTTGGAGAGTCACACCTTCGCTACAATCATTGCCGATAATGAGTTTAACGTCACCGTAAGTTCTCTCTCTCCTTGTCTGTCTGTACATTCTCTCTCTACCTTCTCTATCTCTTTCGCTATCTGTCTCCACATGGTCTCTTAATGTTCTCTCTCTCCACGTTCTCTCTTTAGCTTTTCAAGGTAAGTTCGCTCTCTACGCTTTTTCTCTGTATGTCCTCTCTCTGTACGTCCTCTCTCTACCTCCCCTCTCTCTACATCCCCTTTCTCTCTACATCCCCTCTTTCTACATCCCCCCTCTCTCTACGTCCCCTCTTTCTACATCCCCTCTCTCTCTACATCCCCTCTCTCTCTACATCCCCTCTCTCTCTACATCCCCTCTCTCTACATCCCCTCTCTCTACATCCCCTCTCTCTACATCCCCTCTCTCTCTCTCCATCCCCTCTCTCTACACCCCTCTCTCTACATCCCCTCTCTACATCCCCTCTCTCTACATCCCCTCTCTCTACACCCCCCCTCTCTACACCCCCCCTCTCTACACCCCTTCTCTCTACATCCCCTCTCTCTCTACATCCTCTCTCTCTACCTCCCCTCTCTCTCTACATCCCCTCTCTCTACATCCCCCCTCTCTACATCCCCTCTCTCTACATCCCCTCTCTCTCTACATCCCCTCTCTCTACATCCTCTCTCTCTCTACATCCCCCCTCTCTACACCCCTCTCTATCTACATCCCCTCTCTCTCTACATCCCCTCTCTCTCTACATCCCCTCTCTCTACATCCTCTCTCTCTCTACATCCCCCCTCTCTACACCCCCTCTCTCTCTACACCCCCTCTCTCTACATCCCTTCTCTCTACATCCCCTCTCTCTCTACATCCCCTCTCTCTACATCCCCTCTCTCTACATCCCCTCTCTCTACATCCCCCCTCTCTACATCCCCTCTCTCTCTACATCCCCTTTCTCAACACCCCCTCTCTCTCTCTACATCCCCCCTCTCTCTACATTCCCTCTCTCTACATCCCCTCTCTCTACATCCCCCCTCTCTCACTACACCCCTCTCTCACTACACCCCTCTCTCTACATCCCCTTTCTCTACATCCCCTTTCTCTACATCCCCACTCCGTACGATCTCTCTCTCTCTCTTGGTTCTCTCACCAAAACTGTTCTTGAATGTCCTGTGTATGACTGTTTGTACTGTTGCAGTGCTACAACTGTTGCTACTACTGTTGTTACTACTTTTGCTACTACTGTTGGTACTGCTTTTGCTACTACTGTTGCAACAACTATTGAATTGTATTACCATTAGTGTTGCTACTACTGTTGCTACTACTGTTGCTACTACTGTTGCTACAGGTGAACTACCAGTACTACAGAGGACCAGGTCTTGAGTTCACGTTCAGTCTGCACACAGACGATGGAGAGGAGACGGTCTCTGGTGTGAAACTGAACAGATTTGGTGTGCAGGAGACAACCAATGATGGTAAAGTGAACTTTAGGATGAGACCTCCAGCAGTGGGAGTCTACAAGCTAGCTGTGTATGCCAGAGAAGTGCAACCAGGAGAGACTGGTAGCAGGATGTACTGTGCCGTAGTGGAGTACAAGGTGGGTATCTAGTGTGCGTGCGCCCGTGGGCTCGTTGCTTCATTTCCTAAACCAACGTATGATTCGCTCTGGAACTAATTGTGCATTTTAAATGCTCAGTGAGCTGTTTACTCGCTATCAAATGACAGGCTGCGTGAATGATCTGGTGAAACCTCTAATGCATAAT
Source organism: Cryptosula pallasiana (assembly GCA_945261195.1). Taxonomy (NCBI): domain Eukaryota; kingdom Metazoa; phylum Bryozoa; class Gymnolaemata; order Cheilostomatida; family Cryptosulidae; genus Cryptosula; species Cryptosula pallasiana. The sequence goes on from OX183139.1 coordinate 18,883,721, forward strand.
TAACTAGCGATTGACTCATGGGGTCCTTAACTGCATTCTTTCATTGATGGCTCATGTCATAGCTCTGATACACCAAACCAGTATATCTTTCCTCCGGTACTGTGCACTGCATTGTCTCACTGATATATATGTATGTTATAGTTAGAGGTCGATGTAATGTCGCCGGAAATAGTCCCATATCCAGCCTGTTCTGGTTCAACATGGGGAATTAGTCCAGCCAGTGCTAAAAAACATGGAGTGTCTACCAAGTTTACTTCTGGTGTGATCTACACTAGCAGTGGACAGAGTGAGGTGAGTTGACTAGCTGTGTCTGTGGCCAGATTGATATCTCTAGATGCGTTGTGATTGGTTGATTGATATCTCTAGATGCGTTGTGATTGGTTGATTGATATCTCTAGATGCGTTGTGATTGGTTGGTTAGTGAATCGATTCTTCTGTAAAGATAATTTTTAATTGAAATATTCATAACATTCATAATTGAATTACATTAGACTATTGCACTCAGAGGGTATGCCTCTGTTTCAAGTGCTTGCCTGGTACCGATGGTACAAACGCCTAGTAATGGAGTTTATTCTCTGTTGATTCAGTATAGATATTTGTGTGTATTGATTGATGTACAGTGTAATTAGGTATTAATTTATTATACTTTGTCTTCTGAATAGACTCAGTGATCAAGTGATGCAACTTGTTGATTAGAGCTCTGCTCTGTTAGATGACCCAATGGAATGTTTATAAATCATTTGGTATAAAAGATGAAGGTTACCACTTTTTAGCCTGGTGGTCTATATTCTCCATTCTCTACCCTGTCACGTCCCTTAGCGCCTAGTAGCCTATGGTTCTAGTATTGTTACTCTAACTCTATACCACATCGGTAGGTACGGTTCTCTACCCTGTCACGTCCCTTAGCGCCTAGTAGCCTATGGTTCTTGTATTGTAGGTACGGTTCAAGCTGAACAGACAACTGCTGTTCTCTGGCAAACTGAAGAGTAACAATTACTCGGAGAAAGACCTGCAGAGTTGTATTCTGTATAGAACTGTCGGTGATACGGCCATCTTCTCTGTGTCGGTGCCTGCTTTTGGAGAGTACGGTCTGGAAGTGTTTGTCAATGACCCTGCAGTGGATGGCAAGACCCTGCGTCATATGTGCCAGTACCTGCTCATCTGTGATGAACCTCAGGTGTGTTGTCTTCTCTTGCTTTCTTCCTCGCGTTTGTCTTTCACCTGAGGGCTTGTCAAATTTTAGTGCACAACAATGGCCAAATGCGGTAATAATTGTATTGAAAGAAAAGAGTGATACATTGATGTTGTATAATTGGATGTTTTCTTGGTAATCTCTAGCTCTACTTTATTGCATCAGCATCGACCTTTGTCAAGGCTGTCTCACCGCTGTTTGCTATTTCTAAACAGCTAACATTGTTTTAATATTAATTTGAGTTGGTAACTGCTGAAACATTTAGGGTCAATTGACCCATTAAGGTGCTACGCCATAGGTTTATGTCTGAGTTAATATTGATTTATCTTTTAAACGTTAATTTGGAATAAAGAAATAATCGTGGAGTTGTGCACTCATCAGCTCCATCTGTAGTGTAAGTGCAATAGATGTTGATATGAGTTAACTGAAGTTTCTCATACAAAAAAAGTTAAGGAATAATAAATAAAAAAAATCAATATCACTGTTCGTTTCATATTTTTTGGGTGTTTTAGCTGAGCCGCTATTCTAGTGTATACTTGGTAAATTCGTTATTTTGTACATCTCGGAGTGCTAGTGAATGTTTGATGGCCAATATCTTAAAATGCAGCAAGTTTTTAGCTGATATAATTATGTTATGAAAGTATTCTAGTATTCATTTGTCGTAGTTGCCAGATTCGCATTCCCATCGACTTGCATCTGGTAACAATAACGATAAAATATGAATTACAAATTCTTTAACAACAATAATTAGAGCACTGTGAAATGAAAATAACTAATACTTTTCAGAATAAAAAAACGTATATCAATCAATTTATAATTAATTCTAGTAGTTTAGTTTTGGCTATATAGTAATCTTTGGTGTTTGAAGGACAAACAACTCCAAAGTGTAAGTTGACTAACAAATCGAGGGCGCCTCACCTGTCATTACTGTTGAACATGATGTAATGTTTGATGTTTATATTGTACAGGAGAAGGTAACTATCAATTTTAAGTCATTTCTAGTCTGCAATATTTGTTATCTAATGCTTGCTTGTTTTAATTGTCTCATTGTGGTAGATTTGTAGCCCAGTTCCTGTCGGTTGTAGAAGCTTACTTTTCAGGTCTATTCGGTTTAAGCATCAGGGCTATTTACTTGGTTGAAACAGCAGTGTGTGACAGATGCAATAACATCTAAGGATGGCTTGCTAATGTTGGTGCTAAGGCTCGTTTGGTTTGGCTGGCTTTATATAATATGATTCTAGTAATTATTCATGAACTGGACAGACACTTGCCATCTTGTGTCATTGTGGTGTCTTTCCGCTATTTATTTCTTTTGTTAGCAATTTGTGCGTCACATTTGTAAATTCTAGCTATTTTTGTGTCATATATGTAAAGTCTAGCTATTTATGCGTCACATATGTAAAGTCTAGCTATTTTTGTGTCACGTATGTAAAGTCTAGCTATTTTTGTGTCACGTATGTAAAGTCTAGCTATTTTTGTGTCACATGTGTAAAGTCTAGCTATTTATGCGTCACGTATATAAAGTCTAGCTATTTTTGTGTCACATGTGTAAAGTCTAGCTATTTATGCGTCACGTATGTAAAGTCTAGCTATTTTTGTGTCACATGTGTAAAGTCTAGCTATTTATGCGTCACGTATGTAAAGTCTAGCTATTTTTGCGATCTGTTGTAAAGTAATTACTTTCATTTGATTTTGCGGATTAGTGAAGAAGTAATCGTATTCGTTTGCATTGCGTTTGGAAGGTTCGGAAATCATATTACAGTTTTTTCAGCAAGTTATGGAATCTCACTTTATGCGTAGCATTAGTCACTGCACAGTAGTCTTTACCTACTGATTAGAAGTTGTCTTTCCTTTAGATGCTTACTTGATTATGGAATAAAGCCATAACAGGGCAACTCCTACTAATTATCTTAAAAGACTGTCTTTTGGTCAGTTTACATGGCTTGTAGAATGTAATCCTATGCCACCAGTCTTGCTGTTGTTTTGTGTTGTTATCTCTTCACTTCGTGAACCAAAGCGTCCACCCTATGAATGTGCCAGATGCGTTTAGATTGGGAGATTATACATGTAATTTATAACTTTTTGTTCCATTGCCAAAGTTACCTGTATGATACATCTTAGCTTAGACCAAGTGTGTGGTCTGCAGGTTATTGCTCACTACCTTGTCTGTAGGTAAGTGGCATCAGATTCCCTCAGCTGCCTGCGGCCTACCTGGGACCTCAGCAGGCCTACACAAAACTTGGTATGAATACCATTAGTAATCGTGATCCCCTGATTCACTGCACCAGTGGAGCCATAGAGGTTAGTGCCTGCTCATAGCTAGTCTTTCCCTGCTCTATTACTGATGCATTAATTAAGGAAACTACGCCAATGACTTGATAGGTTACACCTCGTCTGTACTGGCTTTGAATTTGTTATCTCTTCGTCTTGTCGAATTATTTAAAACTCAGAGATTGGAGTGTTGTCAAATTATACAAACTGATAAAAGTCAAGTTGGTCACATGTAGTTGATATTAAACCAAAAATATTGAACTGTCATTGACGTTCCATTCAATTTTAGATATTCAGCCTCACTGTGTTATGTAGTTTTGTGTTTAGAGAGAGCCAGAGGTCATTAAACCTCTGCTATTTTTTATCACAGGTGAGTTTCTCCACAACTACCCCGCTCAGGGCCACCTCCAATCTGATACTGACCCAAGGCAATCAGGACTTGACTGAATACATTCTGCAGCAGTTTAAAGATAACACCCTCAGTTTCCTCATCAGGCTGCCTAAGGCTGGCATCTACAAGTTCCAGGTGAGAAACTACTTCCATCCATCTCCTTCTTATTACTAGGGAGTTGTTTCCCCCCAACAGATGTATCCCCACACAGGAGTCGTTGGCTGGTGTTCTCTGGGATTGTTTAAGTAGTTAGAGTCGTGATGAGTTATAAGTCTCTCTTGTTGAATCTTTGCAGATATTTGCTCAGCCTCTGGATGACTCCAGTGACTCTCTACCAGGAGTGTATAATTACCTAATCAACTGCTCCAGCGTACCTGCTCCACCCATTCCCTTCCCTAAACAATTCTCTCAGTGGAAGGAGGGATGTTATTTGTTCACTCCAGTCGACGGAGATCTGGCCTTTGCTCAGTCCCCTCAGGATCCTACCCCTGACTACATCTTCTACCAGGTCTGTACACTTTCTCATAACTCGTTACATATTATTTGGAGTTGTCTTCTATCCTAACATTTTGATGAATTTAGCTGGTACCGTTCCACTCTCTGAGATTTGTCTCCTCTTGTTCTGATTATACCAATGATGTAAAATTATGTCCAAGTGCTTAGCGTAATGTTAGCTTCTGCTCATGTCTGTATTAATAAATGTCTTATAAACAAAATTGTTACCTTTGACAGGTGTCTGTTCCCAATGCCTCAAAAGTGGCTGTGGTTGTTGGAGGCGAGTGGACTCATTTGGAGCGCAGCCAAGATGGTATTTGGGAAGGAGCTGCCTTCTTCAAGGCAGGCTGGGGGAAAGAGCACACGGCAGCTCTCACTGCCAACTATGGCTCCAACATGGCCAGCTACAATACATTGCTGGAGTTTAGGATGTAACCAGCTCTTCTCTAGGCTAAAGGCTAGCCCAGCATTCGAGTATAATGATATCATGCAATCGTTATATCTTGATTTCATGTCAGTTTCTGTCAAACCTGTTATGTTTTTTCCTCTAGTTGTTAGGCGTGCCTTAGCACTGGTGTTTAGATAGTATAGTTTACATATCACTGCGTTCATATACACACCGTGTTCATCTACACATTGAGTTACCGTGTTCATCTACACATTGAGCTACTATTATTGAGAATGACATATATCCACCGCTTATTATATACAAGCCGCCTTTTTGGCATTTTTCTCTTCGTAGCATGTTTTATTAGTGTTTGTCGCTGTGGACCTAACTACATGTAGTTTAGTACAAGCCAACAATAAAACGTATTTCACGTGAGTGTTATGATTTATTAATGTGCTTAGTTAACTGAGATTGGGTATCAAAGCACAAGCATACAAGCATAGAAATACAAACCCTGTGGATAAACAAACGACCACTATTTGACCATGTAAATAATACAATATTAATTGGACCTACTAGAATGTTTTGTCGTGGGTACACAAAGCTGTACAGGTGGAGTGAATAGTACATTTGTTTAGTTTAAACAATGAAAATTGAGCAAAATCACGCCAGCATATTATCAACTACCAGAGTAACTTTTTACCGACTGGCCTTATAAGTTATGGAAATTGTAAACAACTTGAGAATACGAACTTCTCTCTTCTAAAACCTTATGGCTGCAGGCACTCGAGGATTGTGAGACTTAGCTCTCTCTGGCAGAGTGCCAGGTGCGATTCTTGACGAAGAACGGTGGTGCTCTATGAGGTGCCTTTGTAGTTTACCCGAGCTACAAAATATGCACGCAAATGAGTAAAACATGCTAAACATTCTGTTACTGTCTCGAAAACCTCACACTTGCTGCTATATAGAAAGTCTTTTCATCTTTTTGTTTAATATTATGTGGCCTACAGCCAATGCATTTCTTGCATCACCCTGACACGCTAGTAGATCAGTGCTATATCACTGTGATGTTAAAGTTATTCATTAAACTGAAAAATCGGGACACCCGCACCAACTGTGTATGGACATGTGAAGATTTGAAGCTACATTGACAATTACACAATTCATTGTGGAGAAGACAACTTCACACTATAGTCACCTTCCGTGTATACATACAGATGCTAAAGCAGTGCGTTAATTGTCGATAAATAGGTGAAGCCAGAATGTTCTAGCAAAGATAAAGATGACTCCTGGCTAAAAGCCAGAAATCTCTAGACCACAGCCAGAAATTCCTGTAGAAACATTCACAGAGATGTCTAAGAAATTATTTAAACTTGTGGGAAAGTGAATGTGTGTCACACGGACAATACATTGTGTTATGTGCGACGGTAGTGCAATAGCATTTATTACAGCTTGTGACCAGAGCAGAGCTTGGGGTCTGAAAGAAACATATTCCTTACGTCTATTTTTCGTCATTTGTGGCGCCGTAGCGGATCGAAATCTATGATGTGAGTCTTTTGCTGTCTGGAGTGTAAAGAAATAACATGCAATGAGACTCTAACATTCTATTACTAGCTAACTGGTATCAGATGTCTGTAGCTACAGAAGTCTATGCTGTCACTACACTCGCTAGTCAAGGGCAACTCTGAAAATGGCAGCAGCAGCAATGCACAGGCCACCATTAAAAATGGTTGTCAGTAAAATATCGAAAATTTCCAGCAAGAAATTGTGGCTAGACAAGCTGTAAGAAGCAAGTATAGCCGCCACCTTTAATCTCATAAACGTTTGATTAATAATAGTATAATGACAAATTAGCAACATTATGGACCAAAGGCTAGGATAGTGCAGTACTCAGGGAAGGTGGAGGCATGGCGGAATGTGACAGAAACACAATTAATACTCTACCTCGAATGGAAAAGTTACTACGAACAAGAAGTATAAATATTAAACTAATTGAAAAAAAAATTTTTAGCAAAGAATCCATACAATTATATCGAGAAAGATTGGCAGTAGCATTCTAGAGTGACTTTGAACAAAATGTCAAAAACGATTGAAAAATGAAATAAATGTAATTTAAAAATAATAAAATGAATAATTTTTTATGATCGACACTTTATAACCAAAACATTTTTGTTGAAGGTCACTCGAGGATCACTAAAAGTTGGAGAGTTAAGCAGTGTGGGAGGGCGCAGCGATGCCAGTTGGGTACAATGGATGATATGAGTAGGTTATCACAATACATAGTAATAAGTGAAGAGAGACCAGTAGTACTTAGCAATGTAAAACTACAAAGATACAAAATCCATCACCTTGTGCGATGCCTACCTAAAGAACCTGCATACAAAACATGAAAAAATCTGTTTTAATTAAATAACAGAAGACAAAACAATAAACATCATTACAACATACAGTGGTAAATGAGAGTCAGAAAATAACGATATTAAATTATACGTTTACGACAGATATATGTAGCAGCAGTAATATTTTACTGTGATGCAATGACTAATGAAATGGTCCAGGAGAAAAGACATCAATGAAGGAACAAAATAGTTATAGCTATAGCAAAGGTAACAATTACCTGCTTGGTGAGCTCACAAAGTTTGGTTGACTGCCATAATGTTTTATTGCTGGAGCCGTGTACGGGATGGAACTTGGTAGATTTGCAGATGACTTGGCTAAAACCTCCTCAAACTGTCTCCTCGGTAAACCTTCACCCAAAAATGATAACAGTTGTTATTGCGTTACAACAAATATAAGAAAGCGATCACAATGCTGACCTTTGCAATGATTGTAGTAAAATCAACCTACCGGGCATCACGTAAGATGATATCTTATTCAAGTTGCTTCGTCCAGCTAAATCTGCGCTACCTGCAAATATAAAAAAATACAACAAATGTGTGATGCTATTTTTCCCAGACTGCTTAGCGGAAAAAATGCTTCAAACTTGTTCAATCAAGCTTCCTGGAAAAGCTTCAATTAAGTACACCAGATATTCAAATCAAGCTTTTTAAGTTTGTCTACTTGGGTGGCACCACAGAAATATAATATATCACTGTGGGTGGCACTAAACAATCCACCAATCAGATATAAAATATGTGGTAACAAATAAAATAGTAAGTATATTGTACCCAAACCATGGGAGGCTGTATGTTCATTCTCTCCTGAACCATTCAGATCCATCTCCTCCTTTTTCTTCTTCTGCGCTGCTTTGGAAGCATTCCAGTTTTGGAGAAATTTTCGAGACGTTGGCGAAATCTCTTTTCCATCAAGAACATCTATAAAAGTTATATATTGCTTTCACGATTTATAGTCATCCATCACACTAAAGCGACAAAATCTCTGAAAATTTAAATCAACTTTAAGAACAGCACGAGATGGTTCTCAACAGAGTGTGAAAGCAAGAATATTGGCAGAGTCACTTCTGATCTAACAACAAACTTATTATTGGTAATTAGCTTGATTTGGGTAAGTTTTAATTATTTATGTTCAGAGCTAATTAAATCAAACGGTACTGATTATTCTCATGAAGTACGTCGCTGATGCAAGCTGCAGTAACTTCTATTGTGGTAGCGGAGAGGCACGCAGACCGATCAATCAAAATCAAAGTATTTCTATTGACGGCTGTTTAACAGCAAAGGCACACAAATTAGCGACACCATTGTTTAGGTTCAATTGAGACGTAAAGGCAGCTATAAACTCTGAACAGTCAATACTAGCGAAAGGGCAGTCATGCGTCTGGCTGAACTGCCATCAATAAGTACCTTGGGGTAAAGTGAATGCTCAGAAATATGCAGCGGCCACTCAAGGCATTTTACTACATTCTATGTACAAAATTATGGTGGCTCAGAACGTTTTGTGTTTTGCATTTTAAAACGTCTGAACGCTTTCCAAACCGTTTGAACAAATTTTAAATAGTCTGAACTTTTGCAAAACTTCTGAACGCTTTGTGATATTGTTCGTGGACTTGGAAAATCCGAGCCGATTTGCTAGTTCGCTCTATTGATAATAGATCTACAGTCCATTTATGATTGATAAATGTTTTTACTAAACAGTTGAATTTTCTTTAAATAAATAAAATGTTCTTATTTATTAAATATTATTTGTTTTAAATTGTTTTAAATAATAATACAACCCAATTATAAATTTAAAAATTAATTTTAGAGATTATATTCAACAATTTTATACAGTTAATTAGTTTGCTCTATGTCTTTTGATCTATGTCTATGTTGATAAAGTTGCATAGAGGCTATAAATAAAATTATGATGATCGCTTTTGGTTCGAAATCCATTTGCTATGCAAATTTTTCCAACTAATTCAAAATAGTTCAGACTATTTTAAAGTAGTTCATACGGTTTGTAAATAGTTCATACTCTTTCTAAAGCGTCCATACGGTTTGTAATTTTCTAAATCATCTGGATCATTTCTAAGCCGTCTGAAGTATTTGCAAGACAACTATACGGTTTGCAGAATTTACGATTGTCAGACAGGAAATACAGTTTTATAGCATGAATTCGCAACTGCTGAGGTCGACGATCAATTTATTATAACCAACAAGCCCATGTTAAAACATAACTTCTTGGGCTATTTTACTACAATTACCCAATTATTTTCAATGTAAAAGATGCTTTGCAAACCGTCTGGACTATTTCAAATCCTTTCATACGCTTTGAAAACAAAACCATCTAACGTTATGAGCCACTATACAAAATGCACTAATGTAAAAATCAGAAAAACTTTCTGGTTTTTAATCAATATTTGCTGTTCAGCGATTGTAAAGCTCATAAGCTCACCTATAGAGTTGGACATGACAATCACTCGATCTCTGTATTTTGACTTGAGGCAAAATGGATTCCCATCTAGATCGAGTCGTACAAGACGTCTCCATTGTCCAAGAACGATAGCTAACTCTTTTAAGTTGCTCAGTTGGTTGTCGGATGCCATGAACTGTTGAAGGTCACGAATGACATCAAATTCCTTTACGCTGTCCAGGTTATTGCCCGATACATTCAGCACTTTAATGGATGTCTGAGAACAACCGAACATCGAAATAATGATAACACCAGACAAATTAAACTGTTGGGTTTTTATTTACTGTTAAGCAAGGTTTTAACAACTTATGACGCAAAACAAAAGGAAATATAACTCACAGATATTGCATCAAGGGATCGAGGATCGAAAAGAAGTTTTTCACCGGGCGGAAGTCTTTGATTTTCAATATGTAGTTCCTCTAATGTCTCTAGTTTATCAATGCCTTCCACAACTGTTATGCTGTTTCCACCGAGATACCTGCAATGTAAGATAATAGAGATCAAACCCTTATCAAGCATTGCACGACTAACAGACTACATTTGAATCAATCAAGATAATACGTACAACTTTTTAAGTTTTTTGAGCAAGTTAAGGTTATGCATCTCAGAGATGTGATTATTCTGGAGATAAAGATGTGTGAGGCAATAGTTCTGACTTAGATCTGGGATTTTATCTACTTTGTTATCATACAAGTAGAGCACCGACAGATTTCTACATAATGTGAGATCTTCACCCTAAAACAAGACATGCATAAAAAATATATAACTAGCAGATAACTCTCCTCTTGCTGTTTGCAGAGCAATTAATTTTACCAAAGCCTCATGCACTGCGTAGCATGAAGATTAAAAAACCACAATGTATGAGCAAACAAGTCGAACAGGTATATAAAGACAAATTCCCTTACCACTTCGTCAATGCTTTTGCCTTCAAGGTACAAATGTGTCAAGCGTTTGAGATACTGGTCCATGTCCTCATCTCGCTTCTTTTTGGTATAGCCAGATGTGCCTCGGGCAATCAAGTCAATGCTAAGCTTTACCATGCTAATGTCTTATTAACAATTACTTGTTAAATAACTTTTCTGTACGAATAATTCCTGTTAACAACTCTGCTGTCTGTTTTCAACCACCTTACTATCTGCTAGTTTTGTATTAGAGAAAGCATTCACATGTTATTATTCTTCAGCAGTGAAATGAAAATAGTAAAGTGCAGAAGAAGGATGCTGATGATGATTTAAAGTCCAAATAATCGAATAGTAGTTACAATTTCTGTCTGTATCAGTTGCTGTAACTGTCACCTCCCTCTTCTTATGCAGTATGCTGTAGAAGAAATAATAACAGTAATCTAACAACAATAACAAATTAGGAAAAGATTTTTCATCATTATTAGTACTCAACCATGATAGTGATGGTACTACTAACTAGTACTGTTATTACTTTTTTTTAGTGTTTATTTTTATGTATACATACAACAACTTGAACAACTACTATTAAATTGTTTGTTGGGGAATAATAATGATTATTATTATTTATTATTTATTATCTATCTATCTATGGATTATTATTATTTTTTTTCTAATTATAGATATTAACATCAATTACTATTCAATTCATAATCAATCACCTATTGTATTGTTGTACTATTTTTATATCATTATTTTAATAAATTTATTATTATTGTTGTTGTTGTTAAATTTTAATTTATTTATCTGAAGTAAACGAACGAATCATCAAGAGCAAAGGTCTGCCGTCTACTAACTATTAAATTGAAGAAGCACAATGAAGAATATTGCAGCTGTTAGTCCACACAGTCCTGTCAGCTTCTATTGATGGCAGCAAGCCTGGTCAATGAACAACACCAATAATAATAACTTGTTTATTATCATTCAAAATAACAATCGATCAATAGCATGTGTTTCTTTCTCAACATACATTGACTGCGGGCTGTAATCGCTTGGTCACGTGGCTCGGTTGCTAGGCCAACTGACATTACTGATTAGACAACTCCATTTGTTAATGATTACAGAAACATTTGTAGTAGTAAATGTAAAATTGATAAACTGGAATTTTTACCTGAGTCATAAACCTACAGGTCATGAAATATTCTGGTTAGTTGTTTGGGTTTTTTATTGCTTATTGACATTGTTAAGAACTTCAAGCATTTTTATCTTCCCAACAGTTTTTTTGCAAGTTTACACTGAGGAGTTAAACGCGTTAGATCTATGAAAAATTTCCTATATGTTTTGTAGCTCTTTTCTAATGTCTCCTCATATTTATGACGCATATTCCAATATTTGCATATCAATTTTTTGAGCTCAAACAATTTTTAGTTGGCTTTTTGTCTCCAGCGATCGCACAGCCATTGAAATCTGCTCTCTTTTCACATGTCCACAAAACAAGTTTGCCACAGTTTCTATGATGGTAGCATTAGGTGTAGTTGTGGGCTGGATTGATGAACATTTGCTATTATTTATATTTGGGGACTACATCGGCGGGCTACATCGAGGAGTTTAGATTTTACTACATAATAAAAAATATTATATATCCTTCGATCCGGATCAGAGGATAAAGATATAAAAATCCAGTGTACATTGTAGCAAGCATAATTATTTTCACATGTGTACTCATAGCGTGATGCTACGGGAAGTAACAGATACTGGCAGAGAGTCAAAGAATAAGCAGCTTTACACTTGTTCGGTTGACACTGTTCATCTCAAAGCAACTCATTCTTGATTAACTATAACAATAACATTTATCTGTGTTGTTTTAACAAAACAGCTCTGCTTTTTTATTATTACAAGCCCTTCGGGCTTGGTCTGCGACGCAAGTCTCATTGCAGTATTTGCTCGATTTGTTCTTAATATGGGTATTCTCCATATGGATGCACCATGTGCATGACTTCTGTTGGTGAGGTCATGTTTGGGAATTCCATCAGGAGTCGTGCTCCCTTGTATTGAGGAGACAACTCCAGGAAGCAGTCCCAATGCATTGTAGCCCGAGTTCTAACACCCGTCAGATGGGGTGGTTCAGGTATCCACCCCGCCTCAGAAATTGAGGGCCTGAGGCTACGACCTCACCGACATGGCTCAAGTTCCAACACCCGCAGGTTGGGTCGAGTACCTACCCCACCCAGGCTGGGGGGGCCAAGGACCTGAGGCTACGGCAGCGATGTCATGTGACCCGCTGCCGGAGCCCCGGGACCACCTGGGGCCGAAATGCGTACCGTCAGCATTGTATCATATGTACTGGCCATTCGACCTTTTGACCCTGTTTCCTACCAGAAGTGTGACACGCCCTTCTCCTACAGGAAGTGGCCGACGCCCGTGACAGACGTACGCATGTACGGACACCCCTTCGTTTTTTGTAATATGATGAACAATTTATTTAATTTATTGCATGGATCTAACCGGCCGGCAATTACACTTTTATTTACTTATTTACAAATTACCATCCACTATTTATTTTCGGTGATGTAACAAATCACAAAAAGTCATCAATGCATCGTCGCTGGTTATATAGGCGATAATTTTTTCATTACGTGATCCCTGATGTAAACCCTTGACCAATAAGCAGATGAAGAGATGCTAACATGAGCAGGCAACAGAAAGTTGGCTAGGAACTACGGATTGTTTATTTTAAAGGAGAAATTAACAAAATATGTCTACAAAAGTTGCAAATGATGTGGAACTCAACATCAAAAATTTACCTAAAACATTCAAATACAAAATCGTAACCACAAAATGCAATAAATCACTTGAATGCAACAACTGAATTCTCATATAAAAGCTAGAATTATACGCCGAGTATTGCACGAGGTCGGAGGCTAAATAACTTCATCTACTGGTCGCTCTACATCAAATAACTCATTTGCCATCTCGCATCATGCACCTACAATATCAAACCAACATGCATTATTTTCAGCACACAGCAGTAATAGCAGACGCACACAGCAGACATCGACAGACAGCTAACTAACCACAAATTTCTGGTCCTGATGGCCTCCTTCCTCACCAGCCTTTTCTTGTCATCCAAAGCCGGCAGCAGCTGCTTGATGACATCATTCATGTGAGGTACAAGCAGCGTTACGTTTAGTTTAGAGAGAGCAGCTAGACACTGGAGGGAGGCTACCCTCACACGCTACATAAGTAAATTTTTACAATAGTACTGAAGCAAATACAATGGAAGAAACAAAGAACAATTTGCTGTGTAACCGAGACACTACTAGAGTAATACACCGGGATAGAGAGGAGATAACTTCCTCTAGATCAACCAGTTGACGTACCATATCACTAGTGTATCTACTCAGTCTGAGGAGTACCGGCAGCAAAGTGTCTACATGCTGACCCAACAAAGCATTGTCAGAGTCATCAGCCATCACCTCCAGAGTTCTGAGTAGGACCTGAGCGTCTTCTGATGAGAGAAGCCTAACTAGCACAGCTAGCAGCTACAAGTTACATATATATTACATACAGTTACATATATATATTATACACAGTTATGTGCATATTACATACAATCATGTATATATTACATACAATCATGTATATATATTACATACAATCATGTATATATTACATACAGTTATGTATATATATTACATACAATCATGTATATATTACATACAACCATGTATATATTACATACAATCATGTATATATATTACATACAATCATGTATATATATTACATACAATCATGTATATATATTACATACAATCATGTATATATATTACATACAATCATGTATATATATTACATACAATCATGTATATATTACATACAATCATGTATATATTACATACAATCATGTATATATTACATACAATCATGTATATATATTACATACAATCATGTATATATATTACATACAATCATGTATATATTACATACAATCATGTATATATTACATACAATCATGTATATATTACATACAATCATGTATATATATTACATACAATCATGTATATATTACATACAATCATGTATATATATTACATACAATCACGTACATATTACATACAATCACGTATATATTACATACAATCATGTATATATATTACATACCACGATGCACTATATAACACACTCACCGTCTGTTTATCATTAGATATAACTTGTCTAGGCACGTAACGTATCAGGTTAGTCACAGCAATATGTACATTAGCTAACAACTCTACAACAGATGAGGTCATGTGGAGGGAAACAAACACAAAAGCCAGTCAGTGCAATGAACGCTCAACTGATAGAATACAGACGTTACCTGACTGAATGTCGGTGAACATGCTGTGTAGGAGAGGGAAGGCGGCCATGAATACTCTCTGTTTGTACATGAGTCTGACGGCAGCGTGCTGCCTCTTACTCAGCACCTCTTTGTAGTCTTTTAGTATAATCTCTAAGCCTGCAGCAGCACCTTCAGAGAGGGTGGGCTCCCTCAGCCACCCTATCAACTACAATATCACACGTTGCTATAGTATAGGGAGGTGGACTCTTGCCAATAACGTCTGCTTGCTTCGACAGCATTAAAAATAACTGAGATGAAAGAGGGGAATCTTCAACTGCTGCGTAAAAATAGCAGGTAATACATACACGCAGGAGAAACTGTTGAGATAGTCTGTGTCCACGTAGTAGTAAAGCCTTAGTTACCCATATATATAACAGGAGACGGGGTGCTTCAACCGTTGAGGGGGGACAACTGCCAGCAAACAGGTAATCCAGCATGGAATCAGCTACAACATGTTGTACTGCACATTGATGCTAATGTATATGTACACAACGCTATAGTTAGTGAGCAGACAATTCTATAGCTAAAGCGCAGACAACTCTATAGTTATAGAGCAGACATCTTTATTACTAGAGAGCAGAGTTCTATAGCTGTAGAGCAGACAACTCTATAGCTATAGGGCAGACAACCTTATTACTAGAGAACAGACAACTCTATAGCTAGAGAGCAGACAGCTCTATAGCTAGAGAGCAGACAACTCTATAGCTATAGAGCAGGCAACTCTATAGCTAGAGAGCAGACAACTCTATAGCTAGAGCGCAGGCAACTCTATAGCCAGTGAGCAGGCGATTCCATAAAATGACAATGAGAGGATAACTTACCATTCTTACTTTTGTTGACCACAGATGCGCAGATCTTACATGAATCAACACGAAAATGTGGTCCAGAGGAAGATTCATCGATGCTAAATGGAACAAAGACATCTAGTAGTTTCTTCTCATCTATAAACTACACATATAGATCCATGTAGTGCTGTCAGTTAGACAGCAATGGCTTGTAAGGAAGGACACATAGATATAGATCCTATGTAAAGGGATAATAATCTATAAACAGGGTGCACTCACTTGGCTAGGAATTGTACAGAGTAGTGACTGTACAGCGGAAGATGCTAATGGATGCCAGTTAGTCGTCTGCATTGCCGAATTAGCGAGCTCCTTGAGACAACTACAAATACATGGGCAAAAAATAGTCATTCTCTCACCAACCAAAAAAATAGAGATATATCGATAATTATCAAAAAAGAGATTCAGCCGAAGTAAAAAACAAGGCAACGATAGAGCTACTACATTATTCCAGACCAATCATGTCCGTCTCACTCACAGACCTCTCACTGGTGTGGTTGACCAGCTCAATGATAATATCTTGTACAGAATCCAGAACATTCTCTGTAGCGTGCACACTGGAGGCAGTGATGAACATGTGCATACATTGGGTGAGATAGTTCTCTCCTAGATGTACACTGAGAGAACTGACAAGATGGCCGAGGCTTTCTAGACAAGGTGCAAACATCTCAGTCCGCTCTAAAACAATCCCACAATCCCTCACTGATACATCGTCTAAGGCTCAATAGATTAGACTATACGATATCACACAGGCTTGTATCAGACACTCACCCGCTGCACACCGCATGCAACAGTCAATGATTGGCTGTAGGACAGACATACATCTGTCAGACCCACAATGCCTAGCTATGACGTTTAGTGTTTGTAGAGTGGACAACTCCAAGTTGCTAACAGGAGTAAGCCTCGCACATAATGGGGCTAGAATAGACTGTGTTCTATCACTAGTTTGGTCTTTGAGAAACACAGCTAAACATTGCGAAGCTTCCCCTCTACAAATATGAGCGTACACTTTACATAAATACAAGCTATCATATATAAGTTATAATACACAAATTATTATACATAAACTGTAATGATATTCATTAGCTTCTCGTTCTACATGACAAGTTTTGGTGAGCAGTTAGTCCAGCACACAGGTACTATTTACCTGCGAGGCTCCTTTGACAAGCATGCTCAGTTGGAGTGATGGTTAATGTGTCTAGCCCCTGGGCTAAAAAGTCTGGCTTTAAGGTCTCAGGTTCAAACCCCACTTATGCAACAGAGTTTTTTCCACACTGGTTGAAAAACTCGCACCTTACTCCCAATGAAAAGTTGTGAGCAACCAAAACTTACCATCAATTATAGAACAATAATTTATTCTCTATGTAAGCTATAAACCAGTAGTGCAGAATTGTACTGCATGTATCACCTGAGAGTCACTGAGCTGCCCCTGGCTATGTCTAACATCTGGCAGCAAATAGCATCTAAAGAGTCAGTGAGGCTGTCTGATAGAGTGCACATGCACTGAATAGAAGAGGCAGCGACAGTCTCAGACTCATGGGATAGATGTGGTACGACAGTCAACAGCGCTAGTTGCTTGTGAGTGGAGATATCCCCACAGCTGCTGCCCAATAACCTGGCAACCATATCCAAGTATATGTGCTTCTTTCTGTGCTACAAACATGGAATGACTGTGTAGAGACATAACGAGCTAGATGGGTTAGCTATCAGATATATAATATGAGAGAGAAGACAAACCTCGGGAGAGGAATTGATCAGTTGTAGTATTTGAGGCAGCACATCCGACAGCACTGTCTTAGCTACGTGGTGATTCGATGACACTAGACACTGAAGTATCTTAACACTGGGTATAACCAGTTTGTGTTCAGGTTCGAACAGGTGATGTTTGCAGTCTGTCAAAACATACAATGAATGTGTATGGTGTACACATATGGTTGTATATTATAGCGATTCTGCATAAAGAATTTGATGGTCACAGATTTTGGTGGGATGGAAGAATTACGTAGTCACAACATAACCTGGAAATTTCATCTCAATCAATAGAGTATCTCAGTGTATTTTTCGAGCTAAAAAAGTGCTTTATTTATGAGTGATTGGAATAGTGTGTGAAGTTGCCTCCTACTATATGGACGCTGATTGGAGATTTGATGCACTGAGCATTCAATTTGATTGGACTAGTGAGACTTCATTGCATTTGATTAGCTAATCATATGCACAGTCAACACACGAATCATATGCACAGTCAACACCCGAAACATATGCACAGTCAACACCAGAATCATATGTACAGTCAACACCCGAAACATATGCACAGTCAACACCCGAATCATATCTACAGTCAACACCCGAATCATATGCACAGTCAACACCCGAATCATATGCACAGTCAACACCCGAATCATATGCACAGTCAACACCCGAATCATATGCACAGTCAGTCAGTCAACAGGCAACACCCGAAAGGGCTTTTGAGCTGAAATTTTATCGTGCAACTAAATACGAAGATTTTCTACTATTGACTGAAAGAGCTGCTGGAAGCCTTAAATTGACGTATGGTAACACCTGCTAGCTAGTTTTGCCGGCAAGTTAAAGCTTTTTACTACAATCTCATCATTGAAAGCCAATGAAGAGAGTGCAACGTGACACCCCTATGATGTAACAGCTATGACATAACACACAAAATATTGAAATCATTTTTGAACTGCTGTATCCTGAGAATGGCTGCTTTTACAGAAACAAAATTTTGCATGTACAATCATTACCCTTAGTTCTATTGATGGTGTGAAAATCGGTCAAATCCAAGCTTTTATCAATATTTATGCACAAGGGCTTTAAATATGCATTTGCATATAAAATATATAGTTAATGATATCATATACACATATGTATATAATATATAAAACTACATATACGACATATAGCAGTATGCAATATAACAAACCTTTAAGTAACATTGCACAATATTCATCAACATCTGTATACATTAGAACTCCATCCAACTGTAACATAATAACATCGTATTCACTAATGCTTCAGTATACAACATTTCATTGGAGGTACAAGAATACAAAGTTATACATAGAGATGAATAAAATCATCACACTACAACTAAAGAGACACGGAGTAGAAAGAATACATACTGGAGCAGCTAGACATGTAGCTAGAGCAGATATAGCCTTAAGTGCTAACTCTTCTGTCTTACTAGAGGGGGACAGCATAGCCTCCCTCAGTAACAGCTGCGTAAGTGTGTTCATATTGGGGCGGAAGTGTTCTACTGAGTACGTAGTACAACAAGCTGCCTGTGAGATATACAATAGATAGTTCTATGATACAAGCTATAGATATGTATACAATAGAGAGTTCTATGATACAAGCTATAGATATATATACAATAGAGAGTTCTATGATACAAGCTATAGATATGTATACAATAGAGAGTTCTATGATACAAGCTATAGATATATATACAATAGAGAGTTCTATGATACAAACTATAGATATATATACAATAGAGAGTTCTATGATACAAGCTATAGATATATATACAATAGAGAGTTCTATGATACAAGCCATAGATATATATACAATAGAGAGTTCTATGATACAAGCTATAGATATGTATACAATAGAGAGTTCTATGATACAAGCTATAGATATATATACAATAGAGAGTTCTATGATACAAACTATAGATATATATACAATAGAGAGTTCTATGATACAAGCTATAGATATATATACAATAGAGAGTTCTATGATACAAGCTATAGATATATATACAATAGAGAGTTCTATGATACAAGCTATAGATATATATACAATAGAGTTCTATGATACAAGCCTAAGGACATATATATTTACCTATGAAAGGATTTAAACACAAACACCTACCAAAGTTTCAAATGAATCTTGTTTAGCAGACTGTAGGTCTGAGGAGATCTTCTCTATAAGCAAGGGAAGACAGAATGTAGAAAACTTAGGGGTGGCAGTCATCGCCACCCTCAACTGGTCAGCTAGCTGCTGTCGAGTTATCTGGAAGGCATCACCAGGTGGCTAAAACAGAGAGAAAATACAATTTACAGTCATTGTGTATTATATAAGTATACTTATTAAATAATCACATCAGCCTTTTGTATACTTATATATACTTATTGTATGTATACTTATATATACTTACTGTATGTACACTTATATATACTTACTGTATGTACACTTACATATACTTACTGTATGTACACTTATATATACTTACTGTATGTACACTTATATATACTTACTGTATGTACACTTATATATACTTACTGTATGTACACTTACATATACTTACTGTATGTACACTTATATATACTTACTGTATGTACACTTATATATACTTACTGTATGTACACTTATATATACTTACTGTATGTACACTTATATATACTTACTGTATGTACACTTATATCTACTTACTGTATGTACACTTATATATACTTACTGTATGTATACTTATATATACTTACTGTATGTACACTTATATATACTTACTGTATGTACACTTATATATACTTACTGTATGTACACTTATATATACTTACTGTATGTACACTTATATATACTTACTGTATGTACACTTATATATACTTACTGTATGTATACCTATATATACTTACTGTATGTACACTTATATATACTTACTGTATGTACACTTATATATACTTACTGTATGTACACTTATATATACTTACTGTATGTACACTTATATATACTTACTGTATGTACACTTATATATACTTACTGTATGTATACTTACATATACTTACTGTATGTACACTTACATATACTTACTGTATGTACACTTATATATACTTACTGTATGTATACTTATATATACTTACTGTATGTACACTTATATATACTTACTGTATGTACACTTATATATACTTACTGTATGTACACTTATATATACTTACTGTATGTACACTTATATATACTTACTGTATGTACACTTATATATACTTACTGTATGTACACTTATATATACTTACTGTATGTACACTTATATATACTTACTGTATGTACACTTATATATACTTACTGTATGTACACTTATATATACTTACTGTATGTACACTTATATATACTTACTGTATGTACACTTATATATACTTACTGTATGTACACTTATATATACTTACTGTATGTACACTTATATATACTTACTGTATGTACACTTATATATACTTACTGTATGTACACTTATATATACTTACTGTATGTACACTTATATATACTTACTGTATGTACACTTATATATACTTACTGTATGTACACTTATATACACTTACTGTATGTACACTTATATATACTTACTGTATGTACACTTATATATACTTACTGTATGTACACTTATATATACTTACTGTATGTACACTTATATATACTTACTGTATGTACACTTATATATATATACCTACTGAAGACTTATGCATACTCATACTTACTGGTGTAAAATCAACAGGGAAATAACAGGCCGTAACATCAAATAAATCTTCACAACAAACACCTGCAACACAGATAAAACACTCTGTATATATACATGTAGTAGATATGTACTAGTGTACTAGTATATTATATAGATATAGTAGATGTGTACTAGTATATTATATAGATATAGTAGATGTGTACTAGTATATTATATAGATATAGTAGATGTGTACTAGTATACTATATAGATATAGTAGATGTGTACTAGTATACTATATAGATATAGTAGATGTGTACTAGTATATTATATAGATATAGTAGATGTGTACAAGTATATTATATAGATGTAGTAGATGTCTACTAGTATACTATATAGATGTATTAGATGTGTACTAGTATATTATATAGATGTAGTAGATGTCTACTAGTATACTATATAGATATAGTAGATGTGTACTAGTATATTATATAGATGTATTAGATGTGTACTAGTATATTATATAGATATAGTAGATGTGTACTAGTATATTATATAGATATAGTAGATGTGTACAAGTATATTATATAGATGTAGTAGATGTGTACTAGTATATTATATAGATATAGTAGATGTGTACTAGTATATTATATAGATACAGTAGATGTGTACTAGTATATTATATAGATATAGTAGATGTCTACTAGTATACTATATAGATATAGTAGATGTGTACTAGTATATTATATAGATATAGTAGATGTGTACTAGTATATTATATAGATATAGTAGATGTGTACTAGTATATTATATAGATGTAGTAGATGTGTACTAGTATATTATATAGATGTAGTAGATGTGTACTAGTATATTATATAGATATAGTAGATGTGTACTAGTATATTATATAGATATAGTAGATGTCTACTAGTATATTATATAGATATAGTAGATGTCTACTAGTATATTATATAGATATAGTAGATGTCTACTAGTATATTATATAGATGTAGTAGATGCGTACTAGTATATTATATAGATGTAGTAGATGTCTACTAGTATATTATATAGATGATATATAAGAGCACGCAGACAATTTTCACTCACCGATAGGGAAGTTGCTGATGACAATTGGTGTGAGCTGGAATATGGTGAGAAGGTTACGAGGATCTTTCTCTCCGTCTATCATATGTATATACCCTAATGTAAACTCTTCCTTCATCATAACCAGCACTACCAATGTATTACAACATACATTGTATTAAAACATCCATACTCCACTTCAGAGTGACTAAAGAGGGATGTCACATGGAAGACTTACCATCCAGTTTATTAGTAATTAGATTACTGATGGTCTGAAATGCTATATATCTGTGTTGTTGAGTCAATGTCTGTACTTCCGCATGCTTGAATATAGCCCTGGCTGTTATCACTACACAGATATCTGCCAAAGTTGCATAGCTCGTCTGTAACATGTGATACAAAATAAGTTGAATAATAATAATAAACAAAACAAAGTAATAAGTATTTGAAACTAAAAAATAGCAGACGAATCAGACGATAAAGCGAGCCATCAATAACAGAAGCATTGAGGAGGAAAGACAATACTAATGGTTACATTTCTGTTAGCTACAATTCATCTTTATATAATTATGGATTCATTAATTCGCAGGGGTCAATTTTATGAACAGATTCAAGGATTACAAGTATTTAGGATCCGGTGGTTGTTGCCAAGCTGTCATACATCGGATTGAGATATTTAAAAATCGACAAAATCAATGCGACGTCCTTACCAGAGAGGAGAAGGCAGTGAGTACATGGGGCACTATAGAATGATGGTCTTTGATTCTGTCACAAAAGAACTCAGTGAGAGGTTCCATATCATCAGTCGATAAGTTTTGGCTCTGACTGATCACTTCGGCCAAAAGCCGAGTTGCATTGCATCTCATGTCTTTGTCTAATGATGTCAGAGAGGGCCTACGCACAAACAAAATTTATGATACTTCCTAAAAGATTCCACATACATCACATTTGAAGTAAAAGAGCAGGAAAACATAAATGTAATATCAGTCTGATAAACCGCACAAACCCTAGTGATTCAATCAACCCTAGAATCTTCTTTGAACTTTTCTCTGTCTCTACAAATGAGGCCAACATATTGAAAAGATATACATATCTCAAACAGTGATAAAATTACATTTGTATAAAAACAGACCACAAAAAATATTAGTCATGTCAAGTGGATAAATTCACCAAAAATATCTCAAATGAGAAATTACTGCAAACTTTTTATGGCTACAGTTGAATTAACAAGCTTTTACCTTTCAATATTGTGTCGAAGTCATTATCATTGGGCTCAGTGAGATAGTTGTCTAGCGCAGACATTCTGGCTTATTACGTCCTTCAATATAGCAAAAAATAACTGATAAAAAATTAAATTTATGTATAATGCGTAGTGTAATGTAGAGACTTTGCTCTGCTTGGGTTACTTTTTACTGGGTCAGGGTGAAAGGTCACTTCAGGCATATCCAAGTGATAATAAATATATCATAAGCCTGGTCAGTTACAGGGACGCAGTGACAATTAAATTTTTTCTACTTACAAAGAAAAATTAAAAACTTTAATGAATAAGAGTAACATCTAACAAATGCAGCAGCAGAGCATACAAAAACTAGTTACACGATGATAATTATTATAAATAAATAAGCTGGTTGGTAGCTACCATTATTATAGGTATTTTTATTCTTCAAGTATTGATACGTTTATAACCATGAAGAGCTTACTCTACGTACATTCAACTAGAGTTCTCATTTACTTGAATGGATGTTGGCCTCCAGTTCAAGTCTGAATCTGTACATCACTTCAGGAGCAATAAACGGGGCCTTAATAATGGCAAAACGTAAATTTTTTGTCACATTAGAGATGCAACTACAAAACACTTGTATCCGCTCGACTTAATCATAAAGTTAATAAAATACAGGCAACTAGTGGTAAGAAGTGCTCTCCAAACACCCCATGTTTTTGGTCTTGCAATTTAACTGTTTGTCTCAAATCATTTTAACTCTGGCAAGGATGTGTCAGAATTACTCGCACTCAAAGGAGACATTACTGGTGCAGGTGCTGGGCTTTTTATGACTAAAAGAATTACGCCATTAATCTCCTTCTTTTCAGTGATCCCACATCTTTCCCTTTTCTTACCAATAAAATACACCCCTTTGTTTTCCACATGCTCTATACCATTAATGAGCCTAACTCTATGAACTATTCAACTCTATGAACTATTTAACTCTATGAACTATTTAACTCTATGAACTATTCAACTCTATGAACTCTATGAACCATTTAACTCTACGAACTATTTAACTCTATGAACTATTTAACTCTACAAACTATTTAACTCTATGAATTATTTAACTCTATAAACTATTTAACTCTACGAACTATTTAACTATATGAACTATTTAACTCTATGTATTGGTAATCCAATAGTTGTGGTATTGGTTCATTTTTCCATGTTTTGCTTTAGCTGTGCTGTTATCATGCTACAAAATATACAATTACTTACTTCAGTGTTTAGAAAAGAAAGTCAGTTGTAAATTAAATAAAGATAAATTATTATCAAAGCGTTTGAGCGGTCTCGTAAAAAATGTCGTAAGCTTGCAAAAGTCGAACAATTTCAGAAACGTTCAGATGGTTTGGAAATTGTTCAGATGTTCTAAAATGCAAAGCACTAAATTTTCCCGGCCACCGCAAGCTCTAGTGATTAAAAAACTTGAATCAAATGCATTGACATATACGTCATCGGAAAAAGGCCTGTACGGTGGTACGGTGGTGGTGAGAAATCTACAGTTATTATGACAATATTGTGATGTTATTTTGAGAATTGATGAATTAATATTAGTAGTAATACTAAATTATTGTACAGGAAATGACCCTGACCATTTTATTCTTGCAATGCTGCAAACATCTATTGACTATCGAGCATTCCTATAGAAAGACATTATGCCAACAGCAATTATCATCCTAATATGCATACATGACAAAACAATTCATACATTTCTTCCAGTAAGCTAAATTTTTTACCTTACTATGGCTACCTACCTCCACATTTACACTCTTCTAATGTCAGTCTAACCTCTCATGTCTTCCGAGGGCTACCAATTATGTATTATGAAATCACTTTGTGCATATAAGCTGCCTGTACCGCTCTCCTTGCTCAGAGTAGTAGGAGAAACAGAGCAAGAAGAGAGAAGATAATACAGTACTCGAAGCACTACTCTCTAAAGACTAGACTGATTTTTGGAGCAGCATAGTGTATATTAACTTGGAATAATTAATGAAGTAATTATTCTTACACCAAAGGACACAATAGATACAAGTACTGAGGCCGGTGGGTGCGTCGAAACCAGATACCCCTACCCCATACCAAATATAAATAATTGTAAATTTGAGCACATATATGACTGGAATTCAATAGTTAGACAATGGTATGACAGAGAATGTGACCAAAAGAACTTGAAAATGTTGGTTTTGGTTCTATGCCAAAGAGAAAGTAAATGGTAATGATGCGATATTGCTGTGGCGCCCAATGTGAATTCAATAATAACAAGCGATTCCACTTTGGACTCTTTTTATTTTTTAATCAATCACACGCTTAATAATTTTGTTCAATTCTTCTCCCCCAAACTTTACTACAGTAGCAAAGTTTAGGGGAGACGAATTGAACCAAATTATTAAGCATGTGAGTTGATTAAAAAACAACAAAAGTGTCCAAAGTGGAATCGCTCGTTATTATTGAATACACATTTGGCGCCCTAGCAATATCGCATCATTACCGTTTACTTTCTCTTTGGCATACAACCAAACCAACATTTTTAAGTTCTTTTGGTCACATTCTCTGTCATACCATTGTCTAACTATTGAATTTCAGTCATATATGCACTGAAATTTAACATCTATATTTAGCATGGGGTAGGGGTATGGGGTACCTGGTTTCGACGCACCCGAGACCGACCTGTTGGGCTAGCCAACCTTGACAGTCGGAACCCGACCTAAAGCTGTGGCTGACTATTGATCAGACTGAGCTGAAACATGCCAAGTAGCTGTCAATAATCAGGAAAAACCCTATGCTTGGTGTCAGCCTGAAGTAGTGATCTGCAATACTGACTGGCCTCCTGAGCGGGTGCAGTTGAACCACCACTGATAGTAACAGCCAGCACTACCACTTGCAAAATTCTCGCACATTATTGTAGTAAAAGAAAAAGAGTGCCATGTCTAAAAACAGAAGCTAACAAAACACTCGGAGTACCAACTTGTAAATCTGAAGCATTTTCATGGCCCTCCAGCAACGCCCTTTTCTCATTTATGCTTATTACTACTATCAAATAAAAATCCAACCAGCACATTGTTTTGATTTTTTTACAGAAGCCCCTAGATAATGACAGATTTTAATAACAATAATAATAATAATAATAATAATGTGGAAATATCTTTTTTTTTCTATAGAGACCTTTGATTCATCACTTACTAGCAGAGGCTGTTCCTAATATTATATAATGATATCTTCTAGAAATTTTTAACCCTTAGCTTGTGGTGGTGAATTGTAAGAACCCAAAATAACAACAACAATTATTGTTATTTTGGGCTCTTTCAATTCACCACATTAACCAATGAATGATGGAAAATAATGCAACAGTAGTAAAATCAACGACGAACAACAAGGCGTTGATTGAGACACACATCAGAGTGATTTATTTGCGTGACACCACATCATCATCATTGATTACTATATTATTATTGGAGTTTGAAGTTTGAGTGTGTGCTGCTAACAAACTACTGCTATCAATCAATCAATCATCATCATCTACTTATTATTGTTGTTACCCATCCACTACTACTACTATTATTATTTATTATTATACTACTATACCACCTCTATGGCCTGCTTCTTGCAAAACCTTTTATTATACAGAAAAGAGACATGACCAGATACATGCACATACTGGCGTGTACGATCCATATATAATCACTCTATGTAACTTTATCAATTCTATGCATTATAGCCCTACGTCCTAATTACTGAACAATCATTTTATGTTTATGTATTCTTTTGTGTAAGCCAGCCAAACCTTTTATGATATTATCTAAGGCTGCGCTAAAGGAAATAATAAATGGTTACATAACCTTTTGTATAAATGCTGGCTGAAGCACCATAATAAATCAGAGTAATTGGAGGAGTCAAGCCAAAAAAATAGAAGAATACAATT
This sequence comes from Cryptosula pallasiana, assembly GCA_945261195.1. Taxonomy (NCBI): domain Eukaryota; kingdom Metazoa; phylum Bryozoa; class Gymnolaemata; order Cheilostomatida; family Cryptosulidae; genus Cryptosula; species Cryptosula pallasiana. The sequence continues at coordinate 18,911,134 of OX183139.1, forward strand.
ACTCTCAACAACACACTCTCTTGTATTGCATTACTAGAAGTCTGCAATAATAACAAGCTTGTAGTTGTGGTCCAGCATTAACTTGCACACAAAGCACTGACCAGCGAGTGGCCTACACTTCTGTACAGTCCAGCAAGTAGGCTGCGCAGTCCAGCAAGTAGGCTGCGCAGTCCAGCGTTGGACTTGGTCCAGCAATGCAGGCCAGCACTACTAGTTAGTGACACCTGAAGTGCTTAACCACCATAGCCGGCCGACTCTCATCTGAGATGAGGGAAGTGCAGGTGAATGCTACCTCGCCTGTATCAGTACAGTAGTACGGACACAAAAATCCTGCACAGTGAATATATTAATATTACTACTACTACCACTGTAACTCTACTACTTAGTAGTCTACTACTACTACTGCTACTACTACTGCCACTACTCAGTGTCACATATTATTACTACCTGCTGTGGTTGTGAGTGATTATTAATTATTATTATTAATCAATAAATTAATCATCTTCATCATTAGATTATTGTTATTATTATCACTTTTTTAATAATTTTATTATAATTTAAATGTTATTATAATAATAATATATATAATAATAAAACGAGGCTGAAGATGGCGGCAGAATAAAATTTGTCTCTTGTGAAAATTTTACCTAATTTGACCAAATTAGTGGAGTGTAGGGGGAGTTTGCCTCAAAACAGTGTGCTAAAATCTAAAAAAAGCAACCAGTGGAGCCGAAATGGCTAGTCAACTGGAAGAAAAGAAAGTACGTAGCAAAATGAACAATAACCCAAGCATCAACAAAGATAAAATTCAAACTGCTGATGATGATGTCCCATGTGGTGCCTGTGGTGCAATTGAGTGTAGGGGTGATGTTGGCAATAGAAAGAACATGATAATCAGAACAAAGATGATATCATGTGATAGTTGTACCTGTTGGTATCATGGCTTTTGTGAGGGCCTAGAAAATTCCGACATGAATGAAATCGAAAAGCTAGAACAACGTGGGGTACGATGGTATTGTACCAAATGTGTTGAACAGATGTCAGATGGCTCAGCTGCTGTAGGTGCAGGGGATTGTGGTAAGACAATAGCAGAGCTGAACAACCTTGAACAAATGATGAGTAAGCTGAACAAAACATATGCTGAGGCAACAAAATCAACTTCGGAAAGAATAGAAAAACTGGAGAGATCGTGTGAGTCAGCGTTCAAAGAAACAACATTAAACCTGAAGCAAGCTAGTGTAATCAATAAGTCTGCTGAAGCTATGATGGCTAAGAATAAAGAGATAAGCGAGGTTGAAGCAAGAAAAGGCAATGCCATCTTATATGGGATAGAAGAAACCGAAAATGAGACCGCAATGCAGCAGATAGAAAATCTGATAAAAAATGAGTTGTACATGCACTGCAACAAAGCAGTCCAAGCTTTCAGGCTTGGACAGAAGTCTGAAAACAAAATCAGGCCAACTCAAATTTACTGACGAAGCAGAAAAATGGGCTTTCATAAAACGAGCCAATAACAAAACAATCCGAAAACCTGGCGTATTATGCAAAATAGATGCGAGTAAGACAACAAGAGATCAAGAATACAAGCTCCGCTCCAAAGTCAAAAGCCTGAAATAAGAAAACAGTGAAACTTAATACAGAATCAGAAACCTCAGAATTGAGCAAAAAACAGTGGAGGGGGAATGGACCGTAGTGAGCACAGGCAAGGAGACCAGTATATAAAGCTTCTCCTTGCTAACACAAGATCCGCAATAGGAAAATCCACCGAACTTTCATCATTAACTACTGACTACGAGATTATATGCCTCACTGAAACACATCTTGATGAAACAATACCTGATATGTGTGATAGAAACTGATAGCAAAGCAATTTTTCGTAGAGACAGAGACTCACATGGCGGCGGTGTGCTCATTGCCATCAATCACACATTAAAACCCCGTATCGTAAACATCAATGCATTAGGTGAAGAGATGATTATTGTGAGATTTGAACCCAAGATCGTTCTCTGTTGTTACTACAGACCGCATATCCACTTGAATATCGGCATAGTCGAAACAATCTTACAGGACGTGAACTGTAGGTTCCCAGATTCCCGTGTCATAATACTAGGTGACTTTAATTTGCCTGGTATTGACTGCAAAACACAGGTAATAAAAAGTCGTTCCAGTTACAAACCTTTACATCAACAGTTCCTGACCACTTTGAATGAAAATATGTTTACACAACTCATCTCATGTGCTACCCATGTTCACGGGAATACTTTAGACTTAATCTGTACCAACTCACCCAAATGCATTACAGAAATAGATGTTACGGCGCCTGGTCTAAGTGATCATTATCTCCTGACTGCGAAACTCAATATAGTAAAACCGAGAACTACGGGCGGTTCTACATTCAGTGTCAAACTGTACAAAAAAGTAGAAATGGAACCCTTCCAAGAGCACATGAAAAACTTAAGTGAACAATTAGCGTCAATGAATGACCCAGACGATATGTGGCATGTCTTCTCTACTAAGCTTAAGGCAGGTATTGATAGATTTGTGCCAACAAAAGACCTTAAGCCAAAACAAAAACCTACCAGACTGGTTTAGCAAGAAAGCTAGCAAACTAACCTTTCGACAGCGTAAAACGTATCATAAGTACAAACACACAGGAATCCGTTCTATCAGTCGAAATATAAAATAGAGAGACGGGAAACAAAGGCCGAAATCAAAAAACTGAAAAAGGATTACCTTGTTGATAAGATATGCGGTCCCCTAGCTCGTGGCAACTCAAAACCATTTTATAAACACCTGAAAAGAATGAAGAAGCAAGCCCCACTCCTCATCAGTCTTACTGACAACAAAAACCACACTACTGAAGACCCAAGACAATGGGCTGAGCTGCTCAACAACTTCTTCGAGGAGCAATTTTGTAGAGACCAGCAAATAGATACCATACCACAAATCAATCATCCTGCTGAAGAGATAAATATATCTGACACTGGAATAGTGAAGCTGATAACGTCACTGGGGAACGGAAAGTCTCCTGGTCCCGACGGCATCAGAAAACCGGATCTTATGATAGACTTGCAAAGTACTGCTGCATGCCTTGGCCACGTATTCCGTGCCTCACTTGCTACGTGCCTCACTTGCCCGACGCCTACCGAAACAATGGAAATCAGCAAATGTAACACCTATCCATAAGGGTGGCGACACAACCTGTGCATCTAACTACAGGCCTATCTCTCTAACTTCCATACCATGCAAAATATTAAAACATACAGTGCTGCACTACCTCAACAAAAGACTTGATGATATCCTCCACAACCGGCAACATGGGTTTAGGAAAGGCCTATCATGCGAAACACAGCTCTGTGCAACGTACCATGACCTTGCTAAGACAGCAGAAACACACAAAACAACTCATGCGCTGATATTAGACTTCAAAAAAGCATTCGACAAAGTACCACATGCTCTCCGATTGGAAAAACTGAGACAGATCACCGATTTAAACTACGTTCTGCCAAACTGGATTCAAGATTTCCTTAGTGAACGAACGCATCGCGTCGTACTGAAGGGCGAGTACTCAACTTCGTGTGCAGTATCGTCTGGTGTACCACAAGGATCGGTGCTGGGGCCGACCCTTTTTCTTCTGTACATCAATGACTTACCAGCCGCTGTCAACTGCAGAGTCAGCTTATATGTGATGACACCTTACTATACCAAGTCAATAATGACGATGAAATGGTAGCCTTCCAAGAGAACATTAGTTCCGTAGAAAGGTGGTCACAACGATGGAAAATGCCTTTTAATTCTACTAAGTGTCATACCATGTGCTTTGGACCAAATCCTAAACCTCATATACATTACAATCTTGGCTCCTCGCAAATTTCATGGGTGGAGAGCACCAAATATTTAGGCGTCATCCTTCAACACAATCTACATTCCGACCAACACATAGCCTTGAAAACTGAGAAAGCTAGTAAAATCTTGGGTGCGATCAAATATACACTCGGTACTGCCCCCAAGAACAGCCGGCTGCTTGCATACACCAGTCTATGTAGACCCACTTTAGAATATGCCGATACAGTGTGGGACCCTACCAACAAGGCTATCATAAACTCAATCGAAGGCGTTCAGAGTAGAGCTGTTAGATTTGTGAGTGGTCTGAAAGGTCGCGACAGTGTCAGTGAAGCCAGAGAACATTTAGGTCTCCCGACGTTAACGAGGCGCAGGCAAAACCATAGGGTAGCGTTGCTTACCAAAATCCTCCAAGACGAGGAACGACACAGCAGTGTACTCTCATCCAATTATGATGAAATAATCAATAACAGATCTAAAACCACGATAGTCACATGGGCTGCTAGCCGTGGAGAGCTCACTTTCATATATGCAACCTCCAGTATGCTTCACAACAGCTTTTTACCTAGAACTACTATAATAATACTACGTGACATGAGAGTGCTACCAGAAACCGTATAATAATCGTTAGACAGTTACATGCTGTATCCGTGTAATAACACTGTAGCACACAGTTTTCCTCCTGAGGCACTCCCCTTGCACCTAGCGATTTAGAGTGTCCTATCGTCACAAAGGTAATAATAAACAATAATTATTATTATTAATTATTATATTTATATTATTATTTTTTTTAGTAACAACAACAACGAACACCAGCAGCAGTAGTAGTAGTATTTTTAGCACATTAAAAATGTCGAAAAATTATGCTTGCGGTCGTCTAACAGCATAGATGAAAAGAGTTTTAGTTTGGCGTTGGATTAACTCATCTGCTAACTTTTTTGCCAGTGCTGCACCAAACAAACTAGGGTAGATACGTGTGGTCTCTGGTTCTCTTACCACTTAGCACCAACGATCATATAAATTTTATGATCATTGTTAGCACCATGCGTTTTTTGTTTCACACATTATTATTCGTCACTGTTATTTTACATCGATTATTATTGGCTACAACTAACAAGGAAAAGGAAACGCTATTTTGCACTTGCGCAGTCTACTATTCGGAATATGTTGCCAATGCCAAAATAACAATGAATAATAATAATAAATAATATTATTATTGTAAACATTCTAGCCCGTTTTGTATGTATGCAGCTTATGCTGATATCAAGAAAAAACCCACTACAATGTATGTGAAAGATCATTAGTGGCATATCACTGTCATTATCAAACAGCCTGTGGTAGGTATGTTATTATTAATTTAATGACAACAACAAATACAATAATAATAAATTAAATAATAATAATATGAATCTAATAATAGTTAGTTGGTAGTATAGTAGTGGTAGGTAGGTAATAATAATAATAATAAATAAATATTATTGTAAATTACAATAATAATAATAATACTTATTATTAATTATTTAATTTATTTATTTACTTAAAGTAAGTTATTTATTATTAAATTATTATTATTATTATTATTATTATAATAATAATAATAATAGTACTATAAATATTAATTATTATAACTATTACTTACTATTATTAAATAATAAAAGATGAAGTTGAATTTATCATAAATGTATAATAATAATAATAGTTGTAATAATTAATAATAATAATCATCATAATTATTAATAGATAGATAGATAATATTTTAATATAATAATAATAATATACTACTTTATTATTATAGTAACAAACAATATTATTTTATTATCATTATTATGTATTATCTATCTCATTTACTTGTTATAATTTTATTATTACTATGTACTATAATAAAATAATTGTAACAACAAAACAACAACGTTTATTTATAATTGTTTTTATTGGTCTAATAACAAATAACAATTGATTATTGATTAATTAATAGCTATTATTTATTATGAATGAATATCAACTTAGTTTATCAACCTAATTAATACCAAACTTCTTTGAACAACAACAATTACTACTACCACTACGACCACTGCTTTATTTTCATTATTATTATTTATTGTTTATTACAACAATAATGATACTGTTATTATTATTTATAAATCACTGATTATTTATTAATAATATTATTATATCTATATAAACGTAATCAATAATAATAAGCCATTATTATTATTGACTATTTTGGAATTTATTCCAAATTATTCTACTAACAATAGTAGTTACAGTTAGATAATACTACTGCTGCTACTATTACTATTATTACTACTAAATGGAGATTAATATTAATTAAATATGTCGAAATAGCTGCTATACTGATTCTTTATTTTCAGAGTGTTTTTAAAAGGGAGAGGAATGTGGTAATAAGAATTGAGGAGTGAGTGATTAGGTTGACGTTTTTCATATTGGCAGTACTGAGGTTGCGAACGTCTTGCACAAGCTTGAGCGAGGTAAATTCACAGGGCCGGGTAGACTAATTAAACAATAATCTTATTTTAATCTCAGACCTTTTAAGCATGGTTTGAGTGTTTTGTAATGTCAAGTGGGATGCAGGAAGCTAAATCATGTTTTTCATAACTTCTATTGTGACCAAATACTTGAGAATATAATATCGCACCCCGTAAATATATATTTACATGATATTACTTGCAGTAAACAACATAAGTTTTGAAAAAAAATACTCTCATGCATAGGAATGGACGTCAGCAAGAATGAATGCAAACTAATCTGAGACAACTGTAAACATTTCCTAGAATGAATGGACAGACCTGAAATGAATGTCAAATAATTTATAAAGTAGATTATTTTAATGTTTATTCTACGAGACGTCAGCATATGCTCCCCGCAACAGATGAAATATCATTTGACATTTGTTCCAAGAACTGGCTACTTTGTGTGAAACAAAAGTCATTGACATTCCTTGAATGAACTGTACAACGGTGATATGCATGTCAACGAGAATGAATGTGCACATAGTCAAAATACTCATTTTTATCGCATTTTCGATATTCACTCCAGGTCTGTGAATGTTTTTAGTCGGTGTCTGTATTTATTCCTAATGTCAGTTGTTCCAGTTTACCCTCATTTCAATATCCAGCAATGCTAAAATTTTAGAACTAGTTGACAGTGTTGATGCATGCATAAATTATACCAGGATTGCCAGATAATCGAAGCAGATCTAGCCAAAATTAGCCATTTCACATCGCAAACGAGGTCTCGGATACAAACATGCATGGCGACTCACACAAATGAATCGTGATGAATTCTACAGTAAAAGACCACTATAATGAAATGCCACCAATGGGTGTAATTGTCTTTTTTAATGAGATAGCGACTCCTTTTTTGTCAAAAACAAGATAATGCTATGGCTGCGATATCACCAACTATTCTATATGTATGTATAATTCTGGACACCAAAATTTACAAATTAGGGCCCAGAAATTACGTTGAAAATTTCCCATTATGGCTATTCCCACAAGAAGCTGCACAAGCAGTAGTGCTTTGAAGTAAATACTCCTCAACCAAGCTAGTTACACCAGTGCTACTTCAGAAGTGAGGGCTGGTTTTGTCCAGCTTTCTGTTTCATAATCGCGTAACAGAAAGTTTACAGATTCTCTGTTAATTATGTCTAACTGTTTTGACCATAACTGGCAAGGTATTATTGTCATTATAGCCCCATATGAGTACCCTATAAGATTGGGCTGCTGGGTCTGTAATGTGTTTTAATACATCCAAATGTAGTGTTGTTTGCTGAACATATCAATAGATGATGGGATGCAAAGAAAGAAATTAAGTATAGTTTGGGTAGGGAAGTTTGCAGAGAATAGCTACAATCAAATATCTACTAGTTAGAACCAGGGCTGTTTGAACAGAGCTGGTCTTATATAAAACATTGTCGATTCTGAGGATGTAAAATTGCATTATGAGTACTAGCTACTTTGGCGCAAGAATGGACAAGGCTGAACGTTGATTAAAATGAATGTGTCAACCTGGCATAAACTGTAGTCAATTTTAGTTGACCTGAAACGAATGCTCACTACAGGTTAGCAAAGAATTGTTCAACACTCAGTCTAAAAAGTGTCCATATTCATTCTCAGCAACATGTGAAATATTTCAACTGTCTGCTTCGGGAGTTCGTTGACATTCGTTCTAAGTTTGTCTGGACTTTGCATTCATTCCAGATTTCACTATTATTGTAGCGCTCACGTGATTATGTTTACGTACACATTACTGGTTTATCTGATCATTTTGTTCATGGTGTGTTATTTTCCCTTTTTATCTCTTTGCATATTTCATGTGTTACAACTAGCAACAGTATATCATTTTGTGGTATGTTATATAAATGTCCAAGTCATGTTTTCTAAATTCATCTGTCAGAAAAAATAAGGAATGTCACTTCCTCTTGTTTGCGTATTTCATCCAACATTGTCAATAATCCTAAATCTATCACTTATTCCATTAGTTAGTTTTGGATAGACATGGGATATTTCTTTAGACGTTGAACTGTAGTCTTGGAAAGTACGCTATCTATATATATATATATATATATATATATATATATATATATATATATATATGAGGTGGGGTAGAGTGGGGTGGAGGTAAAGCGATGCAGTGAGAAAAGCACGACTGGAATAGAGCCTGTGGTCATATTCAAATATGACGGCTGATTCTGCTAATGCACATAAATTAGGATTGGGTCCGCTTTTTCATCAAAAGTCCTGTTCTCTTCAGTAATCCTTTTTCTAACTAATGATACAAAACTACATGGTTTTAAAAGTTTAGTGATGCTATCTGTGTGTTGATTGTTTTTCTGCAATCATAATTTTGTTTGGATTGCGTGCAGATGTTATCATATCTTACTCATTTTGACACGCGTACTTTTTTCATTGAGCAGCCTGTCACATTACCTGGTTTCATAAAAACATTTTTCATGCGAATTGTTTTTTTTTAGGCTGTTAAAATTTGCTGAGAGTTATTTTTTATTTTATTTTTTTAACATGAAACTGCTCTCACAAGTGACAGTAGATATTCTTGTACCAGCCTGAGTCAGCTGGTTTCTAATTAAAACGTTTCAACTGATAAGAGCGGCCAATAGGTTGTTTACATTATATATAATCAACACGTTGTTATTTGTCTGCAGTTAGACATCAGAAGTAGTGATAAGGGATACCATGGGGGCCTGTCTCTCAGGTCCTGATGATACAGAAAGTCAAGGTCATCGTAGCTCTAGTCGTAGCCAATCAGGAAGGCGCTCTTATGCACAAGGAGGAAGCAATCCTAGTATGAATATATTCACAATACTTCCTGTATATCCTAGTGTTGTGTGGTAGAAACACTCAGTACAATTGCATAACTTAACCAAACTCTCTATTTCTCAGCTGTGGGCAAAAACCAGCCGCTCAAACACGAGTTGCCTAAATGGAAAAATGACACTCCTCTCACATTGGGGCAACTGAGCAGTAAAAGAGATGAGTTTTGGGATACTGCGCCAGCATTTGATGGTAGAAAGGAGATATGGGATGCTTTAAAAGCAGCTGCATATGCCAGTGAAACGAGAGATTTTGAGCTCGCGCAGGCCATTCTCAATGGAGCAAACATTACCATACCTCGAGGTGAGTGTTTGTGAAAGGATACATCTACGATATAATCTTTTTCAGAGGGTTGTGTGTTGCTTGTGTAGCCAAAGTTTGATTGTTGGATTGTTTTGATTTGCAACAAACAACAAAATTAGTTGCATCACAGTAGTAAAGGGGTGGCTACACACACCTACGTTTTGTCGGTATGCGGTGAAAACGTGTTTTTTTTTTCCATGCAGGCAACGTTTTGTTTTACACAAAGACGCTCAATTTCGTGGACCAGCATGTTGGTCTACGAAAACGTTTTTTGCCTGATTGGACAATTATTATCAAATAGCCACTCTCAATTGGATAAAATATAGGGATGAAATTTGACGACTCCAGTGAACTTTTTTATAATTCAACCTTGACCTGGTCATTACTGATTGGCCAACAGACCATTTGTTACTTCTATCAAAGAGGTTACTTTTTATTTATAAGCGACTAATTATTATTTATAAACATTAATTATTTATTACAGATAATAAATTATTTATCTAGTATTATAAAGAAACATCAAAATTAATTAATTATTGTAATTTATATTTATAATAGTTATTATAATGACTATTTTCAATAATTATGTCCTCTTTGCCTCACTGGACACTCCGTAGGTTGAGGTGATCAATCAATGTGTGTAGCCACCAGAGCGACATATTCCTATGAAACGTAGGTGTGTGTAGCCACAGCATAAGGCAATCAAAAGATAGGTTACATAATAGCAGCTAGTCACCCGGTACACAGTTGCATAATGCCTTTTACTCAGCAGTGATTTACAGTTTTTGAATTTGCTGACTCTGAAATCAATCATAACACAGATAATTACAACGGGTTCCTGGTCGAGCAGTTTAGTTCATCCGTTGTCATTTAATAGTTAGTTGTTCTACCCGGTAGCACCTCTCTATGCACCTCTCTATGCATTTGAAGACATTTTTGTTTACCAAATAAATAATAAATAGTAATGCTCATCATAAACACGCGTTTATTTGAGAATCGTGTCCAGAAAAATTTTAAAATAGGTTATTTTTCGATTATCGTTAAAAAACGTTTTCTCTGATAAAAATAATATGGGTCTGCAAACAACAATCTTATTGATTAAAAGTGAACTGTCGCTAGTCAGAGTTGTCTTCTCTGTAGTGTCAAAGAGTTCTTAACAGTCTCAACCAAAATACTAGAAGTAATCATAAATTAGTTCCTGTATTTTTTTCCTATTGTGCTTGAAAATCATTATTTATTTCCAGCCTTTATACTCTATTTTTTTCAGTCAAATAGCATGTAATTCAAATTTGAACATTATTGTTGTTGTTGATTACAACAACGACACTAAAAACGCAAACCTAATTTTTTTTTCACAAATAAATTCTAAATAATCAAAATTTGAATCTTTTTATATTATTTGATTTGGAAATATTTTTTTCAACTGTAATAATGCTTTAGTTTTTGAGATATTTGCCATGCAATTTTTGTACAAAATAGCAAATTCTCCAACAGTTAATTAAAATGCGAACTCGACTAAAACGTCTTCAAAAAATCTAAAAACAATTGCAAACCTATATTTTATGCTCTTGAAAGTTTCCGCGCAATCACTATAACAGGAATGCCCTTCTTCTATGTAACAAACCAAATTTTTCCAAATCTGTTTTTTAGCTTTTTATCAATTGTTGTGTGTCAAAAAACAAATGCGTACAAGTTGGCATCTATTGCGCCGGTACTATAGATGGAGTTAACTGGAGCACAACTCCAGAAAAAGATTTTTTTGGCAAAAATTACTAGAAATAGATTGATTAAGTTTAATTTAGCCCAAAATCCATGACATCGCACCTTTAAGGACAATATTACGATCTTATAACAATTATTGCTTACGAGATATTCGGATTGAATAAGAACAAATACTGTAGTGGAAAAGCTATACCATTCAATACAATTGGTTCAAATGTATCCCCTACAACTTGTCCTCTCCAACCAGAAGTTGTTGGGTGAGTGAGACACAGCCTGTAACATCCTTTACGGCTCCACCAGAATTGCACAGTTTTGGCATCAGCTCGCTAAGGCTGAGTTGCTTCATGTAAAGGTGTTGTTGCTTCAGTTCATACTAAAACAAGACGCCATATGGACTAACAGAAGAATTGACAGGCTATTGTAGTTGCCATTGATGTAGTGTTAAGTCGCATGTAATCACTTACAAAAGCGTTCTTCTAGAGCTTTCAATAACAATTTCTCTTTTGATCTCAGGCTATTTAACAGACTGCTACGATGAGCTGGGTAACCGCTACCAGCTCCCAGTCTATGTGCTCAGTCGACCAACCAACTTACAGAGAGAGGATACAGAGGATGAGGGCGCAGCTGATAATGTTGACAATGACCCGGGTGAGCAGGTTGTGATAAAGCTGAGGCTATCCAACGGTAAGGACCTAAAGCTAACAGTAGGCAGCAAACACTGCATACGACAGATAAAACAGACACTAGCCAAAGCGGAGGGTATAAATGGTAACCAGCGGTGGTACTACGGCGGTAAACTGTTGCAAGACAAGCTGAGAGTAGAGGACACCAAAGTGCCTAAGGGACATTTGATCCAGGTTGTGCTGCCTTATGAAGAGGAAACTGGTGCTGCTGTCAATGCGCATAATGATAACGCTGACACTAATTCAGGCAGCAGTTTACAGGAATCCACGCCGGCTGACACCTAGTCATCTACATATTACATAATTGCTGCACTTCCTGCTGGTACCTTTTACCTTCATACCTTATTTCTGCATTAGATTTTACTACAGTTAACTCTATCATATCGCTGCAATGGGCCGAAATGGGCTCGTTGCAAGCCAATTATTTTCTTCGTGAAATTTATACTTTGCTGGCCTTTTCATCATCGTATTTAAAGTTTGGGCCGACATCTATGAAAGTATTTTGACATGATTCTCCGTGACTGACTACTGATCATGTATTGTCTTGATTTTATTATTCATGACCATCCATCTACTTGTATTTTTCTGTATTGTCACAATTTTCACACTTTTGTATTTGCTTGAACAAAAATGGACCTTATTTTGTTATTTTGTGCATCTGCTGCTTTGATTTTCAACATAAAATGTGCTATTGTTATGGAGCTACGAGTTTTCAATCATAGTTTTTGGAGTTGTGTGCCACCATATCTGTTATGGCGATAGTGTTTGTTTAGGTCGTTTCATCTAATGCAATAGTAGCTAATAATGAAATCAACTTGTGATAAAAAAAATGTTCTGTCACCCTCAATTTCGTGCATTTTTTATCCTCATATCCAGTAAACTTGAGTCGAAATTGTGGCTTGTGATATCGAGGTCTGCACCAATACAAGTACAACCACAAACACCCTTCTAGAACTAAATAGATAAAATGGAAGTTTTCCTAAAAAGTTTTGTAGTTGATTTGTCTTTTGTAGAAAATACTACTTCAAAACTTGGTTTTACCACACAAATGATGCTAATTGTTTGAATTTAAAGAAACCAAATAAAAACTTTGAAGGCTGCAGTATAAATATGAAATTTTGCCATAACATCGAATTTGGAGTTGAGATCCAAGTCAATAACATGTGTTTCAATATTTTATCAAACTAGTTTATGACAGCTACTTATGAGCTGCTTGTGAGACCAAATGTTTCTTTTTAGGAATACATTCGCAAATACCATATTTTGTTGTGAGCGCAGTATAGATCATAGGCCAAGATATATCTGGCCATGGCTACCCCTTCCATGGCATCGATCATTATTAGACCTCTTGAGTTCTGATCTGAGTCTGCTGTCGCCGAGAACGAACTACTAAAGACTTGTCTTCCCTTGATGATTTTCTCCACCACCCAAGTTTTCAGCGCCATAGACATGCTTCCTGGCCCACTTCGCATTGGTCCAACCCTAAGTGCAGAAATCAAAGTGTGGCCAACTCCCCTTGTCACGTGACCCTCTGGAGCCAAATGCTTGAGTGATTACACTATTACTTATAGAGAAAAGGCTCTATTTCAACAGCTAATAACTCTGCAAATTGACAAGGTACAGCTTAAAACAACCACTCAACTGAAAGCTCAGGATGTCTCCTAGCCCACTGGGAATTTTAAACAAAAACATTTCAATGTAAGCTAAGTAATAAGGGCCGAAATATAGTGCTTATATTAGCACTTGTATTCTTAAAAAACAGGAATTATAAACTATTTTTCTTATACCATTCGACTTTCATATCAAATTTTAAATAAACAAATAACAACTTTAGATATAAGTAATAGCCAAAATTTATTCATATAATTATAATCTCAAAGTAGTTTAAATAATAATAATAACATTAAATATTCCAAAAAAATAATTATTTTTTTTTACTGTACCGATGAAATCAATTATTTTTTTTCAAAATGAGCATACTACTTTTTCACATTGTTTATAGTTCACTTTAGAGTAGTCTACAACGAGTTTTTGTTATTCAGTCAGATATTTATGAATAATAAATACTAGTTAAAAATAAATAACAAACATTCCACTAGTTTTATTATTATTTCGTTTTTGCCGCAAAACCAAGTGGCACTTCGGTTGGTTGTCTCTCACATGGATGGTAAATAACGCGACTGTGCGCCCTGCATACCATTACAAAAGGTCACGTAAAGTCACTGGGATGAAAACGAACGTTTTTGCATTATAGGGCACATTATCATTAGTAAACGTATCGGCAAACTTATCAATATACGGTACCGCTCGATATAGAGTTCTTCATACGAAGGGGAGATGACTCCTGGCTCCAGTGAAGGCTCCAGTGACGGTTAAAGGTTTTAAACAAAATTTTCCTCCAAAACTCCACTGAATAAAATAATTTTTTTTGCTAGATTGAAACAAAACATGTTCACAGAGGTATTATTGCAGAAAGAAATTCATTTTACGCCACAAATATTGAATAAATGAGTAAAAACTATTTCAGCCAATGATGACTTATATGACCATTTGTGAAATTTGGCTCCAGTGGAGTTGTCCTTATATAAAATAGCGCTGGAAACGGCTGACCACACTTTGATTTCTGCACTTAGGTCCAACCATGGATGAAATGTACTTCATCCATGGGTCCAACAGTTAAACCGTAAAACATAATAGGTCATTACACGTGGCAGGCGGGTGAATTAAAAGTTTGTTATCATGGCAGCTTTCGCAACGATTTACGCGATTAATTATTATTGCCTGCTGTTGTTTATTATATCAGCTGTAGTACGCGCGCAGGAACGAAAGTTCTACACATATTCTGCTCTCGATTCTAATGGCATCCGAGTTTCGTTTGCTGATTATAAGGGAACGGTAGGGAATGAGTATAATAATACCACTAATTATTATTATTATTAATTATAATTAATAATAATAAGTAGTAGTATGATGATGATATAATACTTAGTATGTATAAATATTATTATCAAAAGAATATTATTTTATCATTATTATTATGAAATTATTATAATTATTAAAACAATAAGATGGGTGATTTCTCTTTTATAGAAATTATATAATGATGATTAGTATTGTGCAGGAATTTTTTCTAACACTGACGGTACCTGCACTACTTCTTTCTAGGTAAACAGAGTTGCTTCCAACAAGCAGGGCAGCAGAAGCTTCCTGACTCACTACTATCAGATAGGCCAAGTTATTGTCTGATCATATTGTTAGGGACGCCATACGAACAATCGTCACTACGTACACTCTTGCCAATCTAATAGTTCTATGTTGACACTCTAACGCAACTAATTCTATGCATTCATTATTATTTTTCAGTAAGCATGTAAACATATATAGTTACCATGTGCAAGCACTCATGCGAACATCTTATTCCCACCCATGTTGTTTCATTGGCACACTCTGGCCAATTATTTGTGCGAGGTGTGGCCTCCTTTATGTACCACTTTTTATTACATAATTATATGTATAAATATGGATGTAATCAGTAATAAAGTCAGAGCAACTGTGAGCCTCAAATGATTGTTTACTACTACACAGACTTTAGTCAGTAGCACAAACAATAAGCACAGGATACAGACTACAGCTTGCACTACTGACTATCAGTGTAGTAAGGAACTTGGTAGAAAGCAATCGATCAACTCGATCCTTGCTGCGTATTCCCGCTTGTCGGTGTACGGTGCCAAGCATTTCTACTCACCCGATATTTCGGCACAGACAAGTCGACCCTTGTTGCACCGACTGACTACAGAAAGGGCCGAACAGCCACTTCCAATTGCATTTGTGATTGTGGGGAGTTGTATAGGTGTGCGCAATACCGCAACAACTAAAATCCTGTACAATATCATTGACATTGTCTGCCCGATGTTGGACCTGGGCTGGCTGGTGTCTTACCATGTTTCTGCTGGTGGAGTCTGCTGCTGTGATGATAATTGGTGGTTTATTTATCATTATCCATAGCTATGCATGCGCATAAGATCCAGATTGGCCACAGTGGTATAGAAAAACTCATACCAGACCTGAAGAACAGGAAATCACCTGGTCCTGTCCAGATCAGAAAGTGTGAGTTGCTCATTGACCCAAGCGACTTGGGCCAAGCTTATCAGCAAAATGCCGGGCACACGTATATTATTTCAAGCCTCTACCAACAATGATTGGAAGCTTACCATTGTTACAATGGTAAGCTTCCACAGGCATCAAAAGCGGCAAAGTGACCACATTACACAAAATAAGCTCGCAAGACGAATCATTCAACTACAGGCCAATCTCTCTGATAAGCATACAACGCAAAATCATGGAGCACATTGTTCTTCATCATTTGAACAAGATCTTGGCCAATGTCCTACACAACCGCCAACATGGCTTCAGGAGAGGGCTCTCCCGTGTGACCCAGCCCTGTGCTACCTCTGAGAATCTAGCAAAAGCTGCTGAGCAGTTTTCCACCGCCTATGCAGTTGTGCTTGACTTTAAGAAAGACGAAGGACCACACAAGATGACGGTGGAGGAAATCTTAAATGTCCCAGAAATGAATCAAATATTGGCTTATTGGATTCAAGATTTTCCAAAAATAAGAACACAACGAGTGCTATCAAGAACACACTGTCATCTGAGCTTGAAGTAACCTCAGGTGTACTTCAGGTTTCGGTTTTAGGATGACACTATTCTGGGTCTAGATCAACGACTTGCTCAGCAGTTTCATGCAGCATTAGTCTTTATGCTGACGGTATCTTATATATGCTGTTGCGGACATTGGGCGTGACAAGGAAAGCTTCCAAAATAACATTGACTTGTTACATTAGTGATCCCCAAAAAGAATTACCATTCCACAAGGAGAAGTGCGAGGTAATAATTTTACACAGCAAAGATACACAAACAAATTTCAACTACACTATTGTTGGGTCTGCTCTAAAATATGTCAGTGAGACTAATTATCTTGTGTGACCATGCAATCTAATCTGAGGTTTGATAAGCATATTTATAGAAAATAAGCGATGCCAACAGAACCCTAGGCTGTATTAAATCTCACTCCTGGCTTACCGCAGCCTCTGCAGTCCAAAACTTGAGTACACTGATATCTTATTGGATCCAGCTGACAAAGGACGCCCGGATCCTGCTCCTGTCGTTTGCCTGCGGCATCTTCGACTTAGAATCTGCTTCATCATAACATGAAGGGCAGACGCAGTGTCCTAACTCAACTCAACTGGTCCTGTATCCATTTCCAGACAAGAGGAAAAATCGCCCTCTGATTCTTCCGGTGAAATTACTTTTAAGTGAAGGATGTCATGCTATTTTTTCCACGGCATATTATGAGATAATCAGTGATAAATGTCTGGCTACTCCAACAACAAAGGCAGCCTCCAGAGGTGAGCCAACATCCATCTATGCTTCAACACAGCTGAACCACAACTGTTTCCTGTCTCATACTGTCAGAGATATGACGATAGGGCCCATTCATAAGCAACTGTCAAACAGCTAAATGCTAGACTCACGTTCAACCACTGGTATATAAAAAAGCACCAAATTTTATACCCTAAGGCTATTGCTAGAGCTTTTCGCATCATAGAGCTAAATTAATTGTGATTGTGGTTGATAATTTTTAATTATAATTGCTTCTTATAATAATTTATAACTCTAATTACTAATTATTATCATTAAATAACTAATAATAATAATACGAATTCCAATTAATTATGCCACTACTGGCTGTTGTTGCTGCTACCGCGACTGCAACAATCTTATAGTTTTTTTTATACATACTGCTCGCTACTCTTCACTTTGTGTGCAATATTAATTATTATAATAACTATGTGTATTATCATTATTATATCTATTGATTAATTATTTATAGAAATAATAGCTAGCTATCATAATGTCCGTGTTAGTGATTAATAAGTTACGATTGCAAGTTATTGATATTTGTATTTTAAAATTATGCCATATTACTAAGAAATTAATAACATCGGCTTCGTAGTAGACATAGCGGTATTAGTGCTGGTTGCGTAGTAGTACTGCAACTGGATAGAAAATAGCCTGCTTTTTTGTTTTTATGACATAGTTTCAATATTACTACCATGCCTTGTTAGTGTTGATTTACCTTCCAAGCCCAACATCGTCTCTGAATACTTGTCGTTTGCTGTTAGAAAAATGTATCTCTTTTTTTGGTTAATAGTAATACAGTGGTAAAATAAAAACTTGCATTTTCAAGTCAATAAATTGCCAGTTTTGGAAGTGTTAGCTTATTCATCTATTAAAAAGACATCCAGTAAAGCAAAGAAATTACAACAGTGTAATGCTGAGACAATAGAGAAAAACGCGCAAGCTGAGAAAGTTTTCCAACAGTGGGGAATGCCCAATTAATTACGGGAATTTCCAGATTTTGTCCATTGTTTTATATAAGCCTGCAATGGGATTCCCCAGTAATAAATTTTTTGCACAGGCTGCGCGTTTTTCTCTAATGCATAACATGTATTACGTTTTGTTGCAGGTAAGCCTGGTCACAAATGTTGCCTCGTTCTGCGGATACACTGATGACCACTATCGACAGTATGTGAACCTGAAACAAGAGCATGGTGACTGGTTGAACATATTTGCCTTTCCATGCAACCAATTTGGAGAGCAAGAGCCAGATGTATGCCATTCCTTTGTTTCTCTACACGTATTGCAACTATCTGCATGTTTTTTGATTTGAAAGTTATTTCCCACTGGTAGTTTTATGTTCATTTGTTTCTCCATATTCTAGACGTCTTGCGACTAAAATCCATGCAAACTTTTTTTTCTGTTTCATGATACATACTCGAGCCATTTTAATTATGGTTAATCTATATTTTCGTTTTAAATATTAGATATTTTTTCGATGTAGGCATCATGTAAATGCATATTTTATTACATTTTTTATTATTTATTTATAGGAGGTTAGTGTCGTCAAACGAGAAATGCGAAGAAAGTATGATGTGAATTTTGATATTTTTGAGAAAATAGAAGTAATAGGCGACAATGTTCCGGATGTATGGAAGTATCTCATTGGTGAGTGTCGTAATAAAAAGTTATTGCTTTTAGTATATTGAACTCATGAGCAAGATGTCTTCATCTGTGAATGGTATGAACATGACAGGAATGAATGCAGGCAGATCTGAAATGACGCTCAACAAACCTTGAATAACAATCGACAATGCCATAAAGAGTGTTGGCGCTCATTCCTAGCGACATATAAATCATTGTTTCAACATTTGTTGCAGAATGGACAAGTTTTTGATTTTTTTCCAAGAAAAACGAACATTTAAATGATAGTTTATATGACATCGGAAATGAATGTCAATGCTTGCTAGAATGGCTATCAGAATAAATTTGTTTATCACTTAGTCAACATTCATATCTGTCTGCGTTCATTATAATATTCAACTCGAAGAAAAGGTTGAAAGGTGTCTGAAAATGTGAAAAGATTGATGGTTAGTTGATACTTGGTGATATTTTTAAGTATATGAACTCATAGCAACAGTACATTGATGTTACTGGGCACACGTAATATTGAGCCAAAAAAGGATGCAAGTTCCGTTCTAAGATCCTTTCATTGTAATTTATATAAAGTTGGGCATTAATTTCGTAATAATATTGTTCGCGTTGTTTTTTAATTTAACAAAAACTCATATAAAAATATGCTATTTCACATAAAAAATAATGTCAACAAAAAAATCATTCATTCACAGCTGTTAGGGCTCTGAGCTGTTAGGGTTGTGTTATAAATTTAATTTAAACAAGAATTTGGTTTCAATAAAAATCTGTTAAAAAATACTGATTTTTGACCAGAGATTTTAGGACCGACCATGTGACTGTTACATAGTGTACAATAGTTTGGTTATGTGAGTGACTTTGTAGAAGAGTCAAAGACAACCCCACAATGGAACTTTTACAAGTATTTGGTCAACGCCCACGGACAGGTGATTGGTGCTTGGGGACCTCGAGCTGGAGTGGACCACATCAAACCATATGTTGATGAAGCCGTCAAAGACGCTAAAAGTCTGCACCAAAGAGAAGAGTTGTAAATCTACGATGTTCAAATGGGCATTTCTTAAGAAAGTATCAAGCTTTGTCTGCTGATTTCAGTTGTCAGACTGTTGATAATTTACTGATGATATTGTATACCAATTTGAGATTATCTTTTATACATGAAACTTTCTCATACTTAGAAACTAAGAATATCTGTCTTTAATCTATATTTGTCCTCTAATTAACTGAATAAACAACAACTTGTACAAAAGTAGAAAAAAAAGCGATTGTCAATGGGCAAATGAGAATGTACAAAAATATCACTAACCGTGTACAAAATATATCTGTGATAAATAATTAATTTGCTTTTAATATACAAGTGGCTATGTACAGTTTGTACAAAATGACTGGATAAACAACAGTGAAAATGTGCAAATTGTTAACAAAATCTTTGGTGAGTGTGCGACCAAAAAGGATAGAAAAGAACAAAACAAATATAAAACAAAAAACTTCGGTTTGGTAAGAAGGCCATGATGGTGGGGTTGAATAATAAAAGATGAGTCGATGTAAGTAATAAGCCAATGTAAGTAATAAGGCATAGTGTGCCTTGTCGTCCTTTACTTCCGCCACACACTTTGACGTACTCTATAACCATATCCTCGCATCTAAATAATTGAAATTTCAGTGTGAGCTTACATATCGACACATGACTGTTGAATGAGCCAACAAGGAATAGATCAAACAAAAATAGAACAACTTGAACAAAAACCTAGTTTTAACAATAACCGAACAGGTCACAAATACTCTTATTGTGTTTGATATTCAGGAAAGTTCCGGTCGTATATAGATTATTATAAAATACAACATATTACAAGATATGAGATGACACAAATGTTTTCCCAGTAATTGATGGCCAGTTGAAATGCATAACTGACTACTTACTACCATTACAAAAAATCAACTTTGATGGAAAAATAAAATGTTACTCACTAGGCCATGTCAAACGGATGTTACATTCTCAGCACACACACACTCCATTCTTTTGTTTCTTTGGTCATGCCTACGGCAGATAGGAGGGCTTTCATCTGCACAGCCTGGGAGATCTGCATGTATCTCCACAGTTACTGTAGCTTTCACCTTGGTTACAGGCCGTCCTCGCTGTAAAAACAAGAACAATTTTTTTTTTAGTTGTACCATCATGTCCAGACTTGGATAGTAATTTATTGAATGTTCCATGGCAAAATATGCAAAATTTACTAGGTGGATTAAAACTTTGCAGTGACTTTTTGGGATAGAAAATTGCAGTTCAAA
This sequence comes from Cryptosula pallasiana, assembly GCA_945261195.1. Lineage (NCBI taxonomy): Eukaryota > Metazoa > Bryozoa > Gymnolaemata > Cheilostomatida > Cryptosulidae > Cryptosula > Cryptosula pallasiana. The sequence continues at coordinate 18,932,375 of OX183139.1, forward strand.
TCACAGGACAAAAAATCCACAGATTATGTCCCACCTGTCTAGAGCATCGCGTGTTATCAGCTGACGATGTGTGATGTACTGTAGCAGGTTGTTCTACAGTTGTGTCCACGTTAACTGTGGGTTTTACGACCACCTCCTCCTCACATGATGAAGTAGAAGAGAACTGAGAAGGTTCCTCAGCTATTGTAGAGAGCACATCTGGTTCTGGTTTGGGTTTCTTAGGTCTTTTAGGTCGAGGTTTCTTAATTTTGACGGGAGTAACTACTTTTGGCAGCGATATGCTGGTAGCATCTTTGTCAGATGGTTGTATCTCCCCAGCAGGACCGACCATGGAGAGAAGGACGGGAAAAAATATGAGTCCATTAAATAAACCCAAGAGTAAGAGCGCCAGAAAGCATAAGAAGAAATACCTGCAATAAAGCGTTGAAAAAGTTAGAACCCAAATAGACGAGGAGAAAAATATAGAAACAATACAAATAATGACCTTAAACGAAACAAACATTTGGTCGTCTCTTACCTTACAATGAAATCAAACTCCGATACAGCAAGCATTACAACACCAAGTAGTGTAGAGACAGCACCATGTAAGACTGGGGTAAACATATGGGACAGTGAACGTTTCACTCTGAGAACACGACTCCCAATACAAGTCACAAATGCGCTCAATATATGCACAGTAAACTCCACTCCTATACCAACTGAAACGACCAGAATTACTGCCGGTATAGCACTGAGTTTCACTCCTGCCAGTCCCATCAGCCCGAAGAGCTCAAAGGTTAGAACAGCAAGTGTTACTGTGATAAGGAAGGAGGCTAATGGAGACATCAATGCAAACATAACGATAAAGAATACAGCTGTAAGAGCTGCAGACAAAGCTATTAGTAGGTAGGTGTGGATGTGTAGATATTGCTCCCAAAATGTGAAAATCATTCCGGAAGGATAGTTTTCTAGTCCGTGCTCTGTATGATAATCACATATCTCTCGTATTTCTTTGATTGTCTGTAATATTAGTTCATTGGTACTAAGGCTATGCAGGTAAAATGGCATCCTAGCAAACTCTATAGCAGATGCGCGAGGTATGAGCAGATCCTCAGCATCCGAAGGTACGTAGAACCATTCAGTAGGTAAAGGTCTAATAGTGGCCTGAGAGATGTCAAACGCAAAAGGATTATTGTATATCCACGCAGTGAGGTAGTTATAGAAGGCGTCAGGGGCGATAACTCCATTGCCATTGACGAGACGAGCTGTGGAAGCTCTAGATGTATCGATGGGGTTGGTAACATCTCCGGTTTGTATGAGTAGCTTATACGCCAGAACAGCATCATCCGAGGCATTGGAGTACCAACCAGATGAATGAAATGACGAACTGTGAGCGTCATAACTTCTCTGTAGATCTACAAAGGATCATAGACATAGAAAATGCACAAACTGACCACTCATAGAGTTATCTATTGTCAAACTAAAAAGAAGCCAAAGCCTACCAATAAGCCATCTAGCCATGAGATCCAACCAGAGCCCGTTGCTGTCGCTCTCACCAGACTCTATCACGCTGTCGAGCTGTGAGATACGCGTGTGAAGCTGCCTCAATAGCTGCTGATTGTCTGCCGTGTGGTAGTCAAAGTTGTCCTGTCAACATTCAAGGCATTATCTAGCATCTTAAATTACATTAATGATTTTGAAACAAAAAAATTAATTATTTTGACGGTCCCACAGAACTGTTGTGCACAAGCGAAAGTGACTTACCTTAGTAACGATGTACATATCATAGAAACCAAAGTATTTACTCTGGGACTGCAGGAATGTATGTTCATTGCTTCCCCTTGGCACCAACTCTGTCAAATCCATACCAACTTCAACCTAGATGTGAAACCAAATTAGCATTAGGAGTTGTGCTCTTTTGGAAAAGCATAGACAACTTCGAATATGTTAGTCTTCATAGGCAAGAACTTATTTATTACAAAGTTGATGAGTTACCTTTGACACCCCGTAAGCAGCTGCACACAACATGATTACAGTAAGTGCGCACACTATAACTCTATAGGAAGTCTTCTCCAGAAATGGTATATAAACCCTCTGTAATAGTTTGTCTAATGATGGAGTGCAACATTTACTGGTTGATAAATCACCTGAAATATAGTATGTATAACATGAATATTATATAACATACAACATATAATATAGTATATATAACATATATATTACTTACATAACATACAACACATAATATAGTATATATAACATATGTATTATATAACATACAACACAATACGTATATATAACATATGTATTATATAACATACAACACATAATATGTATATATAACATGAATATTATATAACATACAACACATAATATGTATCTATAACATATATATTACATAACATACAACACATAATATGTATATATAACATGAATATTATATAACATACAACACATAATATGTATCTATAACATATATATTATATAGCATACAACACATAATATGTATATATAACATATATATTATATAGCATACAACACATAATACGTATATATAACATATATATTATATAGCATACAACACATAATATGTATCTATAACATATATATTATATAACATACAACACATAATATGTATATATAACATGTATATTATATAGCATACAACACATAATATGTATATATAACATATATATTATATAGCATACAACACATAATACGTATATATAACATATATATTATATAGCATACAACACATAATACGTATATATAACATATATATTATATAGCATACAACACATAATACGTATATATAACATATATATTATATAGCATAGAACACATAATATGTATCTATAACATATATATTATATAGCATACAACACATAATATGTATATATAACATATATATTATATAGCATACAACACATAATACGTATATATAACATATATATTATATAGCATACAACACATAATACGTATATATAACATATATATTATATAGCATAGAACACATAATATGTATCTATAACATATATATTATATAGCATACAACACATAATATGTATATATAACATATATATTATATAACATACAACACATAATATGTATCTATAACATATATATTATATAGCATACAACACATAATACGTATAAATAACATATATATTACATAACATACAACACATAATATGTATATATAACATGAATATTATATAACATACAACACATAATATGTATCTATAACATATATATTATATAGCATACAACACATAATATGTATATATAACATATATATTATATAGCATACAACACATAATACGTATATATAACATATATATTATATAGCATACAACACATAATATGTATATATAACATATATATTATATAACATACAACACATAATATGTATATATAACATGTATATTATATAGCATACAACACATAATATGTATATATAACATATATATTATATAGCATACAACACATAATATAGTATATATAACATATATATTATATAGCATACAACACATAATACGTATATATAACATATATATTATATAGCATACAACACATAATACGTATATATAACATATATATTATATAGCATACAACACATAATATGTATATATAACATATATATTATATAACATACAACACATAATATGTATATATAACATGTATATTATATAGCATAGAACACATAATATGTATCTATAACATATATATTATATAGCATACAACACATAATATGTATATATAACATATATATTATATAGCATACAACACATAATACGTATATATAACATATATATTATATAGCATACAACACATAATATGTATATATAACATATATATTATATAGCATACAACACATAATACGTATATATAACATATATATTATATAGCATACAACACATAATACGTATATATAACATATATATTATATAGCATACAACACATAATATGTATATATAACATGTATATTATATAGCATACAACACATAATATGTATATATAACATATATATTATATAGCATACAACACATAATATGTATATATAACATGTATATTATATAGCATAGAACACATAATATGTATCTATAACATATATATTATATAGCATACAACACATAATACGTATATATAACATATATATTATATAGCATACAACACATAATACGTATATATAACATATATATTATATAGCATACAACACATAATATGTATATATAACATATATATTATATAGCATACAACACATAATACGTATATATAACATATATATTATATAGCATACAACACATAATACGTATATATAACATATATATTATATAGCATACAACACATAATATGTATATATAACATGTATATTATATAGCATACAACACATAATATGTATATATAACATGTATATTATATAGCATACAACACATAATACGTATATATAACATATATATTATATAGCATACAACACATAATATGTATATATAACATGTATATTATATAGCATAGAACACATAATATGTATCTATAACATATATATTATATAGCATACAACACATAATATGTATATATAACATATATATTATATAGCATACAACACATAATACGTATATATAACATATATATTATATAGCATACAACACATAATATGTATATATAACATGTATATTATATAGCATAGAACACATAATATGTATCTATAACATATATATTATATAGCATACAACACATAATATGTATATATAACATATATATTATATAGCATACAACACATAATATGTATATATAACATATATATTATATAGCATACAACACATAATACGTATATATAACATATATATTATATAGCATACAACACATAATACGTATATATAACATATATATTATATAGCATACAACACATAATATGTATATATAACATGTATATTATATAGCATACAACACATAATATGTATATATAACATATATATTATATAGCATACAACACATAATACGTATATATAACATATATATTATATAGCATACAACACATAATATGTATATATAACATGTATATTATATAGCATAGAACACATAATATGTATCTATAACATATATATTATATAGCATACAACACATAATATGTATATATAACATATATATTATATAGCATACAACACATAATACGTATATATAACATATATATTATATAGCATACAACACATAATATGTATATATAACATATATATTATATAACATACAACACATAATATGTATATATAACATGTATATTATATAGCATACAACACATAATATGTATATATAACATGTATATTATATAGCATACAACACATAATATAGTATATATAACATATATATTATATAACATATATATTTTATAGCATACAACACATAATATGTATATATAACATATATATTATATAGCATACAACACATAATACGTATATATAACATATATATTATATAGCATACAACACATAATATAGTATATATAACATATATATTATATAGCATACAACACATAATATAGTATATATAACATATATATTATATAACACACAATACGCATATATAACATATGTATTATATAACATACAACACATAATATAGTATATATAACATGTATAACTTATGCTGAGACTAGCTAGCATTTTTATAACTTACAACACAAAGAAGTCTGAGCTCCATCAGTGAGATTCTGAGACGAGGATGCGGAGAATACAGCCGTCCCTTCCTGCTCAGTATAGTCCATGGGAGCAAGAACTGTGGTGACACCGTTGTCAGCTACAAACATTCATACCGCATTGTGTACAAAGACAACCAACGGCAGGTGCAGATATAATATGTATATATAAGCTCTGTATTTACCTGAAGGATGAGAAAATGTAAGACTATCACGGGCGCCTCCATCGGGAGGTGATGGCGGAGGTAACATAGAAATGTCCTTGACCTTAGTAGTGTAGACAGACTCCATGCAGCAAAGAACATCCACTCTATCGTTGCTCTTCCTCCAAGAGTCGAGACTGAGTATTGCAGGTAAGATAAGTACTATAGACACCATGTTGACTGTGAGCAGTATGCCAACCTGCAGAGGCAACAGACACAAGTAGTCGGCATGTAAAACAGTTGAATAGACCGAGTGGATGTGAGTGAGAGGTAGATAGTTTACCTGCAGAGCAAACACTCTCAGTGCAGGGATAGGAATGATAGCTGCGATGATGAAGGCAGCTATATTACACGCAGAAGACAGTAACACAGTTGGTCCAACCCTCTTTAACAACAGTCCAGCTTGCTCCTGGACAAAACAACCACTGTAAGATATAACCATCGACATAGAACAGTCTAGAACAAATACAAGACAGAGGTAGGAGATATTCACCTGGTGGTTGGTGATTGGAGGGGAGCTGATGCTAGCAAATGAATACACGACAAGGAAGATGTCATCTACCCCAAGTCCCAGAGCTATGAAGGGAACTATCTGTGTGGTGGTTGCATTAAAAGACAGCTGAAGTAACGCACAGATACCAAGTCCGGCAGCTATGCTTAGACTGACCAATAGAACACCAGATATCCCTATGCCTGCGTGTGATTGGACGGCATTGCAGAAATTCATCAGTGACAGCGCAGTGTACAGCAGCTAAAAATAGCAAGATAATCCACATATAACGTACAAGTAAGAAAACACAGGAGTTTTTCACCCAATAACTTGCCATAGGCAATAGATGCATACCATTAGAGCGTAACCAAGGCCTAGCCTGAGGTAAGAGATTTTAGAGAAGCTTTGTACGAGCTCATCAAGAGACGCTTCAGTAAACGAACTAAAAGAGTCTGTAACGTTTGCCATCTCATTGTAAGAGACTATAGCCTCAGTAAACTTCTTCTGGAAGACCTGAGAGACAAAGACAGAGAGTTTACCACTTACACGGGTGTCTCTATTGTATAGGGAATCAATAGCGTAGACTGAGTGCATAGTCTAGACATGTGCCTGCAGGCTATTAGCTGCAGGCACAGCTATTATAGTATTGTCTATCTGTATTAGAGAATGCAGTAGAGACTTACGCTGTATATACATATATATCAGTGAAAGATATAACATAATACACCAATTTCTTATCCCTTTTCATTGATTGGATCAAATCGCCAACAGAATGATATCATGGATTGCTGTTTTTGTGTGCATTTGCAACAAAAGTCTAGCGGATACTAAACTGCAGCATGAAACAACTACTACTAAACAATCACGTATTATGCTGGTACATCACATTATGTTGTGATGGACGCGCTGTCAAAGGACATTCAGAAGTGACAACATATTATATAACAGTAACACTACCCAACAACCAACCAATATACACACGGAGTAGTACCTGTAGAATCTGACTGGCCATCTGGGGGCTCCAATCAATAGAACTAACAAAGTATGTACCCTGGTAGTAGTTGTATAGCTCTTGCTCCCCCATCAGCTGCACTATACTCTGTACTGCCTCCCCTGACACCATTGTATTAGTTCTGTTCTTTATCACACCTGCAGGTACATGTCAGTATATGACTGAATGTGCGATTGCAATAGCTTAGCTAGCCAGTACATGAGTCAGTGAAAAGATACTGGGTGTTGAGCAAAGCTTCATGTACGCCACCGATTGCCTACCAACTGGAAATGACTACAGAGTTTCTCCGCTATTCTCTTCTCTACCTGCCATTCTTATGCAATTGCGATTTCATTGTTAGCCATAATATGCTTTGCAACAAGAAAATAGGGGGTTCGTGAATAACCCTCTTTTAATAAATACGTGCGCTCAAGTAGAGCGATATGATTGGTTAAATCACAAATATTTTACCGATTTTTTGATCTCGATCAAAACCTACCGATAGCCTTAAAAAAAGTGGTACTTTTTCCTGGAAACGGAACAAGAAAAATCCTCAATTGGTAAGCAAAATCGTTAGGTAATCAGTCGATGTGCATGAGCTACGAGTCTCATGTATCCACATACATGTGTATGATGAATGAAATCGCTATAACTCAGATCCCACTACACTACTATGTCTATAAGCTAAAGTAAAACGTAACAATACACATTACAAGCTGAATGTTTTTGTAGAAAGAAAACTTGAACTGTTCAGCGCATAAAAAGTAGCGCGACCAGTCTAGAGTAGCCTGAATGGAACTACCAGCTAACCATCGCCCACTGACCTCCAACAATGAGATCTTCCTGCCAATGCATGTACGCCTCAGATATACCATAACAGCCACCAGTCAGTGCAGGTGCCACAGAGTCCACTGGCATCTCAGAGCGATAATTAGGAGCACCAGGGGGACATTCGGGGTCGAAAGGGTCGAGACAAGGTCTGTTTTGATATGCCTGACCAATGCCAGCCTGTAGAAGATACAGCATAGTGTGGGCGGAAGGAGATATATGTGTGTGAGGCCAATTCCACCCGCTTTATTAGGTGCAGCAACAAAGAAAATATAAGTTAGACTATGCGAGGCGCCTGCAGGCGCGTGCGTGTGTATGTAGTAGGGTACAAACTGTGTGTGCATGCACTTATGAATGAGCTATAGTAATAATATATATTGACAGCTCGCACAAGAATAATACATAACCTAGTTGAGCTGACAAAAGAGAAAATTTGACCACACATAGAGGGTTTCGCAAGAACAATATGGTGGAGACCACATACCCTTCGTAGCGTGTCTTTGATTACGTCAAAGCTGTACGGCATTGTTTCCGCCAGTACATCCAATAAAGTCTGTGGATTCAAATTTTTCCATGTCAATGGGTCAAAACCTAGCGAAGGTGGTCTACAACAGAGTATACTCAATGTGCATAGAGTGTAACTCGGCAATAACGACTCTACGTAGCAGTCATTTGATTTGCATAATTACTAAATTAGCGAATAAAGAGAAACAAATAAATTGGTGAGCAATGGTTAATTATTTAGAGCAAAGCTAATTGAAAGGTCCTGCCACTAGCCGATTTGGGAGGTCTCAAATAATAGCACCAATTATCATTAACAATCGGCAGACAAAAATACCTCTCTTTCAAAAGAAAGTGTCACTAACCACCACAATGACTTCTGTTATAAAGTCTCAACCAACGAATCATTTACATGCGCAGAGTTATCGTAGCGGCTAAACATCACTTCATAAACAGAATGCCGTTCGTCCACTACTCCACATGTTTTTGTTCATCGCCAGACAAATCAGTTCAAAATAAATTTGACATATAAAAATATTTCACAATTGGAAATCAGTGAGCTGCATGGGGTAAGAGCCAATGTCACACAATAGCTGATGGATTCTACAGGGAGAGGAATTTTATTTTTGTCAATTTGTTTTGTAAAAGCAGGATGTAGCCTGTGAATCTGAGAGAGTAAATATACAGTACTTACAAGATTAGAGGATTATTAGGTCCCAAGGCTATACTTCCCTCCCAGAAGCAGTCTAGGGGCGATATGATCACGCAAGGTATTATCTTCTCCATCATCTAATAAACAACAATAAACGCCATCAGCACATCCTATTAGTAATAAAGAATATTCTAGATGTCAGCAATAAAGAATATTCTAGATGTCAGCAATAAAGAATATTCTAGATGTCAGCAATAAAGAATATTATAGATGTTAGCAATAAAGAATATTCTAGATGTCAACAATAAAAAATATTATAGATGTCAGCAATAAAGAATATTCTAGGTGTCAGCAATAAAGAATATTCTAGATGTCAGCAATAAAGAACATTTGAGATGTCAGCAATAAAGAATATTCTAGATGTCAGCAATAAAGAACATTTGAGATGTCAGCAATAAAGAATATTCTAGATGTCAGCAATAAAGAACATTTGAGATGTCAGCAACAAAGAATATTCTAGATGTCAGCAATAAAGAAAATTCTACATGTCAGCAGCAAGTATTACTTACTGATTCTATGAGTCCATCTTCAAAACTAGGGAATGTTGCTTTGAAACAAATGTCGTCAAACGTCCATATTCTACAAGAGAGGGTTGAGTGAAGAGCAAGAAACATAAAATAATATTTTCTTTGTTTTAGAAAAAAATTGTATGTAGATATATCTTCATACGAAATGGGCAACAATTTTTTCTAGAGATTAATAGCAATAAAAAAATTGTAACAACAATTTTGTGCTTGTATGTTCAGCAAAGATAACGATGATGACTCTGTTTAAGAAAGTTCTTTGAGTGCTGCAAAAATGTGCAGCAAAAAATTAAACATCCCACTAGATTTGTTTTCAATAAAATTCTGAAACTAAACTTCACATTTTTGCAGGGGCAATAAAATAAAGTATATATTTATAAAAACACCAAATTTAATTATAATAAAACGTAAAACACCAGTAGGGGCGGTTGTTATATGTCAACCTATTTTCAAATTCCAAATATATAAATTATTAACATAATAAATAAAAAGTAATAATAATATTCAGTGTGCTCACCTATCAAAGAGATGCACCTCAGTCTTTGTAGCCCTAACCAAAGCCTGCACGTGCTGTAATAGTGATTCTCTAGTGAGCACATTGCGAGAACTCCCTGCAGGCGTTTGCACTATAATCAGACTGGAGGAGCCATAATTCTCCCCCAGAATAGACTTTGTGTATTCCAGCTCCTTGGAGAGCCTCCCACCTTCTGTGATAAGGACACAAAGCACTCTGTATAATGGTAATCTAGGCAGACTTTTATAGCTTTATCAAAGGATGAATGCTCTCAGCAATACTGTGTTTGCATTTACAAAAATATTATAAAAAAATAATAAAAAGGATATATTAATGAGCATGTCCACAAGATAGAAGAAATGGTTATCCAAGAAACGAACTGTTTTGTTTCAATTTTCAAACGCGAATAATTTTCTGCACAAAAATACATTAAAATATACTATATATTAAATTATGCAACTACATAAAGAATTTTATGCAACCAAGCATTCTTTTTTAATAACATTGCGGTCACAAACAGGCCAGAAACATGCATTCGCCAAAAACCGCAAAATTTTTCTAATGCTTTTAAAGATCATTTTTAAAATGCAACTAAAATGGAAACCCCTAAGTGCAGAAATCAAAGTGTGGTCAGCCGTTTCCAGCGCTATTTTATATAAGGACAACTCCACTGGAGCCAAATTTCACAAATGGTCATATAAGTCATCATTGGCTGAAATAATTTTTACTCATTTATTCAATATTTGTTGCGTAAAATGAATTTCTCTTTGCAGTAATTCCTCTGTGAACATGTTTTGTTTCAATCTAGCAAAAAAAATTATTTTATTCAGTGGAGTTTTGGAGTAAAATTTTGTTTAAAACCTTTAACCGTCACTGGAGCCTTCACTGGAGCCAGGAGTCATCTCACCTTCGGATGAAGAACTCTATATTTAGCGGTACCGTATATTGATAAGTTTGCCGATACGTTTACTAATGATTATGTGCCCTATAATGAAAAAAAAAAACGTTCGCTTTCATCCCAGTGACCTTTTGTAATGGTATGCAGGGCGCACAGTCGCGTTATTTACCATCCATATGAGAGACAACCGAAGTGCCACTTGGTTTTGCGGCAAAAAAAAACGAAATAATAATAAAACTAGTGCAATGTTTGTTATTTATTATAACTAGCATTTATTATTATTATTCATCAATATCTGACTGAATAACAAAAACTCGTTGTAGACTACTCCAAAGTGAACTATAAACAATGTGAAAAAGTAGTATGCTCATTTTGAAAAAAAATAATTGATTTCATCGGTACCGTAAAAAATGATTATTTTTTTTTTGGAATATCTAATGTTATTATTATTTAAACTACTTTGAGATTATAATTCCATGAATAAATTATGGCTATTACTTATATCTAAAGTTGCTATTTATTTATTTAAAATTTGATATGAAAGTTGAATGGTATAAGAAAAATAGTTTTTTGATAATACAAGTGCTAATATAAGCACTATATTTCGGCCCTTATTAATTAACTTCCATTGAAATGTTTTTGTTTAAAATTCCCAGTGGGCTAGGAGACATCCTGAGCTTTCAGATGAGAGGTTGTTTTAAGCTGTACCTTGTCAATTTGCAGAGTTATTAGCTGTTGAAATAGAGCCTTTTCTCTATAAGTTATAGTGTAATCACTCAAGCATTTGGCTCCAGGGGGTCACGTGACAAGGTGAGTTGGCCACACTTTGATTTCTGCACTTAGGGAAACCCCATTGCTGCAGCACATTGTCAAATGGATGCCCTGTGCAGTAAACTAGACGGGACCACCTGAATGTGTTTATAATAAAGGAGTTGATACTTGAGGAGAAAAGCTCAAATATCAACCATCAGGGTGGTCCACCTAGCTCTCTCTAGCGTGTGGTTGATTGTTTACAAAGAATGGAACATTCACTGAGCTGCTGTCAAGGCCAACAGAATGTAATCAGTGAATGAATGGACACACTCGGCAAACAGTGCAACTTGGACATCGGCAAACAGTGTAACTTGCACATGGAGAGAATGTGCATAGAGAAAAACATGAGAGTGCAGTAAACAATGCATGGACCACCCACAACATAGAAATCATAAAGTTTTATGAACGAAATGCTACCTGTCTAATCAGACTTAGCATATATATATATGGTTAATTAGTAAGGTAGTGACATTTAGGCACCAATAAATGCTTTTGTCTGCAATAACAACATATCGTCATCCACAAAAGTGGATTGACAAGCTTTTTGTTTAGAAAAGCATAACAAAATTGGTTGGAAGAAATAAAGCATTGAAAAGCTAGCCAGATGTATTTTTATAAGTAAACAAACTGGTTTTGTAGGATTGTCCATCAAATTATGTATTTAATTATTTTAGGAGGCACTCAGCTTACATCAGCAAACAATAATGGCTGTATTTCGACCTCAGAATAAACTATTGTATTTAAAGAAGAGCTCATTGGGACTAATTGCAGCAGACGATTGGCCTCCAGAGCAAAATCATGCTCAGACCACCCAGTTATTGGCAAAATTCCAACAAACCAGCGGAAATATTAAACCTTTATTATTGCAATGCCCCCCCCCCTCGGCAGATTTTGTGCGGAGCTATAATTAAAGAAACTGGAAGCAGGCTTTCCACCAACAATACCATTAAAACGAAAATCACTTCATTTTAACAATCACTAAAGAAAAAAATTTTTATTCACGGCGGGTGACAAGTTTAGGGTCTTGAATACTGACGATGCGCCATCAACATAAATTGTAAAACCACAGCGGCACTGTGAAAGCAAACCACCGTAATCATTCAAGGGCGCAATTTCATTAGTTTACGTCGGCAAGCTCAATTAAACCCAAAATACGAAACTATGGTTCTACCCGTGAACATATTTAAAATTTTTTTCTAACTGAATAAATTAAATTTTTTTCAAAAAAGAACTTCCCAAGACTTTATTGATTCTCAACAACATAATTTTTGTCATATTATTTGCTCAAAGTTCCTCACATCAGAATAATAGTCAAGCAAGTCGTGATTTCTAATGATAAGTTCAACGATCGACTAAGCTACTTCCGGTTGCATCGGTAAAGTGAAACTACTCTGCCGGGACCCCATTGCAAGTGACACTACAAAATGGTGAACTACTCTAGAATATATTCCGGTTTATAACTCTTACAACTCTAATATATTCTAACGTTTATATGCGTTAGACGTACCAGTTATTCATATTCTACTATAGATCTGGGAAAAACCATGCTTACTAATACGTGCTATCTGAGTAAATTTCATTGAAGTGACCAACATGAAATGGAAACAGCACCAAACCAACAGGTCAACTAAAAGGGTTTTGAGTGATGCCTTAGGTGAGCCAACAAACAACAACGGATACTAATTCTCACCTTCAACCCAGAGTTTGTTGATATCACTCTCAGTCACTGCAGTTTTCAACCCAACAGCTAGCAGACAAAGAAATAGGACTCCGATAATAAGCACCTTCCCACAATGCTTCTGCTGGAAGCAGCCTAACTTGTAGAGACGCTGCTGAACATAGCTTCGGACAAGAAGAGCGCATTTGTTCCCTGTTGCTTCTCCCTGAACAATATATATATATGTAACATAAATTTTTATAACTTTTTCAAAAACCATGAATTCCAAAATAAAATACATTTTCATAAAAAAAGAATGAATATGTTGAAAGCAAGTTATTAATGGCAAATATAAAAAAGAGATAAATTTAAAGAAAAATAAATGTAGCAATTTCAACATTCAAAAATCATTCTCAATGAAGATATCACCTCCTTGTACGACTCACCTTTGTTACCAAATTGTAAGCAGTGTTGGCATCAACCCAACTAGTTCTTGTGAATAGCTCTGGATCTGTCTCTATTGACTCATGTTCCTGTGCAATAAATATATCTATCAAGACAGACATGGGCTAGAGATGAATGAAATCTGCAACGGTGCTCGTGATGGAACAATTGGCTCAGAAAATTTTCTTACATTAGGATTTGACTCTTTTGCTTGCTTTATCCATGCCTTCATTTTTACTTAAAAGATATCAGCTGAGCCGCCGATACCTCATCTTCAGCCCTCTATAACAATCAATAGATGTATTCAATGATAGAACTACCACAAAGAAAAGCATGATGCATGAAATTTGAGGCAGAGAGTTTTCAATTATTGTTAGTTCTGTTGAACTACGAAGTTATCATAGCAAACACTACTCTGTCATCATCATGTTTGTTAGTTCTCACTGTTAAGTAGCTATGGCAATAAAATGTCTTGATTCAACCAACTGTTATTATCCTATCTGAATGTAAAATTCAGGTACATCGTCACACTACCATTATTCTTTTCTGACGGCTGCGAAGAAATATATTACAACATATAATAAAAATATGTATCTATATATAAGGCCGGCTAAATTGAAAGTGCTTTGAGCCGACACAAATGCGATTTGTCCATGACAAGACGCTTTTTATATAATAGCGAACTTTGCGTGGGTCGAGTAATGAGCAATGATAACATAACTAACTATAAAGTAAAACTTCAAAAATTCTGTTATTGATCTCAAAGCAGACGTTTTGTATCACCCAGCAAACAGATTTTGATCATAATCATGATAGATAGCAAACCCACAAAGTTCAAAGATATAATATTCAGAAGAAAACGTCTAGTCAGTCGAGTACTTGCTATAACTATAACTTCGGGAATAAAGAATGAAAAATAATCAAATTACAAAATTTTTATACAATAGTTGATGTCAGTCAGCAAGAAAAACCTTCCTACGATGGTGCAATGATATCAAATAATAAATTTTGTACAAAAAGGCTTACATGGTGACCTAGTTAGTTAATACCACAATATTATCATCTGATCAAATTAGCAACAAATATTACGAGTAGAAGATTGTCACAACTTCTGCATTCATTATATTACTGTAAAAGCCTCACTTACGTTTAATGATAACAGCATAAATGTTCAACTGGTGTTGGTGTAGGTTTCTTCTGGATCACCTCTCCAACTTTCTTTGTTGAAACTTATCAATCATGCCAACATCCTCATATATAATGATGATGATAACCAAAATAATAACAACAGCTAGTTGTTAGAACTCTTGAGAGCTAGTAGTAGGTAGGTAAGTATTAGTAATGCTGTCTTCTCACTCACCGCTGTCCTGTCATCAACTTTCCAATACAATTCATCAACTAATCAACTTGAGAAGACAATAATAGTGATAACGCTCCCTTGCTACTTTCTTTTCATTTCAGTAGTTAGTAAGTCAAAGTAGTACTAGCGTAGTAGTACTAGTAGTAGTACTACCTACTATTGGTAGTAACACAACAACAACAATAGAGTTAGCGACCTTTGTGCAATATATATCCAACTTGTAAGCATATGTCATAACAGTTGATATGCAGAATCAAGTCCAAAATGACGAGTAAAATCTTGTGGTCCAATGCATGAAAGTTCTTGTATGCTCAGTTTATATAGCTTGTCAAATTTCAAGTATCAATACTACTACTACTGTAACTTTTTCTACACACACTACTACTATAATCAGTCTTGTTGCATTTAATGTTAGCAGGGAATAGCGTTCTACACGCTATGTTATGATAAGGTACCGCCATATTAAAATATTGTGTGCAGTACCTACTTTTAGACTGACAAGCGCTTGGGCGGTAAGCTCCGCCTACAGTAACATAATACTGTTTGTCATCGCTATACAACCGCAGGTGCGCGCTTTGTTCTCGGCCACCTAGGCTAACAAGCAGACCACACACGTGCTTTCGTACTGTGTGGACAACTCCACACATGTGTCAAACCGCTCGCTTTGCATTGAGTGATACTGAATATTTCAGGTTATTTTTTACTTGATGACAAAAATGTAACTGCCGATATCTGTCTTAATGTTATCACGCTATTCGCTGCAGAAATGCACATTTATAACTTGGTTTATGGGAAAGACGTTCAAAGCCCTCACTGACATCTATTCACCATTGTTATAATGATTGATGCATAAACCAAAAAGCCTCAAAAATCTGTACTTTTGTAATTTATGGGGTTAGTTTTTTTCTTTATGCTTCTAATTTTGAAAATAACACTATTGTTTGTTGGTTTTGCATGCCAGCTCACAACAATAAATGCTTTCGCTTTCAGAAGGGAATTTCCGGCTTTGAAATAATCTAGACAATTTGTAAAATGTCTCTTTTGATGAAAATGTTTGGTTAAATGTAGTAAATAGTCTAATGAACTGCATCTCAAAAGTGGCACACTACTTAGAATAAAGAGAAGTCAGCCTTTGGTAGTTGTAGAATTGAACGCTATAAAACTGCATTTCCTGTTTAACAACCGTGAAAGTTTTTTTTTAACCGTATAGTTCTTTCGCAAATATCTCTTTAGATTTAGAAATGATTCAAACACTCTAGAGAAGTACAAAATGTATAAACTATTTACAAACTATAATGAACTATTTTCAGGTGTTTGAGCAGTTTTAAAATTAACTGAACAACATTGAGAAGGCTTTTAAAACAAATGACTTTCGAACCAAAAACGATCGTCCTCATTGTCTTTATAACATCTATACCAAAAATCTAACATATGTGTAACGATCAATAGACATGTAGGAAATCACTTAATTATATAAACATTTGTTAAATATAGTCTTCAAAACTAGTATTTAAAATCATAAATAGTTTTCATGAATCATTTGTAATAAAAATACACAAAAGATCAAAATAAATCTTTTTTTGAGTTATTTTATCACAAGTTGCTTGTTCAGTAAAAGAATTTCTAGACATAAATGGCTAGTGATATATTATCATTGAGCTCGAGGCAGACTACAAAATTTTAAGTTCAAAAGATTTAGGTTTGGAAAGTATTCAGATATTGGCATATTAACTCCATTTCTAGATAGATTATGACTGCGTGTCAGTCAGCTCAACTCATTAGCAGTAAATATACAGTTTTGTCACTCAAATTGTGTTCCTCTTTTAACAAACAGGACTGCAACTAGATAACTTGCTAAGTCCATACAAAAACATCACTAGTTTCTGTACCAACAAAAACACTACCATATGCTACATAACGCACAGGTGATTGACACGAAGGAGTTATATTGTAAATGGCCCAGCGCAGTTACCATAGAACACTACACCCAGATGTTTGCTATCTGGTTTCCAAACAACAGTTTAGAGTCCAACAGACACAGTTACAGTTGACACCATTTAATACAAGTAATTTCACAGTAATGTGATATTTATTACTATTAATTTATAAACAATAACATAATAATATGTATACATAGGCACAGACTTTTGCACTTTCCACAATCTCCAGTAGATATACCAATATATTTAAGCTACTTCGTGGGCTATGTAAATGATCAGGAAGAAACTTTACAACAAATTAAATAAATCCTCTGGTGGCAGTTTGCCAACAGCCACAGTATCACCATCTACGAATGCGCTGCCCAATCCAACAATGACACAGCGCTGAGGACATGTACAGGCGATGATTGAAGCTACCATTATGTGACCACTCAATTATGAGTACAAATCGTCTTCTTCTGTCTCTTGAAAGTTCCCGCTAGGTCCGCCTTGCTGACCCTGTCCACTACTGCTACCACTGTCTGCTTGCCCAGGAAATCGGAAATTAGTGCCGAATCCTCTGCTTTGTTGAAGGGTTTGTGCGAAAAGCTCATATTTTCTGATGTCGGCATCGGTGACAGACCGCCTAGCAAACTTCATTGCCTCCTCAAAGTGGCGGCGAGTGATCTCTGGGACGAGATCAGTCTCCTCTTCCATCTAAATCAAACAAAAACACTCAGTTGCACAATTAAATCACAAGAGAGGGCATCAAAGCAAACATAGCTGATCATTAGATGATGTATCTATACTGCAGGCTAGACTGGCTCACCTCGACATCTGCTGAGGGATTCTCACTTCTTTCTCGCTCACGCCTGACCTCCTGCTCGATGGACTCTCTGATTGCCATCTTACACGCCCGCTGACAAATCTCAGTGATGTCAGCACCGCTGAAGCCATGAGTCATTTGAGCGAGGTAGGCCACATCCACATCCTGTCAAATACATTACATACAAATACATAACTCGACGCAGTGATTAGTAAAAACTCTAGAAACAATTTGATGGACCAATGCTGACGCCATTTGAAAGCTTGGAAGGAAACAGAATTTTTGTTGCACCAAAAGTTATAAAGTGTCCAGTTTCACAAAAGCTTAGCATCTGACATCTGACACCTGTAGTCAGGTACTCTAAAAATAACGCAGCTACCTTGGCAACAGGAGATTTTCTAAGGTTAGCTTTAAAGATGGAGACGCGTGATCCCTCGTCAGGCAAGGGAATGTATATCAGCTGGTCAAGTCGTCCAGGTCTGAGGATGGCAGAATCAATAATGTCTGGCCTGTTGGTGGCTCCGATGATGAACACATTCTTCTTGGCTCCCATGCCATCCATCTCGGTGAGCAACTGATTGATGACTCGGTCAGCAGCTCCACCTCCGTCTCCAGCGTTTCCACCTCTTGACTGCAAGTAAGCAACACTTACAAGTGAAACCGTGTTACATAGTTAATATCTCATGTATTGGGATGACTACTAACTGGGTGGGAATAGAGTAGACAATTTCTCAATCTATACATTGGATAGAGGAGACAACTCCACAATTGGCTAACAAGCGGATTTAGTTTATCGATCAAAAAGGGAACCTTTGAACTAAACAGTTGCACGGGGGCCAACCGAGAGAGAAAGGGGAAGGTGGTGCAACTTGATAACACTGGAGTATTGAAGTAAAACAAGCTATAAAACTACCACTGTTACCCAAACTCTTTTAAATAAAAGATTTTCTGTGATGAAACCGTCAATGGTCAAACATACCTTGGCTATTGAGTCCAATTCATCGAAGAAGAGAACACATGGCGCGGCAGATCGTGCCTTGTCGAATATCTCTCTAACGTTGGCTTCTGATTCACCAAACCACATGGTGAGTAGCTCTGGCCCTTTGATGGATATGAAATTGGCCTGGCACTCATTGGCAATGGCCTTAGCCAACAATGTCTTACCACAACCTACAGCACACAACCACCTTATCACTGATGTTATTAAGTTTGAGAGCTTAGAGCCTGAATTGATTTTTGACTTCAGAACCTTCTCTCAAGACTATAAAAGTGACAAATGAGAATCTATCGCTAATACATATTATAATCATAAGCCAATCAGCCAGTTATGCAAATGAATATTAAATGAAGGGAAGATACATTCAATATACGAGTTTTCATTAGAATGTTAATCAAATTCAACGAGAGGACAACTCCTAAATACAAACTAATACAAAGTGGAAGAGTGAGCCAGTGCCCAAGTACCTGGGGGGCCATAGAACAATACTCCTTTGCTGGGTGTCATGCCAAACTTGAGGTACTGGTCAGGGTGCTCTACAGGGTACTGCACCAGCTCCTGCAACTCCTTCTTGACATTCTCCAGACCTCCCACATCATTCCAGGAGACGTTGGGTACCTCCACTGATGTCTCTCGGAGTGCAGATGGGTTGCTTTTGCTGAGAGCCCACTACAAGCGACAATGAAAAAAATAAACAAAACTGAACATCTGTTGGTAGAGATACAAAATACAGTTTTTTAGTTCAATCTATGAGAGCAATCCCACCAAACAGCAGAACCAAAGCCAATTCCTTCCAAAGCACTCGTAGCACTCACCCTGAAATCTTCCTGTGTCACAGCCAAGGCATCCAATACCTCGGCGTCGATTTGATCATCCTCAAGATCGATGAGATCCATTTTCTCTCTGATCTGCTGCAGAGCAGCCTCAGAGCAGAGGGCAGCTAAATCAGCACCCACATGTCCGTGTGTCTCGCTGGCTACCTGATCTAAGTCTACATCATCTCCCAACTTCATGTTTTTAGTGTGAATTCTCAGAATCTCTAGCCTGCCTACTGCATCAGGTATTCCTATGTCTACCTCTCGGTCAAATCGACCTGCAGGACAACCAAGGGTTAAGTCAACATTTTATCCTCTAACTGAGGTGAGAAAACATCACCAACACACTCAGTAGATTGCCCACACAGCACATCATAGTTACCACATAAAGCAAAGCTGTTGAGATGACATAAATTCTCATAAGAACGCCCATAAAAATGACACAGAACTGGGGAATTCCTGTAGTTTGGGGAAAGCCCCCCCAGGATTGTATAAGCACTGAGCAGCATGCAAATCGCACATGTATATCATCACATACATTAATGAATCCCAGCAAAAACAAACTAAAAAAACCACATCCAAAAATCAGGTAGCGATGGTTATTCTAAAGCATACCAAATCGTCGTAGGGCTCCATCAATACTGTTGGGTCTGTTTGTTGCTGCCATAACAATGACATGAGCTCGTTGTTTGAGCCCGTCCATCAGTGTGAGCAACTGGGAGACAATACGTCTCTCCACCTCACCATGTGTCTGCAAAATATAGCACACGTGAGCAATACGTAACATCAACTAACCGTAACATAACGGCTAAGATTTCCCGATGCATCAGAAACATTGAAGTATTGATGAGCGAACACAATAACACCACCCCACCACACTTGTATATTTAACAGACCTTCTCTCTTTTCGGTGCAATAGCATCCAGCTCATCTATAAATATAATAGCAGGGGAATTTTTCTCAGCTTCCTCAAAAGCTTTCCTCAAGTTGGATTCCGATTCTCCGGCCAACTTGCTCATAATTTCTGGGCCGTTGATAAGGAAGAAGAATGCTCCGGTCTCATTGGCTACAGCTCTTGCTATCAGAGTTTTACCAGTACCTGTAACAAACAATCGCGTTATAAAATGTTCAATTACTATGCCAATGTCTTGTTTACTTTTGCATGCAAAGAATTATCTTGTATTGGTATAGTAGCATAATAGTTGAACAGATTAAAAAATAAACTGGAAATTCAAAAAAATGGTCCTCTCAAGAAAAAAACCAGGGCAACCAGGGGGTGGTTTCAATTAGAAGTTAGTCCTAACTGGTCCTATAACCAATTAGTGACAGTTTTAAAACAAGCCTAGGCCCGAGCTAATCTTGTTTCAATTAGGTGGTCGCTAATTTAGACCGTCGTTAGCTAATAAATAATTGCTGCAGATGACCATTGTGAATTAGACCGAAGCATCAGCAATGTGCTTGCTATCACTTGGTCATGTAATTGCACTAAGGCGAGACTACTGAAACCACTAAGATTTTCCTAGAAACGGCAGCACTGAAATTTGATTATTATAATAGCTTTCAAATAGCCGCCTTTAAAAATTGTTTATTTATTAGTTCATCAAAGTTGATAATTTTTTTAACAATATTTATTGCTGCTATAAATGTTATTGTTGTTTTTGAGATAGTTTGATTGACGAGTTCTAATACAAATGCAAGCTAAACAATATAATTGTTTTTGGAAGAAATGGCCACAATAAAATTTGGTTTAGATTGTCATGGCTATTTCAAATCATCGTATTTCTTTCATTTTTATTTTCTAACCACAATTATTATTTTATCAGACATCATTTGCCAATATCTCACACATTTTTTTTATTATAATTTATATGAGATCATTATTACATGCAAATAAATGCCAAGGACCTTTCTGTAACCACGAGTGAGCGGTTATAGGATCGGACCCAAACTAGTCATAAAGCAGTCGTTAGATTTTGTAATTGAAACGATCTTAAATGCCTACGACCAATTAGGTTTAAATTAACGACCAAAACGGCCTTAGGACACTTTTATGACACAAATTGAAACCACCCCCTGGGTAGCCCCGGTAACACACCTGGTGGTCCATATAACAAGATGCCCCTAGGTGGCTTTACACCGATAGCTTTAAATAGCTGTGGATGTCTCAGTGGTAGCTCAACCATTTCTTTGATCTGAGCTAGCTGCTTTCTGCACCCCCCTATGTCGTCATATCCCACCTCATTCAACTGCTCCTCTTCCTCCTGTCCACCACAAACACAGTACATGAGTTACAGAGTTACAAGGTTGAGTTGTACATGTACTTTGGAGGATTAAAGTTCAAATAAAGCATACATATACAACAGACACACTCAAATTGTTTTTCTAAATACTAGCATTTTACTCCTTGGATTAATGTAGTTTTTTCAAAAAAAATAACCAGCTTGTAGTAAAGCTGGACTTTCTCCAATCGAACAAAAACTTGCTGAGCAAACTTTCCACAATAAATATAGAAAACAAAAAACCACTCAAGTCTCACCTCTCGTTTAACTGGATCTCCCTCCGAATGTATTACAGTGTCGGGGGCTACGATGCAGTAGGGCTGGGGGTCAGTCTCTACTACTTTAAACTCTACACCTCTCATGCCTCCGCGCGCCACAAATATGTCTCCTTTCTTCAGAGGTCTGTATGCCTCCAGGAAGTATGGCTTGAGATACACCTCAAACAAGTTTCTAAAAACAGATATAACACACATAGCCACACCATTCACTTAAAAACAACTAATCCCCATTTCAAAATGAGATGGAGGTTAAATACTCGTTCTACTAAAATTAAACGGCATTTGCCTATTCATCTCGCATTTGTTTTGCATGGCAAATGGAAACAGCACATGATTAATTATCATACATGAATTTCATGAGAGTATATAAATGGTCATGATTAACAAAACCTGAGTGTACATAAAAGCCCTACAAAAAATATTTGTATGACGACGTTTTATCATACAACACTGTGACAGGAAGTTGAGTAGCAACCGAAGAAACCATCCTGCTTACCCTGTTAATCCTTCAATTGTATCGTCTATGGGTAACACATGGATCCTTTGTCCGTATTTAATATCGGGACACGGCTGAATGCTAAAATGGCAAAACAAACAATGCAAGCTATAAAAACAGTTCTAGTCTAACAACAAACATCAGCAAGGACTGGAGTAAGCGGATTCGTCTAGCCTTACCTGACTATGTCACCTAATCGCACTCGTAGATTGTTCCTCACACATCGATTCATTCTTATCTTATCCTGTAATACTGTGTCATCAGACAAAACCAAACACACCGTTTCCTTGCGACGTTTTCCTTTCAGCAGAACTGTGTCACCTCTGAACAACTGAAGTTCATCCATCTTTGCCTGTGATGCAAAGGAAATAATCAAAAAACTGCCCACAGATTTTTTATAACCAAGAACCTAGGGCAAAAAAATTAGCAACTACCTGTGACAATGAGACGACTGAATTGTCATCATTGATGGCCTCTTCTACCAGCAGTCGATTGGGCTTGCTTTTAGTACGCAGTATTGCTGTAGCTAAATCTTCGTCCTTCTTGCTGCTAGTAAAGTAAAAGTTGATCTTATATAACTCTTTATTATTATTACTAATAATAATTGTTAAATTTAATTATTATTATTGAGATCAGGAGGATGGATGGATTATTTATTATTATTCTGGTAATAAATCTTACGACTCGTCGTTACAAGTTTTAAAGATTTGAAATAAATAATTGTTACATGCATGATGATACAAATCATAATAAGCTACTAGCCTAGTGGTAAATTTATTTATATGATTGATTAATAATATAATCGATTAAAAAAAATGTAACTTTTTATTATTAATAATTTATTTAATTAATTATTATTATTTTATTTATATCATCATCATCATCATCAATTCATTCATCTGATTCTCAGTAATAGTAGATGATAGAATAACTAAAGCTCACTCAAAGTCAATCAACAATAACAACACAATACAGTCGTGTTCACCTATAACATTACTGCTGTGCTATGCAAAATATGCAGTGATACTTACTTGTCTGCCATTTGTATGTTGATTTGTACACGTGTAGTTCGTCTGAAATTTTGAGCTAGAGTGACTATTATGTACAACAATGAGAAGAAAGAATTGAAGAATACAGCTTTGCGTAA
Organism: Cryptosula pallasiana; assembly: GCA_945261195.1. Taxonomy (NCBI): domain Eukaryota; kingdom Metazoa; phylum Bryozoa; class Gymnolaemata; order Cheilostomatida; family Cryptosulidae; genus Cryptosula; species Cryptosula pallasiana. The sequence goes on from OX183139.1 coordinate 18,956,735, forward strand.
AACGTCATCAACTTTTGTGTCCTTAAAAGCAATCACAAAAACAAGTTTCATATTTCTATTTAGCTAAAAATGATGGAAAAACTTTGTGAATTAATTAAATTTTTTAAATGAAACAAAGAAAATATTATTGAACAGTTAATTTTTTTGGGTGCATTTGTTTACAGGAGAGATGTGTTTGAATAAATGCATATTAGTAGCTTTATGTCTATTATTTTGGATCAAAGAGAGTAGATAAACTACACTCTTTGCTACAGTTTTGGACATGGATGAAGCATAGAATCAAAGAGAATAGTTGGGAAGAGCATGCAGCGCGGCGATTTCTGTATCAAAGGGAAATTGTCTGCTCCTGTTTTTGGTTAACCTAATAGTAGTTATGATCTTTTGCTGTATTTCGTTCTTATTATAAATGTACATCAACCTCATTCCATATTTTGTCAATTGAACAATCCTCAACAATACTTATTTGAGTTGCACTTCATTCTTCATTGATTCAAATGTCATTCCATATTCTGTCAACTAAGCAATCCTCAGCCACCGTTGTTTGAGCTCCATAAATGCATAATAATGCTGATTGAGACAGATAAATCAGAGAAGAAAAGGCAAGTGATAGAGGATTGAAACATTTATATTTGTCAACTAAAATAAATTTGCTTATATGTAAACAAACTTACACAAAATGAACAATAAAATTACAACAACAAAAAAACATAAAATAGACTCGTAATCACAGTAATAAAATTAAATGAATGAACATAGCATGCAGTCTCAAACTTGTTGGAGATGGGTTACAGTCACACAGTTGATCATCACCTCACTCATTTCCAGATGTCAGTTGTATATGTTCCAGAGAACAGTTCCTGACACCGATTATGTTATGTTACCCTAGAAACATAGGAGAGATATGCTACAGTACAAACAATGGCATAGAATTTTCAAGACAATAGATTCAAATATTTTCGACTTTTTCTTTTACTTAAAGATTCTGTAAGATCTCAATTAAAAAGTCGTAAACAATGATGAAAACGGATGTTGAGAAATATCTCTAGAAGATTAGATCTGGAATCAAAAACGCAAGAGGGGGACCTGTTCGCAGTGGCTTCCAGCATTGCAGTTGAAAGCAATGTTTTCACATTTGTTCCACAGATTTATCACAGATTCTGGAGGAGTTGTCAACTCTTCCAGAGCAAGCAATAACAAGCAGCATACTACGTACACAGTCTCCTGGTTTAGCAAGACATGCTCTTTTTGTTGTAGATGATGAATACTGCTGTGCAAGTGTGAATTAACCAATAATGTAATCTCTGATCAAACATTGATTGCATATTTAAATCTATTCTCACAAGTAGGCACAAAGCACAACTGAATTTAGCGAGGAGAGCTATCATGAGAAATAAAAGTGTTGAAAAACATTAGTTACTTACCTCCGGAACTTTTCTCTTTGGTGCTGACCTCTGACATTCAATAGAAGGCAACTGATTTGCCAATCCGCTGAAAAGTGTTGGTACAGCATTCCACTTGGGCATATTTTGGTCATCATTAGTTAACTGAGAGTGCTCAAAGTGATCAGAGCATAATCTCTAAAACGATTTGCAAGACTCTGCTGTACGAAGGGGACACAATTGGAGAAAAACCTGCGCCTCCTAGCCTGGCAATCAAGACTTCGTATTGCCAATTAGGACATCATATGGCTTTCAAATGAGCATCATCTTATCACAAACAGGTGCAACAATCCATTTTTGAGAATTAATAATTAGATAATACTTACACAATTTACATGAGCTTTGTGTGCAGATACACCATCTAAATAATGCTGGGCACGGCAATTGATGATCCAACGTTTACACCTGGAATGATAACAATAATGTTACACCACAAAGATCATTATTGAAATCCAAGTTTTTACTTCAATTAATAGGTGAAAGTGAACAGAAGAATGGAATCGTTGTTTCCAAAAAAGCATACCTTTCTTCATTCTTCGGAGAGCGAAAAAAGTCGATCCCAGCGAGCCCAAAAAAAGCCACTACAACTTGGCGCAGAACATATTACTCGGCTATGACGAGTCAATGTTCTTAGCTGCTGCTTCGGTGAAGAACTCATCTTCTTTGAGCAAACTCTCTACAACAATGCATGAAGATTTAGACCTGAGGCGGCTAATAGAAGATCTTTATTATAATTATTACACAATCTCTACTACAGCAAAACATATTAAAGTCATAACAATAATAATAACAAAAACAGTCATAATAACAATCGCATAAAAAACAAAAGTTAGTACCATGCATTGTTACAGTCAATGCATGCTACTAGCTTTTTATTAATAATAATTGTTCTTACAAAACTTTAAAAGCAGAAGACAGGAACTACAAACTGATTAATTAATAAATAATAAACCTAATAACAAGTTTAAAACACAATAAAATTAATAATAATAATTAATATATAATAATATTATTAATTATTATTATAATCTTATTATAATCAATAAAAAAAATAATAGCATTCATATAATTACTAAATAATAATAATAGTTCCAGATAATAAAGTAGGCCCCCCTAATAATGACAATAATAATAATGATAATGAATTTGATTGACTCACCATCAAAAAATTAATAGTTATTATTATCATCATTGATTGTTTGTAATAATAATAATAATATATAAATAATATATATTATTATTATCATTATTATTATTATTATTATTACTATTTATCATAACAATAATAATATAATAATTATTATTACTTATTATTACAAATGGTAACACTATAAATAATTATTATAATAATAATTATAATAACAAAAAAATTATAATGATAATAATAAATTATTCAACTACTACTATTATTATTAATTAATAAATAAATAAATGATATGATGATAATTATTTTTTATTTATGATAATAATACATTGTAAACTACTTTTTTGCATTATTATTGTGCATCAGCAGAAACATACATGTAAGTGCCTACCTTTTAGGGGGTGAAACCAGAGAGAAAGGGGGGAGAGGGAGGAGAGAGTCGAAACGAAGCAAGATTTATGGATGATTTACTTCAAAGTTTTGCAAGGGATTAGAGAACCACCTTTCTAAATAAAAATATGGCTGTTAAATCAATTGACATAAAAACAAATTCTAAAAAAAATCATAATAACTTCATTCTACGTCAATGGTGGTTCACCAAAAACAAGGGACACAACTTCAAAAACAAAACTGTACTTTGAATTTGCGTCCCTTAGTTTTGGTTAACCACTGTGCGCTAGATTACTATAAGCTATATAGACGCTGCTTACTCTTCCCAACTATTCTCTTTGATAGAATTACCACACAACCGAACTTCTACCGACTTCTTTTATAGTTTATGTGCTATGGCCTCTTAGTCACGATCTAAGAAGAGCATAATAATTGGTCATATGATAACCATTCCGTAACAACAATTATTATTAGTTATAAATGATATTATAAGCGATGGCTGGTGTTCGAGGTAAATACCATGAAATTGTATGTTTTTCTGCATTAGCCCTGCAATTAATTAATTATTATTACTACTATAAATAATAATAATTATTATTATTATTTTAATAATTATTATTTATTATTATTTACTTATTTTTATTATTATTATATTTATAATGATAATAATAAAAAAAACATTGTTATTATGTATTACTATTATTATTTTTTGGTATTATTATTATTATTTATAATAATTATTTATTAATAATAATTGTTGTTTATTATTTAATAAATAATTTATATTAATTATAATAATTATTATTTAATAATAAGTAAGTAAGATAGATGATGATTATTGATTATCAATCACCATCATCTATGATAAATAATAATTACTACTACTACTGCTATCAATAATATTATATATATATATATATTATTATTATTATTATAATATTATTTATTACTACTACTAACAACACAGCACAGCAGTAAGTACAGTACTACTAAGTCTAGTAGTAGTAGTGTTGATTTATTATTATAATAATTAATAACAAATAATAATACTAGTAGCAATCATAATTTAATAATCATATATATCAATCATTAAAATAATACTAGTGATTATTAAATTAAGTATTGAATTTGATTATTATTTATAATAATAATAATAACTAACGATCATTATTATTATTATTATGTAGTAATAATCATAATAATAATGATGATGATTATTATTATTTTATTATTACGATTATCAATTATTATTATCATTATAATTTAAATCTATTATGATTAATATGAAAGAAAGTAATAGTTGCAGTTGAAGTTGTTGTTAGTAATGATAATAATAATGAATGATATGTGTGTATTACTTCCAATCCAGAAATGTTTACAGAAAAATACACAACATACAGTGGTAAAAAATTGGCTGTAAAAATTTGTTGCATAAAAAAGCTCCCCAGGAAAGCAACAATAATGAAAGAAAAAGTTGATATTACATGGATTTTTAAAAGAACAAAATCTAACTAAAGAGATACTTGGGGTTTCGTAGAACGTTCTTATCGCATTTAGTAGTGCGCGATTTTGGTATAAATATGTTTGATGTGCTGAGGCGACGAGAAAAGCGTACACCATCTGGCCTTTTTGGAATGAGCTGGTGTAGGGTGTGTGTGTGGTATCGTTTTTGACTTTAGTGGCATACTTTTTACAAATGTTGTTCAAGTTTTTACATATCGTCTGCAGATCAGCTGCTGCCAGCCATTGTTGGTAGTGCTCAAGCTCTGGTAATATAATTCTACGAGCCAACTTCTGAGAGCTTTCTAGTTCCTCTTGCTGACTGGAAGTGGTGTATTGGTCCCAGGCACCAGCGGTATGTGTCAGTGTGGGTATAATCTGGGATTTGTACAACATAACAAGGCTTTCTCGATTCACACCAGATTTCCTTAGCATCAACAAATCAGGGCATTTCTTATTAGCAGCTTTCTTGATAGAGGTGATGCGGCAGCCGAAGTTGAGATGGTTACCTATCACCACACCAAGTAACTTAGCCTGGTTTTCTGTTTCTACATGGTGTGTGTTGTTGATGGTATATGTGTCTGACATAGTTAATGTTTTCTTGAGAGAAATGTTGAGCACTTTGGTCTTCGATGCATTGAGCATCATTTGATTGCTAGTTGACCAATTAGAGCATTCGTTGATTAGCTGTTGTCCATTGCTTGGTGGTCTGAAGTGGATCTCCATGGGTGTGCAGCATACGTCATCAGCGTCCCTAGAGCTGAGAGGGAAGAGGGACGTCGTGTCGTCTGCGTATTTAACCACTGAACCACTGCTGAATTGTAACGAGTCCACAAACGCTAGAGTGGGGCCAAGCAAGGTATCCTGCGGAACTCCAACGTCGCATTTTGTTGTGTGGGAGCGCACCCCATGAGGTCTCAGAGACACACTTTGTGTGCGGTCACTTAGATAGTTTGATATCAGTGATGCCATCATTGCAAGTATTTTGAAACATCTCAGCTTATGGATCAGCAAGTCATGCTGCATCATATTGGATGCCGTACTGAAGTCATAGAGTATGAGCCGAGTGCCAAAATTCTTATCATCATCCAGGAAATCGGCCTGTGGGGCAGAGATACCAGAGCATCAGTGCAGCCTACACCATCCAGGTAAGCAAACTGACTGCGTTGTATTTTAGGCAGCAACTGGGCTCTCAGTGCTTTATTGATATAGTTCTCAATTACATTCCCAACATGCCAAAGAAGGGAAATTGGCCTATAGTCTTAAGCTGTGGCTGGCGAGGTGTAGTAGTAGTTGTTAGTTGGTTGGTTTGTTATTAGTAGCAGTAGCATGGCAAAATATTCTAATTGTTTCAAAAGAAGAAAAAAATGATGTTAGCACTGATGGTAGCCAGTCACAACAGTGGTTATGATTATTTATTTACTACTACTTACCACTGCTGCAACACTACTATCTCTCTAATTTTAGTTTATTATTTACCTCAAGATTTTACCTCAATAATAGTAGTAGACACTCTAGCAGTTCCCCTAGGGCATAAAATTGAGCGCTTCTTATATTGTTTGTATTAAAGAGACTAGTAGTTGTATGTGAGTCCAGTATTTGGCTGTTTTGGGGTTGTTTATGAACGGGCCTTATCCTCATATCTCAGACAGTATGAGGCAGAAAACTGTTGTGGTACAGCTGTATGGAAGCATAGATGGATGTCGGCTCACCTCTGGAGGCTGCCTTGGTTGTTACAGTAGTGTGGGATCTATCATTTATTATCTCATCGAATGCCATGGATAGAGTGTCATGCTGTTCTTCACTAGAAAGTACTTTTATCGCAAACGTCAGACAGTGGTTTTTTTTCTCCTGTCTTGAAGTGTCTGTTAGCCTAGTTGAGCTTGTGCTTCTGTGACGCCGTGTCTACCCTTTATGTTTTTGATGAAGCTGATTGCCTGGTTTTAAACAATTTAAAGTATTTCACTGGTGACTTTGTGAGTTGGATCTCACAAGAAATCGAAATATTCAAGTTTTGGTCTGCAGAGGCTGTTTTAAGCCAGCAACTTAGCTTTTTCTGGAGCTCCGTGGAGTTAGATTTAATACAACCTAGGGTTTTGTTGGCGCTGCTTATTTTCCTATCAATATGCTTCTCAAACTTCGGATTAGATTGCCTGGTCACACCAAGATAACTAGTCTCGTTGACATACTTTAGAGCAGAACCACCAATAGTGTGGTTGGGATTTGTTTGTGGATCTTTGCCATGGGATATTATTACCTCGCACTTCTCCTTGTTAAAAGGCATTTTGTTTTTTGTGGATTACCGATGTAACAGGTTGATGTTATTTTAAAAGCACTCTTCATCACATTCATTGTAGGTAACGGCTTATATAATTGTGTCATCAGCGTGAAGATTAACTAAATTGTTCTGGACAAGTCGTTGATGTAGCCTTAGAATAGTGTTGATCCCAAAACCAAACCCTGGGGTACACCTGAGGTTACTTGGAGCTTTGATGACAGTGTGTTCTTGAGAGCAACTCGTTGTGTTCTTCCTTTTAGAAAATCTTGGATTCAATTAGCAAGTTTTGGATTCACAGCTGGGAGCTTTTGTATTTTTTCCATCAGCATTTTTTGTGATACTTTTTCAAAAGCTTTTTTAAAATCAAACACAACTGCATGAGTCATGAAAGACTGTTCGACAGCTTCTTCCAAGTCGTGGTAGGTAGCACAGAGCTGGGTCTCACAAGAGAGCCCTCTCCTGAAGCCATGTTAACGGTTGTGTAAGACAAGATCTTGTTCAGATGATGAAGAACAATTTGCTCCATGATTTTGCACGGTATGTTTGTTGGAGAGATTGGCCTGTAGTTAGACGGTTCATCTTTTGAGCCTATTTTGTGTATTGTTGACTGTTATTATTTATTATTAATAATAAGTTTTATTACTGTTTTAAATGTTCATTGAAATTGAATAACGATTAATAATAATCAGCAATGTAAAGAAATACACGATAGCCAACATTTATTTATTCTTTTTGTTTATATATATTTAAATCATTAATGTTAATCAATTAGTATTAAGATGTGATAATTGTTGTCAACTGTTATTAATTCGGTGGTTTTTATTATTGATAATTATTATTACATTCGCATCACAAGAATAATCATTATTATTATTATTATTATTACAGCCATCAAAATGGGCTATAATAAATTACCATCAATCATAAACGATAACTGATAGTAGTAGTAGTAGTAGTAGTAGTGAGTAGCAACTAAAAATAAAAATTCTGATTATTCAATAAAATTATAGTAAAAGCAAGATCTAGAAGCTTGATTTTAACCAGGACCAAAAATTGACACCATCATCATTATTTTGTTGTTTATCTCTGCTACTTTTTTGTGCATGTCATCCTGCTAATTAACTTTCTTCATATCATGCAGCACGGAAGAAAAATAAAACCTTCCCCCTGCTGCTGGCCTTTCCTATAATGCTATTGATGATACCAATGTCGTTCTTATGTCATTATACTGATGACACCTTTACACCCCGAAAACATATATAATAACTAATTATCTTTATGTGTGCATCATATGTATGTATTTGCTTGATTCCTCTTCTGACCAATGGCGATAACATAAAGAGTGATCCGAACAATGGAAGATGTCCTTATTTGTGTGGCAAAATGTAGAATAATTTTTCTGAAAATTTTCTTTAGTATACAGGGTTGCAGTTGCATTCATATTGAAGACTGAAAAGGCCAATTATACTCGCCTATTCCTGCTGCATTGTATACAGCTTGATGGTCACATAACTCATGCAACCTGACAGGCTTCAAGAATATTGGGTTCTAGCAAAATGCAATGTGAGCAAAACAAACCAAAAACCCAAAGCAAACTGCTTTGCGCATTGATTGGCACAATGAATGGCCTAATCAAGTTTTTTACTTGCATCTCGCGAGAGTTCATGTGTCATCTGTTTACAGCCAAAAACTTGCCTGACTGCTATGGCTCTGCAACATTTCCCTACTTTCATAGCCATCAAATCATTCTGTACTGCAATGTTGGCGACTATCCTGAATTACTCTGACTTTTGTGTTGAGTTTGATAGTTTATTTTCTCTGACTGAAAAGGTGGTTGTTGTATGACAATTGAAATAATATGAAGTAGAGAGCTCAGGCTGCACAATTTCGGGTGTTTACGTGTACATTACCCACTAATGGTTGAGAGTTATTGAGGCCTCATCGATGAGTACGGTGTAATAGAATTTCATTGGAGCCATTGACAGTGAATTTTTACATTTTCTATGGCAGCACTTAGCTGAAACAATCCCGCTGCACCTTTTCATAGAAAGAAAATCACGATGATGTTGCCGGCGGCTATATTTATTATTTGCCACACAATAAATTTCCTGAATTGAAATGGGAGAATGAAACTGTGGTATTTTGCTCCATTGAGAGAGCGTTGTATCACTGTTGGTTTGTACATCAAGTCAAGATCATGTCTCTTTTTCAAAGATTCTTCCTAACTTTATTTTCACTTCGCATTGTTGGGCCCAAATTGCCCATTGCCACCATTGAAATATAAATTTATCTTTCACTGATTACCTGTATCAAGGTTTTTTAGATGCTTGAGGATGGGGTTTACGGATTCGCTTATTTAATCCATACACATAGCCTGGAAACAATCTGTCTTCAAACAGGAAGTGCCATTTCAAATAACATGAATAACTGCAACTGCTAATGTAGGACTCACAATAATATTATTAAAATTATGTACTGACAACTCTAAATTATAATGCAATATTACATCTCATGAAATCATAAAGAGCTTCAATCTGAGAATCCACCACTTTATAACAACAAAGACAAACAATGTATGCAAAAACAACCAGTATATAGCAATAAGTCTAAACACGCCTAATAAAGTAGCCACAAATTTCTTTAGTCATTGTTATGCGCATCAAGCATGCAAGGTCTGAAAACAATTCTTTAAAAACTAAAATTCTGTCTTGCTGTGCATAGTCTACCTATGCCAGTTTATACCGCTCATTTCTATCGCTCTCAAAGGTGCAGTCTTGTCAGCTAGCATATTGATAAACCAAACATATTGATTGGCTTGACCAAGAAAGTTCCTAACAGCTGTGACATTTGTAGGTGGAGGAAAATCATTTGTTTTCTAGATCCTTGATTCAGCACTGATATATCCAAAATTCAACACATTCAATGCTTAACCTGCCTTTAGCTTTATTCAGTGTCATACTATCATATTTGATTGCTTTCAGCACTAGTTTCAAGATCTTTCTAGGCTCCTCCAGTCTTTCCTTGAGTACCAATATGTCACTTATGTGAAATATAACCTTGTCTATGCCACTGAGCATTCTGTTCATTTTTGCACAGAATATTTCTGAAGTACTGTAGAGTTGTGGTGCGTCTTTCATACATCTTCTTACATATCTTTTTTTATGTATGAGAGATGTGGGTAATCTTTTCAATTCTTGGTTGAGTGGTATCTGGAGAGACCGGCTGTTAGCATCGATCTTTCAAAAAACTGATCTAATCTCCAGGCTGACGAGACTGCTCTCAACTGTGGCCATGGGGTGTATCTCTCTCATCACACACATGTACCTATGTAACTGAGTAAAATCTTCACATATTCTTACATTATCTGAACTTGCTTTTGACACAACAGTTATTGGTGAGACCCATGATGTTACATCATGGACAGGTGGTATAACCCGATCGTCGACCATCTGATCTAGAGCTTATTCAGCTTTTTTATTAAGAGGGAAAGTTATCGGTGTTGTTATGGGATTGCATCCTCTTTTAGGAATACTGAGCACTTCACTATTTTGTTAAGGCCTCTGAACAGCTCCCTGTCTAAAATGAACTGTGTCACATCATCGCTTTTAGAGCAACTGAGGATTTTCACATGTTTTTCTCTTCAGGAGGGGTGTCTGCGGGTTTTCACCTACATAAATATCTTCATGCGCAAAATTCACTCACTTGCTTTCTGCCTTTCCGTATTTGATTACTACTAAAACATTTCATTAAAGCTTTATCTGGCATATAGAGCTTTTTGTTGATATGTCATACTCAGGGTTGTAGTGGCAACTGAAGTTTTACCCCAACTGTCTCATTGCTGTCAGTAGGCGATCGTTGGCGTACGCACCAGGCACAGCTGGGGGGTTTGGGGGGGCGCTGTAAGCCCCCCCAACGGGGTCCGGGGCGGAGCCCCGGCCGCCAGAGCATTTTATGCATTTCCAAGGTTGCAGAAGGCTCAAAACAGGACAAGACAGATGCATTGAACTTGTTACGTTGAACAGAAACTTTTCAAAAATTGAACTGTTCAATAAATATTTTTGACTATTTTGCTGACAATACAACATCAATCTGCAAATTTTTACTGCGGAGAAATAAAATTAAATATTGCAAGCATATACCAAAGTATGAAAGTTTTTTGCTTAAATTCAAATATTCGTCTATGTCTTGTCACATTAATAACAAGCTAACAAGTAAAACAAACTTGTTATATTACTAACATAAAATTTGGTGTAGTACATTATCTATCACTCGAGACAAATAACTCTAGGTATGTAAGATGTGCATACCTGCATTTATTCAGATCATAAATTACTGTAAAGAGTTGGTTGTTATGTCAGAATCGCAAAACCCAATAGACCTGCTAAAATAAAGCCTGTCTCACATACATTTGTAAGTGCTCGCAGACTGTCGTTCGACTGTGTGCGATACATGTTCACAAAAATTATGATCGCAAGAATTATAATCACCCTCTTGAGTGGGAGTTAATAAAATCCTGAAGCCTGCTTTCACTGACCGACCAAGGAATAAAATCACTAATGAATTATTGTTGTTCAATGACACCGATCTATTTATTACTTTTGATTTTATTATGATGTTACTCATATTATTGTTGCATATTATTTTATAATTTTGAATTTAATTTATAACCATTTTTCAATGATGCATTATTTTTTGTTCTGCCATTGTCTTCATACATAACTTTTGAATCTCAATTTATAATAATATAATTATTATGCTATTACATAAACGTTTACAGAAAGTATATATGTTTAAAAATTTAAATCAAATATCATAATATTTCACTTGGAAAAGAAATAATAAATAATAATAAGTAACATTAAAAATTATAACAATAATAATTTTATTGTTTGTTATAACTTTTTGATGGCACTCATGTTTACATGAATAGCCTTGATCTAACTGTGGGTTTTGAGAAAGAAGGCAAGAAAACCGTACTTTGTTGTATGACGTCGCAGGAATGTTTGCCCGGCTGAACTATCTTGCGAGCTTCTACGACAGCATGCGCTGTCGTACGAGCTGTGCAAATTCTGAGTTCACATAGATCACAAGCACTCGTACGCTGTTCTGTGATGGCTTGCGAGCACTTACGACATGTATGTGAACCAGGCTTAAAACACTCGGCTTCGTATATACTGATTCATACACTGTTTTGGTTTATCGTTTAACTGGACAACAGCTGACTACATCTGGTCATAGACTGGAAAATTACATCTTTCCATAAATGTCCAATAAGTCAAATCAAACCACACCATGTTAGACAGTTTATAAAAATTGATTTGAGAAAGTCAGTAAAGCCAGTGCAACTGGGGCAGTTGGAGCATGGAATATAACAAAATAGATGAAATTGCACCAAGAATTCTAGAAAATGTTGGATGTCTCTGCAGAACTATGATTGATTCAACCAGAGGCAAAGATAGTAATGAAACAAAAAAAACTTTAAACTTGTCTCCTCCACTTTTCCTGGTAAGAGAGATTTATGGAAAACACTCAATTAGCAAATTGATGATACATTCATCTTCTTCAGTGAGTGTTTATTTACTTTTCTCTATCAAAAATCTTTCATTATGTCTACTTCTTCCTCAAAATATCAAGCAATTTGATATAATGTTCTGCCTTCTCACAATAACAAGTATTACCTTCATTGTCATTAAATTATTATTGTTCAAACTTATCAACAACAACCATCATGCACTTTTCAATTGTTTTTTTGAAAACAACTATTGTCATCCTCAAAGATGAAAGAGAGTGACGATATGTAATAGCAAGAAAAAAATTACTTATAAATAATATCAAAAAACCAAAAAAATATTAGTCTCTAAAAATAGCTGTTTCAATCTTGAAATTGTCATTATTAACATTGAAATCATAATAATTTAAAAAAAATAAAAAACAGCACATAATAATCATAATAACAATCATTAATGATAGTGAGACTGATGTTAAAAATAATATAAGAATAATAATGATAATCACCATCTCTATTATTATTATTTATAAAAAAAAAAATAATTAACTACAATAATGACAATCACCAATAATAATACTACCATGAAATTATTCATATATAATAAGGGGTTTCTCTTAAACTATTATCACAATAATCACCATCATATAAATAATTAATAGGCATAACATATTCAATTCATTCATTGACACATCAACTAATATTAAACTAACATCTCGCTGTTATTGATTGATAATGATTATTTTAACATAAGTATAATTAATAATAATAATAAATATTGTTAGTAAAGTAATTAATAATAATAATAATAATAATCTATTATTAATAATAATAAGAAAAATTGAAGATATAAATAAATATTTATTTTTAATTATTATGATAAAATTGTCACTCCTGAAACAAAATCTTATTCATTCTCTCTACTTCACTGTGTTTTTTCCAATCTTTGGAAGGTGCCTGCACTGAATGGAGCTGCCCTTCTATGCATGCTTTGCCAACAAAATAGTGAGCCAAAATTATAAAATTGTTTTTATTGTTAACCAAAGTTTTAACCAAATGTAAGTTAGTTGTTGGGCGACTATGCACTCCACCCTCAGTGACAAATGGTTCATAACAACCTGAAGGTCGAATGTGTGTCAAGTTTTTAGTAGACCAAATTCTTTCCAGAAAAAGTTATCAAAAAAGGCTAGTAAACATGCTACTCCACCAACGATAGAACACCGAGCAAAAGTATGGGGATTCCCAATATCGCAACGGGGAAAGCCGATGCCCCAACGACCGTTGGGGTTGTGTCTCCTTGTCAAATCTTTACCAGGACGCCGTTGGGGATCGTTGGGGTGCCACTACATCCCTGGTCATACTTCTCTAGTCAGTGCTGTTTCCCACAAACACTAAAAGCAGCATCTGTTTATGGTTTGAAGTGAATTGCTTATCCTTTCTTCTATTTTGTGTCAGCCTTGATTGTTAAATACCATGACCAAGTTTCAATGGGATCAACCAGCTTTATTTCTGCTAGATAAATCTCTTCCGGAAACTAATAAAGGTAATGGGGCTTGTGCGCGCAGGAATAACTGCACCTCAACTTGGGGGGAGGAGGCTGCTGGACATTACATTTTGCGCTAACCACCCAAGGGGCCGATTACCCCCTGGTTACTAAAACAGGAAGGCATCCTAATAATGCACATCTGGGACAACAATCGTGGGTGAAAACACCATTGCCCCCGAGACCGAGGTTGACATCTGTGGGAATCTGGGGTGTCCAAACCTTGCAATTAATTTCCCTATTTAGAATCTAAGGATATTGGAGATTTTGCCTTTATCTGGTTTAGTTTTCTGTTATACCAGTGATGATACAAAAATAAACCAAAAAAAAGATTTTGAAGTCAAAATGTCTTACATTATTTTTGGATTTTTCTGTTACTGGTATCATTCGCAAGATGCTCTCATTCTATCTCCCTTATGAGTCCTACTTTGGATGAATCCTGCTTCGGTTTCATCTGATGTGTTTAACAGTTTTATAGTTTCACTGTGTGATCTGATTACCTGACTTGCGGTTTAAGAGTTTAAGAGTTCATTGAAGTTATGTACTTCATCCAGAACTGTGGAGTCTGCCTATGCCACAAAGTACTGCATTGCGCGCCTTCGGTATTTTCAGGGGATTTTTGGTTTAATGTGTCTTATTAGGGTTCCATTTATTTCGGTTGCATTGTAAATGCTTATTACTGTTTGCCTTTAGCGTCCCTGCTGTGGTTATTCACTAATCACTTGTATTGCTGGCTTAGAAAGTGTATTTCCCTGTTGACTCCCTCCTTCACATCACATGAATCGTTCTTCTGCTGCAGAGAGAACCGTCTAATCTATCATATGATCAGTTGTCTCATAGCTGAAGGTTTTACATAGCGGTACAACCCTGCACCGATATGTTTGTGTTGTGCTCATCAGTTGCTTGTATATTGTTGCACTTTTCACAATGCTATGATTCATCCTGATCAAAATAAACACACTTGGTTGTGTAGCTGTCTTTTTCCATCTTGGTTCTTGGCCAATTTTGTATTTAGTGTGCAGGACTGTAACACACTGTCTCCAAGCAAACCATATCTAGGTCATCCTAATTTTATCAACGGATTAATTTCTTTCGCAATGCAATCTTTTTCTTCCACCATATTCAGTCTTCTTTCTCCTTTCTCGATATATCATAGCGATATATTATTAGTAAGAATAATAATATTTCACATAAGTTCGTTATTCTGTTATTATTGTAAATTACCGAGACTGACAAATGATTATATTCTATAGATAACTAATTTATTTTATTTTATTGCATTTTTACACTTTTTACAAAAAAACTATTTATGTTTCTCCATTCAAATTAATAATTGGCAGCAGCAGGCGGTTAGTGTAATTGGTTCTGATATAATTCTGTGATGTCTTAATTATTTTTATTTAATAAATATTTTGTTTGTTTTTGAGCGATAAATCTCAGTTAAGGCAACCCTGTTTATCGGTGTCTGTTTTGATTTGTTCATTTTTGTGATCATGAAAACTTCTAATGATTTACATTCGCTATTGCCACTACAACTTACCATTGTCACTACAACTTACTATTGTCGCTACAACTTACCATTGTCGCTACAACTTACCATTGTCACTACAACTTACCATTGTCGCTACTACTTACCATTGTCGCTACAACTTACCATTGTCGCTACTACTTACTATTGTCGCTACAACTTACTATTGTCGCTACAACTTACTATTGTCGCTACTACTTACTATTGTCGCTACAACTTACCATTGTCGCTACAACTTACTATTGTCGCTACTACTTACTATTGTCGCTACAACTTACCATTGCCACTACAACTTACCATTGTCACTACTACTTACCGCGCCATTATTGAATATCAGTTGAAAAATTTAACTAACTTGTTTACCTCACTATGATTGTCTCAGCACTGAATTATATAAATTTTATATAATTATTTTATTACCAATTACGGATATCAACTAGAGTTGAGAGCTATTGTATATTATTTGTTGACAATAACGGCAGTAATGTTCAGTCAGTAATACATGCTAATTCAGTTTAATATTACATAATAGTTGGTATCCTTATTTTGTATGTGTGCAGCATTTACATATATATGTGTATAGTATATACATATATATGTGTGTAGTACATACATATATATGTGTGTAGTATATACATATATATGTGTGTAGTACATACATATATATGTGTGTAGTACATACATATATATGTGTGTAGTATATACATAGATATGTGTATAGTATATACATATATAAGTGTGTAGTACATACATAGATATGTATGTAGTATATACATATATATGTGTGTAGTACATACATATATATGTGTGTAGTACATACATATATATGTGTGTAGTATATACATATATATGTGTGTAGTACATACATATATATGTGTGTAGTACATACATATATATGTGTGTAGTATATACATAGATATGTGTATAGTATATACATATATAAGTGTGTAGTACATACATATATATGTATGTACTACACACATATATATGTATGTACTACACACATATATATGTGTGTAGTACATACATATATATGTGTGTAGTACATACATATATATGTGTGTAGTATATACATAGATATGTGTATAGTATATACATATATAAGTGTGTAGTACATACATAGATATGTATATAGTAAGATCTCTGATTGTACAAGGACTCATCACTTACTGTACAATTGTTTGTATTTTATAGCAATTATTGGATTGGCGTTCATGGCTGCTGCAGGAATCACTCTGCTCGTAGTCGGCTGTGCTGTAACCAAGTAAGTAACTAGAGATAATTGGTACGCACCTTGTCATTGCATTGTGTTGGCAAAAGATTCCACTGCATCTAGAAGATTCCTCAAGTCTTTCTTTGCTCTGTGTCATTTCCTTGTGTGTTGTCTCACAACATTGCATCATTACATGATGGTTTTTGTCTAGTAGCCATTATTTGGTCGTAAACTGATGGTTTTATCTGTTTCAGTCAATGGTGGCCGATGTTTGTGATTATAAGTTACCTGCTGTGTCCCGTCCCGTCGCTGATAGCCAGAAGAACTGAGTTAGACACTGCTAGTAGTTTATTGAATGAAATTTGTCTATTCATAACAGCAGTTATAGTCACCTCAGCCTATGGCCTTCCTATACTGCTGGCTCATACACCCCTTAGTCACCCGGTGGTAAGCTTATTCCTGCACTTACTTTACCTTCACATGTGTACGTAGAATGCAGGCAACGATAATATATATACTGTTATACAAAAATTGTGAGCGTCATTGAGAAACACATGTGACACAGTGACACAGTAAATAAATTATCTCCACTATTTATATAAAATTGTTTGCTACAACCAAAGGGGTGGGACGCAGCCTCTAATCAATGGAAAGTTGCCCGTTACCTCACTCCATGTCCATATATGTAGTCGGTCAGTACATTCAGTCATATTTTTTGTTAATTGTGGTGAAATGGGGGAAAATAATTTTAAAAAAAAAAAACTGTACATCCATTTTATTGTAAATGTCATATTTTGGCACACACCCCATCCCTTCTTTGTTGGTAATGCGCAGGTATTTCCCAACAGTTTTAAAAACTAATCTCATACTTAAGCTGTGCTTCCTTTCAAATTTTGTTTCCAACAATGGGAATCGTGCCAATAAGAATACAGACGCAAGGAGGCGTGTAATTTTAAGTTAACTGATTGATTTTATTGGCTGAAAATATGAATAAACTGAGACCTTTTATTTGTTTTGAGTTATGACTCCCAAAACAAAAAGTTTTAATTTAGGTGCAAGGGTTATTATTTTCCAGCCCTTCAAGCCCCTGTTTATGTCAGAGAGGGCAATTTATACAAACTGCCGTCTTTAACATTGATGTTACACTCATGAAATTATAGATGATTTTTTTAAGTGTATGGTCACAGTATCTTAGGAAATATGTCTTTTCATCTTTTAAAAATAAAAACTTTCTTACTACTTTTATACCAATACAAACTGCTAATTTAACCCTTTGCAGGTTGCTTTTTCATTTCTACTTTGAAATTATTATGCTTCTTTTGCATGCTTTTTCACGCAGATAAACAAAGATATAATAACAAATTAAACAGCAAATCTGAAACATATCCTTGTATAAAATTCAATCTGGTAAGAAAGAAGCTTTTCCAGTAATAAGAACTGATTGAGAAAGACTGTTGCAATACATATGGTGGAAAATGTTGAACATTTAAGAGTTGTGTCCCTCTTTAGTAATTATTGTTTTCGTGAAGAGACAACTCCCACAATGTGCTAGGTCAGGATAACAAATGTCATAATGACTTTTTGTGGTCTAGTTATCAAGTTTTACACCGGTTTAGGATGTCCCCATATTTTTCTGCAATGTGTAATTTTTATTAAAATTGTTGTTATTGGACAAGTTACTGTGGAGAAGTGAAGCCACAAAAAATAAATTGTGCATAAAAATAAAATTGTTGCTGCAAAAAAATGTAAACAAGGAAATTTCAGCTTGCAAACAAGTCTAGGTTTTGTTTAAAACACTTTTCAGTGATAGACAACCTCCACAAATTTTAGTTAGAAGAAACAACTTGAGGAAAAATGATTGAAAATATATAAGTAAAACCAAATCCCACAATGCATTGTGAATAATCTCGTTTTTTTTTTATTTATGGTTGCTTACTCCATATGCAAGGCGAGTCGTCGAGTGCCATAGAAAAGTGGAGCCATGTTCCACTGTGATCTGGTTCTTTGTGAACAGCTTAGATTTTCACAATTTCTGCAATTAGACATTCTCGTAAATTCTGAACATTATAGGAATTTGTGTCCATGTCGTACCTGGTTTGCACCATCTTATGCTAGTCTGAAAACCAGGACTTTTTTCTTTGAATCTCTGCCCACAATATTTCCCTCCGTCACAGGGAAAGCTGCCCCCTTGGAATGAGATTGATTAAAATTGATTTTTATTTTTGGATGGTCTTTAGTGTCTGGATTCAAACCACTTAAAAGTTGATTTTGTTGGCACATTTCCAAATTTCAGTCGAGTCGTTTGCTATCGCAAAGGTTTTGCTGAAACCCAATAGTCAAAAAATTTTGAAATTTTTGTCATCCATGTATGTTTTCGGTCTTTTGTTAAGCAGGTATTTAAAAACATATCTGTTTATTTATAAATAATTTAAAGTGCAAAACTTGTACATGATTTCATTACCGCTTTTTTGTTATTTAGTCTTGTTGTTATTTATTGTAGATACATTGGGAAACAGCAGGTTTTGTTATTGCCGGTAACTCTGTAGTATTTATTACTATTTTCTGTTTCTTTCGCTTATTTTCTAACAATGACGATTTCTCATATTCTAGCTGGTAGAATAGATGCATCTTTTTAGCTCAGGATGTCCTTGTATTTATCTTAAAGACACCACATAATATATCTATCGTCGGCAGCAGATATTGTAAAGTATAGTTTTGTTATTTGGCAGCATCCAGCGAGGTTAGACATCTCATGCTGCCTTTGGATCAATGGGCACGTACTTGCGTACGAACTGTGTCAACTCTCCTTTTTTGTTACTAATTTATGGCTTCGCCTCACTATGTTTATTTTGTAATGTTTTCCTGTATTAAATAATGAGCTCGCAATGTTACAATAAAGTTGCTCTTTGTAGCTGTAATATTTTTTCATTTTATCTTATCAAATCATAAGAGTGTGTCATGGATTAGTTCCCCCAGCAGATCATTGGTGTGTTTGTTGTAAATTCATGCTTCACATCAACCATGAAACGGTTGAAGTACTGAATATGGCTGAATTCCACTACAATACTCCGAAAATGCCATGTTATTTTTTACTGGCATGTTCAAGGTAGGCATTTAATGCTTAAAACGAATTGGAGTTGTCCTCTCGTCTTAATGTGTGAACCTTGGTGTGCTCGTCATATTTAATTGACTTTTTAGTTAGTATTTGATGTGATATGAAGCGCAAACGCGCTATGTTTCGGCGATTTCGGCTCTATGTTCTGGTCAATTATTTTTCATAGAACAAGACTATTGTGTAGAATCATTAAAAATAGACGCGACGTTTGAAGTTGTCTGCAAAAGTTGAAGAATTTGATATGATTCTCCCAATTCCCCATGAAACCTGCTATATTGCTCCTGCCATACTTGCTATCTTTTCGAGTTTTCTTTTACCGACAAAGAGAAGACAACACTAGAAGAAGACAACCCCTCTGGCTAGCTGATCATGAAACATATATTGACAGTGAAGTTATGAGATTACGCAAACTTTTATAGATGTTCACCACTAAGTGGTTGGTAAAGACCCCATTACATGCACACATTCTCAAGTCAATGGTGCAAGCAAGCGAATGGCCAGGGTTTTCTTTGAATACAATCTCGTTAATTGCACGATTTATAGGCATGTTCAGTACATATTAAATATTGATCTTCCCTGTTTGTTCAATCGTCTCTCCACAACCTTTATTCTCAACTGTTGCTTGTATATCTGATGTAAGGGACAGTGTTCTGTGTATACCATCTAGTCCCAATGGGCCAGCTTACCAACTTGTTCTATGGGATGCCTGAAGCGATATCTGCTTTGCCGTGCTAGTCATTGGGCTTTTTTATGATAAACAAATGCTGCGACACTGTGTTGTTAATGACCTATAATACTGGTTCGTATTACAGGCATGCCTTAGATCATAATGTTTCGTTGTAACTCTGCACTAATATGCCGACAAAACCAAGCCGAAAACGTCAAACAAATACACGTTTTTGTAGAGCGGATGTCCATGTGGCATCAGCTATACTAGTAATTAAGAAATTTCATCAACTAGTAGCAGAGATGGAAATAGAATCAAAATTTTTTAATCGCTGGTGATTGAAGGGCTTGAATACAAATATAAAACATTGGATATGTATGTTTTGAGAAATGGAAACTATCCAATCGCTTAAGGAGTTTGTTTTCACTATTAAGCGGCAGCTAGTTCGGCAATGCCACCCACACCCAGTTTTCTGTCAACACAAACAGCAAGACTCTCATCTGCTGACGTTCTTGAGCGCTAAGATCACAGTTATGTTGGCAAACTGCCATGACGTCTCACCCTGCGCTGTTAATGTCATGGCAAGCAGCATATTTATGTGAGACGAAATGGTTTTCACAGGCAGACAGCATGTATTACGAGTACATCTCTAGCCTTACTCCATCATCTATGGCAGCTGACAGAGTACAAAGTGCACAGACCCTGAAAAGTTCTCGTCTGGAAGAGCCTGGCAGCTGTCATCATTTTCAGTGCAGCGCAATCAATAATACCACCTTTTCTTCACAGTTTTAGACATTTTTAAAATGAATATGGAATAAGTGCAATTATGTTGATTTTACTCAGTGATAGTAGATGATGACATCTCACTCAATTTATTGCAAAACCTGGATTTGACAAAAGCTAATCGACTTGATCATTCTGATAGTGATCGACAGCAAATTCAGCTGCCAATGCCACACGTCATTGGTCATGTCTCAAGCTGAACTATTTATAAACCAGACAGACAGAATGGCAGCGGCCATTCCAATAGAGAGCTGCTGGCGTGCATTGGAGGTTTTAGTTTTATTAAAAATAGATGAATATTGCTAGTAGTTAAGGACTCAATTATGAAGCGCGCAGTGCAACTGATATTGTTAATATTCTCCTAAGGTATGGGAACAAAAATACTAACAAAAAGAAATTACAATAGATGGATTCATCAATAGACAGCTATCAAAGGAGAGCCGACTGGAAAGTGATCAGAAACTAGATAGTGGGCCAACTTTCTATTTTGATTCCATCAACTAAACATGTGAACAAAAAGAATTCAGAGCATAACGCCAGAATTTGTAGGCCAAGTTTATGTACCAAACCATAAAGCATATCCGGAAATGTCCCCCGGGTACAAACACGGGCTACGACTCGGGAATGTACTAATACAAAAACTCAAACTGCAATCCGGCGTACAGCTCTGTTAAGTAGAAGCTAATGATTTGTATAGGTTCTGAGTATCTTAGACAATAAAATGTTACACTAGAAGTAAACGCATATAAAAGCTTACACTAGCTGGGAGGCGCACGCAGGTGGGCCAACCTCGGCAGCATCACTGGCAGCATCGATATTAAAGTGGCCCTCATGTTCATTAGTATTGATTGACAGTGTCCCTTGGTGCTGTTCATTATGGACTTAATCGTAGGTTTATACAGTGCAGTATTCATACCTCCACGCTTGCAAGATCTTTTCTTCAGATTTTGGAAGGCAGAAGCTAGATACGGTATCGGACGTGGTTAAAAGCTAATGCATAAACTAGTAAAAGATAGTGTAGAAATGATATGCTACATTACACATTGAGTGAAGTTTGTCCAATACAAAACTGTGACAGGAAAGTAAGTAGTAGATTGCGCACAAATAGCCAAAAACAGGCATCGCTACTTTGTTGGATAATAAGTTAGTTGAGTCTGTCTCAAGAGCTCAAGCGTAGAACTCCCTGCTCGGAGCTTTAGAATAAGCGTAGTCTTTCAACGGCTTGGTATCGTTGAGGGGATAACTTCCTTCGTCTTTCTTCCTTATTCTGTACACGATGAACATGACGAGTAATATGGCGCACAACAGTCCAACGATGGCGCCTCCAATGATTGCTGCAAGTAGAAAAGTTAGGTAACTAAGCAATGACTATGCCAACACCAAAGTTCAACCCAAAAGCCTGGTTATAGCCAATAGACATAGGTATGTACACTCACTGCTATTCATAACCACTCCACCAATAATTTGTTTATACTGGTTACGCAGTCAGCTAATTCAAATTTCCATAATTTGGAGAATGATTTATACTGCAGAATATTTCCATACGATGCAGACAATCCCAATTCACCGATCCAAGGAGATTTGTTATAAAGACGGAAAATTCAAATTTATGACGAAAGTTAAACGTGCACTGGAATAGTTTATAAATAGAGCTATTCAACAAGTTAACTCATTAGAACGAATGTATAAATATAAAGAAAACATGGATGCCTACTCAGGTTTCTATGCATGTATCATACCCGGAACTTTCTAGAGAGCATGACAACATCCTGTTATTTACTAGTACAATTCAAAGGCTTTTGTTCCCTCTGTTGACACACCGGAAAACTATTTGGAAAATTGCAGTAGTTTAGTTTTCTTGGTATTTCCAACAAAAATTTTCCAGAATTTCATGGAATTAAATTCATTGAATCAAAAAGGGTTTTCCTATACAATGTCGCGGCTACAATTCAACTTATTACTGAAATGACTCATGTCAGTCAAACATTCCCTAACATTATGCAAATTTGTTCAAATCTAAAATATTTTCAAAAAGGCACTCAGCGCAAAAAATACCATGGAAAAAACACTCGCGTTTGTTGGCGTTATGCCAAACACATGTACAACACATGATATCTAATATAACTAGACACACACTAAGCAAGGGGAGATAATAGCTGTACCTGCTAGTATTCCAGGATGGGAGATATAGACTCCACTTGGTGTTACCTTCTCTTTGATAATTCCACCCAAATACAAAGTTTTGCCTCCTTCGCCCACAACCTCCTTGTCCTCATCTTTCCCTGGTTCAGTAGCTAAAGTAACACAGACATCGGTGTATGAGCCAGCCTAGACAACACTTCATTCAATCAATATTATATTGCTTCCATCTCCATGACTAGTGTGGCTCTTATGGTCCATTAAAGGGCCATAAAAAGAAGCTGCGCCACAACATCACTTTGATATCGATAGTCTCAACTTGTTTTGATTGCCTTTAGTCAAGTACCATGGCCAACGGGGCATTCAATTGTGGCGAGCAATGCATAAAAGTCCTTAACGGCAAAATATTAAATAAGAAAAATATTATTCAGACAGTTCAGCTTCATCGCCAAAAAACTGCAGCTAATAATCTACTTCTCACAGCGAGCAACGCTACAGATGTCAAATTCTTGACCCTTTCTTGTGTAAACATGATCAGAGAATCATTAGGTTATGGTATGTCTAATCAATCAAAGATAATGCTCATTTTGCCTTTTGTTTATGTAATGTGTCACAGTGTTCTTATTACACGCAGGTGTGTTGATTCATGCAAACCTTGTGCATATTGCTGACCAAATGCTGACCTTAAAGTTCATATATTTACAACAAACAGCACCAATGATGTCTTACATGCTTCTTTGATCTCTGTAGTAGGTTTTGGCCCGGCTGTAGTTGTTTTTGGCTTGGCTGTAGTAGATCTCTTTGGTATCGACACTTCCTCTTTTTTAGTCGTCGGCTCGTACTCCACAATGATATCTACATCTCCATTTGGTTCATTTATTTCTACAGCGAGATAAACAACAGCTACTGGTTACATTTACCTCTCCAGGTACGGGTTACATCTTAGGAATGTCTTTTTATTTTCAAATATAAAACAGCAATGAATATAGAAGATAGCGAGTCATCTGGTATTTTAGTCGCTAGTACGAATTAACCATTTCTGATGTCAGCGTTGAGGAATTGGAAAAACTTGTTGAAGGAAAAACATACAATGTCAGAATAAAATTAACGATATTCATGAAAACGTATTCTAAACCAAACCATCCGACACAGCTGCGTGAAAGAGAGATTATGCAGTTAGTTTCGTTACAAACCAATGTGTAACCGAACAAAGGAAAACAGCTTTAAGAATGCCAACATGGAGAACTACAGCTATTTCACAATAAATAGAGCAGACGAACAAAGTAAGCCGCTGCAACAACAACCTTGACTGGCGGCCAATCCACAAAGTTAAGCGAATGACAAATCTATTGTTTTACATCAGTTCAAGTTTCAACGACTGGCGCAACTTGTCTGATTCAATCAGCTATTGTCAAACTTTTTGTCCAATACAGTAACTTCATTGAGCAGTTACAGAGAGATCGGAACTTGCGCTGTTTTGTTCTTTTGCACGTAGAGAAAGTGATTAAGCAAATACTAAGAGAACGAACTCCCTAAAGATGGCGGTCGAGCAGCCCGAGTACAATAGGCTCAATTAAATGAGAGAATAAAAGCAAGTAATTACAGCAAGCCTGTAAAATAAGCTAATGTTACTTGTTCATGAAAGAATTATATTGAAAATCAATGCACTCATACAGTAACTCGCGCACTTAACTAGCTGGTATGACGGTTCGGCCCCGGGTAAACAGCTGCTGTGTGCGCCTGCATAGCAACCACAACTTTCTGTACATAATTAAAAAAAATGCTCACCAGAACTTTATTATGTAACAAAAATATTTCATTGCGCAATTATTTAAATACAAAGTCCTGATTCCGTGGAGATTTACAATACAGGAAATGACATTTTAAAAATATAATCTGAAAGGCTCCCGTCGCTTTTTCATACATTCAGACCCCCACCAAACACTGTGCAGACATTTGCCGACGGTTTGTATAAAAATACGTCAATTATATGACGCATTATATGACGCAAAATTATCATGAACTGCAGGCGACACAATGGATAACATGCAATACCATACCTATTTTGATATCAGGTGCAGGTAAATTTATGGTTGTTGTTGAGACCTTTGCAGCCACAGTGGTGGTAGTCGGCATCACAAGATTGCTAGCTTTGTATTGGTCACAATTTTCAGGGGCTTTAGCGTACGTCTGCGTGCCATTTACTTTAGTACCGTTGTCATATGTACACCAACATAACGGCAGGACACAAAGCACGTTCGGAGAGGACCCATCCGAGCCCAGGGTAAGTTCATCCAAGACTCCACTGCCTATATAAATCAAAAGATGCAGTCAGCTTACTATATTATAAATATTTTAGAGATAAAGTGTCCATTTATATCAAGTGATCAGTTAGATTCTCTAAAGATATGCAATATTAATGCTGATTGAGCAGCGTAAGTAGATGTAATGTGACCATTGCTGTCTGATTGAGGGCTGCAATGTGCATTCTACAGGTTTTGGATATCAAAAAATTACACAGAAAAATGGACATATATAGCAAAATAATGGTTCAAATAATTTTTCTCTGGCATACATTAGCAATCATTCTGTTGAATATAAAAACAAAAAACTTCAATAGTAAATACTGTCATGATAAAGCGGTGAGAATATAAATTTTTTTTTATTGATTTCAAAGTAATATTAAATTTCATCTAATCCGTACGACAATATCTCTCCAATGATTGGTTTATAGGAATGTGTAATCCGATGACACGATTTTCCTTAAACAAATTATTTCAACATTTCTGACAAATATTCCTCATCGCAAGCGGAATTGTTTGGCCAATAGTTATCCTTGCTGATTACATAAAGTTTACACAACACACGGATTTTTAGATAAGCTTTTCTTATGATTAGACAAAAGTTTCTTGTGGGCCAATCGTATAGTTGCTAATATCGTATCAGATTATTAGGGGAAACTTGTGTACAATCTGCCTCTAGTTCGGCACCAGGCAGGCGTATAATGTAGGTATTACCATGGCACACATTAATCTGCCTTAGAGCTCAATGACATCACATTGACTGCTTCAGTGATATGAGATTATACATGAGTGATTAGGTAAGGGTTGTGTAGGCCAATGATTCAATGATGGCTACCTTGGTGCTTTCTTTATGAATCAGATCAGATAGAGAGATAACTTACTACGTACATCATACACACAATATTACCCTTTCACAGCTAAAATCATTTGTACTAGAAGTCTTTTTGTTAGTACCGTCGCTATCCATTACTATAATTAATAACTACTAAAATTATTTATTATTATTATCACCTTAATAGTTAATTATCATTATTATAGGTATCTACTATTAACATTATTTATTATTATCCTTGCCAGTTTTCAAGTCAGGTGATATAGATAAAATTCCCATCAAATTCTAACTTCACATCCATAAAAAATGACCGCAATAAACTAAAATTAATAAAAAGATACATTTTTATACAAAAAATGTATTGCAGATCATATCAATGATATCTTCACTATTCCGGGCAATATCCTCCATTTAATGCTAAATACGACTAACATACCTTCTTCTTTGTCTCCGTCTACATAGTCGCCACTTCCTGAATCGATAAAGATCTCAGGTTCGTCGTCTGTACCCGCAGGATCGCCAGAACCAGACTAGAAATCATAAAACATATATTATATAATTCAACAGCAACAACACGCCATCAACTTGTCACAATACAAAAGTTTTTGGCCTCAGGTGCGATAAGAAACAACGCGTGAAATGCCAGTCTGTCAACAGCAGATTGTATGTAAAGACCACACAAGCTTTCTCGAATTGGCTGACAGTCAAAACATTTCAAGATATGCCCTAGAGTTCCATGATGCATAGCAAAAAAAACATCCTGTTTAATTTTGAATGCCAAGGTGGTAACCATCGGACCCTAAAAATGTTTTGACAAGCCCTGTTTGTCATTTGACGTTATTGGTAGGCCTACAATTCCTATCAAACGAAAAGCTTTGCATTTCTAAGATGGCTATACCATAAAAACGTTAAAAAGTAATTAAAAAATCATTCTTCTGACAAAATAGTATAACATACAAGAAACGAAGTTAAAAGATGACTACATAATTATTTTTAAATCAGATATCAGGTTAAAACAAAAATTTGTAGTACCACACGATGATTAATGTATAGTATTACCTACTAGCAGTAGAATGTGTGTGTACTATATGAATATAATTTTAGTTCAATAATTTTACTATCAATGCACGCTACTGTTTGTGCAACAAAAATTCAGACGCAATGAAAAAAGTACAATACTAATAATAATAAACTGAAATACAACTGTTATGCTATTTAATTCATTATTAATAATTCGCTGACAATAAAACACATAATAAAAATAATGATAAATAATATTGATAATTATTACTGTATTATTACATACACATATATATTATTTGTTACAAGTACAATGTTGAGCAAGTATAAATAAAAACCATTTTATTACTTAAAGTTTTTTTGTATAAAAATGTTAATAAAATGTAATAAAATAGCTTTTATACTTGTTCAACATTCTACTTGTACACACAGCTCTTTATTTTGAATGGAACACTTTACCAGTTGAATAATTTACACATCACCCCGATATATATCATTTATTTATTATATTTACTAATCTTATCTCCGTGTGCTTACCTCAACATAAATATCATTAGCTGTTGCAGAACGGGCTAGTAGAGGGAAGGCTGATGTGATTGCAAGACAGAGTAGTAGGTACCTCGACTCCATGATAATAACAATAAATATAAAATATAGTTAATAGCAAAGTAGTACTAAATCAGTACGAGTACTGATAATAATAATAAGTAGTTGTAGTAGTAATCCAATCTCAATCCAAGGCGAATGGAATGGTGTGCTGTAAGGTGAATTAGCTTCCAGTTACTGCAGTAGCAGTTTCTCTTATAAAATTTCTTTCTAAAAACGTCATTCAAGTAGTCAAATATGCTCGCTCCGCTCACTTCAATCTTGTCAACTGATTGAACTGTCTAAGCAGAGCAGGTGCTTTGTGAGGTACTAGCAGTACTAAGCCTGTATTGACATACCGCGAAAACGAGGCTCCATAACAAAAGATCATTGTACTAGAAGGGAGACAACTCTGGACGTAGTCAGTAGCGAAGGAAAGGAGAGAACAACTACTACGGTAAACATTTCTAGTAAAATCTGACACGGCAGGGTAGTCCTATCAAAATAAAATTTTAAAACCACGCCCAGCCTAAGGGTGGCACTATGGAGTAATAGGCACCAGACCCATTCCATTCTCAGCGTTTTGGGGGGTATTTTTGGGCTATTCCAACGTCAACGTTGTACGAGGCATCACAATAACAAAAAAACTGTCTAGGGATTGCTATTAGACAGCAGTGATGTAGCTTGCTTGATAGACTTATTTATATTTGTAAGTCTTTGGCTAGAATCATTGAAGTATATTTCAGGGGATTTATCTTCCCTAATAGTTCTATTGCTGGAATGCAGTGAATCTTCTGTTGTTGACAGCTACTCCACAAATTTTTATTTAGTTCTGTCATAGAATTATCTTCCGTAAAGGACGATAACTCTATGGGTTATAGCCTGAATGCATGCAGATTTCATTGTAGGTATCAATTTATTAAAATTTAGTAAAATTTGTAGAAAACTTTTGAACTACAAAAGTTGTTAGGCAGTACAACATCCAACAATAACGGTATGTTTTTGCACATGATAATAAATCAAAAAAAGTTGTGGGGAAGTTTTACTACAAAGTCTTTTTCTTGTTACACGATCATCACTTGTCAGAGACTTGCTATCCGTTGGCACTGACTTGTACTGTTAATGCACTTAACAACCTCTGCGCAGCTAAAACATGTGGCGTAACAACATTCTACCAGAGCATCAGTTAAATCATAACCTCATCAGAATGTTGGAATTTCATACCTCTAGTTGTTTTGTAACTGTCAATGCATACATAGGCAGCCTCACACTAAAGTTGGTAAATGCTCCAAAGAATTTTTTGGTATTGCAACTGATATCACGTCGTTTTGTTCCTTGCTTGAAAAAATATAAAGTGGGAAATATACTGAATACATAAAGTGAATTTCAGTGGTTTTCATGAAATGCAATTTTAACAAAGAATCCCCATTTCTCACTGACAGATTGAACTTACGACCTCCGCATTGTTGAATTTATTCACATTAATACACCCACAACTATCATAAACATGACATCTGGCAGCAAGAACTGTGCCAGATGTCACGTAAAAAGATTTCCGAACCAAATTTTACTACACAACCTGCTAATTGTTTCAGCGCCTACTTGACACTTAAAAATTGGTAGATAATATTTTAAATGCTTCCAAAGTTTAAATCATAAATTTCAGATTTGGAGTATTATTGATTAATGTTTAGTATCACTACTAAAGATTTTTGA
Organism: Cryptosula pallasiana; assembly: GCA_945261195.1. Lineage (NCBI taxonomy): Eukaryota > Metazoa > Bryozoa > Gymnolaemata > Cheilostomatida > Cryptosulidae > Cryptosula > Cryptosula pallasiana. The sequence continues at coordinate 18,986,436 of OX183139.1, forward strand.
ACTTGTATTGGAAAAATTTCACCAGGAAGAATCCTCCTTGCGGATACTGATCTCCCACACACCGACCAAATTGGAAGCCAAACTTAGAAATGTGTTACATAAAATGTCACATCAGTGGTTATCTCTGAGCAGCAATCTTTTAGTAAAACAAACCCGCTGCCCACAAGTTTTACCATAAATCCACACGTGTTCATTTTCGTTGTTCTTCATCCTGCAGTTTGGTAATAATATTGTGGTTGGTTTGTTATACCTGTAGCGATTAGGGAATGTACTTCTACATCAGCGGTGGAGAGAATTCATATCAATTATCTAGAAACATGACAGAACTACCACAAGCAGAGTTCTAAGAATACCTACACCACTAATGTGTAACACTAAATCACAAACAAAGATTCATTTGACCAACACAGCAGTAAAACTTTAGACAAGTGAACTATGAGCAGGGTATAAAATTTAGTACATTCATTTCAGTGATTCCAATAAAAATTGAAAATTATTATTTTCATTAGATCAAATTTTAAAACAGACAACCACTAGATGATCTCTAACGTTCCATTTATATGGTATTACAATCACCAGTGTCCCTCCGATCAAAACATGTGCAACCAAATATAACAGTGATTTCTCTTATCTGCATTTGTGCAGTCAGATCTTGGCCAGAAAAAATACTTTTTAAAAATGAAAAAAAAACAGTAACGGCAGGTTAGCTCTACTATGCATAGTGTGAGAAGAAAATGAACAACTTGTAGCGCACACAGAACTTGGCTTGCATACAGTAATAGCTAAATAAACACAAGCCTCTAAGAGAATCAACTAATTTTAATGATGCAAACGTGATCAAAGTGTCATATTTCCGTGCACTTATTATAAGGGCGGGAGAAGTGATTCAAAAATACAAAATGTAAACATTATATGCATGTAAATCAAAATAATTCATCACAGACTTCTAAGTCCATTTATAATGCCTGCCCGTAGGAGGAAGTGAAATGGTGCAAGCGTTAGGTGATTCAAAAGCCTGCAGTAATGAGATGTAGCTAGCCTACGCAGTTGGTGTAATACACTCATTTATTGTTGTAACAACTCATAAGTAGATAACTGAGGCTAAAACCAAAGCCTGCTTGTAGGCAATTTCTTATTCCTAAAAAACCAGTTTCCATGAAATCTAGTCTAAGTAAGTAGCTGTAGAGATTATGTCTATTAATAAATGAGGAACCCATCATAGATTGGTTTGGGTCGAGTCTCTTTTCTTCTCTACAGTAAATCTACCTTGATATACCTTCGTTGGCTTCTTGCAAAACGTCTAGACAAACAAAAGCGGATGAAACATTTTTAGAGGAGAGTTATAAATGTAGCCCAGATATCATTTAAGAAGTGACAGGAAGTGGCTAATGAATGTCCTAGTGAAGGCACACCTAACATGTCAGACTTATAGATCACCGACTAGTTTATTTGGCATCCAATAACAATAACATTGACAAACAACGGCATCACTAAAAGTCAAGGAAATATTACCAGAATTCATGTTGTTTAGCAAGTATGTTTACCAGAACTGATAAGCGATGTAGTAAATCTAAACATTCTCTTCTTCAAAAAGAAAACTTCCAGCTATCATCATAAAATCTTTGATAGTTGAAAAACAAAAACTGAGAGAAATCCTACGGTTCACTGGGTGCCACAAGACAAGTTTTCTGAACATTTGCAATACATAGAGTTGTCCACTCTTAGCTAGAATGGGTATCATAAAACTATGGAGGAAAAACAGGCGTGTCCATCATTGGACAAAACAGACATTAATGAAATTTAAACTAATCCAAAAATTTTCTTCACAGAAAAAGGAAAATAATAGTAATTTACAAACTGTTTTTTTTAACAAAACATTTAAGTTGGTTAGAAATTCTAGTAATTAATGTAACGACACTAATCTGGTTATCTATCTTATTATCTCTCATTACTGTGCGTCAAAAAGGTTTCACATCACATAAAAGGTAATGAATGTAAATGATAAAAAGTTTTTCATGCTCTTTCACAACATCCAAAATCAGCTAACATGTCTATGATCAGCTAACATGTCTATGATCAGCTAACATGTCTATGGTCAACGATCAACACACTTCTGTAACATGTCATACAACATTCCACGATCCTTTCAACTGCACGGAGATTGGACTTGACATGGCAGGTGCTTATCACTACACACCACAGTACACATAACTGACTACCTTACACACCACAGTACACACTAGAGACTACAACACAGACTACAGTACACACTACAGTACACACTACAGTGCACACTACAGTACACACCACAGTACACACCACAGTACACACCACAGTACACACCGCAGTACACACTACAAACTACATTACACACCACAGTACACACTGCAGTACACACTACAAACTACAGTACACACCACAGTACACACCACAGTACACACTACAGTACACACCACAGTGCACACTGCAGCACACACTACAGTACACACCACAGTGCACACTACAGTACACACCACAGCACACACCACAGCGCACACCACAGCGCGCACTGCAGCACACACTACAAGCTACCACCAAGCGATACCATACTTACCGCTGACTCAAGTTTGGGGTCATGTGACAAGACCCTAGAGAAGTTAACAGCACGTGAAGGTGACTGATCGGACTCCGAACTGGCTCTCTTCCTAATACGCAAATCTTGTAGACTGTGACTCCTCAGCAGGTCCTCTGGTAGGTCGTAGGGGGTCCGATGAGTCTGCACACATATATACACACATTGTGCGCAGTAAAGGAATACTACACAAAATAATACTAAAGTTATGACCTGTAAGGTACGTGATCAGGTCAAAATAAATATCAAAATTCTTTCAGCAGTGTTTTTTTTATTAAAATAAACTTTCTGATGTCTATTTGAACATCCTGTTAGTCTGACAAACTTAAATAACATTAAAAATCAAACATACAATCTCAAAGGCAGACAAAAACATTGTAAAGGATATTACAGATGCCTTCAACATAGAGTACTGGTGACCTTTCCATCAAACAAATCATTATAGAAAAAAGTATTTTTGTGACACAATATATCGTTCTACTTCAGCAATCTTAATGAATATAAATGGTGTTCAAAACAAGCCATGGAAAAAAAAAGTCACCAATTTAAAAATTATACATCATATGAAAACAAATTTTGATAACGAGTTGATTATTTTTGGCACATTTTGTTAAGTGCTCAAACACTCTAATATATTTGGGAAAATTTAAAATGCTTTTCTCAGACCAAAAAGCTGAGTGCATGTAAAACGTGACCTACAACGTAATGCATTATTGTTGCACAATTATTACAGAAAATTGACGTTTACTTTCAGCCTTGTGCAACATTAAGTTAGTCAACTATATAGCGATTTTAACATAAATTGATAAAATTGGGTAGAAATAACCTCCCCACCAGTGATATTGGTAGAACGTGTTCTAATACATTTCAAGGTCATCAGCTGATATTATCAATAAAATCTCGTAGAGCATTACAGATTAGAGCTGCCACTAGACTGATGAGTTTAGAATCACCCGAAATATAATTTAGCAATGATTCCTGTCAACAGAGATGCCAGCGATTGCCTGGAAAGGTTTGAATATTTTGTAAATAAAAAAACATTCAACATGATGAGTTGAGAAATTTTTGTTGGCAGTAATCCAAGTTTTGTTATTGAATTTTTCTGGAAAATAAAATAATACCATAGTTAGTGCTGTACCATGGTAAGTGCTGCCGTCGAGGCATCAACCTCTGCAGTATGAGACAGTGTGGAGGCCCAGCTAGGAAAAGGAGGGGAATGGTACACTGACTGGCTATGAGGAATTAATGAATTCAAATTCAAGCTAATTAACCGCCAGCTGCGTACCCTAACGAGGAACTAGCTGAGGAACTAGCTGCGTTCAACCAGTCATGTTTGCTCATTGCATGAAATATTGTGACGTAATTCGCAGACAAGCCTAGACAGAAGTAATCTGTAATGAGCGGGTTTATTTCATAGAAGACTCCAATTGTAATGTTATACATGGACCTAGACATCTAATATGGTCTATGTGAAAGCACTTGCTGCCACTTGTCTCTACACACATTCTATAGTATAGAGGCAACAATCTAGCATACTGAACATGGCATAGATAGAGGAAGTGATGTCACTGATACAATAGTGCGAGATCCATCAATCAAATTATATACAAAATACGATACTCACTGCATTCTGCCCTTCAGCCAAAATTTGCTCTGCTTGTTTATCCGTTACCTACAGAATAACCTCAGCTCATTATGTTACCTGCACTAATGCACTACTTTACTTGCACTAATGCACTACTTTACCTGCACTAATGCACTACTTTAATAGAGCTATCACAAACAATATCAGAACGAGATAGGCAGTCAAATCATAGAGTTATCAGCGCACAAAGGCAAGCACTGAGATGGGACAGTGGCAGGTGTTACTGCTAGTAAAACTATATTATACTTTTTGTATCAGAGCAATCTACTTATGAACAACCAGGAAGTGAATGTTTTCTCTTACTACAGAGACCACAGTCTAGCGCAGAGACCACAGCCTAACGCAGAGACCACAGTCTAGCCAAGAGACCAGTCTAGCGCAGAGACCAGCCTAGCGCAGAGACCACAGTCTAACGCAGACACCACAGTCTAGCCCAGAGACCGCAGTCTAACGCAGAGACCACAGTCTAGCGCAGAGACAGTCTAGCACAGAGACCATAGCCTAACGCAAAGACCATAGTCTAGCCCAGACACCATAGTCTAGCCCAGACACCACAGTCTAGCGCAGAGACCACAGTTTAGCACAGAGACCACAGTCTAGCGTAGAGGCCACAGTCTAGGGCAGAGACCACAGTCTAACGCAGAGACCACAATCTGGCACAGAGACCACAGTCTAGCACAAAGACCACAGTCTAACGCAGAGACCAGTCTAGCGCAGAAACCAAACATATTGACTGTTACACCAACTCAACATACATCTGTGAAGTTATGTAGAGTTTTCTGCCCTCAACAACTGTAAAGAGAGGACAACTCCAGCTATAACTAGTACATCGTGAAGAGCAATACCTGTAGATTCAATTTCAAATCTTTGACCATCGTAGCCCAGTAGTCAGTGGAGGGTCGGACTGTAGTATTGTAGTGTTTGGCTACTTTCATGTGCTTAGTCCAAAACACCTGCTCATTGGCTACACTAGCTCTGGGGGACACCTGCTTTACCTGTCAACAACTAGTACATCTAACTAGAGGCATTGGAAGGAGACCTAGTACCTATTATAAACTGATACATAACTATCTATACATACCTTGAGACAGAACATGGCAGCTACCACAATCAGGCCTATATTGAGCAAGGTTAGAATCAAACTCATTAGCCCCAGAAGAAAGGTCTCTTGAGCTATATTGCAGGTAAAGTAAGGAGCATAGGTGTTACCAGAAATCAGTGTGCAGTTGAGTCCTTCACCAGAATATTGCACATTCTCCTAAACAACACAACAGAAGGCTTCTGGTACAACTACTGAAGTTCATAGCAAGAAATGCTTGAGAGATAGCAGAAGAGAGCTATGGCCGCAAGAAAAAGGTAAAGAGTGGGTGGCTTGGGGGTGGGTGGGCACCACCTACCATATACATTATAATAGACATTCAACATAGGTAGTGTATATTCTTCAGTATTTCTATAAATACAAGCAGACGTGAAGACCCTTAATTAAAACATTTAGCTGAAACAGAAGTCAATTAATAAAAAGTAGTGGTCGGGGTTTTCGTAGTTATATAAGCTAAATGGTATCATCACAGCAAACACTTCCTGTTACCACACTGGGATAACTGAGTAAAACTGCACCAAGTAAGAGAATTTTTATCGAAAAGCGATTTTTTTTTAGATTTCAACTCAGAGTTACTTTCTCATTCGCTGACATGATAAACCATGAGAAGACAACTTCCATAAAATCAACAAGTCACAACAGGTAGAATGCTGGCAGAGTACATTAGTTGATGTCTGAGAAAGAGGAGACATAAAACGAATTTGTTTGGGCTAACAGAGCGGCAGACGTGCCAATAGCTGTAGAAATACTTACCGATGAAGTAACACCTATAGAATCTATGGCAGACTGAAGTGAGTGAGCCCACAGCAACCCCTGTAAGTAACACAGTAGTACAGTAGCTAGTAGCTAATGGTTAGTAGATACTAGCTGTTAGTTAATAGTAGTTGATACTTGCTAATAAATGGTCATGTGACCAAGCAATATAGATAGACATAGAGATATATTGTTATGTAGATAGACATAGAGATATAACGTTACATAATTAGACATAGAGAGATACTGTTATATAGATTGTCATAGAGATATATTGTTATATAGATAGACACGGAGATGTATTGTTATATAGATAGACATAGAGATATATTGTTATATAGATAGACACAGAGATATATTGTTATATAATTAGACATAGAGAGATATTGTTATATAGATAGACATAGAGAAATATTACATAGATGAAGCAACAATATATCTGTAGAGATATATTGGCAAGTAAAAAGCATAGATAGAGATGAAAGATAAGCAGACAGTTGTACAATTTGGATGAACCGATATAGGAGGCAGCAGCAGCATTGCAGAACATCAAACAGCTAGACACTAACTCACCAAATATTAATGTTCAATGGGCTATAAACAGACAGACAACAAATAAATTGTGCAGGAGATTGTCCATGTGCATTGGACCGCCAGTGAAGAGACAGATAAACACCTACTCCAGTAAGGAAGGGGGTAGCAAAGAGACAAATAAGTACGTACACAGTTGACTGCGGGGGGCAGCAATGAAGCAGAGATAGCCACACCGACCAGGGAACCCTGGTTATTACCCAGTACTGATAGAGCTACAGCCATTCCAGATACTAAGGCTATGACTGCTCCTGTGACTAGACTTCTAGGTAATCCCCTGGAGGGTATCAGCGTGTAATAGTATACAATAGTATACAATAGTATGCAAGAGTGTACAACTATATACAACAGTAAACAAACAAAAAAAGTATATAAAGTAAGGCTGTTGAAAGATTAACCACGCTAATCGCGATTAATCTTTGTAGAGATTCAGATTAATCTGTGATTAACTGAACTTTTAATCTTGTTTAATTGCACTCGTGTTAATTATGCTTCTATGCGCAACATTTATTGCAACATGCAGCCTGTTTCACATAAATTTGTTATTAACTTTGGAGTTGTCTGTCTTACTACATGTCCAGTAACATGACTTGGAATTGTAAAGTTGTTCCGCTGCGATATTGCTGTAATAGCTGATACATAGAGCATAAAACGTCAATAAGCACTCATATCACATTCCAGTTGGCAAGAAGTAAAGGTTGGATAAATTTTCATTTTTCATGCATGTATGTATTGCAATTTATGAAACTGTGAAATAACAGTAGAATAATAAAATAAAAACATCCAATATGAGAAGTCACTCACAACAGTATCTGCAGCCAGTGAAATAACAGTAAGTAAAATAATAAGGCTGATAAATCTGCGAAGTGTTGCCGCACTGATACAACACCGACCTATCAGCTTCGTATAAATATAAAAACTTACATTTAATAAATAAATAATTCAATTTTATAAATTAATTATTTAATTCTATATATATTACTTATATAATTTTAAATATACTTTTCTAAATTTATAATAAATATTCTATGATTGATTCACGCACTGCTAATGCTGAAATCTATGCATGGGATCATTTTTTCTCCTTCCTTACCATAAAAAGTGGAAAGTTGCCTAAAGTGTAAATGATTAATTTTTTTTTATTCTTGATTAAGAGTATTGTTCGCGTTAATCTCACAAATTATATTATTCGCGTGAATCTTATAACAAACGCGACTATTCAACAGCCTTAGTATAAAGGCTTGTCAGCTGATGCATACATCAACTATCACACACATATATGAAGGCTGTCAACATGCCAGTCGTTGATCATAACACCTGTCATATATACCAATATTTGACCAAGAAACCTGTGACATATGATAATAGTCGACTATGACACCTGCTATACATGTCAGTAGCTGTCTATGACACCTGCCATTCATGCCAGTTGACACATACCTGCTATACATCTCCGGCGAGGGCCAGCTATCTGTAGCGGAACTCCAATGTTCTGCACTAGTAACTATATATGTGGCGGGTAAACCCAACACAAAACCTACAGACAAACAACACGGGCAATCTTCTCAACGCTACACATAGATAGAACGCTACACATAGATAGAACATACGAGAAAATAAATCAAATAAATATATCATTCTTCAAAATATTAAACAAACTATGTCTTGGAAACATGACCAATCAGAACTTAAGACTGAATTTTAAAAACGTACACAAGGACAAAAGTCATGACCTAACCTGTCAGCACACATATTGCCAGACCAATCACCTCACTTTTGATGCCTATATTTCTGAGACAAGGATCCTGCACAGCGCTGCCGAATGTGGCAGCTAAAATTGGACCCTGAAAATTACAAACAAGAATTGAATCAACAGATGATCATTTTGCTTGTTTGGGAGTTGTCACACCATGAGGCCATGCCACGAATCTAAAGCAATAGTATAGTGAGCCTCTTTTACAAAGGTTGCTTGGCGCCATTAATAGCAATATTGAATAAATATAACATTTGCTCTGATTATTATAATAAAAACGCTCATATTTTTGAAAAATTTGATGAAAGGTCAAAGCAAACATCGGATAACTATCCTCAAATAAATCTTCTAAAAACAAAAATTGTAATTTTTGTTTATTCTAAACTACCTTACTGTGTTTTCCAAATGATTTTACTGCCAACAGTTATGTATTATACAGTGGTGTTAAAAATAAATGGACCACCCGAATTTTTTATTGTCCTTCGGAAAAAAGGTTGTTTTTATGCATTCTTATGACCCTACGCACTACTTCCATATATCTAAATGATTAGAAAAAACCTCTCTCTACTGAAAATGTGACTTACACATATATTCAATATCAGTGATAGGTGCATTAGAATGATATGTCATATGTCAGAAAACAACAATTTAATTAGTTTTTCTGTGGTAAGCGTTAGAGGCTAATTTTTCCTCTTCCCTCTCAAATTTTTTGAACAAACTCTTAGTATGAGAAGTTGGCCCTGAAACAGGACGTTGGGGTATTTGGTTGTCATCAATATTCTGTTGGCATGCCTTTGGCTTCGATTACAGCTTTACATCTGCGAGGCTTGCAATATAGAACCAGGCTTTACTAACTTCCTCAATGAGCTTGCCTTCGGTTGTAGGCTTGTTCTTACTGATCATGAGGTTTATTCGATGCCATTAGTTTTCTATGGGATTAATATCTGGAGACTGAGCTGGCCAATCCAATACGGTCACTTTTTGCTGTCTACACCATTCTTTGACCTTCTTTGCAGTATGACATGGTGCATTGTCCTGCTGAAATATCCCCTCATCATCTGCACCAAACATTTGTTGAGCAGAAGGCAAAAGCTTGGTCTCCAACACAAGAATGTATTTTACTGCATTCATCACTCCTTCACAGATGTGAAGAGGGCCGTACCCATTCATGGAGAAACAACCCCACATCATCACATATGTTGGATGTTTTATAGTTTGAAGGAGGCATTCGGCTTTGTACTCCTCTCCTATCCTGCGTCTGTCATGGGTTTGGCCACCATGATTCTGTGTGGTGAAGTTTGATTCATCACTGAAGATAACCTGGGACTATTGCTCTACCGTCCACTGCTCATGAATCTTTGCCCATGCTAGAAGCTTTTTTGCTGCTGCTCTGTGAGAAAAGATTTTTTCCTTGGTTTACAGTCCCATAAACCATTTGTCAGCAACACTTCTCACTCCTGACGGGCAGATTGCTGTTCCAGTTGACTCCCTCAGTTATCTGCACAGTTCAACACTATTCATACGGATATTCTGTTCAGTGAGCTGCACCAATTCTCACTCTACTCTAGGAGTAGTCTTCCTGTTTCTTCCTCTCCCTGTTTTTTTCCTGAAATCTCCTTGCTTTTTGAACCTCTGTATGGTAAGGGGAGTAACTGTTGTTTTCGCCACTCCAGTTTCTTTGGATATGTCTTTGAGACTTTTCTTGCCGGCGAACGTGAATAATGATTGCTCTTTTGGTTTCGGATAGATGGCAGGGCGCGGCTGCGTGTAAAAACTGGTATAAAATTGGGGACACCCTATTTTTTATAGCCTGTAGGAGACTTTTGTTTTGCTGCTAAACCCATTAAAATGTTGCACACGCAAAGTCAAACACAATGACGTTGGAAATATATGGTTTATGTACTGTGGGAGCAGCATTGATTGAACTGAAGTTTTTGGTGGCACTGATGAGATTATCCAAGCTTTACCAAGTTGCCCAATAGTGTCCAGAGCTCTTAAATTCAATCTCTTTAGGATTAAATAACGTGATGCCACCAGAAACTCGAGGAAACAAGCTTTTATTTGATATCCATGGTGCATTGTTTAAATGGTTTCATCAGCTTCTATTGATATCCGAACAATAGGTATTCAGACCATGTACATAGCGCATTAATAGCAGGGGGGGGGGGGGGGTCCATTTATTTGTAACACCGCTGTAATTGACTAGAATTGGCAAAGTTGTCTTTTCTAGAGGAGATAATAATGCAGCGAATTTTAATTCATTCTCTTAGGAGGAAACAACTAACTTGTTTGATTCATTTGACCCTGGAGATGCATGAGACACATGGAGGTTGCACTGTTACCAGCACAAACCCCAGCCGCTAGTGATATTAGCCAGGTATAAACACAACACAGCAATAGTTGGGTACAGAGGTAAGTCTAACATGTACCTGCTACAGACAGGAGCTATAATTACCATGAGGGGTGAGATAAGCATGCTAGCCACTAGTATCACACTGTTATCTTCTATCAAACCAACTGCACTTATGACACTACAACAAAATGTAACAAACCATCACATGCCCGTCACTTTATAGAAATTGGCCAGCTTTGAAGGCCATTCACAAAAGACTCCAGGACAGAGTAAAATTTTAAGCAGAGAAAGCAATCACCTCAAACTTTTGATAAATAACGTTAAAACAAACCAACATTTAAACAAATAATTAAATAAACAGCTTACGAAGCGAGGATGACGAAGGCGAGGTAGTCAAACGTAAATTCGGCGTTACGCTTGAGGGTCGATACAATGGGTTGGATAATAATTCTTGCTTTGATGCTCTTAAAGAACTCGCCCTCCTCTAGTTCCTGTATGTCTGTGCCGCTGCCATCTAAGTCTTCTCCCATCAAAGGCTTCCCCTCACCATTCTCTTCGGCAGCAAAACCAACACGTAACTCATCAATCGAGTCCATAAACAACGCCTGTTCTGGTGCCGAAGTCGAAGTGGAAACATTACTTGGTAGAGCGACATCACTCTTTCTGAATAAAACATGGTACAGGAGACTGAGGATAAGTAAACTAAAGCAGAGCAAAATAATTTAAAAAATGCCATTCAGAAAGACAATTCCCAGTTGGTGAGACAAAATGGATTCATTAGTTGTACAAACTATCACCACGTACACAGCAGAAATACTTATCAGCAATCGTTACTCCTCAAATCGTAATTTATTAGGGCACAGTGGAATAAGAGGAATAAGAAAAAAGACAGGGATCTTTTACAAAGTAATTTACAAGAAACCTAGTCTAACTTACACTGAGGGTAGCGTATCTGCGTCAGATGGTTTTATAGACTCAGCTCCTGCAGGTTTTATAGACCCAGCTCCTGCAGGTTTTTTAGACTCAGCTCCTGCAGGTTTTTTAGACTCAGCTCCTGCAGGCTTTTTAGACTCAGCTCCTGCAGGCTTTTTAGACTCAGCTCCTGCAGGTTTTTTAGACTCAGCTCCTGCAGGCTTTTTAGTTTTGTTCTGCTTCTCCAGCTCACCACTCAGACACACAGTAGTTGGACTAATGCTGCAGGAGAGATAAATCCAAAAATTATATGATGCACCATGCTGTGATAGCACATACACCATCACAATGTTCCCATGGTTCGAATTCGTTCGGGTTGAACTCATAAATCGTCCATTCGAGTCATGGGAATTGTGACTCGTACGAGATGGTTTGGGTTCGTTCGTGTTAGCTCAGTGCGGTTCCCCAAGCCGTATTTGTTCGGGTTGGCATTCATTAGAATCATGGGAATCGTTCGTGTTGATGAATGCGAATTGCTTGGACTGCTCTTTTGTGGAAGAGGCATTAAACTGGCGTTTTGTCTGTAGATATGTTTTTGTTTATTTTATTTTTACAATAATGACTCTTTGTAAGTTTAACAACAGCTTAATTAATCATAAAATATTTACTATTTTTTTCGGGAAACTGACAGAGTCCAGAGAATCATAGCCCTGTTTGATAAGTGGGCAAACTAAATTATTACAATAATGATAAATAATTATTATTTCTTATTATAATAATAGTTTATTATTATTAGTTAATTATCATTTCTTTGAGTTATCATAGTTAACAATAATCACTTATAATAATGATTAATAGTTGGTTTTATTGCTACTCATCTACACTTACTATTACTGTAACTATTAGCAAGCGCTGTAAACATTCCACAAATCTGATTCGTATTATTTAGTAATACGAGCGTGCTTGTTTCAACGACAGTATACTTCTACTATCGTTGGTTGTTTACTCTCACTAACCATAAAATAATTATTGCGCTCGCTACTCACTGTAAAGGAAGGACAACTCCTGCATATGATTCAATTCCAATTATCGTAGGAACGGTTAGCAGTGCCAACCCGAATGACATGACGTATTTGGTGACACCATATGACGTATTTAGTGACATCACATGATGTATTTGGTGACACCATATGACGTATTTAGTGACATCACATGACATATTTGGTGACTCGACATATCATTGCACGTTGTGACATGACACATCACTGCACCTTGTGACATGATATAATGCACAAAATGACCAGCATACCTGACAGAGGTACCTGGCTCTTTGCCAATTCCATAAGAGACCAATTCGTCCAAAACATCTTCCTCTTTCCTCCCCGACTCCACAACAAATGTAACCTGGAGTTATACAAAAACAACAGCTGCGAATGTGGTAAAATAATAAAACCAACTAAGACAAAGAAGAGAAGGAAGAGAGCAAGTACCATTGTTGTTTTGCCATCTATAGAGTTAACCCATGTGCTTGACTTCACTCTATGTTTTTTCAATATATTCTTCAGCAGCTGAAAAAAAAAATACTCCAGTCGTGATGAGATGTGTCTGCTGCGCAGTGACCAATCCCAACGACAGATGTGTCTGCTGCGCAGTGACCAATCCCAAGCACAAATGTGTCTGCTGCGCAGTGACTAATCCCAAGCACAATAAATTTAACAGTTTCAGTGACTTTAGTGACTAACACACTAAACAAAAGCACTATACCATGGATGGAGCCTAAATGAATAGTCAGCAAGGTAGTGATTAACTTTTTTCTTTTGAGAACTTCCTCTGGGTTTTGACGACAATCCAATGGCAAATACATACCTGATGTTTAGACATTGGTGAAATATAATCATCTGTTTCAGGGATCTCCTCCACTTCAGCTGTTGTTTCAATTTGTGCCTCTGGTAATTTAGCCTCTGGTACCTTAGCCTCTGGTACCGTAGCCTGTGGTACTTCACCCTCTGGTACTTCACCCTCTGGTACTTCATCAGTATCTGCAGAGACATCCTTCGTATTATTTAGTTCATCCCCTCCACCCGGCTCACCGCTGCTTCCATTTTCATTTGCAATTTCAGATTTGGAGTTATCTTTGCTGACAACTTCCTCATCTGCAGCAGCAGAAGTAGACAAAGCTTCCTCTACATCGCCACCATCAGGGTCCTTTTCTCCACTGTCTAACTGACTAGGTTTTTCTATCTTCTCATTAAAGCTGTTCGTTGTACCACTTGCGCTAACCAAGCCATCTTCAGACACTTCAGCATTATCAACTGTATTGTTTGCTCTATCCTCTTCTATTACTTTAGAGAATGATGTCATAGATTTTCCATTTGAATTCTGACCTTCGACACCATCAAATGATTCTTCTGGGAAAGTGACAGTGAATATTGAGTAAGACATCGCGCAGTCTGCCCTCACTACTCACAGATCTGTAAAATTATTGATCGGAAAACTGAGCAAAGTAATAACAAACTAAATTTTAATGTATAACTCATATTTATCACTATGTTCCCATGAGCAGTTTCAGATCATATTCGCAACACGTACGAATTAGCCTTTATTGGGCAAATCAAAAGCACTCAGCGTGATTTACGACATTACTCAATGATAACGATATAAGAGCGTATGAATTTTTTCTCAGATTGTAGTGATCAGCTCAATCTACGGATCTGCTGTTGATTCGCATTGAACACTGGTTACATGGTGCGCACAACTAACAAATCAATCTGAGACTGCTAATGGGAACATAATGTATATGAGTTATCTAGTAAGGTTTATTTTCTGTAACACCTATCACTACAGAAAATTATATTCGGACAAAAGGAAGTGATTAACTGTGAAATTCTCATCCAAAGACTAGACGTCTCAGTAGAGTAAAATGAATTAGCAATCAGTTTAACAAGGAAATTTTTTCAACCTTGAGAGAAATATATTGTTTATAAATTGCATTAACCAAAGATTATGATAGAAAAAAAATGAGTTTCGTAAGAAAAATTGATTGAGAAATTTTGGAATGTTTCATCATCACTATTGTAATTTGTAGTTAGAGATAATGATTGGTAAATACAAGATGATATGAGACCAGTCAACTAAGTAAACCAGACACAAGCTACAGTATATGTTAAAGTCCCCGAAAAAACTCTAATATAGACATTCCGCTGACAAATATACCGGTATGTGTGCCGTTCCTGAAACTTTACAGCTGTCATACTTTACTTATAAACTCCAAGACCAACTTTAACTGCTACTATATGAGTGTATTAAACTGCACACGCTGCCAACTGTAATGCTATGCGTTAACCATAAGGATGTATTGTCTATCGTCTGATACATGTACGTATCAAGCGGTAAATCTTGGTTCACTGAACACAATGTAGTGATTCTTTAGAACCTCAAATGAACTGTTTGGAGCGAAAGACTCTCACACTAAACAATAATGTAGTATTCTTCACCAGAGTATGTCGCTCTCCCCACCATAAAGGTTAACATAAACAACTGGGGAGGATTAGTAGTGGACAAAACAAGTATTGGGCAAACAACTCCCATTTATAACTGTATTTTCTATATTACTTGGAGTTTGACGATAGATTGTCTGTGCAAAAGCAGTTCGTAATGAGACTAACAGCCTGATACTACTAGGGATTGAGTATTTAATATTATTACTAAAAATACAACATACTAGAGAAAAACGCGCAACCTGTGCAAAAGATTTATTACCGGGGAAACCCAAAAAATAATGATTGCGGGCTTATATAAAACAATGGACAAAATCTGGAAACTCCCGTAATTAATTGGGTATTCCCCACTGTTTGAAAACTTTCTCAGCTTGCGCGTTTTTCTCTAATTTCTACCATCTCTGGTATTAAATCGTTCTATCTAGAATACAAGCTCATGCTTGGTGACACATCCTTTGTGCAGTGGTTGAAGGATGTACTCATTGACGTAAAAGATCTCTCCACTTGATTTCTATTCCACACATAAATTATGGTCAGGTGTCAATATCTTGGTTTAATTAAAATTCAAGGAGTGGGGTATCCTTAGAACTTCCTTGAATGTTCAGTTGGCATTAGCACCTGCTGATATGGATTTTAATAATGGTAACTAACTGGACTCCCTGGTAGTGTGTCGTTACGAACTATTCAGCGCAAAACTGTACAAGTTTTACAAGTTGACAATCACATTTCTATCAGTCTACTTCGGCAGTAAAATCAACAGAGCGTGCTCTCTCAAGGGTTTAGAGCAAACCACTTGGACTTTGAAGTTTGCTGACACGTTTCAAATATGTGAAATTTCCATCTCCATAACATCAACAGTTGCTCACATTGACAAAAACTTCACAGATGTGCATGAATGCATTTATGAAATGAATGCTTACATACGCAGTAGAAGAGCTTGCTTGTAAGTTGTAAGAAAAAAAAACTTCTACAACGTCAACCTCTACGAAAAGATGAAACAAATCTACAGATGCCACGAGAGGCTGTACAAAAAATCCTTTTGAAGGCAGGCTATTGCAAAGCCCTGGACAAGCTTCACCACGTAGACACTAGGATTACATAGAATGCCTTTAGCACAAACAATGGCTGGTTCACAAAAGCACAAGCCATGCAGTTGATCAAGCCATGGGCTGGGTAACATCGAAGAGTTTGCTTGAGTGAATTTCATCGGTCATTTCGTGTACGCACTGGGCCCAATGCACCCCTTACACTGAGCTTTTGGTGTAGGCTATTTGTAGTGAGCCATTGTTCAGTTATAATTATAAACAATGTTGCATGTTATATAACACCACATATTAATTTCATCAACACGCTAATTATTGGTATAATTGTTATCTTTATTATTTATCATAATTATAATAATAATAAAAACAATGGCATTATTCCAATAAAGATGCCTGAAACTCAAACACAGACAGTTGTTGTGTTGTATGTGGAAATGTGCAGGTAGGCAAGATGATGGTAGACCTGGGAAGTTGTATTAATCACGTTGTGTAGAACAGAAGGACTATGTCATATTAATGTCAAATGCACATTGAAAACTGAGTGCAGCGCTAACCAGTAAGACTGCATTGGTAGAGCTTTTATATCAAAAAGTGGTGATTGGCAGAAGAAAACTCTGCTTTGCATAAATAGCTCGATCCATGCATATCTTGCAGTGCTAGGTGGTGACTAAATCTCGTTGTGGCACTCGGCCAGCACAGCTCATCATGTACAACCAGTAGTACATATACACACATAAACGCTTTTTTAGTTTTAGAAAAGAAACCTATCTATTTAAAAAGACAAGAAACATTATCAGTAGACTAATTAGGCGGTAATTCAGTTGTTCCATAGCATAGCGAAGTCAACAGATCTTTGAAACACTGCAGCAGCCATAAAATCAAAAAGATGAACGTGTATATTAGCTACACAATGAGCATCGAGGAGAGATAAATAAGAGGGTCCTGCTGAAAACTGCTGGCTGATGATTATTATTTTTGAGACACGTAATTGCTCTTGTAAGGTCAGTTTGTTATTCTCAAAATTATATTACAGCGGGGCATTCTGGTTTTTGATTTTAAATGTTCGAGATAACGATGCAGGAAATAAGTTTCATTTGGTTCACCCATAGAATTATCTCCCCTCCTAGAACGCTAACTATAGGTGAGAAATAACATGAGCCGCTGGTGGCAGAGCGGAGTTTTTTGTATATATGATTTATATAGTACACAATACCAGTAAAAATGGCGTCGTAGAACAAATCAAATCATTTATCACAATCGCTTTTACGATAAAGGAAAAATGCCGGTCTGTGCTAGTGACCCCAGTCCAGAATAGTGACCTCTGCGTAAGTCGCGTGCACTAGTCGCAGCAGGTGGCTCAAACGCAAGGCAGTATGTCTGTGATAATGCCTGCGACGAAGAAAAAGATATTGTGAAGTCGATAGATATTCGGGGGATAAATAGTATAGTACGCCATTTTTAATAGTTTCAAATGTCACCAGCCATTATCAACTGGTTAGCGTTCTAGGAGGGGAGATAATTCTATGAGTTCACCTACTTGTCTAAAAACAGTTGTCAACCTTAATCGCAAGTGAATGAAATGAACGTAAAATGCTATATTTAGCGTTTTCGACTTGATTTTCACCCACCTATAAATCTTGTGTATTACGATTGTCTATAAAGCAAAATACGCGCTGATGCTTGCATTTTACTAGATAAGTGATCCAAAAACTACAAATCATCATGTGACTATATCGAGTAAAAGTTCACATGATCGGTGCTTCTCGTAAACTAAACATTGTTATTAACTCGTTTTTCAATACCACCTAAACAGGAAGGAGTGCACCGTTTTAAAAAGTTATAAAAAGCGAACAAAGACCAGAGTTATAAGTTTACTCTATAGCTATATGTGTAGCTAAACACAGAGCTATACTGTACACATTACGGTCACAGGCGGCTGGGGATTTCCAGTTTTTAAATCGAGCAGACAATCTCACCAAGCATAGATTACATATACTAATAAGTAATATAGTATAGATAGATTATTTCTTCTCAATGGAATGGTCTGCTCAATTTAAAAACCGGAATTCCCAAGATGCCCGTGACTACCGTCACTGACTCCATAGAGAGTTATTAGATATAAAAATAATTATCCATTCAAGGCTCAATACAAAATAAAACCGAACAACATTTACTGTGAATTTTTGATATAAATATGTTCTTTGGGTTGATAAATAACAACAATCATAATAACAAATTAAATAATGGTTATTACTAAGATATAATAAGATAAGATATTTTCCTACCAGACCATACAAGAAGTACATAAATGCTTGGGAACACAATTACTGAGAATTGGTTGAATAACCAAAATATGTTAGTATTGAGTCGATCTGATCTGAGCTCTCGGCTGGTTTGAGGCCAGAAAAAGTGTAAAAATTGATCAGTGTTTATATTCGGGGTATAAGTACCTACTCTTTGTCGGGTAAAATGTCCACTGTCAAACTTATGTTGGAATGAAGTTCTATTCCTTCTTTTAGGCATTTCAAATACAGCAAACTCTAACAACTTTTCTCCTACTCTCAACAGACTCAATTTGGGTGTCTTTACAAATTTGCGTAAAACTTACCTGGCACAATGCTTTGTTTTGGATTTGCTCAATTTGCTTGGTTGATCAGTGATAGGGGTCCCACACCTGTGCTGCATACTCCAAGTGAGGTCTTACCAGTGAGAAATGGGCCATCTTTTAGCACCTTTTAACACTCACCTAATCATTGCAAGCTGTTGAATGGCTCTATTTAAAATATTGGTGATATGGAGATCCCATTTCAAGTTGCTTTGCAGTTCAATACCCGAGTAGGAGAGTGATGGTATCTGCCTAAGCGATTGGTTATTCAAAAAGTATTATGAACTCTGATCAACTCCTGCGTGCAAAAAGAAACACTTGGATACATTAAAGTTCATCTGCCAACAAGCTGAGCATTCAAGAATTGAAGTTCTGTCATGTTTTGGTTGTCACTTGTGTTGTATTTTATTGCGTCATCAGCAAAAAGTTGGCAATATGACTGGATTACTTGCGGAAGGTCATTAATATATATGAGAAACAGGAGAGGCCCAAGGACAAACCCCAGGGGAACACCAGATGTAACTGGTTTTAGATTTGAATTTACATGTTAAATAGACATAAATTGCTGCCTGCTTTGGAGGAAACTCTTTATTCAATCAACAACAAAACTATGAAGCCCGATATATGTATCTAGTATATAACCACAACGTGACAATGATGATGATAATCAACCGATAGTAATACTTATACCATAATTCTTATCGTCATCAGATGCTTCCATTATAAAAACTATATTAATAATTATCATACATTTAAACATATAATTATTATAATAATAATTAATAATAGTAATAATAAGAGTTAATACAACCACACTAATAATTAATATATAAATTAGTAAGTATTAATAACTATTTTTACATGATAAAAATAAAATAATTATAATTACTCTTATTAATAATAGTACTATAATATTATTAATAATAAACAATAACAATTAATTTAATAATTTATATTTATTATTATTATTGTCATAACTTCTATAGTACTATTAAAGTTTAGAAAGTAATAATAATAAGCAATATTGTTAATTACAATTATTAATAATACATACATATAATAATTATAATTATCATATCTAATTTACCTATTTATGATTATTGAGAATAAATAACAATAATGATTCTTATCGTTGTATCACTCACTAGGTATATATATATATATTAGGGCTGTCAAAGATTAAGAATTTTTAATCTTAATCTTATTCTTAATCTTTTCCATTAATCTTAAATTAATCTTATTTTTTAATCTTATGTACTCATGTGATATACATGCAATGATGGGGCAGTAAAATCATCATCCATCTACCTGCATACTTGTAGAATGAGATTAGCAAACCTCAATTTGGATTTGTCAGTCCAGGAACAAATAACAGATATAATATCACAATAGTGTAATATCACAATGATAAACAAATATGTATGTATGTATTTATGTATGTAACTGGGAACAAAACTTTTTTTGAATACAGAACTGAAAAGGAAGGAAACAAACTAAAACCAGTTGCTATTTAACGTTTTGATATTTACAGTACATGTGCAGGTAGGTACAAAGTGTAGGCACACATGACTGGAAGAAAATAAGATTGTCGGACACACAAGTTAACGGAAACTTGAATATCGAATGTGAACAAAGAATATACTTTTACCTTTGGCATATATTAATATAACATAAAAAACTATTACTTTTCATTTTCTCACAAAACTGCTACTCTCCAAAACCTCTATGGGGGAAAAAGAGAAAACCTTGGGATATACCAGGATAAACAATAAAAAACATCGCAATTCAACTTTGTTTAGGTATTTTTGATAACCTGATCAATTGATCGTGATTTATTTTGGCGGTGTGGCTCAATAGTTTATAGATAAATAAATAGCTTTGATTAAAATAATAAATAAATAAAACCGCGGAATCTAGTAACAAATAATTGTTTATTGTTGTTATTCAATACTATTGTTAGATAGATGCTACGCTAAAAAAAATGATATGCCCGGTAAGGTTCAATTTTTGAATAATCATTATAATATGTTATCAATTAATTGTATTGTTTGTGCTGAATAATAACAACAATAACAATAAAAACAACAGTTAAATAAAAAAAATATAACTGTTCATTATTAGAATGAATAAAGACAGTAATATGAAATTTGTTTTAAAGTATAAACCATATTACATAGTATCGTATTACATGTTATTATTATATAAGATGTTTTGTTAACTATTATTATTGGTCAATTTTACATATCTATTATAGTTTTTTTTTTATTATTATTATTTATTTATTACATTGCAGGTATTTTATAAGCATTTCTGAGCAGAAAACTTTCTATTGGATGGAGGATGAGATTTATCATAGCAAAATGTGTACCAAAGTAATGATGAAAATCTAGATCCTTAAAATAAAACAAATCCCAAAGCAAATCTAGTTTAGAATCATAACAACATTCAAGGTCTCTCCATTGCACTCCAATCGGCAGAAAATAAGAGCCTGAGAACTTGTGATAGTTTACTCGTTTTGCAACAACACTCACCTACAAATGTCTTGATTCACATCAAGTTAAATTGACTTGTTCAAAGTGACAAGATGGACAATTTCATGATTTTTCTTCAGGATAGCATTATTGAAATTTAGTGACAAAGGTAGGGTTATGTGACGAAACACTCAAAAAGGCTACTCCCTCTTCATGTAGACAAACTGATAGATGTGTTCAGCATAATAAACAGTATTATAGTGACGTAACTGGGGTTTCTTTTTATAAGATTAACTGAGCCCTAAAAGTTTAATCTTTTTGATCTTAAAAATCAATTAATCTGGTAAATCTTTAAAATAACTCGATTAATTGACAGCCTTAATATATATATATATATGTATATATATATATATATGTGTATATATATATATATATATATATATATATATATATATATATATATATATATATATATATATATATATATATATATATATATATATATATATATAACACACTATGAAGTGCATCAGTCAAGTAAAGTGCTCGATGAATATTCAGAGCTAAAATATTTAATTTTTTATTTTTCAAAGCAAAATTTATTGAGAATCAAGTTCTTTATTACTACTAATTAGTTTCGTGCAGGAGATCGTTGTTTGCACTCTTCAGGTAAACTTCAAAATTTTAAAGTTTACCTGAAGAGTGCAAACAACGATCTCCTGCACGAAACTAATTAGTAGTAATAAAGAACTTGATTCTCAATAAATTTTGCTTTCAAAAATAGAAAATTAAATATATATATATATATATATATATATATATATATATATATATATATATATATATATATATATATATATATATATATATATATATATATAAAGAAGCTCCAGCACAACACAACCACCACCAAGTATAGTTACTCCAAAAGTTCCCCTACTTCTTAATCTCTCCAGCAATCCACAATCATTTAGCTACCCTTAACCTTACATTAATCCAATAGCTAAATTATGCAAGTACATAACATGACCAATTTTTTCCAAGCTAGTATACCATAATACTAAGCCCAGAATCCTGACATAACTCAAAAACATGTAAGCCTCAACATAGATCGTTGAAATGTCAACATACACGAACATTGTATAAAGTACACAGCCAAAACCAAAACTTTACTCATCCTGAATCACATCACTCCATTTGCTCTACAGACTGGTTAGCTGCCCATGTTTTTACCACTCAATCTCTCAGAACTACTGTTCTTTTCCTTCTTGAGGCCAAACGCCATACACTCAAAACCATTGGGCCACACCACCTTTCTTACTACCTAAATCACCTCCATGGGCACCGGGTTAGAACCAGAGCCTGACTGGTCTTTCCCATTGCCAATCCAAGACATAAGTTCAGAACCGGAGCCTGACTGGTCTTCCGTATTGTTGGGTTCCATAACTTTTGACTCACCGAAGTGAATACTTTCAACTTTTACCTCTGCAATAGCAGCACTTGCAGGTTGGGCCACAGGTGGCTCCTAAACCTTACTACGCATGCGGTTTTTGTTTCCTGGACGAGGTAAACCTCTCACAGATAGAAGTACACAGGCCTCTATATTCTGGACCTCATAAGACGGCTGTTCAGAATCAACAAACCTTACATGACCAATGTGACCCTTACTCAATTTACTCATACAAATCCCTTCAATACCACTGCTTCAATAACTACCCCAACCAGTATATTTATACTTATTATTAGGGCAGTCCTGGGAAGTATGACCTATACCATTACAAACCAAACAGTGTACAGTGGGCAAAACCTAACCTGGTGAGCAACTTTGCCACAGCAAAAACACGCATTAGCATCATGGGAAGACAAATAGCCTCTGTACCCAGTCCTATTATTCCTTCTATCACTTTCCACCCTGCTCCTACTACTGACGTTTCTATGCCACTCAGACATATAATTTTAATTGTTAGAATCCACCTATAATCTCTACCACATGCAGACCTATAACCATTACAGCTGTCGCTAACCTCACCTTTAATTTTTCCTCCATATTCCTCAACATACCCATCATATTTTGCAGCAGATTTACCATCGCAAATGTTACGTACCTGCATACTACTACTGTAACACTCACCACCATGCATGTTCTTTTTTATATCAGCTACCTGTGTGGTAACTCCAGCACAACACAACCGCCACCAAGTAGTAGTAGTATATATGGTCACTCCAAAAAAGTTCCATTGTTGTTGCTTCTTTCTTATTACTCACTGAAGCTATCCTCCACAACAATAATACTACTAATAACTTTAGCGACTCTTAAACTTACATGTAACATTGATCCAATAGCTACATTAATTCAATAATAATTATTTATAATTGTATATACATATTTATTATTATTATAATAATTATAATAATAATAATAATTTAATAAATAATAATTATTATTATTTATTATAATAATTATATTATTATAATATTTAGTTAAAAAAAATTAATAAAACCATTTTTTTCTTTGTGTGAGAGATAGCAGGTTTGACAAAAAATGAGAACCTTTGTGAGCAAACTTTTAACCTATTCATAGCCAAATTTTTTTTCCTATATGGTAAAGCTCCATTACCTTATGTCAATACTCGTTAATTAGTTGCATAGCAGTTTTTTTTCATAGTTACAGTAGTAGTTAGTTGTTATGCTTTGCAAACGCCATGAGTAAGGTGTGCACCGCGAACGATCTATGTTGCGGTGGCTCTATGTTCCGGTGATTTTGGTTCTACGTTCTGGTGAAATATTTTTTCATAGAACAAGGCTATTGTGGAGCTTTAATTATGTTTAAAAAGAATGAAGTTCGCAGAAATTTCATTATTTTGATTTTGTTATTGGTTTTAAAACAAAATAATGATAATAGTTTTATAATCATGTTACAAGCCGTCAAATAATTTTGCTAGTAATATAAAAATTGTAAACAAATATAAGATTCATTTGGAAATAATTTTTTGCGAATCGCTGCGGCCATTTAAATGAGGCTCCACAGTAAGAAACTTCTATGAAATTTCTTTACCAAAACCAGAGTGATTTAATGCACTCTGACCGAAACATACAGCCAAAATCGGCGGAACATAGACCCACCGGAACATAGTGCTAGACCTGTGTGCACGGCCAAAAAATCTAGAAGTGAAGGATGGCTAATTTACAATTTTTAGCGATCACACCCCGCAGAATATAAAAGTGCGCTATCAGATCTTTGCTAGGTCACGGCATCCGGTATTGCAGACTTTCTTCATTCATTATAATACAAAATCTGTATCATTTATTTATTTATGAACTAGCTAGCAAAATAGAATTTTAAAAAAATGGCAAAATGATTATTATGATTGTTTAAAAAATTAAACCAGGTTCTCAGGGGAGGCCATTATACGTGACCAGACTCCAAAGGCCCTGTGGCTACAAAGAAGCTAGGAAGATTATTCATTTATTTATAGATTTCCTCTATGTCGTCTTCTTCTATCACAGCTTCTTTGCGTAGTTCTTTTACTGTTTTTCCTCATGCTTTATTGTATTGTACCCTATTTTGTGCCAAAAAGTTGAGATGCATCACACAATTGTTCCCTCATCATAGCAGATTATAAATAAAGTGATACTTCCCAACACCACCAACAACTAGTACTACTCCTACTGCTACTACTCTACTGCTGCTACTACTGCTACCGCTGCTACTACTGCTACTACTACTCTACTGCTACTACTACTGATATTTTTTCTACTGCTACTACTATCATTGATATTTTTTCTACTGCAACTACTACTGATAATTTTTCTACTGCTACTACTAGTACTCCTACTACTATAATTATTATAATAATTGACATAATAATATAATATATAATATATAATAATAATAATATATTATCATCGATCATTAAATAAATAATAATAATGTAATATTGTTACTGTATTGATTTATTAATTATTATTAATGATTATTAATTATTAATT
This sequence comes from Cryptosula pallasiana, assembly GCA_945261195.1. Classification (NCBI taxonomy): domain Eukaryota; kingdom Metazoa; phylum Bryozoa; class Gymnolaemata; order Cheilostomatida; family Cryptosulidae; genus Cryptosula; species Cryptosula pallasiana. Next base: position 19,011,759 of record OX183139.1, read on the forward strand.
ATAATTCATTATTACTACAACTATTATTATTGTACAGGATTTTATAGTGAGTGCTGCACTCACCCTGGTAGCCACCTACACTGCCTCGTAGGCAAGTAAGAACAGAGCCGTCTGTATTGTCAGGCAGTCTTACTGACAGTTCGGCCGAATCACTGTCTATCTATCAGCATCGTCCGGCTGATAGTAGGCCAGGATGGGCAGTGGCTGTCAGGCAAGTCTGTTTCTCGTCAACTACCCGTTCGGCCAACACAAAGCTGTTTCAACCAGTAGGTCGTATCGCCGTTGTCTTCCTGAGTAGTAGAGCTTGTCGTTATTGTGTGTTCGTGTGTGAGAGATCAAGTGTGAACTTAAGTGAGTGTATAGATTTTATTCAAAGTATAAAAATCAGCTGCGCCTCTTTGATAACACTGCCTACTGACAGGCTCAGCAGATATTTATATAAAAGGTTATGTGACAGTTCTTTGTTCATAAGTGTAGCCCTGAGTAATAGCAATGTATAATAATAATAGAATGTACAGCTAGAGGCTATAAATGATAAAATGGGCGATTGCTTAGCAACTCATAAAGTACAAGTGTGCTCGCCATTTGTTTGTCTTACTTACAGGTCCCACCGGGACTCGCCATTTTTTCCTGTACATTATTAGTTAACTTAATACCATTGTTTTTATATGATATGATGATCAGTGATATGTAAAAAAATTTATATGATGATCGTTGGTGGTTTGTTTTGTGTGGATGATGATGATGAGGACAGATAAAGTTTATGGTGATGAAGATAGGTGACAATGAAAAAGAATATAGGTCACGGTGATTTGATGGTTAAAATAGATGGTGATGGTTGTCATGCTGCTAGTTATCAGTGCTTTTAGTGAGAGACAGTGGTAGATAGATAACAGAAAGAATAAGTATTAGCAGCAGATATATATATCAATTATTGATAATAATCAGATGATGATCATCGAGAATTTTGAACGAACGTAGACAGGAATAAATGTCGACTGGAATGAATGCAGGCACATCCTGGAATGAAAGTGGACAGACCTGGAATAAAAGTCGACTACGTTAGATAGAAGAAAACTTCAACATTCATTCTCGGAAGTTTCAGCATTCATCTCTGGGTACAGGGACATACAAACTACCATTTTGGCGTTCGTTTCAAGAATAAAAATAAAATAATCAGGTTTTCCCAAAGTAAACAACTCTTGAAATGAAAGTCGAAATAAGGTTTTATATATTGCCGAGAAGAAAACACAGCCAGTGAGATCCTGCTATCATATGCAAGCAGCTACTTTTATTGCTTCTCTTCATGTGTTCATGGAAAGATGGTTATCTTTGCACATTTGTTCTCTTAAAATTAGAAATGCAGCATATACCAATAAGATGATACAGATGTACATCCAGTGGCTATAAATAGCATTCCAAAGGTTTCACAGGAGTCTAATCAGTACCAGAAGCTTGCCAAAGCTCTGGATGATCTAATGTATTTTTTTATTATCCTTGTGATCACAGTGGTGTGACTGGCGGTCGGTCATGTAATCATGATTATCAGTGCCACCAGCTCCATGTATATCAATACAATGCGCTATTCGTCTATCAACCTTTTGCCCTTCGATGTTGAATTATGGAGATTTTTTTTACAAGTCTGCACTGAAGAACCTAGATTTTTTGCAAATAAAACCCTTCTCCGATGTCTCAAAAAACCTTGATGCATTAGCAGAGTAGATTTCAAAAATCTTTAGCACATTCTGGCTTTGTGTGTTGAGTTCATGCTCGGCTCTCACATGGCCGTGCGTGCGGTTGGCATACAAGCTGCTAAATATCAGGCTCCAAATTCCAGGCGCACTGTGGTCAAGTCTTTATCCTCACTAAATACCACATACTAAACTCTTGACAGGCATGCATTGTGGCCTTCATACATATTAGAGACTTGGTAGACTGTGAAAAACTCTTTGAAGACTTCAAACAAAAAATATTTAGTCAATATTTTTTACAGTAATGAATAAGTTTCCATGATATTGACTTAGAAAGATTAAATATTGATTTAGAAAGATTAAATATTGATTTAGAAAGGTTAAATATTGAAGTCTTGTTTAGTCAAAACAAATTTGAATGAAAGTTCCAGTTTTTATTTTAAAACCGCTTTTGTGAAAGTTTTATGGCTGCATCGCTATAAACCTGAAATGAAGAGTTACCTGCCAAAAATAAAGCGTTGTTACAATGATTGTACCCACACGGTGATGCAATCTTTCGAAATTGTGTTTACCAGTTCTTCATTTGTTATACAAACCAGAAGTTGGCAAACTAGATTATTATTCTCCCAACGATTAGTGCAATGTTTAAAAATAGAATAAGTTGCCCGGTCCCATACATGGCCAGTTGACTCAATCCATCACAACAATATTCTATTTTCAATGCACTTGCGCGGAGGGAATGAGGGGTACGTACAAACTAAAAACTCCTTCAATCCCCGTACGCTATTTCGATCGTTTTGGGATGGGTTAAAAAATGTAAGATTGCCAAGTTACTGATGTTTCGCATGGAGAATGTAAATCATGGTGGCTAAGCTATGATATGGAATGATCCAGTGGCAGCGTAACTACCTATCGCTGTCAACCATGTAGGCTGGCAGAAGAAAGCACTGGCCATATCCCTCTGCCTGAGGTTTCTCTACTTTCATACACAAGGCCATTTTAGGATCTCTTTCCATCAGGGAATACTCCATATCAGTCATACCTACATACGACAGCCATACCTACATGCGACAGCCATACCTACATACGACAGCCATACCTACATACGACAGCCATACCTACATACGACAGCCATACCTACATACGACAGCCATACCTACATACCACAGCCATACCTACATACCACAGCCATACCTACATACGACAGCCATACCTACATACAACAGCCATACCTACATACCACAGTCATACCTACATACCACAGACATACCTACATACCACAGACATACCTACATACAACAGCCATACCTACATACCACAGACATACCTACATACAACAGCCATACCTACATACCACAGCCATACCTACATACAACAGCCATACCTACATACCACAGCCATACCTACATACGACAGACATACCTACATACGACAGCCATACCTACATACGTCAGCCATACCTACATATGACAGCCATACCTACATATGACAGCCATACCTACATACGACAGCCATACCTACATACAACAGCCGTACCTACATATGACAGCCATACCTACATACCACAGACATACCTACATACGACAGTCATACCTACATACGACAGCCATACCTACATACCACAGACATACCTACATACGACAGCCATACCTACATACCACAGCCATACCTACATATGACAGCCATACCTACATACAACAGCCATACCTACATACCACAGACATACCTACATACCACAGCCATACCTACATACCACAGCCATACCTACATACCACAGCCATACCTACATACAACAGCCATACCTACATACCACAGACATACCTACATACGACAGCCATACCTACATACCACAGACATACCTACATACGACAGTCATACCTACATACGACAGCCATACCTACATACAACAGACATACCTACATACGACAGCCATACCTACATACCACAGCCATACCTACATACAACAGCCATACCTACATACCACAGCCATACCTACATACCACAGCCATACCTACATATGACAGCCATACCTACATACCACAGACATACCTACATACCACAGCCATACCTACATACCACAGCCATACCTACATACCACAGCCATACCTACATACAACAGCCATACCTACATACCACAGACATACCTACATACGACAGCCATACCTACATACCACAGACATACCTACATACAACAGCCATACCTACATACCACAGCCATACCTACATACCACAGCCATACCTACATACGACAGCCATACCTACATACGACAGCCATACCTACATACGACAGCCATACCTACATACAACAGCCATACCTACATACCACAGTCATACCTACATACCACAGACATACCTACATACAACAGCCATACCTACATACCACAGACATACCTACATACAACAGCCATACCTACATACCACAGCCATACCTACATACAACAGCCATACCTACATACCACAGCCATACCTACATACGACAGACATACCTACATACGACAGCCATACCTACATACGTCAGCCATACCTACATATGACAGCCATACCTACATATGACAGCCATACCTACATACGACAGCCATACCTACATACAACAGCCGTACCTACATATGACAGCCATACCTACATACCACAGACATACCTACATACGACAGTCATACCTACATACGACAGCCATACCTACATACAACAGACATACCTACATACGACAGCCATACCTACATACCACAGACATACCTACATACGACAGCCATACCTACATACCACAGCCATACCTACATATGACAGCCATACCTACATACAACAGCCATACCTACATACCACAGACATACCTACATACCACAGCCATACCTACATACCACAGCCATACCTACATACCACAGCCATACCTACATACAACAGCCATACCTACATACCACAGACATACCTACATACGACAGCCATACCTACATACCACAGACATACCTACATACGACAGTCATACCTACATACGACAGCCATACCTACATACAACAGACATACCTACATACGACAGCCATACCTACATACCACAGCCATACCTACATACAACAGCCATACCTACATACCACAGCCATACCTACATACCACAGCCATACCTACATATGACAGCCATACCTACATACCACAGACATACCTACATACCACAGCCATACCTACATACCACAGCCATACCTACATACCACAGCCATACCTACATACAACAGCCATACCTACATACCACAGACATACCTACATACGACAGCCATACCTACATACCACAGACATACCTACATACAACAGCCATACCTACATACCACAGCCATACCTACATACCACAGCCATACCTACATACGACAGCCATACCTACATACCACAGACATACCTACATACGACAGTCATACCTACATACGACAGCCATACCTAGATACCACAGTCATACCTACATACGACAGCCATGCCTACATACCACAGCCATACCTACATACCACAGACATACCTACATACGACAGCCATACCTACATACCACAGCCATACCTACATACCACAGCCATACCTACATACCACAGACATACCTACATACGACAGCCATACCTACATACCACAGACATACCTACATACAACAGCCATACCTACATACCACAGCCATACCTACATACCACAGCCATACCTACATACGACAGCCATACCTACATACCACAGACATACCTACATACGACAGTCATACCTACATACGACAGCCATACCTAGATACCACAGTCATACCTACATACCACAGCCATACCTACATACCACAGCCATACCTACATACCACAGACATACCTACATACGACAGCCATACCTACATACCACAGCCATACCTACATATGACAGCCATACCTACATACAACAGCCATACCTACATACCACAGACATACCTACATACCACAGCCATACCTACATACCACAGCCATACCTACATACCACAGCCATACCTACATACCACAGCCATACCTACATACCACAGCCATACCTACATACAACAGCCATACCTACATACCACAGCCATACCTACATACCACAGCCATACCTACATACCACAGACATACCTACATACCACAGCCATACCTACATACCACAGCCATACCTACATACCACAGCCATACCTACATACGACAGCCATACCTACATACAACAGCCGTACCTACATATGACAGCCATACCTACATACCACAGCCATACCTACATACGACAGCCATACCTACATACGTCAGCCATACCTACATACCACAGCCATACCTACATACGTCAGCCATACCTACATACAACAGCCATACCTACATACCACAGCCATACCTACATACCACAGCCATACCTACATACCACAGCCATACCTACATACCACAGCCATACCTACATACCACAGCCATACCTACATACCACAGCCATACCTACATACCACAGCCATACCTACATACCACAGCCATACCTACATACAACAGCCATACCTACATACGACAGCCATACCTACATACCACAGCCATACCTACATACAACAGACATACCTACATATGACAGCCATACCTACATACAACAGCCATACCTACATACAACAGACATACCTACATACCACAGCCATACCTACATACCACAGTCATACCTACATACCACAGCCATACCTACATACCACAGTCATACCTACATACCACAGTCATACCTACATACCACAGCCATACCTACATACAACAGCCATACCTACATACCACAGCCATACCTACATACCACAGCCATACCTACATACCACAGTCATACCTACATACCACAGCCATACCTACATACCACAGCCATACCTACATACGACAGCCATACCTACATACCACAGCCATACCTACATACAACAGCCATACCTACATACCACAGCCATACCTACATATGACAGCCATACCTACATATGACAGCCATACCTACATACGACAGCCATACCTACATACAACAGCCGTACCTACATATGACAGCCATACCTACATACCACAGACATACCTACATACCACAGCCATACCTACATACAACAGCCATACCTACATACCACAGCCATACCTACATACGACAGCCATACCTACATACAACAGCCATACCTACATACAACAGCCATACCTACATACCACAGCCATACCTACATACCACAGCCATACCTACATACCACAGCCATACCTACATACGACAGCCATACCTACATACAACAGCCATACCTACATACCACAGACATACCTACATACCACAGCCATACCTACATACGACAGCCATACCTACATACCACAGCCATACCTAGATACCACAGCCATACCTACATACCACAGCCATACCTACATACCACAGCCATACCTACATACGACAGCCATACCTACATACCACAGCCATACCTACATACCACAGACATACCTACATACGTCAGCCATACCTACATACCACAGCCATACCTACATACGTCAGCCATACCTACATACAACAGCCATACCTACATACCACAGCCATACCTACATACGACAGCCATACCTACATACGTCAGCCATACCTACATACGACAGCCATACCTAGATACCACAGACACGATCTATGAGGCATCTGACATGGAGAGTAGCACTGCAGCAAAGGGTTCAGAAGTAGCTAAAGTTGTTTTTTTAAACTATCAAAAATCACCTGCTTCAAACCCTAAAGAGCCTCATCACAATATATCTCCACATATTGTATAGTGATGTAGGCTACCAACAATAAATGCTTGAATACCTAAAGCCTAGTGCTGTCACTTACTAACAATCTTTATACAGATCAATCTTCACTGCTATGCTTTTTAATCTTTCCTGAATCACTATCACCAACTCTACCATAAGCTGTGTTGCTTTAAGACAACGTTTAGTAGACTTTTTTTGATGGAACACTTTTTTTGCGTTTCTGTAATGCGTATTACATAAATGTTTAGGTTTGTTAGGTTCGTTTTTATCTGTTGTAAGTCATAAACAATTCTCTATTCAGTGCTGTGATCAATTCACAAATTTACCAGTATGACCCTCTGAGTCATTTGAATTTGAATTCTTGTCAAGTATTTTTATCATAAAACATTTCAAGTCATTAGACTGGCACATACAAACTGGAACTAGCTAGTCAAATGAAGTACTCATCATAACAAAACTTTAATTTAAGTTAATTGCAGCCTCTAATCAATTTTGTTTTGCTCAAAGCACATTTTTGTTTGGACAGTCAAAGAACCGATCAAAAGTGCTCAGTTTAATATAATTTGTTTTTAATTTCGATGATATATAAATCTTAATAACGCCAGGTACAGGCCAACACAGAAGATTTTTCTCCTCAGAATTAATATTTTTTAATACACTACAGTTTTATACTTATTCTTACTATGTAACTGCCCGAAAATATTCTTGTATAAGGAGTCAAGTATAAATAGAAAGCCAGTAAATCAAAGTTTGCTGGTTCAAATCTAAGCATTCTCAATGCTGCTGTAGGCGATTGATTATTAAAATTTTCAAGTCTCATTTTAAACTTTATTTTATGACTCAAGTTACTAGCACTGCTTTGAATTGGTCTGACCATTGTATGCACCTCGGTTGCTTTGCTGTGGTACGATGCCGATGACGCTTTGCTTCAACAGGCAAACAACGTTAGAATTTTACAAGTTTATCAGATGAAATACTAAGGCTATGAATCACCTTCAAGGTTTGGTTGTCCGAGGTCATCAAGCACATTTTCAGCATGGGTAAATGTTTTGCAACTTATACACTTCTAAAGCATGTGGCTTTTATTATCACCTTCCTTTCTATCAACTTATCATTTTAATTAAAACTACTAATCATAAACAATTAACATTGTTTGAAGTTGTCCTCCCATTTTCTAGACACTAAGTAAAATATATATATACACTATAAAGTTATCTGTCATAATGAACTATGACTTGAGTTAAATTTTTTTTTTTTGACTTTGCAGTTGTTTATTACTTTCCAGTACAGTACTTGCTGCCATTAATAGAGTTTAAGTGCTTTTTACTTATCTAAAGCTGCATATTAACAGAGTCACGACAATTCGTGCCCACTTTTGGGAAAAAATGGCGCTTGTTTCTAAGATGTTGCGACTTCATAAACATCTTTTGATGTTTCGTTAAATATGCACCCAATAAATGGGAGAAAGCTGTACATTTACAAAGTCACGACAACTTAGAAACAAGTGCCACTTTTTTCAAGCACGTGCGATGATTGTCGTGACTCTGATAATATATGGCTTAGGGTGCATCCATTGCTTCCTTGATCATGCAAGAGTGGTGTAGAGGATATGGCCATGGAGTAGCAAATAGAGATAAACTTGCTCTATCCGCTATAGCCCTAAGTGCTGAAATCGGCAGCATTAACTTTCATTCTAACAATACTTATCATGTTACTTATAAGTTAAAGGTCTAGGTTAAATGTCAAAAATGTCCTTTCAAGTTAGCTTTCAGTTAAATTTGCTTTCTTTTTCGCTGCAATGCTGCTAATGTCACCATTTTCTCTGCCTCACTTTGGGTCATGCAAGAGGAACTATGGACCTGCACAAATATAATGAAAGCCCCTGTACTGTATCTACAGATAGTGAACCATTTATTTACATAGATCAATCAAAACTATTCCTGTGATGTTTTGTTTCCTTCGCACTGTCCGTGGTATAGAAATATAGTCCCTACCTCTATGGTCAGTGGTATCATGAGCTGCGATAGAGACTCTTGTGTTTAATTGAATGATGTTTTGTAGTTGTTTGTGTTGTTGGCTGATCACATCACCGTTTGTACTTCCTCCATCGACTAGTAAATATAACTAGTTTGGTTTGATGAATCAAAATAAATGTTTTCTGTGAGCTGACAAACAATTGTAGTTGAAGTATTTGTCAGTTATATTTTTGTACACAACTAGATGGCACGCTTTGCTGCTATTCATAAAATTAAGGCTGAAATTTTATTACAAGTTGATGTTATTTTATTTTTGCTAATTTGAGCACTTTGACATTTCAAGTGATACTTTCATTTTAGGTTAAATCATGTTTTAATTAATCCTTTCGGCAGGTTGTTTGTTATGCCCGAAATATTTGTTTCAGGGCATACATAAAATGGCGGGCACAAAACTCCCCCATAAATTTTTATGAAGTAAAAATATATGGCTTACTGGGTGACATTGAGGGATGAAAACATTCCATTATCAAAAAATGCTTCACTGTCATGTCTGACTATAGATTGCATAGGATTTTCACTAACTTACTAGTAATACATGATGTATGAGTGCTAGAACTTATAGTTTGTTGCTCTCCAGCAAGCAATTTTGCGAGCTTGTTTAGGCTGCAAAACCAAAGTTGGCTGTTCTAGTGTTTGGTTTTCTCATCAACCAATGAATGGTCCACAGCGCTGTGCATGACACAGATTCGTGTTGGCTGACCCTATTTTAAATCAATTTCAAATCACGCATCCACGCATCCACTCGAGAGTACAGACTATGAACTAATCATACAACTGAAACTACTGCCTGATCCTTTCCGATACCGACTGCAACTGTTACACATGTTCTTACTGCAGTAAATTGATACCCTTCCTCCCTGAACACACATACTCTAATGTAATCACACTAGGTGTTGAATAAAAAAAAGTATTTCCACCTATGTGGGTCATTGTTCAGTCATAGGCAGTAGCCTAATGAATAGCAGCTGTTCCCAGCTTTAGCATTCATGAGAAAAAATTGCTGGCTCATATATTACAAAATAGCTATCACTGGTAGAGCTCAATTTAGTGATGTAAACTGCAGCACAAGTGGAAACCATGTCTATAAATCAGTCACAACTGAAAGGAAATACTGTCATAGATGTTATTAGGATGTGATTCTTCGTTGTGTTACTTGGAATTCTGGTTCATTAGCCGCATCAACTGGAAGCACTACTTCAAGTTACTTTGGTTTGCTCATGTTGAGATTTGTTAGGTGTGTATGGTTTGTCACTCGAGGTAAATTACCTTTGGTTTTAAGATTAAATGACAATTTAAAATTATTTATTAGCAAACTTCTGCTATGAAAACACAGTATGCAGTAATTTGTTAGACCATGCAATGGTAAATCCCCGATCCTTGCGCCCAAACCTGCTAATAATTGAATTATGGATTGAACAATGCAGTTAAATGCACTTCGATGTCAAGGACAGTCTTGTCCTAAATTTATCTGGTGTTTCCATGGCTTAGCGGCAAAACAATTGTAATTGGTGTTGTAGAAAATTTACATGCAGGGAATTGTTCACACTGCTACGTGCTAATATTCTGAAACGCAGCAAATGATTTTATCTAATGTTCACATTACGAGTCTAATGATTTTCTCCAACTGACACTCAAACTAAATCAGATTATTTCGCTGTCCTAATGCGGATCGAGTAAAGTTCTCATGGATACAATTGTGTAACGCTGCCATTATTCAGCTGCCATGTCAATTAAATGCTGTGGTGCGTCACACAGACATACTGCCAGCTCTAGCCCGGCAACTGATTGTTTATTCAAACACAGTAATGGTTTCCTCATAAACATCTAACCCATGTATTCGACCTCAGACCACCAGTCAATTGGTTCGTTTGCTGTCTCTATAACCTCTAGCTGTTGTCTTCAACAGGCAGCCATACAGCACGATGACCTAATAATATGCAAGAAACTTTTTTCGCTATCCGCAGCTGTCTTTGAAGCGGTTATAGCTGACTGCCTATGTCATATTAAAGACATATGTTTTTTGTTCTTTTACTGGTGCACTAGTCTGTCTGTAATTGAAAAAATTCACCCATTGATTGGACACGAAGCTGCTTTGAAACAATAGCTGCCTAGGACCCTATCTTAATTACGCTGGTCTGCATATGTAAAGCTAAATACCTAGCCAACGAACGAAGGAAATTAACCTATGTAATTTGACTCAAGAAAGCTGTCATTGGCTGAAGTAATTTGGGCAGGAAATTTTTTGCAGCGGGTCTCGATTGCTATGCTAGCTCGACATAATCAGTGTGTCTAATACTTATCTAAGTGAAGCAAGATTGGTATAGGTCTTGGCACCAACAAGGACTCGTTTTCTTGTCTGTCGAAGGCAAGTAGTCGTCTCCTGGTGTGAAAAGATAGCGCAAGACCTGGTGCACTAAGGTACTGTTGCCATCGGCAAGTTGCGGCAGCATTTGCAGGGGCTTTAGGCCCGCTGGACTCTATATAAAACACTGACTCTTTATGACTTGGAAGGAGTTATAAACTCATCCTTATCAAACAAGATGAGGATAGACGTTACGAAATGCGTCGCTACTTTTGTCTTGATCACATTCGTTACTGCTGTACCACGCCAACAAGGTAAATTCACTCTTTTTAATGCAATTTTCAACACAGTTAGTTTGTAGTCGACTAGTTTGTAACCGGCAGCTGTAACTCACTCCAAACTCAAGTGATGTTTTATCAATTAATTTTGACTACTGGTTCCTCTGTACGCTAACTGATAGTTAATTATTTTTCATGTGCCAATATTGGCGCTGATCTGCATTGTGGTACTATTGCACATTGAATGCTCATCATGATAAAGCCACTGACTTCAGACCGCTGACATGGGCTACTTCAATGCATAGATTATTGTTTTGACAGTGCAAATGTCAGCATTCCATCACCATCAGTGTTTGTACAGAAATCATTTTAGCTATTTACTTATCTCCGCTGGTTATACATTTCATCATTGCGGTGGGAGGAAGTGGTTCTTTGCACTGCTTATTTTTATGTGATTAATGCAGTATTTGTGGACCACAATGCACTGCAATTACTTACTTGCAACATCAGTTTTCAGTAAAATAGAATATTTTTTATTAATTGTAAAAACACCAAATAGGCAAATTTCTCCTAAGCAGCAGTCTTTACCTTTTTAACGTTTATGCGCTTTTGTTCTGGTGCACAATTGGAGTTGATAAGTTTTTTCAGCACACGTTTTCCTCGAAATTTCTCTCCAAATATGTCTCTCTGGTTTGATGATTAATGAAATTATGTAGAAAGACTGTATTAGTGTTTAAAAGGTTCGTCGATTAAAAATGACAAGTTGTGTGCTTGACTTTTAAACTCCCAGCATCCCTAATTTGATAAATATTATATAATATTATATAATATATTATATTATACAATATTATATTACAAAAATAGCTATTTGGCTCAGCTCTCTGTTTACTCAGAAGTCCTCACTGTTCCAAGTATGCACAAAGTCCCTTAATCTCTCTGTATTTACAACTTGATATGATCAACGTTCTTGTCAAATGGTTATCTTGAAAAAATATTATGACATCAAAAATTCATGCATGAACAGGTGACTTCATTATTGTACAACATTTCTTTGGTGTTATTATTTTCAGATTATAAAATGATAATCTCAAAAAATTCTGTCAAGTGTTGAGACTCCTGTTTAATGTTTTATGCTCCGAATTGATCGTCAACTATGTTACTTTTGCATTTATGGTTTATCTACTATGTTGAAACTTTCCGCATTGTGGCATCAAAGACTTTTCGTTGTTATAGATTTATTACAGTTTAATAATTATTTGGTATTAATATTATTATTTATTATATGTATTGTTTTGTAGGTGACAAATATCAAAGTGACCAAGCTCAATCAGTAAGTATAACATTACTAGAGAGTGAAATACAGTAGGTGATTGTTAGTCCTATTGTTAGGTATAGTAGGTATACTATATAGACACTTGTCTAACAACTGATACAAATATTAGCTAAACTGTCATGTTGAGCCCATTACACTACATTTGGCTATACATTCACACAGTTAAAGTTATAATATGTTATCGACATTATATCTACATTATTTATTTATCAAAACTTGACGACACACATTTTCTGTAACAGTTTTACTCAACCAATCCTCAATCAACATTCAGGCCCATCAGTTCTGTTTGGTCCCGGTGTTATTGTAGTTAGGATATCTGTATGTGTAGATGGTGTCAATTGTTATAAAACGATATGTAAATTTGTTAGCTCGGCAGCATGTCTAGGCACTGTTGCTGTCCCCAGCAGCTGCTGTGCACTTGTACACGTCTGTTATCAGTTAGTCGACTGCAAGGTGAAATTAATTCACAATTTCCTCTCAGTCAGAGAGAGTGAATAGCACACAGATGTTAATACAATAAATAGGTATATGTGATAGCTATGTGTGAACATACACTATCAACTCTGTATGTGAACATACACTATCAACTCTATATGTGTGAACATACACTATCAACTCTGTGTGTGTGAATATACACTATCAACTCTATATGTGTGAATATACACTATCAACTCTATATGTATGAATATACACTATCAACTATGTATGTGTGAATATACACTATCAACTATGTATGTGTAGATACATCTATTCCATTTTGTTACAGTTCTCCAATATACAGGGTGATCAACCTCCTCCTGCTCAATATGGCGCCGTAAGTTGATTTTATTTCTATTCCTTGTTACCCAAATGTATTGTATATATGGTGGGCGAGTTGTCTGTATATATGGTGGGCAAGTTGTCTGTATATTTGGGCGCTTGCTTTCCTCACCTCATTTATAAATAATGCTTATATATCTGGCCCAAATAGTCCACACAACTACCAAATCTAAACGCGCTATAAAACCAGATTGACTATAACCTCTTGCACCAGTACACAATGTAATAAAACAACAACCAGCCGTGGTAAGCAATAGCGCAGGTTCTTATCAAACAATTGTTACAAAATGAAATTGTTGACTGGGGTTTATGAATGAAAATTTTGTGATGTGGCCCGTCCCCACCCTAGTTATCTCCCACCGCTAGTGCTATCCCACGTCTAGTGATTCACATTAGAGAGGGAGCTATAGCTGCGACACTTGATATTTAAATCACTGCTGAGCTATGTGAATCAGCGCTAACACACCAATGATATTTTGGATGTCGAGCCCTGCCGGTTGTACGCGGGGTCAAAGTTGAAACTCTCATTGACATGCCATCTGTAAATTGTCAGCGTGGCAGTTTAGTTCACTGGCTCGCGTTGGCTGGTTCGGTGTGGCATCTTAGAGGGAGCTGACATTGGCTAGTTCGGTGTGGCATCTTAGAGGCAGCTGACGTTGGCTAGTTGGCTAGTTCGGTGTGGCATCTTAGAGGCAGCTGACATTGGCTAGTTCGGCGTGGCATCTTGGAGACAGCTGCAGTGGGACGGGTTGCTGCGTCTCGTAGTCTAAAAGAATATCTCTAGCTTGAATTGTAAACTAGAGATTTTCTTTTGGTCTACATGATGCGCTGAAATGAACAGCGATGAGATCAGGTATTGCGGCAGCGGTAATGATAGAAATATTTTGTGTATTATATTATTTCTTGCTATTTGTTTTTGTCTTTTTGATGTCTTGGGAATTTCATTCTTACTTGCTTTTTTTGTAGAATTGTCATTTTATTGTGCCTTGTCTTCATTTCACCTTTTGCATTTTAATTTTACTCCGCTACATGCTTATGTTTTACGTATCATTTGGTTTCCTTCATTTGTTTGTATGTAGCAGTACGCTACCAATCTTCTACTGTAATAAAATTTCTTTAGATCAAATACACTCACTGTATTATATCTATCAAGCACTGAGTACAATTAGAACCATGTGTGATTAGCGTTAGTCAAATGCACCAAAACAACAGATATTTATGGGTGGTACCATACAGAGAACAAAGTGGTTTCACAAAGATGGCTGATTGACCAATATAAATGAGAGACCAATGATTAATGCAAGCTTTGTATCACCACAAAAGTATTGGATATCAACTTAATTATATCTGTTTATAGGCCTTCGTTCACTCTCATCTATAGCAACTGCAAACACCAGTCGCCTTCTATAACATCACTATACTTATACTATACCTTATGTACAAATTAACCTGTGGTCAGACTTCTATACAAATCATTTTGAAATAAATTGAGTGGTGCAAACTTGGTATTTGACACTCATCACGAGTTTTTCTAGTAGTAATTTTGTTGAGTAACTCTGTACCACTTGAGCAGATACGATAACTCCTATATTTAACGATACAACAATACAATTCATAGAGTTACCCTCCTGCCCTTTATGGCATTGTCTTTCTTTGGTTGCCCTATACAAAGAATGGTACTCCTCCATCATATGTCAATGTCTGCCTATGATAAGAACTGACTTCAGGTACAAACACTGCATCAGATATCTTTGCTGTGCTAATTGGCTCATATGAGGCTTCGGTGAGTCAACTTACATGGTTTTGGCTGTAATGATTGCAGGGCCCAATGGGAGCTCGCGGTGAGCCTGGCCCATCTGGTCCCCCAGGACCACAAGGGTTTCCAGGAGCCCGAGGTGAGAGTGGAGATGCTGGTCCCCCTGGCCCGCCCGGAATGAGAGGACCAGTTGGTATGCCTGGTGCTACTGGTAAAGATGGCAGCAGAGGAAGTGATGGCAAACCAGGTGCACCTGGTATGAATGGCCCTCCCGGCGCACGCGGAGCTCCTGGTACGCACAATACATTTTAAAATTGTTATCTCCATATTACTTACTACATGACATGGTACAAAGTTTTTAATGATCAAGTAACTCATGGTTTTGCATTTTTTCCTGTAGGTATTCCAGGCATGCCTGGTCCTAAAGGAGACCGTGGATTGATCGGACCCCAAGGAGAAAAAGGTGATTCTGGGGTAAATGGACCTAAAGGACCGGCTGGTTCCATGGGACCACCCGGTGCCCCTGGTGTAGGGGTAAGTACAATCAGGAATTATGGCGCTGCTTGCTCGCTGCCTTGCCGTATTTCTTATCATACATTGTCATGTGGTAAACTTTTGTAGGGTCCTGCTGGTCAACCTGGTGACAGAGGTAGAGTAGGCTCAGCTGGTCCCCCTGGAATGCGTGGACCTACAGGAATCGCTGGTCCGCCTGGTGCCACTGGTATCCTTGGAATGCCTGGACCACCAGGCATAACTGGCACACCTGGTCCTAAAGGAGATGAAGGCAAGCGTGGGCAGAAGGGAAGAGCTGGTAGGTTTATATTATATATAATAGATAGTAACTAGACCAACAATCAGCAGTTAGCCCGTGTTCTATATCTTCTACGACAGATTAATGACTGAATATACATGATTGTGCACATTGTAGGACCTCAGGGTGCCCGTGGTAACTCCGGTAAAATGGGACAGGCAGGAGCTATTGGTAGAACAGGTAATGATGGAGAAAATGGTATGGATGGTGACCCTGGTCTTGACGGAGCTCCAGGTGCTGAAGGACCTCAAGGTTTCTCTGGGCCAATGGGACCAACTGGTGCTACTGGTGCTCCCGGTGAGCCAGGAGATAGAGGTCAAACTGTAAGTAACAAATTAGACACGTCGTCTTTGGAGTATCTTTAGCGAAAGTACGGCCTGTTATTTTATTGCCATTTGTGAACTGATGTAGGGAGAGCAAGGTTTGGTTGGAGCTGTAGGAAGCCCAGGACTACGTGGTATGCCAGGACCTTCTGGAGAAGATGGTGTTCCTGGACCTAAAGGACTACCAGGATCAACCGGAGAAAGAGGAGATGTTGGAGCTCCAGGATTACCTGGACCTCAAGGCATACAAGGACAACCAGGAAACATTGGTCTACCAGGTCAGTTGTACTTGTGAACTAGGTCAAGTCTTACATGCAGATGATTGGCTATCAGTAACATTGGCTCGCCTTGTTTAGGTCGAGATGGTTCACCCGGCAGTAGGGGACCTCGAGGAGAGAGAGGACCTACCGGTGCCAATGGAGAGTCAGGTGACCAAGTAAGTGGCACAGCTGTTCCATTTATTATGTTTGTCACTAGAACATAAATATGTATGAACGGGAGTGACTAAGGATAAATGAGCCGTTTACACTTGTGTCGATCTAGGGTCCAGTTGGTGACCAAGGTTACATGGGCAGACCAGGTCGTCGAGGATTGCCTGGTGCACCCGGAGTTGATGGTCAGCCTGGAATATCTGGCCTTGCTGGTGTTGATGGAGAGGACGGTAAAATAGGCAGACCCGGAGAGCCAGGACCAATGGGTCCCATTGGTACGTGCCATAGTCAACAGTTTATACTTTCCTGATTGGTTACTTCTACCCACATTGTTATGTATTTAAGATTTCATCTAACATCTTTATCATTCCGTTTCTGTAGGACCTTCTGGAAAGCCTGGCAATGCTGGACCACCTGGTGCAAGAGGATCACCCGGTATGCAAGGACCTCAAGGTCCTCGTGGACCTATCGGAGACAATGGCCTAGATGGAGAGCCAGGAGATCAAGGTCCTATTGGAGAAGACGTAAGCTTATTCCTTGTTTACGAGCGATGGTGCCGTTTGAATTTCTCAGTAGCTGGAGCATATTTAGTCTTTTTCACTCGTTGATGACATTTGATTAGGGAGATCAAGGCCCGAGGGGTATGCCTGGTATTCCTGGACCAATGGGATATACTGGACCTCGTGGAGAACAAGGACCTAAAGGAGATCAAGGTGAAGATGGTGACGTCGGTGCTAATGGACCCCAAGGAGTTCAAGGACCTCAAGGTTAGCATTTTTTTTTAAAAGGTCTACAGAATACTACAGCAAAAAACTGCCAGCTCAATAATTATTTTACTCCAACACGAAGATTAATCTTCAACAGTTAACTCATGCTTGTGCCACCGAGCTGTCTTGGACACATTTATCAGTAACGTAGGTTCACACGCTTAATTTCTTTTTGTTAGGACCCGATGGTGAGCCCGGTTTCCCTGGCGATGTTGGACTTCCAGGAGATAATGGAAGAAATGGACAACGTGGGCCGCCAGGAGAGGCTGGTGCTCAAGGATTCAGGGGCGAGAATGGAGCTCCTGGTGCTCCAGGAGAGGTTGGTGACATCGGCTACCCTGGACAACCTGGAGTAAGAGGGTCACCTGGACCTCAGGGAGATCAAGGTATGCATGGATCGTAATACTTGACCCGGTCGTTGCGTTTCTTTTGGGTTTTCGCTCGATCAAATCTTTAGATACGATGGTCAAGTTTCTCCTTTTATTAGGTCCTGAGGGAAGCATTGGAGAAGAAGGACAAGCAGGAGATGATGGTAGAGATGGATACCCTGGGCCTGTTGGACCTCCTGGACCCATGGGAGAGTCCGGTGTTGATGGACCAGATGGTATTCCTGGAGCCAATGGTAATCAAGGACCCCCTGGTCCCCCAGGAGCACCTGGCAAGCGTGGCAAACAGGTACACGCTCCATACATGTGCTATAGGCTACAAGTGTTGTGTTTTGCTTGCATTCTGCACCGCTCATTCTCTAACTGTTTTAGTTGTATCATCATGTGCTTTGTTACTGTCATGGGTGTTTCTACATTTGTAGGGTGACCAAGGTTTCGTAGGAGAACAAGGTCTGCCTGGTGATCCTGGAGCTGTGGGACCTCAAGGAAGCCGTGGTGCACCAGGAACTAGAGGAGAAGTAGGTGACACTGGACCCCTAGGAGAGCAAGGACCCCCAGGTACTTCCTGATTTGATGCCTTATTTGAAAGATTTATTTTGTCATTTTGGTTGTTCAGCCGCTCTGAGTTTAGTTGTATCCGTCACCAGGTGAGGATGGTAAAGATGGAGCTCGTGGACCAGCAGGAGCTCGTGGACCCACTGGCAAGGAGGGCGAGCAAGGCTTACCAGGAATCTCTGGTCCCAATGGACGTGATGGTGACCCTGGTATGCCAGGATTCACTGGCGCTCCTGGACCAACTGGTCCTCAAGGTGATAAAGGCATTCCTGGTATGGTTGGAGCTATAGGACATCCTGGCGTTCCTGGAATGATGGTGAGTGATTCACATGCACTCGCTACTAAATAGCTCATTTCTTTACTGCTCAAATGTTGTAACGGTCTGGGTTTGTTTTAGGGAGCACCAGGAGAGTCTGGACTTCCAGGACCTAGAGGTTTGCCTGGTGACATTGGTGAAATGGGTGCACCAGGTCCAGTTGGACCTCAGGGAGAAGAAGGGACACCAGGAGCACCTGGTGCTGATGGGGAAGTTGGACGTGTGGGTCCCCCTGGTGGTAGAGTAAGTAGTCAGTGTTAGATTGCAATCGATCTCTTGTGTAAATAACTAATTGAATTTGGTTACATCAGAGCAAAGTTCCCTGCTGATTGTTTTATTGTTATCTATGGCAGGGAGACCCCGGACCGGCAGGACATGATGGTAGAGATGGACAGACCGGTCCCATTGGACCACCTGGCGTTGAGGGACCAGTTGGGCCACCAGGAGAGCGTGGACTTATGGGTAACAATGGAATGGATGGGCAAGCCGGCAAACCTGGCAGACCAGGAGACAAAGGACCTATGGGCACACCAGGTTTGTCTCATTTACGTTTTGTAACACGTTATATGACTGTTGGTTACACACGCTGTGATTTGTAATTGGGTGAACTCATCTGTAGGTATCCCTGGCATGGTTGGTATGCCTGGACCCCCAGGTAATGCTGGACCTAAAGGACCTCAAGGAGATCGTGGAGCACGCGGAAACATGGGACCTACTGGTGGCGTTGGTGAAGCAGGTACTGCTATTTGTGTGTGCTGTATCACTGATCATTCTAATGTGTATGTCCATTTGACGAGTATGTCTGTGGGGAGTGTGTGTCTGTCTAATGTGTCTGTCTAACGTGTCTGTCTATTTCAGGTCCACCTGGTCCACCTGGACCATTGGGTCCTGAAGGTGCCCCAGGTGATGAGGGAGATGCAGGAGATACTGGACCATCTGGAGATAGAGGTTTCAATGGACCTATTGGTGTCCCAGGACAACCCGGTCCTCAGGTACTACTATTCACTGCTGATATGCACCAGAATATTTCTTACTCATTCTTTCATGTAGTAGGTGTTAATTTGTGTTTATTTTGTAGGGACCAATGGGAGAGTTAGGAGAGCCTGGTCCTATGGGTGTACCAGGAGCACGAGGCTCTCCTGGCGTGACTGGCCAGCCTGGTATGCCAGGTAGGACTGGTGTGATGGGACCTCAGGGTATGCCCGGAAAAACAGGAGATGTTGGTGATGACGGTGAGTGCTAGCTAATGTTTGCTAGTAGGTAGTACCGCCACTGTTAGTAGTACTGTGCGTTCATTCTTCCGATGTTGCGTACAGGTCGTCGTGGAGCACCTGGTGTAGCAGGACAACCTGGAGCACCTGGTGCAGCACCATCATTCTCTCCACAAGCAATGATGATGATGTTCAGGCAGCCATCATCGAGCTCCAAAGGCTATGTCGCTGACAGCAGACGCTACATGGCAGATGAGACCTTTGATCAGGAGGACATCATGGAGATCACGGCTATAGTAGAAGGTACATTAGCTTGTGCACCTTCAAGTAGAACTACATGGTCTCTGGTACATATTAACTGAGATACTTTATGTTTGATTATTAAATTGTGTCTGCGTAGAGATGGCTAAACCCAAAGGCAGCAAAGATTCTCCTGCCAGAACATGCAAACATCTTGCGTCAGCTTACCCCGACCTAGAGGACGGTGAATACTGGATTGACCCTAATCTTGGAACCAGGTTCGGTTCGCCAATTTTTATTATTACGGATTTGTCCACTTTCTGTCGTATGTGTTTGAAAGTTTGTTTTGATATATTTAGTTTTTTTTTTCTTCCAGATGTGTATTTTTTCAACTAGTTGATAATGAATTAAACTAAAAAGCTTGATATTTACGATGTCTAACTTGTTGCTTACAGCAAGGACGCCATTCTGGTCAACTGTAAAATATCAAGCGGAGAGACGTGTATCATTCCCAAACCAGCTAAAGTACACAAAGATCAGCTATATAAACAGGGAGCTGGACATGTTTGGTTGTCAGAGATGGACCAGGGCTCTTTGGTGAGTTTTCTTTGTGCATGTGAAGAGTTGTCTGCTCTTAATGTACCCCAGTGTAATGGGTAAACAACTTCTATTTTTGCTGCAACAATGTTTTTTATTCTCGTGACGTTCTACATCGGAAATAATTTCTTATCATTATATTTGTAGCTCACATACAAAATGGACAAAGTTCAGTTGAACTTCCTGCAGCTGCTGAGTTCTGAGGCTAGACAAGAGCTAAGCGTCAGCTGCTATAACACTATAAGCTACTTCACCAGCGACAATTCAACTTCGCAGGCTGTCAAGTTCCTCACAAATGATGACAAGGAGTTGTCACCACATGGCAGCTCAAAATTCACATACAATGTCATCTCAGATTCTTGCCAGGTGAGTCGAGTATTTATGAGGCTTGCTTTTTATTTTACACCTGTAACTACGATGGGTTCATCAAGCTTTGGTGTGATCGTAGCTGTATTTGTTTGGTTTCTGTTTTTACAGACTCAAGATAGCTGGGGTGAAGCAATATTTGAAATAAAGAGTAAAAGATCACAAAGATTACCCATCGTTGATTTTGCAACGTACGTAACAGAAGACATCTCGCAGGAGTTTGAACTGGGTGTAGGAGATGTGTGCTTCCATTAGACTCTTCAATAATCGATTCATGACAATTTTATTATTTCAAACAGTTCATTAAAATTTAAAATTTTGGTTTTAATGTTGCATGTTGGCGTGAAGACACGCTTAATTTTAAGTCTCTGATAAAAATATTCATATATAAACAAGTCGGCAAATTAGGAAGCAGGTTTCAAGTATTTTATTTTCTAATCGACATCTCCTTGATGCTAACAGCTTTTCATCGGATTTCAAACGCGTTACAGGAGGATACTTCCAACATTTATGTTTTGTTTTACCGTGCGTTTAATTGTAAGGTGTATACGGATACACAAAGGGGAATGCTAACCTTTTACTCATTACTGGTGCTAACTGATGGTGCTATAAGCAGTTGTTACTAATAGTTGAGCGAAGACTAGTAACGTAGGCCGGTGTAGCAGCTCCCACTGCCTCTCCGGGTGGAAGGTTGAGCAGCCACCACCCTCACCCACTCTCTCTCTGGATCACAACTATGTTATATTTCCTTCCTCGCAACTATGTTATACTTTTCGCTCAACTTTTAGTTAAAACTTGCGTACTCTGATGTGATTATTTCTTTTTGTACAAAAATTATGATGAATGTAGTTTTATACAAGTTTAGGCTTCAACTCTTGCTGTACTCGTATATTTATGAACAAATATAGAGAATATAATTATGCACAATAAAAATCTGTGTACCAAATAATATACGATATTTTCTTACCAGTTTGTGCTGATACTAGAGCCAGAGCAAATATTTAGGATTAGTAATAAAAGCAATCGCTTACAGGCAGCACTCTTTAGGGCTTTAGTCAGCTTTGTGTACATGTTAATGATTACTACTATGCATTAAGAAATCTTCATTTTACTAGAAAATCTATTGCAGTTATCGAACTCAATTGACTACTTTAGGTTGTCTTTAACAAGCTTAGTGCTAATAATGTAACAAACACCATAAAACACCATGAAGCAACATTTTATCAGGAAAATGTAAAAAATTGACTTAGTTCTGACATAGCAGCCATATTGTATCTATTATTTTACATTCATATTGTATCTATTATTTTACATTCACAATACAAGTAAAGTTTCAGCTGGTCCAGCAATTACAATGTAAGTTATTTTGGTGTTCGTACAAAAAAATTGGCAAAGTTTGCGCTGAAAATAATCCCAGTCAGTTAGACGGCTTGTAAGATGATCGATTGTTCACATTCAAACTTCCCAATGATTAGTTATGAGTTTCACTGGAGTTGTCTGTCCTTGGATGTTAACAACTTTAAAAACGTCAGTAGTTTGTACCACAGCATTTATAGCTGCTTTAGATAGAGCTGCACCATCTCTAATTCCTTCATGGAATTTAAAAGAAAATGCAAGGAAATAAATAAAAACAGGAGATGTTAGAGTAAATATAAAATAACTTGCCGAGTTACAAATATCACAGACTTGGTTTCCAAAAAAAAGATACATATTTATTAGTACGAAATTATAACAAATCTCCAGTAGATGATTCATTGCACAAGCCCACTTGACAGTAACCTCACTTATTGTTTGTGATTTCAAACAGTTTGAACATAAAAATCCAAAATCAGTATCAGCTGGCTACCGACCATTACATTGAAATAAGACCAATACATTCACTGTGAGCTTAGTCGTGGCTGGACAAAGTTGCTTCTGGTGGTAAAAAAAGCAATTCTAGAGATATTTTTGTGGAACGGTATAAATAATCACTTTATCTTTTTAAACTGAGATTAATTATTTACAAAAAAAGAATGAGATTGTGTTAAAATTTTATAAACAAGAAAAGATAAACATCAGATAACATCTACATATATACAAACATACACGACATATAAAACAAGAAATAAAGCGATAATCAGGTAAGATAGGAAGTGGAGCCTTTAGTACGCTTGTCAAGGTGTGCTAGTATTATTGTCTCAAAGGCTGTGTACCCCAGCAACGAGTAGGCCATGGGGAGCAGGGCCCTAATATATCCGTGTAAACACTCTCCACCAAAACAGAACAAATCGTTTCCTAACTCTAGTCCTTGGCCGTAGTCACACTCATCATTGGCAAACTGCACATACCTGTGAATGACATAGCATGATTAGCAATGATGATAAACTGTGTTGTGGAGTTGTGTGCACAATATACAGAGGGATAAGAAGACAACTCTTAAACAAAGTAAATGCGGTCTGGTTACAATAACTCCACAATACAAAGATGAATAAAATGTATTTAGTCAGTTTCTACCGCGTAACGCACAACTTAATAATGGAGCCAACATATGATCGGTAAATTATATAATCAAATAATTGTTTCCAAATAACAAAAAACAATTCAAAAACAGCTAAATGAGAAAAACTATTAATAAATATTACATGGCTGACAACAAGGAATAGCACAGAGCACATGTTTGTAAGACAATATACAGCTAAATAAGTCAAACGTACACAAAAGACATTGCAGCTAATGCTCTGGCTATACAACCAAATTGCAGATAAGCTATAAAATAGCTACCAGAGATTGTACAAAGCCTGAGACACTTAACGATTGCACTGTCTCTGTGTTACATAGTTTATATCTACAGTTCATAGCACACTTCACCATCCTTTACCTGTGGGTTATCATACTGCGTCATGCCACAGATTGGGTGAGTACAATATATCTACTGGTATACCAATGACTGTTTGGTGAACACTCACGTTATAAGATCTTGCAACTCGTCTGCTGATTTCTCACTGCTTTTGTCCTTCTTTGTGATGGAAGCAAATAATTTTTTTAGCTCTCCTATGGAGCTGGGTACCTCTCTCCAGCCCACTTCATTCTCATCTACAGGTACCACAATACCTACAACGACACAAACTATCTGTACAACATCACAATCTATCTAGACAACAACACAATCTACCTAGACAACAACACCAACTATCTAGACAACAACACCAACTATCTAGACAACAACACAAACTGTCTATACGACAGCAGAAACTATCTACTAAAGTGACTTATGTAATAAACAAATTTATATCTAATTGGAGCTATTTGGCAACTTATTTCAGAAAACTAATAGACCAAAAGGGACACAACTCCAAAATAGCCACTCAACAGCAAACGATTTTATATATTATATAATATAATGTATTATGTAATATATTATATTATGTAATATATTATTTACCTGCACCATGAAATCCTTTACTAACAACCTTCTTTTCTCTAGCTTTTATTTTTGTGGTTCGTCTGCCCAGCTCATAGCCTTTGGACCCCAACAATTTTTCAATTTGTTGACGCATCTACATGCATGAACAGTATTAAGAAAAAGACGATCACAAACTGTGACGGTCAAGCATGTTTTTATGTTACAAGTTATGACTGACCTTTTTACTCTTAGAGCTGTATTCACCCTTCTGTAGATAGGCGTGTAGAGCTGCAAGTAGATTGTCGGCCATGATGGTGAGAGAGCAGCCTTTATCTACGTCGTTGCTGGCTACAAACACTGGCTCACTAGTAGGGCTGTCTCTATAGTAACCTATGTGAAACTTGTCTTCCTTTGTAGTACCTTAAATGGTGATAGAAACCTAGGTAGAGGTACACTAGACATTCAAAGCTTTCAGTAATATACGCTGGGATAAAAAGGATTGGAAAAATGATATTTCTAATAATTTGTTTTGAGGCTAACAAATAATGAAAGTGATTGAATGTATGAAGGTTGCAAACATCGAAGGGTTTTACAAAATCTCGATTCATTATAAATATTTTGAGTGAGAAGTACAAGTTTCCGGCACTGTATTCAGTTCTGCTAATAACAAATAAACACCAAATAATAAGACTAGAAGCCCTTAAAATTGTAAAAATTTATCATGTAAAACCTACAAAAAAAAAAAAAACTTTTATAAGATTAATAAAGGCATTCAAAAAGCCCTTTAATTAATTTAATAATGCTTTTGAGAATTATTAAAAATTGAAAGCCATTCAAGAACGAGTGAAGTGTTCTGGTATTACTCAATAGCAAAATATGATATCTGTGGGTGGAGAAAAAAGCTAGTTGAAATGACCGATCAGTAGCAAGTTTTTAGAGCTGCATGATATAATAATAATAAGATCGTTATTATATAATACAAGAGCAAACTCACTTATCAGCACAGTTTGGAATTCAGGAGAGTCATAATAAAATCTGTGATGTAGAAGATAGTCAGATTTATTTGTTGATGATTTACGTAATAAAACATCAAATGGTCCAGCTAACCTAAAATACAAGAGGCAAGTCCACAAATAATTCCTAACCCATGAATAGCAATATTCTTCGAAGGATTGCCTGATAAATTCTAACATTTCTTTGTAGCAGTTAAAGCATTTATTGAAGTTACTTCTTGAAGCTTTCTGAAACGAAATTACTTAATCATTATCGAAAATAAATATATTTGGTACGACGCGGCACTGATCCCGATCTCAAGTGCAAGTGCTAGCTAATAAATTAAATATAAGAAGTGTAGAGGTAAAGAAACATACCTTAGATGATAAGGAAGTAAACTAGAGCCAGGATGTGATTCATCTAGATCCCACATAAACTCCCAAAAATCATAAAAATCTTGAGGCATTTTGACAAGAAATTTTTCTTGGAGTAAGTTTTGGGTTTCACTCGTAACATCCTTCATATACATTCCAGTTTTCTTTTTCTTTATCTGCGGCTCATCGGACTGTCCTTTACGATCTGAAGCCATTTTCTAAAATTAGCGAATGTGTGAAAGGTAAAACTGAGTACAACAAGGTGTCTTTTTGACTGCAATCGCTTTTGGTGCAACATCCTAATCAAGGTACTTGATGGTTCTTCACTAAGGCAAGAGCATGCAAACAACTAGCAAGGTACCTGCCCCACCCAATATTCCCCAAAAACCCATACGCAACATGATGAGTACACTTTGTGTTGAGATTCTTTTGGTTTAAACTCTTGAGTGATATATAGACTATTGAAAGTAATAAATCATATCTTGAAAGTAATGAAAAAGACAAGGGTGATAGCTACTATCCTTGACTTAGACAATGGCTGGAGGCTTAGCAACTGCATTTTACCATCATCTTATGCTATCTAGTTTCCCTGAATCTTTGTTTCGTTTTCAATCATTAACTCAAGCCGGCATTGCTGTCTGAGTTGAAAAGATACCTGATGCCCTATTGCCTACCTTTGAAAACCAGTCGATCCATATTTTTTTTGTAATGGCACGTGTACCCTTTTTAATACTGGCATCATGTCATGAGCATCCAACTTTTTACTCTCTCATTTTGTCTGGTTAATCTTAATTCACATTTTAATTATTTTCATTCTTTCATATCTCATCATCATTTTGCAGGGACTACAGTATAATTTTTTTGTTGGTGAAACTTTAAAAGTATGTTATTTTGTACAGGACAAACTCTGAGCTACCATTTGTATTACCTAGTTGCTAGGAAACACTTCCATGTTGTTAACCTCTAACTTTACATTTACCCTTTACTCCCTATTAGCATTTATTCACGAGTACAACTGTAGACAAAGACATTACGTAACATGTGATGTAACAGTTTGTATAAAAGCAGCTGTGAGCCCTTTTCAGTGTTACCTTGGAGCTGTATTTATTGTATTGAATAAACGCTTTGAAACACTCACTCAAGTTCTTACTTGACCACTATCTACAGACGCATACAATAAGGACAGGCTCCACTGCTCAGGAGGACAATAGCTATATGACCCACGGTCGAAATAGCCGAATATTGTCCAACGAGCAGTGGACAACAGACAGACTTGTTTGTCAGACGTCGTCATCCTGACCTGCTGCCAGCCAGCGATGCTGACAGCTAGGCAGTGATTTGGACAGACTGCTAGCAAGCCTGCCTAACAATACAGACGGCTCTGGCCACAGACGCCTAAGAGGTAGTGCAGGTGGCTACCTGGGGAACTGGTTAACTGTTCCTAAAAAATCCTGCACAATATAACGAATTTTGCTCGATACTTCTGGTAGAGATCAAACAAGAAACACACATTTTTGCTTCACCTAAATTTCAAGAGATGTAATTTAATTAATTAATAATTATTCTACAACTTCATAATAAAAACTGCATATTTTGATACCGAAACGGTAGAAATTGACAACTGATGCTATTTCATATTGAGAAATCTTTTCTGTTCAACTGTGGAGAATCTAAAATTCTATAGTAATAATATCAAATAACATAAAATATATGAAACACTTCATTATATACTCAGTAAGTAGTATATCAATGTCATTTTTGTAGACCATAGGCCTATTACGCTTTTCATGTAATTTGGCATACATGTGGAATTCGTAACTTTATGAGAAATTGTCACTCAATAAATTTCTAATCGGTGGTAAATAAACTTCACTATCAGTTAAAATCAGTAAAAAAAATTTATGAGTGATAATTAATAATGAAATCATTATTATTATTATTCACTATTATTTATTACACATTTAATAGGATCGCAACAAAACAACATTCAACACAACATAAAATTCCAAAAAATGGTCCAAAACCCACAAAATTTTCTGCAATAGACCTGTGGTACCAGAACTACTACTACTGACTAGTACTACTACTGCTACTAGAACTATTACTAGTAGTAGTAAAGTAATAAATATTATTACTTACAACTACTCACTCATTGATTATTATTATTATTATAATTATTCATACAAATTATTATTCTTTCAATTATTATAATTGTTATTATTCTATTATTAAACCATCATGATCATCATCACAATGATGAATGATTATCATTATTAATTATTCATCATCATCATGGTGATTTAAGAGGTAAATTAATAAATAAATTAATTATTATTATTTATTACAATATAATAATAATAATTATTAATAATAAATAATAATAATCATTATTATTATTATTCTTCATAAATATTATAACTAATAATAATTATTATAATAATAATAATTATAATAATCATAAATAATAATAATCATAATAATAATAAATAATAATCATAATAATAATGACAAAAAAATGAAAAAAATAATTAATATATATATATATAGTCTTCCAAGTGCAAGAGAGAGAGTCGAGGGTCAGGGTGGTGGCGACACCATGTGACGTGAATTACATTCCACATGTGATACAGTTATATACACAAATCATTTCTTTAATATTACTACTATTATTTCATAATATTATTAATTATTGCATACAAAATTTTCTTTGGACAAAATTGAGCGCGCCATTACCGTATGATGGACTGACCAATCACATCACAAACGTTTCATTTATGCGCATAAACTGCTCAGAAGTTGTCAAGAAAAGACTGCTTTTCTTGTTACATAGTACAAGGGCTGACAACTCCCTAATAGACAAATGGATCGTTTGTTGATGCAAATACGAGAGAAAACAACTTGCAATATCAATAGTTTTGACAAATCCGCAAGTGTTTGTATGGCAAGGACAACTCGTTATCAACCAACAATCGCATAATCGTTGTGTCAACGCCATGATTGGCCAAAGAGGGTATGGGATTGGCTACAAGCAAAGGCGCCACTTCAGCGCATTTTTTAGTACAGCAGGCAAATTAGCTAATGCAATTTTCATATCGCATTTCAAGCTGGCACTTGTAATTTTTCAACAACGTTCTGCTGCATATGAGTCGATGGGCTACAGTAATACGCATATATATATATATATATAATAATAATAATATTTAGTTCATTGGACTGACATAATAATAATATTCCCTTGACGAGTTGCTGAATTATCTGGCTGCATAATAATGCACTTGCTGTAACTTATTTAATGAATTTATTTATTAATAATATCATTCATAAATATTGAATGTATTATTATAATTGTTTGTTGTTGATGATGATGATGATGATCATCATCATCATCATCATGATGATGTAGTAGTAGTATGATGATAATCATTCATAATGATGTAGTAGTAATAATTATAATTAATAATAGAATTAAGAATAATAATAATAATTATTAATTGTTATTATTATGAGTAATAATAATTAATTAATAATAATTGCATTGATTTATAGTTTTGATTGTTGATAATAGTTACAGTAAGTAATCATAATTATTATTTATAATAATATTAATTTAATAATACTTTATACTTACTATTATTATTCATTTATTTATTATTATTGTTCTATGGTGGTTTGTTGTTATCAATCATCATCATCATCGATCAACAATCATCAAACAGGATAGCTATTAATTATTATTATTTATTAGTAATTTATTTAATAAGCATTTCATTTCATTGTTATTTTTAATAATAATATAATAATTAATAATAATAATCAATGATGATGATGATTAATAATAATATTAATATACGTTTTTTCTATGTTATTATTTATGTTGTTGTTGAAGTTTATACTACTGGTCATTAAAAAGTTAATCAAATAATAATTGTTTAGTTGGACTTTTTCCTCTCATTAATTTGTTGGTGACTATGGGGATTAAAATTAATAATGTATGTAGACAAGAATCAGTGTCGAAAGGAACGAATACAGGCAAACCTGGATTGAATGTAGACACCTTTGAGAAAGAACGTCAGCAGGGCTGGATTGAAGGTCGGTTGCCACTGTGACTATGGTATAAGATGAAAGAAGAACATTATTTTGATATTTGTTCTAAACAGAAGTGTTGGCATTCATTTGCACCGAGTGCATGATGAATATTATTATTTTGTATGTCATTGAGAAGAAAAGGTGTCTACCTTCATTCCAGGTTTATCTGCATTCGTTTCGGTCAATGTTTATTACCCTGTCTACATTCTTTTCAAGTTACATTGACTTTTGTTAATTTTGTCCTGGCCAACATATGACAATAAGACCAAATAATGAGGTTGCTATTTACGGCTTTATTGATCAATTATTTACCACAGATTATTTCCGAACACACGTGTGCTTCACATTTCCGTTTTTACCCTAAGGTATTTTTACCTGGTTTTTCATCTTATCATTATAACTGTCACAGCCACTTTGTTTCATCACTGCAAGTCTACAAAACATTATCTGCATGATTGTTCAAAACCTTATGCCATTCCAAGCGATCATGCACAAACACAATGGAGTTTATATTCTAGTATATATATGGATAATACACATAATTAGGTAAATAAATCGTGGCTCCAAACTAAACACTTTGCAGCAGAAGCTTTTATCAAACTATCTAAGTAAATCACCACAAAACATTGATTGGGAAACTACATCATACCTTTATAGCTACAGTAATGTTTGAGTCCCTCACTCCCTGCTACCAGGTATAAAGTGATCTGAAGCGAATGCCAGAAGCATGCTGTTGTGAAATGTTAAGCTTCAGGGAAGTTCCTAGCAGTATCACAATGCTTTCGCTTGATCAAGTTTTTCTCTACCTCAGTAATGAAGCCACTACATCTGGTCTTGAAGGCATCAGAGAAATCGAAAACAAAAAATAGAAAAATCAGTCTTATTGGTTGAAATGTAAATTTGAAGCATTGAGCAGCAGCAGTTGCAAAAGATTCAAGTATCAGCACCATTAGATAGTCACGCCCAAGAAAAATATTGTCAAGTATTTACTGTCATTGCCAATGTAATGTCTATGAATTAGGTTATTGGTCTCATTTGAGCACTGTGTTAGGTAAATCATGTAATCCGCATGACAAATTGCTCCTCAGAAAGATTTTTGTCTGCTGAAAGCAATTTCAGGGTGGAATTATTTTCAACCCAGGTTAATGGTACACTTTAAGCTGACTAGGTTTGACCATTACAAATAAACCTTTATTATGATTTTATAACAAGCAGATTCAAGTTTGATTTAACACTCAAAATTAGTTTCATAGGATGTAAGTAGGTGGTAATGAAAATCTCTTGAAACGTTTTTTTGGCCATCTGCTGTCTCTCACTGCCTTGTATTTCCTTGACATATTTATTGATCTAAGCTTCCAGCCTTTTTTGGCTGATCTATTTATGTCACACCTTCTTAACATATTCCATCATGTTAGATTCAGGTTTTAATACCATATAAAACAAATCACATTCAGTCTTTAAGAGATTAAATCACAAGCTGTCGTGTCTGGCCCGTCTGCGCATCACATGACTAGCCCTCGCTCCTAAGTGACTGTCAGCAATGCAAGTACTTCCGATGGTACATAGATAAGGACAGAGCCTAGCATAACCTTAAATTCTTTATAGCACATAGATATCAACTTACAACACATCAAAAAGATTTTTGTGGTTGGTTTGTAGTTGTATACATAGCTGAATTCAGTTTAATTTTTATTTTGAAGATCTTAGTTTTCACAGTTGAAATACCACATGAAAATGACTCAGATGCAAATTTACTTCATAACTTAATTTCTTGAATGGCTGTGTTAGTTTTTGGGCACTAAAAATTTTAAAAATTTTTGTCCAGCTCTCTGTTGTGTGATATCATTATTTAAGTATATAATGATACAACCCAAACAATGCAGATTGTATATTGTTTGTAATTTTGGCCAGTCTCTAAAGCTTAGGAAGATATAAAAGTGTTTCTATTCAATACAACATGCTTTTGACTTATAGCTGAGTTGAATTAGAAAGTTCAGATTCGCAGCTTCGTTTGAGTCAATTGTTGATATATAAATATATATATAATATCTATATATATGTTGTTGATATCTCATATACAATCAATAGCTATGTAGGTAATGCGAATGGAACAGTGGTACACTTGACTTGGCTGTACTTGTGCTAGTAAACAACTTCTCTTCGTCATAAACCAATGCCATTAATGTTCAGGTGTTGATGTACATTGGAAGACTTTAGGTCAAGTTTGTCTGCTGCGGTGAAGGCTCATGTATGTGAGCTGTTGGTTAGCCCAGTAGTAGAATAAGTGGCCAATATCAGCTGCTTGGTATGTCTTGTACAAATTTTTTTTAAGGACACTTCTTTAGTCACCAACCAGCAACATATGCAAACCCTCAGAAATGTGCCCTTATCTGTGCAGTCCCTGCTACTTGGAATTTGATATATCAGTATGCCGTAGATTATTGCATGGTACAGTATATTGAAGTGACCATGGCAAATGATTTAAAGAGGTGTTAAAAATTTTGCAGAATAGTGTGCTCGTTTTCTTTTTTTTTTGGTGCTTCATGTTGGTTCTTCTCAGAGTTAGTATATATTTCCTAAAGTAACCATTAAAACAGTACATAGATGAAGACTTGCTTTAAGTGATATCACATATTGGTTACAACAATTTAATAGTTACCTAAGTTGCAATGAATTACTGGTCAATTCTAATGTAGCAATAGTCATATCAATATTTTTGTTTACATTTTAAAGTGATGAGCTGCAATTGTCAAACAAAGAATATGAACTAGATGAGATCACAGTGACTGGCTATCAGTGTGAGCCAATGGTTGAACTTGAAAAAAAATAATGAAAATGGTTGATATAGTGAATAACGAGGGATGATAAGTTATTGTTATCTTAATTATTATTATACTAGTGTTTGCTGACTGCAATTAAAAAAATCGTCAATTATTTACACTTATCAACATCATATACTATTTCATAATATTTTTTATTATTGGTAGTAGAAACCTTAATAATGATGATGAAACATGTACAGAAGCTAGTATTATTATGACTGAAAGATTGCGCTTTAGGCTGGATTAGGTAATTTTTCAATATAATGAAGAACAGTTTGAGATGCACTGAAAGCTATACCGTTTTAATGCTCTACTTAGAAATTGCGTTAATTTTGATGGTTGGTTTGTTTTGATTTCCTTCATTTTGGCAGAGTTCCAGCATACCAAAACACCTCATATATATCAAGGTATGGTCTTGGTTCAAGTTTTTTTTACAACTAAATAGATTTGCGGCATCACTTTTATCGAGTTTTCTTGTACATTAAAATACAAGAGGAGCTGCACAGATTTGTTTTTACGGGGCGCAGAGACAGCTGATGGCGTATAACCAAAAAAAAAACGGAGAAATCGGACACATAATTTTTTTCATTCAAATTATATATCACAGTCCTATTAATGTTAGATGTATTTGCAATAATATTACATTTGCTGTATAATTATCCGACACATATGACACATTACAGCCTTGCAACAGCCAGGGTCATATTATTGTTTTTATTTTGTGGTTCGAATGTAATATCTCTTTTTTTATATTCGTATATCTCTTTTGTTTCTCCGAAATAACATAAAAAATGCACGTGGGCATGTTGCAAGTTAGATATTGTTTTCATTTTTTGTCGGGTGAATCAGTTTCAATTATTAGAACTTGTAAAGCAATCATATTCCTCATTTGCTTTTATTTTGGTCGTTCTCCAATCATCAGCCCATTCTTGTCTGGTTTATATATTTCTTCTGCAAAGTGTTATTACATAAATCTTTTTCTTAATTTTCAAACTTTGTCGCTGTGAGTTTTGTCATCATGAAAAGAAATTTTGTGCCTGTTGGTGAAAAATTGTGACGTTATTAATGAGTCTTATAATCCATGTAGATGGTAAAATCTATACTATGAACAAAAGTTTTTAGGAGAAACAATGTTTTGGTTTTCCACTTGATTAACAAAGCAAGTGTTGAATCAACCTTACCAGTACTTAACTCTACTACTGGCTTATTTGCGCCATTCATTTTCCCTCACATTGACATGATTTCAGCATACGCGTGTCATACCAGTTGAAACATTATTGTCCAGCCAAATATAAACTAAATTAGCATGAGTGACCAATAATAATAGAGACATGATTCATTGTATAAGCTACAGTCACTCGAGTGTGCCATTTTTCGTACAATGTGAGAAAAATGACCAGTTAGTATAACGGTACAAATACGTAGTGCATCATCACGATGATGCAGTGTAAACTAAGATGATAGTACTAACTAGTATCTCATTCAAATTACAACCTTGTAAGTACTTGTAAATGACTGTGAAGCGAATGAAGCCCTTTATAACGCACACATTGTACTATCGTCCCTCACCAGGCTGCTTTGATAGATTTTAGTTGATATAAAAGAAGGAGAGCATTTGTCTTCTTTATTTGATTTGATTTTGTTAAAAATGACTTCCTAATTTGCAAGCTCATCAATAAAAAAATGCAACATGTTACTCCGAATAGTTTGCAAAATAATGGTAGGATTATAATAGGCAATGGTTCTTTGTTTACAGTTGTTGATGGTTAACCTCCAGTTTTTCTCATTTATGCTTTGCACCAAGATTTCAACTGATGTGGATAGTTAGTAATTGACTGGGTTATTCCTAAGTCATAACCTATTAGTTTCAAGAGAATGTTGGGTTAACAGGAATGCTTAAAACATGGCATAAAACAGAAATCAACCACCGAAGTACTTACTAATTGTCTTGTCCTGCGTGTTATATGTTAGAATGCAAAAACATGGCAAGGATTTGAAAGCTGGTTTTTTGATGAGACGTTTTCTTAGGGCATTCAGTAGTTGCTAATGGGTTTATTAAGATCATCCATATACCTCAGGCTTGAGCAAAAAGTAAAATGCGGCTAGTTATAATTAACCCTAATATCAACATCCTGTTTGGCTATATTAGGGTGGATACTGTAGGTTTGTTAGTAGGTGTAAGCTATTTAATATTCTCTGAGCAGTTTATCAAATCAACTGCCATTATTTTTTTCTAGTTACTATAATGGTGATGAATAATGTCTTGTTATGGCATTCAGGTTTTTTGCATAATGTTATTTAATGAAGCTGCTACTAACTAATACATTCAGTATTATTCATTCCTTCCTGATGCACTAACTCATCAATTTTATTCTTGTTGAAGTGATGTTTTTGGTTTATAGCCCTGGTTAAGTGAGGGCATGATAAGAATCAGTCATTTATTTGTACTAGAGTATGTTTTGGCATTTGTTAGGCAGACTTGGATCAAATCACTTCTCTCATTCTCTTCTCTCATCTATTAAACATTAGATAATTGATTTACATAGCATTGGTCTGAGCTAATCTGAGGTTATATTTATTTTGGGCTTTTCAGCTTTACCAAAGGTAAAATGGTTTCCCCCCCCCCCCCCCCCCTCCCCCGCATTCACTTTCTCATAGTGTTTTTAGCAGTTCGTTATGGATTGGTACATTTCATTGTTTTAGCGTAATGTCGACTAATTCGGATGAGCAACGTGAAGAATCTCCAGCATTGAAATCAGCTGGTGATGAAGTTTTAACTGTGAAAGACGATGTTGACACTCAGTGTGGGTATACAGCAAACTGTAAACCTCCTTTTCTGCAAAAATTTGCCAATGCAAAGATCTATCTGTTAGTCATTTCCATGTGCAGCATAATGCAAGGTAAGCTAGCAGTCTTTGAATCATTTAATGTAGAGCAGATGACATCACATGTATTTTAACTTGAAGTAATACCCATGGAGTTCAGAGGTGCTCTTCCTCTCTACCCCCATTTCTTAGTCTACCCCCACTTTTTGCTCTACCCCGCTCTTTGGTCTACCCCCACTCCTTGATCTACCCCCACTCCTTGGTCTACCCCCACTCCTTGATCTACCCCCACTCCTTGGTCTACCCCCACTCCTTGGTCTACCCCCACTCCTTGGGTCTACCCCCACTTTTTGCTCTACCCCCACTCCTCGGTCTACCCCCACTTTTTGCTCTACCCCCACTCCTTGGTCTACCCCACTTTTTGCTCTACTCCCACTCCTTGGTCTACCCCCACTTTTTGCTCTACCCCCACTCCATGGTCTACCCCCACTTTTTGCTCTACCCCCACTCCTTGGTCTACCCTCACTCCTTGATCTACTCCCACCCCTTGCTCTACCCCCACTTCGTGGTCTACCCCCACTCCGTAGTCTACCCCCACTCCGTGGTCTACCCCCACTTCGTGGTCTACCCCCACTCCTTGGTCTACCCCCACTCCTTGGTCTACCCCCATATCTTGCTCTGCTCGCTACCCATTCCTCCACTGCTCATTCTGCTCTAGTATACATGCACCCTGCTAAGCTCCCTGCCTTGCTCCTACTGCCCCACTCTAAACTCCCTCCACCCACTTCACTAAGCACCCTCCCATTTGACTCTCTCCATCTCTCCGTTTCTCTCTCCTCCTATCCTCACTTTGATAGAAGGCGGAATAAAACAGTTTGTTGTCACACGTTTCATTGACCTTCAGCTATAAGCAAAACGTGCATTTCTATAATTTCACTTTTGATTTGGAATTTATTATTTCGCTCAACAACCATTCTAAATTTTGCTAAAACAAATAATACAGTTACCTTTATTGAGACTGAGTATTTCAGTTTTCACATTTTTAATTCAAATTAAAATGAATATATAACAATTGTTTATAAAATGTCATCTGTCTGTTTGTGCTACTAACAATTGTTTCTTCTCTTGTTATATTTTTTTCATCATTTTATTTGTAGACGTTTGCAAATGCCTTGAGTAGACAATAGATAATACATATCATTAAAAATACACAACTAACACACAAACTCTAACACATTCTCACTCTAACACTCTAAAGTCAATTGTTCATAAAGAAGAAATGTAGAAAAGTTTCGTGGACAATACTGCCCTGAGCTGGCAAAACACAATATCTCCACATTTTGAAATTGTCGAGTATCGATCAAAAACTTTCAAGTGTCAGCCATCTCGCACAGATGATTGCAACATTAAATTAATAGTGTAGTAGTAGGTAGTCAGACATGCTCTTTCTGTCTGTGAAGACCATTTTTGTGTAATATTTATATTTTACACGTAAATTGAGATAAATTGTTTTGCCTGCCTATGCACACATATTATTAATGCTGAGCCTAGGCAACCAAAACACAATATCTGGAGATGTTGTGTTTTGTTTGCCTAATTAGCTCATTGAATTTGGGCTCAGCAGTCCCATAATCTGTGATCTAGGGGATTATGCTTGCAGAAATTAAATGAAGTTGAGACAAGTTTTGAATTCTAGGTAACAGGTTTTGGTGAGGGGTTTAAAATCTGCTTATCTCATGACTTGATGGTGAAATTGACTAGATTATATGTTGTGATCACACATTCTCATCATTTAGCTGCTTTGTATTCAAGAAGAACTTAAACGAATTTTAATAGGAATATTCAAACAATTTATTATTGAGAGATGATAAAGAGATAGTCTGTGGAAAAAGAATGTCACAATTGTACTAGACCATTGGTTTGACAACCAAGACGAATAAAAACAAAACATTTAGAAAATAAAAAGACTAACATTGGAGTAAATACTGATGACAAAAATTAATTTTTATTACAATTTTATATGTCAGTCAATGACCTTGATCTGTCAGAATCCATAATAATAGAAACTGACGCAGAATAATAATAGAAAAAATCGACTATGATTTAATTTAAGAGCCAAGTTTGTACTGTTTTGTTCGTTGTTTGCTTCAAAGGATGCTACTAGCATGAATAGTATGACTTTCAATTGCTACGATGCATTAAACAACCTCAAGTCAGCACTGTATTGCATTGTGCTGTTACACTAATCCGTAAAAGACAATGCTATTGGTCAAGCAAAACACAATATCAGCAGATACAGTGTTTTGGCTGCCTAATTAGGTAGTAATAATGCAGATATGGTGTTTTGCCTGCCCAAAAAACAGGGGTTCGGGTGGGAATTCAGCAATAAAATTTTTTGGGGTGATGTAACATACCCTGATGCAATGAAAAATGCAAAAAAATGCGTTTTGAAAAATTGGTCAGATATTGTGTTTTGCCAGCTCAGGGCAGAATAATGAAGCTGATAATTAATGATTAATGATAAAGACTGATGAAATAAATAATAATAAAAATCGTATAATGATTCAGCACTTTTTCGTGTACAAATCATCAAGATGTGAAAATTTCTATTACTGCTGCTGATAATCATAATACACGATATTGTGTGGTATAATAACATGTAATATGTAATGTGTAACATGTAATGTGTAACATGTAACGTGTAATATGTAACATGTAATGTGTAACATGTAATGTGTAACATGTAACATGTAATGTGTAACATGTAATGTGCAACATTATTAATTATATTTAACCATTCACTGATCAATTGAAATGAACGATTTAAATTATAATAATAAGGTATCTCTCCGTGTACAAATCACAAGATATGAAAAACTACTATCAAAGCTATTAATAATAATTAATGATAATAATATTGTTTTTTATTTGCTCAAAGGACACCGACTGAAGAATTGTATGTTTTTTTAGTATTATATAATTTTTAAAATGAATGTAACTAAAACCATTATATGAACAGAACAATGTAATAAAGATAATAAAAAAGCGTTGATAAAAGTTTTAATTATAAGGTATGTATAATAATTATACACCAACTACTTAGCAAACACTAATAATAACACTCAATGTGTAGCAGCCATAGGATTTCATGGAAAAAAAGTAACAAAGATGACGTGTCCTGTATATTTAGATCAAACCCAGCATTTGAATGTGCGATTCAATGGTGGGCTAGTATGCATGTTTTGAATGTATGATGCATTATCTATCATTTTGGGCAAGCCGCTACAGCTGTGTGAAGTGAAATTATGTAATGCAAAGCAATGGGTTCGCTTTTAAAACCCTCCATCACTCAACAGGCTCAGAGTGGTTTGATTTTTGATGACTGAAAGGTGTTGAAACCACAAACATTGTAAGTTTGTGATCAAATAGTCGAGTTAAACCCTGTTGTTACAACCAACTGGCTCAATAGCAGTTTATACAACATTTTTCAGCTCTCTCAGTGAAGTGAAAACTGCATATCAAAAGGACGAATTCACTGACAAAATAATATTGTTTTCTCCACATTCATGCATATATGAAAATACAAATATACGCGTGAATAGTTAAGTACAAAAGAAACAGTATCTTACTGTGGATCTGATTTTTTTACTTGTACAGAAACGCTCAAGTAGGAGTCAAATTACGTAACAAAAGGTCATTGTACAGCTTGTTTATCCACGTAATCAGTTGGCCAGCTCTTGAGCATTGCACTAGCGATCAAGACTGATTAGTGTTAGCAACCAATCTACTGCAACGCAATAATTAAAAAAAAATAACTGTAGACTGGTAGGTCAAAAATTTTAGCACTCATTGAGAGTGTCTTTAGGGTGCTTTCGGATACCCTATGCATAGGGCAGTCGTTGAACACTCGTTGAGGGCTCAACGATGACTGTCGTTTAACGGAAGTTGTTTGAGCATAAACCATAGACATATTTATTTTCATCAATGTCTATGAAAACTGTAGAGCTGGAGCGAGCCCACTTTAGTTTCTTTACAAAAAAAAATGAATTACGATGATTTTATCGTCTGATGTATTTTCTATATACATTATAATGCATTGTCACGACTTGAAACGGGGAGGAACAGTGATTGATAAAAGTTGACTCGTTAAAACTGTTGGTTAGGTGGTGTCAAGGTCAGTCAACGACGCAACCTACCTCGCTTTTCACTTTCATTGTTGAGCCCAAATTGCCCATTGACGCCATGTTTTTTCTGCCCTCAACGACGGGGTTTCCGATTGGTCTCGTTTAATCCCATCGTTAAGCCCTACGCGTAGGGTATCCGAAAGCACTCTTAGTCATGTGACATGTTGCAAGACCAATAACAATGCTCTCAAAGCCTCTCTAAGCAATTCAAGCAATTCTTATGACATGCCGTTGCTGCCTGTAAGGGCATTAAATGGTTGTATGGTACGATGTAGTTTTGTTTATGTTTGACTGTTCTTGTCGCATTCTTTTTCCTCTTCCCATAGGATTTGCAGTAAATGGCATAAACAATGTAAACATATCATCATACGAAAGGAGATATTTATTATCTAGTAAAAGTGCTGGGCTCATTGCCAGCTTCTACGATGTGTCAGCCGGCATCACTGTAAGTCAGCTTTACTTCCAGCTTAGTTCTGCTTTTTTGTATTATCAGTTTTTTTCTACTTTTTCACATAATTTGATATGCTGCAGGACACAGTTAATTATAACTTGAGTATCATCTAACGTGTCATTACTCTCCTCAAACACTCCATTTCATTATAGTTTCATACTCATATTGGTTTACAGTGGAATTCTTTTATAACAAACTCAAGGCGGCTCAGGGATTTAGTTTTTTTACAAATGTAAAGTTTACTGCGTATGAGCTGTAGTTGGGTCTTTGAAGTTTCTAATAAACAGTAACACATTATAAGTGAAACTACCACTTAATATTGTCTTGTATATGATGTAATGGCAAAATGTAATTATTGGCCAATGTACAGTGATGCAACTGTCAGTATACAAACACTTTCAATGTTGGTTTTAAACCTGCTGATTCCATCTGCTGTAGATTACAATCTTTCTCAAAAAACTGACATCCAGGCTGTTCGAAGAGCCAAATGCTACCTGCTGCTCTCTCAGTTACTGATTGCGCTAAATAATCAGATTATAGATCCATGGTTCTGTTACGCAGGTGCTGTTTGTTGGGTATTTTGGAGGTATTGGACATCAGCCAAGATATTTAGGATGTGGCGTGGCTTCTATAGCCTTAGGCTCCTTCATCATGTGTTTAGCCCAGTTTACTTCTCCCTCATACCACCCTCTTGGATCTCAGTCTCTCACCTGTGATATATCAGGTAGTTATATATCTTACTTGTATTATGTATCTTACCTGTATTATATCTTACCTGTGATATATATATATCTTACCTTTTATATATATGTTACCTGTTACATATACCTCACTTGTGATATATCTTACCAGTGATATATATATATCCTACCTTTTATATATATGTTACCTGTTACAGAAATCTCACTTGTGATATATCTTACCTGTGATATATATGTTACCTGTTATATATATGTTACCTGTTACATATATCTCACTTGTGATATATCTTACCTGTGATATATATGTTACCTGTTATATATATGTTACCTGTTACATATATCTCACTTGTGATATATCTTACCTGTGATATATATGTTACCTGTTATATATATGTTACCTGTGATATATCTTACCTGTGATATATCTTACCTGTGATATATCTTACCTGTGATATGCTACCGGATCGCTACACTTGGTTAGTTCAGGAAGTAATGTTTATAGGAGATACAAAGTGACTGTCATTAAAGCTCTTTTAATTAGTGTCAATGTTTCATTTCCTGCAGCTTTGCTTAACATTGTTACTGCAACTTGTATCTCTACCTCGTATTATTCTTCTATATACTTATGACTGTGTGATACTTGTACTGTTTTATATACTAGCTAATAAATCTATTCTTGTGTATATTGTATAGTGCTATATTATATGTGTCTACTCACTATTGTGTCCACTCACTACTGTGTCCACTCACTACTGTGTCCGCTCACTACTGTGTCCGCTCACTACTGTGTCCGCTCACTACTGTGTCTACTCACTACCGTGTCCACTCACTACTGTGTCCACTCACTACTGTGTCCACTCACTAATGTGTCCACTCACTAATGTGTCCACTCACTACTGTGTCCACTCACTACCGTGTCCGCTCACTACTCTGTCCACTCACTAATGTGTCCACTCACTACTGTGTCCGCTCACTACTGCATTGTAGGCTCCAACACTGCAGACTGCGCTGACTCACCAGACGATGCCTACCTAAAGAACTACCTATATCTACTACTTCTGGGTCAGGCATTTCATGGATTTGGTGGCACTTGCCTCTACAGTCTGGGAGTCACGTACTTAGACCAAAGTGTGTCCAAAAAGGTCGCTCCTCTCTACATTGGTGGGTCTTATTGAATATGGTCGGTGACTTGAGGGCATTACGCTCATTATTTCTACATATATAGGTGTTTCCTACGTGTTCATATGTAGGTGTTTCCTACGTGTTCACATGTTGTTTTGTGAAAAATGTCAGTGAGTGTAATTTATTAGTAAGCCTACCGTGTATCTAATCTTTCGATTAGTAAAAAGTGAATAAAGCCAATTTATTCTGTGGTTTTACTGCTGTATAGCCTATAGCTTATATATATTGTTTGGTCAAAGCCTTCGGGTGCTTCTCACTTACTCGCTCGCACACTCTGTATAGCCCTGACTGTTTCATTGTCTGTCTAGTTAGTCCTTTGAGCAGAATGAGTTGTCTTCTCTTGCTGATTGTAAAGTAACCAGCCACCCTTACTCACAACTCATTTGTCAAACTAGATACAAATAATATATAATTAAATCAAATTATATTATCTGTTAAAAGACACAAGTGAATGACCCACAATAAGTCGTATGAAGCTATTACTAAAAACAATAGCATCATTTTCTTTTTAGAAATTAAGTTATTATCCAGTTATTAGCTGGTTTGCAACTTTTATTTTTATTTGTATGCGTTCATGAATAAGCCGATACATAACCTGGTATTTCTATTGTGGTTTGTCCAGTAGTGAATATTTGTCTCTTGAGTGCATATGAACAGATATCTGTTGTACCATGTTCACAAATATCTCACAGCTCTTGCTAAAGTCTCAGAATATACGTAGTAGGTAACCGCTACAGTTTTTTCTCAGCCTCTTGTATAGGATTGATCACATGCCAACAAATGTTGTAGGTCTGATGGCTGGAGCCTCAATTCTCGGCCCCGCTGTAGGATTTATACTAGGGGGTCTACTACTAGAGGTGTACGTAGACTTCCCTCAACCCCCTCCCGAGTATGTACTAAACTATCAACTTCTTTGCGTTTGTGGAAATTGTAAGAAATCACTGGATGATTGATCAAAGGAGTCTGTGGTACTACGATAGGATTTATTGTTTCTTGAATGTTGCAAGTTCTTCAAAACTTTCTAATTATTTTTAACCACGATCACAAAGGTTTGGTTGAACTGAAACTTCTAATAGTACTATTATTATTGGTAGTTAATTAAATAATAGTTTTGTTGACTTGAAATTAATAAACAATAACCCAAAATGCAAACTTTAAGAGCATAAAACTTATTCATGTTCCAAATTTCCTAATTTTTTACTCTCTGTTCCTCGCGATCCAATGTTTGCTGTAGGTTTTATTGGTTTATTCCGATATCGGTACGATTTGATACAGCTTTCAATCTGTGAACCAGTGTTGAATACCAAAACATCAATGTTTGACCCCTCCGCTGCATTACTAAGGAGTCTGTGGTACTACGATAGGATTTATTGTTTCTTGAATGTTGCAAGTTCTTCAAAACTTTCTAATTATTTTTAACCACGATCACAAAGGTTTGGTTGAACTGAAACTTCTAATAGTACTATTATTATTGGTAGTTAATTAAATAATAGTTTTGTTGACTTGAAATTAATAAACAATAACCCAAAATGCAAACTTTAAGAGCATAAAACTTATTCATGTTCCAAATTTCCTAATTTTTTACTCTCTGTTCCTCGCGATCCAATGTTTGCTGTAGGTTTTATTGGTTTATTCCGATATCGGTACGATTTGATACAGCTTTCAATCTGTGAACCAGTGTTGAATACCAAAACATCAATGTTTGACCCCTCCGCTGCATTACTGAGTTAGTACTTGTATATAATTTGCAGAGGTTTGACATCGTCAGACCCCAGCTGGATAGGGGCCTGGTGGTTAGGATTTTTGATCAACTCGATCATATCAGCTCTGCTTGCCCTTTTCATGTTCCTCTTTCCCCGAGAATTACCAGGTATAGCATTGGACTA
Source organism: Cryptosula pallasiana (assembly GCA_945261195.1). Taxonomy (NCBI): domain Eukaryota; kingdom Metazoa; phylum Bryozoa; class Gymnolaemata; order Cheilostomatida; family Cryptosulidae; genus Cryptosula; species Cryptosula pallasiana. Next base: position 19,056,568 of record OX183139.1, read on the forward strand.
ACAATTCCTTGTATCAACACATTTTTCTTGTTTTTTATTTTTGTCACTGTTGCTTTCTAACCCAATCTGAATAATTCCAGCTGTAAAATATGAATGAATTCTTGGCAGTAGTTAGTAGACTAGAACTAGCTGTTAGTACTACCACTGGTACTTGTTGTTAGTACTACCACTGGTACTTGTTGTTAGTACTACCACTTGTACTTGATGTTAGGACTACCACTTGTACTTGTTGTTTGTACTACCACTGGTACTTGTTGTGTTGTTAGTACTACCACTTGTACTTGATGTTAGTACTACCACTTGTACTTGTTGTTAGTACTACCACTGGTACTTGTTGTGTTGTTAGTACTACCACTTGTACTTGTTGTTAGTACTACCACTTGTACTTGTTGTTAGTATTACCACTTGTACTTGTTGTTAGTACTACCACTTGTACTTGTTGCTAGTACTACCACTTGTACTTGTTGTTAGTATTACCACTTGTACTTGTTGTTAGTACTACCACTGGTACTTGTTGTTAGTACTACCACTCGTACTTGTTGTTAGTACTACCACTTGTACTTGTTGCTAGTACTACCACTGGTATATGCTGTGTTGTTAGTACTACCACTTGTACTTGTTTTAAGTACTACCACTTGTACTTGTTGTTAGTACTACCACTTGTACTTGTTGTTAGTACTACCACTTGTACTTGTTGTTAGTACCACCACTTGTACTTGTTGTTAGTACCACCACTTGTACTTGTTGTTAGTACTACCACTGGTACTTGTTGTGTTGTTAGTACTACCACTTGTACTTGTTGTTAGTACTACCACTTGTACTTGTTGTTAGTATTACCACTTGTAATTGTTGTTAGTACTACCACTTGTACTTGTTGTTAGTATTACCACTTGTAATTGTTGTTAGTACTACCACTGGTACTTGTTGTTAGTACTAACACTGGTATATGCTGTGTTGGTAGTACTACCACTTGTACTTGTTGTTAGTACTACCACTGGCACTTGTTGTTTCTGCAGGTACTGCAGAACTGCGTGCCTCAAAGGTCTCTGAAGCCCACCACAATGGCACAGAAGAGTTGGTTAATACCGCTGGCTTCGGTATGACTTACAAGGACCTGCCCAAAGCAGCGTGGTATGTGCTAGTGATATATTGTATTATTATATCTCTGCAGATAGCTGGTACTTGCAGCTACTATACGATAGTAATGCCTTAGATTATATGGTATTTGCTGAATTTTAATTCTTGGATGCGCTGTCGAGATGTGGTAATGTGTTTGGCTAGAGCTGTGTCGAGTTGAGCTGTGGTATATTGTTATTTACTACTAGATGTAAAGTCTAGTAGTTGTTCACTGTCATTAATGAACACCACATAATTTGTGTTGCCTGCTAATTTGCCATATGGATGTTATCCCCAACAATAATCACAAACCTGGTTGTTTGTGTGTTTATTATCTCTTTTAAATTCAGTATCTGCTCCTCCAGCTAACGATTTCTATATATATTTTTAGTAGCCTGGGAAGAGTCTCAGTGTAGTTAATGTATTCGTTTCAAGTGCCAATTTTGTTGTGAAGTATTGTCTTTAGATTCAAATTCACTGACTTATTTTCAATTTGAAGTTGCTTTAGTAGGTTCTAGCTATGACACTATTAGACTATAGCTATAGGACTAGTAGACTATAGCTATAGAACTAGTTGACTATAGCTATAGAACTAGTAGACTATAGCTATAGAACTGGTAGACTATAGCTATAGAACTGGTAGACTATAGCTATAGAACTAGTAGACTCAGCTATAGAACAAGTAGACTCTAGCTATAAAACTAGTAGATTATAAATATAGAGCTAGTAGATTCTAGCTATAGAACTAGTAGACTATAGCTATAGAACTAGTAGACTATAGCTATAGAACTAGTAGACTCTAGCTACAAACACCCATTTGTACAATTGACAGGTATCTGCTCCGGAATCCGACATTCCTGTGTGTGACAGCAGTAGTAGCCATAGAGCTGGCACTAGCTGCAGGATTCAGTACATTCATGCCCAAGTACATCTCTAATCAGTTCGCTCAGTCAGCCAGCTGGTCCGCTATACTCACAGGTCAGTAATTATCGTTCTAGATTTGTAGTAGGAGTCGTCTCCACATCTTAGTTCCTGGGCAGATAAGTCCTGCTTGGTGTTGTACAATTACATTTTTGTTCACTTTTCTGAAATTAAACCTATTAATTTTTCATTTATTTAAATTTGTAAAATTTTACAGCAGTTTGCAAGGTGCCAAGGAACCAGGAATACTTTTTGTCTGGTGTACTGTTTTTTTATTATTGTCTTCTACACATAATATCTTGTCAATTCTTTCCCTCTATCGTGCACATTTCTATTTCTATCTTTAACTGTTGTGTCAACGTTGTAATTATCAGTAGTCGGCATTGAGTAAGTATGAATGCTAGTGCAGTAGAAAGGTTGTGAATGCTAGCTGGTAACTAGTAGCAAGCTACTAGTAACTAGTAACTTGTAACTCTGTATTGCGATTAGCATGATTGTGCTATTTCTTCTGCTTCATTCTTTCACACTATTCACTCTGTCTTGTCCAATTGCTGCACAGATGTACTTCACTCTTGGCTTTGTTTATTTACTGTTAATCTATGATTAATTAGCATGACAACGTTGACCGGTATCATTTTGTCATGCGTTTGATGGTAGCTTGCTACTGTATCCTTCCTTTGATTCTACCCTATTTCTGTGCCAATGATTTATTACTTGGTTGTTAGCTGTTTTGTTGGTCTGTACACTGAATTAGAAGTCAAATTTTCAACAGCTGTCACTGCGCAATGCGCATTAGAGAGCACTTAATCCTGAACACATTCCAAAACATTAATTTTGGATTTGCTCCCGTGTATTGATGATAAATTTCATGATAATTTTTTTTAGTTTCAACTTGTCATAATCATAATTCTTATATATCACTTGTGGTATATAGTTTGTGTTTGTGTATTGTTCTATGATTTTCATATCATTAGTTGTGCACCCCTGCGTGACGCAGTCTAAGAAGAAAGTTTGTTTACTTCATGTAAATGAATAACCAAAAGATATCTGTGAAAATTTTGCATTTCAATGAGTCAGAGGAATGTTGGTACCTGCTCTCTGATGATCTCAGTAAAACTGTCTGTTTTCTTTTAGGTATTCTCGCTGTGCCTGGTGCTGCGTTAGGGCAAGCGCTCGGTGGATACATCTGTAAAAAACGAGAACTAAATGTTGTTGGTATGCTGAAGATGACCATTATATCTTCTGGTGTTGTGCTTCTGGCTTTGCCCATTTTCTGGGCTCGCTGTGATGATCTGAATATGGCTGGGGTACTTGCCAGTTACCCTGGGTAGGTAGTTAATGTACGGGTGCAGTACTCCTCGCCCCCTTCCCTCCTTTCCCCCTCCCTTCTCCCTCCTTCCCTCCCTTCTCCCCGTCCCTTCTCCCCCTCCTTCCCCTCCCTTCGCTCCCTCCCTTCTCCCCCTCCTTCCCCTCCCTTCTCCCCTTTCTTCTCCCCCTCCCTTCTCCCCCTCCCTTCTCCCCCTCCCTTTTCCCCCCTTCGCCTTCAACTTGCTCCTACCTACTCTAGCACTCTCTGTCTCTCTACTCCCACTCCTTCTGCCTTCTGACCACCCTCCTCTGGCTCCCCTCTGACAGCATCTTTAGCTCCCTCTTCAGCATTTCTTTTTCCGCCGGCACATAAACATGCAGCTACATTGACCTTTACAACTTGTAGGTCTTCTGTACCTGATATTACAGATCTAAGCTCAACTTGCAACGCTGGCTGTCGTTGCACCACTGCTTACTATGACCCTGTCTGTGCTGATGGTATACAATATTTTTCACCTTGCTATGCCGGCTGTGCGAGAAATCCCATTCCCATTGATGGGGTTGATGTGAGTGTCTTTCAGTGATACGGATAGTTTCTGCTGGGTTGTGTGGCATGTGCTCACAGGTGCTTTCTGTTGGTAGATGTTCATGAACTGCACCTGTCCAGTAGGAGTTGCGCCAGGAGCTGCCATACCGTCCAATGCTACATCAGTGGTGACCAGACAGATATGTCCATTGAACTGTGCGCTGCTTACTCCATTCCTTTTCTTTGCATTTATTATATTTTTCTTCACATTTCTTATGGGTTCTCCATTGACAGTAGTCACACTGAGGTGAGTGTGTCTATGTACTACGGATATATTCTAGATGTCTATGTACTATAGATATATCATAGATGTCTATGTATTATAGATATATCATAGATATCTATGTATTATAGATATATCATAGATGTCTATGTAGTAGGGATATATCATAGATATCTATTCATCCTACACTCTCCATTAACCAGTGGTGCATAGACATATGAATGTGTGTGGTTAAATGGTGCGGTATTTTGGTCCGATCCCGCTAGATAGAATTTTCTATTTTACAGAAAAAAACTGTTCGTTTTTTTCATGAAACATGCTGCTAGATGTAGTAATTGTTTTTATGTGATAATCATCTTTATTATATATATAACATTATTGAAATAATAATTACTAATTAATACCAATATTTATAGCAATATTATTTATTATAAATAGAATTAAATAATATTCATTATTATTATCAATATTTATTCTGAATAACAATAAATAATATTAATATTTATTATTACAATTATTTATTTAGTTACTGTAGAAAAGCATGGTGTACATTGCGTTGGTTCATTTTCATATTAGCTAGCAAAATATGAAGACAACAGGTTATGATATACTCTTAACTTGAGTATGTTATGTTATGCTATTAGTAGTGAAGTACATACACATTCATTTGCACAATTTTTACAGTTTAAATGCTCTTCCTCCTTTGGTTATGATTCATTTAGTCAAATGTCCCTGGGGATTTTCTCCTTGCTTAATACGGGAGATATCAAATGGTTTTGGCCGTTGTATACTTTTACTATTATATAACGCTGTATATAATACTGTATGGCTGATTTAGTTATATAATACTGTATGGCTGATTTAGTTATATAATACTGTATGGCTGGTTTAGGTATACAATACTGTATGACTGGTTTAGTTATATAATACTGTATGGCTGGTTTAGTTATATAATACTGTATGGCTGGTTTAGTTATATAATACTGTATAGCTGGTTTAGTTATATAATACTGTAAGGCTGGCTGGTTTAGTTATATAATACTGTATGGCTGATTTAGTTATATAATACTGTATGACTGGTTTAGTTATATAATACTGTATGGCTGATTTAGTTATATAATACTGTATGACTGGTTTAGTTATATAATACTGTATGACTGGTTTAGTTATATAATACTGTATGGCTGGTTTAGTTATATAATACTGTATGGCTGGTTTAGTTATATAATACTGTATGGCTGGTTTAGTTATATAATACTGTATGGATGGTTTAGTTATATAATACTGGATGGCTGGTTTAGTTATATAATACTGTATGGCTGGTTTAGTTATATAATACTGTATGGCTGGTTTAGTTATATAATACTGTATGGATGGTTTAGTTATATAATACTGTATGGCTGGTTTAGTTATATAATACTGTATGGTAGTTATATAATACTGTATGGCTGGTTTAGTTATATAATACTGTATGGCTGGTTTAGTTATATAATACTGTATGGTAGTTATATAATACTGTATGGCTGAGATGGTTTAGTTATATAATACTGTATAGCTGGTTTAGTTATATAATACTGTGTAGCTGGTTTAGTTATATAATACTGTATGGCTGGTTTAGTTATATAATACTGTATGGCTGGTTTAGTTATATAATACTGTATAGCTGGTTTAGTTATATAATACTGTATGGCTGGTTTAGTTATATAATACTGTAAGGCTGGCTGGTTTAGTTATATAATACTGTATGGCTGGTTTAGTTATATAATACTGTATGGCTGGTTTAGTTATATAATACTGTATGGATGGTTTAGTTATATAATACTGTATGGCTGAGCTGGTTTAGTTATAGATGGTATTGTCTGTTTTGTACACAGAGTGGTTCCAGAGAAGCAGAGGGCATTTGGAGTAGGTCTACAGTGGGTGTTTCTGCGATTCTTTGGTTTGTACCCGTACTATCTCTTACTCATTCTAAGGCTGTCTCATTGTACCCGTACTCTCTCTTACTCATTCTAAGGCTATCTCATTGTACCCGTACTCTCTCTTACTCATTCTAAGGCTATCTCATTGTACCCGTACTCTCTCTTACTCATTCTAAGGCTGTCTCATTGTACCCGTACTCTCTCTTACTCATTCTAAGGCTGTCTCATTGTACCCGTACTCTCTCTTACTCACCCTAAGGCTATCTCATTGTACCCGTACTATCTCTTACTCATTCTAAGGCTATCTCATTGTACCCGTACTCTCTCTTACTCACCCTAAGGCTATCTCATTGTACCCGTACTATCTCTTACTCATTCTAAGGCTATCTCATTGTACCCGTACTCTCTCTTACTCATCCTAAGGCTATCTCACTGTACCCGTACTCTCTCTTACTCATTCTAAGGCTATATCATTGTGGTACTTCATTTTTATACAATAAAAAACTTGAAACATTCAAATCAATACGACTATCATTTAATGCATTTTTGAACTGGTACTGGAACCTAGATTGTTAAATGTTATTTTTTTGTGTTTTGCTATTTCACAGTAATTGGTTTTCTTCAGTTTTCTGAGTCAGATGTTGTGTAAGTATTGTTGTATAGAATGTTGGTAAATGTTTATGACAAATATTGTTATTTCAGGTAGTATACCAGGGCCTATAGCTACTGGTGCGCTGATAGACAAGAGTTGCAGTCTATGGAAGGAGAGCTGTGGAGTGACTGGCTCTTGCTGGGTCTATGACAATGCCAGGATGTCAATGCTACTGTTTGTGCTCACCATCATTCTAAAGGTTCTCTCTATGATGTTTAATCTACTCGCCATCTATGTCTACAAACCACCGCCGGAGAGGTCTGTGGTGTATGACACACAGGAACCGCCAAATGATAATGTATCTAATAATGCTACCTTTCACGCGATAAGTTCTACAGCAAAGATTCTACCACCAGTGGCTTGAGTAAGTACTTATATTGGTACTTGAGTTAGTACTTGTATTGGTACTTGGATGCTTGTGTTTGAGTCAGGAGAGATGGTGGCTTATGTTTTCAAGTTGCCTTCTCTTGGCTGTAATATATTAAAATGTTTGTGCGCCGATAATAGTGTAGCCCAAACTAGTTGTTTGCGTTTCCAGGACCGAATTAATATGGTTGTTTCTCTCGAAGGAAAACAACTCCAAGATCGTAAGAGAGTTTAAAGTTGCCATCACAAGAAAATAATGTTATACATGAAGTAATCAATTTGCTTGTTTACATTTTGTGCCGAAGAACTTGAGAAAAACATGAAATTACAGTTTATAGAACTTGTCAGTTGAACCATTGTTAGTACTTTAGCTACCCACACATTTATACTCTACCCACACATTTATACTCTACCCACACATTTATACTCTAAATACCCACACATTTATACTCTAGCTACCCACACATTTATACTCTAAATACCCACACATTTATACTCTAGCTACCCACACATTTATACTCTACCCACACATTTATACTCTACCCACACATTTATACTCTAAATACCCACACATTTATACTCTAGCTACCCACACATTTATACTCTAGCTATCCACACATTTATACTCTAGCTACCCACACATTTATACTCTAGCTACCCACACATTTATACTCTAAATACCCACACATTTATACTCTAGCTACCCACACATTTATACTCTAAATACCCACACATTTATACTCTAGCTACCCACACATTTATACTCTAACTACCCACACATTTATACTCTAACTACCCACACATTTATACTCTAGCTACCCACACATTTATACTCTAGCTACCCACACATTTATACTCTAGCTACCCACACATTTATACTCTAAATACCCACACATTTATACTCTAGCTACCCACACATTTATACTCTAACTACCCACACATTTATACTCTAACTACCCACACATTTATACTCTAGCTACCCACACATTTATACTCTAGCTACCCACACATTTATACTCTAGCTACCCACACATTTATACTCTAGCTACCCACACATTTATACTCTAGCTACCCACACATTTATACTCTAGCTACCCACACATTTATACTCTAGCTACCCACACATTTATACTCTAGCTACCCACACATTTATACTCTACCCACACATATACACTCTAACTAACCGCGCATATATATGGATGTCTTATACATCGGTAGCCTCAGTGATATATTGTTATGTAGTTGGCAATAGCAATGAGCATGTTACTAGTTCATAACTTCCTTCGCTTGTTTCTATAATGGGGTTTACTCTCCCGCCAGAAAGGATTTTGCGAATATATTGTGTGTACAGATTGATTTTTTGTTTTATTGAAACTCCTGAATGTTTTTTTCCTTGGTTTTACAAGCTATCAAAGCATGATTTGGTGCATTCCTCTCATTGGAGATTATCAGTTAAAAGAATTGGTGTGAATTTTTTACTTTCTACAATCTTCGAAAGCGGTTTTTACAACACTAATAACATTTTCTCAGAGGATTGAAAATACCCAACTTTAGCTGGAAAACGCCGTTTTTTGTTGTTTCTCAGTTCAAAATACAAAATCAATATACCCAGTCATTTTCTAGTCTTTTTGTAGCAGTTCTTCTTCTGTACATGTTTGTCAGGTTGTTTGAGCCCTAATTGCATTGCACTGTTGTCTCTCACTGATTCTAAGCCCTTACTTTGTGAGTTAACTAATCACTGGAATGATATCACGTTACGTTATATATATTATATAATATCGTATTATTATATTGTGGTATATATATTATATAATATCTCCTATTATTATATTGTGTTATATTTATTATATAATATCTCCTATTATTGTATTATGTTATATATATTATATAATATCTCCTATTATTGTATTATGTTATATATATTATATAATATATCCTATTATTGTATTATGTTATATATATTATATAATATCTCCTATTATTATATTGTGTTATATATATTATATAATATCTCCTATTATTATGTCATGTTATTTGTATAATACAATATTACGTTTTTATTTGCTATTGAGCACTGTGTCCACCTGAATTTTTTTTGCAAACATTCCAGTATATTATATGATATTTTGTTGTCTTACAAATGACCGCCACATTCTATTTTTTTATCTCTAGATACCTATTATTGATCCAGAGTGAACATTAAGATGAATGTCTTCTCTATTTTACAGGTAGTTTCACCTTGGTTGGAGTCTACTCAGTAGAAACTATGACGATTCCATTTATAGAGTATTAATTAAAATTGAATTTTTTTTCACGTGTTCTATCAATACTCAGAAATTTTCTCCCCTTAGTCTTATCTGTGTTCTATATTTTCACCATATCAAATTGATTCTGTGATTTCTGAGGTCTGTGAGATACAAGTCTATGCAATGAATTGGTCAATGAATAACATTACCCTATCAATATCCCATGTCATGCTATCATATAATATATTTAATGCATCAAATTTTATTTTTTCTATTTCTTTAAAGCTCATCTATTCTGTTCACTGACTGTTTACCTCAACTGTTTCAATCTAATTTTAATTTAATTAACCAACAATAACCCTTCCTTGACCCCATCAAATACTAGTTTTCGAGTAGTTTGTGTGATAAAGTTTCCGTCGATAATCTTTCTTAGATCCTACTAACTGTATTTTTGCTTACAATCAAATTAGCTTCGAAACTGTACTGAATTACTATTGCTTCTAATTAATTTTGTGCCAATGTTTAATACTTGCGCATACTGTTAATTTACTCAATAAATACAATACAATATTATTGAAAGAATTTTTATAATTTACTTGTTTGGTTGGGTGAGAAGTGTAAAGTTTCTGAATGTAATCAAACCCTCTGTAGCCTGCTATTGGTGATGTTATAAGCAATTACACTGAAGTCGGTTTGAATCACTGGATGTGTGCGAGTTATTGGTGTCACAACTGCTGCCACAGTTCATCAGACCTTCAGATGACTAATATGCTATTTCATAACATCAGTGAATGACTACTATGCCATTACATGACATCACTAGATGACTATTGCGCCAATGTATGATGTCACTGGATTACCCATATACCATTAAATGATTGTTATGACAACAATACACGACTGATATGCCATTATATGATGGCACCAGATGACTAGTATGCCATTATAAGACGCCACTTGATGGCCTAAATGACATCACCAGATGACTGATAAGCCATTATACGACATCACTAGGCGACTAATATACCATTATAAGACATCACTCTTCGGCTTATATGACATCACTGGACGATTGATAAGCCATTATATGACATCAATAATGTTATTTACTGCCAGGTTTTACCATAACAAATACAGGACTTGCAACTGCATTAAAAGCTCCTATCAGTAAACAACGCTTCGCCAAACCATTAACGACACATTGAACTGACGTTTTTGTTTTTGGAGTAATGTATTTGACTACTTTCTGAATTGAAGCTCATTATTCACGATGATTTATATAAGTTCATGGGAAAATTTTTCCTTTGTATACTTGGCACAGTTTCCTCTCAGAAAATTATAGCAAATACTTCATCAGAGAGAGTAAAACCAAGGATTTGGATCTAATGTGACTCCTTGGCAAAAGATATTTTGCAGATTCTGTCGTTATGCAAACCTCAGTTACCAAACCAGACGATAGCAATGGCTCTCACATATTTTACCAAGAAAATCTATCTCAATGTGCATTCAGTTAATGTTAGTCTAGGGGCCTCGCAGGCTTGGGGAGTTTGTGGCATTCCACACAATATCAAACACTTCCCACCGTCTAGGAAATAACCTTAGTGCACTGGGAGTTGTCCTCTTCTTTTTTATATGAAGAGTGCTAAATAGTAATCGTACGTTCTATCAAGATTGTGTTATAAGTTGTAAAACAAGAAGCGTAATCAAATTTAACAAAAGTTAAGATCGATCTCATGTTTTATAGATGTCTATGAGATCAGTGTACAGCATCATAAAGTTTGCCAATTGGTTAACCTCCAATTTTCAAATAATCACCGTTTCATCTTTTCAAGCAGATCTTTATTACAACAGTACCTCTTTTCAGCAGGAAACATGGTAAAACAAGCTTGATAAAATAGGATAAGTTTCTTCACAAATCTTTGATTTCATACTCTATCATTGTGAAAAAGAAGTGGACACTCCCAGTACGCTAAAGCTATTTCTTAGATAGTGCGGGGTGTTTGATAGCGGAGAGCCACAAAACTCCACAAGACGACTAGGCCCCTAGACCAAGTTAACATATACATAAAGTTGTATTGGCTTTGAGTAAAGCAGACAACTCCAAATGTCACATCATGCGCAAGAGAATAATAGTGAGATAAGTCAACAATTTTTATTCTAGTTTGACGCCTTGTCAATTCCTTGTTTATCTCTAGTTCTCAATAACATTTCATACACTCAACAAAGTGTGTCTTCATATCTTTTAATCTGGCAGTTTTTATCCAGTTTAATAAAAAGTAACATTTTAATTCTTTACTAATAGATTCATCACTCAGCATAAACATCAGTATCAATGTTCATCTCACATGGTATGCAACACAAGAGGTCTATGTTATTAGACTAGTCTGTAATGAGCTGTGTACTACGTTACATATATTAGACATCATGTGTATATATAAGTAATCAATATGGTAGGTAATTTGTTTCTTGTTAACTTGATGTATTTACATGTTGTGTAGTAATCCAATAGTACAGTTTTACCTTGATCCCTTGCTGCTTGGTGTAAGTGCAAATTTTTAACTCATTCGATAAATCGCTAATAGAGAACTACACAATCTGATCAGTGACCAAGCTCACAAAACTTTGAGAATAAAAACTTGGAAAAGTTAACATGAACCTATATTTATATATACCGCGTGAAACTGAAGAGACATGGGTACAAAATCTATACTAGGTGCATTGCATCACCTTGGAACATTTCAATGTTACTCATCTGATGAAAACAAACTTCTAGATTTTTAGGCTTGTTTATCGCTTTTAGTATTTTGGTAAATGAAAAAGTTGCATAATTTTTGGTTACAGAAGGTTGAATTCACCTCAAAACAAGTGTGAGAACTTCCTTTACCTATATACATGTACCTGTTCAGGTGGTACTAATCATTGCCTACCACTGGCTGTCTACTGGTATGGTACACCATCTAAAAATATGTTGTAAAAAGTTTGGAGTTACCCTCTCTTCAATTCAGTCACATACTAACCAGAAGTACCCGTGTATATACATGATAAGGAATAAGACATTGGTTATGATTACATCTAGCACCAGGAAGTGTTAGCAAGCGTGTTAGTGTTGATTATTGATGATTATAAACTTATAGAAATTGTTTTTGCGTGGTTATTGCGACTGGTTACTCAAGCATGTATGTATGTATGTCCAGGTACATACAAACATAACACTAGTTATGATGGATTGTCATACGTTTATATCTAGTAGCAATCCTTGCAGCTTGTTTAGCCTTACCCTCCGAGTTACTTTTGTGAATATGTTATTGCGTTTTGTATACCACAACCTTTCTAAGTGTGTCAACTGTATTCTCAGTCTATCTAAGTAATATCTGCTTCATTGCATGCTTAGAATGACACACTATTGGTTGCACCTTCTTTTGGTGGTCAGATTGCAGAATCTTTGGTAAAGTTTAGCAATAATTATGCATTTTTACGTCAACTGGGCTCATGACAAAACTTTATTTACATTCTCCCTCTTGGTCTCATGAATTGTTCACACTAGAAGAAAGTATTGAAGTTTTTGTTTAGCTTTATTTCATTGAAATTTCACACAAGTAAAACTTTCATATTACTAAATGACATACACTAACAATTATATCATATGATTACTAAGATTTTTATACAAAAATGCAAAGATCTATTCATAACACACAATAGAGTTATGCACACTATATTCTATTCTAAATAATAAGACTTTATGTATAAGCATGGATTGTAGGATGATGAAAGCGTGTAAGATTGGAGCTAGCAGTCAAGGGTAGACAACTACAAAACTGTTTCTGTTGGTGTGTTTGTCTGTGTGTCTACAGATCAGTACAACATGGACTCCTCACACAGATCACAGTTGATGCCGACAGTTTTAAATGCTGCCCTAATATCGCCCTTGCTCAAACCTTGATCAGCAGCAGCGTTCTCGACATTGCAAGCCCCACAATGCATTGTGACATCAGCGTTCCAGAAGAACAAGTTAGCACTAGTAAATACCTGCAAATATAAATAGACGTACTTCTAAAACATTCTTGTTCATTATTTTAATTATTGTTATTATTACTTTTTAGTAATATTTGTTTTGATTTTTTATGACCTCAATATTGAAAACTGTCAAGAACGAAAATTTAATTATTACATCAGTTGAAGTGGATGTTTTTTTGTTTTAAGATGCCAAATTTTGTCAAATTACAAGAATAAGAATTTATTACATTCAATATTCAGACAATTCAACAAAACTGATGTAATATTCTGTTTACAGAAATATATAAAGTATTCGCACCTGGAAAGCTTTCACATAGTCCCATCCCTTAGCCTTAGAGAGTAGACACCAAGCCTTGTTGTATATACCGGAGGCATAATGTACATCTACTGTCTTATTGTAGTCTCTATAATGCTCCAAACCACCTGCACAAACAACACAGATGTCTGTTGTACTCAAACATAAAAAATAAAGCGAAAATTAACCATTTGAACACTTTTATCACGAGAAAGAATTGAACTAAAATTCTTACCAAAGTTTGCCGGCTTACACAGATCTCTCATAGCCTTGCCTTGTCCTGGTCGCATGATGTCTTCACCAATTAGGTAGTTAGTTTTATTATTATAATACATGTCACATGTCTCTCCTGTACGTTAACATAAAACTGCACAATTTATTCTACTGATTTGGAAACAGGTTTCAGCTCACAAACGAAACCTAGTTATTAGATTGTGAATACGATACGTTTTGATTAAAATAATCTGTAACATACCCAGCATGTCTGAGTAAGCTTCATTTATAGCCCCAGATTCTAGGCGATACTCCATCTCTCCTCCATGCCAGAGAGTGACTGCGTGACCTATCTCATGGCAGAGAACATCCATCGCTGTCAAGGGGTAAAACACTTTGTCTCTGTAACAAAACCAACACGTAACATGTAGATTTTACATGTTTCAATTGATCACCGGATTAATTTATATTGTTGTGAAGATTAATCTTGTATCATGACATAGATCAATTTTAAGTTCAAACGATTTTTGAGATCTAATTTTGTTTTTGGCATTCACACCAATCAGGGAACGAGAATGTAGTAACTGCGTAGTGAACGTACCCATCGCCGATGATGATGAACTTTTCTTTAAACAAAGCATTTTCAACTTTATAACCAAAGTGAGTGTAAAATTCCAAATAACTGTCATTTGTCCCTGCAAATTGTAAAGAGAAAATGCATTATATACAACATGATCATTTAAACCATTGATCATTGTAAATGTATTTGGATGAAATTTATATTTTTGAAGAAAAAAGTTTCATAGCCAATGAACTTCTGAGCTATAATTGATAAATTTAAAAATTAAGTTATATTTTTTTCAAATAAAAAACTTTAAAGTTGCAGAAAAAGTTTGCAAAAATAATAAACAATCTAATATAAAACTTTTAAATATAAATGCGAAGCTCACTGTATGGTTTTATTTCATTTCCAACAAACTTTCTCCACAGGTCTATGAATTGTGTGCCATGTTTAAATGCGCTATTTCTTGGACTAAATCCACCAGTCATACTATAGCCATCCCAGTTCTTCTCATCTGCATACTGACATGGAAAACTTGTGACTGTTTCTGATGAAAGATACTTCCTGTTTCCCATGGTGTAAACCTGAAAGAAAATTTGCATTGTTATAAACTAATATTTGTATTGGAAGAAAGTATATTTCACAACAAAGCATACATTAACATAACTAGCTATGGTACCTTCACACGTCTATCTTCATCTACATGGTGACACCAGTAGTCCTCCTTTATCACATTTATGTTCACTTCAGATGCACCAATCTTGTCATTTCCTACGATGGCAGGTATGAGTGCAGTCTGCCGATTATCCCAAGTCTTTTCTATCTTTCCAGTGTGCGCGTTCACCAAACCTGGAATTATTTTATTTATTATTATTATTTATTTCTTATTATAGGTATTAGGGGCATTTAAAATTCCGTAGTTTAGCTGTAAAACCTTTACATTCAATGTAATTGACTGCATACCAATGATGTAAGCTGGAACGGAGCCAAATCCTGGCTCTGGAGTTGCCCCTTCTTTCCACTCCACATCGTAAGATGCTAACCAAACCAATTTCAATTTCCTGCCCTCCTGAAAAACAAATTGTTCTTGCACCAAGCATCTAAATGATAATGCAATTCAGTTAAATCACATAAAATGCATAGAAAACAACCACTTTACTTACTCCTTGTAGATAGAATAGTTGGGAGTCGTCATCTCTCCAGTAAACCCCTGTGAGTCCCTCGTGACTCCAGTGTATCTTCAAAAGATCTCTAGCCTCAGCTCCAGAAATGTTTGGCTTTGGAGGTGCTTTTTGCTTTAAATCAGTTTTATATCCTTCCACTCTGTCGATATGACCTTCAAAATTATACAGAGAGTTGTTTAAAACTGCAGGAAATAAAATTAACGCCGGAATTTCCTAAACTTCAAAAAATTCCAATATGTAATTGTGAATTCAAAGAGTTTCTAAAATGTAGCCATGGCTTGTTACCATTTTCATTGGATCTGGTAGTGATGACAGATCCATACACAGGGACTCCATTTATGACCTCTCTCCATTTGGTAAGGTCTCCTTTCTCTTCCACCTTCACCAGTTTAGTGTCTGGTCCATTGTGAGCTCCAGCAGCAAACTCCAGCTTGTGCATCGGAGCTATCAGCTTTTGTCTCATGTACCTTAACCTCGCCTCTCCCAGTAACGCTACATGGTAAGTATATAACAGTAAGTACTCTACAGTAAGTACTCTACAGTAAGTACGCTACAGTAAGCACGCTACAGTAAGTGCGCTACAGTAAGTACGCTACAGTAAGTACTCTACAGTAAGTACTCTACAGTAAGTACACTACAGTAAGTACACTACAGTAAGTGCGCTACAGTAAGTACACTACAGTAAGTACACTACAGTAAGTGCGCTACGGTAAGTACGCTACGGTAAGTACGCTACGGTAAGTACTCTACGGTAAGTACGCTACGGTAAGTATGCTACAGTAAGTGCGCTACAGTAAGTACGCTACAGTAAGTATGCTACAGTAAGTGCGCTACAGTAAGTACGCTACAGTAAGTACGCTACGGTAAGTACGCTACGGTAAGTACGCTACGGTAAGTGCGCTACAGTAAGTGCGCTACAGTAAGTACGCTACAGTAAGTACGCTACAGTAAGTACGCTACAGTAAGTACGCTACAGTAAGTACGCTACAGTAAGCACGCTACAGTAAGTACGCTACAGTAAGTACGCTACAGTAAATACTCTACAGTAAGTACGCTACAGTAAGTACGCTACAGTAAGTACGCTACAGTAAGCACGCTACAGTAAGTACGCTACAGTAAGTGCGCTACAGTAAGTACGCTACAGTAAGTGCGCTACAGTAAGTACTCTACAGTAAGTACGCTACAGTAAGTACGCTACAGTAAGCACGCTACAGTAAGTACGCTACAGTAAGTGCGCTGCAGTAAGTACGCTACAGTAAGTACGCTACAGTAAGTGCGCTACAGTAAGTACGCTACAGTAAGTACGCTACAGTAAGTGCGCTACAGTAAGTACGCTACAGTAAGTACGCTACAGTAAGTGCGCTACAGTAAAATACAACAATTTATTGAAATAATAACAAATGCGATAATATGTGAAACCTTACCTGAATTGAGAATTGCTACACAAACATAACAAATGAACATAGAAGACTTCATGTTGTACCGCTGCTCTACCAGATGTGTTGTACCGCTGCTCTACCAGATGTGTTGTACCGCTGCTCTACCAGATGTGTTGTACCGCTGCTCTACCAGATGTGTTGTATCGCTGCTCTACCAGATGTGTTGTACTGCGCAGCACCCTGTAACAAGTGGCAGCAATATCCATACCACCCACTATTTATACCAAACCATTTACTGCTTGTATTGTAGCTAGGAGATAATTCCTTGTTTATCTGAGATGTACCAGTTTCCTCCGTAGCTATGCCAAGTCTTTGACACATTCAAGGAAACACTGGACACTGCCATCGCAATGCGATTAATTCTTTCAAAACATTGCGGTGGAATTGCAAAATAAGAGCCATACAGAATAGAGGCAGTTGACAAGCAACACAATATGGTTTTGATTATCTCTTGGCTTGCATCTGAGCAAACATGTTGTTGTTACAAAATACATTCACCTCAGGAATAATCAAGGTATGATGCAACAAAGTGTTTGTTGTGCTCTGAATTTTACCAGTCAGTGTGAATAATGCCGTTCTATGCAGCCCGTTACTATGACAACAAACCCAGGAGCTTCCTTGTACTTCTATGTCTATATATTATTGAAATGTGAACTATTGCGATGATAATAATAATATTATTATCATCAAAACATTTTAGCTTTTTTCTATTATAAATGTTTACTTTTCATGATTTCTAATGGGCGGTTACTTTTATTTTGGGACAAAAAATTCAAGAAAATAAAATCTCTTATCTAAAATTTTGAATAAAGCACAGTATTTGTTTAATTAGCAAACGCTTTTAAATGATTGGTTGAGCATTGCTGGAGCAGCAGCTACTGACAGCGTCTATCAGGATGTAGACCAACTTTATTTGTAAATTTTACACGTGAAATACACAACTGAATACATCTCCACTTAGTTGCCATGTTGTAATTGCTCTACCAAATAAAATTTGAACATATTCTTGAATGAATTAAAATTTCGATTGTTACAAAAATCATAAAAACCAGGAAAGATTTGTCATTCATATAAATAGCTCTACAATTGCTGTATTTGGAAAAATAAAATATTATCAAAATTAATTGAACAAGCTGAGTTCTTTAAAGAACATGAAATGTAAAAGTGAAACTTCATGGTGTATAAAATAATCAACACGCACATTTCTGTGAAATATACAAAATCATACAAAAATATGCGTCTATGTGTCTCTCTGCCAAACATAAATTATTGCACAGACATCAACATTTCACTGAACATTGAGCAGACAAAGAGAGTCTTGATTTTTGGTTATTTACTTGAAGAAAGTGCTAATCGTACGTGACAAGTTTTCTAGTTTATTTGTATCTCGATTGCCTAGCAACAAATGTGTCGCTGTTATTTCTCCCTTGATGTAAGTTCTTCCACTTTTCCATCAGTTGTCTGGTCAACGTATCCCTTTTGTTTCTGTCATCTGTCAGCAGCAGTTGCCGGATGAATGCTACTTCTGTGTGAGATATTCTCTTCTTATTGTCCCATCGACCTGCATGTAACACAAGTTGTCTTCTCTTGTCAAAATATTTATTATTAGATTAATTATTATTTTTATGGATGTTAGGAAAAAAGAAAATGGCTCCGCTACAGCTTGACCAGGAAGTTTTTTAAATTGTTTTGAAAAAATGCAACAACAGATTTATTTCTCACCCTAGCAGCATCACATCCTTGTTGCTACATATTTTTAGATTGAACTCGCTTGGGCTAAAATTTGTATATTTATTGTGACAACAAATGCATAATTCATGTGTTATTCATCAAAACCACTTGTAAGAAGAATTTTAGTAAAAATTTTAAATACGACAATATAGTTTTCACAAACGCAGGTTGTGTTAAACCAGTTACCAAATGTTGCGTCGAATATTTCAATGACAAACATCGGCTATTTACTGCTGGGTCGTAAATATTATAAACTACAGCAACTTTGCGAGTTTGATATTCTGGTCTCTTATTTAACGAACCTTTAAAGTCAAAATCTTTCTGGTAAACAATGGGTAAAAAAATTGTTTACATTATTTTATGATATTCCAATAAAGTTCAAGTACGTATTGTACTTGTTCAAAACTAGCAGTAAGTATACAACAAAGATCTATAGGAGCTGAGGCTTTGACCTTTGTTCATGTTTAGAAGCATTAACTCAAACTATGCCCACATGGACATTGTGTCAGCTAGTGCTAGTTGGCAGCGGGGTTAAGTTTTGGCAGCATTTCGTTAGCTCAACACTGAATCATCTGTTTAATATTAAAATTGAGTGAAGCCTATTTGATATATTTGTGTAAATGAACAACAAAACACACACTCAAGTTTGTGACCGATTAGCTGGCTTGTGGAACAATAGTATCAAAGGTTTGACTGAGAATCGCGAGTTTAATTGTTTGGTAATAACGTAATTATATTATAAAAGCATTG
Source organism: Cryptosula pallasiana (assembly GCA_945261195.1). Classification (NCBI taxonomy): domain Eukaryota; kingdom Metazoa; phylum Bryozoa; class Gymnolaemata; order Cheilostomatida; family Cryptosulidae; genus Cryptosula; species Cryptosula pallasiana. The sequence goes on from OX183139.1 coordinate 19,076,093, forward strand.
AGCAATAGTACAATAGCTGCTCACTCGTGATTGGCTAATCTAAATGGAATCGTATATTAGTAGAAAACAAAGCATTCATAGCTGTTAGCAGACCACAAAGTAAACAAGCAGACGAAGTAGTGTTATAAAGCAGCGGCAGCCTTGAATGACACTCTATTCTTGCTCATACTGCGCCAAGGTTCTGTCTGGCCATGCTGAACCTTGGCTAACGTATTCACCCCTGACAGATCAATGAAGCTATCATCAAGGCGTAAATAACGCGTTTTCTTAATTTCGGAAAACGTTTTTAGCAAAGCGGAATCCACTCGCTCAATTAAAGCCTTGCAATTAGCAGCTCTTAGCTTATTCAGCTCCGTACCTGGTCTGCCGGCCATGCTGTCTATAGAGTGTATCACCTCTTCTGTCATCTCCGGTCTCATGTTGTAGACGCACGGATTTATTTCAACAAACTTTTTGGTGTCGTTGAGAAAGCCATTTTGTCTTACAGCGAGGCTTTGTGTAGTAATTCGTTCATTTCCTAGATAGTTGTTACGTCTAACTTCATAAGGGCTAGGACCAAAAACGTCTTTAGCTATACCGCTGCCATGAGTCCTGCTACCATCATGGCAGCTGTACATTGTTTGTCGATTCAGGTTTTTACGAGATTTTTGAGCAGTAGCAATTCTCTCTAAGATTAACGCAGTGCTCGGTCGAGCTGGCTTATCACTCGGGCTTTCAGCCCGACTCGGAGCTGATCGATCTGTATCCATTGATGTCTGAGGTCGCGGTTTCTTGCACATGACTTGAATACCATCCGTTGCATCTCCTGTTATAGAGTGACGTTTAGGGTTCGATTGCTTCGTATTTGAGCTCTTTTGAGCTGGAGAAGGATATTTGTTGCTAAGGCGTGGCATAGCACTAGCCGTCCTCCGTAACGGACAGGCAAACTTTAACCTTTTAGCTGCCGCAGCCATCTTACTTTTGCTGCTTGACGAAGCAGTTAGTCGCTCACATCTGAACTTGCCTTCCATTTCAAGTGATTTCATGGTAGCAATATCTCTAGCAGCGAGATTTGTTTTGATTTTGCTGACGTTGTTTTGCAGACGACCGTACTGAAGATTCACCATCTTGGTGTTGAGATTTAGAAGTTTAACAGAATAAGATTCCTCCAATGAGAGGGTGTCGATAGCTTTATCCAACACTCGACTTTCTTTTAAATTATTTATCACCGCTGTCATCTCCTTCTGGCTACCGATAACATTTCCTCCAGACATATTTATCTATGGGAAAAAATAATCAGAAAATTCAAACTTTCAAAATTCTATTTTGAGTTTCTATAAAAATGTCTTTGCCTAGCAACAGATTGAAATAGGGCAGACTACGGGATTGCAAAAGTTAGAGACAAACATGATGTAATAGTCGACGAGTTAAACATGAAATAGATTACATCACAAGTAGAAAAGAACTGATCTATATAACAGCAGTCACTCACTTACCCCTCACTGTGTATATTTCAGTCGATTACAAGAATGCAAATGAAATGAGCAGACTTGTGCAATGTATTGATTTCAAAGTTCAGCGTTCTGCGATTATATAAATTTTGAATTTATTGAAAAAAATTAATCTGTTATAAACAAAAGTTGACTGCGCATTCATATGATTAAGTTTATTGAATTATTACATCTGTGCACACACATATAATGAATGGTCATATGGCAATGTACACACAATGTAGTGTATATATGCTTTGTATGCAGTCGTCAGGATCCCTGTATTCAATCACATGTATGCAGATCATTTCACTCGCCGGTATTTAAACATCAGACATTCCGTCTCCAATTTGTTGGCAAAATTTATTGTAATTTTTTCGTGTTGGTTGAATTTTGAATAAACACACATGGGTGTATTCTCACCAACACAGGTGTTTTGTTAATGGATTCTAAAAATGAGAAAAACAGGGATTAAGATTGGGGGGGGGGGTAGATATTTTATGGAAAACAGTCTAAAAACACTCAAAATAATAATAATAATCAATCAAAAATATAAAGGTTTACGGTTCACAATTACACTCGAGAAATATTATTTATTTTGTTCTATTTAATACTATAATTATAGTGTAGGTGTTGGATGATACGTAAATTGGTTGAAATACTGTTAATCTTAATGTTCAATAATAAATTAATCTTTGATTAATCTTCAAGCAACTTTCTGTAATATTTCTGTGATTATAAGTATATTAGCTAATGTCCAAGAAAAATAATGAAATCTGAAACTAATACATGCTTCACTCGCTAAGTAAGTCGGCCATATTGAATTACTTTCCTCAACTTGAATTGATACTTAAACACCGGAAGTCATAGAAACTTCTAGATGTATGATTTGTTACTAACAAATCTGAAATGAATTTTGCTTGGTGAGATTTTGTCTAGCCGAAGACAGTAGCTCACACTGATAATAATACCAATTACAACCATCAAATATATTTTAATTGCTCAAAGAAAATGCAAATGGATGTTTTTGTTTAAAGTGATAGGATTTTTGAATCTTTTTATTTATTGATATAGTATGTACATAATAAGTTTGATTTCTATACACAGAATATGATTGTTGTTACAGAAACTTTGTTCCACCAAACGCTGAGTAGAAAACAGTTTAGTTACAACAACCTGGACAGGATACCAAAGATTAACTGATCTAGCTAGACCAGGAGTTGTCCTATCTCTATATGATTGCATCACCTTGCTGCACACAGATGCGTCAAAAACCACAACATATGCAGGTATGCAATCATTGTATCACATTATCTACTGGAATAGTTGCTTTTCCTGCGCAACAAATGGTTTGTGTTGTGTAGGCAACTCCCACCAAAGTTGTTCAGTATTTGTTGTATAAAATAGCGTTGCGCAGGTGAGAAGCCATATTCCTTTTACCACACGGTTTGGAAGTGGGTAACGAAGACAACTTTTTGTTGATTTGCAGGTAGTTGTTGACTGGAGCCTTGGAGGGCCTCTTGTGAGAGACAGATTGTCTTACATGTAGGAAGGATGGGCTTGCTGTCTGACTGTTCCGTTGTATTAATGGGTGCAGTGGTAGACCTCTCTGGTGCATCATGGGTACTATCAAATCCACTTCTCCGTAAAATAGGTTGACCAAAACGTACTATGGATACATAGACACATATACATAGACACATGTGGTGCGCTTGGATATATACATGTAGTGTACATAGACATAGAGTGTTTATAGAGTTTATATCTATATACATAAGAAATACCTGCACACACACACACCTGTAATGCTGCCTGCATACTAGGTTCACACAAGTCATAAGCTGGTAGGGAAAGTATCAGCTGATGAACTTTGACCTGAATCAATCAAAGCCAACAAATAACTTGTTAACCAATTGTATCGATTTATTGCTAATGCTTTGTAAGTAAGACTATGGAAAAGAGAGTGGAATGGCAGAGAATACTGAAAGAGGGGGGGGGGGGTTGGGAAGGGGGGGGGGGGGCAGTGGGTTTGGGGGGGGGGGGGGGGGGGGTGGTAGAGACTGCATAAACTTCTAGATGTAAGAGATTTGAAAAGTCCCTTCAATTCGTATTTCGTGGAAATTACTTTCAAACTAGGCACACCTATGACTGAAATTTATCTAAATCAAGCATACAAACTGATTGGAATAGCAGTCCATACATGTCTGTATCATGTTCTGTAGACTGTTTACCTGTCCTGTATATAAAGTGGCATGTTTTATTGATGGGGCGTTGCAGATTCGTTTTATTTTGTTTAGTAGAGCCATAACAACTACCTTCTTGTGTATTCCTAATGATTCTGCCTCGCAACCCAAAGCATCCACGCTACAAGTACGAACGGATGTAACTTTAGGAGTTGTGTCTTTTTAATAGTGTAGATAACTCCCAACTAGTGCTACTAACCATTCTACAGGCAAGTCTTCTACTAGGTCATTGTTTAGCTTAGCTCCATGTTCTGAAGCCCACTGATGCTTCCACTTGGTTGTGTCTTTGTTTTCTTCTTTGTCTTTCATAGATTGATACCTTGCCATACTACTTCTGTGAAAAGATGTAGCCTTTAATCATAGAACTTAATTAAAAATATTTTTAAATTCAATTTCAAAGCAAAATGAGAAATTACTTACTGCAACATGTGGTTGAGTTCGAATAAGAGATTTTGGTTACTTCTCGCCGTAATTTTGAGCCACTTTGCGCGTGAGTATTCGGCTGGGTGTGTTTTATCCAACACAAAATATCGTCTGCATAAAAAACTTGTTAAATTTACGAAAATCGGAAAATCATGCCATCTACTTAATTTCAAAATTTCAAGCATTACTGGAAAGCTTTCAATAAGCAAAACAAAAAAGCTGACAATAAAATTAGGCAAACTGCCAACAATATAAAGAGCCCAAGTCTAATACGTACTTCAAAGGACTAAAATTTGAGTCATCAGATTTGGTCCTCAGTCTATTCGTTGACTCCCTGTCACTCGAATAAGCTTCAAATGACTTCCGTAGAGCTCTCCAGATGTGATACCCAGTGCTATGAGCTGTAGTTTCATTTGTGTCCCCCGAAGATTGGCTGGCCTTTCTTTTCTTTTGTGAGTATCTTTACACGCGTACAAACATCAAACATACGTACAAAGAAACCACTTTCATCTGCATTTCAACTTTCAAATTCATCAATTAGATTTGTTTAAAATAAAATTAGATGGTAAAAATTTATCAATGAGCAATGTAAAAGATGTCTTAATCAGAAAGTGTGTACATATTTGTCTTTTGCCAGCTCTATTCTCTCTTGCTCTTCCCCACCACTCCGCCCTGTTCCATCCCTGCCCTACTCCACCCTCTCCACATTTCCCTTTTTCACTCTCTCGCCCCTCAATTATAAGTATGACATGGGGAGACAATGCGCTGTTATAATGCAGTCAAATAACTTGCAAAAACAATGTCATAAAAAACGTTGCAGTTTGTGTACACTGGAAGGAAGTGATATGAGCCATAAACCAACTGTTGGAGTTGTTTGATTTACACTACAATTACACGATATTACAAAATTGTAACTTTTTGTGATTCGTCTCCACCTACATTATGGAAAAATATAAAACCTACAAATATTTCCCGTTTGAGAATAAATGTCAAATTTAGACCCCACCCACATCAAGTTGTTACCACAGACTGTTCCCAGCATAGTGGTTTAGGCGTCCATTCAAGTGAAGTTACAATCAAACAGATGCCAGAGAAGTGTTTTTTGAGTATGAAATAAATGTAGATATTTGTGTATGCATAATCTAAAACTGCAGCATAAAGTTTAATTGAAAGAACACAGTCTATAGCCTACCGTGAATATAAATTAGAGAGGCTGTCTGAGGGTTTTTCGCCTTTAAAAGGCGTCTCAGTTTTATCCCCGAGTTTGACAAAATCCTGCCAGGTGATGGTTGCTGGGTCGAATACTCCATCCCTTAGGTTCTGCTTGTTTGAGCTCAGTTGAAGTGATTTACGGAGAGCAAATCGTCTGCTGACTATATAATATGGTGACATAAAAAAGCCACATCCATTGATTGTCTTACAGCTATGCAACACATCGGCAAAAAACTCTTTTGATTCAATTTTTTGTCAAAAATTGCTCGATACACAGCAGTAATATTTTATTTAAAACACGAACCAAACAGTAAAATTCTTGCACCAAAAGCACAAAAATTAAATTTAGGCAACGCAAATGTCTTAACAAACAAATCACCTGTCTGTTGTCTGCAAGGTAACAACAATTACGATTGTTCAAATTACATCTTTAGTATACAAGATTAACACTAATGTATACTTCCTGTATAGCCAGTGTGTAGATACTATCATACACATAAAGAAGACAACTCCTTACCTAATTATAGCAACTAATTGTATTGAGCAGACAACCCCTTATGTAGGAAAGACGGCCCCTTTCATAAATAATCCAGCCTCTCTCCCACACTCAATTTTCCTGTCATATTTTAAAAGAAGATACTTACTCAGAAGCACTTACAGTAGACTTCCTGGGAATTCTTTGTTTTTCTATGATTGTTCTTCTGCTTTTAGTTGCCATAGTAGGTGTATTTCCAACCGCCAGACTAAAAAAGGGAGAACTATTTTTATTATTATCTGAAAAGATTAAATAGTTATAGGTCAATGAATGCACATGAATTTAGTTTTATTCCTGCGAAAACGCAGTTCGTAACTATGCTATTGTAGCTGCACAAGTGTATATTAGTACAACATAGATCCAACGGTTATAATGCTTTTTGCACCGACACTTTGCTTGCAGCTATGCAAACACAAAGTTTACCGAGAGAAAACACAGTAACACGACACGTGGTATTGACAGGAAGTTGCATCCACCTGGCATTGTGTAGTATATCAGAGGTAAGTACATCTATTGCATGTTTGTATCTTTTTATCACTGCTGAAGGTAAGGCTTCCTGTAAAATGCAGAAAGGGGTGTATGTTACACCACTGACAGCATGCACAAAAGGGAACACAACTCTTAAAATACACTAAATAGTTAACAGACAAATGACATATATTTTTAAAAAATTTTCATTTTGCAAATTACATTTTTAGTTACAAAAAGGAGACAACTCCAAGTTTTAAAACAGACTACGTAATTTACTGAATATTTGACAATTACAGTTCACTGCCATAGAACTATACAGTGTATACATTAATGTTGTCATAGATACTCACAGGATTGGCTGTAGGCTGTTTCATTTGCTTTATGTACCCCAACACACTGACAATACTGCAGAGTTTTTTAAAAAATCTTTTCTTCTCACTTTTGAGAGTATTCTGTTTTCTGTAAGTAGGCAAATACTGTATTGACTATTTCTGTAAGTAGGTGCATACTGTATTGACTATGCTTACAATCAAATGGAACTGTATTATCTGTATGTCAAGGTAGGACAACTGATAATTACATCATATCCAGCACTAGCACCCCTAGTATTACAGGAAAGAAGCGGACGACTACTTCAACAAATCTTACATTGTACGTTCAGCTGCTTCCTTAACTCTACTAAACACTGGTAGTTGGGATCTCATTCTATTAGTTAAGAGCTCATTGCTAGATGATGTTAAAGACTTCTTCTCTAGCTTTAGTTGATTTAGGCTCTCAGTCTCTTTCAGTCGCTTCTCTACACCACGCCTCTCCTACATATATAAATAGTTGTGTTTTTGTTTTAGAAATCTGTTTCACAGACAATTTTAACTACGTTTCCTTTTTTAAAACCAATGAATAGTTTTTTAATTGGCTGAAATAGTTCTTTTACAAACCAGACATGAATCAACATGGCTCTCATACTGTCCCCCAGCCTGTATATGCAATAGCCTGTGTTCTGTCTCATGTATCGTAGCGTATAATTTATTAGTTCCTTCTTGCAAAGCAGCATTTGCTAATCTCAGACTACTCTTGCTATTGGTGGCAGCACTAGCACTGGCCGGACGTCTCCTATTAGCATCGTTCTTCTGCAAAGTAGGTCAACGTAACATTTTAGGTTCTAAAGCTATTATTGCGTCGAAATAAATTGTATAATAATTTCTGACCAAATTTAACAAAAATAAATGCTAATGAAATTGCGAAACAAAACAAGGCAGTCACATGGTGCCTTCAGTGGCAGATGGTAAAACTTTCATTAAAATTAATCAGAAAGGTTGCCTTGAAACATGGAATGATATATCACTGAATAGAGTTGGAGTTGTGTACCTCTTTTATTGAGCAGACAACTCCACCTTAAAGCGATACTTTTAAAGACACTTCAGCAATAATCAAAGCCAGATGGCTAATAACAATTGAGAACACTATCTAGTAAGTTGTAAGTAAGGAATGCTTAAATGAATTTTCTTTGGTACCATAAGACGAAATGAGAAAATACACTGACCAACTGATCCAGGTGCCCCATTACTGGTTTATTTCTCAACAATCTAACGTCTGCACTCTTGAGATGCTCTCTACGTCTATTCTGTGCATTGATCAGGTCCAAAGTCTACAAAGTACATACATATATAGCGAGTGAACATTATTTTTTGTGTATCAAATGCTATTGGATTAATTAAACAAATAATTTGAAAGTTTTAACTAAAACACGAAAGTTTTACAAAAATTTTACATGAAGGTTAAAAACTGACAAAAATTAATAAATTCAATCAAAACTAGCTTATAGTTATTTGAAGCAAGATTAAAAAAGATTAAATAATAAATGTGTAATAAATGGATACCAAATTGTTGACAAATAAATAGTAAGTTAACTCGAGTTCGTTCCAAAATTGAAAATAGCGTAGCCACAAATATACTTTAATTAATCTTAGTTAGGGATGCACTGATTCAAAATTTAAACAGCTGCTGATGTTAGAAAAAAGAATTCAGAAAAAAAATCTATTGAACGTAATCTATCACTGAATTATATTACTTGAGATCTGCTCCTAGTATACTACTCATAGTACTTGAGATACTTGTAGTACCTGTCTTTTAAGTCCATCCTTCAAGTGCTCAATGACTACAACGTTAGGGTTGCTCTCTATAAAAGGTACTCTGCCAATATCTGTACCAACCATCTCGTATCTCTCAACTGGTTTCCTCAGCGTCTTTTTTTGTTCTAGCTCACTACTACCGCCTTCATCCTATAGAGTCACACAACAGAATGCAATGACATCCAGGATTTGGTTATGTCTCATGTAAGATCAACTTGATTTTGGGCCGGAGATCTCATTGTTATTCATTGGTTAATAAGAAAGAAACTGCAAACAATGAGTATAGTTAACATCATTCACAGACAGGAAGTATCTATCGATCAGATGGAATAATCAACGCCATCTTTGAACAAGAACCGCTTGTTTTCATTCTAGCTGTTATAAACATTTCAAGGCTATTAACAAATGTAACATCAATTTTGTGCAAGGGCCAGATAGGATATGACAGGTTAGTAATTTGAAATTGGGAGTTGGCTTTTCTCTGGTATGTCAAAAAGTTTCAATTGATCAGCTGCAATATAAAAAATTAGTTGATTCAATAGCAACCTTTGAGGAATATACAATGATAAAAAGCAGACAACTCCCATTCAGGATACAAATTCAAAAATCTGGGCCATATTAAGAGAAAATCAATTCTTTTAATGAGTAAATCTACATCATGTGCGGCCTAGAATCTGAAGTGAAATGAATCACTTGCTCAGCCATCAACCATTCAAAGAAAGCTGGTATGCTTTTCTCGGTGACATTAACAAATTCTCACAATTAACGTAATACAATAACCTTACATTTCTGGCAAAGAGAAACTTGTAACCTTCTGCTGTCGATATGATGCGTCTGCTGACTTTAACTGGTTTGTACTCGTCAGGTTCAGGAATCGTATAATTCTGTTTTATTGTATTGAATAGTTCTGTTTTAGAGTGACTCATTTTGGGTGGCTTTGGTTTCTGAAACAGAACAACTAGAATTCTCTGCTAGTGTAACATGGTCACATCTAGAGGGTAACCTTCAGGTGCCACAGGAAATAGCAAGCTGATATCAATATTACTATAGATATTAAGTAGATGAAAGTTGTTAGGATTGTTTCATTGTCAGCTTTATGAAGGAATTGTGGAGTTATCCGCTCTATGTACATCAACATAAAATTCTGTTCCAAATAGTAAGCATTCAGGCCTGTGTATCACATAAAATATTATTGTACGCACCTTTCTCATGTACACCAAATCCACAAATGAATTGCGAAATCCATCAAACTGTGATCGTCTTTTGGCAGCGTCATCATCTTCTTGATTTGAAGAAAGAGAAGAAGTAGCCATGTGCGGTTGAGAGACATTTTTAGACTTTTGTATAACACCACTATAAGCCATTAGCTGTGATAATAATAAAATAGTTGAAAATAGATGTAATAACCAAAATATTCAATATCTGAGAATTTAAAAAGTGACACTGATGTGCCACATTGTGTTACACTTTATGTAACACTTGATTCCTGACAGATTGACAAATGACAACAGACTCAACCATATAATGGTATTGTAAGTTGTCTTTCAGATGAGAAGCATGTTGTTGGAGTTGTCTGTTGTTGTTATAGGTTTAGCATAGAGGGCACTCATAACAGACAGGAAGAAATGTGGGTTATGCTGAGAAAGATATTACACACCTACGTAGTGATACATATTAGGATACCTACTAATAAAATTGTTGAGACGAGATTTATTTTATATATATTACATAACATTTATTGTCTCAACAATTGCAATATTCGTAGCACTTGCTGCACCTCAAATTATCTACCGAGGGAGAAAATACACAACTAGTTTGTTGGTTTGGTTTATTTCGTCAATGAATGTAAGTAGAAAAAAGGAGAGAGAAAAAAAAAGTTTAGGTAAAGGTGGCCATCTGCGCAATAGCATTGCTAGTCAAGGCGCCGGACCCGAGCCAACAGCTAAAACCAAAAGAGAAGAGGAGAGCCCTCAGCTCAACTAGTCAAGCTGTTTAGATTCAACTTTTCTGTCTGTCACAGAGTTTACATGGCAAATCGTTCCGCAGAATGCCAGTCCGGAAAGCTACACTCCGATGACCTACTGAAGTTGCCAGGCAGTGAAAGATTAGGAGATGAGCTTAGAGTGAAATGATTGCTGGTGAGAATGGAACTTGAGAGGAATACACTATTTGTACAGGTTGTAGATTTTTTAAATAATAGTCTCACGGTCTTTCCAGAAGAAATTAGATTTAAGTTTTGCATTTTACAAGTTAATCATTTTAAATTAATGCCTTTCATCATTGTAGACTTTCTGAAAAAAGACTCAAAAGTCCTGATAGTAAAAAGACTACAAAAAGCTCCTACGTCAGCATTTTTACTGGAAGATGATTTTTACATGCACAGATGTCATTTCTTGTGTCTTTTTGGGTGGAGACTTCATCTACCGCACCAAATGTATTATCTGCACTAAAACTGAGTCCATTTTACCTGCAGCATTCTGTCCTCAGCTAGACACTATTACCGATACTTGGGCCAATCTGTGTCAATGATTTGCACATGTGAAAATAATTAAGACATGACACGTTATGTAATGCTGACCATGTATGGCATCTTTCTTTAGTTTCTGTTTCTAGAATGTTAAATTTATTGAATCAGTTACGTAAGCAGGTTTAGTTCCTAACTAAATGTAAAAACCTACAACTATGATGTTATGAGTTTCAAATACAGAAATGGGTTTAGATGGAGCACATGCTGATACTTCACACTTTCTCAATTGCTCAATTACACGAGGTATTACAGACAAGAGGAGGAAAGGTGAAACTGGTGGCAATTTTAATGAGTCCAATACATCAAATCGAACAATGTAACTCCTATTCAAACATAATTGCGCAATCATTATGGTTGTTGTTGGCAGTGGCACACTCCAGTCGTAGAGGTTTTTGTGGCCATGAGTTGATGGCAGCAAAAATATAAAAGTCAATTTTGCACATTTTCAACATATATAGACATAATCTAAAACCAGAGCTCATTGGTTGTAAATAACTCAACTTCGGCTTCATTGAGTAATATTTTTGCTACAATCAGTAACGCCATTGTATTGTTACAGAAAACTTGTTTATTCTTATGCACAACAACGAAAATAATAAGTATTCAATAATGTTTCGGTGCATGATCAATAAAACAAGTAAATTCTTGTATAAAATTCCAAAAAAATATCATTAATCAATATCCTTGGAGTATAATTCACATTTTAGTTAGAACGAAATAGAATTTAGTAAAAGTGAGATAGGCAACCGAAGATGGGAGGAGCTACCACTTTCTTGTATCGGTTAGCAAACAAGATTGTAGATAATCACAGCCAGATAGACTCAGGTGCTACAACAGGTTAAGGGGTGGCCTTCTGATCACCCTCACAGGTTGTAAAGTGCAAAGATTTAACTAGATTGCTATAGTAAGATTGCTAGCAGCTCGCAATGCATAGATTGTACTAGTGTCTAATGTATAGTAGCATGCTTGATTGGCAGTCTACGCCACGCATGTCTTGTAGATGTTAAAGGTATTAAGGTAAGCACTTACTTTAGCTAAAATACACCGTTTGTGTTGAATTTCCTTAAACTTTTAATGCAGAAAGCCAGCAGGGAAATATACTTTTAACCTACCAACGCTGACAAGCTAAAAAAAATGGCTCACAACTAAAGTTACACAAATTGCAGGCATACAAGTTACAACTTCTGCATGTATCAAAATTGACATATTACTTGTGTTACTCTGTAAATTTATAAAGTTTTTGTAACCAAAACCCGCTAGTGAAACATTTTTTTTAAAAGAAATTGTAAATCTTTGCAACAGACTATTTCAGTTTGCCATTTCATTGAATGTGATAGCAGAAATGCATGATATTTGTGAATACTATTTTTGTGATCATATTTGACAGTAAAGGTTGCAACTGAAACTCCACAATGACCAGTGAAAGAATGGAATTTATACTGAAGGTGGTTAAAACTGTGTTTCTCATCATCGTATGGGTATGTTTGGTAAGTGGACAAACATAGAATGGAAGCAAACTGTTAGTCAAAGCCAATTGTATCAAACAAATTATATATCTAAGTCTACTAAATACAAAATGTACCGCTATGTATATACCAGTAATTGTTGAATCGTTGGAATTACGTGTAATCCTTGTGGTGCGCAGGGTTTGTGGTCAGAGATCACAGGAGTGACGATGCAGGACCTGAGAGAGAGAACAAACACTGACTATGAGAGAATTGGGCAAGCAGTAGCAATGAGAATGACTGGAGTTGGTATTGCAGCTATATTGGGTAGGCTTTGAATCACACGATATAATTTAGGAGTTGTCTGCTTTTTTTTAGAGAGAACAACTCCTAATAAATTCTAAATGAAGTCTGGAATGTTTAGAAGTCACTAAGATAATGGTAAAAAATACTTTAACAAGTTGAATTAAAATTGTGATTTATTCCGCTTCTTTTTCTTATTTTGTAGGAGGCTTTATGTTGACCAAGTTGACCCGCTTTAATGACCTAGTTATCGCTGTAAGCCTCACTGTGGGAGCTGGACTCTGTGTTGCTATAGCTTACACAACACAAGTGGAGGTTATGTATGTAGTGTTTACTATACAAGGTTTGGCTGAAACTTTTATAGCTATTGGTAAGTCTTGTAGAACCAGGCCTGTGAATCAACTTTAGCAAACAAAAAATATTGAAACTAAAACATGTTACGTAAGTAGTAGTAGATAAATATTTTTGCAATGTTTTGTAGCGGGGCAACAAAGTTTGATTGCTATTTGGAAAGAAAAATCAAATTCGCCGATGCATATATTGCATTGTGGGTATGGAGCAGGCAGTTTTCTTGTACCGCAGATAGCGAAACCTTTCCTGAGTAAAAGAGTTGCTGAGACAGCCAGCTCATTCTACATAGACAACTGTCTCAACATGACAAACTCTCCTCAACTCCAGCAACCAAACGACACGACCTCTATGGTAACACTTGAGCCGGAAGAAAACCATTTTGAATATGGGTATTTGATAGTTATGGGAATAGTTCTTGTATTTGCCTTGGTTTTTTATCTGTACTTTTTTCTTGACAAAGCTGCATACACAAACACCAATACTGAGCAAGAACAACAGCCAGAGACATTAAAAGAAATGTTTAACTGTAACAGTTGTTCCCCCGGACATCCGTGGTATGCAGCCATTTTGTTTGGCTTTCTAGTCCTTTGGTTTTACGTCGCGGTCGGAGGACAAATGGTGTTTGCTAATTATTTGTACTCCTACACAAGAGATTTCCTTTGTCTCACCACCGAGCAAGCGGCTGACATTCAATCGACCTTCTGGATAGGTTTTACTGCTGGCCGATTTGCAGGATTTATCGTCACTATATTCATACCAATGAAAGTGCTCATATTCTTGGAAGCTGCAGGTAATATGATCAGCGCTCTCATACTCTACACCGACTCATCAAACGTTACAATTATTTGGATATTCTCTGGCGTGTCAGGATTCTTTGTCGGACCGATTTACCCAACAGGGATAGCCTGGGCTAACAGATATTTAACGATGACTGGGCTAGCTTACACTGTCACACTTCTTGGGTCATCAATGGCTGGAGTTTCCTTCACCGTCGCTGTCGGCTGGTTCTTTGAGAATACAGGTCCCCAGCCCATGCTGTACTTTGTCCTTGGCTACAGCGCACTGTCTTGTGCTTTAGCCACTGCTATGCACCTGGTGGCTAGAACTAGGGGAGATAAATATGAACGAGAGAGGAAGCAGGAAATAGCAAGCTCTACAGAGGATGATGAAATCAGTAAATTTTAGAGCAGACAATTACAGATATCATATTCTTAGCAGATGTACATATACTATATGACTAGTACAGGCATTACATTGAGTCCACCTCAAACTTGTATAAATAGTATTTGTGCTTTTTAAAATCAAATGTTATTCACTAGATGTGTTTCCGTGTTTACAAAAAACGATTATAAAGTTATTATATACATCCATAAGTGTAGCTACCTTACCCAACTAACACCCAGGGTGAAAACCTCCTATTTTTAGATATAAAGTCCATATTATTCCATATTATCAAAAACCAATTAGTTATTTTAGTGAGATGAAACGAGACAATATTTTGATGAGAATAGAACAGAAATTGTGCGTGTGAAGAATTTTTTGGTTTAAATGTTACCAAATGGCTAATAAACTTCTATTTCAGAAACGGTATGCATATTGTCAAAAAACTGATACTTCACTTGGGAGGGGTAGATAACTCCACAGGTATAAGCAGTTTGCACATTGGTTCTCATATATGGGGTATTAGTCATCTGGAAAGGTTTAAATACAACATGCTTTACGTAGATAGTCAAAACTGTAACCTTTAATACTTAGTACCAGTTTTTCTTTTGTATTCTAAGTATGGTGAAACAGGCTGTCTTGTGCTTGAGATTTTAAATGAACCAAACCCTGCCGACCTGAGAAAGGTTGACTCTTTAAACCACCAGAATTCTTTTGTCAAACATGTTTTATGATTTACTACAATGTCTGAACTACTAACTAAAAAAAGCACACATTTGCTGATACGAATATGGCTTGTAGTGGAATACTACTAATAGTGAAAAACGGAATCAAACGTATGAACAAAATTTAGTTTTTCTTGCCACATCACACAAGTGGTATAATAAAAGCAGATACATGAAACTAGGATTGTTATCAAGTAAAACTAAATATTA
Source organism: Cryptosula pallasiana (assembly GCA_945261195.1). NCBI lineage: Eukaryota > Metazoa > Bryozoa > Gymnolaemata > Cheilostomatida > Cryptosulidae > Cryptosula > Cryptosula pallasiana. The sequence goes on from OX183139.1 coordinate 19,091,297, forward strand.
CACAAAAGCTTGAATATTTGTTGTTGGACAAAAATACAGTTTTATAGAGTGTACATTATTTATTCACCAAAACCAGCACCCCATGTTGTGATACAGGGCATCAGGCTATTTATGGTATCCTTCCAATAAGTTTCTACATCCACAGACTCTTTGTGGGGCGTCCAGACTGGAAAGTAAAAAATTTGTACAACATGAGTCAATATAATAAAGTCCACCAATCTTTGACTGTATTGTGGAATATTATATGCTACCTGTACATATAACAACATTGTTATTACAGACTATTATAGCCGACAAATTCATAAATGATTGTTAATAGAGAGGAGCGAGGCTTGTGGCGTGATAAATCTGAAAGTGGTTTACATTTGTGTCTTGTGATTGGTTGATTTAAGAAAGTATCAAATAAATTTCTGACCTCGATAAAAACCTGATGATAACCTCAAAAAATACCAGCATTTATCTTGGCAGTTTTACCAAAAACAAAAGTAGGAAAATCCTCAATCACTGAGCACGATTACCAGGATATCGCTTTATGTACAAGCAGTGGATAAGCGCAAAGACTGCAAATTATTACTGCTAGTGGAAGACAATAACGGGGAAAACATAAAATACAACATAAAATATGGCCAAGCAATATACCGGGATAATATTCAATTGGTTCATATCGTCTTATCTGTTCACTGGACTACTAATCCACAATGTGTGTTTCTCCTGGTAACAGCAAGGGAAGTATTCCATTTTTACAACCAAATCTGTCAAATGGATGACGATAACTTTGATTTAGAGTTTCTTGTTTGATACTAGTTTCAGAAAAATCGTACATCACCCTGTGCTAAAATGGTATCCAAGAAAGCTGTGGCAACCAATAACAATTTCTGTTCAACAAAATTATTATCAAAAGTATTGTTTCTCTGTTTAATCTGCAGTCAATGAAGTGTAAATTTCTTAGTGGTGCATGCATAGCAAAATCAGTATATGCAGTGCAGTCTAATATTGTAGACTGTTGTGGAGTTGTCTCCCTGCAGATAACTCCAGCAATGCCTAATGTATTTATCATTTGTTAACAAAGGCTCACCACCATAACTATGACAAGGTTCTTCCTGGGTAATACTTCCATTTTACCAACTGCTTACCCAAGCCTCTTGCTCATCTCCTAAAAGAGCTTACGATTCTTATTGCAGCTTGACTGGAGTTGCTTTCTCACTAATAAGACAACTCCAAAAACCCAATCGGTGCTGATCTAGATGCAAATTTTTTCTGGAGACGCTGTGAGTTGCACAGAGTTATAAAACCACAAGTTCTTAATCTTTGAGCAATTTTTATTTTGAGTCAGTAATTTTCTCATGCTTATGCAAGACTCTTCACATAACAACCTTCCATGACTTTTTAATACCAATTTAAAACTGAGAACTTTACCAAAATGTTACAGCATTTGTTTAAATGTGTTATATAATGTTACAACTGAAGCGTCCATGAATAAGCTTATAGATGGATAGACACTCTAGCATCTATTGAGAAAGAAATAAATATATATAGAGAGAGAGAGAGAGAGAGAGAGAGCAGTTTTTCACATTTATCATAATTTCCAGTAATCATATTACAATGTATGTTTTCTCAGCAGCTTCAAGTGTTTAAACCAAATGAATTTTAAACCGAAATATTTTTTCCTCTGTTACTTAATAGTACATTGTTTAAATTCCACTGTTTGTCAGCCAATTCGATGATGTCATCACTTGATGCCTTGATCAGCATTGTACAACATTGGTGTGAGATATTTTTCAAGCTATCACTTTCACAATTTTGGTAAATTATCACTCACTGCATGAAGAAACGATTAACATGGCTGTAAGTTGGCTAGTAGTTCACTATCATTAGCTTCTGGAAGGAAATCCTGCTGTAATGGTTTCTTTGTTATGTTAAATTATTTACTAAATTTGTCGCAGGTAATTTTTGTAGGCAAGCTCACACTGCAATGATAAAATTTGTGATGTTTGCAATCATCAGTACAACGAAAACCAAGATGGCATTCGGCGTAGGTTATGTAATAGTCATGGGTAATGTTGTATGTTGTAAACAAAACTTGGTTTGAAAAAATTAATATTTGTATCATAGTATATAGTAAGTAATACTTTTTATGGATTTTTTGATTGTGTGCATCAAAGTCGATGATGTGTTGAGCTTGTGTTATTGCAGAAATGATGGTTCCTTGACTGCCTTTATCCATCTAACACAATTGGTTGGAGTCTCTGTCACCGAGAGTGTGAGATCATGTTATTGAAGTTGAAGAGCGACATTAGGTTCGGCATGTTCAGCCCTTGATGGCTGTCGCCATATTGGTTATAGCTAACTGTCGCACCGAGCCTACCAAAGTCACGTAGCTTAAATATATTGATATATCTACTGGAGATTGTGGAAAGTGCAAAAGTCTTTGCCTATGTATACATATTATTATGTTATTGTTTATAAATTAATAGTAATAAATATCACATTACTGTGAAAGTACTTGTATTGAATGGTGTCGACTGTAGCTGTGTCTGTTGAACTGTTGTTTGGGAACCAGATAGCAAACATCTGGGTGGAGTGTCCTATGGTAGCTGTGTCTGCTGGACTCTAAACTGTTGTTTGGGAACCAGATAGCAAACATCTGGGTGGAGTGTCCTATGGTAACTGTGTCTGCTGGACTCTAAACTGTTGTTTGGGAACCAGATAGCAAACATCTGGGTGGAGTGTCCTATGGTAACTGTGCTGGGCCATTGACAATATAATGCCTTCGTGTCAATCACCTGTGCGTTATGTAGCATCTGGTATAGTTCTAGTGCTTGCACTGCGCCGCGCTCGGATTTGGTGGCATTACATTATCCAACACCATCCACCATTTGGTGGATAATGTAATGCCACCAAATCCGAGCGCGGCGCAGTGAAAGCACTAGAACTACATCTGGTAGTGTTTTTGTAGGTACCAAAACTAGTGATGTTCTTGTATGGACATAGCAAGTTATCTAGTTGTAATCCTGTTTGTTAGAAAATGGTTTTGGAGAGGTACGTAATTTGGATGACAAAACTGTATATTTACTGCTAATGAGTTGAGCTGACTGACTCACAGCGACAATCTGTCGACTAATGGAGTCAATAAGCCAGTGTTTTAGAGCAGCATTATTAGTGATGTGAGTAGATGACTCCGATGTATCATTATTTCCACGGGAATGTTCTTGCACCCGAGTGTACACAAAATACAAAAGCCGTTACGTAAAGTATATGCAAGATGAAAGAAATAAATATCGATGATACGGTTGCGTTTTTTTAGTATTACTGTGAAAATACCGGGGAACTGTTAATGAGAAGATACTGAAATATTTTCTTTTTTTCAATAGACACTTCTAAGCCTATAAAAAACCTTGTTTCAAAGTCGGTCTTGGATTTTCATAGGCGTACATTTCACATAAAATACCAAAAAACAATCAAAGAAGGTATACAATGTCGTTATGCAAACATACAACATGTTACTAACCACACCCTCAGCTGAAGGCGAAGAATTTCTCCTCATCCATACTGATAATAGTAATAGTAGATTTTGGTCTCACTGGCCACGGAACATTTTTAATGCAAAAAATTTCACAGTTTTATAGAGGAAATACATATAGAGGTATGGCCAGTGACCACTTGTACAGCAACTAAACAACTAGAATAGAGCTGTCGACCCAGACAAATTAGTTGGAGTTGTCATACAGTGACGTACGTACTTCTAGACTGTACTAACCTTTTGAGGCAACCAACTAGCAATGACAGAAGTAATAAGGGAATCAGCAAGAGTGACAAATAGAGCGAAAGAAAGCCAGAGCGAGGATCAATGAGAAAGTGCAGCCTCATATAGGCTGTATTGTGAAGGAAACATAGAACCTATCTATATACAAACGTAACCAGCAATATGCCAATACGTGAAGGTCAGTTTCTACCAAAAGCCGAAATTAAAGGCGAGACAATTTTAAAAAATTTATTTTCTTGGCTCAGCAAAAACATTTCTTGATGGGTGGGGCTACAGTCATATATATACAGTGGCCCGAGTGGAAATCGTTACCAAGGAAACGAGGTCCAAACAATTATTACCTATCATATAAGGTTCCGAAAAAAAGTTGTTTTACCTTACGAATACCTGTCTTCTCTTGCACTCTTTTACAAATACATGTGCTAATAAACCTACTTAACTCACCCAATAGCTTTCGGTAGCTAATACAGGAAACTATCTGCGATGAATAGGACCAGTTGCCATTGTGAGCCTGGACAATAGAAATAATGGGCATTTCACTGCAGTGCTATTTTGAAAGATTATTTCATATTGTAGAGTATTTCACAATTACCTTGACCTTGTTACTACGATTTCACAAGAATGTCTAGGATACGTGTAATATCTATTTCTGCCCCTATATTCTCCTAAGCAGCTAGTATCTCAGTAAAGTAGACTATATATGTGTATACTCAAAATATACCACATATTAATAAATACTTTTCACAATTGAAGTGGATTGTTATTATAAAAATAAATCAATCCCGATTTAATGTATCCTCGTATTCTGTTTCTTATGAATGGTAGCCGGTGAGTCACAATGTATTGTTGTTGCTAGGCGGCCTTCGACGGGGAAATTTGACGGGAAAATCCCCGGCGTTAACGATATTAGATATGATTGTTAGAAATAATCAAGAATACTCGTATGAAACTTCTCTCTCGGAATATCGCCGGCAACAATCTCGGCAATTATATCACAATATCGAAAATAATAAAGCCGATGTAACTCCACATCAAAGAATTAGTGACCCTACAGGGTCACTACAAAGAATGAGTTTTCCGGGTTGTTGAACCTTTATTCCTCGAACAAACTCAACAATAAAATAGTATTGGCTGATCCAAGTAGATAAAAAAGATGAACTGAACTGTATACAGGGGGCTTTGCTATTTATACAGGAAAATGCACGCTCTGCCTGCGTGATCATTACCCCAAAGTTAAAATCAAATACAAAATAAAAATAATCGTACAACAAATTACGTAAGGTATTTGTACATATAATAAAACATATAATTAATTTATTACCTTACAATAATATTTGATTTTACAACAATTCATTTAACTGTTTTCTCATTGCAATAAAAATACGCTCATAGATTGTTCATAAAATCAGCGATCGCAATTATTACGTTTTCTCTACAATATTACTAGCAAGCAAGGTCTCTGGTGGGTATTTCGGCGGAGAGTTTGTTGTTCATGGGATTTGGCAGCAAAGTTATTACAACTTTTGGAGGCCATTTTTGACAAAAATGAGAAATTTGATAAAAAAGAAACGCTTTACACTTAGATGGGATTAATTTTCTTTAGGCTTCCCAACTTATAACTTGTGTCCTCGTGTAGATAAGAGGTTTTCTTTCATATTTTGTGGTCAATGAAAACTCGACTGCCATGCTAGTCCCTTTAGATAAGTTTTTAGTAGGCCCTACAAAATTTTTCCATTGTAACATAAAATAGGATCCGCCCTTTTATATAAGCTCCATGATGCATAACTGTGGGCGCGGCTTATTGCTCTGGGAGAAAAAACTGTAAAAGCCGATTAGTCATTTTTATAGCCTTTGCACCCACTAATAGAAATAACAGTCACTAATGTTTAAGACTCATAAAACTATAATAAAAATTTTGCGCTACAATTAGCGCTCCAAGGTGACACATTTTAACAAAAAGTTCCAGATTTTTATTCCAAGCGACTCATCGTTCAGGGACCATTACTCAGCAAATTTACCTTGTGAGCTGGAGAGTAAAGTAACAATTACTGGAATTAGTGGCCAATTATATACTGTAGGGCAGATTATAATGGCTTCGTATTTTGATGAGCATGACTGTGAACCATTGGGAGACGGGCAAACTCCTGACAATTTACTTCATTTAGCAAGGTTGCTTCAGGAAGGTGGCTACATGGAGGAGTTTCAAGAGCTTTTTGGCCAAATTCAATCATCTCCACCAGCGTCTAAAAAGTTTGTAGACGAACTGCCGGTACTAAAGGTATTTATTATATGTTCGAATGTTATCATACAGTTAAATGGTTTTTCATTATCATTATAATCTATATTATTAATCTATTATCATTATTATTTATTATTATCAATTATATTATTATAATTATTTTTTTATATTATTATTATTTATTAACTTTAATTATAGACTAACAATGATAAATATATATTTGTATTGTTATTATTGTAGAGGACCGACGCCATCTTACCCAAATAACTCTATGGTACTCGTACAAACATTCACTTACGCCGTTCTATGTGTTACATCATGTCCTGTTCTATTCTAAACTATTGTCAACCTGTCTTGTTCTATGCCCGCGCTTTAGGGCAAATCAGTCTATGTATTTATCAATAATTATTCCTCTAACATTATAATTTATATATTCAACATGTGAGTCCAGTCATGCAATCAGTTAAGGACCACCTCTTGTATTTTATTTGCACACGCTGGCCAATCATTTGTGCCAGGTGTGGCCTCCTTTGTATTACCTTTTGCCATTATGTAACCATGTACATAAATACCGATGTAATCTGTTAATAAAGTCAGAGTCAGCTTGCACACTCTCAGAAGTTTCTTTGTACATACAATCAACTTCACTGCGCACCATTACTCGAGTAGTAATATACAGGCAGATCAGTCTGGACCTCTGCTGGCCGAACTTAGCTTTGACTAACTTCGCCTTCAATGTTCGACCTCTGCACAGCACTATAAAAGACAGCCGAACCTCTGCTGGCCGAATCTAGTTCAACTAGTTCGCCCTTCAAAGTTCGAACTCATTGCACGCACAAAACAACAGCTAACGCAACCGGCAGCTCACTAGTTACTGAGATGGTCGACCACCATTCTCCAGTATACTAAGTCGACCTGTGGAAGGGTTGTATCGCTAGCATACAAGACACAGTTGCCATTACAGTTCGGGAGGTTGTGCAGGTAGGCCGAGCTACCACTCACACCCCCACAGTGAAATCCTGCACATTGGTGGCAGCAGTGGGATTGACAGACACCCACAAGAAGCAACTCCCAGAGGAAGAATGGCAACCAGGAGACGAGCACTAAGCACTGACAGGGATCCTTCCAGCCTGCAGATGATGGGGACGCTCACCGACATCCTGGACCGTATGACAGTAGCCACAGCCAGAGATAAGTTTAGAGTACCACAGTACGATGGTACAGGAGAGGTGGACTACTTCCTACAGCGGTTCCAGGAGGTGACCAGAGCCAACCGTTGGCCGGCCGAGGAAGCAGTCATCCACCTACGCCAAGCCTTAACAGGCAAGGCCGAACAGTGCGGCCGAGGGGAGACTACAGAAGAGGTAGCACGAACGCTACGAGCGACCTTTGGAATGACTCGTTCGGAAGCCCAAGCAAAACTGCTAAGCTACCGACGAAACCCCAGAGAAAGTCTCAGAGACCACGCACACACAGTCGAGCACCTCGTTACGGCAGCCCACAGCACCCTGCCGCGACAAAATAGGGATGAGCTGGTAATGCAGACATTCCACAGCACTCTAGGGCATACGTACCTGCAACGCCACTTGTTGGCAGTGCGCCCTCAGAACCTAGAAGAAGCCATCCTGTCAGGAAACGAGTTCCTGCAGGTGCCTCACCAACCATTGGGAGGACCGCACATCAGGACAGTGGAGACCGACCCCCTAGAGGAGGAGATGACTCCCCCAAGAGAGACGGCTCGACACCAAGAGGTGCAAGACCCATTGGCACAGTTACTCAAGACTATAGAAGGATTGAGCAAAGAGGTTGCCAGCCTGAAGATGGAGAAGAAGCCTGAGCCACCCAAGAGATGTTGGGGATGCCAACAGACAGGCCACACCCGGAAGGCGTGTAGAACCGTTCCTTGGCCTAGCCGTCAGGGAAACGACTACCGCCCGCAGCAGTAGGGAGACCCACTGGCTGCACACGGGCAACGGCACACCAGAAGGAAAGGACACAGGCGCCCTCCAGTGGACCGGCAACAGTGCGTCGAACGACTCCTCCCCTGGACCTCCTGACCAGTCCCCCTATCGCCCTACACAACCGTTTTGCCAGCCTGTCGGCACTCGACAGCTCAGTGGCGGAAGGAACGGACGGCGACGGGACTCCAGAGCAGCAGGAACCAAGGCCCAGGAGGAAGGACAAGCAAACACAAACGCCCCCACTGACGGAGGAATTCATTCCTAAGCCTGTGACACTCCAGAGCAATCAGATCGAACGACCCTATCGTTCGAGTTACTACCTACCTGGAAGGGTAGAAGGAGAGGCGGTAACGCACCTCATAGACACAGGCTGCAACACTAATCTGTTGTCCAAGCGAGTCTTTGATCGGTTACCGAACCATGTACAACGCAATCTGCAGCACTATGATTCGCATGGGATCATGGCCGACGGTACCAGGCTTCCATTCTACGGCTTGCTCTCACTGAAGGGGAGGATACGACACGTCAAGTTTGAAGAGACCTTTGTGGTCAGTCAAGTCAACGAGGACGTTATCCTAGGGATGCCCTTCCTGACAAGCCAAGGATGCCAGATGGGATTCGACCGCCCAGTGCTGGTGATACAAGGAAAGGAGCTGACCTGTACCGACCGCCACGGGAGAAATCTCGTGTCCAAGGTGCAGGTCCGACAGGACACCCAGCTTCCACCACAGACAGAAGTGACCATTCCATGTCACTTGAGCTCCAGGGATACGTTCCCTCAAGGAGTGATAGAAAGCATTCAGGGTGGGATACCCATCGCCACCAGCGTCAACAAGCCTGACGCTCAGGGACACGTGCTGGTTAGATGTTTGAACCCGACGCAGGACACCCTAAGGCTACCCGCAGGAGAGGTTATTGGTACCTTTACGGGAGTGGAAGAGGGTGGCGTCCAAGAGCTGACGAGACCAGACGAACAGCAGAGGAGCAAGACGGGAGGAAGAGAGTTGCCCCCCCATCTGCACGACCTCTTCCAGCAAGCAAAGAAAGGGTGCCAGGGCCCATGGCAGGAGCAGCAAGTGAAGGAGTTGCTGATCAAATACCAGGCGGTATTCAGCAGCCATAGCGGAGACCTGGGTAGAACAGCCCTAGCAGAGCATTCAATCCCCACAGTGGAAGGGGCCCGACCTATCCGATGTCCACCACACCGGTTGGGGCCAGAGAAGGAGGCGGAAGCAGAACGCCAAATTAAGGACCTTTTGGAAAAGGATCTAATCGAGCCGGCCGACGGAGCTTGGAGCTCCCCGGTGGTACTGGTGAGGAAGAAGGACGATACATGGAGGTTCTGTGTGGACTACCGGAGGCTGAACGACATAACCAAACAGGACGCCTACCCCATTCCCAGAATCGACGAATCGCTGGATGCGCTAGCCGGGAGCAAGTACTTCACTACGCTGGACCTCACTAGCGGGTACTGGCAGGTTCCCCTGGATCAGGACGCCAGTGACAAGTCGGCCTTCACCACGAGAAGCGGCCTGTGGAAATGGAAGGTGCTGCCCTTCGGGTTGACGTCAGCCCTCGCCACCTTTCAACGGCTCATGGAAAAGGTCCTCAAGGGTCTTCACTGGAAGACGTTACTCCTGTACTTAGATGATGTGATCATCATCGCGCCCGACTTCCAGACACACTTGCAGAGGCTTGGAGAAGTGCTGGGACGACTCCACCAGGCAAACCTGAAGGTAAAACCCTCCAAATGCGAACTGCTACAAGAAGAGGTCAAGTACCTCGGACACATAGTAAGCGCAAAAGGAGTAGCTACCGACCCAGGAAAGGTGGAAGCGGTTAAGAGATGGGAAGCACCAACAGACGTAAAGGGGCTGCAGGCATTCTTAGGAACAGCCGGGTACTACCGCCAGTACCTCCCTGACTACGCCACTATTGCAAAACCTCTCACCGTGATGACAGGCAAGGAGATGCCATGGAAGTGGGGACAGATAGAGCAGACAGCCTTTGACCAGCTCAAAGACCGACTCATCCGAGCCCCGGTACTCGGGTACCCCGACCCCAGTTTACCGTACATACTGGACACTGACGCCAGTGCAGTAGGAGTCGGTGCTGTGCTCTCACAAGTACAGGAAGGCAAGGAACGCGTCATTGCCTACTTCAGCAAGACGTTAGCACCGGCGGAGAGGAACTACTGCGTCACCCGGAAGGAGCTGGTTGCTGTCATCAAGGCAGTAAAACATTTCCGCCCCTACCTCTATGGACGGGCATTCAAGCTCCGGACGGACCACGCCTCCCTCCGCTGGTTGTGCAGAAGAAAGGAGCCGTCAAACCAGATAGCTCGCTGGCTAGAGATCTTGGCTGAGTTCCGATATAAGCTCGAACACCGAGCCGGGACTCACCATGGCAATGCTGATGGACTCAGCCGACAGGGACCCTGTGCGGACTGTAGGCAGTGTAGCTCCATCGAGCAGAGAGATGGGGGACCTTCCCATGTAGAGCTGCAGCAAGAAGCTGGACGGAGACCTCAGAGGGAGGCTAGAGACGACCTCGACACATGGAACCCGGTACATTCCCCCCAGGATTCGGCCCAGCCGAAGGGACGGAATGCGGTAGGCCGGACTTACGCCGAGCCGAGACGGCCGGGAGAAATGGCGAAGAGGGAATCTACGGAGCAAGGAGAGAAGGAGGAGCGGGTCAACCTCACTGTGACAAACCCGGTACACTCCGCCCAAACCTTAGCCCAAGAGCAAAGGGACGGGCAGGATGCGGTAGGCCGGATGTATGCCGAGCTGAGACGGCCGGGAAGCGTCACAGAGAGAGAGTTGGCCGAAGGAAGTGTCGAGTTGAGGACACTGTACGATCGGAAGGAGGCAATGGAGATCCGCCCTGACGGGGTGCTCGTAATCACGTTGCACCACCCTTCCCGAGCAAAGCAATGTGTAGTCTGCCCACCAAGTAGGAGGACGCAGGTCGTCTGGGAGACGCACAGGATGATCCATGCAGGGATTCATCGGACAAGGCAGCGCATCCTGATGGATTGGTACTGGCCAGGCATATCCCCCCTGGTCAGGAGATTAATCAAGGATTGCGAGATATGCCAAGTCGCCAAGAATGGAAAGAAGGCAGAGAACCCCCACCGACAAAGGATGTATGCGGGACGACCCTTTCAGAAGCTGGCGGTCGACCTAGTCGGCCCTCTGCCCTTGACAAAACGAAAGAACCGTTGGGCGTTGGTCCTCACCGACCACTTCACCCGTTGGCAAGATGCTATAGCGCTGCCTGATGCCACAGCACCTACGGTCGCCGTCGCACTGGACGAACGAGTGTTTGCTTACTGGGGCTTGCCCGAGCAGCTACACTCCGACCAAGGGGCTCAGTTTGAGTCCGTGCTGTTAGAGGAGCTGTGTAGCCTATGGGGCATCAAAAAGACCAGGACCACCCCCTATCACCCGCAAGGGAATGGGATGGTGGAACGTCAAAACCGGACACTGGGAGATGCACTCAGGACGTTGATACTGACCAAAGGCCAGGACGAGTGGGACAGTCTGCTGCCGCAAATCATGCGGGCCTGTCGTAGCACTCCACACTCAGCAACCGGGGAAACGCCCAACATGTTAGTGATGGGACGGGAGGTACGCCTCCCGGACCAACTAACGGGCACGCCCCCCTCCTTGGACCCTCGCAACGTTTCAGAGCATACAGCAGAAGTGCAGGAGAATCTCCAGAAGGCACATGAGTACCTAAGGCATCAGCAGCAAGAGACTAGGAGTCAGGACGATGAGGAGCCCGCCGTATTTCAGAAGGGGGAACTCGTCGTGTTAGAGAACAAACGGAGGGTGAAGGGAAGCAATCCGAAGTTGCAGCCACGCTTCGTCGGACCCTACCAGGTGTTGGAAGCTTTCCCAAACCACACCTACAAAGTAGAGAGAAATGGGCAGTGGTCCATTCAGAATGGGATGCGACTGCGTCACTATAGGACCTGCCAGGAACCAGTCGGCCGAGCACCCCCGTGCCGAGAGCCCGCCCTCCAACCAAACATGAAAGGGGCCAGAAGAGGACGACCCCCCAAGGCACGTCCAGCCCCCACTGAGAACCTGGAGTTACTACCCCTACCACTGCCCGAGCCAGAAACATTACCATTGCCATTGCCGTCACCCCCACCAGAAAGGCCACCGCTGGCCAGGGAGTTCCCTAGCTCACCGCGCCTCCAGGAGCCTGGAAACCCTCCCCAGAGAGAAAGGACACCCCCCGCTCGGGAGTTGTCGCCCCCGTCTCCACCTACGGCGCACCACAGTCCGACCAGAAGGCCTGAAACAATCGGACACAGTAAAATCAAAGTAGAAGCAAGAAGAAATGAAGAAGAAGAAGACACGCCCCCACCAGAGGTCATCCAAAGGGCACCCAGCCCTCAGAGGCCCCCTCCCCTCAACGAGGAGGATTGGCCAACTCTGAGCCAAAATCGGGCACCCACATCACCTTTAGATCGTCCCCAGAGAGAGAGACACCGGCCACAGAGGTTGGCTGACTACCATTGCTATACCACCCTAGAAGAGTTACAGTCACCCAACAACCCATCTACTAGAACAGAAAGTAGAGAAGTCACCTTACGACCAGTGTCAAGTACCCCCCCACAGGACGAAGTAACCGAAAACCCGGACGAAATTGGATGGATAGAAATAAAACGAAAGAGAAACAAGAGAAAGATAGAAGAGAGAGAGACGAATTATCACAAAAAGGGGCGAGCAAGAAGCGAAGAGAAAGAGGGGACAACTTCCCAACAACATGAAATCGTCTCGGAAAAAATTAATAAACAAGGAGAGATAACTTCGAGTTATCATCAACAAACACCCGCCACCCTACGTCACCAAACCGGAACCACGTGGGGAGCAACGCTGAAGGAACACGTGAGCATCAGAACCAATCAAAATAAAGAGAGAGGGAGAAGCCGCCAACGCTCAGTTCACAGTCAGCAGCGAGGGTGTTCACTACCCACTCGAAGTGTAGATCAACTGGACAACTCCCTGCAACCGACGATGGCTCGAACCACCCAAATACAAAAGGACAGCATCGACATCACATCGACCACTACAGGTGAGAACTTACCGAACATTTCCATCACCTCACTAACAAAGGCACTCGATCGACAGACGAAGCCTGCCATAGTTGTTCCTCATAAAGAAGATGTGATGAGGCGAAATGTTCCTTCACCGACCATCAACATAAGGCGCATTGATGTTGTAGACGACGCTCCCCTGCCAGTGTACAAACCAGCCAACCGAGAGATTTGGCTGAGTGGAGAAACATTAAAAGAGATCAAGGAGATGGCTGTACAAGTTGAAGGCAGCGAAGAGTGGCGATGCCGACAGTGCAACTACCAACAAGCTAGGAAGAGGGTTATATACCATGTACGTCAGCATCTGACATTCTTCTACTGCAGATGTGGAAAACGTAGTGCATCACGCGATGCCATATTAAAGCACATTAGAGTCCACGGAGGCACGCCAGAGCATGGAGGAAAGCTCAAACCACTCTACGAGGTAGACGAAACAAGGTACGAGGAGTTTTGTAAAGCAATGGAATGGACAACGCCGCCACCATTTGGAGTACCGACACCCATCATTGAGACAGAGAAGGGTAAGGAAGAGAAGAAAACCCCCATACGAAAGCGACTAGGAAAACCGACCGAGTTGTCCCCACCACGCAAACGCAGGAAGACAACTCCTCCACCCAGGCCGGTAACACCACCTAGAGAACGACAGCCACCAACCAACTACAACTGGCGCACCGACCGAGAACGGTCAGCAGAAGAAGAGCGGCACCGTCGACGCAGAGAGCATCGACACAGAATGGAAGCACTGGACAGAGAGCTACACGCTATAACACATGAAGCATGCCAGCTCTTGTTAAAAGCAGAGGACATAAAAAAGGAGCTTACCCGACCATTTAGAGACTAGTATACACCAGCCAATGCCGTCGGCACGTTTTGATTGGCCACCATCGCCAATGGAGAGGAGTATGTAGAGGACCGACGCCATCTTACCCAAATAACTCTATGGTACTCGTACAAACATTCACTTACGCCGTTCTATGTGTTACATCATGTCCTGTTCTATTCTAAACTATTGTCAACCTGTCTTGTTCTATGCCCGCGCTTTAGGGCAAATCAGTCTATGTATTTATCAATAATTATTCCTCTAACATTATAATTTATATATTCAACATGTGAGTCCAGTCATGCAATCAGTTAAGGACCACCTCTTGTATTTTATTTGCACACGCTGGCCAATCATTTGTGCCAGGTGTGGCCTCCTTTGTATTACCTTTTGCCATTATGTAACCATGTACATAAATACCGATGTAATCTGTTAATAAAGTCAGAGTCAGCTTGCACACTCTCAGAAGTTTCTTTGTACATACAATCAACTTCACTGCGCACCATTACTCGAGTAGTAATATACAGGCAGATCAGTCTGGACCTCTGCTGGCCGAACTTAGCTTTGACTAACTTCGCCTTCAATGTTCGACCTCTGCACAGCACTATAAAAGACAGCCGAACCTCTGCTGGCCGAATCTAGTTCAACTAGTTCGCCCTTCAAAGTTCGAACTCATTGCACGCACAAAACAACAGCTAACGCAACCGGCAGCTCACTAGTTACTGAGATGGTCGACCACCATTCTCCAGTATACTAAGTCGACCTGTGGAAGGGTTGTATCGCTAGCATACAAGACACAGTTGCCATTACAGTTCGGGAGGTTGTGCAGGTAGGGCGAGCTACCACTCACACCCCCACAGTGAAATCCTGCACATTATTATAATTATTGTATCTCAAATTGTTTATTATTAGTCATTATCATTCGTGATGATAATAATAATATTATTATTATTATTACTATAATGTGTAGACCAAAGTCTATTGTTATGCTGTTTATTAATACGCAGTTGATAGATATTAAGTTATAATTAATAATAACGCTTCCATCTAACTGCATTTATTTGGAAGTCTTCCTATTCTTTTCTGTCTCTGGTTGTTTGCTTGCGATTTATTTTCTTGGTTACCCTGTAGATTGATTGGTTCTTTCTAAGTATCTTGATCGTATGTTGGAATGAGCGTAGACAGGAATGAACGTTGACAGAAATGAATGAAGAAAAAGCTGGAATGTACGTCGACAAACCTGGAATCAATGTTGACTATGCTAAGTAGAAGGAAGTTTCAATATTCATTCCCAGAAGTGTCTACATTAATTCCTGGTGAAATGTAGAGTACTGTTTTGACGTTTGTTCCAATAATGAAAAAAGTATAGCTTTGTCAAAGTAGACAACTCTGGAAACGAACGTCGAAAATCGTTTCTTTATAGCATAGTCGACATTCATTACAAGTCTGTCGACGTTTATTCAAGGATGTGTCTGCGTTCATTCCAGCTATGTCTGCATTCATTCGTGTCTAAATTCGCTCTGATTGCTATCTTGATCTTTTAGATCGATGGAAAAGATATAAATGCAGATTTTATGTGTGCCATTTGTCGTGCAGAGTATACAACAAAGGACCAACCTAGAGTGCTACCTTGTTCTCACAAGTTTCATAGTACTTGTATTGTACCTTGGCTAAAACGAACCAACACATGTCCTGAATGCAGGTTAGATATTGCTGTCTGTAAGACTTTATGTTGGTTGGATGAGATTTATAGCACAGTCCAGGATTGCTTGCTAGACTTGGTATATGTGGGATTGTCTTCTCGTCTCAAATATTTGTTAATACATGCATGTTATCAAATGTGTGTGTGTCTGTCTGTGTGTGCGTGTGAGTGTGTGTGCGCGTGTTAGGGTGTGTGCGTGTGAGGGTGTGTGCGTGTGTACAGTATGGCCACTATTAGACCTATACATTTTATATACATAAATGAAGTTTGTTACGTAACAATACAATTGAAGAGTTAACTTCAGATACAAACAGTGTGCAGCAGAAAATTATGGGGTCATGTTAGACATCTGGTTGGCTGTAACCAAATGATATCACTACTTCAGTTAAAATTTCAAATTGCAGAAGTTTTACTTGTCTTAAAAACTGTTTTGATTATTCTTATGCTCGTTTTACAGTCTTAGTCGCATATTGTTCAACGTTATGAAATTATTTTTCAGCCAAATTGTCAAACATCCCCGAAGTAAACAAGATGCAGATAATTTATGCTCTGTTTCCCTAAAAAAGTATAAACAAATCATGTTGTCGTGTATAAGGCATTACCCTTCCGGCTCAGTGCTCAGGTGCTTGGGGAAGAATGTCTACTATATTTACATCCAACTGGTTATCAACTAAAGAACAACCTCTAATCAGTGGGGGCACAACCCCAAATGAACTGCTAGACTAGAGTGGATAACTTCAAATATTGTAATATTGTTTTATAGATTATTAGTAACTGCTTTTTCTATCACTAAACAGGAGTTAGTTACTGACTGATCATTACTAATAGAATTGATCATTTTCTATTACTAATACCATGTTGATAGCAGGTTTTGGGTAATTTTTATGCAATCTTAACTAAGCAGCGCATGAAATGACATTGACGAATTGTTGTTTCCTGTTTAACAGGTTTGAGCTGCCCACTGATGATGAGGCGTATGAAGCTATGAAACGGCACAAATCGAGAGAGACACAGAGGAAGTATGAGCTGGAGACATTACATGATTCCATGTTTGGGTGATAGTGCATGTGCTGGACTTTTGGTGTTATTTATTGTTTCTTTCATTATAATCATAATAATACTGTACTCCAAGTATAACATTGTATCAATTGCCTGCTTAATGGGTGCAATGTTTTATGTATCAGCTAGAGTACTGAACAAACTCACTTTTTCATCATTTAACATCTGATGGTATTTACCTGGTGAATTATGGGCCTAATAATTTATATCTCTGCTCTTACTTATACAAAAAATGGTCCATTGACTGTTATATTGATATATAAAAATATAGGAAATGGTATTCTATTCAATTAATATATAAAAATATAGGCAATAGTATTCTATTCATTAACAATGTAGTCTTTGTATATAATTTTTGTTACCAAAAGTTTAAAAAACCACACGTACTTGACTAACTTGTTGTTTGTTCAAACCATTAGCCGCGTGGACATTTGCGATGCGAACTAGTGTGACATGGTTTAAAGAAATTCATTTTATGATTATGTATTGTGAACCACTTAACCATGCTCCAAGTTTTTGAATGAAATGCGCTAATCATTTCTGTTGAATGCATAATCGTAGCCTCCTATGTGAAGCATTATACTATCGCTAATGTGTGGATTGTGGAAAAATGGAGTTGTGTTCACGCGAAAAGTCATTGGTGACGTTTATTTCCAAGCAGTTCATTTGGATATTTTATGAAAAAGAGGAGCCAACTCCATATTATATAAATTGACTAATAACCTATTTATTACGATGTCGTGTTTTTGTTTGTTATTGAACAAAAGAATATGCTTTCATTTGGTCATGATTCATAATGATCAATTTGTTGATAATATTACCATTTTATGCGCATGATCAGGAAATTTATTATTGTTTCAATAAATTGTCAATTTTAACTGTATGTAATTTCATCAAATTTTCACGACTCACAGTGTCATGTTTTCCATAACAATACATATAATTATACTGGGAAGAAAAAACCAATTTATCATGAATTTTGTGTACCAGCAGGGCTTAAGTTACTAGTATTATGTAATTATCCGTGCAATTACTTTTGTATACAAGCCATTGACTTATGCAACTTTTCATTCACACACAACAATTATATTTGTCACATAATGGCGCGTTACATAACCTCACGCGTAATAAGCTGGCTTGCATCTCCTTCTCTTTAGAATCGTACAAGAAATGCAGCCAGAAGTTTGAAGCAAGAAACTTTAGAAGAAATTACTCTCGTACAAACTTCTTTCTTGGACAAGCAAGCATCAATTAATTGAATAAGTTACAAGTATAACAAGTAGAAACAGAATCATACAAGTAAATGCAGCTGACTTTCTACCTACAGCCAGATCCTACATCAGGCTCGGCTGACCAGCTATTAGACTGGGCAGCAATGTCAAGTCTTTGATACTGTCTGGAGCCAGCCGGGTGTCAGGTGACGGCTGGTTTGAAGGAATCCTACTGTGTAAAGTCAGACTAACTGAGGGCAGTGCAGGTGATTGACCACTACCACAATAAACTCAAGCCAACTAGACGAAATCCTGCAGAATATTCTGCGTGGCCAAATAAAAAATATACTGTAATACTTCTTCAACTGCTTTAATAACTGCCCCAGATACTAAAGATACACGATAATATTATAAATAAACCGTTGTTAATAAATTTATATGGAGTTGTCTTTTCTTTTTTACCTAGAACCCGTATGAATTGCTTAGAAATAAACGTCACCCAACTCATTTGGGCGGAGACTCAAATATGTGTAGCTTGTGATCTATACATAATAACTTGATGCCCTTGGCTTGAGTCAATGATTGCCGAACAGGTGAGTTCGAGGGACACGATAGCTGAGGAAACTTTTCATTTTCTACAACAATAACAGCAGTTGGCAACAAGATGTTCATTGGCCATGATGATTGTGACACGGCCGTTTTTATCAGTTTTGTCATAGATTAATGCTATTATAGAAGCAAATGTTGTATTAAAATCATCAATGTAGTTATTAGTATCTTGAATAATAATAATAATGTATGTTGGTGTATGCATAACAATTTAACTAAATAATAAAAAAATTTTAAAAATAATGAGCAGTAGTAGTAGTTATTATTATTATTATAATTATTATTATTATTAATAATAATAATTAGTAGTAGTAGATAGTAGTTAATTATTATTATTATTTATATTAATGATAAACATCAGATTATTAGATCAGATCAAACATTATTATTGGTGATTTAATAATAGTAGATAATAATAATAATAAGATTTATTTATAATAATAATAATTGATTGATGAATGATTAGTACAATAATAATAATAAACTATTATTAACTAATAATAATAATATGATAAAAATATTTTTTTAGTTATATATATATATATGTAATATTAAAAAAATATTATTATTATTATAACAATAATATTAATAATAATTAATAATAATTATATTATTGTAATTATTATACTATTTTTATTATAATTATTTATTATTATTGATTTTTATAATTGTCTTATTATTATAATAATATTATTATAAATAGGTAATATCATAAATCAATAATAAAAGTAAAGGTTGATGATTGAAAATCAATCATGGGGATATTTTCTTTGGTTGTTATTATTATTGCATAATAATAATCAATACAATAATTAATAACAATCAAAGAAAATATCCTAATAATAATTATTATTATAAAGTAATCATATATGTATTATTAATACTATTAATTGTAATTATTATTTATTACAATGATCAATAATAATTTATTATATTTATCCTAATAATACTGCTACATACGTAAGTTTATAATAAAAATAAAAGAACAGGAGAAAATAGAGGATATACTACTATATCTACTAGCTGTAATTTATAATAACCAAGAAGGTATGGTATTTTTGATTTAATATGGCTGTTGTAGTTATAAGTTATAGATTGATTTAAACTTTAGATGCTCTGAAGAATTTGATTGTGCTAGTGCACTCTTGAACATTAGATCAAATTTAAGGGAGCACCTCGTCTGCTGAATCATAACTAGCTGCATAATTATAAAATTTCAAACCAGCCCATTATTATCAGTTGGAAGTCATTTTCTTCCGGTTAAGGCTCAGACTACAATAAATTGGTAATAGCAAATAGCCAAATTTTTGTACATTAGCTCAGCTCATTTGATTTTGATTCACATGTCCCTGCTAGTTCTCCAGTTGTGAGGCTCAAATATATATCCAAATACACTGCAAGCTTTAAGATTAAATTCAAATCATCTAGTGTGTAATTCATCTAATGACTAGTAATATGTTTAACATTAAATAACTCCTTGGGCAAACCCAAGTATTTGTTTAAAGTTTTTGCTAATTTATTTCAAGAAATCAGAGACTGGAGAAGAGAGTGAATTTTATGATAAACATGAGACTTTTAAGAAAAACATTAATTTGTTTGAATAGAATTACGCTAAATCAAGTCACTCTTCTTAAAAAACTGTCACAGGTAGAGCCGCAAATTTTTTGCATTGCAGAATTCAGTGGCGGAGAATCAATTATTTTAAAACAAACAAATTTCTAGAACTTTCCAAATTACAGTGATGCAAGCTTGAAAGGTTCGCAACCATTTTTTTTCAACTGCAAATGGCCTAAAATTGATAGGAATCGATTGATGAAATGCGACAAATTTTTGTCTGTTAATATATTGTATCTGCCTTCTAATGTCTATTGACGAAAAAAACAACGATAAATGTGAAGATGACCATTTCACTTTTAGATAACAAATCAGGTTTTTAATGGAAAACAGCTTCCCGTTTGGGAAAAGACTGATCGATTCAGCCAAAATTTGCAACACATTTGTAGAATCTATATCTATCAATGCACCATTTTGAACTTCAAAACAATCGTATGCAATAGTTTCAAGTTTTTCTTATGTCAAATCGTTATCTTTGTTTCGTTAAAGAGTTTTCAATATATTGTCAACTCTAATTAGGGTATGACGGCTTTTAATATACACACGTAATTCGTTATTTTACATATTGCACAAGCAAACTATTCAATTTATCAATGCATTGAAATGATTTACCGGAGATGAAATATGTAAGTGCTGTTGGCGTCTATTACACCTGTTAGTGACCGTTTTATGTTTCAGCATTCACATAGTACCTTTCACAACGTACTTGTTAATCTTTATTAATCCGCACAGATTATAGCCTAGTTATGTTTATATTTTATAGTTCACATTTTATAGCTTGGATACTCCAATTTATTTTAAATTATGTAAATCCTTTACCGGCCAAGCCTTCTACTCACCACAATTTTACTCATTTATCACCGTTGTCCATTGAGGAGACGTGTCATGATTCAGTTGTATGTAAATAGAGTTGACAATGGTCGGCTGTACTATGTGTACACCAACTTTTAGTTACGTCACCCGTTTACCATATTCCACCGTTTCACAGCTGTTGGTTCTTCAACAACTGCGTCAAACAAGCATATAAATCTTCTTTTCTTGTAAAAATTATTTATATTTTGTATTTAGCTGGCGTTAAAGAAGAATCAATAAAGCACAAAATGCAAAGTACTATGTTGAATACCCTCAGAAGCCTTGGTCAAAGTGTGTTACATTCAAGAAGTGTCGCGCCCAATTATTTGACCAAGGGATGGCTGAGCAGTTCCAGCTTATCACCAACTCCCCGAGTGCTTATTACAGGTAATACTGTGTTATGTGTTTCTCAGTAGAATGTGAAACACTTTCTGGAAATAGATCTGTGTTATGGCGCGTGTACATCCACAAATTTTGTCTACTGATAGAGGATTTGCCTTTTTTAATTTCTGATAAAATGTGATAAATCGATCGATAACATTTTATTGATGGCTCTTGGTAGGTTTTGTTTTGATGGTGATCAGGAAAGTGGTAGACAATTTACAAAATAAATAACCAATCACATCTCTCACCAGAGTATTGCCGTTTCCAATAATACTATTTCTCAGACGCAAGTGTTCTAGCAAAGAGGGCTGTTTATAGACTCCCCTCTTTGTTGTCGCAAAGTTAATTTTGGCTAACAGTGAGATCAGAAACCGCAATTTTTACCAAAATTGCATGAAAATGGCGCGTGAAGAAGAAAATATGGGAGATACACTGTCATCGTTTCCGATCGGTATGGGAAAATTGGTAAGCGGTCGGTAGATGTACATGCGCCTTTAGATGTCTCATAAACCATAAATACAGCTGATACAACTTCCTGTTTTTTAAATGTTTTGCGAATATTTTAGGCTCAATGGGGCAGCTCGGATATCCGGTAGCGCAGAAGCTCAGGTATGTATTATAGATATCTAGCTAGCTATTACCGTTGTAAGGTTGGGTGCTGTTCACCTAGCTAGCTGTTACCGTTGTAAGGTTGGGTGCTGTTCACCTAGCTAGCTGTTACCGTTGTAAGGTTGGGTGCTGTTCACCTAGCTAGCTGTTACCGTTGTAAGGTTGGGTGCTGTTCACCCAAAAGTAATACGATGTTTATTTATTATATCCAGAGCAAGATTTGGAAAGGATAATATTGTTGTATCAGACATTGTAAAGCCTGCACCCAATGTATACAATGAAGGTAGGTAACTCTGGTTTATTTATTTTTTAATTGCTCGATCTATTTTTGTTGTGATTAAAAATTAATATAGTATATATGTTTAGATTTTTGATGTGTTTTCCTGTAGAAGTGTTGTGACTTTGCTATATGACATCGGAAGAGCATTATGTTGTGTTAGATTAGACTGTCTAATCTCCCCTTAAACATCTGATATTACACAAGTGATGTTTGTTTGTTCACTGTACATTTATCTACAGGCATCTGAAAGGCTATCACATAGTTGGTATATAACAAACTCTGCTAGCATGTTCCTATGTCTATGCTATACACTGCATTCTCTTTGCTATATCTAATCTATATAAGTTACCTTAAAGGCTGATGACCAGATGGTAAGGTCACCTAGGTCGTATTTCCAATAAACCCTGTTAATGCACACCTAAGTGATTGCCTGTCTTGTACTACCTGTCTATACCGATTAATTTAGTTATCTCTATGTGCATAGATCCTTGCATTGACTTAGTAATAGTTGCTGCATGGCTCAGGTCACTTGCCCTCTCTTTTCTGCCAGCAAACTTTCTGTCTGTTTCTCTTGCTTACTTTTACAAATGCATACCAGTGCGTAATAACATTGACTCTTTGTAATGCACCTAAATTGTTTAGTTCTAAGTAACACAATGGTTGATTCTACAGAATGGATAGACTTTTGTCTCTTACAACGTAATACATAACACTTCAATACATTCGTGTCAATACCGGTTGTCCTTTGAAGGAAGTCACGCATTAAATCATTATATGTTTACATGAACAGTGAATATGATTAATGATAGAACGTGATTGCTTGCATCTGTCCATGCACCTTGATGACTCGGTGACAAGTTTTGTTTACTAAAGCTGGTTGGTCGCTGTTTGTAGGGCCATATGTTTTTGCTGACATTCTGGACTTTAAGAACCTGCAAGAGAAGATAGTCACCTATGAAATAGACACTGTTATACATTTCAGTGCACTGCTCAGTGCCATCGGGGAACAGAACACCCCTCTGGCCATGAGAGTGAACATAGAAGGTCTGCATAACATACTAGAGGTTTGCAGACAATACAGATTGAAACTATTTGTTCCCAGCACCATCGGTGAGTGAGTGCTGGAGTTGTCTCCTTTACTAGCTTTTATTGTAAGTTGTTTTTTCTACTAGCTGTTATTGTAAGTGGTCTTCTCTGCTAGCTATTATTGTAAGTTGTCTTTTCTACTGGCTGTTATTGTAAGTTGTCTTCTCTACTAGCTATTGTTGTAAGTTGTTTTCTCTGCTAATTATTATTATAAGTTGTCTTCTCTACTAGCTGTTATGTAAATTGCTTCTTTACTAAAAATTATTGTAAGTTGTCTTCTCTACTACATGTTCTTGTTAGCTGTCTTCTCTACTAGTTGTTATTGTAAGGTCTCTTTTTTACTAATAATTATCGTAAGTTCTCTTCTATACGAGCTATTATTGTAAGTTTTCTTCTTTACTCGATATTATTGTGAGTTGTCTTCTTTTACAGCTATTATCGCGAATTCTCTTTTTTATTACTAACTGTTGAGAGTTGTCTTCACTTATTACTGATGTACCTTGATATATGTACCAATCAATTTCTATTATAAGTTGTCTTCTCTATTAATTACTATTGGCAGTTCCTATTGTAAGTTGTCTCCCTCTACTGGTTCTTACCTAGAAGTTGTTTTCTCTATTATTTAGTATTGTAAGTTGTCTTCCCTACTAGCTGCTACTGAGAGTTATTTTCACCATCAGCTATTAAGAGCTTCCATCTTTTTAACAAACAAACAGTAAAATATTTGATTCGACACAATTCTGGTGACTTTATACTTCATGAAACGCTCGACGACAATAATTTTCGTGAGGGTTTTTTATTTTAGGTGCATTTGGGCCAGACTCTCCAAGGAATCCCACACCAGATATAACAGTGCAGAGGCCAAGAACTATTTATGGTGTGTCTAAGGTGCACGCTGAGCTGATGGGAGAGGTGGGTGTGGTATTGTAGTACTACGTCTATGTACTGTGGTATTGTAGTACTATAGCTATATACTGTGGTATTGTAGTGCTATGTCTATATACTGTGGTATTGTAGTACTATGTCTATATACTGTGGTATTGTAGTGCTATGTCTATATACTGTGGTATTGTAGTACTATAGCTATATACTGTGGTATTGTAGTGCTATGTCTATATACTGTGGTATTGTAGTACTATGGCTATATACTGTGGTATTGTAGTACTATGGCTATATACTGTGGTATTGTAGTACTATGGCTATATACTGTGGTATTGTAGTACTATGTCTATATACTGTGGTATTATAGTACTATGGCTATATACTGTGGTATTGTAGTACTATGTCTATATACTGTGGTATTATAGTACTATGTCTATATACTGTGGTATTGTAGTACTATGTCTATATACTGTGGTATTGTAGTACTATGGCTATATACTGTGGTATTGTAGTACTATGTCTATATACTGTGGTATTGTAGTACTATGTCTATATACTGTGGTATTGTAGTACTATGTCTATATAATGTGGTATTGTAGTACTATGTCTATATACTGTGGTATTGTAGTACTATGTCTATATAATGTGGTATTGTAGTACTATGTCTATATACTGTGGTATTGTAGTACTATGGCTATATACTGTGGTATTGTAGTACTATGGCTATATACTGTGGTATTGTAGTACTACCATTATAAGTTTGGAATGGATTTCAGAAGTCTAAGATTCCCAGGAATTATCTCTGCAGACACCAACCCAGGTGGTGGTACAACAGGTAAACCTGGTAGAATTATATTTTACATTGTTTAATGTGGTCTGCACTCATAACAGCACATACACCAGGAGTTGCTAGTGTTTCCAAGACCAAATGATCAAACTTGTGGAGTTGTTTGCTCAGAAACAGACGACTCGAACAAAATAATTATTAAAGCCCTAATTATAACGTGTAGCTGTGTCTAGTAAAAGTACTAACGAGTTAGTGAGAAGTTCTAGGGCTGTAACGGTATGAATGTTTTCCCTGAAACAAAATTTCAGGTGTCCCCATCTTTAGACGAATAATTTACCTGTAATTTATATAACTTATCAACTGGTTTGTTGGCGAATATTGTTTATTTTATTATAATGAATTTAAGTTTATATATATATTTAATGGCGCTAACCTGGGCTGGTCGCTGTTTTTAAGGCCGAATGATCTTTTAGAAAGACCGTTGCAGTCCCCATTGGCATATACTTTATAGCTTGTGGTGGGAGTTATCTACACTTGTATTGTCCAAACGATTCTCTTTTATGGAATTATTGCTGAAAAACTTTATCAAGTAATAATGGAAGAAACTTGTTAAACAGCAGTAACTTTGCTGCAGCTGCTGCAGCTATTTGCTTGACAGTTCGCTCATGAAACCTGTTCATGCTTCATTCTTTGTTTCATCAATCTCGTGTAAGCTTTTCCAAAATTTCATCTATTTGTCACAGCTTGCTCCTGTCTTGTTTTGTTCTCTGTTGCTTTGTTCAAATTGCTTTCATTGTTTTGATTAAATGTTTTTGCAGAGAATTCCGTTTATCTTCCTTATATAGAAGTTATATTTATTAGCTGTCTTCTCAAAGTTGTTGATTGTCTCTCCATAGATTATGCTGTCGAGATATTTCATGACAGTCTAAGCCCCGACTGCATCCATCATTGTTTCCTGTCACCTGAGACTCGTCTACCCATGATGTACTTGGATGACTGCATCAGGTCCATAGAGCAGTTTGTCTTTGATACACACAATGAACAGCTCAGCAGGTAGTTGATAACGCGTCATAACTTGTGGTGAGGTTTACCTGCGTGTATGTCCAACAATTACTTAGTGTGCGGGGGGGGGGGGGGGGGCCTCTGACTCTCTGTGTCCAAAGAGTACATTCTACCTGATCCTAAAATAGTTTTGAAAAGTTAATATAAGACTAGAAGTTTTTTATATAGTGTTTTTTTATTCATCTGATTGCAAGGGTAGCATAAATTTTTTGAAAATTGGATCAGATAGTCAAAAATTGTTTTCCCTGAACAAATCGACCACAACTTGTAGCAGAGTTGTCTCCCCACCCCAAACCATAGAGATATGCAGGCTTACAAAGCTCACAATATTCTATATAATTACTAGCTGTTCACTCTATAGAAACCAAACAACACCATTGATAGATTCGGTGTCTACAAGATTAATCTTCACCACAGTTGCATTCTCTAAGTTGATTTGCGTGTCATAATCTCTCCTGTGTTGGTTGTAGACGAACTTTCAATGTCGCTGCCATGAGCTTCACTCCTGAGGAGTTGGCGGCAGCGGTGAGAAAACACGTACCAAAGTTGGTTGTAGAGTACAAACCAGATGACAGGCAGCTCATAGGTAAGTTAATTATTGTATATCTACCTTATAGGTAAGTTATCTATTGTATATCTACCTTAT
Organism: Cryptosula pallasiana; assembly: GCA_945261195.1. Taxonomy (NCBI): domain Eukaryota; kingdom Metazoa; phylum Bryozoa; class Gymnolaemata; order Cheilostomatida; family Cryptosulidae; genus Cryptosula; species Cryptosula pallasiana. The sequence goes on from OX183139.1 coordinate 19,117,979, forward strand.
AGGTAAGTTATCTATTGTATATCTACCTTATAGGTAAGCTATCTATTGTATATCTACCTTATAGGTAAGTTATCTATTGTATATCTACCTTATAGGTAAGTTATCTATTGTATATCTACCTCATAGGTAAGTTATTTATTGTATATCTACCTTATAGGTAAGTTATCTATTGTATATCTACCTCATAGGTAAGTTATCTATTGTATATCTACCTCATAGGTAAGTTATCTATTGTATATCTACCTCATAGGTAAGTTATTTATTGTATATCTACCTAATAGGTAAGTTATCTATTGTATATCTACCTTATAGGTAAGTTATCTATTGTATATCTGCCTTATAGGTAAGTTATCTATTGTATATCTACCTTATAGGTAAGTTATCTATTGTATATCTACCTTATAGGTAAGTTATCTATTGTATATCTACCTTATAGGTAAGTTATCTATTGTATATCTACCTTATAGGTAAGTTTTCTATTGTATATCTACCTTATAGGTAAGTTATCTATTGTATATCTACCTTATAGGTAAGTTATCTATTGTATATCTACCTTATAGGTAAGTTATCTATTGTATATCTACCTTATAGGTAAGTTATCTATTGTATATCTACCTCATAGGTAAGTTATCTATTGTATATCTACCTTATAGTTAAGTTATCTATTGTATATCTACCTCATAGGTAAGTTATCTATTGTATATCTACCTCATAGGTAAGTTGTTTATTGTATATCTACCTTATAGGTAAGTTATCTATTGTATATCTACCTAATAGGTAAGTTATCTATTGTATATCTACCTTATAGGTAAGTTATCTATTGTATATCTACCTTATAGGTAAGTTATCTATTGTATATCTACCTTATAGGTAAGTTATTTATTGTATATCTGCCTTATAGGTAAGTTATTTATTGTATATCTACCTTATAGGTAAGTTATCTATTGTATATCTACCTTATAGGTGAGTTATCTATTGTATATCTACCTCATAGGTAAGTTATCTATTGTATATCTACCTTACAGGTAAGTTATCTATTGTATATCTACCTTATAGGTAAGTTATCTATTGTATATCTACCTTATAGGTAAGTTATCTATTGTATATCTACCTTATAGGTAAGTTATCTATTGTATATCTACCTCATAGGTAAGTTATCTATTGTATATCTACCTTATAGGTAAGTTATCTATTGCACACTGTATAGCTGGTTATATATCTTATCAATAATGCTCTGAGATGGACTGAAGGGTTAATATATGTTGTAGCTGACACGTGGCCACAGGTGTTTGATGACAGCGGTGCAAGAGAGCAATGGGGCTGGCAGCACGAACATGACATCGACAGCCTGTGCAATGTGATGTTTGAGAAACTCAGAAATAAGCCAGCTGTTTAATCAAAGACTAATTAGCTGTCGCCACAGATGCTTATCCACTCCTCACCAAGTTGTATGCATAATATTTGTTTTTGAGAAATTATTTTTATCATTTAATCAAATCTGTATACCTCGTCATGCCAGCCTCAGATCTTTCCTAATGCACAGAATCATAGCTCTAATATTTTCAGCATAATTTCTTAAATCCTTGCATATTGTATGTGTCAAATTGATTTATATCGATGTCTGTGAGTTTATAATTTGAATTTCAGTGGCAGCTATATTCAAAATTAAAGTCGATGATCTTTTAAAGCAGCAAGTTTTAATAATTAGCGTTTATTTTACACGAGAAAGAGGAGATAACTTCATAACTTATGTTTTGTATGTTTTTGTGTGTAGAAGTGATTGTCGCTTATTCTAAACACCTCGGATTGATGAATCTCTATATTGTGCATTTTTTCGTTTACTATTTTTTCCACCAAATAATTATTCTCACAAATGTCCTTTCAAATATAATCACGCAAATTTCAAGGCAACCATTTTGGTTAATCGATAGATGCCGGCAGCACGTGTGTTAGGGAGCACTTGAGTGTAGATTTGTTGTGCGCAGTAAGAGTTGTTATTGCTGTCTCACTAGCGATGCCTCTCTCTTGTGAACAGCTGATACACTGTCAATGCACCCTCAATGTAAATCTCTCAGCCCTTCATCTAGCTGTTACCAGCCACTGTTCAATTGGCTGAGAGTTGTCTCAATAGCCTCTACTAGGGGTATAAATAGCGGTAGTTTTGTTAGTGCCTTCATATTTCTTGCCTCAGTCAATGCGGCAGAATCATGGATTGGTTGGGTCACTCGCTGACCGTGATCAATTTACTGCTTTCTACTGCCGTCTTATCTGTCGAATCACAAGGCAACTTCATGTAAGTTTACATCTATGCTACTTATTTTGATTTTCGCAATTTTTTTATTTGATCTGTTTGTTGTGGGTGTGATGGAGGCAAACGACTAAATAAATAATGTTTGAAAATCGTTTACTGGATTCTTAGCCTCTGCTCTGCCATAGAACTGTTTTAATGATGGCTCATTATATCGGAACAAACAAACAATCCAAATGCTCAAGCCACTTATCATTATATTCTTACAATCAATTTCATTTTCTCTAGTCTGTCTTTGCCTATATCAATTAGAGTTTTGTATTACTTTCTAGCGAGCATCGATGTATGAATGAGATGTTCCGACGGGTGTCAAGGACACAAAGTTGTGCTGATTATATCGGTTTGATTCTGGATGACTACCATTTGGACAAAGAAGCATCTACAGAGATATCCCATCTAGACAATGCCGTGATACAAAGGCGTATAGGCGAGTGGTCCCAGCACCCTGCCGATGCCCCCAACTGTGTTTTCACCAAGTAAGATTTCAATTACCTATACAGTTAATGGCAATCTGTTTTATTATTGCATAAAAAGAAGTTGAACCGCTCGAATGCCTGTTTGCTCTATGAATTATTAATTTTTAGGATGGAACCTTACACAGAGGATGGGTGTTGCCCTGGTTGGGAGGGAGAGTTCTGTAACATCGGTAAGTACACACTATTTGGTGATACAACAACCTTCTATCGCTGGAATGGTCAGCTTTAACTATTGTCTTCTGTTACCAGCTATTTGTCATCCGGCTTGTCAAAATGGTGGAAGATGTACGCAGCCGAGCTTCTGTGAGTGTCCCGAAGGGTTCGCTGGATACAGATGTGAGGATGCCATCAGTGGTAAGAGATCTTTCGCTGCCAAATACATTACTGTACCGATACCAGCAGTACATCCATTTGTGCAAGTTTCGTTATAAGCTAGTCTGACGTTATCTCATCCACTTGTGGACTCGTTTAGACATCAATTTGTCACTGGTTGCAGGGATCTCTGACCAGCTACAATACTGCTACCAGTCTAAGAAATGCTTTGGTACTAAGGCTGACCAAGCGGATGGAGCGCTGCTAACTATGCAGGAATGCTGCGTTGAGCATGAGGGGGGTAGTTGGGGTCTCGCTGGCTCCTCATGCACCCCATGTGAACACGGTACATTAAAACATACATCTTGTATTACAATGCTACATAAGTCTATACCAACGTATAAAGTTTTGTTTGTTTTTCATGGCTATTGCTCAAGCGTGTGTACTTGTAGCCAATATCGTACATAAAGAGGTAGAACTGGGCTTCTCCACGTGTCTCAGCTACGGCCACAACTACTGGAGGACCTTTGACGGACTGGAGTACAAATTCAATGGACACTGTAAATACGTTATGGCAAAGGCCAACTCTAATATCTGGCACATCAGCGTCAAAATGGTCGACTGCCGCACTTTCAGCTCTTGTAGAAAGGCATGTCTCTCTCTCTCTAACCTCCAGTCATTGGACAATTTCCCACAATTATTGTATGAAAAATTTCTGATTTTCTGATTTTTGTAGACCCGTCAATGTCAGTTTTTTGATTTTTATTATTTCGAGTCATGTTTCTCTTACACCACGTCCTCACTAGGCAACTCTCATCACCTTGAACCACCAGTAGTTCAAACCGAGTGAAATATTCAGTTTAGTTTGACAAACAGTTTTAAACTGAATCAAAAAATTCCTTTCTCGTAATCGATTAAGTGACGTCACAATTTAAGTCATGGGAACGGGAGATGATTGTTCATGTGACCAAGAGAGGACAACTTGTGTGGGTTTCATGATTCAATATTCCCGTTAGAACAAAGTGATAATTCTTTTACAATTTATGTGGCCCCCAGAGAGTGCAGTTACATCGAACCTGATTAGATTTGGATATGAAGATAACGAAGACTGTATTAGTTTGTTGTAGTCTTCCAAAACGTTCTGAAATAATTATTGTTTATCACAGGAGTTGCACATGGTGCTGGACTCGAACACAAAAGTTGTGGCGCTGGGAGATACAATTATATACAATGATATCCAAACCGTCACTGTAGACACTACTGAAGGGTTTACATCCGGAGGTAAGTGTGGTCACATGATTGTTTGAATTTCACTCATCTTTAAATTTAACAGCCTGTACCCTTATCTAACTCAATTGTTTGTGTGTTTTGTATCTTATCTCCATTTTGTTATTTTAAAGTAAACATTTAGTCTCAAAAATTCATCAGAAAATTATCGAGTAGTTTTACATGTCATTTCTTGGCAGCTCTCCAAATAAACAAAGCTGGAGACTTCTATTTGCTGACCGCTAGAAATGGAGATGACAAGGTGAAGGTCAAATGGGATGCGCACAACACTGTGTACATAACCTTGACCGGTGCGCATGCTGATGAAGTGAAAGGTCTTTGCGGTAACAACGACAAAGATCCCTTTTTAGACAGTGAGTCAATTATCGTCTTTTGTAACCTTGTCTATTGCACTGTATTACATAACCTACATGTGTACAACTTTGCAATTAAATAGATGCACAAGTATACAACTGTATAATTGCATAATTATACAAGTTCGTAGGTGTACAACAGTATAAGTATAAAATTAACGAGTGCCCATATTGTGCAGGTGAGTTTGTCGGACCAGAGAACAATCGGCTGTACAATCCTATTTCTTTCGGTAAAAGTTGGGAAGTGAGAGCTGATGATGAAACAGTAAGTCACACTAACATGTCTGATAACTTGTTATAGTTTAATCTTACTAGCAAAGCGTCTCTCTTAAATAAGTAGCAATAAATATATGAATTGACTAACTATTAAACTGTTTGAAGTTTATTTGCATCCATCCAACAAAATAATACATATTTTAGTTTTTTTCAAATGCATGAGACCATAAAGAGGTAGAAAATGTTACAAGCATTGAATGACCAGCAAAGGTTCTTTGAAAAGGCTAATTTTATACGACATACATCACATAACTGAGTATTTTCGAAATAAAAAAATGGAGTTTATTTCTCAGTTGATGGACTGTGTTGACTTTAACATATGCTGACTTGCTGACCAGCTGACCTGCTGACCTCATGTCTGTTACAGTGTCCAGAACCTACCATAGGAATATATGAATGTCCGGATGCAGCGACTGAACATGCTGCCAATGAAGCTTGTCAGCACCTCAGGTCATACATGTTTGCTCCATGTCACTCTTTGGTAAGTGGTTTGCTCTGATAGCCTGTGTATTATGTAGTTAGAAAAACAAAGTTATGAAGTTGTCCTCTCTTTAGAACAGTTTAGTTACTGAAGCAAGGCTATATAGTTGTACTGTGTGTTGCTACAGGTGAACGTTGAGAGCTGGTACAAGGCCTGTAAGAGTGACTATTGTGAAGCTCTGAGGGATGGAGCTGATGCCGAGGATGTAGTGTGTACTACCACCGCTGCCTATGCACATCTGTGTGCTGACACTGGAGTTGTGGTACAATGGAGGAAGTCAAGCCTCTGTCGTAAGTAGATATATTCTGGTCTGAAGATGTCTCTATTAGCGCATATCAAGTTACTGGCAAACCAAATGTACTATTTATACTTTATAGCCAAAACTTGCCCGGCTGGTATGGAATACACTGAGTGTGGGTCCCCATGCCCCCGCACCTGTTCTTCTCTATACATGGTCCTATCAGAAGAGTGCGCTCTCTCATGCGAGCCCATGTGTCAGTGTAGCCCTGGTACCTATCTACACAACGGTACGTGTATCAGTGAGGAGCAGTGCCCGTGCTATCACCACAGACAAGAATATACCCATGGTGAAGAGTTGCTAATGGACTGTAACAAATGGTATGAGCACACAACTTCTCTTTTTATAATTTAAATTTAGATTTGTCTTCCCGTGACTGTGATCTGATGCATTGCGTTGTTTGTTGTAGCTTGTGTAAGCTTGGTCGCTGGGAATGTACAAATGATCCATGTTCGTCTACGTGCCAGGTGGTTGGGGCTCTACATTACACCACATTTGATAACTCACAATATGACCTTGAGGGCAGGAACTGCTTCTATGACCTTGTCAGGGTTGGTTTATACTTGCTCATGTACAAACGGAGGGCCGGCATGCTTTTAAAGATTACTTGATTTGAAAACGTAGCGCTCTGTTAGAAAAAAAGAAAAATACATAAAATACTGGTAATAATAATAATAATGAGAATAAAAAATACAATGTTTTTTAAATATTATCTCCAAATAAACTATCATTGTAGTCATTCTCCTTGCTCAGCTTTGAAGTTTTTGAAATAAATAATATTTCTATGCGCTGACCATTCTTTACACTATTGGCTATTGGAGTTGTGCTTCCATTTAAAAGCTATAATGGTTTCTTTAAAATATATTTCAATATTTTGAATCATGTTATAACGATTGTTATGAAACATTTTTCATGCATGTTTGTCGTGATATGTTGGTTGTTAGTGAATGCTTCGCTCACACTAACTGCATGTCCGCATGATTCTATATCTGGTGTTGATTATGGCATATCAAGTGCAACTCGCATGCTTATCTGTGTATTTTTATTGTTTTTACCTCTTGTAAGCAACTCCTTCCTTTGACCAGTTACTGCTGCCCTCTGATGGCTACTGCTAGCTACAATCTGTTTGTTCTGCTTGTTGCAGCCTCTACTAGAGTTCTCAGGTGATGAGAGAGCGAATCTGTTGGTATCAGCTCTCCATGACAGATGTTCTGGAGATGACGATCTTGGCTTTTGTGTGAAAACTGTTAAGATTGTGACCAGAGGGCTTGAGATTATTCTAGATCAGGTATGTACCTGTCCTCTCTCTCGTATCAATATATTTGGGTTTTTTGAGACTTTTGGCATAAAACAATGCTACTGTTTATATTATTGATTCAATTGTCTCTTTTTGGATAGTCCATATTGTACTACTACATACATACGTATATATCAGTTTGTGTATGTTCTAGGACTATGAAGTAACAATCAATGGTGTGAGATTCACAGACATGCTACCGTTTGTATCTGAATACGTACATGTGAAGCGACCAACCTCAGACTTTCTAATTGTCAGCGCGTTTGGTACTCGTATTGAGTGGGATGGATCCTCTCGAGTCTACATCACCCTCTCGCCCTTCTTTATGAGCAAGGTGAGTGTACAAGGAATGGGGTGAGCACACATAGTACAAGATGAGTGTACAAGAAATGAGGTGAGCGCACATAGCACAAGGTGAGTGTACAAGGTGAGTGTACAAGGTGTGTGTACAAGGAATGAGGTGAGCGCACATAGCACAAGGTGAGTGTACAAGGTGAGTGTACAAGGTGTGTGTACAAGGAATGAGGTGAGAGCACATAGTACAAGGTGAGTGTACAAGGTGAGTGTACAAGGTGAGTGTACAAGAAATGAGGTGAGAGCATACATACATCAATGAGATAGTCTGCCAATAGCAAGTTGACATTGTTGTTAATATTTGCTGCCTATATCAAAGTCACAACCTACCAGCACATTGATATCTTTCTACACTATCTCGATATATATTACAGGTGACAGGTTTGTGCGGGTTGTTTGATGGAAACCAAAGGAATGACTTCACCACAGAAGTTGGACCAGAAGTGCATTCGTTTGAGTTTGCTGAACACTGTCTGTCTAGAGGAGTACCTTGCACAGGTCCGCCCTTTGAGCTCATTGCTGCGCCATGCAGTATGGACGACGAGGTACTGTTTTATTTTCACTCTTCAAACTCTTCTAGCTGGTTCATTAGCGGAAGACTGGATTGTGAGGTTTTTTGTTTGCTCGCTCAATTACTTGAAAAATTGCTTAGCTCATTGTATTTTTGGTTTTGTCACACAGGTTGACAGGTTATGTGACTGTTTCATTCCAAGAACAGCTCATAAATTGAAGTATTCGGATGTCAACCATGTTTTTCTATTTAGTTGGAAGAGAGAGCTGAGCAGGCGTGCCACCTTCTAATATCTAGTCTATTTGAACCTTGCCGAAGTTCTGTTCACTATGAATACTACCATTCCCTCTGCAAGAATGACTACTGCCTGAGGAGAGACAACTCCTACATAGCCGTGTGCACTCACGCAGCAGCTCTAGCTCGTCATTGTGCCATGCAGAAGGTTGAGATTTTATGGAGAGAAGATCCCGTGGCCCGAGCTATGTGTCGTGAGTCACTCCGCTATCGTCTTGAGTCTTTGCTTATTTGCATTTGGTTATTTTGATTATGACACTTTCGATTAATCTAATTCATTCATTCATAATTCTGAGATTAATCTTGTTAGCAGGAGATTAATGAGATTAAATCCAACAAGAAGTTTCTGAAAATATCAGAATCTAGTGACAAAGTACACATGTAACTGAGAATCTCTAAATTTAAAATTACATGATTTTAACTAGGTCAATTCTAAACAGACCAATGCTGCTTCTTAAACAGTGACAAATTCATTATTTCGCTTATTTATAGATTAATCTTAGATCAATCTCTTGATTGTTTTGTTTTAATTATTTTTGTTTGAATTTATTTTATCAATTTATTATTTTTGTTAATCTTTTGCATAGTTGTGAATTTGAATATATTTCAATTTATAATTGATCTACTTCTATCCTATAAAATATGTTTGACCTTCCAGCTCTGCAATGTCCAAGTGGAAGTGTGTACGGTGAGTGCCACTCGGACTGCCAAAACTCATGCCACCACAGAGAAGACAAATCGTTCTGCAGCAGCGACTGTGTAGGCGGATGTCAGTGCGAGAAGGACAAGTACAGAGACAGCGAGGGTAACTGTGAGACCAAAGAATTCTGTTCCTGTAACAACAAGTTGGACCCTATGAATGGACTCATACAACCTGGAGAGACCATCAATGTAAACTGTGCCAACTGGTACGTGTCTGCAGCCATTGTTATATATCCGCAAATAAGTCAAAGTGCAGCTAAGTCTATTAATAACACACATGAATATAAAATTTATGAAATTTTTCGATTTAATCAGATTTTTTAATCGCTGTGCTTGATGTTTTAAATTTCACTTAAAGTTTTGTGTTCTCATTTATATTCAAAGACATTAAACAATTTTTTGAAAAAAAACTATGTAATAAAATTTTTTATTGACCTTCAAAACTGACGATATTGTTAAACATTAATCTTGTCCAATCGCAATAAGACGTTTTCAAAGAAAAAAATGTTGATGTTCTATAATTAACTGGATTAGTTTTTTATTAGTAGTTACTGCCGATGTCTTTGCCTGTGCATATGTCTATGCCGATGTCTTTTACTGCCGAATGCTTGCATGGAATATGCAGAACATCCGGAAATGTAGCATAGACCTTGTTTAACCAATACACACATATTTTGTGTAATATTTTAGTACATGTATTGACGGACAGTTACATTGTGGAAAGTCTGAATGCGAAATGACTGTGATGTGTCCGCCAACCCAGATATATCGTACAGATCTGCCATCTTGTGGTACTACCTGTATAGAGTCTGCCTTTGCCGGCAGGTGTAATACGACTTTAGAAGGATGTGGTTGTCCCAAAGGAACATTCCTCAACGAATATGTGAGAATTTTGCAATGCTGTCTACTGATATTTCCCATGGTGCACTTTAAATTAATTGTTTATTTATTAATGTATTATATAGTGTTATTTATATATGAACCAAGCCTGCTTGTCAAAGCTAATGGGATTATTAAGGCTACATTTTGGGTAGTTACAGAAGTTGAAACTCTTCATGTTTTGATCCACTTTTTATTAGCTTTGAAAGTCTTTTTTCTAATACCTGCACGCATCTTCTCTCATGCAACGGGTGGTGATGTTACAGGACCGGTGTGTGCCAAGGTCAGATTGCTCTTGCTTGTATGGAGGAGAATATTACAGCAGAGATGAATCGATTGAACTCGGCTGTCAGAAATAGTAGGTTATTGTGATGAGACCAGATCATGTTTTTCTTTCAATTGTTAAAATAAGTTTAGACAATAGAGGCAGGTTACAGTGTTATATACCCAGACACTTGCTTATAGTAGCAAAAGTTTGTTTCTAGAAGATTCTTTAATATAATAGTTTTGGTTTAAAGCTAGACTATAGAGAGACTAGATGTAGCAGGTTGTTACACCTGTATTACATCAACTTGACAACTAGTAGTAGTTGTCTTCCCCTAAATTCTGTAGACAATTCAATAAATTTAAATCGCCTATATATATTTTTTTAATTTTTGCTCAAACTTTATAATAATCCTAGGATGAATAGCTGTGACTTGGTGTAATACAAATTGACACTCACTAGCAGGTGGTTAGTCAAAGGTCATGTGACTATGCATTGCTTACAGCATGTGTAAGGAGGGGGTGTGGGAGTTGGTGTCCACAGAAGATTGCGCTGCCGTGTGCTGGGCCTCAGGTGACCCCCACTACACGACATTCGATGGAGTCCACTACTCATTCATGGGCAGCTGTAACTATGAACTGGTTACTGAGATCAACCAAGCGTTTAGTATTACAGCAGAAAACGTACCTTGTGGGGTGACTGGAGCTACCTGTACCAAGGTGTGTACCTACCTTTACATTCATTCTCATTGCAAGTAGACCTACTAGCATTGACTTCAAGCGGATTAATTATTAATTTTTGTTGTCTGAAGTATTTTCTCATAATTATTTAAAACACTAGTGGATGTTTTTGTTTAAATGTAATTTGGTAAAGGTGTAAATACTTCTTGTGATAAAACGGCAGTTTATTTTGATGCATATTTTAATTTATATTTTCAGTCAGTAATACTAAGATTTGATAGACACGTGATACACCTAGTGAGAGGTAAACATCCCGCAGTGAATAATGTCACTCTCACCACAGACTCCTATTCGACACCAGATGTCAGCTTTGCACCCGCTGGAGTCTTCATAGTCATCAGTCTACCCAATCACGGCCTGCAGATGATGTGGGATAAAGGTCAGCTCTTTTATTCACTGTCACTTTTGAAAATCTTAATTTTTGCTCATTTAAATCTTATTTGTAATTATTCTACATTATTTTTTTTAAAATATTCTCCAAACACTTTTGGAATGTTTCTAATGCCACTAAGCTAATGTAAAAACCAATTATATTATATTATTCTGGTTTGTCGTTGTAGCACAATTATCTTTTTGCACAGTAAAATATTTTTCATTACAAATTTTAGGTTTTATTTTTATACCGTTGTCTATAAAGTGCTCTTCTATTGGTCTGTGATATATTATATAATCATTAATCAAAGTCTCCTAGATCAGATTTTACAGTGCTTTATTAAGCTCTGCTCACATAGTCTAGTGGCTCTCTGCTATTTTGGAACGACAAAATTTAAATTATACATTAAATGGGCCTTTGAGAGCAAAATTTTGGTGTTTCTAATACACAATTAACTGCCAATCTTAAACATGCAAACAAATAATCCTTTTAATTTTTAAAAATTTATTTGAAATATTTTGAGTTGTCTGCTATTTTTTGTTGTGGTAAGACAACTCACTAAAGTTTTGTCTGTTTTTCTCTATACAAAGCATTATATCTTTGTCACATTTTTTAATTCATATTTTTTTGCAATTCATCCGTTTAAATAAGTCAAGTAAAAGGTGTGAGCATTATATTTGGTTCCTCTTTCTCTAGGCACAAGAATATATGTAATACTTGACGCCAGACACAAGGGACGTGTTAGAGGTCTTTGTGGAAATTACAATGGTAATACTAATGATGAGTTTTTGACTCGGTCTGGATCTAAGGAAGAACGAGCCTCTGTGTTTGGTGAGAGCTGGAAACTGTCGGCTGGCTGCGCAGACATCAAACAGGAAGAGCCTGATGATACAACCACACCTTGTGGTACTGTCAATGGGGTGGGTATGGAAGTGTAGCTCTTATGTAATCAAGTAACAAGTGCTTAGAAAGCAAGTTTTCTCTTCGTTTTTTTATTTATGCTGAAAAAAACCGGAAAGGATATAGATCCATACTAGTATCCTTTCATTAGAATTTATATTAAGTTACACATTAATTTCATAACAGATTTTATCGATAAGTTCTAAATAGATTTCTATTTTAAAAATGAATATTGCTAGATTAAAAAAAATAAAAACAGTCAGAACATTGAAATTCCAAAAAAAATAAATTCAAGTTAGTAGAATTGAATTAAAACTATAAATTGAAATGAAAATCTTATTTCATATGTAAAATTAATAAAAAGTGATTACAAATTCACGACAAACTACCTAAACTCGTACCTTGCACCCGTTGTTCACTGAAAAAATGTTTAGATTTTGATTTTTTCTTTCGGAATGGCAAAACGTTATTGGATTTTGTTGTAGTATTCTTTGGCCCACAGAGAGCCATGGGCAGTGGAGAAGTGCTCAATTATCTCCCATGATGAAATGTTCGCTGGCTGCCGGGAAGCCATGAGTGAGGCACAATTGAAGAACTTCTATGACGATTGCTTATATGACGCTTGCAGGTAAAATTAATTATTTATGGTTTGTGGTTGTTTAACCTGCCGGAAGTTTCATTGTTTAAACTTTGATAGACCAAGTGTTCAAACTAGACTGTGTGCATTCCAGGTACAACGATTTCTACATTAGAAGGAGTTTTATAGCATAAAATGTTGATTGTTTTTGCTGCAACACTCAATTACTGTTTATTATACGTTTTAGGTGCGACAAGGGAGGCGACTGCGAATGTCTGTGTACAGCAATCGCTAATTTTGCCCAAGAATGTGGAAAACTTGGTCACTTTGTGAAGTGGAGACATCAAGGGTTTTGTCGTAAGTTGTGCAATTATTGCCGCTGTATTTTTTATATTTTTTCGGTTTTTAATATTTAACTAAATGGTTTTTAAATAATAAAATCTGATCCAAGTGAAACCTCTCTGATAAAGCTTCAGAGCAGTTCTTACTGTAACAAATCTTTATTTATTGCATTTTCTGACAGCGATACAGTGCGAGTATGGAATGGAATATAGAGCCTGTGGTCCACCATGTCCTCAGACTTGTGGCAATCTCGGGGAGGCCAAAGAGCCCTACTGTGAGGCTGTACAATGTGTAGAAGGCTGCTTCTGCCCAGAAAACTATGTCAAACTTGGTAAGCCCCGGCTGATTACTGTCTATAGTTTTTATTTATAGCTCTATTTTTTTCAATTTAATTTTTATTTTGAAATTCAGTTTGCTGGAAATTTTGAGAGTTAAAAATTTACTGTCGGTAATAAAAGAATCACATTTGAATTATCTCCCCCCAATGATGTATATATAGTTTTACGTCTCAAACTTTGTAAAATTTTATGGCGCACTGCCAGCTTTTTGCTCATTTGATGCAGTTTGAAGCGTTTTTATCTGCTGCTCATTTCATTAAATCCTTCTATTCCTTAGCTTAGTTGGTACAGCTGGGCAAACAGCATTGCTACTCCAGCCTATTTCTTATTTTCGTTTTGTTTCATTAAGTTTTGATAAATATATTTGAAATTGTTTTTCATCAATCATGCAACAAAATTAATACAAGTAATTATATCATTATCGCTCTTCACTGTGTACCCCTCCTGTAATTGGAAAGATGGTTTGCTGTAACCTTCGTTAAAAATCCCAAGTGATGTAACTGTTGAATGTTTGCAGGAGATGAGTGCATAGAAGCTGTAGACTGCCCATGTGTACACGAAGGACAGGAATATTTGCCCACAACACAACTTATATACAACTGCCTTAACTGGTGAGTCTCTCTAAGAATACACATTAGCTTAACTAGAACAGTTAGTTGAAATAATTCCCTTTCAAATTGTTGCTCGGTATATTTGAATTTAGTAAAGTTGACAATTGTATAAAGTTTTTGTAGTCGGCGATAGTTTGAGTAATTCAATCTTAAACATTTTCTGCATTCTCAACAAATTTAAACAAATTTTCATTACTTTATTTCAACACTAAACTATTGCTAATCATGAATATCTCCCAAGTGCTTTTGATCACAATGGAATATTTTTTTTATCATTTGTGGTTTACCTGATTGTAGCACCTGCGACCATGGTCAATGGGACTGTAGAGGAGAGCCTTGTGTGGAGGCAACCTGCTCACCACATGAGTTTACCTGTCACCTGTCAGACGTACGACGTTGTATCCCTAAGCAGTGGGTTTGTGATAAGATGTCTGACTGTGAATATGGAGAGGATGAGGTAGATTGTGGTACGTTGTATAATTGCTGTATAACTCAATGATTAGGCAGTATTATATAACTCAAGGATTAGGCAATATTATATAACTCAATGATTAGGCAATATTATATAACTCAAGGATTAGGCAATATTATATAACTCAATGATTAGGCAATATTATATAACTCAATGATTAGGCAATATTATATAACTCAATGATTAGGCAATATTATGTAACTCAAGGATTAGACAGTATTACATAACTCAATGATTAGGCAATATTATATAACTCAATGATTAGGCAGTATTATATAACTCAAGGATTAGGCAATATTACATAACTCAATGATTAGGCAATATTATATAACTCAATGATTAGGCAGTATTATATAACTCAATGATTAGGCAATATTACATAACTCAATGATTAGGCAATATTATATAACTCAAGGATTAGGCAATATTATATAACTCAAGGATTAGGCAGTATTATATAACTCAAGGATTAGGCAGTATTATATAACTCAAGGATTAGACAATATTATATAACTCAAGGATTAGGCAATATTACATAACTCAATGATTAGGCAATATTATATAACTCAAGGATTAGGCAATATTACATAACTCAATGATTAGGCAATATTGTATAACTCAATGATTAGGCAGTATTATATAACTATTTATATAGAGTTGGTAGACCCCTAAACTCATACCTAATAACCACAGTGTTGCAAAGAGCTGACTGATTTAATCTTTTTCAAGTTTAATAGTTTTCTAATGAATTTTTCTTATCAAAATAGTTTCATAAGTACTGTATAGGGACAAGATAAAATAATGCAATTGCATTCAAGTATTTATTGATTGTTACACCATGATTAATTCAATATTAATTTATTTAGATAGAATATTCATTTTTTGCATAAATTTTTAAATGTGTTCACTGCATTTATTCATTGAAATAATCTGTTAACATATACTTAAGCTCTGGATAAAGTAGCTTACTGGGCATGTGGTGACGCTATGTGGTGTGCTGTATATTATACATGTAATATTTTGTGTTATATAATGTATATTATATAACTTATATTTCATATCACAGTGTTTGAGTGCAAGGCAGAGGAGTTCTCGTGTGTTCGAAGTGGTAAATGTATAGACAGAGGACTGCTCTGTGATGGACAATACGATTGTGCTGACAGAAGTGATGAAGAACGATGCGGTAACTGATTTTTTTTCCGCTCATTATCGTATTGTCATCCATACCGATGTTATCGTCTTAACCAGTTTAATTCTTTGTTATATTTTTATAATTTCTGCATAATCTGCACAGAATTTTGATAAATTCAGATCTCGGATTAGATTGGAATTTTCTAATGACAGATTGTTTCCTTTAACAAAACGAGCTTCCAAGTGTTAACTCAGCAGACTAACATAACATTTAATGAAACTAATTTATAGAGAAAATTCATCTTGGTCAGCCCAAGTTTGTATTATGTTGAGGTTTGTTTTTCAAGCTTTTACCTGTTTCATAGATGTCAAGTGTGAGGTAAACCAGTTCCAGTGCCTGTCTGGCAGATGCATACCAAAGGACTTTGCTTGCGACGGCTACCATGACTGCGGCCCCGCAGATTTTACTGATGAACAAAACTGTACAGGTCAGTTATCTCCCCACGCATACATCAACAATTTACTCTCCATGTTATAAATGTAAAGTCATGAAACAGGCATTCTCGCGTTACTATTGCAGTACCAATGTGTAAGTCAATCAGGGATATAGCTTGTATCAGCCCAAAAATAGAGTACATGTGTCTACCTGTCACCCATGTATGTGACGGACACGATGACTGCGGTGACGGCCTAGATGAAAAGGATTGTGGTAAGTCCCTAGCTGCTGATAAGATCTTATTCTATGTTGATGAGAGAGTAGATCAATTTGTGGCGTGCTCTAAATTAGAGGTAACAGAAATCAGCCCTCCCCCCTCCTGCCTCAGTCACTCTCCCCGATACACACTAGTAATCCCTGGACACACCCCCTTGAAGTCAACTCACCTCCCCAACAGTACTGCCGATATTAAATTGACAGTTATTTCATCAAATCTAAAAAAACTATTATTATTAGATAGTGTAAAAATCTTTTCTAGAAAATATAATTTGCCAATAACATTGCTTGTAAGGATGTATGCCTGTAGGGCTAGGATTACTGCAGGGGCTCTACATGCATCTATATTGTGTACATTGACGTAAAGTGAATAGATTGTATGATTGTTTTGCATGTAATGTGTAGAGTGTATCTGTGACAACATTACTTTCACCTGCAAGGATCCATGCTTCTGTGTACCTGCTAATAAAGTCTGCGATGGACACAACGATTGTAAAGATGAGTCTGATGAGAAAGACTGTCGTAAGTTGAGCTTCTACTAGCTACTACTACTAGTACTACTACTACTAGCTACTACTACCACTACCACTACTACTACTACCACTACTACTATTAATGGGTGCTGACTATTGGCTTTGGTTATTATTGAATTATTCACGGCTCATAGACATAGACATAAGTGTACTTGAAATGGTTTATACCCGCATGAGTATGATCAACAGATTTTATTTTATATCAGATATTTGAATGCGTAACGCACTCCATTTTATTTAACTTTTGATTGGATAATAATTTTGGCTGGTTTCACTGTTTCTAGCTTGTGGTGAAGGTTATTATACATGCAATGACGGGACGTGTGTGCAAAACACCCATAATATAACCTGTAACGGAGTCGATGATTGTGTGGGAGGAGAAGATGAGATAGGCTGTGAGACAACCACTACAGGTACAGTCGTTATGTTTAACCTGTCTAGTCTTACACCAGCGTTTGGCGATCTCCTAATACACTTTTACTTCCTTTCAGCACCAAAGAAGCTTTTTTTTAAATCAATAAACGTGCCACGAATGTATCATTTGTCCAATCAATGCTGTGGTGGTACAAAATTGATTGGTTGATTAAATGATTGGTCGATCGATTGGCCACGAAAGTTTCTTACCACCAAAAAATTGTCATATAAAGATAGAAATACTGCAATCAAATAAGTTTCCATCAATTCTAGCTTTACTGTTGCAGAAAGGGTTACAACAACGACAACCACGACAACATCGACATCAACTACAACGATTCCGACAACAAGTCACAGGTGTACATACATTGATGGCATGACCAGTGCCGACTACGTACCAACGCAATGGATAACTGTACCGAATGGCGTGGCTGACCAACTGAGACCCAACAATGTGCACAAGTGGAGGTCATTGGAATCTGTAGATGTCGTTGACATTCGAGTGACCTTTGAAACGCCGTTTCCATATATAGACAGCATAACTTTGGTTGACTTGGAGAATGTCAACTCAGTTCGTGTGACTGCGTTTGCCCCTGATAGCACTGGCATAGATATCCCTGAGAAGTATGTCGAGGTGAGTGTGCCCCCTTCCTATTTAAAAATCTACTCATGGGTACTAAGGCTATAAAGTACAAAGAATTTGCGCTTACATAAATGGTTTGAGATTGTGGTAGTTCAAAGTATATAGCTTACCAAAATTCTCAAAATTTTCTGTAGATTACCAACTTTGGTTTGTTTTAGTCTGCAGATGAGATGGTGGAGGTGTGGAGTGAGACCTCAGTATTGGTTATTGAGCTGTACTCAGTGGATTATTCATTATCAATGGCTGCCCATCTTACAATTACTGGATGCTTCATTCCAGGTTTGTTCATTGATTTGAATAGTTGGATAATCTAATGGTTTTGTCCTATCTGTTAGAGTTTGATCTGTTAGTGTCTGATCTGTTAGTGTGTGAACTGTTAGTGTCTGATCTGGTAGTGTTTGACCTGGTAGTGTGTGACCTGGTAGTGTCTGATCTGGTAGTGTCTGATCTGGTAGTGTCTGATCTGGTAGTGTCTGACCTGGTAGTGTCTGATCTGGTAGTTTCTGACCTGGTAGTGTCTGATCTGGTAGTGTCTGATCTGGTAGTGTCTGATCTGGTAGTGTCTGATCTGGTAGTGTCTGATCTGGTAGTGTCTGATCTGGTAGTGTCTAACCTGGTAGTGTCTGATCTGGTAGTGTCTCACAAATTATTCTCTCAGCAATCATAACCATATGAGTTTTTCTTTCAGTCAATGTCAGTACGACAACACAGCAACCTACTACATCATCTACTGGCTTTCCTACTACTACTACTGCAATAGGTGCGTTTTATTTCTACCGTTTGGATTGGCTACTTAATAGCCAGAAGCTTGTACAAAACCACAACACTACACAGTCTTCGAACTGGAAGACTTGATATTTATTTATCTCTACCTTTTATTGATTAATTTTGTACATATATTGACAAGCACATGCTTCTCTATATTTAGGTACAGGTTCTCTTTCTGGGGAATTTCAACTAAATTATATAAGTTTGAAGATTAAACATTAAACCAAAATAACAGTTTTTTTTCAAAATGGAGTTAATTGAACTTGATTTCATTTGTTCTGACAAATGAACTCCTCATTTTCCTGCTTATCAATTTTGCTTTGTGCTTGGAGTTACTTCCTCATCGTCTTAATGTGGAAACAATAACAAAAATGCTTTAATATTTTTATTGAGTAAAAGAAAAATTGGTGAAATTTAAATCTGTATTTCACATAATTGAGCAGATTTTTTTATTAAATACACATTTTCTATGATGGTATATTGTGTTACTGTACACCATTAGAATAACTGCACAACATTTCAATTTCTGGTACAGAAACAATGAATATACGATGGAATAGTTTCACAGTGACATTTTTTATTGTTAGGGCGCACCAGTACATCTCCCAGAGGGCGCACCAGTACGTCTCCCAGAGTGCCAACTACTACTACTACACCTGAGCACTGTACTATTGGAATGGGAATGGACAAAGAATACCTACTGCCAGACAGATATATTACTGTAAGTGACTTCCGCGTGTTTATGGGACTAGGGCTACGGTTATCTATCTTGTTATGGCATCTATTGTCCATAATACTCTATCCCTGTCTGTCTATTGACAGTTCATCACATGCTGGCTCACGTCCTCTCCACTATTAGCTGCTGTCAATCATTTACCTACCCGCTTAAATTTGTGCTCTGACAGCTCTATTGTTTCTTTAGGTATCATCAGGGTCAAAGTCTAAGTTGCGGCCTGAGTCTATTGAAGCATGGACGCCCACTAATGGTGATACGTACCAGACTATAACTGTAAGACTTACAGATACTCCAGCCAGTCTAACTTACGTCAAGTCCATCTCATTCGTTGTCATCGAAGGAGTCGACAAAGTCGAGATTGAAGTTTCTTATGCTGATGACGAAACCTACAGTTTTGTGAGAGAAGAGCTTGTGAGTTCAGTTAAAAGTTATATCTCTACACACACATATATATAAATGTATACATATATATTATATATATATATATATATATATATATATATATATATATATATATATATATATATATATATATATATATATATATATATATATATATATATATATATATAAAATGGTGGCTACAGGGTAATGTTTTGTTCTAAAGTAACATCTCCAGAACTTGTTGGTTACACTTGGTATGTGGTTTAACGTGCACTAATTGAAGCTTTGTCTTCGACTTAATTCGTATAATCATTGACCTTGTGTGCTCAGTGCTTGAGAGTAACATGTTGTTGGTTACTGGTTACTGGTTACTGGTTCAAACCAGGAAGGCTAGATTTCATAGATTGTTTTTTCCTGTGAGTTTTATGGGAAAAAATTTTAGCTACACCTTCATTTTTTTATTTAGATTCTAACTGTAACCATATTTTGTTATTTTAAAATATCATTTCTTCTTAAAGATAATAATACGGGTTTGTTATTTCACTGGCAAAACAGGCGACTCCATGCTATATAAATAGCAACACTTTACTCCCTGGTTGAGCTATCTCTATGAGCTGTACTGTTGTTTTAGTCACCTGAGGCAAAAGAATATATTGTTGATGAAACAGCGTATGAAGTGAATCTTGTGCTCAAACAACAAGCACAACAAACAATGAAGGTCAAGTTTGACGTCACAGCTTGCTTCAAGAATGTGTCAGCGCAAACCACCACAGCCACCACCACCCCTCCTGCTGAGATTACCACCACCAGACCAGAAGGAACCACAACATCTCCTGTCTGCGCTAAAGTCGATGGCATGCGCTTCGGTCAGATCCCAGATGAATGGATTCAAACCTCCAGTGGCTCTCCAAAAGACGTCCGAGTTGGAAATATCGAAAAGTGGTCTTCTGTGTTGTCCTCGGGTGCTAGTCTGCAATTGGGAGTTGTCGATCGTCCTTGGATTAGCATAGACTTCAGCGAGGCTCCAGGCGGAAGTAACTACATATACTCAGTAATGGTGGTGAGTGCTACCAACATTGATGTGGTTGAGTTAGAGGTCTTTTCCGGCAGCCCGCAGCCCACAACACTCATTACTAAAGATGTGGAGGTATGTAAATATCTAGTGAAACTTCACAAGTGTAAACTGGAATATTCTAGTATATCATATTGAAGTTGCTTGCAGAATTTAATTTTGATTAACATTCCGCTTTTTCTACAGGAATACACTTTGATTTATCACCGAGATATACATGGTTGATATTATTATATATAGTTAATGTTTATTATATTCTATAATTGATATTATTATATTCTATAGTAAAATGTAGTGCAGTAGATTGCTACAAAGCGTTTAGCTTTAGGTTTATTTATCAAGCTAAACTTATGCCTGATTTGTCAGTAAAAGTGCAGACGAATAACCCTACCAATCATGGTGTTGATCTACCGTGTTAAGGTTACAGAATAGATAGTTTATTAATTATGTTGCCAGAACCGAGCTCAGCAAGACATAGAACTTGATGTGAGCAAACTAAAATTAACATTTACTCCGGCGCTGGCTATTTCTCCCGTCTCTGCTCATCTGTCTGTATACGGATGTTTCTACCCAGGTCAGCAATTGGCACCATCATTATCTCTGTACTCTAGTTTTTGACATTCTCTTGCATTTTGAGCTCTAGTATTGAATTATATTTTGTGCATTGCAGAAAGTACTACTACAGAACAACCATCCACAACACCATCTCTCTCAACTGTTAGTGTGACATCCACAACACCATCTCTCTCAACTGTTAGTGTGACAACCGGAACTTTTGTACCGAGTACAACAACTACAAAAGTTTGTGATCTGGTCAATGGAATGGATGAGACGGCATTTATACCCCACAGTGCACTTTATGTAAGTACTAGGGTACTCAAAGTGTAAACTTTCAAAATATTGTCTACATGATAGCCCAAACTGTGATTCACCACCGCAACCTTGCTTGTTTAGAAAGTTGAACATGTGGCATGAGACAATAGTAATTTATTAAAGTAACGTTAATTCATACATCACTGCATTGTGACACTGCATTGTGACACTGTATTGCGACACTGCATTGCGAGACTGCATTGTGAGACTGCATTGTGACACTGCGTTGCGACACTGCATTGCGACACTGCATTGTGAGACTGCATTGCGACACTGCATTGCGACACTGCGTTGCGACACTGCGTTACGACACTGCGTTGCGACACTGCGTTGCGACACTGCGTTGCGACACTGCGTTGTGACACTGCATTGTGACACTGCATTGTGACACTGCATTGCGTCACTACATTGTGACACTGCATTGTGATACTGCATTGTGATTATTTGGGTTCAGTTATTGCATTGTTTCACAAATCAGTGTTCATTCACAAATTTTTTACCTTGATCTCAATAAACTCATGGGGATGTTTATGTTTTAGACATCATCTGGAGAGAAAGAGAACTTGAGACCAGATGCCACAGCGCCGTGGGTGTCTGAAGATGAAACAACTCCATATGTCATCATAACTTTAACAGGAACTCTCAATGAAGATATTTATATAGAAAGTATAGAGTTTACTGAACTAGAGAATGCAGATAGAGTGTTGGTTGAGTTGATTTCAACTGCGAGTCAAGTTTATGAAACTGTGGGTACACTGCAGGTATGTAGTCAGGGATGTAACACTGTCATGAATGTGTTTCAAGCGGTGTGTCATACCTACATGCCGGACAAATAAAGACATTAGTATGACTTTGTATAAATCATTTTTGTGTTTGGTTTTAACAGGATGCAAGTGCTGCGGTAATCTACCCTATAGATGAAGTTGGATATAAACTGAAGCTTACTTTTACTAAAGAACTTCCTCCCAGCCCAGTGGTTGCTCAGTTGGATGTGAAAGCTTGCTTTAAAATAGTGCCTGTGTTTACTACTACTACTGCTGGTGTTACTACAGCTAGTACTTCTAGTATAGCAACTTCTCCCACTGTCCCAACAACTACCACTGAAGTCTGTGACCTGATAAATGGAATGAACGAGCAGCAGTTTATCCCCCACAATGCACTAGATGTAGGTGTCGTTGTGACTGCTTCAGTGCGGTTTTGTATTTTTTTAGAAAAACATGCAGATTTTTAGACTGTGGTGTTTTTCATTTCAGGAGAAGACACGCTAATTTGTTTAATAATTGATGCTATGTCACGTTTTAGACATCATCTGGAGAGAAAGAGAACCTGAGACCAGATGCCACAGCGCCGTGGGTGTCTGAAGATGAGACAACTCCATACGTCATCATAACTTTAACAGGAACTCTCAATGAAGATATTTATATAGAAAATATAGAGTTTACTGAACTAGAGAATGCAGATAGAGTGTTGGTTGAGTTGATTTCAACTACGAGTCAAGTTTATGAAATTGTGGATACGCTGCAGGTACATACATTATATAACTCTCAGGTGTTTAGTTAATGTTTAGGTTTATGTATAACTCTCAGATGTTTAGTTAATGTTTAGGTGTATATATAACTCTCAGGTGTTTAGTTAATGTTTAGGTTTATGTGTAACTCTCAGATGTTTAGTTAATGTTTAGGTGTATATATAACTCTCAGGTGTTTAGTTAATGTTTAGGTGTATATATAACTCTCAGATGTTTAGTTAATGTTTAGGTGTATATATAACTCTCAGGTGTTTATTTAATGTTCAGGTGTATATATAACTCTCAGGTGTTTAGTTAATGTTTAGGTGTATATATAACTCTCAGGTGTTTAGTTAATGTTTAGGTGTATATATAACTCTCAGGTGTTTATTTAATGTTTAGGTGTATATATAACTCTCAGGTGTTTATTTAATGTTTAGGTGTATATATAACTCTCAGGTGTTTAGTTAATGTTTAGGTGTATATATAACTCTCAGGTGTTTAGTTAATGTTTAGCTTTATGTATAACTCTCAGATGTTTATTTAATGTTTAGGTGTATATATAACTCTCAGGTGTTTAGTTAATTTTTAGGTCATTTAATATTTAAACATAGATGCGTTGAATGATTTTAAATTAATCAAATGTTGGTGAAAAAGTTTATGAAATTGTGGATACGCTGCAGGTACATACATTATATAACTCTCAGGTGTTTAGTTAATGTTTAGGTTTAAGTATAACTCTCAGATGTTTAGTTAATGTTTAGGTGTATATATAACTCTCAGGTGTTTAGTTAATGTTTAGGTGTATATATAACTCTCAGGTGTTTATTTAATGTTTAGGTGTATATATAACTCTCAGGCGTTTAGTTAATGTTTAGATGTATATATAACTCTCAGGTGTTTAGTTAATGTTTAGGTGTATATATAACTCTCAGATGTTTATTTAATGTTTAGGTGTATATATAACTCTCAGGTGTTTATTTAATGTTTAGGTGTATATATAACTCTCAGGTATTTAGTTAATGTTTAGGTGTATATATAACTCTCAGCTGTTTAGTTAATGTTTAGGTGTATATATAACTCTCAGGTGTTTAGTTAATGTTTAGGTGTATATATAACTCTCAGGTGTTTAGTTAATGTTTAGGTGTATTTATAACTCTCAGGTGTTTAGTTAATGTTTCGGTGTATTTATAACTCTCAGGTGTTTAGTTAATATTTAGGTGTATATATAACTCTCAGGTGTTTAGATAATGTTTAGATGTATATAACTCTCAGGTGTTTAGTTAATGTTTAGGTGTATATATAACTCTCAGGTGTTTAGTTAATGTTTAGGTGTATATATAACTCTCAGGGGTTTAGTTAATGTTTAGGTGTATATATAACTCTCAGGGGTTTAGTTAATGTTTAGGTGTATATATAACTCTCAGGTGTTTAGTTAATTTTTAGGTGTATATATAACTCTCAGGTGTTTATATAATGTTCAGGTGTATATATAACTCTCAGGTGTTTAGTTAATGTTTAGGTGTATATATAACTCTCAGGTGTTTATTTAATGTTCAGGTGTATATATAACTCTCAGGTGTTTAGTTAATGTTTAGGTGTATATATAACTCTCAGGGGTTTAGTTAATGTTTAGGTGCATATATAACTCTCAGGGGTTTAGTTAATGTTTAGGTGTATATATAACTCTCAGGTGTTTAGTTAATGTTTAGGTGTATATATAACTCTCAGGTGTTTAGTTAATGTTTAGGTGTATATATAACTCTCAGGTGTTTAGTTAATGTTTAGGTGTATATATAACTCTCAGGTGTTTAGTTAATGTTTAGGTGTATATATGACTCTCAGGTGTTTAGTTAATGTTTAGGTGTATATATAACTCTCATGTGTTTAGTTAATGTTTAGGTGTATATATAACTCTCAGGTGTTTAGTTAATGTTTAGGTGTATATATAACTCTCAGGTGTTTAGTTAATGTTTAGGTGTATATATAACTCTCAGGTGTTTAGTTAATGTTTAGGTGCATATATAACTCTCAGGTGCTTAGTTAATGTTTAGGTGTATATATAACTCTCATGTGTTTAGTTAATGTTTAGGTGTATATATAACTCTCAGGTGTTTAGTTAATGTTTAGGTGTATATATAACTCTCAGATGTTTATTTGATGTTTAGGTGTATATATAACTCTCAGGTGTTTATTTAATGTTTAGGTGTATATATAACTCTCAGATGTTTATTTAATGTTTAGGTGTATATATAACTCTCAGATATTTATTTGATGTTTAGGTGTATATATAACTCTCAGGTGTTTAGTTAATTTTCAGGTCATTTAATATTTAAACATAGATGCGTTGAATGATTTTAAATTAATCAAATGTTGGTGAAAAACTGGTGCGTAGTTTAAGTGACACAAAGCGTGACATCACCAGTATGCAGTGTTAGTTCATCATAAGACGTAATCTAGGTACCATTAATCACCAGTAGAACTCTGTTAGTGTTGTGGTACTTAGATTAGTTTGAGTGCAGCAGAGATGAAAGAACACAATCATGGCAGAGTTAGCTATTTTTTCAATTCCTGTCTCTTTTTTACCAGAGTCCTGCAGCTGCAATTGTGTACCCTGTTGAAAGAGATGGATATAAACTGAAGCTTACGTTCACCAAAGAACTTCCTCCCAGCCCAGTGGTTGCTCAGTTGGATGTGAAAGCTTGCTTTAAAATAGTGCCTGTGTTTACTACTACTACTGCTGGTGTTACTACAGCAAGTACTACTAGTATAGCTACTCCACCCACTGTACCAACAACTACCACTAAAGTCTGTGACATGATAAATGGAATGAACGAGCAGCAGTTTATCCCCCACAATGCACTAGATGTAAGTGTCGTTGTAACTGCTTCAGTATGATTTTGTGATATTGCTTTAACCAGTTGTTTTGATGGCTCAGTTATGGTCTCTACAGTGTTTTATATTTTAAATGCTATCACAAACTTTGTCAATTAGTTCGCATACTTTGAAAAACCAAGCTAATTTACCGGGCCGCTCTAAAAGATATATAGTTTTGGTCGGCATCTTATTTAATAATGCTCATCAAACCTCCCATCAAATAAATAATTTTTGTTTTCCCTTTTTAATCTTGCAGATGATTCAACAAATCTATTCTTTTTCATAGAATTTAGTTGTTCAGATCCAGCAACTAGTGATTTGATAAAAGGAGTTGGTTTTGTCCTTTGATCAATATGTCTATGATATGCTTGTTACACAAAGGTTACGCAGGAAATGTGTGTGACTGTTTTGTGCTAAATTCAAACTGTTCAGACCTTTTAACAATTTCTAAGGTGTATTGAAGCAACTCGGACTATATTTAAGTAGTATCTACAGTTCTAAAATAAATTGCACTGTTTGTAATGAGTTTATATATATTTGTACTTTTCCAAACATGCTGAATAATTTCAAAAGTGTTTGGGTGATTTGCAAAATTATTGTAAAATTTACGTATTTGTTATACCGAAAATACAGTTTTTTGTTCAACTAACTTCAATTTAATATATCAGTTACTATTTGCTATCAGTGACTATGCTATTTACTATCAGTTACTCTGCTATTTACCATCAGTTACTCTGCTATTTACTATCAGTTACTCTGCTATTTACTATCAGTTACTAGGCTATTTACTATCAGTTACTATGCTATTTACTATCAGTTCCTATGCTATTTACTATCAGTTACTATGCTATTTACTATCAGTTACTATGCTATTTACTATTAGTTACTAGGCTATTTACTATCAGTTACTAGGCTATTTACTATCAGTTACTATGCTATTTACTATCAGTTCCTATGCTATTTACTATTAGTTACTCCGCTATTTACTATCAGTTACTATGCTATTTACTATCAGCTCCTATGCTATTTACTATCAGTTACTCCGCTATTTACTATCAGTTACTATGCTATTTACTATCAGTTACTATGGTATTTACTATCAGTTACTATGCTATTTACTATCAGTTACTATGCTATTTACTATCAGTTACTAGGCTCTTTACTATCAGTTACTCTGCTATTTACTATCAGTTACTATGCTATTTACTATCAGTTACTTTGCTATTTACTATCAGTTACTATGCTATTTACTATCAGTTACTATGCTATTTACTATCACTTACTATGCTATTTACCATCAGTTAATATGCTATTTACTATCAGTTACTATGCTATTTACTATCAGTTACTATGCTATTTACTATCAGTTACTATGCTATTTACTATCAGTTACTATGCTATTTACTATCAGTTACTAGGCTATTTACTATCAGTTACTATGCTATTTACTATCAGTTACTAGGCTATTTGTTGCACTCTGCCTGGCAATTTCGATAAAAAAGGTGCTTTGCAAAAGGGCGGCGAGAATATTTCAAAAAATGTTTTAAAAGCTAAAGTAATTGTGGTATGAGCCACAGTATTTGGTTGGAAAATTCACCAATATGTCTTGTAAACATTGTTCCGACACGTTTTAGACATCGTCTGGAGAGAAAGAGAACTTGAGACCAGATGCCACAGAGCCGTGGGTGTCTGAAGATGAAACAACTCCATACGTCATCATAACTTTAACAGGAACTCTCAATGAAGATATTTATATAGAAAGTATAGAGTTTACTGAAATAGAAAATGCAGATAGAGTGTTGGTTGAGTTGATTTCAACTGCGAGTCAAGTTTATGACACTGTGGATGATGTTGAGGTGCGTGAAATAAAATATTATTCTATAAAATTGATAACTTATTTCATTATCCATCTACATATTTGTATTTTATTTAACTCAATTTCACACATAAAAGGATACGTAAGTTCTTTTTATTCCGTCTTAGGTAAAAGTGTTTTGATTGATCTATATCAATTCTATGAAAACTTTATTCCTAAATAACAAATCCGACCTCTTAACACCACTTCCTCCAACTCTAGTCCTGAATTTGCTAGGTACTGGTAAACAGTAAGTTTTTTCGAAATCCATTTACATTGGCTGTAGTTGCTGTGAAGCTGGTTATCATTCAAATTCACACATTCGTATTAAAACTTTTTGGTTTGTCTAGTAGATAGTTATGAGTCTGGCTATAGCTTTAATTTATCATTATTACAAAGTATAAAGCAGAAAACAACCGTAAAACAAGCAAACTTTATGAAAAGAAAAGATAACAGGGCAATTGGTGCTGAAAAATGGTTGGAAAAATCATTTTAGGGGTGAATACTATCGGTAAATTGAGAACTTTGCAAATTTTTTTTTGGACGGTAATAATATAAAGCAGACAAGTAGAAAACATTTAGGCAATATGACTCTTTCACATTGGCAAAAAGAGTTCAAAAGAGTGATTGTTTAAGAAATTCACCTGGATTATCATTATCACTAGCGAAGGAACACTTCCGATAACCAGTAGAAAACAGGAAACTTGCTTTTATTTTGGTGAAGTCCTTTTATTGTAGACATTCTTGCGATGTCAAAAAGTACTAGCTTTTGATTGGAAACTATTTCTAGAACCCCCAGGCTAGCGTGGAGTATTATGTCGATAGAGAAGGAAACAAGCTCAAGCTTACCTTTAGCAAAAAGAAAGGTGACAGCCCAATCAGTGCTCAAATAGACATCAAGGCTTGCTTTGAACGAGTGGCTGAGTTCACTACCAGCCCTACCAGTAAAACAACATCTACCAGAGCTACTATAACACAACTGGAAACGACGACAGCTAAAACGTGTCCTTTGGGCACAGGTGACTTAGCTCGTTACACATTACCAACTGAGTCAGTCACCGTGTCTAGTGGTTTGCCTAATGATGTCCAAGAAGGAAATGGTGACACCTGGACCTCAAATACCACCGATCATCACCCTGTTATCGATTTAAACTTTCAGTCTGAGCCTGAAGGAAAAATTTTCCTATCAACCCTTTCTCTGGAACAACCTGAAAATGTGAAGAGTTACACAGTGCTGGCCTTCACTAACAATCAGAGTCTAGAGGAGATTACTCCTGCCACTATAGAGGTTTGTTTGTAAAACTTGGTCAGCAATGTTGTGTTGTGCGAGCTAAATTTTCAAGTGCGGTAGCTAAACCTTGTAGGTAAAAGAAAAGTAATGAGCTTCTTATTTAAAAAAAGTAAAATCCAAAGATAGTAAAAGACAAACCATCAATTGGCTGTTGAATAATAGAGCAACTCTCAACTGGTGCTGTTTATTTCTATGATTAGAAATTCCTACACCTTATAGCAATCCTGACTTTTATCTAAACAAAAACAGCAAAATCTCGTTACTCAGGCAATTCAAAAACTGTGATACCATGCTAAAAGAAAGAACGAGCAAGAAATCTTACTGGGCAATTGAAGGGTTGAACCGAATGTGACTGAGCTTGTTTGAATTGTCTGAATTGATGTTAGCAGAACAAATCAGTTTGACAAAAATAATGTAAACTGCTTGTTGCAACAATCAAGACCACTAAATCAACGTTTAAAGACTAGAGTGTAAGGTTTTAATGTCAATATTGTCAAAAAGCTTGCATAACTGGAATAAAGTTTCATTGTTTCATGTAAAGGCGGAACGAGTCACATTTGCTGTGAATCGACAAGTAACAAGCATGGAGATTGATCTGGTGCCTTTAGTGGAAAGTAGTTCGACGCAATTGAAAGTCTCTTTGTTGTGCTGTATCCGACCAGGTAAGATAACATTTATGGTGTCAGAGCGGTTCTAATACGGAGTGAAATCCGTAGCACAACGTCACAAAATTGCAAATGAAAAAACGGACACGCAAAAAGAAAGGTTATCAGCTGGACGAACATCTACAAAAACTTTGTGACCAGTCAAACGACTATTATCAGCTCTGTAGCAATTTTAATTTGAAGTTATACTGGGATAACAATTTTTTATCGAAAATGCAACAGCTTACGGAAGAACTTTTCACGTAAAGTACACATTTAACATACGATGTTTGTTTATGCTCACGCTTATTTTTTAGAAAATATCACTACGACCCCGGCTGCCACCACAACGCAGAGTATCTCTACCACTGGCGTAACGACAACAGAGTTATCGAGCGTGCCATCAACCTCTACAACACCAACTCCCTGCACCAAAATGGAAGGCATGGACGATCCATTGCATCTGCCTTCCGATCGACTGAAGACAACAGCAAGCGACTCCCCTGTTGATAATCTGCGCCCAGCCGCACCTGCACCTTGGAAGTCGATTCCGGAACTTGATGTTCTACCATCGATTGAAGTTACTCTTTCTGACAATGGGGAACCAACAGAGTTGGATCAAGTTTCATTTCCTTATCTTGATAACGTTGACATTGTGAAAGTTTACACCAAGCAGTCCGTCACTGATCAAGAGGTTGAAGTGAGCTCACTGGACTTGTCTCAATCACCAACTCCTTCACCTATCACTCCTGGCACTGAAGCAGCCATCGTCACTATTGTTTTTACACCGACCGATCCAGCCGTGCCGATTTCTGTGAAAATTACTATCCATGCCTGCTTGGAAAAACGTGTGACAACAGTCTCTACTACTTCATTTACCACAAGCGCTCCAACCAGCACAGGTTCTGTTCCTCCAACTACAGCTGGAGTCTCTACCAGCACACCTTCCACAACTTTGACGGGAATAGAAACAACAACAGCTAAAACCTGTCCTTCCGGCACCGATGTGATGCCATCCTACGCATTACCCACTGAGTCAGTGGTCGTGTCTAGTGGTTCTGCTCGTTTTGTTCAAGCTGGTAATGGTGGCAAATGGACTTCCAACGCTACTGACAGAAGCCCTGTAATCGATCTCAGTTTTGCATCTGTGCCTGATGGAGAAATGTTCTTGTTGACCCTTTCATTAGAACAGCCCATAAATGTGGAGAAATCCACAGTGCTTGTTTCCATCAACAATCAAAATTCTGAAGAGATTTCTGCTCAAAATGTGCAGGTACGTTAAAGCTGTTCATATATCTCGTAGGTGTTTCTGCACATAATCTAGCATCGAATCTCACCAGAGCTGACAATGTACGCTTTCCTCCATGGAGAACAGCATTGTTTGTGCTGTCAACTCGATTGAAGATGCAGAAAGAAGCGCTTGAGGCATGCATTTGCCGGTTGACAAGTTTTGCTTTGGTCGCTTCCTTCCCTGTTTTAATTTTGATGCATTTTATGAGTTATTTCTCACTCATAATTAAAAAGATCTTTTGGTGTATTTGTTTAATATTAGTGTAAACTGGATTGCTGCTAGTTTTCGTGAATTACTAAATGACAAGCGTGACCATAAAGTTGTTGCTGAGATACAGTTGATTACTTGTACATGGCTATTGACAATGTAATGGTGTGGCTGGGAAGTACAATGATTTGTTCACTTTGTAGCCGAGTCTAATCACATTTTCTATCGATCGTTTGGTTTCCAATGTGAGAGTCAATTTGGTGCCCTCTGATGAAAATGAACCCATACAGCTGCAAGTCTCTCTGTTGGCCTGTGTCAAACAAGGTGACTATTGATTATGCTCATTTTCAAGAAAACGTTTTAGCACAGCACAGTTTTTCGTTTATCGGTTACCAGATTCTGGTTTTTTGTTTAATCGTCAGTGAGCGAGTTCGGTAAGTTTTAGGAAACTGAGCAATTATTTAACTTCTGGCATATGACGTTTGTTTATGCTCAGGATTATTTTTAGAAAATATCACTACCACCCCGGCTGCCACTACAAGGCAGAGAGTCTCTACCACTGGCGTAACAACAACAGAGTTATCGAGCGTGCCATCAACCTCTACAACACCAACTCCCTGCACCAAAATTGAAGGCATGGACGATCCATTGCTTCTGCCTTCCGATCAACTGAAGACAACAGCAAGCGACTCCCCTGTTGATAATCTGCGCCCAGCCGCACCTGTACCTTGGAAGTCGACTCCGGAACTTGATGTTCTACCATCGATTAAAGTTACTCTTTCTGACGATGGGGAACCAACAGAGTTGGATCAAGTTTCATTTCCTTATCTTGATAACGTTGACATTGTGAAAGTTTACACCAAGCAGTCCGTCACTGATCGAGAGGTTGAAGTGAGCTCACTGGACTTGTCTCAATCACCAACTCCTTCACCTATCACTCCTGGCACTGAAGCAGCCATCGTCACTATTGTTTTTACACCGACCGATCCAGCCGTGCCGATTTCTGTGAAAATTACTATCCATGCCTGCTTGGAAAAACGTGTGACAACAATCTTTACTACTTCATCTACCACAAGCGCTCCAACCAGCACAGGTTCTGTTCCTCCAACTACAGCTGGAGTCTCTACCAGCACACCTTCCACAACTTTGACAGAAATCGAAACAACAACAGCTAAAACGTGTCCTTCCGGCACCGATGTGATGCCATCCTACACATTACCGACTGAGTCAGTGGTCGTGTCTAGTGGTTCTGCTCGTTTTGTTCAAGCTGGTAATGGTGGCAAATGGACTTCCAACGCTACTGACAGAAGCCCTGTAATCGATCTCAGTTTTGCATCTGTGCCTGATGGAGAAATGTTCTTGTTGACCCTTTCACTAGAACAGCCCATAAATGTGGAGAAATCCACAGTGCTTGTTTCCATCAACAATCAAAATTCTGAAGAGATTTCTGCTCAAAATGTGCAGGTACGTTAAAGCTGTTCATATATCTCGTAGGTGTTTCTGCACATAATCTAGCATCGAATCTCACCAGAGCTGACAATGTATGCTTTCCTCCATGGAGAACAGCATTGTTTGTGCTGTCAACTCGATTGAAGATGCAGAAAGAAGCGCTTGAGGCATGCATTTGCCGTTTGACAAGTTATGCTTTGGTCGCTTCCTTCCCTGTTTTAATTTTGATGCATTTTATGACTTATTTCTCACTCATAACTAAAGAGATATTTTTGTGTATTTGTTTAATATTAGTGTAAACTGGATTGCTGCTAGTTTTCGTAAAGTACTAAATGACAAGCGTGACCATGAAGTTGTTGCTGAGACACAGTTGATTACTTGTACATGGCTATTGACAATGTAATGGTGTGGCTGGGAAGTACAATGATTTGTTCACTTTGTAGCCGAGTCTAATCACATTTTCTGTCGATCGTTTGGTTTCCAATGTAAGAGTCAATCTGGTGCCCTCTGATGAAAATGAACCCATACAGCTGCAAGTCTCTCTGTTGGCCTGTGTCAAACAAGGTGACTATTGATTATGCTCATTTTCAAGAAAACGTTTTAGCACAGCACAGTTTTTCGTTTATCGGTTACCAGATTTTGGTTTTTTGTTTAATCGTCAGTGAGCGAGTTCGGTAAGTTTTAGGAAACTGAGCAATTATTTAACTTCTGGCATATGACGTTTGTTTATGCTCACGATTATTTTTAGAAAATATCACTACCACCCCGGCTGCCACTACAAGGCAGAGAGTCTCTACCACTGGCGTAACAACAACAGAGTTATCGAGCGTGCCATCAACCTCTACAACACCAACTCCCTGCACCAAAATTGAAGGCATGGACGATCCATTGCTTCTGCCTTCCGATCAACTGAAGACAACAGCAAGCGACTCCCCTGTTGATAATCTGCGCCCAGCCGCACCTGCACCTTGGAAGTCGACTCCGGAACTTGATGTTCTACCATCGATTGAAGTTACTCTTTCTGACGATGGGGAACCAACAGAGTTGGATCAAGTTTCATTTCCTTATCTTGATAACGTTGACATTGTGAAAGTTTACACCAAGCAGTCCGTCACTGATCAAGAGGTTGAAGTGAGCTCACTGGACTTGTCTCAATCACCAACTCCTTCACCTATCACTCCTGGCACTGAAGCGGCCATCGTCACTATTGTTTTTACACCGACCGATCCAGCCGTGCCGATTTCTGTGAAAATTACTATCCATGCCTGCTTGGAGAAACGTGTGACAACAGTCTTTACTACTTCATCTACCACAAGCGCTCCAACCAGCACAGGTTCTGTTCCTCCAACTACAGCTGGAGTCACTACCAGCACACATTCTACAACTTTGACGGAAATCGAAACAACAACAGCTAAAACGTGTCCTTCCGGCACCGATGTGATGCCATCCTACGCATTACCCACTGAGTCAGTGGTCGTGTCTAGTGGTTCTGCTCGTTTTGTTCAAGCTGGTAATGGTGGCAAATGGACTTCCAACGCTACTGACAGAAGCCCTGTAATCGATCTCAGTTTTGCATCTAGGCCTGATGGAGAAATATTCTTGTTGACCCTTTCATTAGAACAGCCCATAAATGTGGAGAAATCCACAGCGCTTGTTTCCATCAACAATCAAAATTCTGAAGAGATTTCTGCTCAAAATGTGCAGGTACGTTAAAGCTGTTCATATATCTCGTAGGTGTTTCTGCACATAATCTAGCATCGAATCTCACCAGAGCTGACAATGTACGCTTTCCTCCATGGAGAACAGCATTGTTTGTGCTGTCAACTCGATTGAAGATGCAGAAAGAAGCGCTTGAGGCATGCATTTGCCGGTTGACAAGTTTTGCTTTGGTCGCTTCCTTCCCTGTTTTAATTTTGATGCATTTTATGAGTTATTTCTCACTCATAACTAAAGAGATATTTTTGTGTATTTGTTTAATATTAGTGTAAACTGGATTGCTGCTAGTTTTCGTAAAGTACTAAATGACAAGCGTGACCATGAAGTTGTTGCTGAGACACAGTTGATTACTTGTACATGGCTATTGACAATGTAATGGTGTGGCTGGGAAGTACAATGATTTGTTCACTTTGTAGCCGAGTCTAATCACATTTTCTGTCGATCGTTTGGTTTCCAATGTAAGAGTCAATCTGGTGCCCTCTGATGAAAATGAACCCATACAGCTGCAAGTCTCTCTGTTGGCCTGTGTCAAACAAGGTGACTATTGATTATGCTCATTTTCAAGAAAACGTTTTAGCACAGCACAGTTTTTCGTTTATCGGTTACCAGATTTTGGTTTTTTGTTTAATCGTCAGTGAGCGAGTTCGGTAAGTTTTAGGAAACTGAGCAATTATTTAACTTCTGGCATATGACGTTTGTTTATGCTCACGATTATTTTTAGAAAATATCACTACCACCCCGGCTGCCACTACAAGGCAGAGAGTCTCTACCACTGGCGTAACAACAACAGAGTTATCGAGCGTGCCATCAACCTCTACAACACCAACTCCCTGCACCAAAATTGAAGGCATGGACGATCCATTGCTTCTGCCTTCCGATCAACTGAAGACAACAGCAAGCGACTCCCCTGTTGATAATCTGCGCCCAGCCGCACCTGCACCTTGGAAGTCGACTCCGGAACTTGATGTTCTACCATCGATTGAAGTTACTCTTTCTGACGATGGGGAACCAACAGAGTTGGATCAAGTTTCATTTCCTTATCTTGATAACGTTGACATTGTGAAAGTTTACACCAAGCAGTCCGTCACTGATCGAGAGGTTGAAGTGAGCTCACTGGACTTGTCTCAATCACCAACTCCTTCACCTATCACTCCTGGCACTGAAGCAGCCATCATCACTATTGTTTTTACACCGACCGATCCAGCCGTGCCGATTTCTGTGAAAATTACTATCCATGCCTGCTTGGAAAAACGTGTGACAACAGTCTTTACTACTTCATCTACCACAAGCGCTCCAACCAGCACAGGTTCTGTTCCTCCAACTACAGCTGGAGTCTCTACCAGCACACCTTCCACAACTTTGACAGAAATCGAAACAACAACAGCTAAAACGTGTCCTTCCGGCACCGATGTGATGCCATCCTACACATTACCGACTGAGTCAGTGGTCGTGTCTAGTGGTTCTGCTCGTTTTGTTCAAGCTGGTAATGGTGGCAAATGGACTTCCAACGCTACTGACAGAAGCCCTGTAATCGATCTCAGTTTTGCATCTGTGCCTGATGGAGAAATGTTCTTGTTGACCCTTTCACTAGAACAGCCCATAAATGTGGAGAAATCCACAGTGCTTGTTTCCATCAACAATCAAAATTCTGAAGAGATTTCTGCTCAAAATGTGCAGGTACGTTAAAGCTGTTCATATATCTCGTAGGTGTTTCTGCACATAATCTAGCATCGAATTTCACCAGAGCTGACAATGTATGCTTTCCTCCATGGAGAACAGCATTGTTTGTGCTGTCAACTCGATTGAAGATGCAGAAAGAAGCGCTTGAGGCATGCATTTGCAGTTTGACAAGTTATGCTTTGGTCGCTTCCTTCCCTGTTTTAATTTTGATGCATTTTATGAGTTATTTCTCACTCATAGCTAAAAAGATATTTTTGTGTATTTGTTTAATATTAGTGTAAACTGGATTGCTGCTAGTTTTCGTAAAGTACTAAATGACAAGCGTGACCATGAAGTTGTTGCTGAGACACAGTTGATTACTTGTACATGGCTATTGACAATGTAATGGTGTGGCTGGGAAGTACAATGATTTGTTCACTTTGTAGCCGAGTCTAATCACATTTTCTGTCGATCGTTTGGTTTCCAATGTAAGAGTCAATCTGGTGCCCTCAGATGAAAATGAACCCATACAGCTGCAAGTCTCTCTGTTGGCCTGTGTCAAACAAGGTGACTCTTGATTATGCTCATTCTCAAGAAAACGTTTTAGCACAGCACAGTTTTTCGTTTATCGGTTACCAGATTTTGGTTTTTTGTTTAATCGTCAGTGAGCGAGTTCGGTAAGTTTTAGGAAACTGAGCAATTATTTAACTTCTGGCATATGACGTTTGTTTATGCTCACGATTATTTTTAGAAAATATCACTACCACCCCGGCTGCCACTACAAGACAGAGAATCTCTACCACTGGCGTAACGACAACAGAGTTATCGAGCGTGCCATCAACCTCTACAACACCAACTCCCTGCACCAAAATTGAAGGCATGGACGATCCATTGCTTCTGCCTTCCGATCAACTGAAGACAACAGCAAGCGACTCCCCTGTTGATAATCTGCGCCCAGCCGCACCTGCACCTTGGAAGTCGACTCCGGAACTCGATGTTCTACCATCGATTGAAGTTACTCTTTCTGACGATGGGGAACCAACAGAGTTGGATCAAGTTTCATTTCCTTATCTTGATAACGTTGACATTGTGAAAGTTTACACCAAGCAGTCCGTCACTGATCGAGAGGTTGAAGTGAGCTCACTGGACTTGTCTCAATCACCAACTCCTTCACCTATCACTCCTGGCGCTGAAGCAGCCATCGTCACTATTGTTTTTACACCGACCGATCCAGCCGTGCCGATTTCTGTGAAAATTACTATCCATGCCTGCTTGGAGAAACGTGTGACAACAGTCTTTACTACTTCATCTACCACAAGCGCTCCAACCAGCACAGGTTCTGTTCCTCCAACTACAGCTGGAGTCACTACCAGCACACATTCTACAACTTTGACGGAAATCGAAACAACAACAGCTAAAACGTGTCCTTCCGGCACCGATGTGATGCCATCCTACGCATTACCCACTGAGTCAGTGGTCGTGTCTAGTGGTTCTGCTCGTTTTGTTCAAGCTGGTAATGGTGGCAAATGGACTTCCAACGCTACTGACAGAAGCCCTGTAATCGATCTCAGTTTTGCATCTGTGCCTGATGGAGAAATATTCTTGTTGACCCTTTCATTAGAACAGCCCATAAATGTGGAGAAATCCACAGCGCTTGTTTCCATCAACAATCAAAATTCTGAAGAGATTTCTGCTCAAAATGTGCAGGTACGTTAAAGCTGTTCATATATATCGTAGGTGTTTCTGCACATAATCTAGCATCGAATCTCACCAGAGCTGACAATGTACGCTTTCCTCCATGGAGAACAGCATTGTTTGTGCTGTGAACTCGATTGAAGATGCAGAAAGAAGCGCTTGAGGCATGCATTTGCCGGTTGACAAGTTTTGCTTTGGTCGCTTCCTTCCCTGTTTTAATTTTGATGCATTATATGAGTTATTTCTCACTCATAATTAAAAAGATATTTTGGTGTATTTGTTTAATATTAGTGTAAACTGGATTGCTGCTAGTTTTCGTGAATTACTAAATGACAAGCGTGACCATAAAGTTGTTGCTGAGATACAGTTGATTACTTGTACATGGCTATTGACAATGTAATGGTGTGGCTGGGAAGTACAATGATTTGTTCACTTTGTAGCCGAGTCTAATCACATTTTCTATCGATCGTTTGGTTTCCAATGTGAGAATCAATTTGGTGCCCTCTGATGAAAATGAACCCATACAGCTGCAAGTCTCTCTGTTGGCCTGTGTCAAACAAGGTGACTATTGATTATGCTCATTTTCAAGAAAACGTTTTAGCACAGCACAGTTTTTCGTTTATCGGTTACCAGATTCTGGTTTTTTGTTTAATCGTCAGTGAGCGAGTTCGGTAAGTTTTAGGAAACTGAGCAATTATTTAACTTCTGGCATATGACGTTTGTTTATGCTCACGATTATTTTTAGAAAATATCACTACCACCCCGGCTGCCACTACAAGGCAGAGAGTCTCTACCACTGGCGTAACAACAACAGAGTTATCGAGCGTGCCATCAACCTCTACAACACCAACTCCCTGCACCAAAATTGAAGGCATGGACGATCCATTGCTTCTGCCTTCCGATCAACTGAAGACAACAGCAAGCGACTCCCCTGTTGATAATCTGCGCCCAGCCGCACCTGTACCTTGGAAGTCGACTCCGGAACTTGATGTTCTACCATCGATTAAAGTTACTCTTTCTGACGATGGGGAACCAACAGAGTTGGATCAAGTTTCATTTCCTTATCTTGATAACGTTGACATTGTGAAAGTTTACACCAAGCAGTCCGTCACTGATCGAGAGGTTGAAGTGAGCTCACTGGACTTGTCTCAATCACCAACTCCTTCACCTATCACTCCTGGCACTGAAGCAGCCATCGTCACTATTGTTTTTACACCGACCGATCCAGCCGTGCCGATTTCTGTGAAAATTACTATCCATGCCTGCTTGGAAAAACGTGTGACAACAGTCTTTACTACTTCATCTACCACAAGCGCTCCAACCAGCACAGGTTCTGTTCCTCCAACTACAGCTGGAGTCTCTACCAGCACACCTTCCACAACTTTGACAGAAATCGAAACAACAACAGCTAAAACGTGTCCTTCCGGCACCGATGTGATGCCATCCTACACATTACCGACTGAGTCAGTGGTCGTGTCTAGTGGTTCTGCTCGTTTTGTTCAAGCTGGTAATGGTGGCAAATGGACTTCCAACGCTACTGACAGAAGCCCTGTAATCGATCTCAGTTTTGCATCTGTGCCTGATGGAGAAATATTCTTGTTGACCCTTTCACTAGAACAGCCCATAAATGTGGAGAAATCCACAGTGCTTGTTTCCATCAACAATCAAAATTCTGAAGAGATTTCTGCTCAAAATGTGCAGGTACGTTAAAGCTGTTCATATATCTCGTAGGTGTTTCTGCACATAATCTAGCATCGAATCTCACCAGAGCTGACAATGTATGCTTTCCTCCATGGAGAACAGCATTGTTTGTGCTGTCAACTCGATTGAAGATGCAGAAAGAAGCGCTTGAGGAATGCATTTGCAGTTTGACAAGTTATGCTTTGGTCGCTTCCTTCCCTGTTTTAATTTTGATGCATTTTATGAGTTATTTCTCACTCATAGCTAAAAAGATATTTTTGTGTATTTGTTTAATATTAGTGTAAACTGGATTGCTGCTAGTTTTCGTAAAGTACTAAATGACAAGCGTGACCATGAAGTTGTTGCTGAGACACAGTTGATTACTTGTACATGGCTATTGACAATGTAATGGTGTGGCTGGGAAGTACAATGATTTGTTCACTTTGTAGCCGAGTCTAATCACATTTTCTGTCGATCGTTTGGTTTCCAATGTAAGAGTCAATCTGGTGCCCTCAGATGAAAATGAACCCATACAGCTGCAAGTCTCTCTGTTGGCCTGTGTCAAACAAGGTGACTCTTGATTATGCTCATTCTCAAGAAAACGTTTTAGCACAGCACAGTTTTTCGTTTATCGGTTACCAGATTTTGGTTTTTTGTTTAATCGTCAGTGAGCGAATTCGGTAAGTTTTAGGAAACTGAGCAATTATTTAACTTCTGGCATATGACGTTTGTTTATGCTCACGATTATTTTTAGAAAATATCACTACCACCCCGGCTGCCACTACAAGGCAGAGAATCTCTACCACTGGCGTAACGACAACAGAGTTATCGAGCGTGCCATCAACCTCTACAACACCAACTCCCTGCACCAAAATTGAAGGCATGGACGATCCATTGCTTCTGCCTTCCGATCAACTGAAGACAACAGCAAGCGACTCCCCTGTTGATAATCTGCGCCCAGCCGCACCTGCACCTTGGAAGTCGACTCCGGAACTCGATGTTCTACCATCGATTGAAGTTACTCTTTCTGACGATGGGGAACCAACAGAGTTGGATCAAGTTTCATTTCCTTATCTTGATAACGTTGACATTGTGAAAGTTTACACCAAGCAGTCCGTCACTGATCGAGAGGTTGAAGTGAGCTCACTGGACTTGTCTCAATCACCAACTCCTTCACCTATCACTCCTGGCGCTGAAGCAGCCATCGTCACTATTGTTTTTACACCGACCGATCCAGCCGTGCCGATTTCTGTGAAAATTACTATCCATGCCTGCTTGGAGAAACGTGTGACAACAGTCTTTACTACTTCATCTACCACAAGCGCTCCAACCAGCACAGGTTCTGTTCCTCCAACTACAGCTGGAGTCTCTACCAGCACACCTTCCACAGCTTTGACAGAAATCGAAACAACAACAGCTAAAACGTGTCCTTCCGGCACCGATGTGATGCCATCCTACACATTACCGACTGAGTCAGTGGTCGTGTCTAGTGGTTCTGCTCGTTTTGTTCAAGCTGGTAATGGTGGCAAATGGACTTCCAACGCTACTGACAGAAGCCCTGTAATCGATCTCAGTTTTGCATCTGTGCCTGAAGGAGAAATGTTCTTGTTGACCCTTTCACTAGAACAGCCCATAAATGTGGAGAAATCCACAGTGCTTGTTTCCATCAACAATCAAAATTCTGAAGAGATTTCTGCTCAAAATGTGCAGGTACGTTAAAGCTGTTCATATATCTCGTAGGTGTTTCTGCACATAATCTAGCATCGAATCTCACCAGAGCTGACAATGTATGCTTTCCTCCATGGAGAACAGCATTGTTTGTGCTGTCAACTCGATTGAAGATGCAGAAAGAAGCGCTTGAGGCATGCATTTGCCGTTTGACAAGTTATGCTTTGGTCGCTTCCTTCCCTGTTTTAATTTTGATGCATTTTATGAGTTATTTCTCACTCATAACTAAAGAGATATTTTTGTGTATTTGTTTAATATTAGTGTAAACTGGATTGCTGCTAGTTTTCGTAAAGTACTAAATGAC
Organism: Cryptosula pallasiana; assembly: GCA_945261195.1. Classification (NCBI taxonomy): domain Eukaryota; kingdom Metazoa; phylum Bryozoa; class Gymnolaemata; order Cheilostomatida; family Cryptosulidae; genus Cryptosula; species Cryptosula pallasiana. The sequence continues at coordinate 19,159,594 of OX183139.1, forward strand.
AAGCGTGACCATGAAGTTGTTGCTGAGACACAGTTGATTACTTGTACATGGCTATTGACAATGTAATGGTGTGGCTGGGAAGTACAATGATTTGTTCACTTTGTAGCCGAGTCTAATCACATTTTCTGTCGATCGTTTGGTTTCCAATGTAAGAGTCAATCTGGTGCCCTCTGATGAAAATGAACCCATACAGCTGCAAGTCTCTCTGTTGGCCTGTGTCAAACAAGGTGACTCTTGATTATGCTCATTCTCAAGAAAACGTTTTAGCACAGCACAGTTTTTCGTTTATCGGTTACCAGATTTTGGTTTTTTGTTTAATCATCAGTGAGCGAGTTCGGTAAATTTTAGGAAACTGAGCAATTATTTAACTTCTGGCATATGACGTTTGTTTATGCTCACGATTATTTTTAGAAAATATCACTACCACCCCGGCTGCCACTACAAGGCAGAGAATCTCTACCACTGGCGTAACGACAACAGAGTTATCGAGCGTGCCATCAACCTCTACAACACCAACTCCCTGCACCAAAATTGAAGGCATGGACGATCCTTTGCTTCTGCCTTCCGATCGACTGAAGACAACAGCCAGCGACTCCCCTGTTGATAATCTGCGCCCAGCCGCACCTGCACCTTGGAAGTCGACTCCGGAACTTGATGTTCTACCATCGATTGAAGTTACTCTTTCTGACGATGGGGAACCAACAGAGTTGGATAAAGTTTCATTTCCTTATCTTGATAACGTTGACATTGTGAAAGTTTACACCAAGCAGTCCGTCACTGATCAAGAGGTTGAAGTGAGCTCACTGGACTTGTCTCAATCACCAACTCCTTCACCTATCACTCCTGGCACTGAAGCAGCCATCGTCACTATTGTTTTTACACCGACCGATCCAGCCGTGCCGATTTCTGTGAAAATTACTATCCATGCCTGCTTGGAAAAACGTGTGACAACAGTCTTTACTACTTCATCTACCACAAGCGCTCCAACCAGCACAGGTTCTGTTCCTCCAACTACAGCTGGAGTCTCTACCAGCACACCTTCCACAACTTTGACAGAAATCGAAACAACAACAGCTAAAACGTGTCCTTCCGGCACCGATGTGATGCCATCCTACACATTACCGACTGAGTCAGTGATCGTGTCTAGTGGTTCTGCTCGTTTTGTTCAAGCTGGTAATGGTGGCAAATGGACTTCCAACGCTACTGACAGAAGCCCTGTAATCGATCTCAGTTTTGCATCTGTGCCTGATGGAGAAATGTTCTTGTTGACCCTTTCACTAGAACAGCCCATAAATGTGGAGAAATCCACAGTGCTTGTTTCCATCAACAATCAAAATTCTGAAGAGATTTCTGCTCAAAATGTGCAGGTACGTTAAAGCTGTTCATATATCTGGTAGGTGTTTCTGCACATAATCTAGCATCGAATCTCACCAGAGCTGACAATGTATGCTTTCCTCCATGGAGAACAGCATTGTTTGTGCTGTCAACTCGATTGAAGATGCAGAAAGAAGCGCTTGAGGCATGCATTTGCCGGTTGACAAGTTATGCTTTGGTCGCTTCCTTCCCTGTTTTAATTTTGATGCATTTTATGAGTTATTTCTCACTCATAACTAAAAAGATATTTTTGTGTATTTGTTTAATATTAGTGTAAACTGGATTGCTGCTAGTTTTCGTAAAGTACTAAATGACAAGCGTGACCATGAAGTTGTTGCTGAGACGCAGTTGATTACTTGTACATGGCTATTGACAATGTAATGGTGTGGCTGGGAAGTACAATGATTTGTTCACTTTGTAGCCGAGTCTAATCACATTTTCTGTCGATCGTTTGGTTTCCAATGTAAGAGTCAATCTGGTGCCCTCTGATGAAAATGAACCCATACAGCTGCAAGTCTCTCTGTTGGCCTGTGTCAAACAAGGTGACTCTTGATTATGCTCATTCTCAAGAAAACGTTTTAGCACAGCACAGTTTTTCGTTTATCGGTTACCAGATTTTGGTTTTTTGTTTAATCATCAGTGAGCGAGTTCGGTAAATTTTAGGAAACTGAGCAATTATTTAACTTCTGGCATATGACGTTTGTTTATGCTCACGATTATTTTTAGAAAATATCACTACCACCCCGGCTGCCACTACAAGGCAGAGAATCTCTACCACTGGCGTAACGACAACAGAGTTATCGAGCGTGCCATCAACCTCTACAACACCAACTCCCTGCACCAAAATTGAAGGCATGGACGATCCTTTGCTTCTGCCTTCCGATCGACTGAAGACAACAGCCAGCGACTCCCCTGTTGATAATCTGCGCCCAGCCGCACCTGCACCTTGGAAGTCGACTCCGGAACTTGATGTTCTACCATCGATTGAAGTTACTCTTTCTGACGATGGGGAACCAACAGAGTTGGATAAAGTTTCATTTCCTTATCTTGATAACGTTGACATTGTGAAAGTTTACACCAAGCAGTCCGTCACTGATCAAGAGGTTGAAGTGAGCTCACTGGACTTGTCTCAATCACCAACTCCTTCACCTATCACTCCTGGCACTGAAGCAGCCATCGTCACTATTGTTTTTACACCGACCGATCCAGCCGTGCCGATTTCTGTGAAAATTACTATCCATGCCTGCTTGGAAAAACGTGTGACAACAGTCTTTACTACTTCATCTACCACAAGCGCTCCAACCAGCACAGGTTCTGTTCCTCCAACTACAGCTGGAGTCTCTACCAGCACACCTTCCACAACTTTGACAGAAATCGAAACAACAACAGCTAAAACGTGTCCTTCCGGCACCGATGTGATGCCATCCTACACATTACCGACTGAGTCAGTGATCGTGTCTAGTGGTTCTGCTCGTTTTGTTCAAGCTGGTAATGGTGGCAAATGGACTTCCAACGCTACTGACAGAAGCCCTGTAATCGATCTCAGTTTTGCATCTGTGCCTGATGGAGAAATGTTCTTGTTGACCCTTTCACTAGAACAGCCCATAAATGTGGAGAAATCCACAGTGCTTGTTTCCATCAACAATCAAAATTCTGAAGAGATTTCTGCTCAAAATGTGCAGGTACGTTAAAGCTGTTCATATATCTGGTAGGTGTTTCTGCACATAATCTAGCATCGAATCTCACCAGAGCTGACAATGTATGCTTTCCTCCATGGAGAACAGCATTGTTTGTGCTGTCAACTCGATTGAAGATGCAGAAAGAAGCGCTTGAGGCATGCATTTGCCGGTTGACAAGTTATGCTTTGGTCGCTTCCTTCCCTGTTTTAATTTTGATGAATTTTATGAGTTATTTCTCACTCATAACTAAAAAGATATTTTTGTGTATTTGTTTAATATTAGTGTAAACTGGATTGCTGCTAGTTTTCGTGAATTACTAAATGACAAGCGTGACCATAAAGTTGTTGCTGAGATACAGTTGATTACTTGTACATGGCTATTGACAATGTAATGGTGTGGCTGGGAAGTACAATGATTTGTTCACTTTGTAGCCGAGTCTAATCACATTTTCTATCGATCGTTTGGTTTCCAATGTGAGAGTCAATCTGGTGCCCTCTGATGAAAATGAACCCATACAGCTGCAAGTCTCTCTGTTGGCCTGTGTCAAACAAGGTGACTATTGATTATGCTCATTTTCAAGAAAACGTTTTAGCACAGCACAGTTTTTCGTTTATCGGTTACCAGATTTTGGTTTTTTGTTTAATCGTCAGTGAGCGAGTTCGGTAAGTTTTAGGAAACTGAGCAATTATTTAACTTCTGGCATATGACGTTTGTTTATGCTCACGATTATTTTTAGAAAATATCACTACCACCCCGGCTGCCACTACAAGGCAGAGAGTCTCTACCACTGGCGTAACGACAACAGAGTTATCGAGCGTGCCATCAACCTCTACAACACCAACTCCCTGCACCAAAATTGAAGGCATGGACGATCCATTGCTTCTGCCTTCCGATCAACTGAAGACAACAGCAAGCGACTCCCCTGTTGATAATCTGCGCCCAGCCGCACCTGCACCTTGGAAGTCGACTCCGGAACTTGATGTTCTACCATCGATTGAAGTTACTCTTTCTGACGATGGGGAACCAACAGAGTTGGATAAAGTTTCATTTCCTTATCTTGATAACGTTGACATTGTGAAAGTTTACACCAAGCAGTCCGTCACTGATCGAGAGGTTGAAGTGAGCTCACTGGACTTGTCTCAATCACCAACTCCTTCACCTATCACTCCTGGCACTGAAGCAGCCATCGTCACTATTGTTTTTACACCGACCGATCCAGCCGTGCCGATTTCTGTGAAAATTACTATCCATGCCTGCTTGGAAAAACGTGTGACAACAGTCTTTACTACTTCATCTACCACAAGCGCTCCAACCAGCACAGGTTCTGTTCCTCCAACTACAGCTGGAGTCTCTACCAGCACACCTTCCACAACTTTGACAGAAATCGAAACAACAACAGCTAAAACGTGTCCTTCCGGCACCGATGTGATGCCATCCTACACATTACCGACTGAGTCAGTGATCGTGTCTAGTGGTTCTGCTCGTTTTGTTCAAGCTGGTAATGGTGGCAAATGGACTTCCAACGCTACTGACAGAAGCCCTGTAATCGATCTCAGTTTTGCATCTGTGCCTGATGGAGAAATGTTCTTGTTGACCCTTTCACTAGAACAGCCCATAAATGTGGAGAAATCCACAGTGCTTGTTTCCATCAACAATCAAAATTCTGAAGAGATTTCTGCTCAAAATGTGCAGGTACGTTAAAGCTGTTCATATATCTGGTAGGTGTTTCTGCACATAATCTAGCATCGAATCTCACCAGAGCTGACAATGTATGCTTTCCTCCATGGAGAACAGCATTGTTTGTGCTGTCAACTCGATTGAAGATGCAGAAAGAAGCGCTTGAGGCATGCATTTGCCGGTTGACAAGTTATGCTTTGGTCGCTTCCTTCCCTGTTTTAATTTTGATGCATTTTATGAGTTATTTCTCACTCATAACTAAAAAGATATTTTTGTGTATTTGTTTAATATTAGTGTAAACTGGATTGCTGCTAGTTTTCGTGAATTACTAAATGACAAGCGTGACCATAAAGTTGTTGCTGAGATACAGTTGATTACTTGTACATGGCTATTGACAATGTAATGGTGTGGCTGGGAAGTACAATGATTTGTTCACTTTGTAGCCGAGTCTAATCACATTTTCTATCGATCGTTTGGTTTCCAATGTGAGAGTCAATCTGGTGCCCTCTGATGAAAATGAACCCATACAGCTGCAAGTCTCTCTGTTGGCCTGTGTCAAACAAGGTGACTATTGATTATGCTCATTTTCAAGAAAACGTTTTAGCACAGCACAGTTTTTCGTTTATCGGTTACCAGATTTTGGTTTTTTGTTTAATCGTCAGTGAGCGAGTTCGGTAAGTTTTAGGAAACTGAGCAATTATTTAACTTCTGGCATATGACGTTTGTTTATGCTCACGATTATTTTTAGAAAATATCACTACCACCCCGGCTGCCACTACAAGGCAGAGAGTCTCTACCACTGGCGTAACGACAACAGAGTTATCGAGCGTGCCATCAACCTCTACAACACCAACTCCCTGCACCAAAATTGAAGGCATGGACGATCCATTGCTTCTGCCTTCCGATCAACTGAAGACAACAGCAAGCGACTCCCCTGTTGATAATCTGCGCCCAGCCGCACCTGCACCTTGGAAGTCGACTCCGGAACTTGATGTTCTACCATCGATTGAAGTTACTCTTTCTGACGATGGGGAACCAACAGAGTTGGATCAAGTTTCATTTCCTTATCTTGATAACGTTGACATTGTGAAAGTTTACACCAAGCAGTCCGTCACTGATCGAGAGGTTGAAGTGAGCTCACTGGACTTGTCTCAATCACCAACTCCTTCACCTATCACTCCTGGCACTGAAGCAGCCATCGTCACTATTGTTTTTACACCGACCGATCCAGCCGTGCCGATTTCTGTGAAAATTACTATCCATGCCTGCTTGGAAAAACGTGTGACAACAGTCTTTACTACTTCATCTACCACAAGCGCTCCAACCAGCACAGGTTCTGTTCCTCCAACTACAGCTGGAGTCTCTACCAGCACACCTTCCACAACTTTGACAGAAATCGAAACAACAACAGCTAAAACGTGTCCTTCCGGCACCGATGTGATGCCATCCTACACATTACCGACTGAGTCAGTGGTCGTGTCTAGTGGTTCTGCTCGTTTTGTTCAAGCTGGTAATGGTGGCAAATGGACTTCCAACGCTACTGACAGAAGCCCTGTGATCGATCTCAGTTTTGCATCTGTGCCTGATGGAGAAATGTTCTTGTTGACCCTTTCACTAGAACAGCCCATAAATGTGGAGAAATCCACAGTGCTTGTTTCCATCAACAATCAAAATTCTGAAGAGATTTCTGCTCAAAATGTGCAGGTACGTTAAAGCTGTTCATATATCTCGTAGGTGTTTCTGCACATAATCTAGCATCGAATCTCACCAGAGCTGACAATGTACGCTTTCCTCCATGGAGAACAGCATTGTTTGTGCTGTGAACTCGATTGAAGATGCAGAAAGAAGCGCTTGAGGCATGCATTTGCCGGTTGACAAGTTTTGCTTTGGTCGCTTCCTTCCCTGTTTTAATTTTGATGCATTTTATGAGTTATTTCTCACTCATAATTAAAAAGATATTTTTGTGTATTTGTTTAATATTAGTGTAAACTGGATTGCTGCTAGTTTTCGTGAATTACTAAATGACAAGCGTGACCATAAAGTTGTTGCTGAGATACAGTTGATTACTTGTACATGGCTATTGACAATGTAATGGTGTGGCTGGGAAGTACAATGATTTGTTCACTTTGTAGCCGAGTCTAATCACATTTTCTATCGATCGTTTGGTTTCCAATGTGAGAGTCAATCTGGTGCCCTCTGATGAAAATGAACCCATACAGCTGCAAGTCTCTCTGTTGGCCTGTGTCAAACAAGGTGACTATTGATTATGCTCATTTTCAAGAAAACGTTTTAGCACAGCACAGTTTTTCGTTTATCGGTTACCAGATTTTGGTTTTTTGTTTAATCGTCAGTGAGCGAGTTCGGTAAGTTTTAGGAAACTGAGCAATTATTTAACTTCTGGCATATGACGTTTGTTTATGCTCACGATTATTTTTAGAAAATATCACTACCACCCCGGCTGCCACTACAAGGCAGAGAGTCTCTACCACTGGCGTAACGACAACAGAGTTATCGAGCGTGCCATCAACCTCTACAACACCAACTCCCTGCACCAAAATTGAAGGCATGGACGATCCATTGCTTCTGCCTTCCGATCAACTGAAGACAACAGCAAGCGACTCCCCTGTTGATAATCTGCGCCCAGCCGCACCTGCACCTTGGAAGTCGACTCCGGAACTTGATGTTCTACCATCGATTGAAGTTACTCTTTCTGACGATGGGGAACCAACAGAGTTGGATCAAGTTTCATTTCCTTATCTTGATAACGTTGACATTGTGAAAGTTTACACCAAGCAGTCCGTCACTGATCGAGAGGTTGAAGTGAGCTCACTGGACTTGTCTCAATCACCAACTCCTTCACCTATCACTCCTGGCACTGAAGCAGCCATCGTCACTATTGTTTTTACACCGACCGATCCAGCCGTGCCGATTTCTGTGAAAATTACTATATATGCCTGCTTGGAAAAACGTGTGACAACAGTCTTTACTACTTCATCTACCACAAGCGCTCCAACCAGCACAGGTTCTGTTCCTCCAACTACAGCTGGAGTCTCTACCAGCACACCTTCCACAACTTTGACAGAAATCGAAACAACAACAGCTAAAACGTGTCCTTCCGGCACCGATGTGATGCCATCCTACACATTACCGACTGAGTCAGTGGTCGTGTCTAGTGGTTCTGCTCGTTTTGTTCAAGCTGGTAATGGTGGCAAATGGACTTCCAACGCTACTGACAGAAGCCCTGTAATCGATCTCAGTTTTGCATCTGTGCCTGATGGAGAAATGTTCTTGTTGACCCTTTCACTAGAACAGCCCATAAATGTGGAGAAATCCACAGTGCTTGTTTCCATCAACAATCAAAATTCTGAAGAGATTTCTGCTCAAAATGTGCAGGTACGTTAAAGCTGTTCATATATCTCGTAGGTGTTTCTGCACATAATCTAGCATCGAATCTCACCAGAGCTGATAATGTATGCTTTCCTCCATGGAGAACAGCATTGTTCGTGCCGTCAACTCGATTGAAGATGCAGAAAGAAGCGCTTGAGGCATGCATTTGCCGTTTGACAAGTTATGCTTTGGTCGCTTCCTTCCCTGTTTTAATTTTGATGCATTTTATGAGTTATTTCTCACTCATAACTAAAAAGATATTTTTGTGTATTTGTTTAATATTAGTGTAAACTGGATTGCTGCTAGTTTTCGTAAATTACTAAATGACAAGCGTGACCATGAAGTTGTTGCTGAGACACAGTTGATTACTTGTACATGGCTATTGACAATGTAATGGTGTGGCTGGGAAGTACAATGATTTGTTCACTTTGTAGCCGAGTCTAATCACATTTTCTGTCGATCGTTTGGTTTCCAATGTAAGAGTCAATCTGGTGCCCTCTGATGAAAATGAACCCATACAGCTACAAGTCTCTCTGTTGGCCTGTGTCAAACAAGGTGACTCTTGATTATGCTCATTCTCAAGAAAACGTTTTAGCACAGCACAGTTTTTCGTTTATCGGTTACCAGATTTTGGTTTTTTGTTTAATCGTCAGTGAGCGAGTTCGGTAAGTTTTAGGAAACTGAGCAATTATTTAACTTCTGGCATATGACGTTTGTTTATGCTCACGCCTATTTTTAGAAAATATCACTACCACCCCGGCTGCCACAACAAGCCAGAGAATCTCTACCACTGGCGTAACGACAACAGAGTTCTCGAGAGTGCCGTCAACCTCTACAACACCAACTCCTTGCACCAAAGTTGATGGCATGAACGATCCATTGCTTCTGCCTTCCGATCGATTGAATGCAACACCAAGCGGTTCACTTGTTGATGATTTGCGCGCTGGACCGTCCCGACCTTGGCAAAATTTTCCTCGTTCTGCTCTTCAATTTTCTATCAATGTTAGGCTTTCAGATAATGGCGAGCCCGTTGAGCTTGCTTCAGTAACTTTTCCTGTTCTGGAAAATGTTGGTAATATTGATTTTTTCATCCGCCCTGAATTAGGAGATTCTGATGAGTTTATTGACACTTTGGATAATTTTCCTACATCCAATGCCTCATTCACACTACTTCCTGGGACAAATGCAGCGGTGGTTCATCTCCTTTTCACACCAAGTGATATTTCCAGGCCCATTGGTGTTAAACTTAGTATTTTCGCTTGCTTTGAAAGGCGTATTACAACTATTCCAGCCAGCGCCTCTCCTTCTACGACCAGTGTTATTTCACCTGTGTCAAGTACTGCACCCTCCTCAGCTACCACTCCTACCACCACCTCCACCACTGTTTTGCTCACCTCTACTGTGAGCACACACGCTTGTGTTGTTCGCGATGGTAAGTTTTATTTGATTTTCTTCTCAGTTTTACATCTGCCACCTTATTTTCAGTCTCATTTTCCATTCATCTTTTTTTTTCTTTTTCAAGTCTTTGTTTTGCTCCATTCCACATTCTTTGTTGTTTCTTTTGTTTTAATTCAACAATTTTTGTTCGCAGGTCTACGAGCTAATGCAATAATTGCCAATGACATCAAAGTTGAAGACGGTAACCCTAATAATTTACGAATGGATGATTCTCCTGCTTGGGTTGCTAGCAATATGAGCATTCCTCAGACAATCATACTTCCTTTGGGACCTCTGCCGGTACACATCGATCAGTTACGTGTTTCTCAGGCTGGCAATATAGATTCAGTTTTGGTCACTTCTAATGGCTTTAGATCCTTGGTGAGTTTGTTGGCAGCTATTGGTTTTTTTTTTCGTTTTTTACTCTTTTATTTTAGAAAATAAGTGTTATATAAGTTTAGTCATTTTCTTTTTGTTTTGTTGTTCGACTTTCACACATTGCTTACACTTTTCCATTAGTCCTGCTATTCAAACTTCTTTTTTTTTTGTCAGGGCAAATTGTGTTTGTTAGTTATTGGTTTTTATTTCTTTTTGTCTGTTTCATAGTTTTTTGCTAGCCTCCTATTCCACTTTATCTCATCATTTTGTTCCTTCACCAGGATATGGTAGGAAAGTCCAGTGGTTCGCTCAACCTTGATGATGATTTTCAAGACAGGCTAGTTCTCAAAGTGAACCCGCACATATTGCAACAGCCTGTATCCATGAAAGTTGCTGTTCTGGGTTGCTTTGAACCACATAATGTTACTACTGTGATCTTTTCTACCACAACCACACCTAAAGGTAACTGCTTTCAATTCACCTCTCAGCGTCAACTTTTATCCTTCTATAAGCAGTTTCGGCTGGTACATTTTTCAATTGTGAACTTCGAGTTTTTTTGGGTTTTCATTTTTTCTTAACGTTAGCGATTCAGACATTCATGTTGCGCTTTCAGTGGTACTTGAACACGAGCCAGTTTCCTAGGAAAAATTATACCGTTTACCTGACATTCACTTTCTGAAGCAAAAGATTTGTCGCATAAACTAGTTTTATTTTTGGGCTCCCTGCACACGAGGCTTTCGTCAGAATCTTCAGACTTAACTACACACTCTTTCAAATCTTCAATACAAACTTACTTAGTCTGGTAGTGAAAAAACTCACGCCAAGGACTGGTCTATTTTGGTGTTTCATGTATATGACAGTTCAAAACCCTAATGTAAAAGATAACTCAGAAATAACGGCAAAAGTTGGACAATGTTAAAGCTCACTGCATTGCGCTCGGATTCGGTGGCATTAAATTATCTAACACACATAATGTAATGCCTTTAAAACCGAATGCACCACAGTGAAAAGCTTTTGAAGCAGAAGGGGAGAATAGAAAGGAAACAGGTCTGGTGCTACCAAAACCTTTTCGAGTTAAAAATACTTTTTAGTATGTTTTTTGAGTGTTCCAGCTTCAAATCTGAGAATGTCTCTTATGTGTGGACCACATCTGTCGTATGTCTTGATTTTTCAGAGTCTTACATGATTATCAAGAATTTTTGTATTTTGACCACACAATGAATACAATTGCCAGTGTAAAACTGGCAGTCCGAAAACCCTTGCTGGGGCATATTTCGAAAACTATACAAGCAAACTAGAAAAAATTTGTGCCAGTGTAATCAATTCGGCGAGCCGAATTCGATGGTGTATTCAAATTGTCTGTACAACCAACGGTTGAGAATTTTTGTATTTTGACTACACGATGAATGGGTTGCCAGTGTAACACTGACAGTGTGAAACTGCTTGCTGCGGCATAACTCGAAAACTCCTGAAATTTGAGTTTCTCCTTAAAACCTCCCGCTAACCTTACTAGTACTTTTCTATTGAGCAAAGAGTAAACTTTCAGATGACTCAAGGTGGACAATGTTTTCACATTAACCTTCTAAACAAAACTTTAGTTTGTTCGACATGGTATTTTTTTTCTGCATAGTAGATTTAAGTTGCATTTACTTCAGCAGTAACGGTTGGCTAATGAACTAGTAAACAAACTAAATTGTTGACTTCGGGTTTACACAATATGGTGGCTCAGAAAGTTTTATCTTTGGTGTTTTTTAAACGTGTGAATGTTTTTTAAAGGCTTTTGAAAGAGTACAGGTTTTTGTAAATCTTCTGAATGCTTTGTGAAATTGTTTATACGCTTTGAAAATCTGAACCGATTTGCCGGTTTGTTCTTTTGATTATATATCGCCAGCGTCTCCAGCGCATTATCGATTGATAATGTTTTTGCTAAACCGAACAGTTAAATCTCATTGGAATAAATCAAAAATTGTTTTCATTTAATAGAGATTATTGGCTTAATATTATTTTAAATAATATTTAAAACTTAATTATGTTTGTGAAAAATTAATTTTAGAGATCATATTTAACAATTGTTTATATAGTTAAATAATTTGTTCCATGTCTATTGGTATTGATCTACATCTGTGTTGGTAAAGTTGCATGAAGGCTATAAAGAAAATGATGGCGATCAATTTTTGTCGGAAACCCACATCTTTTGCAAACCTTTCAAACTGTTTCAAAATAGATTAGATTATTTTAAAGCAGTTCAGACTATTTCAAAATAGTTCATGCAATTTGTAAGTAGTTCATACTCTCTCTAAATCGTCCATACGGTTTGCAACTTTGTAAACCATTTGAATCATTTCTATACCATCTGGATGGTTTGCAAAAAAGTTCTACGCGTTACAAAATGCACGATTGTTAGACAGGAAAGACAGTTTTATAGCAACTGCTGAGGCCGACAATTTATTTATTACAATCAACAAGCTCGTTTTAAAAATATAGTTTTTTAGGCTGTTCTACTACAATTATCAAACCATTTTCAACGTAGAAGATGCTTTTTAAACCCTCCAGACTATTTCAAAAACATTCATACGCATCGAAAGCGAAAGCGTTTAATGTTATGAGCCACCATAACACAATCACCCTATTTCTCTATGCCCTCAAACCCAGTGGTTACCATCTGAAGCAACAATTTCAATATATCTCCCTTTTTTCTCAAGCCAACATTGCAGGTATGTTGTGGACTATAATCCTTGTAGAAACTACAACTGTATAACATACAATGCATAACCAATCACCAACACCCAGACTGCAAGAGAATAAAAAAAATCTTATTATTTATTCAAATTTCTGATTATTTTTATTAATTATTATTATAGCAAGAGTTGAGTTGTTGATGTTTTAAAAATAATAATCTATCAATCAAATGGGTAAAAATAATACAAAAACACAAAAAATACATACACAAAGAAATTGAAATTACATGGCATTTTTTTGCAACATCAATGATCACCATATAACTACATATATAACTAACTCAGTAACTGTTACTTATTCCTTGCTATTATATTTATAATTAAGCCACATTTTGGGGTAAAAAACAAGATAGGTCACAATCAAAAAAATGATATATATATAATCATTGATAATAATAATAAATAATACTATAATAATAATAATAATTACTATTATTGTACAGGAATTTACCGTCAGGAGTGGTAGCGACCACCTGTACAACGGCCCACAGTAATAAGTAAACACAACAGTGCAGTGTACGCCTATCTATCTCGCCTTCCACCTATCCCGAGAAGTAGGGGTAGTAGGTCGACCTAGCCGTTCGAATAACCGTTCCAGTATCACTTGCCCGTAGGTCAAGTGCAGTGTGAGTCGAGATCGACTGACCACTTTCTACTGACTGTTTATCCTAGTTGCTAGTCGACTGATTCAGTGCAATGCTCCTGTCCACTTTGTTTGTGCAAATGCTGAACTTCTCAAGTTCTTTCACCAGCGCAATCAGTGCAAGCTTACTTGTGTTGTTTCTGCTAAGCTACCTGTACTTTAGCATAAGTGCGCTTATGCTATCAGACCAAACAAGCAAGTGAGAGTGTAGGCAGTAACTCTGATTTATTTAGTACAATACACGACTATTTATACACACAAAGTTATGTAACATTGACTGACAATCTGTGAACAAAGGCAGGCCACGCCTGATACAAGTAATTGGTTAAGTAGTAGCAAATAGAACCTTTAGGAATAGAAACAGGTGTGGCTTGGCAGCACGGTTGGCTGCCCAAGCACATGTATGAAAATAATGGGTTTGTGCAAATAATAATAACATATATACAAGTAGGTGCAAATACAGACTAGTGAATAAATACAGACAGTTCGGCAAGGTGAATAATAGGTAAGCATATATAGTTCGGTATTGTTACTGCAGTTCGGCAGTTTACTAGTGTTAATGAGGTCGACCGATCGTTGGGTCGCTGGGCATTTCCTCCACATTATTATTAATAATAATAAATAATAATAATTATTATTATCTATCAAACAACAACTTGATAATAATAATAATTGGAATATTATAGTAGTAGTACTAACTAACTGTTGTTACTAACTAACAACTACTTATAAAAAAAACTTTCAGATAATTAAATAGTTACAGTAGTAGTCTAAGTAAGTCAGTGAACTACAAATTAAATGAAAAATTCATATGTATAATTATATATATAATAAATATATATGTCACAAACAAACAACGATTCTGATTTGTATTGTATTTATGGCTAATAAATAAATAATATCATTATTATAATAATTATATTTATTATTACTGTAGTAAAAATCCCCACTGCATCATCTTTGAGAGCGTCACTATCACAGTGAGCCATGTATGATTGGTAACAAACAGGAATTGTATTAAAAAATAATTAAAAAAAAAATTATAATAATAATATATATAATACTGTATTATATAATACAGTATTATATATATTATTATTATAATTTTTTTTTAATTATTTTTTAATACAATTCCTGTTTGTTACCAATCATACATGGCTCACTGTGGTCACTATTGCTTCAACGATTACATATAATCAACGATTATATATATAATCGTTGATATAATCGTTGATTGCCTGCACCTACTAAGGCCTTGACCCTCAAAAACAATCTAAGTTTTAGTAAATAGGCACGGGCGGCTGGGGATTTCTTTGATTATCAATGCTTGTTGGGACACAGTCGTCTACCCACAGTTACGCGAATCATGCAGCTTATATAAAAGTGAATTTGAGGTCCTAAATAAAGGGGCGGAGCGTATTTTTTATATAAGCTATAATAGAGAAATTTTGTAGAGCCTACTAAAAATTTATCTGGAGAAACTGGCATGGCTTTTCAGTTTTCAGTGATTACAAAATATTCAAGAAAACCTCTAAAGCTACAAAAGCATACAAATTTTAAGTTTCTATCTTCAGCCTAAGAAAGACAATTAGATCGAAGTGTCAATTTTTCATAAAACTTCCCATTTTTGATGAAAAAGATCTCTGTAAATTGAAATCACTTTGTTGAAAAATTTCATAAGCAACAAATTCTCCATTGAAATACCACACCAAAGATCTTGCTTGCTAGTAACAGGGAATAATTTTTCAAAATAATAGGACAGCCAAACACCCATTATTCATATTGTTCATGATCAAAATGAATGGCAATTAGACCTGTTCAAAGTAGCTAATTTTCTGTATTAGCTACCAAAAGTTATATAATTGGCTATTGGGTGTGTTAAATAGGCTCTTCAGCACATATTTTTGTAAAAGAGTGCAAGATATGACAGGTATTTGTATGGTAAAACAATGGTGGCTCATAACGTTAGACGGTTTCATTTTCAAAGCGTATGAACGGATTTGAAATAGTCCAGACGGTTTGCAAAGCGTATTTTACATTGAAAATAATTGGGTAATTGTAGTAAAATAGCCCAAGACACTATGTTTTAAAACGGGCTTGTTGGTTTTAATAAATTAATCGTCGGCCTCAGCAGTTGCGGGATTCGTGCTATAAACCTGTATTTCCTGTCTAAAAATCGTAAATTCTGCAAACCGTTTAGTTGTCTTGCAAATAATTCAGACGGTTTAGAAATGATTCAGATGATTTAGAAAATTACAAACCGTATGGACGCTTTAGAAAGAGTATGAACTATTTACAAACCGTATGAATTATTTTGAAATAGTCTGAACTGTTTTAAAATAGTCAAAACTATTTTGAAATAGTTGGAAAATTTTGCAAAGCACATGGCTTTCGAACCAGAAGCGATCATCATCGTTTTATTTATTGCCTCTATGCAACGTTATCAACATAGACATAGATCAAAAGGCATAGAGCAAATTAATTAATTGTATAAAATTGTTGTTGACTATAATCTCTTAAATTTAATTTTAAATTTATAATTAGATTGAGTTTATTATTTAAAATAATTTAAATCAAATATTATTTATTGAAGAAAAACATTTTTTTTTTTATTTATTTACAGAAAATTCAACTGTTCGGTGTTTAGTAAAAACATTATCAACCATAAATAAACTGTAGATCTATAATCAATAGAGCGAACCAGCAGATCGGCTCGTGTTTTCAAAGCCCACGAGCGATTTCACAAAGCGTTCAGAAGTTTTGTAAAAGTTCAGATTATTTCGAATTCGTTTGAACGGTTTGGAAAGCGTTCAGACGTTTTAAAATGCAAAACACAAAATGTTCTGAGCCACCATATAAAACCATGTTTTTTTTATACCACATCAACAATTTTTAACGGTAAGTTATATGATTGGCAGTAATTGCTAGGACCTCGTTTCCTTGGTAACCACTTTCGTTCGCGTAACTGTGGGTAGGCGACTGTGGTTGGGATTGTCTGATCGATCTAAAAACCGGAAATCCACAGCCGCCCGTGTAATAGGTGATTACATCAGAGCGCAGCCTATGTTTTTGCTTTTCCGGTAATAAAACAGTTTGCTGTTTTTCCCTATTAGCAGTCGTCAGCCAATCAGTTTTGTATAAATTTCATTATCCAGCCAATGATATCAATCGAACAACTGCACACTCTTTCTAGCTACTATTATACTGACTAATTAATCATGCTATGGTGTAGGACCCTATTTTTATTTGAAAGTGGAAATAATTTGTAAGCAGATGAAGAACCTAACACCTGCTTTCAACCCACCTGACCCTTAATTATGGTCAATTATGGACACACTACTCAATGCAACTAGAAACTAATGCTTAATGTACATATATAGCAATCGATGTGCTAGCGATTTTCCTTAGTGATACGGGAAATCCCTCCCCCAAATTGCGCGACTTTTCAGTACTACCCATTCTTAAGCGATTCCGGTCAAACTCACTGTTACAAAGCCTAGCGTGGAACTTGATGTACGATCGTTGAGAGATTGGAGCGGTGCAGATAACGAGACACTGCTGGAAACAAGGCTAAAGCTTTTTGCCTTGTGATTGATTGGTTGGTCAGGAAATCCGCTAGCGATTTTTTGATCTGGATCAAAACCTGGCGATAACTTCAAATAAAATGCTAGCGAAACGATCGCTTGGCGATTTTGCTGAAAACAGAAGTTGTAAAATCACGCAATTGTAAGGAAATCGCTCAGTGATCGCTATATGTACATGCGGGTTGAATCTTCATCGTCACCAATAAACACTAGTCTTCATTCCTTCAGCCTTAACAATTAGATCCCTATTAGAGTGAATCGTCAGTCTTCAGAAAAATATGCGGGGAGCCCTTCTTCCGGAAGTATTTGAGTTGGCTTTATCTTTTTCTTTTTTTAACCAGACAGAACATTAGTTGGTTAACCGTAATCTAGCGTACTTGTCTCATACAAAGTTTCTGGTTTTTTAACTAACAGTTCCAACCAATTTCGTTGTTTTTAAAAATGGTGATTATTGTCATTCTGCAGTAATTATTGTGTACTTCATTGCACATATAGTTTTTCTTTTGGCCACTGGATTTATTTCACAAGTTGTCTTACAATGTATTTTTAATCCCAATTTATTCTTTTATTATATTTTACACGTTTAACTACTCAAACTATCGCCACACATAGCACAGCTTCTACCTCTCATATGCAAAATGAAAAGTCTTTTGGTATAAAGTCAACTTTATTGACCGTTTTTAACTCATCTTTTGGTTCATATTTTTGCATTGGTTAGTCGTCATTTTATAGTAACAGTAATCCATTCTCATTACCTAATATATAATATTTTGTAAATTGTTTTGTTGCGTGTAAAATATTAACACACGCTTGTTTGTTATCTTGGTAGATGTTTGCCAACTTTCTCCAATGATTTCTGGTATTGTCACTGCAAGTGATGCTCTGGTTGGCTACATTGAAAAGGATGGTGTAAGTGGGTTTGACGATGCAACAGATGTTGCTGTACATGCCAATGATGTGGTGGAGCCAGGAGTCGTTGTAACATCTCTGCTCAAATGCGAGGAATGGTAAGTTTATGTAGTTGTTGATCAACCAAAAAGTGTTTGCGATAAAATGTCACAGTCCAAAGTTCAATGGAACAATTAATTATTTCAAGAAATTACGATATAAGGTAATTACAAAGACCATGATACCAAGTAAATAACTACCAGAAACTATGACGCTAAATAATTTATTTAAAGGATTATGACACAGCTAACTAATCATAGCAGATTATTAATACTGAGTTTTCATTATTGAGAAGCTGTGTTAATTATTTCATTCTGATTTATTATTTGTACTCATTTTGAAATACCCACTTCTTTGTTCACAAACCGAATCAGTCCAATCTGACCTGTTTCTTGCTCAGATCATCCAGTTTTACATTTCAGCATTTTCTTTATTTATTTTTTATGCGTTTATTGAGTTGTCAAACCTCGCACTTCAGTAGAATATTCTCAATTTAACATTCAGTTAAATTGAATTCTCAATTTCCCATTTAATATAAATCACGTAATGTTTAGAAAATTTTAGACAGAATCGTTCTTATTCTAAAGATGCATCAATCCTATGTGCACTTCCAGCTAATGTTAAATAGAGTTGCTGACCACACGAGTCGATTAACCATTGCAGCTCCTGTGTTGGCACTTCACTAACATGTACCCCACGTGTACCTTGTGGTGTGTGTAACTGGTCCCCATGGAGCTCTTGTACAAAAACTTGTGGAAGTGGTAAACAAACAAGAAACAAACTGAGTTCTGGACAGCCATGTATAGAGACTGATGAGCTGGAAACACAAGATTGTAACACGGATGATTGTCCAGGTATACTGCTTCTATCCATTGTCTGTTTGGCCACCATCTTGAATATTTAAAAACTTCAACGCGGGACCAAGTCTTTTGATTGTATTGATTGTTTTTGTACTATCCGAACATTGAACTTTTTGTTAACCTTTTTTACTAACAATCCGTGAAGCATTTTTTTAAGATTGTCAATCTCAAAGTTTTGAATACAATCGTATTATTATTATTCATTTTATTATTATTTATATTATTATAGTTGTGTGCCAGTGGAATGATTGGACAAACTGGACCGACTGCTCAGCCCCGTGTGGTAGTGGAGTTCAAAACAGAAGTAGGGAGTTTGAACCAAAAGGTGCCGATTGTGACGGTCCTACAGTCCAGTCTGAAGTCTGTAACGTCAATGTTTGTGAAGGTATGTATCATTACCCTTGTTCTGGGCGGGATAGGAAATGACTACAATTTGTTTTTAAAAAAAAGAACTCTTTGTTGATTTATCAATTTTTACGTCACAAATTATATCGATTGTTTTGCTGCGAAAATACAAATTTAGGAGTTATCTCCAATTTTTTAATATTTTACTGCTTGCAGTGCCGGATAAAGTCTGTCTTTCAATCAAAGTCCTGTAACGTTTACAATAACTATTATTTAACGAAATGAATGCAGTCGGGTTTTGTGTTGTTGTGCAGACGAGACCTGCACAAATGGAATGGTGTATTCGGACTGTTCTACTGAGTGCCCACAAACATGCAAACAGTTGCTCAAAGACTCAGAAGAATGTGTGTGGGAAGGCTGCGAGCCTGGGTGCAGCTGCCCTAAAGGAATGTATATAGACGACAGCGGAGACTGCGTGCAGCAATGTCCTTGTTACACGGATGATGATGTTGTACTGCAAGTTGGTGAGGTGATGTCTTATGAAAACTGTCAAGAATGGTAAGTTGGTTGATGTTTGTGGACTTTGATGGACTTCATAGCATGTTGGTGGACATTGGTGGATGTTGGTAGATGTTGGTTGACATTGGTGGATGTTGATGGACATCAGTGCATGTTGGTGGACATTGGTGGATGTTGGTGGACATCAGTGGATGTTGGTGGACATTGGTAGATGTTGGTGGGCATCAGTGGATGTTGGTGGACATTGGTGGATGTTGGTGGGCATCAGTGGATGTTGGTGGACATTGGTAGATGTTGGTGGGCATCAGTGCATGCTGGTGGACGTTGGTGGATGTTGGTGGACATTGGTGGATGTTAGCAATCATAAGTGTTATTTCTTTGTAAATATGGCAGATTATTAGTGGTTTTCTATTGGTTTAACTTTCAAGTATAGCGAAGTACCTAACCTTCCTCCACTCATTCAGTAAGTCCTTACCTCTTTTCAGTAACATTAAAAAAATAATTTGATTGGATAGCAAAATATTATGCTGGAGACCACTATTTCTTTTACCAACACTCTTTAATGTTTGTACTCGGAAATGGTATCAATATTTGTCGTTGGCTTTTTCGAGGGATATAAGAATATTCTTGAATAAATACATAACAGTTGGTGTGACCCTGTAATTGTCATTTTAAAAATGTCAAAAAATTTTAATTGATTTTTTCAAATATGATCGATGTCACAAGTCTGGTTATGCTGTTACAAATTTTTACTGTAAAATATAATCTCACAAGAGTAAGGTTGCCAAGAAATGTCATCTGATATAAATATTGGATCTTAGAAGCTGTTTGACCTTTAGTTATCATTCAACTGTACAAATATTTCAATGTATACTTTATGTAATGATTATTGTACATTTTGTTATCCGTGTGATGTATATGTATTATATATTTGACCTTGTAGTGAGTGTACCGTGGATGGGTTAAATTGTTACACTAATGACCAAGAATGCACAGGTAAATATTATCCGTGAAAAAATAATATGTCATTTTTCTTCTGTTTATGGTTTATTTCTGTTTGCTAGTTCACTAATATTGATATTGATTGCTGATTGATTGGTGGGACCATTGCTATCTTATCATGGGCCACAGTCTTTGTTGACAAATCATGTTCCCATGAAACATCTCCATCAAACTCCATCAAACATTTGAATTTGTTGCTGGTGGTGCCGCCAAGTACACGCTGATGACAGTAACGTGCATTTTCTGAACTAAATAGATGTTTTCCCAACAGAAAACAACTTCAAATTTGCTAAACTTAATTGTAGTAGTCTTGAATTGTCACTGTTTTTTCTATACAAAATCTAATCAGAAATTTTAAAGATCTAAAAGTGTAAATTATCATTTTATAACATAATTTTTTTTATTGCTATTTTAGATTTGTTAACTTTTATCAAATGGACAATTTTGTAGCAACACAAATCAAGATTATTAATATTTACCGTATTGCGCTATTTGGCTTGCAAGCTAGTTCTAGGGCTAAATGCTTTTGGAAAGGACGATCAAGATTTCAATTGTTTGGAAACTCCTCTTTGCTGAATCGAATCTTTTTTATATTTAGTTAAAGTAGACAACTCCTATAATTGCCGTAGACTTACTCGTAGTTGACCGCTACTACTATTAAACTAGTAGTCCGGTACTAGTATATTTCTATTGTTTGTTTGTCTAGTCGACTGTGAGTACACTGACTGGTCTGAATATGGAGATTGTTCGAGCTCCTGCGGTAATGGTATCTCCATCAGACACAGGTTGGTTTCCTCAATCTCTCCAACTTGTCATCTTTACTCTTAGTTACTTAACTTTCTACCACTTTGTATAAATAGTTATCTCTTGAACCTAAAGTCTATGTAGGTGGGTTTTGTGTTAAACTTATACTGATAGACACATGTCTATTAATGTACAACATTAGTTGTTACTTATTTAACACTAACACGGAAAGTAGAGATTAATTTGTAATGAATGGCAATTCCCAGCTGAGCGACGGTCACCTTTTCTGCACTCAATCACTCTCCAGAAACCCTTTGATATTTAGTACTATAATACATTCAAACAGGAACCTTGGCATCTCCAAATTGTTGGAATGTGAACATCTAGATTGGCTACAAAAGCATTTTGTATTATTTCTTGAGATGCTCTCATTGCCAACCACCCTTTTAATGTTTCCGTTAGCGCCGTGCAAGTGGTACACCACATTTTAAAACAAAAGTATTCCTTCTCCTTAATATTTTTAATGAATTTTGAATGGTTTTAAGCCTTATGTAGCTACACCAAATGTGTCCGTTAATGGTGGGATATACATCAAATGTGTCTGTTAATGGTGGGATATACACCGAAAGTGTCCGTTAATGGTGGGATATACACCGAAAGTGTCCGTTAATGGTGAGATTTACACCGAAAGTGTCCGTTAATGGTGAGATATACAACAAATGTGTCCGTTAATGGTGGGATATACACCGAATGTGTCCGTTAATGGTGGGATATACATCGAATGTGTCCGTTAATGGTGGGATATACACCGAATGTGTCCGTTCTTGTAGGAGCGTTGCTGTTGACTCGGTTGGAGATGGCACACCTTGTGATGATCTTCTCATGGAGGTGAAACAGTGCAGCACTCCCTGTCAGCTTTCTTGTACCATCAACGCTGTTACTTATCCACACCTGGCTGTACTAGAGGACAGAAACTGCCGTATTTGGTAATAACTCTGCTCTCTCTACTAATAACACCTGTCACATGTTGTCTACATGATTTAATGGACTAGCACCTGTTGCATATTGTCACAAACATGCTTTCAGGCTCCAATTTCTGCCCAGCATACGATTTATGTTTTCTCCGTTTACCTCTCATTAGATAGTTTTTGTATTTCTCAGCACGTCGCAAATGAAGCTTTGTATCTGCAGTAGAAATTAGAAAACATGATGTCGTATGAAGAAAGCTGATGATTGTTTTCAAAACGGCAGATATTATTTTTTGTTAATTTTTCTTGTAGCATTTGCCAGAATGGAACCAGGGAATGTCAGGACAAAGAAGATGCTAAAGGTATTTTCTATTTGAGAAGTAAAACATCAAGAGAAGATGTAGTTAATGGTTTTCAAATTTAAAATACCGAAAAGGATTTGTTAACCCAAAGATACTTTTTGTGTTCATTAACGCAGTTCATTACAAAACTTTTTAAATCGATGAAAGGTTAGTACATTGCTGACACTGGCTCTGTACAGCTCGGTAAGGATAGGTATGGCTTGGTAAAGGCATTGTCGACCATGCCAAGTGTCGTACTTTCAAGAGATTCGAGCCTGTTCAGTTAGCTGCAGTTAGCTACAGTTAGCTACAGTTAGCTACAGTTAGCTACAGAAGCAATACCTCTGATACCGCCTAATAGAGTTCTTTGAGTCATTCTGGCGCATTGCACGGTTTGAGTTGAGAATCCAACGTAACTTTTATGCCTGTAGTTGATGGAGGGTGGACAGAGTGGACTGCATACGAATCTTGTTCACATACTTGTGGAGATTTTGGAAGTAAGATTAGACGCAGGACATGCACAGACCCTATCCCATCATGCAATGGTGCCGTTTGCTACGGAAATAGCACTGAGACAGAACCATGTAACAGAGATGTGAATTGTCCAGGTAAAACTATGGTTACTCATTGTTATTGATCGGTGCTGTTACACCTGCACAGAACCATAAAGCTTGTCTTTTTTAGATCAACGGTACAAGCTGAACGGTTAACTTGTTTTACTGATGTTAGCGTTTATTTTGTTCTGCTTGTTTGCAGTGGATGGGGGTTGGTGTCAGTGGCTACCGTACAGCAACTGCACCAAGGAGTGTGGAGTCGGGCTACAAAATAGAACTAGGGAGTGTGAATGTCCACCTCTATCTGGTGGTGGCAGAGATTGCTCTGGAGATTCTGTCACGGACAGGCAATGCTCTATGGATCCTTGTCCGGGTCAGTTGTCACCATCATCATAGCCTACATTGGCAAACAAATTTATTTTTGAAACTTTTAAGATTGCATTACTACCATCGAGTATATATATTATTTGGTTTCTCCTGATATTTTATATGTAGATGCCCTTGCTGTTCTTGTCTTACCCAACGCATGAATGTGACATGTAACAAACTGGTAATTATATTCTTTCAGTTGACTGCAGAGTATCCGATTGGAGCCCCTGGGCTGGATGTTCAGTAACCTGTGGGAATGGTCTACATCAATCCACCAGACAAATCACTCAAGGCCCACTCTTTGGTGGAGAGAAATGTCCGGATTTAATGGAAAAAGAAGCACCGTGTGTCCTTGACAACTGTGACGGTAATCATTAGATGGCTTATCATTCTTTTTTCATTTTTATCGTACTAGTCTAAATATTTACGACAGTTAAAAACAAACATTTCAATCTCATCTAATGTTCTCGTCATTTTATTTTCCACAATGTCTAGTCCTTTTGCAGCAGCTTCACAAAACTAGTCAACTGGCAGATTCAACTCTTACAAACATTTAGTAGTTGTCTACTCTTGTTGAAATTCAGCTTTTATTCTTTATTGACAATGTTTTACTGCTTTCTACAACTATGAAGTTAGTGCGGCATTTGTGCGCTCTGTTCAACCGCACACAAACATTACATCCATTAAAGTATTTTATTTTAAAAAAAGTTTACATGTGCGTCTGCCACTGGGTGACTCACGTAACTCAACCTGTCGATACTTGCCATGCTACTATATCTAGTGACTGCAAGTGAAGACTTAAGTTGTACCACACAGTTTGAGTTATACTCCTACATGCATCAACAGTTGACTCAGTAGATATGTTACTTATATTGCATAATATAATACGTACTTTAACAGAGAACAAGTGCAACACAACATCAGGGTTGTCCTACTACTGTCGTTCAATGTGCCCCTCAACCTGTGAGCATATCAGAAACCCAGACCTATGTACGGCACCAGACAACTGTACATTTGGTTGTTACTGCGATGAGGTTGGTTATACATACTTCTTATGGCTGGTCTCATATCGCTTGCACTTTACTACAATATGAATAATCATCTTTTTCTTTTTATAAACATTTCTGCAACTTGTTTCAGTTAATATCGATTTTCAGTACAGTTCAATTCAAAAACCATATCTAGTCTAAGCCAGTTATGTTTGATTCTTATTCTTAATGAGCAAGTGTGTATTTCTGTGTAAAAATGAGCTATAATAGATCAAAACAACTAACCAGCATTTCAATTGATGTCACAGTTAACAAAATCTTTTTCAACGGAATCGACAAATGATCAAATTATTCACTGTTAAATAACAACGGCCGTAAAAAGAAAACACAGAAAATTGCTCTACTTTGTCTATTGCTCTTATACAATGAGAGGTAAAGTATTTATCTGTAAATGAGCTATCATGAAAGTTGGATACAGATTTGTTACAGTTTGCGCTAAACTAGAGTTTAGTAGATAGCACTGAACTGCTTGTATGCACCTGGACTCCTGCAGGGTCTGGTGGTGAATGATGATGGTGAGTGTGTACCACCTGTGGAGTGTGGGTGTGAGGTGGATCTATTCGTGGCAGGAACTGGTCAGATATCTCAGATACTTGCACCTCAAGAGACGTACGATGACCACTGCTACACATGGTATGGTTGTGTGCATTATATGATTTATCTTCGGCAGAGCTTTTCGTTCCTTTTCGAACTTGTTACGCTAGGATTTTGTCTGAAACAACAAAACAGCGATTTTAGTTGATTGCATGCAGGATTTTTTAAACTTTAACTGATTATGTTTGCTGATTGCATAAAATTTTAACTTTTAAATTATTAGAAGAAGACTTTGTGCTGTTTGTTACTGTTAGATTCTAAGATTAACTATATTGGTGCACGCTTTATCTTATCAATTATTATAATATAGAATTTTTTCTACTCTAAACCTCAGACTACTGAAAAAAAATAACATCCACGAAAATACGAATTTAAAAAATTGATGTAATACAGTAGTGGCTGAAGTTATACGGCTGTGAATTTTTGTGATTTTCTTTACCGCGAAGATTGAAAAAGTTTTTGACTTGTGGATTTTTAGCTGTTGCTCATAGCTAGATGGTTCACAGAGTACACCTACATACGAGTACTATTTCCTGTAGTCTGTTAAACATTGCAGCACTTGCTCAAGTAATGAGAACGGAAATGTGGCAGACTGTGAATATGACATATACTGCAATGGTAACGCATTTCTCTACCCACCCGCACTATTTATACTGTGTTCCATATCATCGTTTCTAGTCGCAGCAGCCGTGGATCCTCTAAAAGTTTTGCTCATTCCCATTTTCAACCGTTGTGTGCGGCTGGATTTTTTACTTTGTTGGAAATTGCTGCATGTGATGGAATGTACTCTTGTATTGGAGGAAGAAAAGTGGTTCTTTGTATTCACTCATCTGTTCTTTGTTTATGAGCAATTTTAGTATCTTTTTACTTGTTGTACTTTATACATGTCATAATCTGTGAGGACTAGATGTTATATTTCTGTCTCGTTACCCTATTTTTGTTACTGAAACATGTCAACTGTGATTGTTTGTGCTACTGGTTAGTATTGCATGTTTTTTAAGTGTTAAAACTTGTTTGTTATTTGTAAACTTTGTTGGGCATTAAATAAATTTCGCCAACAAAAATATAAAATGCAACATCTTTAGGAATTTGAAAACCATGAAACAATCTCGCACAACATTTATCAATTACGCGCATGGTGCTGCGGGTAAACAATGATTTTAAAATGTGCTGAAATGTCTAACTTGTCATTTTCAGAGGTGGGTACATGGTCCATCTGGACTGAGTGGTCAGACTGTCCGAGCTGTTACAGAGGTGAACGACCTGTAATGGTACAGTACGCTGACTGCCAGTGCTCATGGATGAATGTGGACGTATCCAGTCTGAAGTGTACTTGTGTAGGAGGCAGCTATGTTGCGCAGAAGTCAAGGACAGATCTGTGCCCCATAGATCACTGTGAAGGTAACACGTAGCAGCAGCAGTAGTAGTAGTAGTTGTAGTAGTAGCAGCAACAGTGGTAGCAGCAGTAGTAGCAGTAGTAGTAGTAGCAGCAGCCGTAGTAGCAGCAGTAGTAGTAGTGGCAGTAGCAATAGTGGTAGTAGTAGCAGTAGTAGTAGTTGCAGTAGTAGCAGTAGTAGTAGTAGCAACAGCAGCAGTAGCAGTAGTAGTCGCAGCAGTAGCAATAGTAGTAGTAGTCGCAGTAGTAGTAGTAGCACCAGCCGTAGTAGCAGTAGTAGTAGTAGCAGCAGTATCAATACTGGTAGTAGTAGCAGTAGTAGTAGTCGCATTAGTAGCAGTAGTAGTAGCAGCAGTAGCAGTAGTAGTCGCAGCAGTAGCAATAGTAGTAGTAGTCGTAGTAGTAGCAGTAGTAGTAGCAGTAGTAGTAGCAGTAGTAGTAACAGTAGCAGCAGTAGTAGCAGTAGTAGTAGCGGTAGTAGCAGCAGCAGCAGTAGTAGTAGCAGCAGTAGCAGTAGTAGTCGCAGCAGTAGCAATAGTAGTAGTAGTCGTAGTAGTAGCAGTAGTAGTAGCAGTAGTAGTAGTTGCAGTAGTAGTAACAGTAGCAGCAGTAGTAGCAGTAGTAGTAGCGGTAGTAGCAGCAGCAGCAGTAGTAGTAGCAGCAGTAGCAGTAGTAGTCGCAGCAGCAGCAGTAGCGGCAGCAGCAGTAGCGGCAGCAGCAGTAGCGGCAGCAGCAGTAGTGGCAGCAGCAGTAGTGGCAGCAGCAGTAGCGGCAGCAGCAGTAGCGGCAGCAGCAGTAGCGGCAGCAGCAGTAGCGGCAGCAGCAGTAGCGGCAGCAGCAGTAGTGGCAGCAGCAGTAGTGGCAGCAGCAGTAGTGGCAGCAGCAGTAGTGGCAGCAGCAGTAGTAGTAGCAGTAGTAGTAGCATTAGCAGTAGCAGTAGTAGTAGCAGCAGCAGTAGTGGCAGCAGCAGTAGTAGTAGTAGTAGCAGTAGTAGTAGCATTAGCAGCAGCAGTAGTGGCAGCAGTAGCAGCAGCAGTAGTTGCAGTAGTAATAGTAGTAGTCGCAGTAGCAGTAGTGGCAATAGGTTGAACTGGTCATCTGCTTGTTAGGTTTATATAACCACCAGCCATTATTAGTTTAGTCATTATAATCAATTGTATCAGTTCAACATTCATCTTAGAATTTTCTGCCAGCCCTCACTCAACATTCCATAAGGTGTTCATGAACTTACATGGAACACAACAACAAATTCCTGTCTCAGAGATAGAACACAACCTTGCTAGTCAATCGGAGGAAAATCATCATATAAAGCAAGTTGTGAAGCTGGTGTGCTTTTGTTTTTAGCTGATTGTGAGTATAGCCTGTGGTCAGAGTGGACATCCTGCTCTGTCACTTGTGGTAGTGGAACTCAGACAAGGTCTAGAGATGCGTATTTCCCTGTGACAGCGGGTGGTGAACCCTGCCCCCCAGAGTATGTAGAGACTAAACCTTGCACGGAGGATGAGTGTGTAGGTGAGTGACTGTGTGCTGGAGATGTTCAGTAGTCGTGGAGCCAAAGCTAATAATTGCTTTTGTTCTTATGTTCTGTTTGAATATCAAAATTTCAATTATTTTTATTTTTTCGTTAAAGATATTTAATATATGTGATCGTCTTACAACAAAATTTTTTTATTATGAAGCCAAATTATTTTTTAATAATTTCATCAAATGGCTAATTTTCATCTAAATTTGTAGGGACTAAATGTTGTAGGTTTTGCTCTATGGAGCTTGGTGATCAGCCGACAATATTGTTAGTTTTTTAAAGAATTATCTTCTCTTTTTACGAGATATAAAGCTTAAAGTCTGACACTTTCTTAAAAAGCATGCAGCTGAAAGACTAACGCGCATACTACTATTGTAGACAAAAACTGCACAGATACCAACCAGATGTGGTCTAACTGTTCACAACCATGTCCAAGAACCTGTACAGACATCAGTGATCTCACTGCGTGCGAGGAGATAGCGACTGATGACTGTGTACCTGCCTGTATATGTACGGATGGTATGGTGGAACAAGATGGTGAGTAGTTACCATTGTTTGTATCTGTTGTACCCTATTTAGACACAACATCAAACCATTTTTTTTTAAATTATTGTTGTTCACTGAACTTATCAGGTTCAATATCAATACTGTGTTAGTACTTTATTCTTGTTATTAAAATTATTGTAATTGTTTCTGTTAATGCTCGATCACTCGATAAACTGTCAGTCCCATGATGTACTATATATATATATCATATCAAATAGTTATCGTTTGTGTGCTATAAACAATAGTCATAAGTTACAAGTAGTAATAGTTATGCTTACTGCAATGCAGTGATTCTTTTGCGCAGAATTTACCAGCCGAGTGGCACTGAAATATTTAGAAAAGCCTCATAGTTGTTTTGTCTCAAGTTTGAATTAAAGATTTTCAAAGAATTCTTTGAGCCGTAAAAGATTAAGCCAACAGTAGAGGATCCATGGATGAAATATACCAGGATTGCCAGCTGCGGCTGCGTAATAGAGCTTTTGTGACGAGCCAAATGTAGCCGTTTGTGGGAGCCTCCATACTGCTCCGAAATGTTCAAGACCACTTGGATCTCGTAATCGATATCATTTTCTTACTGATTTTTACACGCTCATTTCATGCCGTGGGCATACTTAGTTTTGACGATTCAAATATTGTTACTTACAATACCATATCCGCTCCAAAAACAAACTTGAATATGCCAACGATAATATATATGCAATCTTTGGTATGTGGCGTACGCGGTCTCAAAATTTATTGATTCTTCGCAGCTTCTGCTCCGAAACTAAAAAAGCTCGTCATGTGGCAAAAAACAGAACATTGCTTTATTAGAAATAATTACAATTATTTTGCGAGCTCCTATAGTAGTCTATGTTAACATATGTTTCCGCTCCGAAAAATCAATTCAATATGGGAGCCATGGATGACAATTTCACGCTTCCTAATGGCCAAAATTGGCTACACCCCGTTCGGGTTTCTGGCAATTCTGGTATATTTCATCCATGAGAGAATCCCTCGCTGCTAGTTCCATCATTTCGACTCAGCCAGTTGACTGACCTGATTTGTCTATGTAATCTCTATGTCTATGTAATTGACGAATCCACATTACATTGACAGGTGAATGTGTGAAGCCCAGTGACTGTAAATGTACAGTGGCAGTCTCCAACGCTGACGGTACAATAGCCACTGAGGTGAAGGCACCTGGTGACACCTGGAAGAAAGATTGTAATCTCTGGTAGATATTTGTTTGAATACATTTATTGCTCTCTTTTATTTACCCGCAAGACTAGCGTGACAAACCTTGCACTGGCAAATTAACTGGTACTTCTGCTGCTATAGCTATTTATTGTATACTGTCTGTAGATTGTGCAATACATGCAATGTCTGTGCAATACATGCATGACCTGTGCAATACATGCATTGCCTGTGCAATACATGCATTGCCTGTGTAATACATGCATTATCTATGCAATACATACATTACCTGTGCAATACATGCATGCATTGCCTGTGCAATACATGCATTACCTTTGCAATACATGCATTACCTTTGCAATACATGCATTACCTGTGCAATACATGCATTACCTGTGTAATACATACACTACCTGTGCAATACATGCATCACCTGTGCAATACATGCATCACCTGTGCAATACATGCATCACCTGTGCAATGAGTAACAGTCAATGTTGTGTATGTTCAGCAACTGTGAAAATGGAAAAGAGGTATGTGGAGACGATGAGTGTGAGCATTGGTCCGTGTGGACTCCGTACAGTAACTGTAGCAGCACCTGTGGAGATGGTGTGAGAACTTCCACCAGGTTCTGTATCAATGAGGATCCATCAGATGGTTTTGACGGTTGTCCTGGTAATGATACCAACACTTGGAGTTGTCTCCTCCCTGACTGCCCAGGTAAGTAGATGGTTTTGCTCATGTTTCAAGCTGCCATTATAATTTATATTTTATTGTTAAAGTAAAGTGAAAATGAGAAATCAAAAGCATGTTCTTGCGTTATTAATCTAAAATAGCTGATAGATTTATTGAATTTAATGTGTTTTAGCAAATAAAAGATTTGTTTTTATTTACTCCCTCATAATTCGATGCGCTATTAGCTACTAGCAACTAGACACTCAAATGGATGAAGATTTTTACTGAAATAATTATTCGATTGAAACCTTCATTATTCTATCAACGCTAAATAATCCATTATCTCACTAACGCTTTACATTCTTGCAAAAAAGTGGTATAAAAGCCTCTAATTTGCTTGTGTTCAATTCTATCAAGTTGGCAGCGGTGGTATTGTGATCTCCTGCAGGGCAGACGGGTTTGTTGTGCAGTAGATCACAGGCTCAATTACCATCAAAGTTCGTTAGCTGTGTCGTAGCAAGCATCCTGTTTCATCTTGATCATACATTGAATTCTCACTCGCTATTGTTAGTTACTTGCCTAGTTGACTGTATGATGTACTTACAGTTGAGTGTGAGCTAGAGGAATGGAGTGAGTGGTCAGACTGCTCTAAGACCTGTGGTACTGGTGAAAGATCTAGGACTAGGTTGGGAGATACTTCTCAGCAGGAGTGTGTGGATATCCTGGATACTGAGACCCAGCCATGTGGTACTGCTAATTGTACTGAAGGTAAGTAGCATGATAACACACTGAATATTAGTGTGGTGTGGTGTTGTACTATACCTGTTTGTGTGATGGAGTTTACCTTTACCTGTATTGGTTTCTTATGAAAAGGTATTACGCTTGTCTCAGCACTTGAATAGATTTTAAAATTTGGCTGGTAGCTTGTCACCAGAATTTCATTAATATTCTTTGGATGTAATGTGGACAGGTAGGGATAGATAAAAGCTCTTGGAGTTTCATTTGTTGTCAAAGATTCAGAAAGATTTTTTTACCACAAATCATTATTGTATATTGCTATATAAGAGATATTAAAAAATAAATAAAGTTTAAATTAAAATGTTTAATATTTAAATAATCATTACTGTTAAATCTCATTTTATGCAATACTCACTAATTTTCAGAGTGTGAAGATGACCAGGTGGAGAGCTCGTGTGCCAACGCATGCAACAGCACTTGTCAGGAGAGAAGCCTTGACTCTTGTGTTGTGCCCACTCAATGTGAGCGTGGCTGTAAATGTGCTGACGGAATGGTAAGCTTCCTCTTCACCTCTAAGATTTTTTGTCTACTCCCGCCAAGCTTATTTTGGTTTACTTTGTTAATCTTGGATTGATCTAAATTAATTGTTAATCTTGGATTGATCTAAATTAATTGTTAATCTTGGATTGGTCTTACTTAATTGTTAATCTTGGATTGATCTTACTTAATTGTTAATCTTGGATTGATCTTAATTAATTGTTAATCTTGGAGTAATCCTAATTAATTGTTAATCTTGAATTGATCTTAATTAATTGTTAATCTTGGAGTAATCCTAATTAATTGTTAATCTTGAATTGATCTTAATTAATTGTTAATCTTGGATTGATCTTAATTAATTGTTAATCTTGGATTGATCTTAATTAATTGTTAATCTTGGATTGATCTTAATTAATTGTTGAGGTTGGGAGTATTTAATCAAGCAGCTCGAGTTTTGTATGTATTTGTTTTTTTTTTGTGTAACATTTTACTGCCAAGTTTTATCTCTCTGACCGGAACTAGAAAGAGGAGCAGTAGTTTTATTTCAAACGGCTGCTTCATTCACAAAGTAATTCTGTCCGATATGAATGATAACGTTATATCACTGCTTTTCCTTCAAGAAGTGTGTTTTTAAATTCTTGTATACTTTGTAGAATGGTTGGGTGTTTTTATTATTAAATGGTGCTTCAATTTTTTGTTATAAATATTATAATTACTCTGTACAGACCAGGGTGCCTGTTCAATCAATATATAATCTACTCTAACTCTAGTTTTAACTTGTAGTTATTACAAGATGGAGAGTGTGTCCCCACATCTGAGTGCAACTGCTACTGGGACCCTCTCAGGTTTGTTGGAATCTCCCAGCCAAGAGATGTCAATGGAAACTTGATAGTGAGATTTGTGAATGGAGAGACTTTCCAACACGAGTGTAACAACTGGTGAGCAATTAGCCCCCCTTCATGCTCTCTCTTATTGTTTGTTTGTTTGTCTCTGCTGCGTCTCAAGGGCAACCCTTAAAAGGGGCCTCGTAAGCTAGTTGTTTGAGTGAGCAGCACCCTATACCCATGCCCACTGTTGACCCAGCTCCTGTTATTGTCAGTGACGTTTGTCAACTATGCATAAAGTGGGGATTACTGTTGGCTTATAACAACTTTTAGTACCCATTTCATCAGCATGGTGTTTTATTTTTTATGCTTTGTATACAAAGTTTATTTTAAAAACCATTTAAAATTAAAACCATTTAAAACCAATTAAATTAAAACCTTTTAAATTAAAACCATTTAAATTCAATAAAGGCAATAAGTCATTTTTTAGCACCTGCGAGGATGGTCTGTTTGAATGCACTGAAGATGACTGCGCTGTAGACTGTGTTCTTGGTGATATCATACCTGGAAACTGTTCAGAGAGTTGTGGACAGGGTACCGCTATCGATGTCATGGAGATACTGGTTGAGCCAAGGAATGGAGGCTTGGAATGCTTCCCACTGAACAACAGCCGTGATTGCTATCTCCAGGATTGCGGTTAGTCAAACACTTTTTATAAATACTAAATTATCTTTATATGTTTTTAGCCCCTTAAACTGTTGTTGCCAGGCAAAGCTTTTTGGTCAATCGGTATAAGTGTCTTTACAACCAAAGAAAAACTTGACATACCTAACTGGGTTTGAACTGGAGGCCTTTTAATTACACCAACCATCTCTGTAATAGTCACAGGCATCTCACCTGTTTTCATCTAACTGATGTGGGAACATTCATGTTACTGTTTATAAGGGTTGCCTAGCAACGAAAATCAATCATACAAATAGAATTACCAAAAATTAACAGAAACGAATTAATGGCATTATCCTTGCAGAGTTCTTGGAGGACCAAAAGTTAACCGTAGGATTAAATGACTTTGAAATCTCTTGTTGAATAAATATTTTGACAAAAGGAGACAAATCCCAATATATTGAATGATAGCTGACAATTAATCAACTTGTGACAATTTAAAGCTTCACTTGGCACATTGCTACATTCTCTCTCCTCTTAGACTGTTTAATTGATCAAGTTTTTATGTTAAAGCTGAAGACATTTTGTTGTCAATATTTTTTAGCTACAGTAATTGCACCTCAAATGCAACTACATAAATACGGTATGTGTAGTATAAACATAAATGTGATTTACTCAATTGTATTTTGAATACTTATCTTGGCCGTTGGTAGAATGTGACACAAATGAGCATTACATCATCAACCCTGGCTGTGAATACTGGTGCAGCGATTTGAAAATTGATGAAACTGAAAGTTGTAAGCCTGTGCCTCCTGGATGTCACTGCAACCAGGGAACGTATCGAGACTCCACCGGTAAATGTGTACCTATAGAAGACTGTGGATGTATGGAGTCGCCATCAGGGGAGATAAGGCCTGTGAGTTGTAATGTCATCACTGGATACTTTACCTACCCCCGCCCCGCCCATAGAATGTAGTCTTGTCTTGGAACTGCAAGCTTTATGTAACTTCCTACACTACCCTTTACATCACTAACTAGATACCTTGCTGTACATGTGGGATTGTGCGCTCTTTGCAGGTGGATGATACCTGGACTTCCCCAACAGATGAATGTATGACTTGTAACTGCCAGCTGGGAAATTTCCATCCAATTTGTTGGCACAAGTGTGAGGACGTGCCTGTAGTGGATGATATGCACCATTTGGAGTACGTGAAAGGAGAGTGCTGTCCGAGGGTAGTGCCTAATCTAGGTCAGTCTTTGTATCTTTACTGAACTTCCTGTTTTGTGTTAAGGTGACTAACACGCCATTGTATATAACTAATTTATATTCAAGTATTTTTCATCTATTTTGTTTTTAGAATCCTCTTGCAAACTGATGCAGAAACTAGGTCACATCAATGATACGAGAGACTGTCAATCTACCTTTCCCATAATGCTCACCTGGTGTCAAGGAACTTGTGGTACGGCCAAAGACCATACGATGCTGTCAGATTCACGTGACATTGTTCATGGACACAACGGATGTGAATGCTGTACGGGGCACATAGGTAAGTTACCTGTGCGCTCTTTCTCAAGCCTTTTATATTTATTGTCCTTTCATTGGTCAAAAACTTTCAACTTTCCACCTGTTTTGTCTGCCATATTAGAATGTTGTTTGCTGAGAAGCTCTACAAAAATTGAAGCCAAACGTCACAACTGAAAACTTAGAATCCATATTTTAGTTTATCTGTACGGTTGGTATCTTTTTGACTCAATTTTACTTGCTTTCTTGTGGTTATAACCGAATTATTGTATTTACAGCTAAAACCATAGATGTACCAGTGACATGTGAGGACGACTCTACATCACTTGCATTCTACCACGTGTTTGACAGCTGTGACTGCTTTGGCTGTGCCAACAAAGACAGCCCAGCAGAGGGCGCTGCCACCCAGCCCTAGTCATTTTTTATTTTTATAATTACTTTAGGTCAGCAGTATTTTATGGCCCGTAGTTTACGATAGACTGTATTACTCACAAATCTATGATATGGGATAAGACAAGTGTTTTATTGAGGTACCGATGCTCGTGCAAAAGACGTCCTCAAAGGAGTATAATGCTTTACATTTTATTGTTGCTAATTATAGTGTGTACTTTTCTGTGTGTAGGACAGAGCATTTAATGATGCATTGGCTGCAGATACCTCGCCTGTTATGTGCTCACAAACGATACATCAACGATATTTTAAACAAACGCATGGAAAGCTGTTTTTCATTGCAGACATATTTTTTATAGATAAAATTTGATTTGGCTGTGCCAAAAGTTAACTTCTTAGTGCTAACCTTGAAAATGTTTTGAAATTTATTTTCTTGCGTTTAATGTGCATTTTTTAACGTAATTTGAAGTTCATGTTCAGCAGCCAGCAGTGTTTGTATCTGAGTACCATAAACTGTGGCTTGGTGTAGCCTTTGTTGATAATGTAGTCGCCAGTTACTGTCACTTTCATCTCAATAAAATGATCAACCAATCAGCTGTCTTGTCACTTCGATGCAGCCATTCACAGAAAAGTTACCTTCAATTCTTTTATCTTGCTTTAACACAAACTGAGAAGCTTAATTTCTCCATAGACTTATCTATTGGAGTTGTCATACCATCTCTGTCAGGTTAACTATCTTGTAAACGTATCAAACAATGGTGGTCTTAGAAAGGGTTTAGAGTTTGTTTGTTTAATGAAATACTGAATGCTGTAAACTGCTAAAATATCTGAAAATAATTATCGATACAAAACCTACAAACATGCAATCATAAAAAAATTGTCAGATTCTGTTGTAATGTAGCTGACTAAAAATAGCAAGTTTAACTCTTCCATTGCACTCAAGGTTGAGCAATGTTAAAAACAACAAAATTTTTTACACAACGATGTCTACAGTTTAGTTTTGTACTTTCAGTCCGGTGGATGTCAATGAGGTAGATACCGAAAATACAATAAATGCATGCATAGAATTATCTCCTCTTCCAGAGAGCTACCCAATACTCGTGTGTAATGGTGTACCAGACTATACTTGCCCTACATGATTGGAATCAAGGACCGATTGTGATAGAGTGAGCTAGTTATATGCCACCAGTTTATCAACACACTAGACACACAGACGCTTACGATTTGTCACCAGCAGCTCATGTGCTGTTTGACCTCCGGTTAGTGCTTTAGAAGAGATCATTCTATGGATACATATCTTGGAGGGTGACTAGTGAAGTAACAGCAGAAAAAAACAAAGGGAAAAGTTTTTATTCTCAAGTATATAAAAATTGATAGACAAATAAAAATTAAAATCTGCTAGCTAGCTAGACTAGCTCATTGATGGACATTGATAGCTTCCTGATACGCCGAACAACAATCCCATTGTGATGATCAATTTGGCTATAAGAAAACAGAAAATTTTTAAGAACGAAAATAAGAGGGCAACTAAAGGTAGTTTACACGCTCGTGTGTGTGGTCAAGTACTACAGAGGATGCTTGTGGTGACATCCACGCTTTATTTTCAACCTGCAATTAAACTTGGCGAGTAAATCTGTCAGTCAGGCGTGTTAGTCAACTGATGTTTTATAGACGTTTTTGCAAAATCTGTTTTTAACATAAGAAAGTATGAAAACATGGCAATTGGCTTTGCTTAACCGCTTACAAGCCTAGTTATAAATTATATTTTAAAAATCAGTCGAAAGAAGACAGAGCAATAGTATTATAGTAGATTTCTATGACATCTACACCTGCGCACTTACCTACCAATAGCTTGCCATTGATTATATAGCCCTTGGATGGCCAGAAAAGTAGTTTTTGAGGATACCGAGCACCCCGACCCTGCATATGCAAGGTACCCCGACTTTGGAAGGGGCATACCAGGCCAGCAGCAAGATAGCTGCTATAGACTGAGGACCCAAGAGAGCCTTAGAGAACTCAGAAGCCCAGATCCACCTAATACCTGCCTAAATATCCGACGAAATCCGGGGCCAAAGCCTATAAATCCTGGTAAACCTACCACAGAAAGTACAGAAACCTAGGATTGGCTAGTGAGCCCATGACTCAGCCCTCCACTTCTGAGCATCGTTTACCTTTAACTCTATATACCTTATCTCATTCGCTTATATTTATATCTTGCATGCTTACTTGTTATTAAATGTCCTCCTTATGTATCATTGGTTACTTATCCGTTTTACTTCCTGCGCTTTGCCTATAAAAAGCAGAGCTTTTGTCATGTTGTGTTGTGCTGTATTGTATTTACCGTTGTTCTTTGGATAAGAATAAATGCATACCACTTTGTAATGAGTCTGAGCCGAGGGCTCTTTACTTGTTGTAGAGGTGAGATTACTCCTTCACTTCAGATTCGGTGTTATACCGAAGCAAGATTGCCTCTTGGAGAGAGATAATTGTTGGCGGTAGGCCATCTGAACCTATCAACTTGCCTGTGCCAGCAAACGAGGAGTTAGGCTGGTGACACTGCTTAGCTAGTGGATTAAAAACCCCCAAAATCGGCTATTATATTATTTACCATTAATTAATGAATTGGTAACTGCAGCCTTATTTACTTTGTCTTCTCTTCAGCTTGGCTGAGTTTTATTTAGCCTGTGTCACTGCATCAGCGATTGAGTTAGGCTTAATTCTCACTAGAGATATCAAACATTTAGTCGACAAAAAAGTGAAATAAACTCAACTTTCAGCAGAAATACAAATAGAGCAGTATTGTTCTTATTATACCCTTTTTACCAAAAGATTTAAATGAAAGCCACTCTCAGTGATTGCTAAACGGAGTTTTGTAAAATATACTTTTTCATCGAGGTCTGGCTGTGCCTGTGGACTTATTTCCTTTTTTGAAAAGCTTCATCAGCTCTCAGGTAGTTTAATAGTTATCCATAAAGTGGATGGTTTCACATTTTAATCAGGTTTTGTCACCATAAAATGGCTATTGAAGACGATAATATTCTTCTAATATTGTAGGAGAAAGCATAGCATGCTTCTGCTCTGAATGCTTCTGCTCTGAATGCTGGCTCAGTGATTACTGATGAAAGAATGCCAACTATTTAACAATCAGTTTAGGCAATTATGATGTCATCAGAAACTGCCTATTTTTAAGTCATTGTTGAGAAACACAAAAAAGAAAAATGTTCTAAACATAGAAATTCATTTGCAAAAATTGCTGAAAAAAAAACGACCATGTTTGTTTTAGTTCAGCAGATTTTTCAATAAATAACAAGTAACAACAAACTATTGCGCTAAAGTTCATTTATTGTGCATACGTGAGCAGAGTTTTTTTGCCTTCGACTATTGGAAACCAAAATGTAAAGACAGACTTACCTGTTGACTTTCTGTCATGCCACCACTTCTCATTCTTTACATCACCGTCATCTAGTACAACAATTAACTAGAGAGAGCTAGCTATGTATATATATGAATCTGTATCAGACGTTGGTAGATGACAACGGAAATGTATCCAATTCATATTTTTAGTAACTTTTCGTTGTTATTGTTTGAGGCTCAAGGAGTAGATGCGGATCACCATATTCATTATGATGACAACCCTGTACAACTGCTGTTGGGAAGATCTGGTAAGTAAGAAAAGCTGATTGGACTGCTGCTTGCAACTGGAAACTGGACTGGTATGAAGTTATGACAACAATGAAGCACGATGACGATGTGGTAGTTGTTAGTTATTGGCTGGATGTAATGACTTACACCAATCAGCAGCTTTTGTATGGCAACGTAAGTTGAATAGAAGCTATTTATATCATCGGTTATTGTGACTAGTGACTATTCATCTACTTCATTACAATCCATTAGTTGGCCATCAGTTATCTAAAGGCTAGGGTTTTACATAAATGAAATTAGTGTTTGACATTTTGCTCATATTTCGCAAGTTGTTTGACTGGATTAATTAGCATTACTACTTATGATAAAAGCTTCTAGTAGTTGTCACTGGGACTTATCGAAAAATAAATAAAAAGCTTTTTTACAGAAAAGCCGAAAGCCTTGAGATTGCATCACCCTTTAATAGCTGGTTTAACAAAGCTGAAAGGGCTCTATACTCCAGTATCAATCGTAAACTATTTTCTGTCTTTTATTTAATTCAGTATTAATCTGTTTTTTTGCATTTTTTCATGATTTCTAGTCACTTGTTCTAGGGAATGTTTAATTGTTGGTCACAATTCTAGTAAAGGCATACTTAGAGGATAATTTAGTCAACGATGTGTTATTGGTTACTGGGTTGTGTGACCTCTGACCCCCTGGATGCACTGAGTTGCTTGTAAGCGTGTTACTGCCCAACCATTAATATTGCGTTTTACTTTATTGTCACAAAAATAATATATTTGCATTTGTACATAATATATTGAGACAAACATGCACTAAAAATGATCCTTTTATGAAAAACTTTTGTCATTCTTGCTTGAGAAAACCTTGAATTTATTTTACAAACCAAACCAATTGTGCAATTGTAGAATGAATAAATGTATAGATCAATTGAATGAGCCACAGTCAGTATTGAGTGTTCACTTCCTATCAGAAATCTTAACAGTAGGTAGATGTGTGGATGACTTAGATGCCTTCTCATTGAACCACATAATTCATCCAGTTTAGATCTCATTGTTATTTCACTTACAGCTTTGTAATAGTTATGAATAGTCCTGAAATTATTGTGATGGAGTTGCCTTCTCCTTAATTTGTTGCAAATGATCTATTTCTGAATGATTGCCAGTTTAGCACATTGTTTCTACCACAAAAAGGTTGAGACACTTAAAGTTAATAATAATCCTATGACACTAAATGATGCCAAGGAGTAGTTTTATAAATTTGTACAAAAAATTATTTTTGTTTCACTATAAATTACACAGTAAATAAATATTCGATATGCTGTGACCAAAACCTTGTTTTTTTCAATCCCTGTCTAGGTTGCTGTTTTATTTAATCATTTTTTCAAACCTCACTGTGAGACAACGGCCTGAGGTACACATTAAAAACTTCAATCTTCCCAACCATTTCATCAACTTATTTTTGTTATTTTCATGTCGAGCTGAAATGATTGAGAAAGTTGTGCTCTTCCAGACACATTTGCCTTGATTTAATCGTCACTTTTTAAAAATCATCATTTTGGCAGCAAAACAAAAGAAAATTTGAACTCGACCCAATCATTTTAGGGTATTGCTGTAAAAAGTGCTTTGAACTTTTAATCATTATAAAGTGCAATTAACAAAAAGCAAAAGATTCAATTGTTGTAGTAAATTAATTGTAAGAATCATGACAGTGAACAGTGTATGTGGCGATGTTGAATATATGTATTTACTAGCCCTCATATAGAGATTTATAATAAATATATTTGTGCGATATTAAATATTTGCTGAAACAAAAAATGCAAATAACATTTACGTGCGAAAACTCGAGTAAATAAAAGAGCATAATTCTATTATTGGAACAAAGCCCAGAATCAATCATTATTATGTACAGTGATGCATACATAGCACATTTCACAATACATTCTGAACTAGGTAAAAACTGCTTTTTGTTCAATGTTACACAACATATAACAATAACAGGAAGTCTTTGGTCACCGGCCATTAACCAGTGTATTGGCACAACAAAGGTCATTCAATCAGATATACGTAGGACGATAAATATGAAGTGATTACATACCAGATGACCTGATATTTGTAGAATATCATAATACAAAAAAATACACAAATATCATCAATTTGCATTAAGCTACATGCCTATAATTTGGTCAATGTACACTGTACAGTAATTGTCAACTGGGTATAGGAAACTATTGAAAAACTTACAAAAAACCACAACTCCATCAAAATAGCACTGGGTTGATGATTCAACCAGTTCTGATTGGCTGACTAGGTATAAACGCAACAAAAATCACAAACAAAATGCTCCGTTTTAGGGAACAAAAAACCAAAGGAACCACAGAAAGCCTTCCTCGGGGATACTAGGGTTTGGTGGGTCAGGAGGGATACCCACATCCACAGTAATGTTGGTATATAACGGGGTTTTTGTTGTGGATATCACTTTATATTTAATAGCGGTCATATTGTTGATACCGTCTATTTTCCACCAATAGCGCCATTGCATAAAGTTAGTATATCCATGCTCTGACCTGCCAGACTTCATGTGACGAACCATTTTATATCTACCGATGTGGTACGGAGGTCGAGTGAGGAACAGACCTGGGAACACACAAGCATTGAGACGCCATTGAGAAAGTTGATGGTGTGATATTGTGACAGCAGGATTGCTTAGCACGTATAACTAGGATGTAGCCTAACTAACATTACTGAGTCAGACAAAGGTATATGATGACTTATATATAAAACTTAAGAGTAAAACTGTACATGCTACAGTCAAGTACATGCTACAGTCAAGTACATGCTACAGTCAAGTGCATGCTACAGTCAAGAACATGCTACAGTCAAGTACATGCTACAGTCAAGAACATGCTACAGTCAAGTACATGCTACAGTCAAGTACATGCTACAGTCAAGTACATGCTACAGTCAAGTACATGCTACAGTCAAGTACATGCTACAGTCAAGTACATGCTACAGTCAAGTACATGCTACAGTCAAGTACATGCTACAGCCAAGTACATGCTACAGTCAAGTACATGCTACAGTCAAGTACATGCTACAGTCAAGTACATGCTACAGTCAAGTACATGCTACAGTCAAGTACATGCTACAGTCAAGTACATGCTACAGTCAAGTACATGCTACAGTCAAGTAATGCTACAGTCAAGTACATGCTACAGTCAAGTACATGCTACAGTCAAGTACATGCTACAGTCAAGTACATGCTACAGTCAAGTACATGCTACAGTCAAGTACATGCTACAGTCAAGTACATGCTACAGTCAAGTACATGCTACAGTCAAGTGCATGCTACAGTAAAGTACATGCTACAGTCAAGTACATGCTACAGTCAAGTACATGCTACAGTCAAGTACATGCTACATTCAAGTACGTACTACACACGACTTACCTGCACCGATGGTTCTAGCTGACATATCGTCGTCCTCATTACCCCAGCCAGCATACCTGTTGGAGAAGCCATTAATTAGCTGATAGTTAGTGGTGCTGAGTGCAACCACCCCTCCGTATATGTTGTAGTATATTGGGTGGTATCGCAACTCGTCTATGGCCGGGGCCAAGTGACGGGCGTGAGCGTCGCACACATAAATATTCTTGTCCGTTTCTGGCAACATGTCAACGTCCTGCAAAAGATAGCAGAATTATTGCACCTGGTCGCTTTACACCATCGAGCGACAATTGTGGTATTTGGTTCTAGCTCCTGTAGGCAAAGTATCAATGGACTACATACTTCCTAGTGAAATTCCAATTAATTCGAAGTTCGATTTAACAAATCTTAATAAAACAACCATAAATTACAGACTTCCCTTGGACCAGAGGCTAATAATAGATCAAACCAGAATATGCTATCGCGATGAGAGAGATGTACAAGCACCAACCTGTATAATGATGCAATCAAAGTGTTGAGATTTCATAATCTCTACAAAAGCTATATTCACCACTCTTCCTTTAGCAAAGGGTTCCAGCCCTGCTTGTTCCGCCACCACAATCTGATAAGATAACTTCTGTCTTTGCAGCATGGGGTGTAACCTATTTAGTAGCACTTTCAGGTGATAAGCACGGTCTCTATATGGAATAATAATCATCACTTTTTGCCACGGTTCACAGTCTGAAGGCTGCCATTTGCCACCGAGTTCTACATGCGGATTAGCCTTTGCTACATCATCTAGATTTATACCAGGGTCTAGATTGAGTTCTACGTGATGAAGTTCAGAGTGTTTGAGACGGCAACGCCGACTTTCATTGGATATCATAAAAAAGTTAGAGTCCTCAAACATAAAATCTGGCTGAGAGAAAAGAACCCTAGATTTGTAGTTAGTTAATGAATAGATGAAAACCACCACATATATGAAAATGAGTAACTTCACAAATGTTTTAAAGGTGAATCTTGCCATTCCACATCAAACGGCACCTGAAAAGAAACATGCATGCGTTACTAGCAAAGGAAGAAACATTTTTTAATTAGCTGTCATACGCTGCTGTAGGACATTGTACCAGCCAATCATACCTAAGCTACCTCTACCTTCTACAACTCTGACGAGGTAATGGCTAGCTGATTATTACAATATTTATTCTAAGAGGCAGAAATGGAAGTTAAATATCCACCGGAATGTTGATCATCACACGTTTTAGCGAACTTCGCATAGACACAATAGGTGTATTCGCGGGCTGGATCGATAAACATCTGTTATTATTTATATTTGGGATCCACATCGATGGGCGGTGAACGCGTCGATCTAGGCGATAACATTTTATTACATAATAATAATAGATAATATCCTTTGATCCGGATCAGATTGTGAAGATATAAAATTCCAGTGTGCATTGTAGCGAGCATAATTTTTTCACGTGTAAGCAATTCATCAACGACGGTTATCGCGTTGTTGATTCCTTACTGGCACTTATAGCATAATGCTACAGGAAGTAGCAGATAGTGGTAGCGAGTCTTAGAATAAACAGCTTTACACTTGTTTGGTTGGCAACATTTATTTCGAAGCAATTCATTCTTGATAAACTATAACAATAAAACTTATCTTTATTTTAACAAAATGGCTCTGCTTTTTTCTTATCATGATCAACTTATTTACCATATATTATTATTGTACATGATAATCATAATA
Organism: Cryptosula pallasiana; assembly: GCA_945261195.1. NCBI lineage: Eukaryota > Metazoa > Bryozoa > Gymnolaemata > Cheilostomatida > Cryptosulidae > Cryptosula > Cryptosula pallasiana. Next base: position 19,203,588 of record OX183139.1, read on the forward strand.
AACAACAATATAATTTATATTATTAATAAATAATGATGAAATAATAATACCAAGAATGAACTCTTTTGAAATAAACGTCACCCAACTGGGTATATATTAATTTTGTGTTGTAGACCGGTAGTGTTCGCGAACTATGCGAATGTCTCGCAATTAATTTTATTTTTCCGTAGGGAAGGTTTTTTTTGCGTTCCATTTGAACTATTGCTACCAACTCCTTTACGTTAAATAAATTGCGAGAAATATTATTTATTTAATTTATTGTATGGATCGATCTAGCTCGCGAATACACCTAATATCGCCAATAGATATACATATATATAATAATCATTAACAGTGATAAAGCCACCAATACTACTATTCTCAAACCTCACAAAATGTTATTATTGGTTCATGTAAGTCAACCAACGGACAGTCAGAAATGTTAAATATCGACACACCTACTCCTATATAGTTCCTTCAACTAACATGCCACCTTCATGCACCAGTAGCTAAGTTTATTTTAGTTAGTTTGCACAGTGGGTAATTAATGAGCCTTTCTACATGAGCAGACTCGAAAGGAACAATCTATCACATGTGTCGATATTTAAAGAGTTGCGACATTGGCCTACACATCCATTCTACGTCTCAGCTGTGCGTTAAAAAAGTCAACCGCTGCTGCCGTGACAATTATTTCAACCTTGACCGATCAGCACACTAAAGTATTTTATAATTATAACATCTACGCTACGCATGTAAATAAAATTGATATCAATAAAATGGAATAATAATTATGCTACTTTTATCATTTGGTTGGTAATAGCAGACATTATCAATAAACTGCCCTAATATATAAATATATATATTCATATCACTGATTTGGTATCATTAAACTAAAGCTAATAATTAATTAGCTTCAGCTCAATGATATACATCAATAAATAATAATAGTTGTTATCATTATCATTTCGTGACTAAAGCTTTACAGATTGGGCGAATCCTTACATGATAAGAGATGGGTCGACCGATGAATGCTATATCAATCTTTGACCAAAAATCGCGACAATTCTAGCGCTCCTCTTTGACCCATAACAAAATAATGAAAGTCATAGGGAGGAAGTAGATTGAACACAGCTGACTAGTTAAATATGTAACTAGGTGGAGATGACTGTGACCATAGATCATCTACCTTAGTGCAGATGTCTGCCTAGCAAAGCTCTACCGCAGGCTGGCCGAAGACGTGCCTAACTGTCAGTAAAACTAGGGGATGACAACAGCCAGTGGCTTATTTATCTCAGTGCAATTATCTGGCTAACAGAAGTCTCTCTAGAGAGGAACATGGGTATAAATAGTTGTCCACACAGCTATGTAAGAGATGACTATGGTGATACACTTATTCATCGCAGAGAGAACATATCAGGCTAATAGACTCTTTACCCCTGGAGCCAGACTCAGATATGAATAACTAGAAGAGTAGTTTTTGTGCACACTGATTCTGGTCTAATTGACTACAAGCACTAGTCCTGTATGTTCAGAGAATCAAGATCAACTGTCTTTATGAATATGATATAGGTTAGGACTACTAGTCCAGCAAACCCCTTGTACTTGAGTAGTCACGCATATAACACGCACAACTGACCACTTAGAACTCGTCTTATTATTGGGAATGCCAGAATAAGAAAAAATTAATTATAGAAAATGGTTGTTGACCAAATACAGTAAAACAGATAACAATACGATTCCTTAGATGGTGAGAAATCCAATGAGATAAAACATGTCTAAAAAACAGTTGAGGACTTTATGAAGTTTATCAAAATTTTTTTACTCAAAATAGCACTTTCTCAGTGTTAGATAAAATTGTTCAGAGACGTTGTTTTTGTTTAAATTGTCAAAGTTGTGGTAGCTTTTCTTTCAGTTGATGTATCACGTTTTATTGTTAGTAGTTAATTGTTAATTTACTTTATAAGCATGATTCTGGCTGTGCCGTCCTTACATTTATTCTTTTGGTGAAACTGGGCTATTCTGATTGGTAAGTTTCCTTCCTACGTCGCAAGCAATCTTCTTCATATATATTGGAAGCAATGAAATTTTCAACATCACTCAGCTCACCAAAAGACCTCATTGCAATTTCTGCACAGCCGCTTTTTTTTCTCTCGGTGGTTACTGATTAGCTATCAGCATTAGCACCGCTTCATCAGCAGCTGTGATCTTGGTCTGGCGCTCCTTCAAAACAGAGCAGATCTGCTAGGGCATAGATTGCTGCACTGACTGATGTGGAGCCACTTCATGGAAGGGAACATGGAACTTCTGCTCCGATTTACCTTACCAGGCAAATACCTAGAGTCCAGAGCCCATCGCCAGTCTTCCAATCAGGACGACGTTGGAAGGCAGGCCAACAGAATTCCGTTTTAGTTGCCAATCCTTTGCTGCCATCTATTTAAAGTGATTGACTCACGAAATCCACTGGATTTGCAAGAGCCAGATGAGTTAATCATCTGGTGCAACCAATCTTTGAGCAGGCACCTTCTCCCTTTTACCCATTGGGACCCTTTTAAGGGCAACCATGTGTTTCTGAGAATCGTTTTATTGCTCGTAACTGGGTAAAATAACTCAGACGGCATTGCTAGTCAGTGGCTTCTTCAAATTATTTTTTACCATTTTCTTTAACAACAATTGTGGTTGTTATGATAACTTAAGTATATCAATTCTCTACTTCCCAAATTTCTATTCGCTGTTTTGTCCATGCATGCAGACTTGACCTAATATGTACACAGTGATGTGATTGGCTAGGCCTTTTGGCTACCAGCACACAATAAAATGTTGGGCAAACAGTCTCACCAGAGCTGAACCCTGAGGATGACACCTGTGACACAACTGCGCTTCGACAGCTGAGTGCATCACGCTAGAGGCTGAGCTTATTCAGCTACCGCTTATTAATCAAAGTGTGCTAGGGGCAGGGCTGCGTTTCACCAGCTACTTGCATCACCTTAGAGGCTGCGTCTATAATTTACAAACCAGTATCTGACAGTTTTCTCATTCAAAAGAATGAACTCTTCCGTTACTTTCGGAGAACAGCGAGATCACACAGTGCAAACTAATGGAATATGTAATATCTTCACACATACATTCTACATGTGATGAGACTAAATTTTTTGCAGACGATCAACATGGTTTTTGTAGAGGTCGCTCTTGTGAGACTCCACTGGTACACACAATAGGTCATATTCTATCTGTGTGAGACAGTAGCAATATCGCTGATGTACTATATTGAACTTTTCAGAAGCTTTTGATATTGGGAACCATAGAAAACTTTTGTTTAAAGGGTGTCATTCACACATCTCTGAATTGAAAAAATAATTACATAGCTGTGTTCAGCATACTCTCTTTGACTATGCTACCAATTTTTAAAGTTGTCAACCTACTGGAGCCTTCACAATAGGCTAGCAAGTAACATCATCTCTGGCTGCCACTTGAAAAACAATCTTCAGCAAACCCTATGAAACGTGACGTCACGCCGCTGGTGTGCATTTGTTTTTATAGCGAGTCGTAATTAATTACTTTCGGTTAGCCAATAGACCAACAAACCATTTGGGGGTCCGATCAATAACCTCGGTGCCAAAGTCCATGATTTATTGCCCAAGTATGTGATCACTAGCGTGGCATGCTTGGCTACCCGTGCTTGCTCAGTGAATGCTTTACAACTAGTCTAGCGAGTGCGCTAATATCAACTGCCGCAGCAGCAAATCAACTAATTTAGGATCAATTACTCGCCTGCCACTATAACACAAGCCTTGTAGTAAACTTTACCAACCTTCACTCTCTTTAATCATATCATCTCTGTTGATCAAAACACTGACTCCATTAAAAAAAAGAGCAGCCAAAGAATTGATTGAAGTAATTAATTAATATTATTATTATAAATATTTAATTACCATTATTGTATTTTATTATTAAATAAAAGTTCTTTTCAATGATGATGATTATATGAACCATCATCATCGTTGTTCTTTGTTCATGATAACGAGATAAGAACCAACAATAATTGATAGATACTGTTGCTAGTGATCAAGTCAAGGACATAACAAAATGACCTTCACACCAAATCACCCGCCACTCAGTGCCGTTAATACTACCACTAATAAGTTAATTTGTGCCAATTCAGGCTGAGTACACAACAATTCAACATAATAGCGTCAAGTTGTGGGTGTTGAAGAACAAGCCCCGTGAGATGATTTGATCAGTTAAGTGTTTAAAACTGGCTATAATCTCTTTTAAACTGGCGCCTATTAGTGAGTGTTTTACGCGTTACATCGGTGGCCATTACATTAAACATATAGCGCGCTCACGTGACAATAACAAATGCACACCAGCGGCGTGACGTCACGTTTCATACGGTTTGCAAAAGATTGTTTTTCAAGTGGCAGCTAGAGATGATGTTACTTGCCAGCCTATTGTGAAGGCTCCAGTAGGTTTACAACTTTAAAAATTGATAGCATAGTCAAAGAGAGTATGCTGAACACAGCTATGTAGTTATTTTTTCAATTCAGAAAAGTGTGAATGACACCCTTTAAGATAACAAATATCGAGCTTGATAGTTTTTTTGTTGATTGATAGAGAACTTTCTCAAAAGCAGGCAACAATTTGTGTTAATTCGAAATGTAAATTCAAACCCAAAACCAGTTACATCAGGTGTTCTTCAGGGGGTTTGTTCTCGGGCCTCTCTTGTTTTTCATAAACATCAATGACTTGCCACAACTAGTCCACTCATATTGCTGATGACACAATATTATACAACACTAGCGACAACGGAAATGTTCTCCAAAGTTACATAACTTCACTTCTTGAATAGTCATCTTGTTGGCAGATGAGCGTTAATATATTCAAGTGTTTCTTTTTGCAAGCAAGATTTGATGAAAGCTAACAATAATTTTTGAATAACCACGTGCTTAGGTGGGTACCATCACAATCCCATTTAGGCATTGAACTGCAAAGCAACCTAAAATTGGATTCCCATATCACCAATATTTCAAATAAAGCTACTCAACAGCTTGAAATGATTAGACAAGTGTTAAAAGATGCTGGTATAAAGACCGAAGCCATAGCGTATTTCTCGCTGGTTAGACCCAACTTGGAATATGCAGCTCAAGTGTGAGACCTCCCATCACTTATCAACCATTAAACAGATGAGATTGAGGAAATCCGAAACAAGGCATTACGCTGTATTTTTAATATCAAAGGCCAAGTCACAGGCCTAACTGTATAAAATTGGTGGGTTTTTGGACACACTCTTTTTAGGAAATTTATTTAGTGTTTTGTTGTTGGTGCTCATCAATACTAACATCAATTGATTGATTATTATTAATATTCACAGTAATTGTGTTCCCACGAATTTATGTACACCTTGTAGTAGTAGTATTGTGTCGGAAATGACTAAGCAGCTCTATGGCCTGCTTCTTGCAAGACATTCTATTGTACAGAAAAGAGACATCACCAGATACATGCACATACTGGCGTCTACGATCCATATATAATCACTCTATGTAACTTTATCAATTCTATGCATTATAGCCCTATGTCTTAATAATTACTCTACAATCATTCTTTGTTTGTATTCTTTTGTGAAAGCCAGCCAAACTTTTTCTTATATTTTCTAAGGCTGCGCCTGAGGAAACAAAGAAATGGTTACATAACCTTTTTTGTATAAATACTGGCTGAAGCTCCATAATAAATCAGAGTAATTGGAGGAGCCAAGCCAGAAGAACACAATTACTCTCAACCACACACTCTCTCTTGTATTGCATTACTAGAAGTCTGCAGTAATAACAAGCTTGTAGTTGTGGTCCAGCATTAACTAGCACACAAAGCACTGATCAGTGAGTGGCCTACACTTCTGTACGGTCCAGCAAGTAGGCTGCGCAGTCCAGCGTTGGACTTGTCCACCAATGCAGGCTAGTAAGCACTACTTGTTAGTGACGTCTTAAGTACTTGACCATAACCTACCGACTCTCATTTGAGCTGAGGGAAGTGCAGGTGCCTGCTACCTCGCCTGCATCATCAGTACAGACACAAAAATCCTGCACAGTATTATAATTATTATTATGGTCTAGTATTGGGGAAATAACTTCTTCTTATCAATCATCATGATCATCATTATTATTATCATGATGATCCTATTTAATATTATTATTAATTGTATTATTATTGTTGTTATAATAATTATTATTATTATCATTCAAAAAAGAGTGATTATTAATTATTACTATCATTATTTTTATATTATTATTATTATATTATTATTATAATTTATTTATTAATAATAATAATGATAATAAACTTAAATCATAAATGTATGTATTAATTAACAACAATAACAATGATTTTTTTTATAATTAATTTAGATTTATTATTATAATAAATACAATAATATTATTTATTACTAGTATAATAATAATAATATATTTATTATTATTATATTTTATAATATTATTATTATTATTAAAAAAAAGAAACTTGATTGATGCTACAACACTGACAGTGACTGTGACTATTATATATATAAATAATAATAATAATAAAGTCAATTATTGAAAGCAATATATCGTAAGCTCTCTTGGTACATATACCTTTTCATAATTATTTGACCACGATTACTATAGTTGCTGAATATTAGGGAATAATAAAGGCTTCGCATGGATGGATGAATACAGTAAGAAGAAATAATCACAAAATAACTTTTATATTGTTGCAAGATGAGAAACTGTTTTTGATGTTCCTGAAGAAAAGAGCCTTGTAGCCTTTGATCATTAACAAGCCAATGACTCAATCGGTTAGTTCGAGTGCTTTAACGAGCAGGGCTGCATAAATTTAAGTCTACTCGGGTTATATATAGCACATTATTATTGGGGTCATCCGGTTTCTTGTTTGGCAAGAAGTAATCATGAAAAATTCATAGTAGTATGTCGGGAAAGGCTAAGAAGTTGGTGGAGGAGTGCCTGCAAGAGAAGTCTAAAACACTTGATCTTGTGGACAAAGGAATATCTAGTATTATAGATGTTCCTGGCCTCTGTAGGTTGATGGAGGCAATACTACTTGTTCAAGCTTTTTTTGATATGTGTGTGTGTGTGTGTGAAATTATTAATTATTATTATATTATTATTATTTATTATCAATCATTCATTGAATTCATCATTATTATCATCATCATCATGATCATCATCATCAACAACTAATTTTTTTACTAGCAATAATTAATAATAATAATTAAATAATAATAATTGTTTAATAGTAATTATTATTTAATAAAATTTAATAGTAATTGTTGTTATAAATAATAATAATAATCTTCATGGTGATGATGATTATAATAATTATTATTATTATGATGATCGCGATTGTAATTATTATTATTATTGATCATGATGATGATGATCATCATCATGTTATTTATTATTATTATTAATTATAAGAGATAAAAATAATAATAAATATAATAATAATGGTTATTATTTATTGTCATAGTTAGTTAGTAGTTCTTATTTATTATTATATAATTATAATAATAATAATATATTATTATTATTTATTGTTGTTATTATTATGCTCAATCAATCAATGGTGATTATTATTATGATGATATTATTTTTTGTTGGCCAGGAGTATGCAAAAGAGTAAACTGCAGTAATAATAATGATAAATAATAATTATTAATAATATAATAAGAATAATAATCTACTATCTATCCTTATTATAATTATTATTTACTACTGGCCACCAAAATATTATAATAATCACCATTGAAGATAATAATAATAATAATAAAAGCTATGCCTTCCAAGAGAGCATTAGTAGTGCCGTAAAATGGTGGTCACGACGATGGAAAATGCCTTTTAACTCTACTAACTAAGTGTCATGTCATGTGCTTTGGACCAAATCCCAAGCCTCAGTTACATTACAAGCTTGGCTCCTCGCAAATTTCATAGGTGAAGAGCACCAATTATCTAGGCGTCATCCTTCAACACAATCTACATTTTGACCAACACAGCCTTAAAAACTGAGAAAGATAGTAAAATCTTGGGTGCAATCAAATATACACTCGGTACTGCCCCCAAAAGCAGCCGAATGTTTGCATGCATACACCAGTCTATGTAGACCCATTTTAGAATATGCCGATACAATGTGAGACCCTACCAACAAGGCTATTATAAACTCAATCAAAGTCGTTCAGAGTAGAGCTGTTAGGATTGTGAATGGTCTGAAAGGTGACGACAGTGTCAGTGAAGCCAGAGAACAGTTAGGTCTCCCAAACTTAACCAGGTGCAGGCAAAACCGTAGGGTTGCTTACGAAAATCTTCCAAGACGAGGAATGACAGTGTACTCTCATCCAGTTAGGATAAGATAATAGCAGATCTAAAACAACGATAGTCAGACGCGCTGCTAGTTGTGGAGAGCTCACTTCCATACATGCATCCTCCAGTATGCTTCATAATAGCTTTCCACCTAGAACTATATGTGACATGAGAGTACTACCAGAAATTATATAACTGTTAGACGGCTACATGCTGGAATCATGTAATAACACTGTAGCACTTTGTTTTCCTCCTGAGGCACTCTACTTGCACGTAGTGATTTAGAATGTATTATTGTCACAGAGGTAAATACTATGACATGACAATAATAGTAACCATTATTTTCTTTATCTCTTTAGTTAATAATAAAAATAAACCATATTTATTATTATGATGATGATCTCGATCATCGTCATAATGGTGTGATCAACAACAATAATAATAATCGCTATATAGTTATTATAATAATGAAGTGTTTCTTCAAACTGAGAAAATTGCTGTTTTGTTACTTTTTGGTTATTTGAATATGGTTTTTAATTTAAAATGTGAAGCTTCCAGGTGTCATTATTTGTTGCTATTGTTATAATAATAATGCCAAGAACAACTAAATATTTGCTATAATTATAAATTAATAATTATGTTAGGAACAGGAGGAATGATGAGTATTATTAACGGTTGGAATAAACGTCAATAAAAGTAGGCAGGCCACGTATTATTATTTGTTAATTTAGACACTTCCTAGGATAAGCCTCTGAAGATCTAGAATGAATGTTAATTATGCTATAAAAAAATTGTTCCACTTTCATTCCTTATTACTGGCAACACAGATCCTTTCGGCGTTCGTTCTAACAGTGATTTTCTTTGATGAAAATTGGAAATGTGAGAGTTCCTGGAGCAAATGTCAAAACAGCAAGTTATGTATGGAGGGATCTTGATACCTTCTGCAATGAACGTCGCAATATTCTTTTTTATCGAATAGTAGAACTCTTTTTCTTTTCGGCAATTTATTTGTTGTTGCTGATTAGTTTTACTGTTTTATTATTTTTTCGTAAAGCCCATTATAGCTTTTTCTCTTTTCCATAAAACTAATTGTTTTGTGTATTTATTTGTATTTGTAGTGAATCTTCATCATGTAGTGCGTATCACTTTGGCTCACAATAAAATCTCATGTAAGTAATGTATGATTTTGTACACTTGACTGCTTGAAATTATTCTTCAGTACACTAGATAATTACATTCATAAATGTGAAAAATATGTTAGCTGTCACCTTTCCCCTGTTAGTTGTTGACTGATGGTGTTCCTGCTTAATTATTTTATTGTATTCTACTTATCTAGCTCTGCCTGCAAGTATAGCTAATCTGGTTAGTTTAGAAGCTTTGAATCTATTCAACAACCACTTGGAGGTAAGCCAATTTATATTTATGATAGCAAGGAGCAGTTTGAGGTATTATAAATGTGGCAGATTTATATTGGATGGGCAACTACTGCTCATTTTCACTTTTGTCATGAATTATTCATAATGTGAAGCAAGTGTTTCACCTTCAACACGCTTGGTGTTGTGTTGTTTTATAGTGGGATAGTGAGCTGGCTGCATTTGTATGAATCATTCATGAAAAAGTAACCTACCTCAGTTGCTATGTATTGTTTCATGGTTGACCTAAGTACAAATTGACTGCATTTGTAAATCTTTTCTGTTAATGACGTAACAGCTAAATTAATGGACTTTACATGAAACTAGCTAAACAAGTACACTACTTGTCTAACTGATTTATCATCGGCCCGTAATGAGGGACAGTGAGCTTCTATTCTCTTTCTATCAATTAATTAATGGTAATTGGTCATTAACTATATCAAACAGGAGGTGGGTCTTATATCAAACAGTGTTCATACGGTTGCTTGTATTCTTCAGCGTTGCCAAATCTTTATTATGCTTTTTAGGAGCTGCCGACATCATTGAGTTCGTTACCAAGTCTGAAGCGTCTCAATGTTGGGTAAGTAGAAGATAACATTTCAAATGAATGTATGAGGAGGGCAGGAGTTGTTTTCTCATACTTGATTTGCGAGCAAGGGGGAGAAAACTCCAAAAAAGAATATGACAATAGCTTGTGCGTTATTATGCAGAATGAACAGATTGAACAGCCTTCCCAGGGGGTTTGGAAGTTTCCAGTGTTTAGAAATGCTTGTTTTAACCTACAACAACCTCAGTGAGAAATCCTTGCCTGGTAATTTCTTCAGACTAGGTAAGTGCTTCTTATTCGGTCGATGGCACATATCTACTGTGTTTGTGTTGCTTTATTGTACATTAGATTTGTGTTATTTCTTGAATTGATTGTATTAGTCGTATAAATACGCAGATAATTTTTTATTGAAGTTATTGTAATATTTGTTCTCCTTGTAATTCTCTTCATTTTGGCGTTTTGCAGAGATGCTCAGAGCCTTGTATCTGGGAGACAATGACTTTGAGTATCTTCCAAAGGAGATCGGACAACTCCAAAATCTCCAAGTTGTAAGTATTATTAGCAGTGGCCTCTAGCAATAAGTAATTGATTTACGATGAAGTTATATATAGTAGTTAGTACTAGATATACAATATATAGTAGTTAGTACTAGATATAAAATATATAGTAGTTAGTACTAGATATACAAGTATATAGCAGTTATACTCTGATTCTGCCAGCTGGTGTTGAGAGACAATGACTTGATATCACTACCCAAAGAGATCGGGGAGTTGACTAGACTGAGAGAGCTGCACATTCAGAACAACAGACTCACAGTTCTTCCTCCTGAGTTTGGTATGTGTACCTGACTAGCTAACCGTCTGTGTTATATTGGCTAACCTTCTGTGTTATATGGGCTAACCTTCTGTGTTATATGGGCTAACCTTCTGTGTTATATGGGCTAACCTTCTGTGTGATATGGGCTAACCTTCTGTGTGATATGGGCTTACCTGTTGTGTTATATGGGCTGACCGTCTGTGTGATATGGGCTTACCTTTTGTGTTATATGGGCGAACCGTCTGTGTGATATGGGCCAACCGCCTGCTGTTACATGAGCTAACCTTCCGTTGTTATATTTACTGACCGTCTTTGTTTTACAGGCTAAACTTTTGTGATATTGGCTAACCACTTGTATTATATGGGCTAGCCGTCTGTTTTACCTGGGCTAACCATTTGTAGTTACCTGGCTCAGAGTAAACTCTTGTAACAGTGCAAGAGGTGTTGCTGGTTATTTTGAGGAGTTGTCCTTTCATTGAATGAGATATGAAATCACTAACCACTAAACAGAGATTTACCTCTGTTTCACTTATAGCCTCCCTGCTATAGTCGCGCGCAAGTGTACAAGATATTTTACTAGAATGTTTTTTCATCTCTAGAATGCTCAAATTTATTTATTTTGCGCCAACTTCTTTTTCAATTTAAAATGCTGTTTGTTTGAACTAAATTATCCCACTGTCCTACATATACTTGCATGAGTGACAATACACTATTAACAAAACACTTATTTTGACTGTTCTATCTCAGTTTTTAGTTATTACAACACAATTTAAAGAATGCCTCCGGTCACTTCTATATTTATCTGATATGTCATTGATATGTCTGTATGAAGTGCTTCAAATACCAACTTCGTCAAAATTCTATTCATTTCTATATTTTCTTAACACAATTAATAATAAGCATGTGATGAGTGTTGTCTCCCCTTCGAAATATTCTGGGAAAACATATGACGTACGCAAGTGTTTTAGCGAACGCTAAACTTTTGTTTCTACTACTACTAACCACATGTGCCGCTATTACTACTTACTAGTTATATCAATCAATTACCTAGGTCAATGTACTGTTATTTCTTATGCTTCACTGATTTCAAGATCCAAAAATTGTCTGATCAAAATATAAAACAAAAGTTTAGGTTCGCTAAAACACTTGCGTACGTCATAAGTTTTCCCAGAATATTTCGAAGATGTTGGAATGGAGAGACAACACTCATAACATGTTAATTATTAATTGTGTTAAGAAAATATAGAAATCAATTGAGTTTTGACGAAGTTGGTATTTGGAGCACTTCATAAGGACATATCAATGACATATCAGATAAATATAGAAATGATCGGAGCCATTCTTTAAACTGCACACAGTTTGGTCAGCAGTCAACAAATACCGAGTGATACCGTAATTTGATGTATCAAATGTTTGATAATGCATGCAAGTTAATTGAAATGTATACAAGTTGGTTGCACAAGATCCTTGAGTTGTATGCGTCACATTGTAGGCAGCCTTGATCTCCTGGGGTCAAAGAATATATTCAAGTATGAAAACAATCCGTGGGCTCCACCTATAATGGAACAGCTTGGCATCGGCCTCTCACATCTCTTTGAGTACATCAAGTCAGACACTTATAAATAGTGAGTAATGCACTGCCTGCCACTACTAACTACTACTGCTACTAGTACTAACTACTACTGCTACTAGTACTAACTACTACTGCTACTAGTACTAACTACTACTGCTACTAGTACTAACTACTACTAGTACTAACTAATACTTGCTAGTACTAACGGCTATTTACTAGTGTCAACTACTACTTACTAGTACTAACTATTACCGATCAACTGTGTAACTACATTGGGGTGTGCACTGCTATGTGTACAACGCCAAGTGTGCATTTCTATGACCGAATACATCGAAATGCTTATTTTTCCAAAAGAAGGCAAGTTAGAACTTGCATAGTCATCGCTCATAAAGTTATCACTCATAGAGTCAACACTCATAGAGTCATCACTTATAGAGTCATCACTCATAGAGTCATCACTCATAGAGTCATCACTCATAGAAAAGACAACTCTGACTAGTACAGTTGCTCTGTAGTGATGACACTATGTGCTATTTCTGTAGAAAGAATAGCTAAAGCCAACACTTTTATTGAACTGTAAATGTATAGATTTATATCCTAAAATAGCTAATTTGATGTTGCTAATTATAGGCGAGTACCTCCAGTTCTATTGTGATGTTTTATCGAGCTAGTCAAAGACAAATACTGCTGTTTATTGTGAAAAATCTTTCAAGGCTGTTTATATATTTCATAGTGCTCTTGTAGTCTGCAAGCCTCTTCTGGGACCAGGTAAATTTTGAAAAAGACGTCTCCTGTATCTACATATAACATAAACGAATCGATGACATTTGCGGCCTACGACCTTAATCTTTAGTAATAATATTCTTGTTATCATTCAACTGCTCCAAAGAACCTGGCTTGTGAAAATCAAGTCTGGATGGCCAAGCGGTCTAAAGCCCAGTGTCTACGTTGCTGTCTACTCCTGCAGATATGGGTACAAATCCCACTTTTGTCAAATCTTTTTTGTGTTTCTTTTGTCTACCCTTTACTGAGCATGTGCAAGAAGACAAGAACACAGGCATCTATAACATGTATCGTCGGACCACCTGTGATCTTACAAATACGATTCTTATTGATAGGAGCTGTTTGCGAAATATTCCACAGAGTGTTGATTCATCCACTAGTGCTTTATTTATAAAGAAATAATTATTTCTCTTCTGGTAGAGTAAATAAGTAAATTGGTATTCGGGCATAACTCTTTTCAAACTCAGCAATCGAACCTTGTTATTAAGGTTAGAAATTTTTTTTTATGGCAAAGTCATCTCGACAAAACGATGTCTGCTTTTTTTAGAATTTGAATTTGCAAAAAATGATTTTTGAGTTTAAAAAATTTGAAGACATATTTTTGGGCCATAATTATTGGAGTTGTTTTCTCTCTTCAAAGGTGTATTTAGGGTGGCAGCAAAGGACGAAATGCTCCGCCAATTGAAGACCGTGTGCCACAGTTCATTTATAGTACGTACAGCATCTAGCCAAACTGAGTCACACTGTCTAAAAATTGAGCGATTTTTTGTGATGCAGTTTTTGTAACCATGTACCAGTTGCTTCTAGTTTCTACTATGCTATCTACCAGTTGCTTATATCAGCGTGTTAACTACCATGTGTTTGTTACATTTTCTAAAATGGAATTCATTCAGCAGGTTTTGTCAGTTGTCTTCTCACAAGGACATTTTTATCATCTCTTGATCATCAGGTGCATAAGAAATTTGGCTTTTCTCTCAAAAGAAAAATCATACAGTCTGGCTATAATTGGTCAAATTTTTGCTTTCCAGACAGATAGTGTTCAAAATTGCACACTTTCAGTTTTCAATTGCTTCAGGAATTGTCTACCCTTCTGTTTCTGTTGATTTAGCTTGTATGGCAGAAGAATAGCTGCAGACGCTCCCCCACCTCCCAAGACTCATGACAAATCAAAAAAAGGTAGTAGGAAGGGCATGAAACATAAATCCTAAGTGATTGGCTGTATACTAAGGCTATATAAAGCTTGCATGTACATACAGTACTTGACCGTTTACGTGAGAATTAGTGCTACAGATATCACCTCAGTTGTGTTCAGCAGCAGATATAGTGTACAGACTCCTTTTGGCAAGTAATTAGCTGTTATACATTGTCTTTAGCTCGACATATCTGCAGTTTCATAGCTGGCTAGTTGCAGCAATTTCAATGTTAGTTTTTGATTTCATATAATTGTTATTATTATTAATGGCAAAACAATCTTTTATATTATATTATTATAAATTTTAACGATTATTGACATACAATACACATTATATTTTTTCAAAGCTCCTACTTATCTCACACAATAGTTGGCAATGGATTGCTGGTCGTATTCTTCACATGAAAAAGAACAAACATACAGGAGTTGCGTGCTCGTGCAAGTTAAATTTCATACATAAAAGGCAAGCGGTGTTGGTTCCAGCAGTGTAGTAGCTTAGTAAGTCTGTCATTCCATTTCCTGTCATATTTATAATTTACTCTCCAACAATCCGCTGTCTTGCGCTGACTCCATTATTATCTTTTGAACTTCCCTAAACTTGGGATGAGCAGCATCTTCTACAAATCCTAGTATTACACTCTCGCTGGTTGTCAGTTGAGCTCCAGCTTCACTCATGGCTCGTAGGGCAAACATCCTGTCAACATTCACAGTGCAGTCAGTACAGTTATACTTGTGTGCAGTCAGTACAGTTATACTTGTGTGCAGTCAGTACAGTTATACTTGTGTGCAGTCAGTACAGTTATACTTGTGTGCAGTCAGTACAGTTATATATGTGTGCAGTCAGTACAGTTATATATGTGTGCAGTCAGTACAGTTATACTTGTGTGCAGTCAGTACAGTTATACTTGTGTGCAGTCAGTACAGTTATACTTGTGTGCAGTCAGTACAGTTATACTTGTGTGCAGTCAGTACAGTTATACATGTGTGCAGTCAGTACAGTTATATATGTGTGCAGTCAGTACAGTTATATATGTGTGCAGTCAGTACAGTTATATATGTGTGCAGTCAGTACGGTTATATATGTGTGCAGTCAGTACAGTTATATATGTGTGCAGTCAGTACAGTTATATATGTGTGCAGTCAGTACAGTTATACTTGTGTGCAGTCAGTACAGTTATATATGTGTGCAGTCAGTACAGTTATATATGTGATACAGACACTTGGTTGTGTGCAGTCAGTACAGTTATACTTGTGTGCAGTCAGTACAGTTATACTTGTGTGCAGTCAGTGCAGTTATACTTGTGTGCAGTCAGTACAGTTATACTTGTGTGCAGTCAGTACAGTTATACTTGTGTGCAGTCAGTACAGTTATACTTGTGTGCAGTCAGTACAGTTATATATGTGTGCAGTCAGTACAGTTATATATGTGTGCAGTCAGTACAGTTATACTTGTGTGCAGTCAGTACAGTTATACTTGTGTGCAGTCAGTACAGTTATACTTGTGTGCAGTCAGTACAGTTATACTTGTGTGCAGTCAGTACAGTTATACATGTGTGCAGTCAGTACAGTTATATATGTGTGCAGTCAGTACAGTTATATATGTGTGCAGTCAGTACAGTTATATATGTGTGCAGTCAGTACGGTTATATATGTGTGCAGTCAGTACAGTTATATATGTGTGCAGTCAGTACAGTTATATATGTGTGCAGTCAGTACAGTTATACTTGTGTGCAGTCAGTACAGTTATATATGTGTGCAGTCAGTACAGTTATATATGTGATACAGACACTTGGTTGTGTGCAGTCAGTACAGTTATACTTGTGTGCAGTCAGTACAGTTATACTTGTGTGCAGTCAGTGCAGTTATACTTGTGTGCAGTCAGTACAGTTATACTTGTGTGCAGTCAGTACAGTTATACTTGTGTGCAGTCAGTACAGTTATATATGTGTGCAGTCAGTACAGTTATATATGTGTGCAGTCAGTACAGTTATACTTGTGTGCAGTCAGTACAGTTATATATGTGTGCAGTCAGTACAGTTATATATGTGTGCAGTCAGTACAGTTATACTTGTGTGCAGTCAGTACAGTTATACTTGTGTGCAGTCAGTACAGTTATATATGTGTGCAGTCAGTACAGTTATACTTGTGTGCAGTCAGTACAGTTATATATGTGATACAGACACTTGGTTGTGTGCAGTCAGTACAGTTTTAAATGTGATACAAACACTTGGTTGTGTGCAGTCAGTACAGTTATACTTGTGTGCAGTCAGTACAGTTATATATGTGTGCAGTCAGTACAGTTATATATGTGTGCAGTCAGTACAGTTATACTTGTGTGCAGTCAGTACAGTTATACTTGTGTGCAGTCAGTACAGTTATATATGTGTGCAGTCAGTACAGTTATATATGTGTGCAGTCAGTACAGTTATACTTGTGTGCAGTCAGTACAGTTATATATGTGTGCAGTCAGTACAGTTATACTTGTGTGCAGTCAGTACAGTTATATATGTGTGCAGTCAGTACAGTTATATATGTGTGCAGTCAGTACAGTTATACTTGTGTGCAGTCAGTACAGTTATACTTGTGTGCAGTCAGTACAGTTATATATGTGTGCAGTCAGTACAGTTATATATGTGTGCAGTCAGTACAGTTATATATGTGTGCAGTCAGTACAGTTATACTTGTGTGCAGTCAGTACAGTTATACTTGTGTGCAGTCAGTACAGTTATACTTGTGTGCAGTCAGTACAGTTATACTTGTGTGCAGTCAGTGCAGTTATACTTGTGTGCAGTCAGTACAGTTATATATGTGTGCAGTCAGTACAGTTATATATGTGTGCAGTCAGTACAGTTATATATGTGTGCAGTCAGTACAGTTATACTTGTGTGCAGTCAGTACAGTTATACTTGTGTGCAGTCAGTACAGTTATACTTGTGTGCAGTCAGTACAGTTATACTTGTGTGCAGTCAGTGCAGTTATACTTGTGTGCAGTCAGTACAGTTATATATGTGTGCAGTCAGTACAGTTATATATGTGTGCAGTCAGTACAGTTATATATGTGTGCAGTCAGTACAGTTATACTTGTGTGCAGTCAGTACAGTTATATATGTGTGCAGTCAGTACAGTTATACTTGTGTGCAGTCAGTACAGTTATATATGTGTGCAGTCAGTACAGTTATATATGTGATACAGACACTTGGTTGTGTGCAGTCAGTACAGTTTTAAATGTGATACAAACACTTGGTTGTGTGCAGTCAGTACAGTTATATATGTGATACAAACACTTGGCTGTGGGCATACAGTTACTGTTATAAGACAGTTGGTCTTGGCGAGAGAGACTTGTCTCCTATGTTCATGAAGTAGTCTCATGAATGATTTGAATTGTGATTCAATCCTATATATGTGCTAGCTAACATCGACTCTATTATCGGGCATGACAGAACAAACATTCTTATCAGTAACCCCCTCGCAGAATGTCTAATACTTAGGGCTAGTTGACGTAGCGGGTTTGATGAATGTCATCAAAATAACAAAGTAGTATTTTTATGCAGAAGCATTCCGATATTATTTGAGTGGAATGAGAAGTTATGCATCCTTGTATTTGGTGCAACAGCGGAGCTAAGGTTGTGCAGCATGAAAGGTACAGTATGGTCAGACTTTGGTGGATATATACAGACAACTAAATAATTTACATAAGTGGGGGGCATCTGGTGGACAGGTTACCTGTCAACCATACTCCTTGATGAGACAGCGTCAACCACAACGTGTGTGTTGATTCCTCTCTTTATTAGTTCGTATACAGTTGACTTGACACACACATGACCTTCAATACCACATATCACCACATTCTCCACCCCTAAATAAACACATGCGTGATGCAACAGAGTGAATACAGCTGTTACAATAAAAACAGATAAAAACAATGACTAGACAGTTTGAATTATGTATTCAGCTCTTACCTTTAAAGGATTTGAAGTATTCTTCAACATCAGGTTGAAGCATGTTAAAGTTTGTTTTGGAGAATACTTTCAGGTCTGAAACATCAAGCTCACTGCATGTCTTGCCCAGTGCTACAAAATAAAAATACTGACAGAAGAATTATACAGAACAACGCTACTTTTATAAAAAAAAGTTAAAGTTGTGTGTGTCACAACTTTTGTACAACAAATATAATAGCACAAACCTTTTGGGTATTGCTCTGTTACTATAACTGGCATTTCCAAAACTCTGGCAGCTTGCAGTACTCTTGCAGAAGTGTTGAGAATTTGTGGATAATAAGAAATCATGTTTCTGAACTTTTCTTGCATGTCACATAGAAATAGGGCTGAGTTCTTGGGTAAAGCTTTAGCTAGTTTCGCTGATGCAGCCATTTTTTAGTAATGTTATTGATTAAAAATTAAAAAAGGTAGAAAAAGATTAAAATTTGGGATTAACCTTTCTCAAGTCGATGTATGTATTCAAAAGATTATTTGCAGAGCTGCAACTTTGCTTGATAAAAGTGGGCGTGGAATTGTTTAGTTCAGAGTCCTATACAAAAAAAAACGTGGGGGCCCTGTCAAATATTTTTTTACAGAGAACCGGAAAAATGAAATTAGCTATTTTTCTTTTGCCTGACGTCTCACGACAAGAACATTAAACCACAAAGGGGTAAATGAAGGTACCAACGTAAATTGGATCGCGTGAAGGCTAATGTTTTCCCAAAAACGGTTTTATATTTTTTTTATGTTGATCATGTCCCAATAATGTGGATGAAAGTCATCTTACTCAACTTATTACCAAATATTTTTTGTAGTATTGGTTGGTTAGTTATGTGCTCATGAATTTTTAGTAAACTTGTCTTTACTCGTATCACCTACATGGGCCATTGCACAGACAGTTGTTCGTTGTTTTTGTTAGTTGTTGTTGTATTAATAATTAAAATTAATAATTATTATTTATTATTATTATAATAATCATTATTATTATAGTAGTAGTTTCATTTGCATGTTGTTTAATTAATAACGTAAAGAAATTACGTTATTAAACAGCATGCAAATGAAACTGCTATACAACAACTAACAACTGTCTGTGCTACTTGTTGATGGTCTGCTGGTAGTAGTAGTTGTTTGTTCGTTGAAAAGTATTGTTATTAATTAATTATTTATTCATTTTATTAATATGAATTGATTATTATTATTTATGATCGACCTGAACAACTATTAACTTATTCCTAGTCAACTACCGTAACTATTGAATTGTTGTTGTGGTATTTATTATTTTTGAAGGAAAACAACGTGACATTTGTTGTTGTACGTATTGTGCTGGAAATGACTAAGCACCTCTATTATGACCTGCTTCTTGCAAAACATTCTCTTAGACAGAAAGTTGACATCACTAGATACATGCACATACTGGCGTGTGCGATCCATATATAATAATCACTCTATGCAACTTTATCAATTCTTCTGTGTATTAGTATAGCCCTATGTCTTAATTAATCTACAATCATTCTATGTTTATGAATTCTTTTGTGTAAGCCAGCTAAACTTTTTATTATATTATCTAAGGCTGCGCCTAAGGAAACAAAGAAATGGTTACATAACCTTTTATATAAATACTGGCTGAAGCTCCATAATAAATCAGAGTAATTGGAGGAGCCAAGCCAGAAGAATGGAAGAATACAATTACTCTCAACCACACACTCTCTCTTGTATTGCATTACTAGAAGTCTGCAATAATAATGTAGGGGAATGTGACAACGACCAGCTACAGGTCGACCTATTAACATTATTTCTATTCTAGCCGAACTCTAATTTATATACTTATTGCTAATATTGTGTGCTTCACCAACCTTATTTCTTATATTTTCATACATGTGCTTGGGCAGCCATCCATGCGATAGAGACTGCCCCTTTTTGTTCTATGCATAGTTCTATTGGCCGTTTGCTAACCAATCAACCGTACAGGCGTGGCCTGCCTTTGTCTTGTTTGCTGCCAATCTTATTACATAACTTTTCATGTATAAATATTCATGTATTGCATTAATAAAAGCAGAGTTAGCCTGACACTCTCACTTGCTCGTTGATTCTTATTGCATAAGCGCACTTATGCAAAGCACTGGTGGCAAAGCAGAAAATATACAAGTAAGCTCTCACATACAGATTGCGCTGACAGAGGAACTTATACGTTCAAACACTTGCACAATAACTTGGACAAACAAAGCAGCTCTTGGACAAGTCGACTAGTAATTAGAAGAATAGTCAGTAAAAAGTGTTCAGTCGATTCGACTCACACTGCACTCGACCTACGGGCAAGTGGTACTGGAACGATTATTCGAACTGCTAGTTCGACCCAACGCATCTATTCCGCCGAATAGAAAATCAGTGGAAAGTGAGGGAGTTGTGACAACTCCTCACTGTGTATTGCTTACGGGCGTACAACGCTGCAAATTCTACTCTACCGGTTTGGATTGCTGACCTTGGGCGAGTTAGAGGCGTACACTGCACTGCTTGTAATACACTTGCTACTGTGGGCCGCTGTACAGGTGACAGCTACCACTCCACCCTAAATTCCTGTACAATAACAAGCTTGTAGTTGTGGTCCAGCATTAACTCACACACTTCTGTACTGTCCAGCAAGTAGGCTGCGCAGTCCAGCGTTGGACTTGGTCCAGCAATGCAGGCCAGCACTACTATTTAGCGACGCCAAAAGTGCTTGACCATAGACTGCTGACACTGAGCTGAGGGAAGTGCAGGTGCCTGCTACCTAGTCTGTATCTGTACAGACACAAAATTCCTGCACAGTATTTTGGCATGATAATAATGATTAATTAAAATAATAGTATTATATAGCCACATTTTAAATAATAAAGTTATTAATAATAATAGTAAGAACTTGATTAATAATAATAATTTAATAAGTATTATTAATAATTTATTAGCCATATATTTACAACATTGTTCTGGCCAGTTTTATTAGAATTATTATTATTTGCCATACAGATGAGAGTATTATTACATTATCATGATTACTACAAATCATTAGCCACACAGAAGATATAATCTGTATGTATGGCTGCTATCGTTGTGTACAGGAATTTATGGTGTAGTGGTAGCTATCACCTGTACAGCGGCCCACAGTAGTAAGCGTCTACAAGCAGTGCAGTGTACGCCCTTACTTTGCCCAAGGTCAGCAATCTAAACCGTAGAATAGAATTTGCAGTGTTGTATGCTCGCAAGCGATACACAGTGAGGAGTTGTCCAACTCTCTCACTTTCCACTGATTTCCTACTCGGTGGAATAGATGCGTCGGGTCGAACTAGCTATTCAAATAATCGTTCCAGTATCACTCGGTAGAGTGCAGTGTAAGTCGAATCGACTGACCACTTTCTACTGACTATTATTCTAGCCACTAGTCGACTGGTCCAAGAGCTTATTGAATTGTCTGAATTTATGGTGCAAGTGTGTGTGAACTAGCCTGTTCACTTGTCAGCGCAATCTGTGTATCTGTGTGTGTGCTTACTTGTATATTTCTGCTTAGCCACTGGTGCAATCGCATAAGTGCTTTATGCAATAAGATCAACAAGTAAGTGAGAGTAAGTGCCAGGTTAACTCTGCTTTATTTCGAACAAGACATGGGTATTTATAATGCAAAAAGTTACGTAATAAGAGTGGCAGCTAACAGACAAAGGCAGGCCACGCCTGTACAAGTGATTGGTTACTGAAAGGCCAATAGAACAGGGTATACATAGAACTGGGTGTGCTTGTGCTCTATGGTTGATTGCACAAGCACATGGGTGAAAAATAGCAATGCGTGCAAATAATAAAATATATATAAATAAGTGCAAACATAGATAAATAAGGTAGACATAGTTCGGTAGGACATAGTTCGGCAGGTGGTAATGTGAGTAGCTGTACAGTTCGGCTTGGATAAATAGATAGTGTAAATAATTAAGTATATTAGTCGACTCCATTCCTCCACACACGCCCCCCCATTGGCGCTCGTAGGGCCAATTCAACTAAATAGTGGGGGAATGTTATGCTCCTAATATTGGTCCCGTTCTTTCTGTATATATTCTTTCAACTCTTCCACCTTCTGTAGTTGTTTGAAGGCTTCGCGGGTGGCTATGTACAACTCTGCTTCGTACCTTTTTATTTTTCTATAACGCTCCTCTCTACGTTCTTCCTCCATCTGTCTTTCTTCGTACCTCTCTCTACCACTTGCTTGGGGTCGATAGGGCCTGCTTCTATCTTTCGTCTCTCTCCGACTCGACCCTTCTGTTGCTTTTCTTTCCCCTTCATCTTTCTCCAGTTCGATCTTTATCACTTTCTGTGATGTGGCATTTGGTGGCTCTCCTAGTCTTCTTTTAATGCTCTTCAGGTTGGTCGGGCTACTAGAGCGTTCTTTTGTTGGGGCAGGTACGCCAAAAAGTGGCGGGTGCTGCCAGTTCATGGCGTTACAGAAGTCGGTGTATGATTCTTCATCTACTTCGAACAAAGGTTTACTCGGCCCTCCATGTTCGACCGAGCCATGTTGTTGGCGTACATGTTTTAGTACGGTGTCTCTGGACACACTCTTATGTCCACACTTACAATAAAAGAAGACGAAGTGTTGTCGGACGTGATAGCTCATTCGTTTCTTGTTGAGTTTTAGTTCGCAGATTCGGCATTCCCATTTTTCTGGGTCGGTAGTAGGTTGTCCTGCTTGTTTAATCTGCTTGCTAGTTTCTGCTGTTATCCACAGCTCTCTGGGTTGTTGATCGTAATAAGGGGCTGGTGGGGTGGGTGGTTGTGGTTGTCGGCTGCGGCATCTGGCTGCGCCCTCTTCTCTAGTACTCACCCTTCCTGCTCTTACTGGTGAAGTAGTCATTTCTTTATGTGGAACCCTCGATCTTTTTCTTGTACTAGGTGGTTCGGCTAGGATGGCGGCTATCACGGTCGGGTCCTCTTCTGTAGATATAATTCCTGTATTATATTCTGCCATGTCGAGTTCAGTAGAGGTGGTGGTGAAGCTTGTTGACCCTTTGCTGACTGTGCAAATACTGTTCTTGTTAGGGTGTTTTGTATTGCCGCTGATTTTTGGCTCTCTTTGTTGTATCAACCACGTGGTATGACGTGTTAACTCTGGGCTCCTCCCCCTGTCGATCGTAGGTATCTGTTGGTTTTCGACCAACGATTTTTGGGGAGTTGTTTCCTCTCGTGATTGGTATTCCCGATCGGTTTTCTCTTTGGGAGTTGCCCACTCTCTCCATTCTCTCCTAGTGGTTGCTTCGTCAGGGGGGGTTGTCTCCTCGTAGCTAATTTTGTTCGTTGTCGGCCCTTGGCATAGGTTGGTTCGTATTCTTTTCCAGCTATCTTCACTGGACTTGTTACACGTTTGTTGTGAGTTGTTTAAACCCAATCGATCTCGAGTTTCGGCCGAGTTGGCCCATGGTATGTACACCATTTCTTCTACTCGTCCCCTTGGCTCCCGTATTGGTCTGTTTACCTGCATTTCCTGGGTTGTATTATTCTCCTTCTCCCTGGCCTGATAGCATTGATAATCGGTAAATCTGACTGGGGGTTTTCGTGCTCTCATGGGTCTCCTATTTTCTTCCTGTCCTTCAGTTCTGGTGTTGAGGGGTGGCCAGTCGGCGTCCTCTACAGGGGGTGTGGTTGGTATTGGTGGTGGTACTACTACTGGTTCCACGGGGTACTCGTCCACTGGGTTTTCGAGTAGTGTTGTTGGAGCAGTTCCCTCTGGGGGTGCTTCGGGAGTGGGTGGCTCTACCGGTACCCTTTCTCTGTGTGTCTCTGGCGGTGGTACCCTTTCTACTGGTGCTTCAGGAATGGGTGGGTCTACTGGTCTCACTTCTCTAGGTACCTCAGGTGGAAGTTCAGCATAGTCTCTTGGGGGGTTGGCTGGTATGCCCCTCTCATGTTCGGCCGAACAGCTTGTTCGCGGCTAGGGGGTGCTCTCCCCACTGTCTCTCTACATGTCTGGTAGGCCTTCATCCTGCGGCCATTCTGGGTGAACCCTTGCCCATTTCGTTCGAGGCGATACGTGTGGTTGGGGTAGGTCTCCCGGACGGTATATGGTCCTACATAGCTGGGCTGCAACTTGGGGTTACTTCCTTTCGTTCGCCTCTTGTTCTCTATTACCACCAGTTCGTCTTTACTGAAGCGGGGAGGCTCGTCCGTCTCTTCTTGGCGAAGCTTGGTCTGTTGGTTCCGCACATACTCGTGGGCTATAGCTAGATCGTTCTGTATTCGGAGGGTATGCTCTGTGGTATGGTATGGGTCCAGCGAGGGGGGAGATCCCGTCAGCTGGTCTGGTAACCGCACCTCTCGTCCCAGCATCATCAGGTTTGGGGTTTCTCCTGTCGTGGAGTTGGGTGTGGCTCTACAGGCTCGCATAATCTGTGGGAGCAAGGTGTCCCATTCGTCCTGCCCCTTGTTGAGTATGAGTGTGCGCAGCGCGTCGCCTAGTGTGCGATTTTGCCTTTCAACCATGCCGTTTCCTTGTGGATGGTAGAGCGTGGTCCTGGTTTTTCACACATTCCATAAGGTACAGAGTTCTTCTAGCAAGGTGGACTCGAACTGGGCGCCCTGGTCCGAGTGCAGTTGTTCTGGGAGGCCGAGGAACTGAACACCCTCTCATCTAATGCTATGGCCACGGTGGGGGCGGTGGCGTCAGGTAGCGCTATGGCATCTTGCCAACGGGTGAAGTGGTCTGTAAGCACCAGAATCCACCGGTTCTTCCGCTTAGTGAGGGGTAGGGGTCCCACGAGGTCCACTGCTAGTTTCTGGAATGGCCGACCGGCGAACAACCTCTGTCCGCCCGGGGCGACGGGTCTGTTACTTCGTTTCGCTACTTGGCACACCTCACAACTCTTCACGAGTCTGCGGGTTAGTCCTGACATGCCTGGCCAATACCAATCTACTTGCAGTCTGTGTCGTGTCCTGTTGATTCCTGCGTGTGCCAGCAGGTGGGTATCCCATACGACCTTGTGACGCCAGGCGGGTGGACAGATTGCGCATGTTCGGGTCCGGCCCTGGTGTTCGGTGGTTATGACCAACGTTCCATCTGGTCGGAGGCTCATCGCGTCGATTCTGTCATGCAAAACTCGCAGCTCTGTATCCCCCTCTTCCAACTCTCTGTGAGGGAGCTGTCTTTGTGCTTTTACTGCGGCGTAGATCTTGGCTACTGGGTGGAGTCCCTCTTGTTGTGCCTGTACCAACTCTCGCGCATTTCTTATGGGATTGGTAACCGTCACGTTCACTTGTTCCCTTCGCTCTGCTGACCGCTCCTGGGTGAGTTCGGCATGGGTGGGTCCCCCACCTGTCCATTCCCTTGGCTCCGCTGACCCCCGTGGGGTGAGCTCGGCATGGGTGGGTCCCCCATTTGTCCATTCCCTTCGCTCCGCTGGCCCCCTTGGGGTGAGCTCGGCATGGGTGGGTCCCCCATTTGTCCATTCCCTTCGCTCCGCTGGTCCCCTTGGGGTGAGCTCGGCATGGGTGGGTCCCCCATCTCTCTGCTCGATAGCGCGACACTGCTTGCAGTCTATGCAGGGATCTTGCCGGCTGAGTCCGTCGGCGTTCCCGTGCTGGACTCCTGGGCGATGTTCGAGTTTGTACCTAAACTCTGCTAGTGTCTCGAGCCACCGTGCTATTTGGTTGGAAGGCTCCTTTCTCCTACATAACCAACGGAGGGACGCATGGTCTGTCCGTAACTTAAATTCGCGGCCATATAGGTAGGGCCGGAAATGCTTGGCGGCCTTGATCACGGCCAACAGCTCTCTTCGTGTTACACAGTAGTTCCTCTCTGCCGGGGAGAGGGTTTTACTATAGTAAGCAATGACTCTCTCTTGGCCCTCTTGTACTTGCGACAGCACTCCACCTACTCCAACTGCACTGGCGTCCGTGTCTAGGATATAGGGAAGTGTGGGGTCTGGGTACCCCAATATGGGGGCTTGGCTAAGTCCCTGCTTCAACTGTTCGAACGACTGTTGTTCGTTCATGCCCCACTTCCAGGGGACATCCTTTCCGGTCAGCACGGTGAGTGGCTTGGCGGTGGTGGCGTAGTCTGGCAGGTACTGTCTATAGTATCCTGCAGTTCCCAGGAAGGCCTGTAACGTCTTCACATCTTGTGGTGCCTGCCACTTCTTCATTGCCTCTACTTTCTCTGGATCGGTGGCCACACCTTTGGCGCTGACTACATGTCCTAAGTATCGCACTTGGGGGCTCAAGAGCTCACATTTGGAGGGCTTCACCTTTAGGTGGGCGCTCTGGAGTCGCTGTAGGACCTCTTCTAGCCTCTGGATGTGTGACGTGAAGTCGGGCGCAATGACTATTACGTCGTCTAGGTAGAGGAGCAGCGTTTTCCAGTGGAGTCCTTTCAATACTCGCTCCATGAGCCGTTGGAATGTAGCAGGGGCCGATGTCAGTCCGAACGGCAGCACCTTCCATTTCCAGAGACCACTGCGGGTGATAAACGCTGACTTGTCCTGAGCGTCCTCGTCCAGCGGGACTTGCCAGTATCCACTGGTCAAATCGAGAGTGCTGAAGTATCGGCTACCAGCCAGCGCGTCTAGGGAGTCATCAATGCGGGGTATAGGGTAGGCGTCCTGTTGCGTGACATCGTTCAGTTGGCGGTAGTCGACGCAGAATCTCCAGGAGTCGTCTTTTTTCCGTACTAACACAACTGGTGAGCTCCAGGCTCCGTCGGCAGGTTCGATGAGGTCCTTTGCCAGTAGTTCCTTGACCCGTCTCTCGGCTTCGGCTTCTTTTTCTGCTCCTAATCGGTGGGGGGGTAGTCGTATTGGTCGGGTTCCTGGTGCTACAGGGATGGAGTGTTCGGTCAGGGGGGTGCGTCCGATGTCTCCGTCGTTTCGACTAAACACGTCCTGATAGCGTGTGAGGAGGTCCCGGAGTTGACACTCTTCTCGAGTGTCTTCACATCCCTTTCTAGCCTGGGTGAACAGTGGCTCGAGGTGTGGGGGCAAGTCTCCTCTGGGAACGGTTCCTTCTGGCCTAGGGGCGTGTAGCGGCCGTATCTCGTGTGATTTGATCCCTGTAAATGTTCCGATGACTTCTCCCGCTGATACTCGGATGCTATCTTGTGACGGGTTCAAACATCTAACCAGTACCCTCCCTCGCTCATCGGGTGAGTTGATACTAGTGGCTATCAGCAGTCCTCCTTCTCTGCTCTCTATTACTCCTTGTTCGCAAGGGGTTCGGCTGGCCAGATGGCAGGGCACCGTAGCTTCGGTTTGTGGAGGAAGGTGTACGTCTCTCTGTACTTGCACTTTGGACACTAGGTCCCTGCCATGTCTGTCGGTGCAGGTTAGTTCCTTTCCTTGTACGCAAAGGGTGGGTCGGTCAAATCCCATTTGACACCCTTGTTTGGCCAAAAATGGCATGCCTAGTATCACATCCTCATTGATTTGACTCACAACAAATGTCTCTTCGTACTTGACGTGGCGTATCCGCCCAGTTAGGGTAATTAAGCCGTAGAAGGGGAGTCTAGTACCGTCGGCCATTAACCCGTGTGAGTCATAGTCTTGGAGGTTGCGCTGGGTCTGTGACGTGAGTAGATCAAATACTCTTTTGGACAGGAGGTTAGTATTGCATCCTGTGTCGATTAGGTATGTGACCGTCTGCCCTTCCACTCGTCCTGGTAGATAGTAACTCGACTTGTAAAGTCGTTCTATCTGGTTCAAGTGTATGGTGATGGGCGGTTTCTGGGTCTTTATGGGGGGGGGGTTCGATCTCTTTTCTTGGGTTCCTGTCGTCTCGGGGGGCAGGGTCTCGTATGACTTGTATTGGGCACTTCCTCCTCTTCTTCCTCGTCTATCATCTCGGTTGCCAGGGGGCTGAACCTATTGTTCAGCGGAAGGGGTTCAGGTTCCTGCCATAGTGGTTGGGCTCTCCTTCTGGGAGGCCGAGGGGTTGGTGGGGCCCTGTTGCAGCCAGTAGGGGTAACTACTGCTGCGGGCCATACCCGTTTCCCTGGCGTGTGTGCCAAGGCGCAGTCTTGCATTGGCTCCTAATGTGTCCAGTGCGTTGGCATCCCCAACAGCGTCTGGGGGGAGGCTGGTTCGCGTCCTCTTTTAAGGTAGCTATTTCTTTACTGAGCGCGTCCTCTTTTAGGGTAGCTACTTCCTTACTGAGGTGTTCGATTGTTTTTAGTAGCTTCGTTAATGGATCTTCTACTTCCTGGCAGTTTAGTATGGGTTCGGGGGTAGGCCGTGGTCCCTCTTGTTCTTCCTCTTGAATGGTTCGGACATTTGACTGTACTGGGGGTTGGTGCTGTACCTGTAGGAATTCATTCCCTGCTTGGACCGCTTCCTCTAGGTCGGCTGGTCGTATAGCTAATAAGTGTCGCTGGAGGTACACATGTCCCAGCGTATTCTGAAATGTCTGTAGGGTCAGCTCGACTCGATTTCTGATCGGCAAGTCTCCGTAGGCTGCTTCTACTAGTCGTTCGACTTGTAGCGCATGTTCTCTTAGTGTGTCACGGTGTGCTTTCCTATAGGTGGTCAGCTTTGTCTGTGCCTCAGTACGTGTCATTCCGAAGCTTGCTCGTAGGGCTTGTGTGATGGCGGGGGTGTCAATGCCTCTTCCGCACTGTTCAGCTTTCCCTGTCAGTGCTTGCCTTAGGTGGATGGTTGCTTCTTCCGGTAGCCATCTATTGGCTCGTGCCACCTCCTCAAACCTCTGGATGAAATATCCAACGTCTCCCTCACCATTGAACTGTGGGACGTGGAAGCGGTCTCTTCCATTGTTGGTGGACATTCTGTCAAGAATGTCGGCCAGTGTGCCCATTATCTGTAGTGGAGAGCCATCTCTATCCGAGCTGAGAGCTCGTCGTCTGCTCGCCATGTTCCGCGCCTGCTGCCTCCTACTTGTATTCACCGTTCCTGTGGGTCGTTTGTGTGGGTTCTTCTCTATCCCACTGCTGCCACCAATGTACAGGAATTTATGGTGTAGTGGTAGCTATCACCTGTACAGCGGCCCACAGTAGTAAGCGTCTACAAGCAGTGCAGTGTACGCCCTTACTTTGCCCAAGGTCAGCAATCTAAACCGTAGAATAGAATTTGCAGTGTTGTATGCTCGCAAGCGATACACAGTGAGGAGTTGTCCAACTCTCTCACTTTCCACTGATTTCCTACTCGGTGGAATAGATGCGTCGGGTCGAACTAGCTATTCAAATAATCGTTCCAGTATCACTCGGTAGAGTGCAGTGTAAGTCGAATCGACTGACCACTTTCTACTGACTATTATTCTAGCCACTAGTCGACTGGTCCAAGAGCTTATTGAATTGTCTGAATTTATGGTGCAAGTGTGTGTGAACTAGCCTGTTCACTTGTCAGCGCAATCTGTGTATCTGTGTGTGTGCTTACTTGTATATTTCTGCTTAGCCACTGGTGCAATCGCATAAGTGCTTTATGCAATAAGATCAACAAGTAAGTGAGAGTAAGTGCCAGGTTAACTCTGCTTTATTTCGAACAAGACATGGGTATTTATAATGCAAAAAGTTACGTAATAAGAGTGGCAGCTAACAGACAAAGGCAGGCCACGCCTGTACAAGTGATTGGTTACTGAAAGGCCAATAGAACAGGGTATACATAGAACTGGGTGTGCTTGTGCTCTATGGTTGATTGCACAAGCACATGGGTGAAAAATAGCAATGCGTGCAAATAATAAAATATATATAAATAAGTGCAAACATAGATAAATAAGGTAGACATAGTTCGGTAGGACATAGTTCGGCAGGTGGTAATGTGAGTAGCTGTACAGTTCGGCTTGGATAAATAGATAGTGTAAATAATTAAGTATATTAGTCGACTCCATTCCTCCACAGTTGGTCTGGGAAGTTCCATTGTTATTATTATACCTCCTTTTACGAAGTTTAGCCAGATAAGGCTTAAGATCCGCTCATCAGAATTTTATAAAATAATAAGTTGGTTAAATACTGGTACATCTACAGTTTTAGGCAAGAGTTTTTTTTCAGAATTATGAAGGTTGCATTGTCACAGCTGTTCCACTTTTTGCACACATATAATAACAAAGACCCTTTTTTGCTCATCAACTGCTCAATAACTCTGTTGCTAATCGTAAAAAATACATAATTCTTATATGTGTATGCTGCTTTAATGGGTGTACATAAACGTCAAAACTTTCTAATAGAAAAGTCATGTTTTTCAAGGAAAGATAATTTTAATGTTTTTCAGATATTTTGATTTTAGAAAACTGTCAAACTGCTAAATTTTAGCATTACTTTTTGAAATTTAATGTAAAGCTGGTGGGTTTTCTCAAATGGAAATCTGTTTACAGGGGCCATTCTAGGATTTTGCCACAGGGGGCATAAAATCGCTTGAGTGCGCACAATTTTCCACCGTTGCTCATGTTTCAATGATGTTAAATACAATGAACTTCAATTTGTTTTTAGATAAAACTTGAGACAGATTTGCAACTGATAGATTGAATGGTATTCTCTGTCAGTAGCTCCGATGAGAATAGTAAATTGTAGAAAACAGTTTGGAGACACTGCTGTTTAACCCTCTGTATCAATGAAAATGCAATCTTGGCCAAAATATTTGTAGATCTGTGCTGAGCAGACTAATTAATTTAATAAAATTCAAGCTGCATATAAATGTATACCATGTGCAGTTCAATGTAAATGTGTTTTAAGCGAAATTCCATGTGAATGTGTAATGAAAAGTTTCGTATAAATGTATTACTACTAGACAAGACGAATCTGATATCTACTCAAATTATTAAGATCAACAGTCAATATACTGGCAAATGAGAAAACACTGCACAGGTGATGAGCTGGTGTTTGAACACACTAATGCATCAGACGATTCACGATGGTAACTCCAGTAGTTGTAGTAAATTCGCAGCTCTTGGGTGAGGGAACTCTAATGAGGCAAATCATCATAACATCTTTGAGTATATGTGGTGACAAAGTCAACAAACTCATTCTCTACTGTGTCTCTCGGCAAAGAGGGAAAGAGAAGGAAACCTGTATGTGTAGATCAAAATAATTAGAATGCAACGGTTAGTATTAGATTACTATAGTCTGACCTAATAGCCGGAAATCATGTTGTTTTGGATCACATAGCTTCTTCAGCAGCACTTCTTTGGCTAGATGACTCACATGTTAGAAGCAGTGAAAAAGCCCTGTAGTTGTGATGGGTCTGCTGTGCTGCTGTTGGTTCTTTTCTTTATTACACATACCTAGAGAGTGAGGTGGAGGTGGTAGAGTACAAGTATACATATGTATGTGGTATAGCACATACATAGAGAGTGAGGTGGAGGTGGTAGAGTACAAGTATACATATGTATGTGGTATAGCACACACCTAGAGAGTGAGATGTAGGTAGTAGAGTACAAGTATACATATGTCTGTGGTATAGCACATACCTAGAGAGTGAGGTGGAGGTGGTAGAGTACAAGTATACATATGTATGTGGTACAGCACACACAGCTTGTTTCTTGAAGCCATGCTCGATGGAAAGGAAGATTAGAAGATATCACCTGCTAACTTCTTTAGCCTTCTAATTCATGGGCGTCACCGGGATTTTTCAGGGGGGGGGGGCCTCGAATAGGTGGGTGGGAGGAGAGAGGGTGTGAAGGAGGTGTGGGGCATGGACACCCCTTCTCTGCAACAGCCCCGCATTAGCGGAAAATTTGGAAAATATGACTTCTGAGATGCCTGGAAACGTACTCTAAAAGTCCAGACTGTACATGTACATGTACACTTTCTCACTGTCTACTACGAGCAATGCTCGTAGTGGAGTTATCTGTCCACTTTGTCTTCTACGAGCAATGCTCGTAGCAAAAACCGTCACGTTTTCGGAACGGATTGCAAACGTTTGTGTAGACTGACATGAATAATCTTTACACCATCGTGTAGAGCAGAGAATTGCCTATTTTCTGGTTTTTGTTTGAAGACTGTACGACCTTCTAAAAGGAAACAGTTCCAAATATCCTTGACCGATCATTTCCTGTTTTCAATTTCGGAAAATTTTTGATAATTATGGACAAATTATTTCTGGAAAGGAGCAAGCACATTGTTTTCTTCTTCTGATTTAGTTACTTTATTAATATATTAGCTTGTTTGAGCTCTTTGATAATGGAATTGAAGGTTAGTAAGCTAGTAATTAATTATTTAGATACGGCGTTGATAATAAATAATTAATTTTAATTTTTTTTTATTATTTTTGAAAAGTTGTTGATTGATGTTGTTCTTTACATCAAAATGTAGCTCTAAATGTTTCTAGTTCATTCGTGCACCAATGAGGGCTTTATTTTTGCCTGTAATCAAAATAATAATTATTTTCAGAAAAAAAAATTTCCGAAATTTTCGGCCATTTGTGCAACAAGTGTCAGATTGTTGTTGCAGTGTTCTAACACTTCTCTTGCATATTTTTGCTTCAAATTTGGCTAGTCTTATCAAAATTTTGTCCTCTTTTCAGCTGTGCTATCAGTTTTACATTTAGTTTGTTATTTTTTTTGTAACTGGTTGATCTGTTGAGATCATTACAAAAAAATTGTCTCCGAACTAAAAAAATAATAAAAATAGTTTAGACTGGTGGAATCAATATGTAATTAATTCTCCTGAGAGAAAAGAGAATGTTGATTTACATGAGCATAAATATGTTACCATATCATGTATAGATGAATTTTAATAAAATTTTGAAAATTGAACTTTTTTTGCAAAAAGCGGATGACTTATGAGGTAATTTATTGGTCAAAGCGGATGAAATTCAAAGAGTTGAAATGAAATGAAATAGTTATAAAAAAATGAAAATAATTATTGGCTCAGCAAGATAAACCTGCACCAATCTACATCTTCATATAATAAAAATGATAATATTATTATAACAGCTTGGGTGCCAAAAAGTACATTAAACTTTGAAGAAAGAGTTTTGGCTTTTGCAAAAAACTGGATATTATTCCATAGCAGTAAATATTTTTATTTATTATTTATAAATATTATCATTTACTATTATTACTTATTATTACAAAAGTATTCTTTTTAGAATAAATTATATCAATAATAATTAATTAATGATAATTTTTATGGATGAGATGATATATTATTTATAATAATAAACAATAATATCATAATATTCTATTAATTATTTTTGATATTATATTATACTAGCAGTAGTATTATCACCCCCACTGATTCTTCATTCCTTCCTACTGCTAAATGACTATTGATGATATCTATCTCTTTATTATTACAATAATAATTAAAAATACTAAACTGAGGAAGTCGTTTTACATTCTCTGTAACGTGATAGTGGAGAATCATTGCAAAAATTTACGTTGCTGCTCTCTTGTTTGTTTACATGGATTCTGTTCCAGAGAATGGTCAATGATTGCAAAACCAATGTGTTTATAACAATGAAATATTGGTTCACAGGCTAATCAATCTCTTCGATGGGAGGTTGGAAATTATTACTTTTAAATGATGGAGAAACTTACAAGAGCACCTAACTCCCCTAATATTTTTTTGCTTAGTGCAAAGGGTGGTCGTGCGACACATGCGACACCCTCCTAGAATGGCCCCTGTGTTATGATATAATGTCTTGACACAAGATCTTTGAAGAATGGCTCCGGTCATTTCTATATTTATCTGATATGTCATTGATATGTCCTTATGAAGTGCTCCAAATACCAACTTTGTCAAAATTCAATTGATTTCTATATTCTTAACACAATTAATAATAAACACGTTATGAGTGTTGTCTCCCCATTCCAAAATCTTCGAAATATTCTGGGAAAACTTATGACATACGCAAGTGTTTTAGCGAACGCTAAACTTTTGTTTTATACTTTGATTGGACAATTTTTAGATCGTGAAATCACTGAAGCATAACAAATAACAGTACATTGACCTAGGTCATTGATTGATACAACTAGTAAGTAGTAATAGCGGCACATGTGGTTAGTAGTAGTAGAAACAAAAGTTTAGCGTTCGCTAAAACACTTGCGTACGTCATATGTTTTCCCAGAATATTTCGAAGATGTTGGAATTGGGAGAAAACACTCATCAGATGCTTATTATTAATTGTGTTAAAAAAATACAGAAATCAATTGAATTTTGACAAAGTTGGTATTTGAAGCACTTCATAAGGACATATCAATGACATATCAGATAAATATAGAAATGACCGGAGCCATTCTTTAACTGAGCTGCAGTTTGATCATATACATTGAAGCATGAGTCATGCCATGGCAGAATGTTATAATCCATTCAAATGAGTGGGAAAATTCGCATTAAACAGCTTGGTTGGAAAGCTGCCACAATTACTTGTGCTCTGGGCTATTACTCGAATAGTCATCTTCTCAATTGGCTCCTGAGGGCCAACTCCTCACAAGTACGCTTTGCTCCATCAATTTGTAATCGTTTCTCACAAATGTATAACATTTTTTTGTTTATCCAAGCACGTGTGCGTGACTTGATGTTTTCAACCGAATAGTCAGTGTATTCTCATGAAACTGACTTCGGTGCCACCTCATAATTTCACATTGATTTAATATAACTTCAGGCTGCACTATTGCAAAATAAGACGGTGATGTTTGCACCCGTTGTCTTATGATAAATGTAATCATAAAACAAATTGTGTTTTCCACTCTTTACTCGTTGCAAATTATAGCCAAATGTTTTGTCATTTTGACAAGATATTCTAATAAAAAAAGAAGGAATTTCTCACTGATAGTTTTTTCCAGAACATTTTCATTAAAAGTCAAAACATCGCCATTTTTTTTTCGTTTCTGTGCATGTATGTATGTCTGCCACAAATCAAATGAATAAAAATAGGGAAAAAGAGGGTCAAAAATTGGTAGTTTTCCTATTTCAGTTGTGTAGACAACTCAAACGTAATAATTAAGATAAAAGTAATATTACACACAACAACTAATGCCAATAATAGCGCCAACAGTAGTGTCCATTCACTAAGCCATTCGTCTCATTTATCCATTTCATTCTATTCCTCATCTAGTTCATTTGCAAAATAACGCTACACGATATTGAATCATCTTGAATTAATTTATTTATGCGTTGTTGACCTTCAGTCTAGACTACTGAACGATCTAATCGAAACTGTCGACAAATGACCCAATATTGTTGCCACCAGGTTGTCGCCATTCCGGATCCATTGGTTTAGTGATTAACTGTCTGTTGGACAGCAGAACCGATTGTATTACAAAAAAGCAGAGAGTATACCATTGAAGTATAGTGACTGGGTGTAGCTTAGTGTGTACGATTGATCCACATCACCGTATGTTGTAGTGGTAAGAGTCGGTGTTTTTCTGTGTTGCAGACCGTTCCTGTACAGGACAACATTTTAAAGTGCAGACATGAGTCTGTTTGGTGGTGCAACGTCTGCATTCTCAGCAAGCAATGTTTATACTTGGTCTTCTGGTCAAGTCAACCCAAATAAAGATATTGTTGTTGATTCACCACCCGATGACAGCATTAGTGCTCTTGAATGGAGCCCGACTGGCTTATTTCTTTGTGCCTCTAGCTGGAATAACTCTGTAAGCGTACCATCCAAGTGACTTTATTCGTTTGCATCATACAAAGACATAGTTAAGTTAGTGCAGTATATAGTATTGTAGGCAAGATGGGATATTGTAGGTAAGATGGGATATTGTAAGTAAGGTATGGTATTGTAGGTAAGGTGTGGTATTGTAGGTAAGATGTGGTATTGTAGGTAAGGTGTGGTATTGTAGGTAAGATGTGGTATTGTAGGTAAGATGTGGTATTGTAGGTAAGATGTGATATTGTAGGTAAGGTGTGGTATTGTAGATAAGATGTGGTACTGTAGGTAAGGTGTGGTATTGTAGGTAAGGTGTGGTATTGTAGGTAAGGTGTGGTATTGTAGGTAAGGTGTGGTATTGTAGGTAAGGTGTGGTATTGTAGGTAACATGTGATATTGTAGGTAAGATGTGGTATTGTAGGTAAGATGTGGTATTGTAGGTAAGATGTGGTATTGTAGGTAAGATGTGGTATTGTAGGTAAGATGTGGTATTGTAGGTAAGATGTGGTATTGTAGGTAAGATGTGGTATTGTAGGTAAGATGTGGTATTGTAGGTAAGATGTGGTATTGTAGGTAAGGTGTGGTATTGTAGGTAAGATGTGATATTGTAGGTAAGATGTGGTATTGTAGGTAAGGTGTTGGGAGGTGCAGCAGACAGGACAAACTGTGCCCAAGGCAGAGCAATCACACAGCCAACCAATCCTAGATGTGGCCTGGAGTGATGTAAGTTGATAAACCTTTTATGTTGTTATTTTTCACCTCCAAGTGGCAAGAATCGTCTCTGACTAAATGTAAACCAGTGTTTTTCTTATTTCAATAATTGCCCAGCCTCTGTGTTATTATAACAACTCAGCTGTTGTGAGGCATGGTACACCCCCGTCCTGTCTATTATAGGATGGAACTAAAATATTTACTGCTTCTACTGACAAGACAGCTAAAGTCTGGGATCTCGCCACCAATCAGGCTACGCAGATAGCACAACACGATGCACCCATTAAGACTATTCACTGGATTAAAGCACCCAATTACAGTTGTGTGATGACTGGCAGCTGGGATAAGACTCTCAAGGTACTTGCTCTCCTTCGACATTATTGTTTTATCCAAGTTTTAACTCTCTACTTCTCCCACTTATTCTATAACATCACCCATTAGTGATATTTTTTACTGCTGAAATTTTACTATATTTATAGTTTGTACTGTTACCTTAACAGTTGATTGAAGTATACAGTTAATATCGTCAACCAAGAATTATCAAACACAAAAATAATTGATTTTGTGGTACTTTTCACTGCTCTATTTGTTATGCGCACTCTATGATGAGTATAGCGCCATCTGGTTAGTTTGCACAGTTGTTTCTGATATAATTATTTGTGGTGTCATAACTAACTAAATAATAATCAGTCCATTTTGAAAAAAGGATAGCGTAACTATTTCATTACTGAATGGGTGGCTGTTTGAGTTTCAATTTTGCATGGCTTGTAGTTTCACTTCAAATCTTGTAATGTAACGCCAGCTGCCATTTATTTCACTTATATATTTTGTTCCGTTTATCATTTTACATACCCATTCTACTCGGGGCAATGTACTATTATAGTTACGATATTGTTAGCGACAACAGGTAGCTCTTCATGTGAATTGACAATGCTTCGATAAGATAATTTTTTATCAATGCATATAATGCTCGGACGAGCTTATCCAACAAATCATTTAAATCGGTGCGTACGTTTCTCAAAAGTTTTTAGAGTTTTCTTCTCTTCTGTAACTGATCCATAGCTAACACTGCGTTAAAGCACTAAAAGGCACATCTCAAGCACTGCTTCCTGTTTAGAAAACAATGATTTATTTTTGCTCATTGAATTATTCATTTAGCAAATGTGCGTTAAATGGTTAGATATGGTGGCTCAGAACGTTTTGTGTTTTGCGTTTTAAAAAGTCTGAACGCTTTCCAAACCGTTAGAACAAAGTTGAAATAGTCTGAACTTTTGCAAAACTTCTGAACGCTTTGTGAAATTGTTCGTGAGCTTTGAAAATCCGAGCCGATTTGCTGGTTCGCTCTATTGATCATAGATCTACAGTCCATTTATGATTGATGTTTTTCCTAAAAACCGAACAGTTGAATTTTAATTAAGTAATTGTTTTCATTTATTAATTTTATTCATTTATTAAATATTATTTGTTTTAAATTATTTTAAATAACAAATACAACCTAATTATAAATGTAAAAATTAATTTTAGAGATTATATTCCACAACAGTTTTATACAGTTAATTAATTTGCTCTATGTCTTTTGATCTACGTCTATGTTGTAAAGTTGCATAGAGGCTATAAATAAAATTATGACGATTGCTTTTGGTTCGAAAGCCATGTGCTTTGCAAATTTTTCCAACCATTTCAAAATAGTTTAGACTATTTTAAAACAGTTCAGACTATTTCAAAATAGTTCATACGGTTTGTAATGTTCTAAATCATCTGAATGATTTCTAAGCCGTCTAAATTATTTGCAAGACGACTATACGCTTTGCAGAATTTACGATTGTTAGACAGGAAATACAGTTTTATAGCATGAATCTCGCAACTGCTGAGGCCGACGATCAATTTATTATAACCAACAGGCACGTTTTTAAATAAAGTTTCTTGGGCTATTTTACTACAATTACCCAATTATTTTCAATGTAAAAGACGCTTTGCAAATCGTCTGGACTATTTCAAATCCGTTCATACGCTTTGAAAACGAAATCGTCTAACGTTATGAGCCACCATAGTTAGATCTGGTGAATCGATTGATATGATAGCTCTTTGTAAAGTTCCTGAACTAGGTAAGTCATGAAAGTGATAAAAATCAATAGAGTAAACGTTGTAGGAAT
Source organism: Cryptosula pallasiana (assembly GCA_945261195.1). Lineage (NCBI taxonomy): Eukaryota > Metazoa > Bryozoa > Gymnolaemata > Cheilostomatida > Cryptosulidae > Cryptosula > Cryptosula pallasiana. The sequence goes on from OX183139.1 coordinate 19,242,616, forward strand.
ACGTGATTTATTATTTCACTGCACCGGCCAGTTCTGCAAAATAACAATTCAATAACATTCGTTTATTATTATGAGAATTTAATTCTGGCGCACTTAGTAAATTGCGCTAACAAAGTGTTGTTTGTCTTTTATTTTATTATATACCTACTGTTACAAATAATTTGTTTTGACTTGCTTTTCCAAAAAAAATAAATAGGGGTTTACCATAATTGGCTGATGCTGCAAACAATGCTAGAAAGTGTGTTGGTTTGTTGAGGCAACGCTTTTGAAGGATCAACTCGTGATTTTTATTTGCATTCCGTTCAAAAATTTGCGCTGAATGCGTTGTCAAACGCCGAAAGGATCGTTGATGCTTATTGTAGGAGTATCTGAAGCTTTGTTGTGGGGAGACAACTGGTAAACCTGCCCTGTGTGCATTGTTATGTGTTATATTATACATGTATATGTTGTATTATACGTGTATATGTTATATTATACATATCTATGTTATATTATACGTGTATATGTTATATTATACGTGTATATGTTATATTATACGTGTATATGTTATATTATACATGTATGTGTTATATTATACGTGTATATGTTATATTATACATATATATGTTATATTATACGTGTATATGTTATATTATACGTGTATATGTTATATTATACGTGTATATGTTATATTATACGTGTATATGTTATATTATACATATATATGTTATATTATACGTGTATATGTTATATTATACGTGTATATGTTATATTATACGTGTATATGTTATATTATACGTATATATGTTATATTATACATATATATGTTATATTATACATATATATGTTATACTATACATATATATGTTATATTATACGTGTATATGTTATATTATATGTGTATATGTTATATTATACATGTATGTGTTATATTATACGTGTATATGTTATATTATACGTGTATGTGTTATATTATATGTGTATATGTTATATTATACATGTATGTGTTATATTATACGTTTATATGTTATATTATACGTATATGTGTTATATTATACATATATATGTTATATTATACATATATATGTTATATTATACGTGTATATGTTATATTATACGTGTATATGTTATATTATACATGTATGTGTTATATTATACGTGTATATGTTATATTATACGTGTATATGTTATATTATACATATATATGTTATATTATATGTGTATATGTTATATTATACGTGTATATGTTATATTATACGTGTATATGTTATATTATACGTATATATGTTATATTATACATATATATGTTATATTATACATATATATGTTATACTATACATATATATGTTATATTATACGTGTATATGTTATATTATACGTGTATATGTTATATTATACATGTATGTGTTATATTATACGTGTATATGTTATATTATACGTGTATGTGTTATATTATATGTGTATATGTTATATTATACATGTATGTGTTATATTATACATTTATATGTTATATTATACGTATATATGTTATATTATACATATATATGTTATATTATACATATATATGTTATATTATACGTGTATATGTTATATTATACGTGTATATGTTATATTATACATGTATGTGTTATATTATACGTGTATATGTTATATTATACGTATATATGTTATATTATACATATATATGTTATATTATACATATATATGTTATATTATACGTGTATATGTTATATTATATGTGTATATGTTATATTATACGTGTATGTGTTATATTATACGTATATATGTTATATTATACATATATATGTTATATTATACGTGTATATGTTATATTATACGTGTATATGTTATATTATACATATATGTGTTATATTATACGTATATATGTTATATTATACATATATATGTTATATTATACGTGTATATGTTATATTATACGTGTATGTGTTATATTATACGTATATATGTTATATTATACATATATATGTTATATTATACGTGTATATGTTATATTATACATATATATGTTATATTATACGTGTATATGTTATATTATACATATATATGTTATATTATACGTGTATATGTTATATTGCAAGTGGGTTTGTTACAGTTTTGGGACACGAGAAGTGCTACTCCAATGGCCACTCTGACGCTGCCAGCACAAGCTTACTGCGCTGATGTGGTAAGGTCACAAGTATTATCTGTACATAGAATCATCTATCGCTCTGGTCTATTACTGCCATACGTAGATTATGTGTAACCAATATATGCATATATAACTATATTTGTCACTAAAGTTGATTACATCGTAGGTTGTGTTGATACAGTTGGCTATTGGTCTTGTAATATTCGTTGTTAATAAGCTCAACTTACCTTTTACCTGGTGTGAGAAGTAACCGAAAACAGACAATAATATATAGGCTTCTCAATAAAACGATCAGTAATTTTTTTCACTTTTTTGGCAATTTTTCCATCTTTTGCGAAAAATATTGACACAATTATTTATTTTCCTACCACTGTTTGTTAGTAGCGACACTTCTGTTTGTGTTCTTCTGCTCATCTTGATACATCGTGGAGTATTGCGAGACTTTCTAGCTTGTGTTATCTCTATGAATAAATGAAGACCGTACAAAAGTGTGATTGTCTTGAAACGAGATAGTTTGAAGCCCAAACGCGTAGCCTTTGGTTTGATATTATTTGCACGAAATGGTTCATACTGAATGTGGTTGTTGTCAGGTGTACCCGATGGCTGTAGTAGGTACAGCTAATAGACTGAGTAATAAATGTGACTATTGTTAGGTGTACCCGATGGCTGTGGTAGGTACAGCTAATAGACTGAGTAATAAATGTGACTGTTGTTAGGTTTACCCGATGGCTGTGGTAGGTACAGCTAATAGACTGAGTAACAAATGTGACTGTTGTTAGGTGTACCCGATGGCTGTAGTAGGTACAGCTAATAGACTGAGTAATAAATGTGACTGTTGTTAGGTTTACCCGATGGCTGTGGTAGGTACAGCTAATAGACTGAGTAATAAATGTGGCTATTGTTAGGTGTACCCGATGGCTGTGGTAGGTACAGCTAATAGACTGAGTAATAAATGTGGCTATTGTTAGGTGTACCCGATGGCTGTGGTAGGTACAGCTAATAGACTGAGTAATAAATGTGACTGTTGTTAGGTTTACCCGATGGCTGTAGTAGGTACAGCTAATAGGCAAGTCATCATTTATCAGCTCGATAATCAGCCCAGAGAGTTCAAAACTATCGAATCTCCTCTAAAGTTTCCTGTAAGTGAATATACTTACTTTATTGTGTTCTCTCTATATGCGTACTGTTGTGGTACATGTTCTACAGATTGTTGTGTGTTGTACTGTTGTGGTACATGTTCTACAGATTGTTGTGTATTGTACTGTTGTGGTACATGTACTACAGATTGTTGTGTATTGTACTGTTGTGGTACATGTACTACAGATTGTTGTGTATTGTACTGTTGTGGTACATGTACTACAGATTTTTGTGTATTGTACTGTTGTGGTACATGTACTGTTGTAGTACATGTACTGTTGTGGTACATGTACTACAGATTGTTGTGCATTGTACTGTTGTGGTACATGTACTGTTGTAGTACATGTACTGTTGTGGTACATGTACTCTTGTGGTACATGTACTACAGATTGTTGTGTATTGTACTGTTTTGGTACATGTACTACAGGTTGTTGTATATTGTATTGTTGTGGTACATGTGCTACAGATTGTTGTGTATTATACTGTTGTGGTGCATGTACTACATATTGTTGTATATTGTACTGTTTTGGTACATGTACTACAGATTGTTGTATATTGTATTGTTATAGTAAATGTATCTCATGTGTTTTGTAGCATCGTGTAGTCTCAATATTCAAAGACAAAAAGACAAATATGCCGACAGGGTTTGCTCTGGGCGGAATCGAAGGAAGGGTTGCCATACATTACATTCAGCCAGCAAATCCTAAAGACAATTTCTCATTCAAATGTCACCGTTCAGTGCCTGCCACTGCTGGTGCTGTACAAGACATATTTCCAGTGAGTTACACTTCATAAAGTGGTACTGTACATAGAGTTGTACTCTACATAGAGTGGTACTGTACATAGAGTGGTACTCTACATAGAGTGGTACTGTACATAGAGTGGTACTGTACATAGAGTGGTACTCTGCATAGAGTGGTACTCTACATAGAGTGGTACTGTACATAGAGTGGTACTGTACATAGAGTGGTACTCTGCATAGAGTGGTACTCTGCATAGAGTGGTACTGTACATGGAGTTGTACTGTACATAGAGTGGTACTCTACATAGAGTGGTACTCTACATAGAGTGGTACTGTACATAGAGTGGTACTGTACATGGAGTTGTACTGTACATAGAGTGGTACTCTGCATAGAGTGGTACTCTACATAGAGTGGTACTGTACATAGAGTGGTACTCTGCATAGAGTGGTACTCTGCATAGAGTGGTACTCTGCATCAAGTGGTACTGTACGTGGAGTGGTACTGTACATGGAGTGGTACGTACTATACATAGAGTTGTACACTACATAGAGTGGTGCTGTACATAGAGTTGTACTCTACATAGAGTGGTACTGTACATAGAGTTGTACTCTACATAGAGTTGTACTCTACATAGAGTTGTACTCTACATAGAGTGATACTCTGTGTAGAGTGACACACATAGACTTTACACGCACGTATATATTGTGTGAACTTTCTACTACTGCTGCACATACCATCTCTTGGTGTAGGTCAACGATATAGCATTCCATCCTGTCCATGGTACATTGGCTACAGTAGGATCTGATGGCCGTTTTAACTTTTGGGATAAAGATGTTCGAACAAAGTTGAAAACATCAGATCAGATGAATCAGCCAATCACAGCTTGTTCTTTCGATTCTACTGGAAAAATATTTGCATATGCCTGCTCATATGATTGGTCACAGGTATGTTAGACACTAATTGATCAGTACTAAGAATGTAAGCTCATCCTCGATTGGTCAAGAGAAAGTATGTTAGCTGCTTCTTGTTTGGTCATCAAGGTTTGTTCTTGTCTTCTCTTGTATTTTTTTTTCTGAATAAGGTTTCCAACCTTCCGTGAATCTCTTCATGTTTCTTTAATATCATAGCTCAACCCACAGTGACATCAGCAAACTGCGTCAAATAATATGCTTTGTCAATATGGGAAAGTTTCTAAGATTTTTTGTTACTTTTCATTTCCATAACAATTGTTATATAATGAAACTATTAGTGTGAAAGTCAATGTGAAATACGTACTTGAATGAATTCAAATCGGTCCGTATAAATCGTGTCCCCTGAAGTTTAATTACAGGAAATTGTTTTTACTCCAGCTTAGTGAAAACGTTTTACCTACTCAGTCTGCGAAACTGCTCATTTTTTGGTCTATGCATTAGTAAGAGAGTTGTCAGCCCATGAAGTGATTACAGCCCACTGTGCCTTCTACATTGACCAGTTGAAGGGGGGTGACAACTTCTTTACAGCAGGGTGGCTATTGTTGGTACACTTTATATCTGTGTGTCTTTTGAACACTTCAATGCATGCCTGACTGGACACTGAGTACAACAACAAATCCTGCAGAAAATTTTTTTGCCGTCCTGTTGTGCTCACATATGTGTAGCCTGTCAAAATAATACCGTCAGTTGCAGCACTGGTCGATATTTGTTAATATACATTCGGTAATTATAAAAACATTTGTCATTACTAAATGCCTTCTTTAATGCATTAATGGCAAATCCTTCATTGTCAAAAGTGTTTTTTCCTACATTCGACATGTTACACTAATTATTATTGAAGGAAAACGTGAAACTGTAAAATAACTTGAAACAACATTTATCAATATAATTCGTTGTTTGTGTGCGCCCTTTGTGTGATACCAAGTTTTATACGCTCTCCATCACACTATAATTAATGTGGCAACAATTGAGAAGACGACTTCTAAGCCAACAGTTTAAATAGTTTTATCCAGTCAATATATGTATGTTTGACAGGGACATGAGGGGCACAACCAACAACAAATGAAGCCAGCGATATACCTTAGAGACTGTTTTGAAGAGCTCAAAGCCGGAGGCAATAAGAAATAGACATCATGGCAGTCTCTGTATATACAACACCAATTGCTAATCTATTGCGAGCGAGAGTTTTAGTACATCAACTGTGTAATATACTGTAACATATATCATATAATATATACGCGGTAAATACACTCTCTGATCCATCCCTTTATTGATTTTGTCTGCTTGAGTTGAGTTAAAATTCACAACTCATTAAATGAAGCTACTTGTTCTAATCGACTGCGTGATTTAATCATCGATTTGTCAGCTATGTTTATGTAAAACTTGCAGAAGTTGAGACAATAATGTAATCTACTGATGGGTACAAGTAATATTTTGTTAAGTGATCATTGCAAACACGTACTAGCGATTGTATTTACTTGATATAATAATGAGCCCATTGAATCGCTTGTCAAAAACATAAATAAGTTGATTATTTTGTATTATCTTTAGAACAGAGGCCACTCTGAGCTTGTCGGGGTGAAGAAGTGCTTGATTGTTAGTTATTCTAGCTGAACCCTAGCTTTATACCATATCATTCACAAACAACCCTAGTTCTATACCGTATCATTCACAAACAACATTGGAATATAATCTCCTTAAAATGAAGGAGGTGAAGATATTAATTGATTGCGTTTATCTGATATAACAGACAAAATTTTGATTTATTATGCAAAGTATTCATTACCCCATGTAAGTACCGTCCTTGTTGAGCGCAGCATGTGCAATGTAAATACTGAATTTCTGGTTGGAACTGTTTGATGATGCCTGCTGTTGTACCTGCCAGTCAGCCCCGACTCTACTGGCTCATTGAACTCATGGAGTTGGTTATTTGCTGCTTATCTAAACAGACATGGTTGCTTTTCTATGCCTGCAATGGATAATCTGGGCATCAGAGATTTCTCATTTGCGTAAATAAAACTGCATGGAGATGGAATGGGTGCCTCTCCTCTCAACCCCTCCCCCTTCTGTCTCTCCTCTCAACCCCACACGCAATCAAAAAGTTGCCTTGGCAACTCAGATTTGATCTTCAATATTAATCGGAGTTGTCACTCTGTATGGAGAAAACTTGATCACTCTGTTTATAATGAATTTATCACTTGTCATTTGTTAATTTCAGCTTCAGAGTTTTATGAATTTTTGGTAATAGCCAAAGCATGTGTTAGCACAGTGCTATATAATCATTGGTACAGAGTACAAGATATCTAATGTTACTAAAAATATGCATTAGCAGAGAAAAATTAACTTTCTCTTTTCTTCCAGTGAATTTTGTCCCTCAGCATACTGTTTGTTGCATTGATGAATGCTAGTATCCATCTCAAGCCTCGGTATTAGTCAAATCAAACTGTGTTCAACACAGCGGCTATTGTTTGGGATATCATGTATCTCTCTCAGCCAATCAGATATGAGGTCAGCTGCTACAATGCAGATGTATATTGTATGCTGAATGAAGAGAACACATTGCCGTCGATTGCCGTACAGCTGAGATAGGTTTCTAGGACAATCTAATGTTGCTCAAGCTGTGACAACATGTATCTAGGGTGGCTAGCTGTGATATGTCTATGTTGTGTTCCCTCGAATGCTCAGTATTCTGCTACCGCGGCGCAGACGGACATTTATTCTCTCAGAAATCAAGAAGTTACGCTAGAATGCACCATCGTCGGGGCCAGAAATTGGAGCATGTGGTGGAGAACTCCTGACCTCAGGCTACATTGTAAGTGCTGTTACTGTATGGCTATTTATTCTCATTAAAATATTACATATAAGCAACTTCCCACTCCGTCTTCACTTGAATAAAGCTCGGAAACAGCTTTTTGAACCTGAAACATGCATTTAGTCTTATAAAACTTTCATTTCAATGTTATTTAATTTTTGTTTTAATAAATGTTTTAAAACAATAATGGCGGTGAAGAATTGAACAAAGCGTTGTTCCTAGAATGAAGTAACAACCAGTGTTTGATTCCTGTGGTTGACTTAAGCTGATAAATGGTTACTGTGGCATCGGTTTCTGCTGGTACAACAACATTGCTGCCACAGAATGTTTGGCAGTTGAGGATTTATATACAGAGTGCTGCTGCCACTCTGACCCATGTGGTTGCTGACACACTTGTTGTACAAGAGCATTGTCTCCGATGCCTGCTCTTTCAATTTTTTATTAAATTAACTAACCACATTGTCCTGTTCTTTGTCAACTCGATTGTTTGTATATATCGCTGTATTAGATCTGCTACCAAAATATACAAATCCATTGATGATATAATAGGGCTTGTACCCCTCTACTATAACTAATCTTTTGTGCCTAACAAATGAACAAGTAGAAAGCAAACATAAAACAAATTTAACTCCATTCAATATTTCACTTGAGTAGCTATTCTAGGATTACTTGCACATGCTGTACTTTATTGGAAACAGTTCCCACCTTTCGCCGCTGTCATACATTCTACCTTGTAAATAATTGATAACTTTGAACACATCTGCAGAAATTTTCTTCCTAATTGTTACAACATGTCTCTTTCTCTTCGGAGAGATTCATCTCTCGAACGCATTCCTTCATCTCATCCCAGACATCTCTATCATTCTATCCGCGAGTACCTCCTGCTGTAGCTCAGGCTAATCAAATGAGTACATCTGCCTTAACAATAATTGTGTTAGTGTTCGCATGAGGGACAGGTGGCAATATTATCATTGCTATCTACCGATGTAGACAATACAAGTAGTATAGATAAACGTACCAGTGTGTCCCTCCACTCATAAACAAATATGCTTTTCATTCAGTTTTGTTTTTGAGAGTCAAACAAAATGAACTTCTCCGTGTGAAGCAGACGCACATTCACTACTTTACCTCCTGCTTGTAACAGCTAATTTTGGTTTGCTGCTTTTAGAAAGTGGAAAAGTAATTCTCAGATAAGTTGAAGTGTTACATTTGCTGCCTCGTGGGTCTTTTTAATATTGTGTAAGCGTATTTAACAAACTTAGAGATTTCAAGGAATCGCTGAATATTTTACAGCAAACAAACAAGAAGCATAGCTGTCCATCACAGTAGTTTGAGTTAGTTGTTACAAATGCACCACGTGATCTGTAAAAGAACGAGCGTAACAGCAAACATAATATACTTGTGGTTATAAAGTTTTCTTAATAAACAAAATGTATAGACTAGAGTACGACATTAGCTGCGATATAGACGCTGCAGGAAATGACTGGTTATATTGTATTGAGCTGTACAATTGGCAGCAGTGATGATACTAACTACCCTGTAGACAAACAATTCTCTTTGTCACTAGTATGCCATCCATCGATTTTAGCTTAGTCTCTGTTTACAAGGTAAGGCTAAACTCCGCTGTTAACGATTTCCAATTTTCTCTTATTATCAAATTTTGGTTGCGGGTTGATCTCTTACAAAATGTATCAATAGCCATCCCGTGAATCAGATAACAAAGAAGGAACATGTTGGGTATAATAGAGTTATGTGTCAGTGACAAATGCTTCAACATTCACACAAAAACTTTCTCATGTTTCACTCGGTTTTAATTTAGCGGTTACCGGTTGCACTGGAGATGTTATTGTAAATGTACGAGGAATTTGTTACTTTCTACTGATGTAGTAGAGGTTAATAAGAAATGTTTCCTTTTGTAGTTATCACACAATCTTTCCTAGACTCTGCGAATAGCAATGGCCCACAATACAAGTTTGAAGTTGTTGGAAATGTTTATAAGATGATAATAAAAAATATTCAACCATCTGATGATGGTGAATATTTGTGTAACGCGCAACCAAGTGGCTCACAGAGTAGTCCTGGCTTTACAACAATCAAAGTCAATGTATTCGGTAAGTAGTATCCGCTCTTTGCAAGTTTTTCTTGCTACCACCGGCGTTATTTTAACTGAAAATATACATTCGAAGTAATAAAAAAATTAATTTTTTGTTGTAAACAGTAATTATCTATTCCGTATTTTAGGCACAAAATAAATATATTTTAAAAGTAATTAATTTTTTGAAGATAAACACTCGACTAATGAAAATGGTATTACCTGTATTACCTGTAATAATAGAAAATATATAATCCATTTATGAATCATTGCTTGTCCACTACATGTGGGTATAACTATTGCACCACTTGTCCACTACATGTGGGTATAACTATTGCACCATATATTTGTAGTAAAACCTGCCACCCCCACTATAAAGGGTGTCGATGGTGCATTCAAAGAGCCTGCAGCAGAAGATCAAGAAGTTCTCACAGTATCTGTTCCACGCAACGTACAGGATGCTAAGATACAATGCACTGTGGGTCCAGCCAAGCCGGCCATTAAAATCAAGTGGTGAGTTATGAAACAAACGGTGTGAACTTGGCTAATTATTATTTGATAAAGTTTAAAATCCGATCATGCTTACAACAATATTATCTGCAGTTGTGAGTAGTTAGTAACAGTTATTACTTTCTCTTCATCATTGATGTCTTCACTGCAGGTATAAACAAGATGAAGAAATCACTGAAGGTATATCTGAACTCCAGACTACACAAGATGCGGAAAGTCTTGAAACTACGTCCAATATACTAACTATTTCTGGAGTGACTCCCAGTAATACAGGGGAACAGTACAAGTGTGTAGCCGATTTGTCTAACCTTCCTGCATCAGTCAACGCTGGCGAATCTCCGTACCAGACCTTCAATCTCAGCATACAAAGTTGGTGATAGCTTTTATCTAAATTATTTATTTTTTATTCATTATTTTTTTTAAATCTAGTTATTATTTATGGTTATTCTGAAGGTCACAAGTAGTAATGCAGGACAATTGTATTCAAAGCATAACCACAAGCATAACTTGTATGTCAAGTTTTAATTCTTTAGAATTTGTCTGTAATTGACATTTTGTGGACTGTTTACACTCTAACAAGTCATGTAATTTAAATTTTGATTTGTGTAAGATGTTTGTATACACTTGTATATACCACCTGCAGACAGCTAGCATACAGCTAGCATACAATACATACTAATTAATCTGCTTGCGCGTTGCTATACAAAACCTTATACCAAACTAGCTTCCCTGCAAAGACTCGGTAATTAATATTTTCTACCATTATATTCGCGAAGGAAATGATGCCGTTATTTGTCGTCAGCACTCTAATCCGCTAGCTTGTCAATATCGTCGTTTTGACAATCATAAATTGATAGACGAATATTCAGCAGTGAAATGCAACTATTTTACAAACTAGTGAGTCATACACTAAACTTTCTACAGCTGAGAAAATTAGGTTAAGTTTATCGCTGGTGCAGAATGTTTCAAATTACTGTTAATTACCAATTCTTTCATGAAACGCTTTTTTGTTGAGCTTGTTGCTTGCTGCTTATAATGTCAGCAAACATTTTAGTGGTTTGTGGTGAGACGCTCGTACGATATCTCAGACATGCGCCAAAATCTGTTCCATATTCGATTGAGCTTTTTTCAACCGATTGGGTAACATTGTATCTCTACATCTATTGTACTCATCTCTACATCTATTGCACTCATCTCTACATCTATTGTAGCCGTGCCAAGTGATCCAATAATAGAAAACTATCAGGATTCTACCAAACAGGTCGGCGATGTGGTGTTACTACGATGTCGTACCATAGGCGGTAACCCTTTCCCTTCTCACCGATGGTACAGAAATGACAAGCTGTTGCCTGTACAATATAAAACCTTTGAAGACAGGAAGCTAGTAGAAAGTGAACTAAATGTAACTGTTACTGCTTCGGACAACAATGCCAGATACAAATGTGAGGTGACCAACCCAGCTTTGGACGCCCCAAAAGAGACGACTGTAACATTTAGTGTACATTGTGAGTACAACCTCCTATTGCTTGATGGCTAAAAAACCACCTGAGCTTCCTCAGCCTGGTGTGATTGTAGTTTTGGTCTCTTAGAAGGGCTTGCCTTATTTCCTGGATGGTACAGTTACACTTTTGGCCTAAGTCTGACTAGACAGTCTGGTATTACGCATTATCTGATAATAACATGGGAATTGGCGTGTAACTGCTTTTTAAATGGCAAACACATTCTATATCTACCCAAAACAGCCATCAAATGCATGTACACCTGTGTTGATGAACTTTCACCAGGGTTAACTTCCAAAACATGAGTAAGGTTTGTGACTGCCAGGGATATCTGCTATAGAGACTGCCCAAGTGTCACTACTAAATAAGATATTTAGAATTAACTTGATAATAATGAGTGTTTTGGATGCAAACGCCATTTTATCCTAAATCTAGCACCGCAGTTATATAAGTTAGTACAATAGCAGCAACGACAACTCCTAAAAAACAGAAGTGCCCAAAGATAGATTTATGAATACACACAGCGATGAGCTGGCCCAATAAGCTGACATTCCTTGTAAAAATATTATGGAAGCTGCTTTTTCTCAAATCTACTCAAAGTGTCACATTGTTTATTGCTCACTTGGATTTATCTTTTTAACAGAATATTTTAGACACGCTGCGATTTAAACTGAAATTGACTCAAGCTTTTGCACACTGTTTGCCAAGAAATTGTCACGGCAATGTGGGTGTGTTCAACCAGGTCACTGAATTGTCACAATCCTTCAATTTAATCAACTTCTAGTGCAAATACAGTTGTAAATCTGCCAATAAAAATTAAAATGATAAAAGCCTTGTCTAGACCTCATATTCAAAAAATTTTGATCTGATGCGAACATATTTTGTCATTTATAAAATTTTAAACCCTCCATCAAGATTAGAATGCACCAAAAATTTACATAAACCTTTAGTTTATATAATTCATTTGTCTATTTAACCAAATTTTATCTGTCAGCTGTCCCAATTACGTAATAATCCGTACGTTTGCTGTTAGCCAGGGTGGCTCTCTAACCCCGGCTAGTTTGCTGGGAGTTGTCGTACTCAATGTTGGTATGGGTTGTTTCAGTTCCTCCCACTCAAGTCACAATTACTGGCCATGAGCAGGTGAAGGAAGGAGAGTCAATTATTCTGACCTGCACCACGTCCAACAGTAACCCCCAGGCACAGATCATATGGTATAAAAAGGGTATCGAGCTCCCTGCCGCGGATTACTCGACGGAGGTGAGCTGAACACTTAGAAAATTAAAACTTTATTCGCTTCATTTCTAAACTTTTATTTTTATAATGCAGACTGTAGCTATCAAATTTTATTTAAAAGTCATAATAATAAATTTTCTTAACACTTGCACTTGCTAAGTAGAAACTAGTTGGTAGTCAAAGTACTAGACTAGGGTCTATTTTTATTGAGTGAAATGTTAGTAGGTGGTCTATGCCACCCACTGTGAGAGAGTGCAATAATAACCTGTGACACTGTGTGCAGGTGAGAGTGTCACCTGATGGAGGCTTCATTACCCAAACTAACATCTCAGTAGTTGCTGACAGGCCCAGCCATTCAGCTGACTTCATGTGCAGAGCCAGTAATGCAGAACTCAATGACTACGCGGCTAAGACCATTACATTAGACGTGCTTTGTAAGTTTGCCTCAAAGATTTCAGTTCAATGTGATAAAACCAGTCTATAACAAATCACATTTATTATATACAATGCTTCTGATGAAATAGAACATCACAGAAATTAGTCAATTTGTTTTGACTACAAGGAATGACGAGGAACTCAAAGAATTCTGCTACTTTTTTAGTTCCACCCGAGTCGGTGACAATCACTGGGTTTAATTCATCCAGGGCGGTACTAGTCAATGAGAAACATTCCATGGTCTGCTCTTCTATAGATGGCAATCCTCTACCTGATCTTGTCTGGCATAAAGGTCGGTTTTTTCTACAGCGTGTTAAATTTTACTGTTATCTGCCTATATCCACCCCTGTATCAACCCCTTCTATATCCACCCCTGTATCAACCCCTAGTATATACACCCTTGTATCAACCACTTCTATATCCACCCCTGTACTAACCCCTCCTATTTCCTATTTATGCTAATGTCTGTCCACAGCTCAAACCCAGATCGCCTCACCTTTCCACCTTTCGGCTAAGATATCATCAGAGTTGTATACAAGAGTAGAGAGTCAAATATTTAGAAATAATTAACACCAACCAATAATGGCTTACAATCCTCAGTAAATCACACTGATTATTCTCACTCACAACAATAACAAAGATGAACGTGTTGTAGGAGATACAGAAATCACAGAAAATGTAGGCGCATTGATAACTCGAGGCAAGACTCGGACCAGAGAGTTGATGTTTATAGCGAAACCGGAAGATAACGGGGCGACATACAAGTGCGTAGCTAAAAGCACTCCCACTAAGGAGGATTCTATCAGTGTTATTGTACAATGTGAGTGATAGAAGACATCAATGTTACCTTTATTGTCCACGATTATACCTTATCTATGGGATAGAATGGTATCTGTTAGCTAATGATTGTATATTTCAACTTAGTGATAAATTCTCATAATCGCATCAAATGGGTGAGCTAATGACTCCAGAAAAATCTACTAGTCGTTGTAAAAACCCTCAATTTTCTATTAATTGTTTATGATTGGCTGAGAGAAGTAATTTTGAACCAATAAGGAATTGGTTTACATTAACTAGTAACTAGATGACTGACTGCTTAGATCAGCAAGAGAAGTAAACAAAACCAAGAATTGAGTATCACTTTACACTTGGCTTTGTTAGTAATTTCGCGTAAACAGTTGATACAAGTTTAAAATTTCTTAAAATCGGTATTTGAAAAGGCGGTAAAGTGATATTGTTAGCGGACGTAGGTGTCTGGTCTTCACTTACAACACAAATACGTCTTTCATACATTTCTGTCATGTGATTCAGCGTTCGTAAAATTGGGCTGTTCTTGGTAATCAAAAGTTTTTTCTACAGTCAATTCATCACAAATAGTACTTTAGTGATATTTATGATTTGTTGCTTCCAGAAACCACTCTAGTCCCTTTCTAGTTAATCATTTCTATTTAAACACTGACTCGGTCGTTTCTCCCCCGACTGACTCGACCATTTCGCTCCCAACAGACTCGGCCATTTCGCCCCCGACTGATTGGCCATTTCGCCCCCTACTGCAAACTTTTTATGGCAATCAAAAAAATCTGAAAAATTGTTTTCCACTTTTTTAAAAAGAAGTAATTGTAAGCTCGGTGCTAGCTCAAATGTCACACTTTAAAGTAAGGCACCGTTTATTTCTGCCCATGGTTGTGCCAGAAATCGATCCATTTTACTGCTGTGTACACCCCCCCCCCCCCCTTTCCTGAGGATGATTCTAGCGAGAGGCAGCAGGGCTGATGTTGACCTACTCTAAATTGTTGTCCAAGACACTGTAACAACTCGGTACTCTGTATTGTATGTCTTTGTTATTAGAAGCATCGAGAGGGCCAGCTCTAACCACAATTTACTCACGTTATCTCTCCCCACATGTTATAATTAACCACAAATTGTTATGCAGACACTTTTCTTGTGTTATATATATTTATAATCACATTACACAATCGTACCCAAATAAATTGATTAGAAGGAGATATACAACGGGTTGAGTGAATGCTATGTGACAGAGCGATACAGAACCCTTGTCCTATTTGTAGTTCCACCCCAGAATGTGGTTATAACTACGAATGAAACAATCAAAGAAGGAGTAAGTGTGACCTTGACATGTAACAGCGGAACAAGCAACCCAAAGTGTGGCATCGGTTGGTCTAAAAATGGTTCAGATGTATTTGTTGGAACTCGAGAAGTAGAAGTCAAAGACGGTGCTTATGGCGGAAAGACAACTATTAGCAGGTTAGTGAACGCAGCTGTTGGCGATAAACTTTGTTATAGCTCGCCTAATGCTTGCTATCTAGGTTCTAGCTGAAGTGTTGAGCCCTGACAGACGCCTGAAACAGCCATATGAATGTTATTGTTCAAGGTCCGGCATGATATATGTATTGATGAAAGGTTTATCTTGCTTTCTGTCATTACCCCAAAATGTTAAACGATATTTTCCGCACTATGCGGCCATGTGTCTTGTTGAAAGCCACGTTTTTTTACACAATTGACATGTTGATCTTTTCACCTATCACAGCTTGTGCCATTCTTGTGCAGCAGATCACCGTTTCTAGTTGTATCATTTGAATGATGCTGTTGACAGATTACGAAAGTCAGTATTATGTCTTCACACATCTCGCTTTTGTCTGTAAATTATAATGTTGAACCTTTCAGCTACACATTCACGCCTGTAGCGAGTGATAATGGACTCATTGTGATGTGTAATGCAAAGAATACGGCTATACGTAGAACTACCACGCGTACCATGCCTCTTAACGTGCTATGTAAGTGAAAACTGTGTTCTCACTCTTTCTTAGCATCAGTACCTCCTAAATTACTTCTTCTAATGACTAGCTGACTGCGTTTTACTGTAACGCGATATTTTTAGAGCAATTCTTAATTAATCAAGAACTGACCTTTGTCATTCTCTCTGAATACTGGTTACATACCTTAGCTCATAAGGTAATGTTTGTGTAACCCTTCAACTCTGACTAGCTAGACCTAGTAGACTACTAACTTACAATGCTCAGCTCACTCTCTTGTAGACAAACCAATATTTATCAAGGCTCCATCAGCTTTGGACGTCGAAGAAGGGAAGAACTTGACAAATATAGATTTTTCGGCCAAAAGCAACCCCGCCGATATTACATACACTTGGTTTTCGGTAGGTTAAATATTTGGTCTATTTACTTCAAACATAAACAAGTTGATCTAACCCGAGGTCTGTTTATACGAGTCTTTGACATGTGGCATTCATTGGCTAGCTATTTCAACGATGATACAGTCAATTGTACATACTAATACTTTTGTATGTATTATAACCTCTCCTTTACTAATGATTTGGTTACTCAGCTTATAGCTATAACAGAGGGTTGATCTGTTAGACAACACCTGTTGTGTCAAGGTCATTACTGCGAATCAGCATCATGTTATTTACATATATTGCGGTTGTTCGCTAACTGCAAGAAGAGTGATTTTTAATGGCCATTAGAAGCAAATGAATGCGGTGTTGTTTTTGATGTCTTTTTCAGTCAGTCAGCAAAATATGGTGAACCATAGAGCTATTTATAGCCTGATAACATTCACTGCATGTTAAACATGCTCTACACAAAGTATCTGTCAATATTACCTTATACAAGTCTGGGTATAAAATGGTCAAAAAACATACAGGAAAAACTTTCAATTATCCAAATCCCATAATAATAATTTTTTGACTGAAAAAATCAGTCTTTTTTAAAGTGGAGCTTCTGAACAATACGAAGGGCGGTTATTACATGTAGATGTATCACTTGTAGGTGTCCGGTGACACAGAAACTGAGCTGAAGTTCGAAGCTAAAAGAGACGGAACTGTGAGTGGAATGAAGGCTGTTGGTGGGGTACTGAGTCTATACAACGTCAACAGAGATAGAGCTGGCAGCTACAGGGTCAAGGCTGCAAACAGTGAAGGAAGCACTTCGTCAGATTTCACTATCAACGTGCAATGTATGTTGTTTCCCACTAAGAAACAAGTTTACTTGGAACAGAGGCTTTTCTTTAAATTCATCGACTGCATTTGAAACCTTATAGCAGTCACTCGGTGTTTAAAAATCTGGACATTCTGATGATTCCAGGCCTGGTATGACTCGGTAAGATTTGGTATAGGAGCATTTAAGCCTTATGTGCTTTTTGTAGATGGGGCGGGTATAACTGACACCCCTACACAAGTATACAGTGATGGAACCCTCAAACTACGTTGTGCCGTGTATTCTAACCCTCCTGTTACCGCAGACCAGCTGCAGTGGGTTAGACCAGGTTATGATATGGGTAAAACCAGCCGAGAACTAACGGGATCTGGTTACAGTCAAACTCTCACCCTGATTATACCTGATGTGGTGAGGGGCGACATCGGCACATTTACCTGTTTGGCTAACGGAACATTTGGTTCGGATTCTAAAGACTACACGGTCACTCCTGTACCATGTGAGTCTTCTTTCTCTGCTCACTTGTTTCTTTTCTGTCAATTTTTTTTTATCCAGATGAACAGTTTAAATATTTGTCCATTTTATAGTTCCTCCAATCATTGACAAAGCAGCAGGAATATCAAAGTTTGCTGCCAAAACTCGTGATGACGGAACAATAAAATGTAAGCTAGAGGCACATCCAAAGCCAACCGTGATATGGAGTAAGGGAGGCAACTCCGTAGCAATTAACGACATCAAATATAGCGATTCCGTTGATGAAGGTGCAGACAAAATACAATTCACCTTTGCGCTTGAAGTCAAGAATGTGAGGGAGGAGGATTATGGGGAATATACGTGTACCGCCACAACGGATAGAGGATCAGATACCCACGTTTATACATTGACTGGAACTAGTGAGTCTACATCTACACAATATACCATCACTTACGAGCTTATCTAAATTGAACTATTCATAAATACATATATGTACATAATATGCATGGCTCAAGAGTTAAAAATGGGAGTTATGCTACCAAAAGGGAGGACAATCTAATTTTCAATTCAACTTTACTGTTTTTTATAATCAAAAAGTTAAACTTCCTCGCAATCATATAAATTCTTGGGTAAATTAATTATTATTGATCGCTTTAATCATGATATTTTTATTGCTGTTAGAAGCTCGATGACCTTATAATTTATTACAGGTATTCCAGATACGCCCACAGATGTGGAAATATTCAATGTAACTCATAGCTCTATGATTGTTTCGTGGATTCCTGGTTTTGATGGAGGCTTGACTCAGTCCTTCACCATCAGATACAATATTATCAAAAAAGGTTACCTGTACGCTGATGCACCATCACCACCCTTCACCCTCACTGGTTAGTACAATCCTTTTTAACAAATAACATCTTACCATTGAAGTTGTCTTCTCTGGAAGTTTACTTTATTAAGGTGTTGTCTCCCCATTGATTTGTGTATTATTATTCAGGTCTCAAGCCTGACACAGAGTATGAGGTGACAGTGAGGGCATCAAATGAGTTGGGTGACAGCGCCTTTCAGGAATTCTTTATGCCGGTGATAACAAGCAGTTAGTGTCTTTGATTTCCATGTAACATTATACTATAACGCGTGCTTAGACATGTATTGTACATAGACATATAATGTGCTTAAACCTATAGTGTGCATAGACATATAGTACACATAGCCTCATAATAGTGCACATAGAGATACATGTATATGTAGTTCAAAGCATCCGATGTATTTTATTTAATATATATTTTCAGCTTTAAATGATATAGAAGGTATACATATATATACCACTGTATTATTTTATATATTGTCTATTCATATACCACTATATTATTTTATATATTTTCTATACATATACCACTATATTATTTTATATATTCTCCACACATTCTCCATATTTTCAACACTTCACAAACACTGCAATTCAGCGTCATCTTTTTAAACAGGCACGAAAACGTCAGTCTGTGTGCACTTTTGTTTTTATTTGATTTGTCGACAAATGGCAAAAGTTGATCTTTGGTATTTTTGTGCAATAACTATAATAAATGTAAAAATAACATCAGTTGACGCCTCCTACTTTCTACTAGCAGATAATGCATGTGAACTGACTTGTCTTACAGTGACTCCTGCGACTGAAACAATCGTTAAACGCCCAGAAGAACCGATGTTTATCGTGATAATGGCGCTTGCAGTGGTCGGTGGCCTGCTACTCATTGTAACGACCGTACTCATCTGCGTCTTTGTCAGGAGGAGACGAAAACAAAAGTCAAGCGAAGGTTTGTATTTTATGACAAAAAACTTAATTGTTTGTAACTATGGCTGCAGGAAGTGATACGATATTTGTTATTATTGCGTCAGCAGATTCTACGAGCCAAACCAACACAGTAGAAATGTACGGAACACACGATGGCTCGTACTTTAATGATGATGCAAGAAGTTACAGTACGTACGAGAAAGGCTTGGATGAAGATTACGTCAAACATTATGAAGCAGATAACATGGACAATCACACGAAACATTCTAATGAGGGTGGTACATATGTTAGTCCAAGAATCCTATCTGCAGGCAACCAACTAAGTCCTTGGTCTAAGTCTGAAGGCAAGCAATAGAATTAACATGTTACAACTCCATAGATATGTTGCTGCAACAGTTCAAACTTTGCACAGATATGTTTAATTAATAATTTTATTATATAAAATAGATCCTTTGGGGAATTCTGGGACATATGGAAGAATGCAACAAAGTGTACCTAGTATGACCAGCACAGATGTACGGTACGCACAAAATCTGAGAGAGCAAGATAGGGTCATGCACTACCAACAGCCACCTCTTCCGCAGCAACCAATAGAAAGGGTAAACTCACACGCTCTCATGTTTCTGTACAAGAGTTGAAGTATTCTATTTATCAATAATGATCATGTTGAATCCATTTCTTCTACAGCCAGCATTTGTAAAGGGCAGGCCAAGTGCTCCCAGAGCTCCGGGTAGGATCCTAGGACTATCTAGTGATATTTACAGCTCGGCTCCATCTATACCAAATCGCAACTATTCACCCTTATTAGAGTCTTGTCCGACACCGGGTATGTACCTCAATGGGAGAGGACTACTCCCTGACTTTTGTATTGGCTTCAAGTGTTTGTACATTCCACTCATCTATCATACCATTAGACTATCTATTGTAACATAACCTAGTGTTATATAAACTACTGTTACATAATCTACTGTTGCATAACCTCGTGTTATTTAATCTATTAGTACATAATCTGCTGTTATATAACCTACTGTTACATAATCTACTGTTACATAAACTACTGCTACATAATCTGCTGTAACAGATTTGCTGGTACATAATCCACTGTTAAATAATCTACTGTTACATAACATACTGTTACATAATCCACTATATAAAATACTGTCATATGATCTACTGTTACATAGCGTACTGTTACACAATCCAATATTACACAATCAAATATTACATAATCTACTGTTACATAATCTACTGTTATATAATCTATTGTTGCAGAATCTACTGTTACATAATGTACTGTTACATAATCCAATGTTACATAATCTACTGTTATATATCCTTGTAGACAGCATGAAAGGAGATCTGGTGTAGAAAATACAACTCAGTCAGCCCATTAACAGCCGTTTTTGATCCTTTCAGTGTCCCAATGAAGCGGCACACCATTCTGACATTGATGCAAGCAACCTGCTCAAAAATTGGTTGCAAAAGTTCTACCATCTTGTATTATCTGTTAAACCTGGATAATAATAATTCATTTGGTGCTTTTGTTTAGTTTTCTATATTTATCTGGTGCTACAAAATTTGATTTTATTAGTCAGCAATCTAAAAGTTGGACAAGGAAGCACTTGTACATAGAGTTTATATGCATCATACTGTGTCATGTATAGCTATATATAATGCAATCATACATAGCTATATATAACGCAATCATATATAGTCGATATAGATATACCAGTATAGATAGTGTAGCATTTAGAAACCAAATTTAAACATATCACAACTCAGCAATATTATGTTATTCACATTTAGCTGTTTTTAAGGTTTTTTTTTATCAGATTCTATGGACAATATTGTAGTATTTACATATTTTATAGTTGACTGATGCTGCTGCATACACAGCACAGTTATCGTTGTATACAAATATATATCCGCTCGTCACTGAATTGCCTATCACTTCGAGTCTCCTACAGCATGAATTTCTGATGATGAACATTAGAGTTGGAGCAGAAATTTAGGTTTTTATTTGAATAAAGGTTGATGATTAAATGGTGTCTCAGTGAGCCATTATAGCTATAGAAAACAAGAATGCTTTCAGATTTGTCTTCTCTCTATTTGTGCCTGTTGCTATAAAAGACAACTCCACGGTTGCCTTCTGTTTGGGTTTAGCCGGGGCCACAGTCGTCTACGGGTAGACAGTTGTGTTGGGCCACCCCGCACTGCTCTTCAACAGGTAAAACTCCGTGGCTAATTCTGAATTTATAGCGCAGTTATAAATCATGCACGCAAACATATGTTAATTATCTGTTTTAGAAATTGAAAATATATTGAGCCTGGAGCGAGACTATTTACCTTTATAGAGAGAAGCTTGTAGTAATAATGTTGATCAGTGTTTAATTTATGCCCAAATTACCCAACAGCTTATAAAACAACAATGGCCAAAAGTCGCTTTGAATATGTAAAAAAGTTTGAAGCGGTTGACAGATGCTTACCAAATACATGGATAGTTGTTAGAATCGATGGGAAAGGTTTTCACAAGTAAATTGCCAAATATTATTATTATTAATTAATTAATAATAATAACAACAATGAAAACCTCATCATTATCATATGGCATACCATCAATCAATCTCCTGCTATCTTATCTATTTACCTCCTACTACTACTACCACCACCGCACCACCACCACCACCCACCATCATCATCATTATTATCTAATTTATTCTAGCTTATCATTCAGTTAGTTAGTTCACTATTATTATTATTAGTCATTCCCATTCATCCACAACCAAATATTATTAGAATAATTTCATCATTCACACATGGCATGAACGATTTAATATGTAACAATAATAATTAATTAATAAAATAATAATATTTATTATTAAAATACTTATTTATTATTATTATTATTTTATTAATTAATTATTATTGTTACAACTACATTATTATCAACATCATCATCATAAGTATTGTTGAATGAACACTAATAATTATTATTTATGGACATTGCACGGCTTACATTTGGGTAATTTATTTAATTTGCACGTAAGATAATAATTAATAATAATATTTATTATTAAAATACTTATCTTATGTGCAAATTAAATGAATTACCCAAATGTAAGCCGTGCAATGTCCAAAAATAATAATTATTAGTGTTCATTCAACAATAGCTATGATGATGATGTTGATAATAATGTAGTTGTAACAATATTATTAATTAATTTTTTACAAACAATGCTGCTCTCTGTGATTTGCGATTGAAAAGAACCCACCATCAACTCTCATGAATAGCGGCTTGCCACAGAATTAACCCTTTTCAGAAAATGGTGGTCCTTAAAAAGATCGAGAAGGGGTGAAATCGAGATTTCAAGAAAAACTAATCTCCTCGGCTGATTTCGGGATAGTTAATGCACTTTGGTGAAGTGGCCTTCTCATAGCTCAGCATTGGCAAAGAAGGCAGGACTAAATTGACCAGTTACTGTGGTAAAAATTCACCAATTGTTAGTTTTTCTTGGAGCATTCTCATCTGAAATGTCTGATCAGTAGCCTAGAAAAACAAAATTCCTTCAATTAGCATAGACGAGGAATAACAGGGTACCTACAACTAACACAGGCGAATACTGAGATTTCTAGCAACAGAAAACATTTTGCAGACACTTTGTTTATTTATAAAATGTTCGGGAACGAAATAAAATACTAATTTATATACTAATACTAAAAGACTAAATAATTAGTCATAGTTTTATTCCTGTTTGTCTGTGATGTTATGATACAGTTTCTATATTATTTCCTATTCCCTGGTGATAACAATCACTGAAATAATTTATTTCTGTGAGACCGCTGTCATGACACCGTTATTTTTAACCAATTTTTTGAGCAGGAATTTTGGAATAGTTTTTGTGTCTCCAACAGACCTGTTTATAGCACATAACTATTCACGTTATGTTGAAATAAAATCAGTTGAAACTGGAAAATGGACTGGGCTACATTCTGTACTTTTTTGACAGGCTCTAAGGCTCTACCAACAGATCAATACATGACAGGCAGGTGACTAGTGTTAGTACTATCACCCGAAGGCTAGTATGTGGCAATCTGGTTGGCAGCAGCCACATTAAAGTTGTATAGTGCAACTGCTGATTCATTCTTTGCTGATTAATTATTTATTATGTGTCCATAATTTATTATTTATCATTAGCAGTCTAGTTGAACTGTCTTGAGTTCTTGTCGACTTGGCGCTCAGACTATAATTCTTCACAGATACGCTGTACCATCTGCTATACTGAGATAGTGAGATTAATATTTGCTGTGGACCTCGGTCTATATCTGGTGCTGGTATAAACATGAGAGAGTACTCTCAGTAGTATATGAGAAGCGGTTGAGCTACCACTTTGAAAAGCAGGGTTTGATGGTGTCTAGTTGGTAGATACATAAGCATAGCCAATATTAATTCGCTACTTGGACACCCGCAGCTGAATAATTACAGCCATATCTATCTTGTGGGTGGCAA
The DNA here is from genome assembly GCA_945261195.1 of Cryptosula pallasiana. Taxonomy (NCBI): domain Eukaryota; kingdom Metazoa; phylum Bryozoa; class Gymnolaemata; order Cheilostomatida; family Cryptosulidae; genus Cryptosula; species Cryptosula pallasiana. The sequence continues at coordinate 19,266,923 of OX183139.1, forward strand.
CTGTGTTCGTCTCGACGGCGAGTCTGCTAACCAGTTGTTCATAAAATACTTGTTAGCTACCAGGCGTAACCAGTATCTGAGGTGTGCTGTCACTTGCTGTCCAGCTGTCAAGGGAGGAGTCTGCTAGCTCAATAAGATATATCAGAGTTGTGTGGTACCCGAGAGGTACAGCTGCCTACCCTTGTGAGAGTCTCACTGTCTGGCCTTACGCCGAAGGTCTGCTAGACTGAGACTCAGGTTGAGGCCTTTTGATATCTGGTCAAGTATACTCATATAACTCAGAGAACAGGTCATTTGTGTTTTGCTCTATAGTGAAGTATGCAGCTACCTGTATCACTACTCAAGGTCAATCAAAGGGCAGTGCCACAAGGTACATGTATATAGCTGTCAGTGTTCGGCTTGCCTGTCAGCTGTTAGAGATAGACGTAGCCCTATCCATAACGCATCTTTGGTTGACGCCAGTCTAAGGTTGCCACCCCCCCCTGTCCCTTCCCATAGCTACAGACTCATCTCACAATTAATGTTGCTTAAGGAATAATCACTTTGTACAAATGATGAAAATTGAACGGATGCATGTTTGTACCTCTGTAACCAATCATACAACTGGCTTGTTATTGAAGGTAACAATACTAATGCATGCAAAATAATTCAAGTGGTGACACATCATTATTTAACTCGTAGGTTTGAATCGTCATTAACTTCGATTGTGTTGTTACTTTTAAAATAATTTTTTTATTACATTGTTTGTGAGAAGATGTGGTATCTTCTTCTCTAACCTAATAACAACATATGGTGTGTTAACATAGAAATTGTGTAACTGCTAACTATTGTTTATGATGGTGTCAACCCTTGATTTATAAAATTCATGTCACACCATGTTTTTTTTATATAAATATTCATTCAACAATGCTATTACCGATCAGTGATTTCATACTTGTTTGGTTTCTTTTTTAAAGAAATGGCTACCACTCGATCTGTTTGTTGCAAAATATAACTGAGTCCTTATTGCCAACCTCCTGCTTTCCACATAAAAACTTTTAGTCGTTTTTTTTAGATTTTCCGACAAGCATGACTTTCAGAAACCAAATGATGATAGAGCGCTGAACTTAATGAATGACTGTGCCCAGCAAGTGCTTGCTGCGTTTAATGATATTATCATTGCTTATGGGGTGAGCGATGAGTACAGTTTTGTATTTAAACGCAAGACGGAGACCTACAACAGACGATCGAGGTAAATAATTGTGTTTTATATTCATTCTACAGCATGCCTAATTATTTTATTTTAGAAATGGGATATCCTCTTTTTTTCATTTGTAGCAAGCTGGTTTCCACTGTAGTCAGTTTGTTCACATCCTGTTATGTCTTCAACTGGAAGAGATACTTTCCCACAACTGATTTATCGTATCCACCATCGTTTGACTCCAGAGTAGTCCTCTATCCAACCACCAGAAATCTTAAAGATTACCTTAGTTGGCGGCAAGCTGATTGTGAGTTTTACACAAGTAGAAAGTTTAATTGAATGCTTTTGTTTTTTATATCTCAGCATGTCTAAAAATTTCTTTTAGTTTTGGGATATTGCAGCTAAGACGGCTATCCGTATTGATCTCTTTCCATTTATTCTTAGAATGAATAACTAAACTTCATTTTTTTATATTGTCTGTTTATAGGTCATATTAACAACTTGTACAACACTTGCTTCTGGAAACTGGTGTTAGAAGGTGGATTAGACAACAGACAGGCTGAAGAAAGGCTCAAGGTAAGTACAACTCAGCTGGTTCCGCCTCAGTGGTGCTGAGGCTGTTGAACCAACCTGCGGTATGTTTTAGGTTACAGACTCTGGGCTAAAGAATGAGATGCTATTCTCGGAGTTTAAAATAAATTATAATGATGAGCCTGAGATATACAAGAAGGGGAGTGTATTGTATAAGGTTAGTCTAAAATCATCCGAAACTATCTTCTGTTCAAAGTCGAACTGCAAAGGGTCCTGCGGCGGTAAGAGTACACACGCTATATGAGGACCAAAGGACTTGGGCAACGTACTTACCGTCCCAAAAAAAGACACACTAAGTTCATGACACAGTTTTCCGCTGTAAAAAAGCCAACTCTGCTAAAATAGTTGCTTCTGTCATAATTATATTGTACAACTGTTTCCAGTGGGAAATTTGTAAATTATTCATAATTTCTAGGGTTGTAAAAGTGCAACTTTTTTCTTCTGCAACAAAAAGTTTGCCGTTGGCATTTTGAGATGAGTGTTTCAACTTTAGTTCATCTTAAGTTTTAAATGCCTCAATGACAACGAATGAAATCAAACCAACATTCATATATAATCAATAGCTCTATTGTGGTTCGCTAGATGTTTTTGGGACCAAACAACTTCTGAGAGAGACGGTGGCAGTCCCCATTGTTATTAATGGAGAGAAATTTGGCTGATGTTAAAATGGTACCATTTAATTATATATAGACTGTTTTTGGGTATAAATTTTGGGAACAAAACGTAAAAAACTGTGATGGAATTGTAATGCCACAAAAATTCATTCTTTGTTACATATTTTCTCGCGATTGTACTGAGACATATCTGCATTACAGGAGTTGTTTTCTCTCCTAATTGATAAGACGACTCTTGGTTTTTAGCTTTTGCTGAATCGTGAGCAACTTCTATATAGGAGGCTCCTTGTTACAAAATGGCAATTGCATAAATTGTGGTCCAGGTTGATTCATTAACTGTTTTATGTGTGATTTACATCGATCAGCATCTGTCTGAGCAACAAACTGGTTGGAATAAGGTTTTCATGCAGCCAAGCTCGATTGAATTGATATTTTGAAATTCATCGGAGAACGAGTTTATTAATTAATGTATCAGCAATAGTTGAATAATAACTCCGTAAAAGCATTGTTGAACTGTTTACTTCTTGTGAATGTGAAAAAATTAATGATCACTTTTAAACTTTGGGAGTTGTCACACTTTGTTATGATCAGAGGACACCATCATCGGCACAAGGCGTGACAACTCCCAGGCGGACAAAGTGATCTGCTACGCCGGCTCCCTGACACCTTACAAATATCCCCAAATAACTAAGAGCACACGATGGTGCTAAATAAAAACTCTCCGAATGGTTAATAATAAAATAATTTTTCAACAGTTTTTCATCAAACCCGAAAATGAGACCTCGAATATTGTATATTTGGTATTTGACAATATTGTATTGAGACAATCTGTCGTTGGTTACCATGGTAACATTATTATTTTCACTCAACCAAAGGTCAAGGTGATCGCACGAATTGAGGAACTGTAAGTGGTATGCGTTATTTAGAAACCAAAAGAGAAGAAACTAGCAGATGCAGGAGATCAACAAGATGGACGAACCAGAAAGAAAGGACAAGCAGATATAGTCATAGAGCATGTAGACATTATCAAGGAGACATTCTGGAAGAATCACTTATATATACTGGGTGAAGAGGTTGGAGACTGAAGGAGTGCGGGAGATGATGTGATGGTAGCTGATTACATGTTTGGATAACGTTGAGTAGTGAGTGTCTGGGATGGATACAGCAATACACCTGTATCATATATACATGCGTTATATATTATATACATGTATTACAATATTATATACGTAATATATTATGTAAACTCCTATACAGCGCCAAGATAATGCTTCTTCACAGTCAAGTCTCTGTATAAGATCTGTAACGCTGCTACAACTTTCTCTTCTATAATATCCACCTGTGCCTTTGGACAATAGTCATCTTCCGACGACCTACAACAGTATCCAAGTGTAACTTACTTGTACATTTATTGTCTCATGATGCTTTATACCCTCTTTACTGTCGTTGCAATTGTACCTTTTGCAGTCAATACACTATACAACTGTTGTAGTTGATACACTATACAACTGTTGCAGTCAATACACTATACAACTGTTGCAGTCAATACACTATACAACTGTTGCAGTCAATACACTGTACAGCTGTTGTAGTTGATACACTATACAACTGTTGCACTCAATACACTGTACAACTGTTGTAGTCAATACACTGTACAACTGTTGTAGTCAATACACTGTACAACTGTTGTAGTCAATACACTGTACAACTGTTGTAGTCAATACACTATACAACTGTTGCAGTCACTACACTATACAACTGTTGGAGTCAATACACTGTACAACTGTTGTAGTCAATAGACTATACAACTGTTGTAGTCAATACAATGTATAACTATTCCAGTTAAAAAATAAAACAAACACAAAGACTTGAGAAAACGAGGTACCACCAACTCTACCTGGATGCGGTGATAATCTTGGGTTGTATATTGATGTTGCTAAGCAACTGAATCATATCCGTTACATATCTGTCTATCTGTGTGGAGCTACTTATGTGGTGTGGAAGTCCTGTTGTATCAAATGTACATCCGTGTTCATGTAGAAGGGCTGCATCCACTTTACCTCTCTGTCTCATCTCTTCGTCAACTAGTAATTCTATCTGGGCTAACCTGTACATTACAGTGAATATGACATCATCTTTGTTGGAGACAAGACACTGTAGCAAAGGTATACTTTTGTGATGACAAAGGTCACCAATCCATCGCCACAAAGGTCACCAATCCATCGCCACAAAGGTCACCAATCCATCGCCACAAAGGTCACCAATCCATTGTCACAAAGGTCACCAATCCATCGTCAATTAGCTTTTGAATAAAGTCAACTTTGAATTCTTTATATAGCTGGCAGATTAATAACAACAATTATATATACTACTATACTGAACTCAAACTTATTTAAAAAATTACACCCACTTTCCACAAGTCTTTTTCATTTGGTCCCCTGGCAAGCGCACACATCATACATGGCTATGGACATTTGAAAAGTGGGCGTAACTTACATGTAACCGTTTAACGGCTAAACAATCAAATGCAAAGTTTGACCATTCAATAATTATAGTCAAGAAACAATTATAAAATCCAATGCTGACTACCGACCTGTCATCATCATTGGCTGCCGAGGAGTTGTCTCCACTGGCCACATTCTCCTTCCTTTCCACAACAAGTTTAATTGTTGAGTGGAGATATTTGAGCTGCTCGGCTCTTTTCACTGATGACTTCTCAGGTGTTGTCTCCTCAACATATTTATACAAACTTGAGAGAAGCTGCAGCTGTGCACTGGAGTAGAGCTCAGTAAATGGATTCATTGTAGAGAAATAGTCCAGGTCTATGTCTAATATCATGTCACTCTGTCCACTAAGGCTATTTAGTGTACGTGTGATGTCATCTATTCTCTCCACGCTATCATATGTGACAACTAGAAGCACCAGCTGTTTGCCATCAGTCAGCATCTCTTTGGGAGAATACAATAACTCACTCACAAAGTACGGCTCTTTGCATGAGCATCTATAACATACAATGTTTAGGTGCATACAATACGTAAGTGTAGTGTATTTATGACTCAAGTGCTCAATAGACATGTGTGTGCTAGAGCAACGATAAAAAGAGTTTATACAATATATGTATTCTGATTGGATAAAAAACAACCATACAGAAAAGTTTTAATAGTTAGATCATTCTAAAAACACATAATTTCGCCAAAAAAGGGATGAAAAAATTGTCCAAGTCAAATTTGAACAAACCAAACAAAATTATGCAGAAAGTCGATTAACAGAATTCTTTTTTTGGTCAGTCACCCTTCCATAAAGCTCTAAAACCCGCTATACAGGTATTTTGTATAGTGGTTTAAAACGTTTTGGGTTACGCATTTTAAATGTCTGAATGCGTAACAAACCGCCTGAACGCTTTCCAAGTCATATGAAATCTTTCCAAACTGTCTGAACGCTTTACGAATATGTCTAATTTTTTACAAACCTTCTGAACGCTTTTTCAAACAGTTTATATGCTTTGAAAATGCAAGCTGATTTGCTATTCCACTTTAACAATAAATTACTTTCAGTCCTCTTGCTGCTGAATTTTTTTTACTGTAAGGGAAATAATGAAAAAATTTTTTATTGCAAAACATCAATGGAAGTTGCTGGTATTCTTGAAAAATGGTTTTGGAGACCATAGGCGTTTTTGATGGGCTCAAAGTTGACATTCGATCCTCAACAGTAGTTTTTAGCCACCGGATTATTGGTCTGCTGTGTTCAACGTATATCAACACTCATTTTGGCGTTTGTCAAAGAGTTTAATGTTGAGTGCTGAACGCAAATAGAAATCAATGCGTCGATTTCCCAAAAGAGTTGTCTCACCAAATCAACTCTTTTCTTTCCAGAATAAGCTATTCACGATAGACAACTATTTATTTTTTTGTGAAAATACAATATTTAAAATGTCAGGGCAGTAATGAAACCAAATACAAGCAATGCAAGCAATTACTCGGTATAATATAACTTAGAATAGCAATAAACAGAAGTACTGGAATTATTATTTTGCAGAACTAGCTAGTGTAAGTTATTAATAAATCAAACGGCAATATAATTACTCAAAGTACAAGGACATATAGCGATCGCTTGGCAATTGCGTGATTTTGCAGTTTCTGTTACCGGAAAAATCACTAAGAAATCGCTAGCATTTTATTTGAGGTTTTTCACGGGTTTTGATCCAGATCAAACAATTACACACACAAATGGATTACCCTCAATTCTAACAGTGTCTTGTCATCCGCATCGCCCCGATCTGTCAACAAACATATAATAATCTTCGGTTGTAGTTTGTAACAGCAAGGTCGACCGGAATTGCTGAAGAATGGATGATGGTAAAAACACTGGCAACTTTTATTAGCAGTTTAGGCAATCGCCAAGGAAAATCACTGAGCGATCTCTACGCGTACTTTGGGGAAGTTAAAAATAAATAAACTATTAACCAAAAGTACACGTAGAGATCGCTCAGTGGTTTTCCTTGGTGATTGCCTAAACTGCTAATAAAAGTTGCCAGAGTATGAATCTGGAGCTTGCACAGTGCTATCACATCGATCAACCTGCTACGTCTAACTGAATATTGGACAGCCGATAAAATAAATAATTTGTGAGCAAAAATAGGTTGTTGTTTTGTAGACATGAGAAATCGCTTGAGGTGTGCTCTCTAGTGGTTGACTCCAATGTGAGATATGAATGAATTAATTACAAGGAGAAAAAAACTCTAAATTTGCTTTAAAAAAGTACGCAATGTTTTTGATCATTTGTTGCATAAAATGATCGTTCGATGGTTACACGCTTTGATCAAATTGTGTCAGATCAACGCATCAAGACCTCGAAAACGACGTATATCCAACAATCGTTTATGTGGCTAGATGATTTTCTTCATGTCTATTGTTTATTTCAGCTAGGTTGAATATTTTGCATAGAAGTTAAAAAAAATAAGGGCGATCGTTTTTAGATCAAAAGCCATATGCTTTGCAAACTTCTCAAACCTTTCATAATAGGTCAGATAATTCCAAAACAGTTTCTGGTTATTTCAAAATGTCTCCATGCAATTTGTAAATAGTTCAAACTATTTCTAAAGTGATTGTACAGTTTATAACTCGCCAAAACCTCTTAATAATTTCAAAATCTTTTGGATATTTGCAAAACAACTATACTGTTTGCAGTATTTGATAGTTGTGAAACAGGAAATACAATTTCATCGTATGATATTCCGCAACTACCATGGCCGACATTTATTTATAACACGGATGAAACACATTTTGAGATGCATTTCATTAGGCCACTGCATTTAACCAATTATTTCTGATGTAAAAAAACGGTTTGCGAAGAACCCAGTCTATTTGAAAACCACTTTTGAAAGAAAAACGTCTTGAGCCGCCACATTTTCTCTTTAATATTTATTTGAATTACTGAAGCAAAGAAATTCACTTTGAGGAAGAGAAGTTGTCTGGTGGAGGTAACACTCACCTACCGAATACAGCCAGTTCCTGGGTCTTTACCCACAACAAAGTCATAACGACCATCAGCTATTTGTGTGGCCCATTGCTTCTTTATCCAAACAACTGTTGATATGTGTCCGGCATAGACAAGGGGCATTATCCAGTTCTCTATGCTCGTCAGCCTACAGGCATTTAGTAAGAGGAGATGAATCCTCACCATCAATTGCTGGTGTATAACCCACACTATGTATGCTAGCATATATAAAAACAAATATTAGACTAAACGTCGAATGAATGAAGACAGAGCTAGAATGAATGCAGACAGAGCTAGAATGAATGCAGACATAGCAGGAATGAATGCAGACAGAGCTGGAATGAATGCAGACAGAGCTGGAATGAATGCAGACAGAGCTAGAATGAATGCAGACAGAGCTAGAATGAATGCAGACATAGCAGGAATGAATGCAGACAGAGCTGGAATGAATGCAGACAGAGCTGGAATGAATGCTGACAGAGCTGGAATGAATGCAGACAGAGCTAGAATGAATGCAGACAGAGCTGGAATGAATGCAGACAGAGCTGGAATAAATGCAGACAGAGCAAGAATGAATGCAGACAGAGCTGGAATGAATGCAGACAGAGCTGGAAAGAATACAGACAGAGCTGGAATGAATGCAGACAGAGCTGGAAAGAATACAGACAGAGCAGGAATGAATGCAGATTGAGCTAGAATGAATGCATACAGAGCTGGAATGAATGCAGACAGAGCTGGAATGAATGCAGACAGAGCTGGAATGAATGCTGACAGAGCTGGAATGAATGCAGAGAGAGCTGGAATGAATGCAGACAGAGCTGGAATGAATACAGACAGAGCTGGAAAGAATACAGACAGAGCTGGAAAGAATACAGACAGAGCTGGAATGAATGCAGACAGAGCTGGAATGAATGCAGACAGAGCTGGAAAGAATACAGACAGAGCTAGAATGAATGCAGACATAGCAGGAATGAATGCAGACAGAGCTGGAATGAATGCATACAGAGCTGGAATGAATGCAGACAGAGCTAGAATGAATGCAGACATAGCAGGAATGAATGCAGACAGAGCTGGAATGAATGCAGACAGAGCTGGAATGAATGCAGACAGAGCTGGAATGAATGCAGACAGAGCTAGAATGAATGCAGACAGAGCTGGAATGAATGCAGACAGAGCTGGAATGAATGCAGACAGAGCAAGAATGAATGCAGACAGAGCTGGAATGAATGCAGACAGAGCTGGAAAGAATACAGACAGAGCTGGAATGAATGCAGACAGAGCTGGAAAGAATACAGACAGAGCAGGAATGAATGCAGATTGAGCTAGAATGAATGCATACAGAGCTGGAATGAATGCAGACAGAGCTGGAATGAATGCACACAGAGCTGGAATGAATGCTGACAGAGCTGGAATGAATGCAGACAGAGCAAGAATGAATGCAGACAGAGCTGGAATAAATGCAGACAGAGCAAGAATGAATGCAGACAGAGCTGGAATGAATGCAGACAGAGCTGGAAAGAATACAGACAGAGCTGGAATGAATGCAGACAGAGCTGGAAAGAATACAGACAGAGCAGGAATGAATGCAGACTGAGCTAGAATGAATGCATACAGAGCTGGAATGAATGCAGACAGAGCTAGAATGAATGCAGACAGAGCTGGAATGAATGCTGACAGAGCTGGAATGAATGCAGACAGAGCTGGAATGAATGCAGACAGAGCTGGAATGAATGCAGACAGAGCTAGAATGAATACCAAACCTGCTACAGAGATGAAAATTCCGACATTCATTCCTAGTGAGATGCCAACTACCCTTCGATGTTCGCTTCAGGAATAAAAGATTTGACGTTTTTGTCAAAGTAGACAACTCCTGGAATGAAGGCCAAATTATTATTTTATACACCACCGGGAACAAATTTCGACGCTTCTAAGAATGAACAAATCAATTTTCTTCTCTGTAGCATAGCCGACATGGTCTGTTGATGTTCGTTCCAACTCCTATAAATACATATGCGGGTGAAATGGAAATTTAGAGTAATACTACCTTTCTACTTCTGTTTTATCAAAGGTGCTGTCCGCAGGCAAATCTGGTGGTATTAACATATCAGGGTGGGAATCAAAGTGTAGCATCGCGTTGGCTGAGAAAGCAAGCGTTTTAGAGCCGATAGCTCTGTATATCGGCTCCAGGACCTAAACATGTAGAATATCATGTTTATGGAATGAAACCACAAATAAATATATTTGTGTAATGACAGTGAAAGAAGCATTTGGTTTTCAAAAACTCTATCAATTCTCCACTAGTCAACTTCAAGGCTTTGATTTGAAAAAAACAGTCAGATGGCATACAGTGTAGCCAAAAACCACACTCACTGCTGTAAAACCAACAACAACACTTTGTATTTTCCATAAATATACAGAAATGCAACGACATTAGGTTTGGTAGCGCCAATTTTTTTACCCAAGGCCGACTTATAGACATTAGTAGCATTCACGAAATAATAGAATGTGAGCTAAGCAATAGTGATGGCTGTAAGGTCCAGGCTATCTTACCTCATTATGGTCCTCAACTATATGCATAACTAGTTGGCGTCTAGACATCATAGAAACTGTGTGGCTTTTAGTTATCACCACTTGAGGCACCTAAAGATTTGTAACAAAAATTAAAAAACCTATTGACTAAATATTTTCCCAACAGAACTTATTCAAACAATGACAGTTCAGAGTAGTAATCGGAGAATTTGTTACATAACTATGGAAGTATTGCTGTTATGCACACATTGATAAATTACTATTTATATACTTTCTAATGATTTACTTATTTGAGACAGAGTCGACATAAATTAAAATTCCTCCTTAATTGTTATGAATACATAAATGAACACCTTGAAATAAAAGGAAAAATCTGCCACAGGAGGCCAGTGGCAGTCAATTGATCATAATATATTCCATGCTGATATCATCAGATGTTAAACCCAGGCATTTTGGTTTATGACCAAAGCTGAACCTAGCGGATACACAAAGTGACAGCACATAGAAGTGATTGGTGGGCTGGGGCCAACTATTATCGGTGTCTCTTAGCCAACAAGCGTGGCAGCCAGCCACTACAAGAAAACAACGATTCGCATGCGCATTTTGTAATGAGAATAAAACAGGAGTACAACCTCAAGCATTCGCAAAAATTACACGGGCAATGGCAGGCAATGGTAGGAGCAAAACTAACTATTTTGTGGACCACATTATTTCCCAATCTAACGGAGATAAATTATTGATTGGCAAACCAAAGATCAAATCTGCAATAAATTGCCAGCGCTGCATCACTAATATCTTCTTTGCCGATGTTTTCTAATTCACCCAATGGACTATATTATCTATGATATGTTAAGCAATATTTTGTTACCATCGCCGAACATCCAAATTTTAAAACATAAAATTATTCAATCGCACATTATATGAATTTCAAAATAATGATAAACAGTCAAAACAGTAGTACTTTCTGATAGTTCAATTTAACATACGTACTGGTCCAATACAGGAAACGTATGTTTTTAAAATGACCTGGTGAGTTGTCAAACTTTCTTATGATATTTGTGTGTTACACTGTTGGTTCCTTGTGGTAGACATAGCGTAATTGACTACATACAGTACAAATTATCTAGAGAGCAAACCGCACTATGCTATATTGGATACTGATACATACACTAATGCATATTATTTTACTACCATATAATAATTGTCTATGGTAATGGTATATCTGTTGCATTAATAAGAAAATAGTTTATATTAGTTAACTAATTTTTGTTATCATTACTTATCGTATTATCAATTGATTAATATTAATTTATTATAATTAATGATTACATCATCATTATTATTATAATTATTATTAACTATACCAATATTTACCATAATCTAGCGATAACCCAAGTATAAGTAAACATCAGTTATACTTAATATGAATAACCGCAACAGTTTACATTATTTAATAATTAATAATAGTATTAATGCTAAATTAAGTATCATAATAACAAAAATTACCTTCATTATTTTTCAAGCAGTAATTGATAATAATAAGCACTAACAATAACTAACTATTACACAATAATGATAAATAATAATGCTAAATAAAGTTATTGGTTATAAACTATTATCAGCATCATCATCATAGTATTATTACATAATAATAGATTTTTGTATCACTGCTGTTCAGGCCTGCCAACCTGGGAGTGGGGAATTGCGTGAGATATTCCTTTTGGGACAATATTATTTGAAGTTTATATATACCTATGCGCTTGTTCAATTCAAAAATCTAATGAGACCAAAACCAATAGCCAAGTACAATGCATGCCAGATGTTGTTGGTGAAGGCAAAAAAATTGTTTTGAGTTTTTTGGAGCAATTGCGTGAGAGATTTGGACTTAAGGCAATTGCGTGATGATTACGCTCAATGTGTGAGAGTTGGCAGGCCAGGTAAAAAAGAAAAAGTACTAATGGAGAAAAGTCATCACCTTAAAGAGAGAGGAAACAAAAAAAAATTATGCCATCATTACCAGCATCATTAAAACAGAAACTAAAACAGTGATGAAGACAAAGTATCTGATGAAACTAAACAGCTCCACCCGGAGTATCAGCCCAGATCCAGCTATGAGGCGAGGGAGAAAGACTGCCAATACAGACCAAAAGTGTCCCATCAAGGTTAGATTTGAAAATGAGCAATCAAGGTGAGATTTTACTAGAAGTTTCAACAATCACACTGTGAGAGATCATTTTTCGTATAAACTAGACAAAAGCAATGAGGTTAGTAATCAACAGTTTCAGGTAAGACAAGAAGTAAAGAACTCAACGACATGTATGGTACCAAGAAATATAGAGTCTGAAACATGCATGTACAAGAGATGAAACACATCTGGACAAAACAGTATCAAATAGTCATGTCCTACCAACATAAAACAGAGCAGTGTTCCGATGTGACTGCAATATCCATGATGAAAGATCTTGATAGTGGTATGTGACTCACTGAGTCCCTAACTTGTGGACCTGACTACAATTGGTGAAAAAATCGTAGCAGTAAAGACGCTGCGAAAAAATTCATTTGGTGTTACTACATATCAAATGCCTATCTTGATTACAGAAAAGTTGTTGATAGTATGATAAAATTCTTAGAGAGAATTTTAGGGTCACATCACACTATATTATTCATTGCAGACATGAACATTCCAAGATCGACTAAAACAGAGGAAAAGTAAGATGGCAATCCAATTTAAAAAATTGCATCAGGATGTCATAGATGTGTTACACAGCCACAGGATGAAACAACAGGTAATTGGTTCGACACACTTTCCGTAACACACTGGACTAGATATATGCTAACCGGCTTTTGCATACGACACGGAAATCATCTCCCGAGGTCTCAGTGATCACTCACTGATCATTGCAAGACCTTCAAAAACTAGGCATTACCCTCAGCACTAAGCCATGTACAATTGACCTTTACTGATGAAGAAGCATTCCAAGATGATATACAAAAAACTAACATTGAGTTAAAAAAAATTAACGAGTTTGATGCTATGTGGACTACGATCACAAAAAAAAAACTAAAAAGAAGTACATCAAAATAATAAAAAAGAGACGCCTTTCTATTCCAGGGTGATTTAACAAAATGGCTATGAAACTTGAAGATGAAAAAAGCTCACAGTAAAGTGAAGGCCACTCTTGATGCGTTTGTCTGGGCCATCTACAAACAGAAGCAATGAGAATGTAAAAAGGAACTGGAAGCTATTCGCAAAGCGTTCTATACATGCAGAATCAATCAACCACTTGAGGAGGCAAACTCAAAACCATCCTTCAAATTACTTGGAGACGATAAGAATCAAAACAGATGATGTTAAGAAGCAATCAAAATGTCCTGACAAAATATCTAGAACAATGTGCTAAACTTCTAAGCGCCTTCTTTCATAAACGGTTCCAAAAAGGCTTGTAGGCAAAATATTTCCAGAATGGAAGTCAATAACGACAAAGTCTTGGACATAATTATTGTAAGAGTGGCAAAGCTTGTCCGCGAATCAAGAAACAGAAAGTCACTTGAACCTGATCGATTAAAAAAAAAGATATGCTCATGGATTTAGCAGGCAGTTTCAGATCTTTGGTACTAATATACAAAGCCTCATTTCGGAACGTAATTTATACTACAAAGGCAATGTTTAGGCTCATTGGCTTAGCATATCTCTCTATAGCACTCTATGTACGATTGACACCTGTACATAGAGACGGGGATACAGAGTAGCCAATTCACTTCAGACCCATATCATTCACAAGCATCCCATGCAAAATCGAACATCTAGTGCTGCACTACCTGAATAACACACTTCATGATGTACTTCACCATAGGCAACATTGAATCTATGTGCTACCTGTAATGATTTAGAAAAAGCTGCAGCAGACAGCGAACATACCACTCTTGCTTAGTCAACTTTTGCACGAAATCCTTTGACAAGGTTTTACAACTGCTGCTGCTCCAAAAACTGTAAAGAATACTAGGAGTAAACAGACACCTCATAAACTGGATAAATGTCTTCCTATCTGGCAGTCAACAACCTGTTACAACTGAAGGATAAAACTCTCACAAAAGAACAAGTTTCCAGCAATAAACTTTGAACAGGAAACTCCTAAATTTGCATACATACGCAGTGATGCATGCCTTGGCTGGAAAGACAGCACAAAGTACCTTGGAGTAGCCATACAATCATATCTAAAGTTTGACCACCACATGAATGAGAAGTGCGCTAAGACCTAGAAGATACTCGGAGGGATTAAACACTTGATATACCGAGCCTCAGAAGAGGCAAAGCTGCTAGGGTACACTAGTTTATGCGGACCCAACTTGGAGTATGCAGATGTGGTCTGAGACCCGGTCACAAAAACATCGCACAAAAAATGGAAAAGCCACCTGCTTTGAAAAAACATGAAAGGTCGCACTGACAGTGTAACCGAATTAGAGCACTAGCTTCAGACTAATTCATTCCCCAGGATGAAGAACAACAAAATGCTCTTCTTAAAGCATATGATTAAATCACAAAAGACAGGGAAAGCTCCACAATGACCATAAAATCAGAAACTAGAGAGTAAAACTCAGTAGCAGCTACAAAAGCAATATACATCACAGCTTCTTGCCACAAATAATTCGTCACACGAGAGATGGTAAAACAAATAATCAATCCTAAGCAGCGCTATGCTGTTACACAAGCAAAACCCGGCCTAAAACCAGCCTAACCAAACTAGCCTTAGGGGCTTCTTTACATTATTATTTATATATATATATATATATATATACTGCTACTTCGTCATACTACCCTTTTTTACGAATTGCTATGCAGTTCTACCTCAATGAAAACTTAGATAATACTAATAAATAATAAAAAATTACTAATAATTATTATTAATTATCACCATCATCCAATTTATTATTGATATTGTACAGGATTTTCGTGTCGGGTGGGGAGTGACTGGTAGCATCCACCTGTACCAGACCCCAGACTGCTGTCTGTGTATGACTGCTGTCTGTGCACGACTTGCTGACTGCTCCTACCAATGCGTGCCCAGCGGGGTACGGACCATTTGAAACTGACGTTTCGAAAATGGACACTTCAAAACTCTTTGGGGACGGGGGTTAGGGATTTGGGGTTGGGGGGCTCAGGTTTAAGAGTTTCGAACAGTTCATTTTCGAAACGTCAGTTTCGAATCATGGCGGAATCCTGCCCAGCATCATAGTCAGACTAGCTGGGTAGCAGACTAATTAGAGTATTGGGCCTTTGCAGGCCAGCACTCCTTAGTCGTACTGAGCAATTGTAGGGCAGCTGTCTGTAGAGATTGAATCAAAGAGTTGTGGTTGAGTGTTGAATAAGCTGTATTGTGTATGACGCCTGGCTGAGCTCTTCTCCTACTCTGCTTTACAGAGAGCTCTAGCCAGCTTATATATAAAACATTACATAACAATCAGCCTTAGGTGCTGACAAGAAAATGTTAATTGGGTTACATTACATAAGTGTATAAAGATGAATAGATATAAACAAGGGCTGCCTGAATCACGGCCACTTCACATGAGCTTTTTTTTGTTCTCATGTGACTGCATAGAGTAAATAGTTATTGAGTGCTTACTTCCTCTGTTGTAGGTGGCCCAAGTCATTTCTACTACAATATTACTTCAGCAAAAAAGTTGGTTATCTATTATTATAATATTATTATTAAATAATTATAATAATCTTCTAATCAAAGACCTACTGCAGAAAGAAACTTGGTGGGTTATGGGCCATTTTTAAGAAATTTATGTTGCGTTTTGTTGTTGGTGCCCAATTTTAACTCCATAACATTTTTTAGTAATTTCATTATACAGCTGCTACTGCTTGCTACTACTACAACTGCTACTGCTGCTACTACTGCTACTAGCACTGCTGCTGCTACTACTGCTGCTGCCGCTACTACTACTACCACTACTCAATATAATAATGAGTATATATTATTATATAATATTATTATTATCATCTATGTCAATGTTTACCTTGATTAGTTACATTGTTTGAAACAGAATAAAATAGTTTGTTGTTGTGACTACTATCTATGAATATCTGAAATGTGAGATAAGATATAAAAAAGTAGTAGTGGTAGATAAAAGAAAAAAAAAACATTCTTAATAACAAGCATGGGAAATGTACGGCGGTTCGGCTGTTTGGTCGTTCGGCGAAGTAAGAGAGTATCGATTAAATAACGAAGTCACTCCTGGGAACTGTGTAGCCCATGAAGTATATTATACTTCATCCATGGCACAGTGAGCCATGTATGATTGGTAACAAACAGGAATTGTATTAAAAAATAATTAAAAAAAAATTATAATAATAATATATATAATACTGTATTATATATATATATTATTATTATAATTTTTTTTTAATTATTTTTTAATACAATTCCTGTTTGTTACCAATCATACATGGCTCACTGTGATCCATGGTGTAGCCTAAAACAAACGTGTTAAAGGTACCTTTTCCAGCCATCAGCCTAGCTGATAAGATATCTAAACAACAGCAGCAGTCCCATTCCCAGATGAAATGTAACCTCTCATTTCCAATATCACAATGAATATTTTGTCAATGTTGTCTACTATAAATAGCTACTATCAACAACACCAATGGTATGGTATGGTTTTAAATTTATTTATTTTCTTCATCACCATGCCACCCACCAAACAACAGACAAGCAACTAAAAAATTGATAATAATATATATTAATAATAGTTAATATTATCATTTATCAAGTATTATTTTTCATTTAAAAGCTGATTTATCTCAAACAAAATTCTAAATTTATAAAAAAAAGGTAATTGATAAAATTAAATAATTTTAAACGAATAAACTAAATAGATTATAATAAAGATAACCTTATTATTAATAAACAACAAACAAGTTTTAGTAATAATAAATAAATGCCATCTCACCAATGGAATTCATGTATTATTAGCCAGAGCAATGTACTCATCCTGAGCTTTGGAAAAGTGAACAGGAAGCTCTGGTTCCAAATCTGCTCACTGTGAAAAAACTCTTCTATAAATCGTAGAGATCGGTCTCGAGGAGAAGCTGTGTCAGCAGACCTCGACGCTACGGGGGTTGCTCACTGCCGCATATCTTTTTTTGTCGTCGTTGTATGCTCACCCGCTACACCTCGTCTAATACAGCAATATACGACGCTAGTGTTAAATTGATTTTTCTAACAACTGGTAAATACAATAATCCACCGAACCAGCGCACATACATTTTGCGCGCGCCACGCATCGTATGCGCCTCTACACCGACGACGTTAGCCTTAAAATGATTGTTCTGACAACAATTGACTGATAAATAATATAATAGTCGAGCCAGGCAGTTATTGAGATTGCTATCTGACGTGTCTACTGAACCAGCACACCCCGCCAGCAAAAATATATTATTTGTCGTCATCGTGCGTTCACTCGCTACACCTTGCCGATTACAGCAATATACACCGATGTCGCCACGGCGCGCCCCACTCTCTGGTAAATGTGAGCGTAAACATGATTTTTTTCTAACAACAATAGTTCGAGCCAGCCTTCGCAGCTACTGAGATCGCTTTCTGTCGTATCGCCAGCAAAATGTAATTTGTCGCGTCATCGTCACAGGCCTACAGCAGAACATTCGGTGAGTTTAGGACTATTTTTCGGAATTTTATGTCGTGTTTTGTTGTTTGGAAGTAGTCATGATTTGACACATCTGTCTTCACGTGCCGGCCTGCTGGCTTAAAAATAATTTGGGCAGCACCCCACCAAGAAATTATCAAAAGTAAACCTTCTGGGCTGTCGATACTGACCTTGTTTATTCCAATCAAACGATTACCTGACAAGCAGCAACAGCATGTTTCCAAAATTTGTGCGTGCAAATGGCCCGTCATGATAACCTGAGTCTCCTAAGCAAGTCCTGGTTTATGGGGCGACAAAGGGTACTCGTCTCAGTTTTAACATTGTGGGTAACTCGTAACAGCCCCGCGGTATTTCATCCATGGTCGGGATACACAAGAGGGGCTTCGAGAGTTTGCCAAAAAAGTAAAGATGATGCAGCCTTTAGCTACCGATTGTACTTACCGAGCGCTCTCGTTGAACAGTTGGCAAGAGGTGAACTAATTAAGCCGGCGCATCGCCTCTATTTTTTTGGCAGTATTGTGCATTTGCAGCCATAAACTTTGGAAACATGCTGTTGCTGCTTCGCAGGTAGTCGTCGGATTGAAATAAAAAAGGTCAGTTTCAACAGCCCAGAAGACTCACTTTTTAGTAATTTCTTGGTGGGGCAGCCCAAATTATTTTTGAGCCAGCAGGCCAGCACGTGAAGACAGATGTGTCAAATCACGACTTACCTTCCAAACACCAACAACAGTACACAACATGAAATCCCGAAAAATGGTCCAAATCCCACCAAATTTTCTGCAGTAGACCTGTAGTCATCGTATGCTCACCCGCTACACCTCGCCGACTACAAAGAAAAAACAAATCGCCAGATATATACACCGATGATGCTAGGCTTCCTTTCTACAACTATTTGATAAGTATAGTCGTTCATGTTCGAGCCAGCCTTTGCTTATATTGGATTAAGAGAGGACAACTACTGCAACAATAGTGACCAAGAGAAGAACACTACAAAGCTCAATACACTGCTTATGAATAGTGTAACCTTTGTAACATTTGACCAATATAATTATAAAGAGAAAGGAGGAAGCGGGAAGCGGTTCTTACTTCTTGGCTATATTCAGCATCATCCATGTCACCATACATGCTGATGTTTGGAAAATAACAGAGAATGCGTGCGCAATGAAACCCAAAACATTAAAACTTGAGTATGTAAATATTTTTTATGACATATGGAAAAAACAAACTGGTTTACAATCATGTTTGAAGTCAATGCTTCTTTTTTGGTAAAACAACATACCTCGATGAAAACTGATCCTGGGTGGCTAATCTAGCAATCATGGTCTGCCTGAGGTGCACAGTAGGTGTACTGACATCAATATACATCTGAAATGAGACAAGTTAACTGCATACGAAAAAATAATATTTAATTATCAACACAATTTGGAGACAATCACTACTGGCAAGAAATGGGAATACAATATCAAGCTTTATTTTCAAACTACATGTAAATAATAAAGCTGGATGCAAAAATTATAAAAACATCTTTAACATATTCCAAAATGAGAAAACGTACTTACAGAAATACTGGATGCTGTGTCAACAGAGGTACTGGTGGGTGGAACAAAGGAGGTGCTGGCAGCAGCGAAAACAGAGGTACTGGCAGCAGGGACAACAGAGGTACCTGCAGCAGGGACAATAGAGGTACTGGCAGCAGGGACAATAGAGGTACTGGCAGCAGAGACAACAGAGGTACTGGCAGCAGGGACAACAAAGGTACTGGCAGCAGGGACAATAGAGGTAATGGCAGCAGGGACAATAGAGGTGCTGGCAGCAGGGACAACAGAGGTGCTGGCAGCAGGGATAACAGAGGTACTGGCAGTAGGGACAACAGAGGTACTGGCAGCAGGGACAACAGAGGTACTGGCAGCAGGGACAACAGAGGTACTGGCAGCAGGGACAACAGAGGTACTGGCAGCTGGGACAACAGAGGTACTGGCAGCAGGGACAACAGAGGTACTGGCAGTAGGGACAATAGAGGTACTGGCAGTAGGGACAATAGAGGTAATGGCAGCAGGGACAACAGAGGTACTGGCAGCAGGGACAATAGAGGTAATGGCAGCAAGGACAACAGAGGTACTGGCAGCAGGGACAACAGAGGTACTGGCAGCAGGGACAACAGAGGTAATGGCAGCAGGGACAACAGAGGTGCTGGCAGCAGGGACAACAGAGGTACCGGCAGCTGTGCTACATAATCCACCATGTTGAGTATGGGATGAGGTTGATGCCTACAACACAGGTTTGACAGTATTGCATAAAACTTGGATGATATGCATTGCTGCAATAGTATCATACTGTGACTCGGGTCGGAGATGATAATTGGAGGAAAGTATTTAAATCAAATTTTAATGCAAGTATCAAGGGCACCATACTTTGTTGAAGTGAATTAAAGTCAAAGTCCCATTTTTATCTATGGTACTATCGAAGGGGAGAGCTGTTTCAGGGATAGAATATTGTAGCTTTTGAGACAGATGCCAGCTATCACCACAATGTATGTAATTATAGCTGTCTAACTTGGATTCTCTAAATGACATCATGTATAAACATGGCAGAGTACTTACAAAACGGGTGTGCAAATACAGTGGAACTGGGTTGGATCATCGTATGTTCAGCCACTATACCTCGCCAATTACAAAGAAGAAAAAATTTGCTAGCAATATCCACCGATGATGCTCTGCCTTAAAATGATTTTTTCCTGCAACAATCGACTTATGAATAGAGTAGTTCGTGTTCGAGCTAGCCTTTCCAGCTACTCAGATTGCTCGCTGTCATATGCACCAACCATTCAACGTGTTTGATATCTTGAGCGGTTATATATTTCTTGCCACACGGCGGAGTCGCTAGGAAATTACGAACCAGGGCATACTCCACCAGCGAATTATAATTTATTGCTATCATCAGATGTTCATCTGCTATACCGCGCCGAGTACGAAAAAGAAAAAGTTTGCCAGCAATATACACCGATGATGCTATACCTTAAAATGATTTTTTTTGTACAAAAATCTGATAAATAGAGTCGTTCGTGCTTGAGCCAGCCTTTGCCGCTACTTAGATTGCATTAAGAGAGAACAAATATTGCAACACTAGTGACCAAGAGAAGAACACTACATTGCTTAGGAAATTTTATTGTTGCTAAAAGAACAAAGGTTCAAGAAATTCAAAAAACTGAAGAAGGTGAAATAGCAGAAGGAAGTGGTAAATACTCCATTCAAAAGACTGAAAGAAGAGAAATGGCTGAAGAAGGTGGCATGAGCCCCATTCAAGAGACTGAAGGAAGTGAGACAGCAGACGATGGTATATACTCCATTCAAGAGACTGAAAGAGGTGAAACGGCAGAGGGTGGTATGTACCCCATTCAAGAGACTGAAAGAAGTGAAATGGCCGAAGAAGGTGGTATATACTCCATTCAAGAGACTGAAAGAAGTGAAATGGCCGAAGAAGGTGGTATATACCCCATTCAAGAGACTGAAGGAAGTGAAATGGCAGAAGGTGGTATACACCCCATGCAAGAGACTGAAAGAAGTGAAATGGCCGAAGAAGGTGGTATATACTCCATTCAAGAGACTGAAAGAAGTGAAATGGCCGAAGAAGGTGGTATATACCCCATTCAAGAGACTGAAGGAAGTGAAATGGTTGGAGAAGGTGGTATACACCCCATTCAAGAGACTGAAGGAAGTGAAATGGTTGGAGAAGGTGGTATACACCCCATTCAAGAGACTGAAAGAGGTGAAACGGCAGAAGGTGGTATACACTCCATTCAAGAGACTGAAAGAAGTGAAACGGCAGAGGATGGTATACACCCCATTCAAGAGACTGAAAGAGGTGAAACGGCAGAAGGTGGTATGTACCCCATTGAAGAGACTGAAAGAAGAGAAATGGCTGAAGGTGGTATGTACCCCATTCAAGAGACTGAAAGAAGTGAAATGGCTGAAGAAGGTGGTATGTACCCCATTCAAGAGACTGAAAGAAGTGAAATGGCTGGAGAAGGTGGTATACACCCCATTCAAGAGACTGAAGGAAGTGAAATGGCTGGAGAAGGTGTTATACACCCCATTCAAGAGACTGAAAGAGGTGAACATGAAACAAGTCCTATACAAGTGTGTGATGTGGATGAGAATGACTCCATGCATGGATTGTACTAAAGTGGTATCTCCCTCCAACTCCCACCAACTGGTTGGCTACCTGTACCGCCTTGTAGGTGAAGGTCTAGGAGTTGTCCCCAGTGCGATAATACTAGCAGCGTATAATGTTAATAAATGTCAGTCAGGTCCCCGTCTTGACAGCAAGTGCGGATCGGTTCCAGTACAATAATGTTATTATTTTTACAATTACTCGGGTGCATTACAATATCATGACATTAGTATTTTGTGTACCCAAATAATACTAATCACAGATGGAATTATATAAAAGACGGAGCTGTTTATAGCCTGACATTGTGAACATGGTAGTTTTTCTAAATAAAATCTATATATCTTTAGTAATAATGAGAGCTTTGAGATCTTGCTTTGAGTGGCTTGCTACCCAGGATGTTGTTGGGTATTGTCTTTTTTATTCTTTTGAATAATAAAACAAGGCATGATTAATCGCAATTCCACACTCATAATATTGCATTGACAGGACTTGTTTCAGGCATCGGCTCAGCTCATTTTTATGGCTTGGCTTGACTCACGGTCTAGTTTTGTGGCTCGGCACAGTGCTATGATACACGTAAAGTTTAGTGCAACACGCTCTGAGAATTTGTCCCAAAGATTGGAAAAATACTTCGTTGAAGCGGACAACTGTAGTAAAAACAATGTAATTTCTGTAAAGTTCTTGTTTTCATAAGATCTGTACTTTAGTACAATCCATGCATGGAGTCATTCTCATCCAAATCACACACTTGTATCGGACTTGTTTCATATTTACCTCTTTTGTTGCTCCTGTTGCTGAGAAATCGAAAAGAAATGGTTGAACTTGGCTCGTGCAATACTCTTACACACTATAACATATTTTGGTGTTTTCTTATTGCAGATAGAACCTCACAATAAGTTTTTTAACAGATGATGAGTGGAGAAAACTGGGAGTATCGAACATTGGTGATCGCGTACGAATCCGCCAATCTTGTCGCCAAAATGGTTAGTTACAAAAACTTAATTTTGATTAAAGTTGCTATATGGCTTAACATTTTTTTGCTACAAAAGCGTCTTTCACTGTCCTCTGTATATGCTCTGAAAAACATGGTTAGACATTATACAGTATTTGGAGATAAAGCCTTTGAATGTTTTAGAAGCCAATGGGTGGAGCTGCTTCTGTCACAGTCCGACAGATGAAAAGAAAAAGTCAGACTGTTAATAAGTCCACTAAGCCAACTCGACGCACAAGTCTTGGCTGGAAATCCGGTGTCGATTAAGAACCTTTCAGCAAAAAGCTCTGTTTCAAGGTGGAGGAACCCACTCCATAGACATACCAAAAACAATCGGGTTTAGAGGATTTTCAAACTAGAGTAGTAGAGCTATTTATGAGGTGGGGCACTTCGCAAAGAAGTGCCGCTCTGAGAAAGTGAATGAAGTGGATGATGCAGCCGATGAGGTCGGTGATCTGTTTCTTGGCGTCATAGAGGTTGGCGAGGCAACGACCAGACCATGGACAGCCCAGGTGACTACCAAGCTAGAAACAAAGGACGGTAAGCCGCTGAATATTACATACAAGTTAGACAGCGGGGCGGCAGTGACTGTTTGTATACCCAATGAACTGCCAGCTGGTATAACTATGTCTGAATGTAGGAAACGCCTGGTTGGTCCAGGTGGTGCAGAAATACCATGCTTGGGTGTAATCAAGGCGACCTTAATCCATGGCAATCGCAGTATTTCAGAATTTATTTATGTAGTAGGAAACCAAAAAGTGAATCTTTTGAGTAAGCGAGCATGTGAAGCACTGGGTTTACTAGTTTGTTCTGTTAGTGAGACAAATGTTGACCAGTATAGGTCTGTTTTTGAGGGCCTCGGACAAGTAAAAGATGTTTCTTATGATATAAAACTAGTTCAGGATGCCCAGCCATACGCTATCAATGTCCCAAGACCAGTGCCAATACCCCTTTTAGATAAGACTAGGGCCGAGCTCGAGAGAATGGTGGGCCTAGGGGTGATTGAGAGAGTCACGAAACCAACGGATTGGTGCTCACCTATGGTGGTAATCCCCAAGAGCAGTGGTGGAGTGAGAATATGCTCCGATGTTACACAACTCAATAAGCATGTCAAGCGTGAAGTGTTTCCCATGGCAACTGTAGAAGATAGCATATCACGTGTGTCGGGGACAGTGTTTTCAAAACTAGATGCCAACAGCGGGTTTTGGCAAATCCCATTATCAAGAGACTCACAAGAGTTGACCACATTTCTCACCCCGTTTGGTCGATTTATGTACAAAAAACTTCCATTTGGACTATGCTCGTCTCCAGAGATATTTTACCGTGAAATGTTGCGGATATTGGAAGGGACGGACGGAGTTGTGATCCACATGGACGATGTGCTAGTATTTGGTAAGGACACTCAAGAACATGATGCGAGACTAAAAATAGTTCTCCAGAAAATCAAGGACTCAGGTATGACATTAAACAGAAGCAAGTGTGAGTTCGGGAGAACAAGTGTGACCTTTTTGGGTCATACACTAGATGCAGACGGCATACATGCCAGTGAGGAGCGGATCAAGAGCATAATGGAGTTTCACACCCCAACCGAGGTAAAGGATGTCCAGAGTTTTCTCGGATTAGTAAACCAGTCCGCACGATTTAGTCCGAATATAGCGGTGCTGAGTCAACCACTCAGAGAGCTCCTTCAAAAAGAGGCTACATGGATTTGGGACGCTCAACAACAGGAAGCCTTCGACAACCTGAAAAAAGAGTTCTTGAAACCGCCGGTGTTAGTTCCCTATGATGTCCGTAAGAAGACCATTATATCAACAGATGCATCTAACAAAGGATTGGGAGCTGTAATGACACAAGTACAAGATGACAACAGTGAACGACTAGTTGCTGCGGCGAGCCGCTCACTTACATCCGCTGAAGAAGGCTATGCAGTGATTGAAAAAGAGGCATTAGGAGTGACCTGGGCATGTGAAAAATTCTCCAAGTATTTACTGGGACTGGAAGATTTTGTTGTCCAAACAGACCATAAACCATTGGTGCCGCTCCTCGGTTACAAACCCCTCCACAAGATGCCACCGAGGATTCAACGCTTCAAACTGAGGCTAATGAGATACAAATATCGTATGCTTCATGTTCCAGGAAAACAAAACTACTCAGCAGATGCCTTATCACGATACCCAATTGAAGCTCCCACAGTTCATGAGATAAATGCCGCGAATGACATAGAGGATTATGCTTCAACATGCCCATTCCCTGCCAGCGATGTTCGTTTGGAGGGGCTATCGAGAGCACAAAAAGCAGACAAGGTACTTCAGGTAGTTAGAAGATATGTAAAGACAGGATGGCCAGCATATCTTTCATGTACAGACGATGTTATCAAACCATACTTTGAAAAGAGGGCTCTCATCACAGTTCATCCTACCTATGACATACTGTTGTTTCAGGATAGGATCATCATTCCGTTGCTAGAGAGATATGGAGTACTTAACAGAATTCATGAGGGGCATTTAGGAATCACAAAGTGCATAGAAAGGGCGAAGAGAGCAGTTTGGTGGCCGGGCCTTTCTAGAGCTGTAGAAGAAATGGTGAAGGGCTGTCAAACATGCAAGATCAAAGCACCAGAGGTGAAGCAACCCCTGAGGCCAATTGAAACTCCAGCACGTCCATGGCAAGTGGTGGCATCAGATCTGTTCCATCACAAAGGAAAGGACTATTTGTTGGTGGTGGATTTATATTCCAGATACCCAGAGATTGCTTCACTCCGCTCTACTGCTTCACAGGAGATAATACAGCACCTCAAAACCATATTTGCTAGACATGGGATCCCGGAGCTGTTTATTTCAGACAATGCAGGACAATATTCGTCAAGAGAGTTCATTGAATTTACCAAAGCCTACCACTTTAGAGCAGTGACTTCATCCCCGATGTACCCTCGCGCCAACGGAGCTGCTGAAAGGATGGTTCAAACAATGAAGAATATACTAGAGAAGTCGGCAGACCCGCATCTGGGACTTCTAGCATATCGCACTTCACCACTCGCAACAGGATTCTCCCCATCGGAGTTGATGATGAACCGTGAGCTACGCTCTACCATACCCAGCATGAGCATCCAAAACCCTAAGCCCAAACATGACGTGCACTACGAAAGGAATGAGATTTACAAGAGTAGAATGAAGCAGAATCATGACACTCGACACAAAGCACGTGAACTGCCTGAGTTAGCTGCTGGAGAGAGGGTGTTCATTCGTGATATGGGTAGACCTGGCATCATTCGTACTGAGCTACCTGGTACTAGAAGCTATAACATTCAGTCGAATGGCAGACAGTTAAGGCGTAACCGCTCAGCTCTGATTCACATCCCTGCTCCAAAGAGAGCGTCATCAGAAAGTGCTTCAATTCAATCCCCACTCGTGGCTCCCTCTCCTACCCCCCAACCAGCTATCTCTCAAGTTAGGCGTACCCACAGGACTCTCCAAAGACCACGTAGGTTGATAGAAGAATGCTAAATCCGAGATGTTATGTTTTAGGAGTAACAGTTTCTGGATATTAAAATATCTGATCAGACAATCTTTCACTACCAGAGAGAGTTCTCAGGAGGGAGATGTTGTATATATATTGGAGTTATCTTATCAGTCTTATCACTGTAATAGCATAGTTGTGTCCCCTTTGACTAAGGGAAGACAATCCTTTTCTTCCTGTACCATATCGACTGTACTTTTATCGTTTTTAGAATAGATCAAGCATTTTTGCAAGATATTATAATATTATTATTCCTATAATAAAACTATTCATATTAACCAACCTAACAGAATACAACAATTGCCTTATCATTTTATTTGTAGATGCTTCCAAATACCTTCAGTGGACCTGAGATATTGTACGTCATTAAAAATACAAAACTAACACACCAAGTTGAACACATTTCTAACAGTAGAGTTAATCTGTTGTGTAGAAAACACATATCACAAACAGTGCTCAGAAGCATTAAAACGCAAAAACTTCTGCGCTATCATAATCGACATATGCATATTTTTAAAACAAGCCAGCAATATGGCTCGGATTTTTAAAGTGTATGAAACATTTGACGAAGAAATCAAAATTATGCAAAAGTTTAGACGCTTCCAAAGACGTTTGGACAATTCGGAAAACATTAAAATGTGAAACACTAAAAAAATTTCTGAGTCACCATAAGAGTGACATAATAAGTAGAAGAAGCCATAGACATCATAAATAAAACTATGTTCTTTGATTAGTTAGGTAGACAGATAAATAATAGGCAGATGGTCAACCACCTTGAGATTAAAAAATAAATTAGCCTACTATTATCATAACAACAACAACATAGCTACAATATTAAGAAACCTAATAATATCATTATTTAGTAATGATTCGTTTATTATGATTATCATCTGCAACAAGCAACAACATCATGATTATCATTTTATAGCAAGTTGTTGCTTTTATTAAAAAACAATAAGAGCAACAATAATAATAATAGTAATAATAATAAATAATAATTCATTATTATATCTATCTAAATGGTTATAATAAAGTGCTAGTTGTTTCCTTTATTAAAAAAACTACTACTATTATTCTAAGACAATAACAACAATAATAATGATTATTATTATAATTATTGTATTATTTAATGGATATTATTATTATTATTTAATTTATAATAATAATACAAAAAGAAATACATCTAAACTAAAGTAAATAATTATAATAAATAAACAATAATAAAAATTGATAATAACAACAATTGCTGTCACATTTAATTAATAATAATAAGTTATTATTATTATAATAAATAATAATAAACAAAAAAAAATAATATAATTGATAACAAAATAAAAAAGAAAGCAGTAGCAGTAAGTACTAGTAGTAGTAGTGAGTGTAGTAGTAGTAAGTAAGTAAGTAGTAGTAGCACATTATAATTATTATTAATAATAATAATAATTGTTGTAGCATCTTACCTGACTGATGTTACTGTATGAGTAGCAAAGATAAGCCAAATAATTTTTTATGTACTAATAAATGATGTGACTGAATGTAAGAGTATTGGATTGTTCTCTGCTAGGATGTAATAAAATGAATTGGAAAGTACCAGAGTTGGATGGATTGGGTTTTTCCGTGTGATCACAGGGTCATCTCAGCGAAACTGACTCAAAGACGCATAACTGAAGTAGCACCAATAAAAAAAAATGGTCCCCATGTCTATGTGATTCCGGAAACCACTGAGGTCTTTATGTATGTTTTCCGAGCCATATATAAATTGTACGAATAGAGTAACTAAGGGGAGATAATTCTATGGTTTGTTTTCATGAGTATCCCTAAATACAAGTGAAGACGACTCGTAAAAAAGTTACATAGGTCCAACAAAAACTTCAATGCATAGTGCATACCTGCCTCCCAGGGCTGATACTCCTTCAAATATACCCACGGGCCACCTGGCTAGGCCAACACTTACAAAATGTACCCTATTCACTTGGTTGTCAGTCCAGCCCACACCCCCTAAACACTTGGTGACCCACATCCCACTGTAAGATGTTAGCCTGGGTTATGAGCATAATAAATACTCTACATGTACCTGGCTGTGTTTTAATATGCAACTGCATGCCAATTTAGTGTGTATCCAGGAATTGAGAACACTTTACAACAATAGAGTGTAGTATGTAACATGTAACCCTTGGTTCATTGGGCAAAATACCCCCCTAAAGTAGCAAATCCACTATGCGTGTACCTTGCACAAAAACACCCCCTAAAACTGGTTTTTAGGCCGAGCCTTATGGGTGATTTTAAGGGGAGTATCAGCCCTGGGACCTGCCTGCCATATCATCTGATTTGTCAGAGAGAGAGAAGGAGAGAGAGAGAGAGAGGGAGGGGAGAGGGAGAGAGAAGGGAGAGAGGGGGAAGGGAGAGAGAGAAACCCACCTCATTTTCAAGCTCTTGAAATCCCCCCAAAAGCCTATGCAAGCTTAACCTTTACTTTTCTATTGAGCAAAAGCTAGACTCTGTTATGACTCAAGGTTGTATATCCTTAATACAAAGCTTTAGTTTGCTCGACCAGTAACTTTTTATACCGCACCCATATTTATTCCTCCCATTCCAACCGATAGACGTACATGTGACGTAAGTTGCATTATCTCAGCAATTGGCTTTCTGAACTAATAAATGAATTATTATCTGACTTTGCATACACAATCACGTCTGGCTATACCCTCAAACCCAGCTTTGACCACTGGAGGCAACTGGTCCAAATTATTTCTTTATTTTTGCAAGCCAACATGACAGGTATGTTGCAATGCTTTACAAAAATTGAGCTGAATATAAATTATCGTTGTACTTCATTTTTCGCCAGTGCTGAGTGCCGTAACAGGCATTGTAGATCAAACTGCATGTGAATGATTCACGTTGAGAAGCACATGCGGACCACTGTACCATCTTGTATGCGGGAGGTTTGACAAAAAGACAACACTCAGGGAGTGAGAGTGGAAAATTCTTGTCATATCTTGGTTGCTCTTGTAACGATAGCAGTAGTAATATATGAGCAGATCTCCCTACCAAGTGTTTTTTTGTGGATCTGACCTTGGAGTTGAGACAATGGGTTACGGCGTTGGATGAATTCGCCGAGTTTATATTGTATTTTACTTGAGGGGTACTTGAGTGGCATTTGAGTGGCATTTGAGTGGCATTTGAGTTTTGATTAGTTTTTTACTTAATTTGAACTTATATGGCATATAGATTTTGAATGTATGGCATTCAAGTTTTGATAACTTTTTTACATAACTCGAACTCATATGGTATCTTGAGAGAGAGGGGAGAGGAGAGAGGAGAGAGGAGAGATGGGAGATGAGAGAGGAGAGAGAGAGAGAGGAGAGAGATTTTTTAGTTTTCTATACATTCATGTATATATGGTTAGTTATGTACATATTTATGGCTATATTTATATCTACATAGAGAGAGGAGATATATCTACATTGAACAAATATATTGATCAAAAATGAAAATTATATGATTATATACCTGATTACATAATAAGTAGGGAAAATCTTCTGGAGAGAGGGGAGAGGAGAGATGAGAGAGGAGAGAAGAGAGAGGAGAGATTTTTTTTAGTTTTTTATACATTTATGTATATATGGATAATTATGTACATATTTATGGATATATTTACATTTACATCATTGAATAATATACATTTATTACATAATAAGTATATTAAATGCTATAAAATATGTTGGAAAATTACCAAATTAGACCTCTAGATGGTTAAAATCTACAGTATTTGGGAAATAACTGCAAGAGAGGAGAGAGGAGTATTTGGTAGAGGAGAGAGTATGTTGAGAGAGAGGAGAGATAAAAAGAGGAGAGAGGAGAGAGGAGATATATCTACATTGAATAAATACAGTGATTAAAAATGAAACAATATGTGAATATATACATTTATTGTGTAATAAGTAGGGAAAATCTCATACAATATAGCTAGAGTCAGTAAATATTAAATAATACAAACTTAGGAAGGAAGACTTCTGTTCTATGTACTTTTGATTCCATAATGAACTAAAATAAAAAGTTATGTATTAGTATAGAATGGTTAAACAGAAATTTAAAACAACTACAAACTCTTACTAAATAGTACTTTTTTATTAATTATTACCTTATCATCAAAAATTGACTGTTAATCGGATGTTTTTGTAGCTTTTCGTGTCTTACGTTGTTGAGTCCTTACCCTTCTAGCTTGTCTTTGAGCGGACTGTCGCTGCACTGCGCAGAATGAGTTCTTATCCTACTTATATCCTACTTGCATATGTTAGGATAGAAGCGCTATCCATATTCTATACCTTTATTATACCAGTCTTATCCCACCTTATATATCCTAATTTCTTTTGAGTTGAAGCTCTGCCAAATTGTTATTTGATTGATCAACTGTTATTTTAGCGAACTATCCTAATTTTGGAAAGACTTGAACATTTTGATGCAGAGTTGCTTTCTTTTTTTCTTTTTGGAAAGACAACTACTGATAAATTAGTGCCATTGATCCTAACGGCTTAGCAGAGGCTAGCTTATGATTCGTCTGCGTAGTCCCCATCAATTGTAAAGGGAACTATAGGGCTAAATTTTTAGTACTGAAAACTAGTTATTCGCCGGCCCATGTATTATTATTTATTAGCAGCATGATCGTCCGCGTTTAATCACTCGGCCAACTCCTCCACTGCCTCAATTCATCTAATTTTTTTCCTTATTCCATTACTGTCATCAGGTATATTGAAGTAAGTCTAACTAACTTAATTTTTTTTCTTAGAGTGCTTGCATAATACAGGGTGATCAAGCTCAAATACTTCCCTGGTTCAGCGCCAGTAGTCAGTGAGTGAGTATTATTATTATTTATTATTTTTATTTAATTTATTATTATTAATTATTATTATTATATTATTTATTAATTATTATAATAATAATAATGGTAGTTAGTAGTGTGTAGTTGTTGTTGTTTGCAGTCAGTCAGTGTCTGTCTGTGCTACCAGTTGTAGTTCTACTACTCTACTGCTGCTGCTACTACTACTAATAACAATAATTAATACTACTACTACTGCTGCTGTACTGCTACTACTACTGCTACTACTAGTAGTGCTATTAGGAGTAGTATTATTAGTAGTAGAGGTCTTAGTTAAAAAAAAATAGTGGTAGTGTAGTTCTTGTTGTTTCAGTCAGTCAGCGTCTGTCTGTGCTACCATTAGTAGTTCTGCTGCTGCTACTACTACTACTAATACTACTTACTACTGCTGCTCTGCTGCTGATGTCACTGCTACTACTACTGCTACTACTAGTATTATTAGGAGTAGTATTAGTAGTAGAGGTCCTAGTTAAAAAAATTGGTGGTAAAAAATTATAGTTTATAATAATAATAATAAATAATACATATATATGTGTGTGTTATAGCTGTTATGGTGAATACATTGATGATAATAATAATTATAATAATTCAATCATTTTATGTATTTATTTCTACATAATAAGTGGATAATAAATTATGATAATCAATTATAGTATAATGATAATTATAAATTATTATTGATATAATCATTAATAATAATTATAATAATATTATTGTTGATGTGCAGGCAACAACATGAAATTTTAATAAATATGTATATATAATATATAATAATTATTATAACAAATGATATATATATGTATTATAATAATAATTATTGTGTAGTAATATATATATAATATTGTACAGGAATTTGGTGTCTGGGTGGTAGCCCCTGTACACACTCCCGACGTGCTCTGCTTCTGCCCAAGTCTACTTACAATAATCTGCTATTATTTTTCGTAATGTCTGGAGAGCATTTATTGGCTTGTGTATTTATGGGTGCGGCCGAATCTGGCTTGTATGCTTGCTGGCAGTAGACAATAATTATATCCGAATTATTGGCTGCCTCTGAACCTTCCCAAGGTTCGACAATAATCAATGCCGTGATTATGGTCTAGTTTAAAGTTTGTTTCGAACTTTGATGCTCACAATAATTCTGCCGGAATTACTGTTTAGTTTAGAGTTTGTTGCGAACTTTTGGCCACTGACAATAATGGTGCGGTAATTGCTTTGTCTAGTTCGACTCAGTCGAGATCGGCAATAATTACACTCTGATTATTGTTGTGATAGTTTTGCTGCGAACTCCACGGTTCGGATTTCAGTATGAGTCGAACTACTAGGGCACCAGGTGCTTTGCGTCGTACACCTCGAGTCGAGGGAATACGCAGTAAGAGAGCGAACAATCTTACTTTCCGCCAAGCCTCGTGCTTGCTAATAGTCAACCAGCGCTTGTAGTTATGTTGCTCCTAGCTGTGCTCAGTGCTGCTTCTTGAGAGTAAGAATCTTCTGAGAGTCAGGCTAACTCTGAACTTTATTGCACTTACATCAGTTTAAATACAGGGAGGGCGGGTACACATTACAAACCACGCCTGAGTAAAAATATTGGTACAAGCCACGCCTTGCCCTTACAACAGCACCCAATTGCAATAATTAAAACCGTGGAAAAAATATAACATGTGATAAATAATTATTTGGTGTATACGATAGAACGCACTGAAATAGACTCTAGTATCGTGGATACATACAAACAATAGAACTATACCCAGACGTATACAATGCGTAGCGAGTAGATATTGAGATGTAAACGTAGACAGTGAGTTATCGGCTTAAATCTTATACAAAGGAATACGGACAATGAGATACAGGCTCAGACAGTAATTGCGAGATAATGTCTTACTGAGTAATAATAAAGTGAGAGAATGTCTTAGTGAGTACATGGTAATAATAATAAAATGGGGAGAGTACTGGCGTCCCTCACAATATTATCATTTCATATGTTGCTGCATGCACATCATTTTATTTACAATAAATGATATATATATATATGCATTATTATTGTAAATAAAATAATAATAGTAGTTGTTGTTGTTATTAATATTTATTATAATTTGTTCTTTTTTGAAATATTTATTACTATTATTAATATGATATTATTAATACTTATTATTATTATGCGTCAACAGACAGTAGTAGCAGTGCATACTTATCATTCATAGTCAATATTATTATTCCTAGCAGTAGGGAATCACAGTGGTTGTAGAGCATAAAAGTATGCTTTCACATCGATTGATTGATTATTGACATCAGCATGATCATCATCGTTTATTATTATTAAAACTAACAATAATTATTATTATGCTATAATCACTTTTGGTTATCAGCTCAGAGTGATAATCCTCATCGTTATTATATTCAGTAATAATGTGAGGGACGCCAACAAACAACATGACGATCATCGCCATAGTAACAATTATACATACATCACGAACATTCATGTAACTCACATTTCTACATAGTTACCAATTTATTATTATTTTATTTTTATTCTTTACAATCTAAAATAGTTTTCCACAAAAATATTTAAAGTAAATAATTTTATTATGTAAGCACAAGGCGTGGTTTGTGCAAATTCTTTGTCTCAGTATTGTATTTAATCTCGTGTAATCTCAGAATAAATCAGAGTTAACCTGACTCTCAGAAGTACCATTGCTGACAAGAGGAACATACGCGGGAAACAGTAAAAGCTATCATAACTGCAGCTCGCCTGGCCTATGGTGAATAAACAGAGCCTAATCGAAAGAGTGTACGGTCGATTTGACCTATAACGCTCACGGCTGTCGACAACAATAGCCTCTCGTTTATCACTGAACAGTCGGTACAGTTAGCTGCCCTCACGGCACTTTCTGTAAGAGCTAAGTTCGGCCATAGATACTTCTAGCACACAGAATTAATTCACAGAATCAATTACAAAAAGAATTGCATGTCTAATTGTGACGAGAGTTGTTCAACCTAACAGTGGGAACTGTACAGGTGTCTGGCTACCTAGTAACAATAAAATTCTGTACAATAATAGTTATAATAATAGTAATAATGATAATGTACCACGCTGACTTTAGTTTCATAGTTATTACTTATTAAACCAACTACTATTAGACTTATTAGACCATTGATTTATAATGTTTTCCATGGCTAATTATTTACTGTGTGGTTTTACACGTAGCTATAAATTTAATTCTTGCTTGATTTGCGATGCATTAGCTCTAATATCCTTCTTGTCAAACTAGCACTGCTAAAGTGGCCAGGTGTCACACATTTGAAGTGAAACACACTTCTTTTTTTCTGCTCATTCACACTTCAAGTCTTTTTTTTAAATGCGAACAGTTATTCAGCCTTGAGGCTTCATTCTTACAATGTGAATATCTCATATCTAACAGACATATATCACCTCACCTGGCAGTTAAAATAAAAGCTATGACTTACGATATTATCCAAAGAATTATCATTCATTTGATTATTCATTGCAGATTACTAATATTGAAAGTAATGTTCTTTTTAACTGCTGTGTGTAGACTTACATTTCAAGACTCAATCTAAATATAAATTATCATGTTGCACGAGTAGCTACTGATACTAAGATCAGAGTCTAGTTTTCCCGAGGTATATTTCTTGAAATGCTTGTGTTGACGTAAAAATTGTATATTTTTATTGGGACAATCCGTCCAAGTTTCCTGTTTATTGAAACTGGTGAAAATTCAGGTTTTATTATTTTTCAAGTTTCAATTTTCATTATGATGTAGAATTATGCTAATAGTTTTTATTATTTGTATTATGCTGATACATATATGCATATTATGATCATCAAACTACTAGGCTATGGCTATGAAATAACAAAGTTAGTAAACGGTAATAGATACCACAACTGTAATAATAAATTAATAAGAAAAGCGAAGACAAATAATAATATGTAATATAATTTTAATAAATTATATTTCTATGACGTTCCTTAGGCCACATACACTGATAATAACAAAGATTGCTGTAGGATGATTTTCAGATTTTGTTATTCGTATCTCTTCGAGTGTTCTAGGCTGTGATTAGTTCCTGTTTCTGTTCTATTAATTTTTAATAATCAATGGCCTGACAAGTGACTGACACTTTCCTAAAGAACTTTAAATGATCTGTATCTGGTCAGTTTTATTTATCAATTATAGTTAATGTCTATTAAGTATTCCTAGTCCTAGCTATCCAATCTACTGGCAAAATCAAGGGCATATTTTTCATTCCACAAAGAAACTAAATAATTTGAAAAATAAATTGTCGATTGAAAGTTTTTGTTGTACACTTCTAAACAAAAACAAAAGTGAATAGTTGTAATTTTGTTAATTTTACCATTAGTTTATCTTGCTTCCCATATCATGAAAGTGATAACACGAATTATCAACACAGGAACCATCCCAATTAGTGAAAAATAAAACGTTCTAATTTCAAAGATGAAGTATTTGGGTCTGATTGATTGTTTCAATATATTCTTTAGGCTCGGGTAAAATAATTTTAAATCGGATATTGAAATATTGTAAATTTTTGATGACTTTTGCTGCAAATCAATTTCCATGAATATTTTCGATGTGGATATTTTAAAGCATGATGATTGCATTGATGGTAGAATAGTGGTGGCTCAAGTGTTTACATCTCCACCCACTCAGAGACTCAAATTTTGGCTACAAGTATTACTCCGAGGGAAACGGACATGTATAGCACCAACCCAGCTCACAGCATTAACTTCATTCCTCATTAACAGTTTTACCAGCTTGTGTTGTACAACTATACTTAATGAGTGCTGCATTGTACTTTCTGGCATTCCCTCATGTGAATTCCATTTTTTATAAATTTCATTTTTGACTGTTCACTCTAGCTTAGCAAATCTCCCTGCAATTACCGATCCATTTAGTATTGTAGTTTTGGTGATTCAAAGTTATTTATTAAACCCAATAATGAATAATTTCATTATTATATCCACTGATATTTTTGCTTCTAATAGCAGTGGTTATTCTCAATAACGCTCATAATGCTGACAATTGAGTGGTTCAGAGAAGTATCATAAATAATGATTTATGCTAGTTTGCCTTAGTGCTACTCTCTTTGGCCAGTAGTAGAGACAATTTTTGTTTTTTGTAGGAAACTATCAATAATGTTGGTTTGGACCAGCTGAAGTAGCATGCTATCTGACATCCTCGTTACTTGTTTTAGCAAAACTTTACAGTTTGGATAGTAAGTGTTGTCAACTTTATACACAGTTTACATTTCAGCCAACTCCTAAATAGCATTTAGGCCTACTTTACATGTCCTTAACTCTCAGTCTCATTAGCTGCTATCAGAATATGTTTCTCACAAAAGGTGGTCCTAATTCTTGGTTATATTTTAATTTTTTTCTGTTTTATAGAAATAAAAAGGGTCTTCTCTGACAGCAGTACTAACAGCAGCAGCAAAGCCATGTTACTCTTTCTACTTTCACTTTGTTATAAGAGGTAGGTACCAGGCAAAATATCACTGAAAATCTTATCCTTTTCCGACTAAAATGCATAGAAAAGCAGTTGGTTGTCTTCTCATTGGAATCACAACTTCTTTAAAACATTATAGCTGTAGAAGGATTTCAAAGTTGTGCTCCCCATTTCAAGGAGATTAGAACACAACTTCTATTTTTGCTATTTGTTCTTTAGCATAAGTGATGAGTTCAAGAGTAGATAATTTCCAGCAAAACACCAGATTTATCAAAATCTGAATGCTTTAACAAAAAACAGACTTTATTTTGTTTGGTGGTACATATCTAGTAGAAAATTTGTGACAATGGTTTTCATTTATAAAAACTCTTTATAACACGCGTTTGACTTATGAACTGCAATTTGACTTTCATTCGATATCTGACAGAATAAATCTTGCTTGCTTTAATAATTGCTTGTAAGTATTTACGACTAAGCTGCTATTTTCCCAGAGCAGTCTTGCATTGAGGTAAAAAAACGTAAATTTTGTTAGATTTTCAGCAACATCTATAATATGAAACCGACATTCATCTGTAGGAAGACTCACAATTTGTATTCTCATTGGTCGACCAAACATATGCAAAACTTGAACGAATTTAATTTGTTGCATTTTTTTTATTGAGAATCCCTAATCTTTATTTTTCCGAACTAATGCAGATCTTTGTATAGTTTTAGATGCTGGTAAATGCTGTCGACTGTGAAGCTTCAAAGTGGTCACAAACAGCTCCTGCTATGTTTGCAACACGAGAAGTAAGTATTATTTTATTAAAGTTTCAATATACTACTGTCCCTGTGTACTACTACACCTGTGTACTACTGTACCTGTGTACTACTATACCTGTGTACTACTATACCCGTGTACTGCTGTACCTGTGTACTACTATACCTGTGTACTACTACACCTGTGTACTACTACACCTGTGTACTACTATACCTGTGTACTACTATACCTGTGTACTATACCTGTGTACTACTATACCTGTGTACTACTATACCTTTGTACTACTGTACCTGTGTACTATTATACCTGTGTACTACTGTACCTGTGTACTACCTGTACCTATGTACTACTGTACCTATGTACTACTGTACCTGTGTACTACTATACCTATGTACTACTATACCTATGAACTACTATACCGTGTACTACTGTACCTGTGTACTACTGTACCTGTGTACTACTATACCTGTGTACTACTATACCTATGTACTACTGTACTTGTGTACTACTGTACCTGTGTACTACTATACCTGTGTACTACTATACCTTTGTACTACTGTACCTGTGTACTATTATACCTGTGTACTACTGTACCTGTGTACTACCTGTACCTATGTACTACTGTACCTATGTACTACTAAACCTTGGTACTACTATACCTTTGTAATACTATACCTGTGTACTACTATACCTGTGTACTACTATACCTGTGTACTACTGTACCTATATACTACTATACCGTGTACTACTATACCTGTGTACTACTATACCTGTGTACTACTATACCTGTGTACTACTATACCTGTGTACTACTATACCTGTGTACTACTATACCTGTGTACTACTATACATGTGTACTACTATACCTGTGTACTACTATACCTGTGTACTACTGGACCTTTGTACTACTAAACCTTTGTACTACTGTACCTATGTACTACTGTACCTTTGTAATACTATATTTATGTACCACTATTCCTATATACTACCATGTGTATGTACTACTATGTCTATGTACCTTCATGTCTACTTGCTGTTGTCTGTGCACTACTATTATAAGTAGGTAATACTATGTCTGCATACTACTATGCCCATGTAATTTTATGTCTATGCACAACAATTGTTACGAGTTACTATGTCTATGTACTTCTATTTCTATGCACCACAATTTCTAAGAATTGCTATGCCAGTGCACTACTATGTCTATCCACTACTGTGTCCATTCACGACTGTGTATATGCACTACTGTGTCTACGCACTACTGTGTCTATCCACTACTGTGTCTACGCACTACTGTGTCTATCCACTACTGTGTCTATGCACTACTGTGTCTACGCACTACTGTGTCTATGCACTACTGTGTCTATCCACTACTGTGTCTATGCACTACTGTGTCTATGCACTACTGTGTTTACGCACTACTGTGTCTACACACTACTGTGTCTATATGCACTACTGTGTCTATGCACTACTGTGTTTAGCCACTACTGTGTCTATGCACTACTGTGTCTATGCACTACTGTGTCTAGCCACTACTGTGTCTATGCACTACTTTGTCTATCCACTACTGTGTCTATGTACTACTGTGTCTATGCACTACTTTGTCTATCCACTACTGCGTCTATGCACTACTGTGTCTATTCACGATTGTGTCTATCCACTACTGTGTCTATGCACTACCGTGTCTACCCAATACTATATACATTACTGCTTAGTATTTTTCACAAGGCACTATTTGAGAAGTCACTGGTACTATGTATCATTCACTTATATTTCATGCTTCAGATTATTGCTCCAGCGGAGTGCATACGTGAGCTGTTACATTTGTTTCACCACATATAAAGTAGTCCGTGATTCTGCACTCTCTCTGGATGTTCACTAGCGCAGTGTTGAGCTGTGCGTAACGTGTAAGTACTGAAAATAGTTTATGTTCATGAAACAATTGCTATGCTGCCTACCTTTTCTACTCCAAGGTTTCATTGATGGTTAAAAATTTTTGGGTTGCTGAGAAACATAACCTCGCTCGTTGCATTTGAAAGGAAATTAGCAATCTTCTCACACTGTTTAGTTTGGAAGTAAATGATTGATGGACTCATTCACAATGGGTCATTTCCAGTGCGTTAACAAATGCACTAAAGTTATTTCTATAGTTTTCTTGTTTAATCAGACGAAGGTAAAATCGTGTATTTTCATATTTTAAAAAGGTTAATTTAGACCTTATTTTTTATATTAGTCACCAACCCTTGATCTAAATCAGGCTTTGACTCATGCAATTTCCTCTTTTGTATCTAGTTCCATAGCAACAAGCCTTAATGCATGGGTGGTAATCGGACTCTCAAGCTTCCTTCACAATAATTTTTGGAAAGAAAATGTTTGAAAATGATTTATTTGAAAACACTGTGGAAGCTCATGTTTTATGCTATGCATTCAGTTGTTTGACTCACAACTGCTTATCATTCATGCTATTCACTAACAAGTATTTCTTATCTATTGTTATTAGTTGTTTCACCATTATAAAATTGTTTAAATTGAAAGAGAAACACTTGAGCATCGTATTAGGTGGTTTTAAAATTTGAGATTTTGAAGCAATTTTACTATAGTCGATAAAAACCAATAAAAAAAATCCATCACTGCCAGGGGTGTGCAGAAAGGTGTCGCACATGGGCGCATGCCCTAGTAAAACACCTAATCTGGCATGTGCCCAAGTAAAAAGTGCCCTAGTTCGACCAAAGCATGCAATAGTAAGGAATAAAATTGCTTTTAATGCACTATTAAACACTGTTAGAATTGTTTCCATTGGGGCTGCCATCTGGAAATATGAATTTCAAGGTCTATCATTCCAAGTAAACACTCTTGTCTAGATGGTATAGTTTTGGTAGGTTGACCCCATATTATTATTGTTGTGATACTGACAATAACTGGTGCTTATTTTTATTAGAGAGCATGCCCAGGCTATCCTTATTCAGTCTGCACATGTTGATTTATTTTAACATGTGGGG
The DNA here is from genome assembly GCA_945261195.1 of Cryptosula pallasiana. Lineage (NCBI taxonomy): Eukaryota > Metazoa > Bryozoa > Gymnolaemata > Cheilostomatida > Cryptosulidae > Cryptosula > Cryptosula pallasiana. The sequence continues at coordinate 19,307,790 of OX183139.1, forward strand.
AGAGACATAAAAATTTATTATAATCCTATTAATGCTGTTCATTTTGTTTAAAATAATTGTTTTTTAGAGAAGCAATATTTATTATTCTTATGTTGATGATTTGTTAATCATTATTAATAATAACAATAATAACAATGACAACATCAACAACAATAAATAAAGTCAATAATAAATTAAATAATAAGTAACAGATAGTAGCTGTTACATTTGTTGTTATAGGTGGTTAGAAGTGATCAAACGAACATAGTCGGACAGTAACTTAACTAATACAATGATATACAACAAGATGTGCTACCAATACCTACATCATGATTGAATAATTGTTGTAATTCTCAGCTGCAGCACCATTAATTAATTAATAACTAAAAACCACAATCACAAAAGACAAAATGCTTAATGTTGTAGCTTAACTACATGTAATAGTAATTTATTATACATGAAAAATAATTCACTCTGCAGGCCCCTGATCACTGCCTCCACAAAATGTTATTGTTTAGGTTTTGTGCTTTCTGATTGAAGTTTTGTTGTTGTTGGTGCTCAACCTTTTTTATCAGGTGACTAATAACTACCCATTCCAGAGTGAGTTTGTTTGCTAATACTTTTTGTCTAAGACAGATTTTTGCTGTAAGTGGACAATCTATGCTTTGCAATCATTAAATGGTTTCTGAATATTTTGCAATTACAGAATGAATGAAAGAGCGATAATTTTTTTCAATTTCTTCAAAGCTCGTCAGGCATAATGGTAGAAAAAAGCTTTATCATTCGTTAGGCATAAATTATGATGCTGATTTCAAGGTTTGATGTAAACTTGTACATTCTCAAGGTTGATTTTTTCGACTGAAGTTAGTTAGAATTATTTATGCGTTCACTTGTTAGAAAGGTGCAATCAACTGTTGAAATGTTAGCCGAAGTTAGCCCACTTTTGTAGACTGTGACGGTCTATCTTTAAGTTTTGCTGCTTCTCGTATGACCCCTGGTATATGTTGTCTGCTAGTCCTGTTGGTGTTCAGGCTGTTGCAATCAGCAAGCAATAGTTACATATTTCACAAGTGTGTGTGTTTGTTTGTTGTGATTTGTAAATGGTTTGTGACTGGAGTAGCCAGTTCGTGATGGTTTCCTAATTCAATGCCCATGTTGTGGTGGTAATGCAACATAACTCATATCACCGATCAATCCAAATGAAAGTATGTTGTCCAAGTTTACCTTGTTTTGATTCGCAAATGTGGTAAATTGTTATTATGTTTACCCTATCAGTTGCCAAATTGATTGTTCATTTGACCAGTCTTCTTTGGATTTTTGTAAACTCATTGAGCCCAACTTTATTGTCTTTTTTGCATGTCTTTTGTTTGTCTGCAAAGATATTAGTGACTGTTACCAAATGTGGGTTAATGGCTATTTACCACATACCCCACCAATCCCTATATTATTATTGCCCGTTCTCATAGAAAGGGTGCGCTTAAACTTTAAAAAATCAAATTAAGGTTTTACAACTCATATCACTTTTACTCAGTCCATCAACCCCTTTGTTCTGTCTCCTCCTATTCCTACTACACGTTATATTCTTACTAACCCTGCTACCCCTATTACCTCTACCATGGGTGGTCAGGGTACTGTAATGGATTTCGGTCTGGTTTCCACAGAATTCCACTAATCTCCATTATTAGACATCTCTCCAGAGGTGACACTGTGCCGGTATGACAGTGACAACTATGATCAGTTACTGCCACATCAGTTCACAGCACAGAGCCCACGGCTCAGATAAACTATACAGGGTGTTGTTTGAATAGTGGCTTTATTGATCAGAACCAAAGTCCTAGGGTGGCTTTCCACTAGGGTGATTGGCAAGACATGAATGAATGCGTAGAAACAAAAAAGTTTCAGCCATTATGTAGGCAAACTGGCAGGAAGTTATTTACGTGTTATAGATGCATGCGCAGGAAGTAATGCATGCATGCGCAGGAAGTAATCAGACCAATAGCAATAGGTATGTAAATAGCAAGCAAATCATGCGGTAGAACAAGGTTAAAAGTAAATGGTTTCAAGTGGCTAAAGGGGGAATCCTATCTCCATTGTCCAATCGTAGACGTCATAGGGTCCTGAGGCTATACCTAGCCTGTGGTTGATATATTCGGCGATCCAAGAAAGGTTATTTCTGGCTCCAGGATTAATGTAATCTCCTAGATGGTTTTGGAGATCCTCGGCTAAAGTGGCCATTTTCTACAGGCCCAGTATTACCATACCGAGTCTGTCAGGAGTCACTATCAGCCCTGCAGGGATCAAGATCGGCACAGCAAGTCATTCTACTGGCACAGCATTTAACAAGGGCTGGAGATAGAATCCTAGTGCACTTCGGGTTGGTGCTTCGCTAGCAAACAAGCAGTTTAGTACTCGCATGCCCCAAAATCTACCACAGTACTACTTCATTGACTGTAATCGACCTTTATCTTAATGATAGTCTTTGACTCATTCGATGAATTAATAACCAGTTCAAAAACTAGGCAGAGCACAAACTTGCAGTCATCCAGGTGAAAGCATGGTAACCTTATGAAGAGCATCTCTTTCCTTAGCCAGTGCCTTTACCTTCTTTAATGTTACTGCTGAGTGCTTGTGGCTTCAGTCAACTAAAACTTGGAATTCTTCTTCTCAAAAGTTGGTCACTACTTACAGTATATTGGATTGTGTAGCTCTCTCTCTCTATTAGAAAACATGTAAGATCCAGGGTAGCCCTACTGGGCCAGGGTAGCTGTCTCTATTAGTGTATATATGAGATCCGGGGTAGCTATACTGGGTCGGGGTAGCTCTCTCTAGTAGTATGCATATAGCATCGTGGGTAACTGTACTGAATCAGTGGTAGCTACCATTGGACAGGCTATCAGTATATTTCCAGGATCCGGAGTAGCTATACTTGTTTCGGGCAGTTCTCAACGTAAGTGTATATAATCATGGGTAATCATGGATATATATACCGGGTTTGGTTTTGGTGGTGGTCTGACATGGAATAGCTAACACAACCATCAGATTCTCCAATGTCTTTTGTGTACCCACCACAAATTTTATGTCAATCCATCCACCACTAGCCATGTTGCAGCTTTTTTTGTACACCAGAATTTGGTATAGTATCTATGCAGGGTCGGTATAAAATGTGAGGGCATATTTGTTGGGCTTGGTAGAAATATGTGAATGCTAGACTGGTATTTGGCTGTAAAAATGTTTGTGTGAATTCTTGGGAATGGGAGAAAAGGGAGAGCGGAGGATAACGCCTCTATGAGCACGGAATGGACAGGTTACGGGAAGTGTAATCGCAGGGGTAGTAGCTGAGGTTGTAGTTAGGGGAGGAAACAATTGGTCAGTCATTTATCTATTTCCATACTTTTCCCACAATGCCTACTGTCAAAAACCCGTTTTCAGATTTTCCTTAAACTTGTCCACAATGATTTTTATACATGTTATATTACTAAAATGTTCTGTTTTGGTTTTCTCTCCTTCAATTGCTACAACGCAATAATATTGCAACTGTTTTCTAGAAATTTCCAACCCCCTGAAAATATGATCAATTTCTTCAGCCGAAGTCTCATATTGCAGCTATTTTGTTGAAATTCATTTGCCATTACAATACTTCAAATGACATTGTAATCACAGCAGCAACCACAGTAGAATGAATAAACTGCATGGGCAATGCAGGCATTCAATTTTCACCCAAATTTTCTGTAATAACAAAACATGTATGCCAAGGCTTCCAACTGTGAAACGGACCGTACCAAGCAAACTGAGTAGAAGTGGATGTCTAAATAATAAACATACAATAATTTTTGGAGTATACATAAAAAAGTTGTCTCTTTACGTAACATTATATCACAATGTTTACATACCTTTGCTGTGATTGGATTGCTCTATTTATGCTTTGTTTAGAATAGTTTACTGGGTATATGAAAAATAGCAAAAAATAACTAAAAAAATTTTCTCTGTCATGATTGAGCGGCCTGATAGCCAGCCCAAGACTAAAATGTTGGCAGCCCACCTAATGGAACTATCTTCTCAACCATGTTAACCCCCACTCACCACAGGCCCCAGAAGTCTCAGTCTCCCGTCAGTTACCACACTCCCCTCCCACAGGCCTCCACACAAAATTCTGTATATCTATTCATGCATCTGCGACCACCTCGGCTCTGGACTAAAATTATTCTCTTTTCCTTCTCAATGTTTGTTTGAGGCAAATTAATCTTGTTGATCCTGTGTTCATGTGTAACTTTTATATTCATAGAAAATTGGGATTGTTATTAAATTTCAAACAAGTCAAAATCAACAGTCAAAGTTAAAGTTAAATAGCGTGGAAGGTGACATTACTTTGCACTCTTAGAATATGTGGGTTATATACTTATTACGAGGCTGTTCATACATTATTTGTACAATAAAAAAGTCTGGCAAACCAATATTTGATGTGAAGGCGTCTATGTTGGGTGTTCCGCAAAATTCTAGACTATCGGTGAACTATGATTAAACGAAAATGTATTGCATAGTAGTTACCATAATTTTTTGATCTAAATATTTGACAAGATGTTTCAGCATCATAAGTAGTCAACAAGTTTACTCTGCTTTCTAGTTGTTTACATGAAGTTTTAAAGCCATGTTTTGGTCTAGTTGAAGTTTATTTTTGGTCTCGTGTCATTCAGATGCATTTCTATATAGGTATGCCAATTTTGCCTTTATTATGCATTCAAGTACTGTGGTAGATGTTTTTCTCCCATACATTTCTCACAACAGTTTATATTCGATGGTAAACATCTACTTTTTTCAACAGCCAAACTAGGTCAGAAGTTGGTTATATGAAACGTTCGTTTTGTAAACTCTTTTGAGGACTGATTTAGCGAATTAGTACATAGATGAAATTTGTTGAAACAAACTCATCATTTGTGGCTATTTGCCAAGCATAACTAGTGTAATGTTGTTGTTGCAGTGAACTGACTGACAGGGACACTATAAAGTCGTGATAGGTCTCACTGACTGCCAACCACAAAAGCTCATTAAATGGCAATCAACAAGATACTAGAATGAAATATTTGCTGCCAGTCATACTTCAATGCTACCACTGTGAAGTACAAGAGCAATACACAGCTGAACTACCTCTGCTTTGTTTATCTACAACTAATAAAATATAGCTGCTGAAGGAGATATTGTCAGCTTGAAATATCCGTTCTTTTTGTATCCACCCTACATTTCCTTCACCGCTTTTCTTTTTTCCAGTGCATACAAGGCTTTATTTTGGTTTAGCTAACCTTTGGTAACAGCTCTAACACATTTCTAATTCTGATAAGGCAGCTGTACGCTGTACCCAGACATTTAAGAAATATACAATTCAATGCTATATGTACTTCACCAGCCTTCATCAACCCTATTGAGGCAGTTTATATTCATCACTTGTTATTGTACATAACCGAGCTTTATAGCAATTGGTCATACATTTTGCATCAGAATTTTGTTGTATGTAGAAATATGTACTTTGAAATGTGAGTCAATGTAGTTTTTATGCATTCATTTTTATGTGTTGTAATAAACTGTACTGGACTGCTCTTTGAGCAGAAAAAACAGAAGCTAGGACAAGTGGTATTAGCGCAAGCGTAACCATTCATTTGTTGTATCACAATAATAATTGACATCAATAGGAAGTGCTTTGTGCTAAGTTTTCTGAATTTCAATGAAACATTATTTGCAATTGGTTCGTTACAATACACTTTCTAATCTGACTATGCCACACAGATGTGACACTTTTTTGTGTGGAAATGCTCAAAATCCTAGCTAAATAAAATAATTTTTGCTTTGCTTTTTAAACTAACCACAAATTGTTTACTCTATGTTCTTGATTTTGGCTTCATTTGATCAATATAAGGTTATGAAAAAGTAAAAATTGGCTGCATTGCCCAACTATAGCCTAAATACCCTGATGTGCAGTGGAGCATAGGAAGACACTGCTAGGGCGATAGAAAGGTTATGAGTAGCAGCTCTTTATAAAACATGTGAAAGCGAAACTTGTGTTATACACGCTGATGGAATGCAATCAAACCATAAATAGGCTGTAGCAACAACTGCTGCGTACAAGGTAGAAGAGAAGGCAACTCCGTTTTGTAATAATGGAAAAGTCAACTAATGATAACTAACGCTAAATTAGGATAGAAAGGCTTAATGGGGGCTTAATGAGTTCATATATCCTAAAAGAGTGGTGTCTATGCTACTAGGATATAGTTAGGGATATGCTAGGATAAGAACTCATTCTGCGCAGTGCTGCATGTTTCTTCTTTTTAGAGCAAGTTCTTTACGAGCACACTCGATAGAAATTGGTGTGTTTACCTGTTGTAGTTGATATTGTCGTTGTTGTAATACATAATGTAATCTCTGAATGTCTGACGTAACATCATTCCCTAAGAGCTTTAATGTTAGAAAAGATTCAGTTCGAAAACTATTTAGCTGCTCTATCAAGTCTTTCTGTATGAATTTACAATTGTTTGAGATAATTCGCACTCTCTCTTCAATTTTCTTATTGCATATGTTTTGTAGAAGTATCAAGTCCTCTTGAGTCAAAGATTTAGGCTGAGTTTCTGATTCTGTGTTGTTAACTATTTCCATTTTTTGTCATTGAATCTGAAAAAAAACAAAAAAAACAGATGATTAATTTTGTTCAGTTGTTTTAGTAAAATAAATAATATATGAGTAAAAACTGTAATTTATTAAGTTTTTACCTTGATGCTCTTCTAATAGCTGTAGTAGATGTTGCTTCTCTGATAGCTGTTGTAGAACTGGATGCTTTCTGTGTGAAAACTATGGCTCTTATATAGCTAAAGTTGTACTGATTAAACCCTATGAACACCATCTCGTGTCAATCTCTATGAATCAACATTTGTTCACGCGAAGGAAAGTCAATGCTTTCGCGGGAATAAATGAATTATTTTCACGCGAATACAAACCAATGCTTTCGCGGGAATAAATAAATAATTTTCACGCGAATGGAAACCGTTGCTTTCGCGAGAATAAATAAGCTATTTTCACGCGAATGGAAACCGTTGCTTTCGCGGGAATAAATAATTTATTTTCACGCGAATAGAAACCAATGCTTTCGCGGGAATAAAGAATTTATTTTCACGCGAATAGAAACCAATTCTTTCGCGGGAATAAATAATTTATTTTCACACGAATAGAAACCAATGCTTTCGCGGGAATAAATAAGCTATTTTCACGCGAATGGAAACCGTTGCTTTCGCGGGAATAAATAATTTATTTTCACGCGAATAGAAACCAATGCTTTCGCGGGAATAAATGATTTTATTTCCCGCGGATGAAAGTCAATGTTGTCGCGGGAATAAATACTGTATTTTCACGCGAATGGAAACCGTTGCTTTCGCGTGAAAATAAAATATTTATTCCCGCGAAAGCAACGGTTTCCATTCGCGTGAAAATAAAGTATTTATTCCCGCGAAAGCAACGGTTTGTATTCGCGTGAAAATAAAGTATTTATTCCCGCGAAAGCAACGGTTTCCATTCGCGTGAAAATAAAGTATTTATTCCCGCGACAACATTGACTTTCATCCGCGGGAAATAAAATCCTTTATTCCCGCAAAAGCATTGGTTTCTATTCGCGTGAAAATAAAATATTTATTCCCGCGAAAGCAACGGTTTCCATTCGCGGGAAATTAAATCATTTATTCCCGCGAAGGCAACAGTTTGCATTCGTGTGAAAATAAAGTACTTATTCCCGCGAAAGAATTGGTTTCTATTCGTGTGAAAATAAATTATTTATTCCCGCGAAAGCATTGGTTTCTATTCGCGTGAAAATAAAATATTTATTCCCGCGAAAGCAACGGTTTCCATTCGCGTGAAAATTATTTATTTATTCCCGCGAAAGCATTGGTTTGTATTCGCGTGAAAATAATTCATTTATTCCCGCGAAACCATTGACTTTCCTTCGCGTGAACAAATGTTGATTCATAGAGATTGACACGAGATGGTGTTCATAGGGTTTAATCAGTACAACTTTAGCTATATAAGAGCCATCGTTTTCACACAGAAAGCATCCAGTTCTACAGCGACTAACAGAGGAGCAACATCTACTACAGCTATTAGGAGAGCAACAAGGTAAGAAGCACTAAAATAATTATTTGTTTTTAATTAATTGAAACATCTAGGTTTTTGAATCTTAGTTTTTAAAAACAATCTTTTAATAAAACAATAGTTTCAGTATATTTACATCATTAAACTAAGTTCTTTTACTTTTTGCAGGTATGATGACATCACACTCCAAAGCACTTCCTAAGCTCCATATTGAACCAATCACAGCTACCAACAACACTAACGCTATTTCCACTACAACCATCATTTCCACCACCAACGGCATTCACATTGATGATAGAAGATCCAATCCTAACACCTTTAATGATACATCTTCTCGCTCAAACACCAATGCTCATGCTGATATAGCAATGAACCATCATGTAGTTTCAGCTGACTCTCCTTTGAGTCCCACACTGGACTACACATATCTGCATGAGAACAGTGAAGTCAAACGAACGGAGGATATCAAAAAACCGACAGTGACATTATCTCAAGCTTCAATTTCCTTTTTATTCAGCAACAGCAAGAATAATACCGTAAACAAACTTAGAGAGTTTGAATTGCTCGAGATGGCTGGAATAATGACAGGAGCTATGCAGAAAGGAATGTTGGAAATCGGAAATTTTGTGAGTTTGTTGGATTTACCAATTCCTACGATATTGGAGGTTTTCGATGTTAATTACGTTGAAGATTATGGTATATTGGACTATGAATATGTTTTAAAAAACAATCATCGAATTCGAGTCAAGTCACTGATTGACAAAGAACTTACGATGGAGCTACAGGAACTTGATCCCTGCTCTTCACAAATCCTAGTGTACATGGGAAAGCTAGAAGAAAATCAACCTGATCTACGTATTGTAGGAGATAATCATCGTCATCAAGGGCTAAAACAACGAGTTATAGCCAAAATCTTGAGAAAAAAATCATTGAAACAGTTGCAAGCATACTTTGATATCATCACTTTCGATAATATTCCTGTCAACACTCTTCTGACATTCACTAGACTTTCAGTTTGGAAAAATTTGAAGTCGAAGCAGCGAAAACGAAAACAAGATACATCGCCTTTACGTATCACTCACACTGTCACTTACAGATACATGATGAATGACGGATCTTTGATGACTGGGAAGATTGTTGTCCCTCCTGAGAACGTTTTGAAGATCAAAAATCATGAATGTGGTATGATCCACTATAAAAGTACGATGACAACTGAAAGCGGCACAAAGAAACACATTCTCACGATTCTGAGTGTTGAAGAAGCTTTGATGCTTCTATCTACTTCAAGTGAAAAAGAAGGAATAGCTTTCAGACTTTCTCTATTTGATGATGCTGAGCTGATGAAAAGTTATGATGATGATGTTGCTGCTGATGATGCTGCTGATGATGATGATGACGATGATAACATCGATGCTTATACCGATGAAGAAGATGATAATATGACGGATGATGACTCTAAGAACAAAAAATTTGAGGAAAAAGATGAAGTTGTCGACAATGATAGTGAGAAAAGCAATGAAGATGATGACAATCACATTTCAAGCGAAGCTAGCAGGATTTCAATATCGGAAATTTAATTAAGGTATGTTAATCTTCACTAGTAATAAGTAACTACTAATAGCCGTATTTTTTACCATAGTATAATGTAGTTGTTATAACGACATCTATGTATGCTTTTAGATAGAATACGTGTACAAGTGAATGACCGTCGACTCGCCAAAATCTATCAGCAACAACTCATGAACATTAAATTACATATTATTTGTATTGTGCAATAATTTGTATATATTTAGTGTAATAAAGTATTTTATTCATATTTAACATTAGTAATTTAGCCAATTTGTAAAACTTTCGGGGCTACAACTCTAAAATGTTACAAAAATTTCAATGTTCCGACACAAAAATAAATATTTCAAGTTATCGTCTCATTTTTCAAAAATGTTAAGACAACTCCCATTTATAATTTCTAAACTTCGTTTTTGAAAAAATATGTAAAAGTTGTGGGCACATTGTGTCAAAATGGTAAGACAACTCCGCTTTTGCACAAAAAAAATTGTGAAAAATGTTTTATAATTTGTTTGAGAAACCAAAACAGTAGAAGACTTTTTACAACCACAAGCATTATACTTTAGGTTTTACAGTTTTGTGAATTGGGTGTTGATAGTTTGTCACGATATGACATAATAATTAAGTAATTATAGTCTTTTTCATAACAATGCTATAGATTCAGTAATACAGATGTGAAATTTACTGTTTCATCACTTGAATGCAGTATGAAGGTAGTTGATGTAATATTTATTTTGTAATATTATGCAAAGTAATATAGAAGTATATGGAGTTCTCAACCACAAAACAAATAAAAATAATGCATTAGGGTAAACTAATGACAGAACAATTTTACATGAAGTGTATACATGTGAATAAAGTATTCATAAAAACACAGACTATTGTCTGTATATATAATATATATAGAGAGTATTTATAAAAAAACATCCTATTAACTATATATTTTGTGGTAAGAAATTGTAAAATAGGATAGTTGCATAAAGTCTATGGTAAACTAATGACAGAACATTTTTTACATGAAATGTATTCATAAAAACACAGACTATTGTCTGTATATATAATATATATATAGAGAGAGTATTTATAAAAAAACATCCTATTCACTATATATTTTGTGGTAAGAAATTATAAAATAGGGTAGTTGCATAAGACCTATTCCAGAGCCATGATAATATTAAAAAATATAGTGAAATAAAAATTTTAAAACTCACCTAAGAGTGCAGTTAGTACAAGAACTTCTTCTTGAGAAAAGTCTGAGTTTTTCTGCATTTTTCGTCTAATAGACGCTAATTTCAATTTAACACAATCATTAAAACCCTTTTTTTTCAGTCCATCTTTTATATTCAAAATTAATTTAAGTGAAGTTAAATCAATTTTCTTATCATCAATCTTTTGGCTTTCTTTTAAATCTACTTGGGTTTGAGGTTTAACTGTTATAGTATTAGATTCTAAAACACTGGTTTTTGGACTGCACTGTGAACTAGCAACAGAAATTAAGTCATTATTACTTTCTTCAGTTTCTGAAAGATCAGAATCTGAAGATATAAGTGCTCTCATTTTTTTACACTGGTTTTTAATCAAAAGTTTTCGATCTTCAGCAGCAGGTTTTTTAGCTATCGCCAACCATTTACTCCCTAATTCAAAATCTAGAACAATGTTTTCAGAAAAATAACCTTCTATTGGATAGAGATACACTAACGCAAATTTTTTCGGAAAAGTAATATCCATAAGTAATTCAGAATATTTTCTATTAATAAATAAAACAAAATTATTGTAACTAGCAATATCAACAATAAAAAACATTTTAGTTTTTAAAATACAACTATGTTGCTGAAGATCTCTCAAAGTTGTATGCGATTTTCCACATAAACAATAATAAATAAACAAGTGAGCACAAAAATGTCTTGAAAGAACTCGGCCAGGCTCATGCAATCCCCCTAATTTAAACTTCTTACCACAAAATATACAAGAGACGTTGTTTTTGTTTCCTTTCAGTGCTTCACTCAACATCTTTGTGCCATATGCTATCAACAACAATGAGAGCACTGAAAGGAAATACCTAGGGCTTTTGTTATCAATATCTACAAACAAAATAAACAAATTCTCATCATATATAGATAACTTTCTTAAGCATGGTATATGTATATATATATATATATATAAAGATAATGCATGTCACTTACACTTAAAACACTCTCTATCTTCTTTTATATTTCCGTCTAGAAGACTTAATTCTTTATATTCCCTTAATTGAGGATTCTCTGCTTGAACTAAAATAGAAAATACGAATGTAGTTATGCTATTTTTTTGAAAAAATTCGAAAAATTTTTTATAAATTGAATGAGTATATAGTAAGTAATATTTTCGTCATACTTACATTCAAATGTGTTGCGTTCATAGTACAGGAAGTTTTCGTTCTTCCCAACACATTGTTTACTTCCTATGAATCGTGAAGACGCTTTTTCTACAAAAAAATAACATAGTAAATGTAAAGTCATTATTATTGTACCTACAGACAAATTTACATTTTTCATAAAACAGAAAAACTTACTCATAGCAATATGCGCGCTAGCTTTGCTCTTTTCCGTCTTCTCTTCATCATCTTCAAAACACTCCTCCAACCACCTTAGTGTTTCATCATCGGTAGAACTTAATAAAACAATAAATCAAGATTGTAATTATTTAAAAACTCTATATAATACAGTTGAATATTGAATAATAAAGTTTCAATAATATACTTACATGGCACTGAAATCTATTTCGTCTATATTTAGTTCTAATGCAACATTTGAGGATGTAGACCTACAAGTAATATATATATATATATATACATTTGTATAAATTTATAAATGTAACTGCAACAAAATTGTAAAAGATAGTATAAATAACTTACTCATTTGTTGTAGGGATATTGCTAGCCATTGTTGTTTTGCAGAGTAATACTTAGAATGAAGTATAAATGAAAACTGATACTGTTTAAAAAAATAGTTTCTCTTATATACAAAACATTGAAGTCATTTATCAAGATTAATTTGTAGACTGATTTTCTGATTATTACTATGATAAATGATATTGTTTTTTAAAAAAGTGGAAGACGATTAGGAAGTTGGTTAAAAAAATAGGAAGATAGAGATTAAATAGTTTAATAAGCTTAACCACCACAAACACTCCTGTAAACTGTCTTTCCATCTAGCTAAAATTTTTGAATGTAGAGCGTTGGATAAACAAATTTTACAACCTCTTTTAAATATAACTAGCTAGGATGAAACTTACATTTCATTTGAATGACAACTCACATCCTTCAAACATATTTTTATAGCAACAATTTTCATATAGACACATCAACAGCAAAACAATGATGCGGTGTAGTTCCATCTTTATATCATCAGACTGTAAATTAATATGTGAGAGCTTCAATTATAGTTTACACCATTAAGTATGAGTTCGGAATGTAATAAAATACTTTACAGGTACTGATAGCATTTAATAACTAGTTCAATTGCAGTTTATTGATATACTCTACTATAACACACACTACCACAAACAATCATATAGACACATCATCAGCAAAACAATGATGTAGTGTAGCTCCATCTTTATATCATCAGACAGTAAATTAAAATGTGAGAGCTCCAATTATAGTTTACAACATTAAGTATGAGTTAGGAATGTAATAAACACTTTAAAGATATCTGATAGCATTTAAATATGTATATGTAACATATAACTCTTGATTTATTAGACAAAACAGCTTCCTAAAAATAGAAAATATACTATGTATGTTGATACATTATTATTTCACACAAAGAACAATGAGATATTTTAAAAAAAGTAACAGTCTAACTAATAAAACAAGTGGATAAAGTCATGCTTTGCTCATGTTTTTTAGATGATAGCGGAGATAGCTAGGATTAAAAGTAAAACCACAAATCCGTTTTGGTGGAAGGCTGTATCTATATTAACTAATATGTAATGAAACAATAAAAAACAGGAGATAGATGCAATCAAGTTCTCTTCCTTTTTAGGTTGAATTCGACCTATAATTCCATCATCTATGGATGTTTGTTGTTTTTGTTTTAAATAGAAATAGCGTGATAATAAATAGTGCTTAGGTGTAACTAATGACTTTTCTCGAGCGACACACTTGATATTAAAAAGATCAAAACATATAGGATTAAGCGAGATGATGATTAATGTCTCTTCTGGAATGAGTTTATTAGTAAAATGACACTTGCGGGGCACATGCGTTATATTATAATTAATTACTTTTTAAAAATGAACTGGTAACATTACGTCGACTGAAATAATACCTAAAACGTCTCGCATAAATTTTGATCTGACTGAAAATGGACTGAAAACCTTCAAGGTGCGTAAAAATTATCGTAACTCGCTATAGCGGATATTCTAAGAAATATTTATTTTCTCGTTGGTAACTTGACGTAAAATATTTTGTAACGGATGTCACACGATCTCAATCGCTTTTTTTCAACTTAAACACTTAGTTACTCGTAAACATTTGATACTCGCTTGATTTCTTTGATAACAGTAATATCCCAATTGTGTTTATCGTAAATATTTCAAAAACGGATATTGCGTGTTTCAGTTGGTTTTTCCTACTGAATCACTTAGTTACGCGTAAATATTTGAAATGCGTGTTTCAGTTGGTTTTTCCTACTAAATCGCTTAGTTACTCGTAAACATTTGAAAATTGTTTGATTTTTTCGCTGATAAAACATGTTGCAAGTATCTTTTACCAAATATTACCGTGATTTTCAATCAGTTTTCCTTACTAGATTACTTAATTACTCACCAACGTCCATAATTGTTTTTATTAATCATTGTTGCAAAGCAATGCTGTATTTAAATAATATTACTACGTTTCCAACCAATTTCCTTACTGAATTACTTAATTACTCGCCAGTATTTCATAATTTCTTTCACTAATAATTACAAATAATATTGTAAATAAATAATTTACCAGAAATATTTATGCTCAAGTCTCCTCTCTCTCCTCTAAACACTCTCTCTAGATATATACAAACACAGTTATTTTTATTGTACCTTGCACAAAAACACCCCCTAAAACTTGTTTTTAGGCTGAGCCTTATGGGTTATTTTAGGGGGAGTATCAGTCCTGGGAGTAAATACTAAATTGACACAAATTTTTTTCATATGAATTTAAAACTTAACTAATGTAGTTTTTTTACCAAACATCAGTACATCAAAAACATTATTGTAAAGGTATATTATATAGGAAGATTTTCCATACTTATTATGTAATAAATGTATATAATCATATAATGATTAATTTTTGATCAATATATTTATTCAATGTAGATATATCTCTTCTCTCCTCTCTCCTCTCTTTCTTCCTCTCTCCTCTCTCTCTCCCTCTCTCCTCTCTCTCTTTCTTTATCTCAAGATACCATATGTATGTATACATTGATTATCATTACAAGTTGTAGTGCTTTGTATTACTTAGTATTTACTGACTCTAGCTATATTATATAGGATGATTTTCCCTACTTATTATGTAATCAATGTATATAATCATAAAATGTTTCATTTTTGATCAATATAGTTATTCAATGTAGATAAAACTCCTCTCTCCTTTCTCTCTCCTCTCTCCTCTCTGTCTTCTCTCTCCTCTCTCTCAAGATGCCATATGAGTTCAAATTATGTGAAAAAAGTATCAAAACTTAAATGCCATACATTCAAAATCTAGCTGCCATATGAGTTCAAATCAAGTAAAAAAATAATCAAAACTCAAATGCCACTTAAATGCCACTCAAATGCCACTCAAGTACCCCTCAAATGAAATACAATATAAACTCGGCGAATTCACCCAACGTCGTAACCCATTGCCTCAACCCCAAGGCCAGAACCACAAAAAAACACTTGGTAGGGAGATCTGCTCATATATTACTACTGCTGTCAAGATTTTCAGCGTTATTATTGTGGAGTCATCACTTTACTTACTGAACTCCTGGAATAAAGAACTTGTTGCAATGGGGTCCCGGCAGAGCAGTTTTACTTTGGCAATGCAACCAGCAGTAGCTTAGTTAATCATTGACCTTAACATTAGAAATCACAACTTACTTGACTATTATCTCGATCTGAGAGAATTTGAGCTGTTGATATGACAAAAATGATGTTGTTGGGAAAGCTCAAATGATCAATCAAACCTTTGGAACTTTGTTCTTGAAAAAACTTCGGTTTATTCAATTAAATTAAGTTAATGAAATATCATGCTCACCGGTAGAACCATAATTTCATATTTCAGATTCAATTGAGCTTGTCAATGTAAACTAATAAAAGTGCACCCTTAAAAAATTACTGTGGTTTGCTTCCACAATTGCAATGTACTGTTACGATTTATGTTAATGGCGCATCGTAATTATCACACACTCCATACTTATGTACTGCCGTAACTGGGGAAAAGTTTGATTATCTTACTAAAATGAGTTGATTTTTGTTTTACTAGTATGGGTTTTCGCAAGTGAGCTTCCGGTATCTCCATTACTAGCGCCACGTATAAAACTGCCGGGACCCAATTGCCACTTACAGGACATTGTTCTTCGACATTTGATGAATACTGACTTTTGTTGACTGGACTGGTGAGCTCGTAGGGCCTGTAGAAGTTCCTATAGCAATGCTATACCAATCAGTAGGAGTTGACCAGAAGAAAGCCAACCTTGGCAGGCTTTCAGCTGTAAAACTCTGTGTTAGTCATTTTACAAGCAGCTGAACAGACAGTTAATAGATTGAGCTGTGTACAGCCAGTGATAGCCACAAACTGCAACCAATAGGTTTAGTTATTTAACATAGCAGTCATTTAGTATATGTTAGTAAAGTGGGCTAACATGTTAGTATATGTTAGTAAAGTGGGCTAACATGTTAGTATATGTTAGTAAAGTGGGCTAACATGTTAGTATATGTTAGTAAAGTGGGCTAACATGTTAGTATATGTTAGTAAAGTGGGCTAACGCGTTATTGTATAATTTTTTATGCATTTGAATCCATTAAATTTTAATCAAGTATTTTTTCGTATAAAATTTTATTAGCAGCCGATCACTTTTTTACTATTTAAATACGCTTCTAGCTCGTAAAAAATTGAAAATAAGACAACATATTCACTCTGTCACCCCTCTCTCAGTGCTGATACCTAGTTCTCTCTCCTATTGTCCCTGCTGTCTACCTTTAGGCTATAGTTAACAGTTTTTCTCACACCCAATCCTTCCCTCTATACTTCTACCCCAATATATCAAACCCTGCTGAAACTCAAATATAGAGGAGCTCCGATTCACAAAATTGTCACTCACTTGATTTTGATCTTGATTTTACCAATTTTGGCCTTGAACCGATCCGATTCAGATTCAAACCGATTCAGTTTATGAAGAAAATTGAGAGTCAATTTTTATCATCATATTAGTAGACTACCAAGTACAGCAAATATGTCAGGCAAATCACCAACAAAAACCACAAGAAAGGTGTAAAAATTGTCTGGCTTGTCAATCTCGTAAAACCCATTTCCCAGAGCTTAAAAATAATGCAGCAACGCAAGAGCAATAGTCAGCTATTAACAATATGAGGTCCGAGTCTAACAACATTGTCTGATGGCTAGAAACTATTTAGAACTCCATGATTCAACTATATCCATAGGCTTACTACGGTAAACGCTGAATAAGACCCGAGAAGACAACTCCCATATTCACCCAGCACATATAAAAGTACATCTGCCAGGACATCCTTAGACATCAGCCAAACTACCCCGACTTCCCACACTTCTTCTGAGACGTGTCTGCACCAGCACTCCTGTTCCATTCAGGGTTGCTCTTGTGGTCATCTGTAGTATTGGCATCACTTTGAGAACGCTTCCATCTCATAACATTAACTCTATCTATATATATTACTATCCTTGTCATACGTTTGTACCAAAGCAGAAGGCGAAATAAATAACCAGATTGCCTTCACCAAGTGTTTTTTTAAATATATATATACTTATATATATATATATATATATGATACTATATATATATATATATATATATATATATATATATATATATATATATATATATATATATATATATATATATATATATATACATACATACATACATACATATTTTATAACTGTATTCATATTAATCTTCGCATTTTCTAATCTTGGCGATATGAATGTCACAGAATGTCTCATAAGCTTTTTACCATCTCCTGTGACGACTGGAATCCGCATTCTTGTCCCACTATAATAGAAGAACGGATTAAATTGATAGTGAATATTATTTTAGCCATTGAATCATTGAATATGCATTGTCTCTATCTTTTATTCTTGCATCATTTTTGTTTTGACTTACCCAGTAAAGACTGATCTATTCTGCCCAAGGAGAGCAAAGATAAGTGCTATTTTGCCTATTTCAGTTTTTCCCTCTATAATCCACCCAAAGGTTTTCTGAAATAAAGATTCATTGATTACATCTTTTAAACACATTCGTCTTGTATTCCGTGCACATAATTGACTTCAACACGTAGAGAAGATAATTCCTAAAGTTGGACAGATAACTCTCAATCCTTTGTTTTAATGTACCTATGATAGTCTGATATATTCTGTATAAACAGTCTATCATCTGTTGATGTTCCTTACATCGGTAATTGGAGCTAATCTGCCTGCTATTTATTGCTGTTGAAAAGCTATGTCTACTACAATGTCAACAAACCAATTCCGATTCATTGAATTGGTAACAAAGTCTGCCGATTCCGATCTGGTAAATTTGAACCGGAGAATCTCTTCTCAAATATAGCAGAAGATATAGAAGGGATCATTAAACCGCAACCAATCCCTAGCTGGCTATATCCACTTCTCCTTTTACCTTTAGATTATATAATTTACAGCATTTTTTTGGGAGCTATTATGCACAACAACTTTTGTAGAACAAAACGCAGGCATTGCTCGAGTTCATTTTGATTAAAACAAAATAAGGAGTTGCCTTTCCTTGGTTCGGAATTGACCTGGCTAGCAGTACAGACGATGTACATGCAGGGGCTAAGAATAAACAGTGGCAAGCCTGCACATTGGTGCAAGGAAAGTTCTTGTTTGTACGTTTCTTGCTCACATATCATGTCGACATCTGATTGAACTAATTTATCTCATAATTTCTATCCAAGTGGCGCAGAAAAGGCAGTGCTGTGTTGTGAATACTATTTTTTCTTTGTGTTTCAATTGTTTAAACCACCTATAATTTGTTTGGCTAAATGCCAGGAAGTTTGTTGTGGGGCAACATGGCCAGGGAGAGCACAACCAGTCGTGAAGGGCATGGTTACAGGACCCAAGAGAACACTGCAAGATATCGGAGGAAATGCTGCCGCACCCCAAGAGATTTTGTTTTACTGTTTGACCTTGGAAGCACTGTAGCTGACAATACTAAGTTGGACAAAGAACTCTCCTTGAGAATAAGAAATGCAAGTGAAGTGTACGGAAACTTGAAGAGCAGGCTCTGAACAAACCATCATGTTTCAATCTCAGTAAAGTGTCAGGTGCACCGAGCCAGTGTGCTAGCTGCTCTACTGTATGGTGCTGAGGCATGGACTGTCTATGGTGTGTGAACTGATAGACTGCAAGCATGTGATGCATCAGCTAAGATCAATCATGGGTATCTCGTGGAGGGACAAGATCAAAGATGATGAGGTGTTGAAGAAAGCAGGGCTGCCACCCCTGAAATCTATTTTAATCCAGACGAATCTAAGATGGCTTGGACACTTAGAAAGGATGGACCATGAGCGCCTGCCTCGACAGCTCCTCTACTCTCAGCATCAGGCTGAGATTTAAAGATACAGTGAAGAGGAATTATGAAGAAGCTGGATGTAGACAGAAGTACCTGGCAAAAGAAAGCAGGAAATGGAGACGGTTGGAGACGTTTGATCAGGCCGATCAATCCTAGCTAGAAAAACCATTAAAACTCAAGCAAAAAGAAAAAAGCCCACCTTACGAGCATTTACCAAATAGTTCTCAAACAAAAGAAAAAGCGGGTTTGTTGTTAGGTGAAGTAAACGCATATGTTGGCCCTTCTATGCTGATGCTCTTATGCTGATGCTCTTATGCTGATGCTCTTATGCTGATGCTGTTATGTTGATGCTGTTATGCTGTCGCGCTTATGCTGATGCTCTTATGCTGATGCTTTAATGCTGATGCTTTTATGCTGATGCTTTAATGCTCTCGCGCTTATGCTGATGCTCTTATGCTGATGCGTTAATGCTGATGCTTTTATGCTGATGCTTTAATGCTCTCGCGCTTATGCTGATGCTATTATGTTGTCGCTCTTATCCTGATGCTATGCTCTTATGCTGACGCTCTTATGCTGATGCTCTTATGTTGACGCTCTTAGGCCGATGCTCTTATGCTGATGCTCTTATACCGATGCTCTTATGCTGACGCTATTATGTTGTCGCGTTTATGTTGAAGCTTTATGTTGACTTTTTTATGTCGTTTCTTTTATGCTGATGTTCTTATGTCGATGCTCTTATGCTGATGCTCTTATGCTGATGCTTTTATGCTGATGCTTTTATGTTGTCGCTCTTATGCTGATGCTTTTATGCTGATGCTCTTATGCTGATGCTCTTATGTTGTCGCTCTTCTGCCGAAGCTCTTATGTTGTCGCTCTTATGCTGATGCTCTATGCTGATGCTCTTATGCTGACGCTCTTATGCTGATGCTCTTATGCTGACGCTCTTATGCTGATGCTCTTATGCTGATGCTCTTATGCTGATGCTTTTATGCTCTCGCGCTTATGCTGATGCTCTTATGTTGTCGCTCTTATGCTGATGCTTTTATGCTGATACTCTTATGCTGATGCTTTAATGCTGATGCTTTTATGCTGATGCTTTAATGCTCTCGCGCTTATGCTGATGCTCTTATGCTGATGCGTTAATGCTGATGCTTTTATGCTGATGCTTTAATGCTCTCGCGCTTATGCTGATGCTCTTATGTTGACGCTATTATGTTGTCGCTTTTATGCCAAAGCTTTTATGCTGATGCTCTTATGCTGATGCTCTTATGCTGATGCTCTTATGTTGACGCTATTATGTTGTTGCTCTTATGCTGATGCTCTTATGCTGATGCTTTTATGCTGATGCTCTTATGCTGACGCTCTTATGCTGATGCTCTTATGCTGATGCTCTTATGCTGTCGCGCTTATGCTGACGCTCTTAGGCCGATGCTCTTATGCTGATGCTCTTATACCGATGCTCTTATGCTGACGCTATTATGTTGTCGCGTTTATGTTGAAGCTTTATGTTGACTTTTTTATGTCGTTTCTTTTATGCTGATGTTCTTATGTCGATGCTCTTATGCTGATGCTCTTATGCTGATGCTTTTATGCTGATGCTTTTATGTTGTCGCTCTTATGCTGATGCTTTTATGCTGATGCTCTTATGCTGATGCTCTTATGTTGTCGCTCTTATGCTGATGCTCTTATGCTGATGCTCTTATGCTGATGCTCTTATGCTGATGCTTTTATGCTGATGCTTTTATGCTGATGCTTTTATGTTGTCGCTCTTATGCTGATGCTTTTATGCTGATGCTCTTATGCTGATGCTCTTATGTTGTCGCTCTTATGCTGATGCTCTTATGCTGATGCTCTTTTGCTGATGCTCTTATGCTGACGCTCTTATGCTGATGCTCTTATGCTGACGCTCTTATGCTGATGCTCTTATGCTGATGCTCTTATGCTGATGCTTTTATGCTCTCGCGCTTATGCTGATGCTCTTATGTTGTCGCTCTTATGCTGATGCTTTTATGCTGATACTCTTATGCTGATGCTTTAATGCTGATGCTTTTATGCTGATGCTTTAATGCTCTCGCGCTTATGCTGATGCTCTTATGCTGATGCTCTTATGCCGATGCTCTTATGCTGATGCTCTTATGCTGACGCTCTTATGCTGATGCTCTATGCTGATGCTCTTATGCTGATGCTTCTATGCTGATGCTCTTATGCTGACGCTCTTATGCCGATGCTCTATGCTGATGCTCTTATGCTGTCGCTATTATGTTGTCGCTCTTATCCTGATGCTATGCTCTTATGCTGACGCTCTTATGCTGATGCTCTTATGTTGACGCTATTATGTCGTCGTTCTTATGCTGATGCTCTTATGCTGATGCCCTTATGCTGATGCTCTTATGTTGACGCTGTTATGTTGTCGCTCTTATGCTGATGCTCTTATGCCAAAGCTCTTATGCTGATGCTCTTATGCCGATACTCTTATGATGACGCTATTATGTTGTCGCTCTTATGCTGATGCTCTTATGCTGACGCTAGTATGCTGACGCTAGTATGTTGATGCTCTTATGCCGATGCTCTTATGCTGATGCTCTTATGCCGATGCTCTTATGCTGACGCTATTATGTTGTCGCTCTTATGCTGATGCTCTTATGCCAAAGCTCTTATGCTGATGCTCTTTAGCCGTGGCTACACACACCTACGTTGTGTAGGTATGCGGTAAAAACGCGTGTTTTTTCTTTCCGAGCGACGTTTTTTTTACAAAAAGACCCTCACTTTCGTAGACCAACATGTTGGTCTACGAAAACGTTTTTTGCCTGACGCTTCGGCGATTGGACAATTATTACTAAATAACTACTCTTGATTGGATAAAATATAGGGATGAAATTTGACGACTCCAGTGAACTTTTTTATAATTCAGCCTTGACCTGGTCATTACTGATCGGCCAACAGTACTTTTATCAAAGAGATTACTGTTTATTTATAAACAACAAACTATTATTTATAAGCTTTATTTATTTATCACAGATAATAAATTATTTATCTAGTATTATAAAGAAATATCACAATTAATTAATTATTATAATTTATATTTATAATAGTTATTACATTGACTGTTTTCAATAATTATGTCCTCTTTGCCTCACTGGACACTCCGTAGCGTTGCGGTGATCAATCATCTGTGTGTGTAGCCACCAGAGCGACGCTACGAAACGTTTTTTTCGTCATATTCCTACAAAACGTAGGTATGTGTAGCCAAGGCTTTATGCTCTCGCGCTTATGCTGATGCTCTTATGCTGATGCTTTAATGCTGATGCTTTTATGCTGATGCTTTAATGCTCTCGCGCTTATGCTGATGCTCTTATGTTGTCGCTCTTATGCTGATGCTTTTATGCTGATGCTCTTATGCTGATGCTTTAATGCTCTCGCGCTTATGCTGATGCTTTTATGCTGATGCTTTAATGCCGATGCTCTTATGCTGACGCTATTATGTTGCTGCTCTTATGCTGATGCTCTTATGCTGGTGCTCTTATGCTGATGCTCTTATGCTGACGCTATTATGTTGTCGCTCCTATGCCGATGCTCTTTTGCTGATGCTCTTATGCTGACGCTATTATGTTGTCGCTCTTACGCTGATGCTTTTATGCTGATGCTCTTATGCTGATGCTTTTATGCTGATGCTTTAATGCTGATGCTCTTATGCTGATGCTTTTATGCTGATGCTCTTATGCTGATGCTTTAATGCTCTCGCGCTTATGCTGATGCTCTTATGCTGATGCTTTTATGCTGATGCTCTTATGCTGATGCTTTAATGCTCTCGCGCTTATGCTGATGCTCTTATGTTGTCGCTCTTATGCTGATGCTTTTATGCTGATGCTCATATGCTGATGCTTTAATGCTCTCGCGCTTATGCTGATGCTCTTATGCTGATGCTTTAACGCTGATGCTTTTATGCTGATGCTTTTATTCTGATGCTTTAATGCTGATGCTTTTATGCTGATGCTTTAATGCTCTCGCGCTTATGCTGATGCTCTTATGTTGTCGCTCTTATGCTGATGCTTTTATGCTGATGCTCATATGCTGATGCTTTAATGCTCTCGCGCTTATGCTGATGCTCTTATGCTGATGCTTTAACGCTGATGCTTTTATGCTGATGCTTTTATTCTGATGCTTTAATGCTCTCGCGCTTATGCTGATGCTCTTATGTTGTCGCTCTTATGCTGATGCTTTTATGCTGATGCTCTTATGCTGATGCTTTAATGCTCTCGCGCTTATGCTGATGCTCTTATGCTGATGCTTTAATGCTGATGCTTTTATGCTGATGCTTTTATGCTGATGCTTTAATGCTCTCGCGCTTATGCTGATGCTCTTATGTTGTCGCTCTTATGCTGATGCTTTTATGCTGATGCTCTGAAGCTGATGCTTTAATGCTCTCGCGCTTATGCTGATGCTCTTATGCTGATGCTTTAATGCTGATGCTTTTATGCTGATGCTTTAATGCTCTCGCGCTTATGCTGAGGCTCTTAAGTTGTCGCTCTTATGCTGATGCTTTTATGCTGATGCTCTGAAGCTGATGCTTTAATGCTCTCGCGCTTATGCTGATGCTTTTATGCTGATGCTTTAATGCCGATGCTCTTATGCTGATGCTTTTATGCTGATGCTCTTATGCTGATGCTCTTATGCTGACGCTATTATGCTGATGCTCTTATGCTGATGCTTTTATGCTGATGCTCTTATGCTGATGCTCTTATGCTGATGCTTTAATGCTCTCGCTCTTATGCTGATGCTTTAATGCTGATGCTTTTATGCTGATGCTTTAATGCTCTCGCGCTTATGCTGAAGCTCTTATGTTGTCGCTCTTATGTCGTTGCTCTTATGCTGATGCTCTTATGCTGATGCTTTTATGCTGATGCTGTTATGCTGATGCTCTTATGCTGATGCTCTTATGCTGATGCTCTTATGCTGATGCTTTAATGCTCTCGCTCTTATGCTGATGCTTTAATGCTGATGCTCTTATGCTGATGCTTTAATGCTCTCGCGCTTATGCTGATGCTCTTATGTTGACGCTATTATGCTGATGCTTTTATGCTGATGCTCTTATGCTGATGCTTTAATGCTCTCGCGCTTATGCTGATGCTCTTATGCTGATGCTTTATTGCTTATGCTTTTATGCTGATGCTTTAATGCTGATGCTTTTATGCTGATGCTTTAATGCTCTCGCGCTTATGCTGATGCTCTTATGTTGACGCTATTATGCTGATGCTTTTATGCTGATGCTCTTATGCTGATGCTTTAATGCTCTCGCGCTTATGCTGATGCTCTTATGCTGATGCTTTAATGCTGATGCTCTTATGCTGATGCTTTAATGCTGATGCTTTTATCCTGATGCTTTAATGCTCTCGCGCTTATGCTGATTCTCTTATGTTGTCGCTCTTATGCTGATGCTTTAATGCTGATGCTCTTATGCTGATGCTTTAATGCTGATGCTTTTATCCTGATGCTTTAATGCTCTCGCGCTTATGCTGATTCTCTTATGTTGTCGCTCTTATGCTGATGCTTTAATGCTGATGCTTTTATGCTGATGCTCTTATGCTGATGCTTTAATGCTGATGCTTTTATGCTGATGCTCTTATGCTGATGCTTTAATGCTATCGCGCTTATGCTGATGCTTTTATGCTGATGCTTTAATGCCGATGCTCTTATGTTGACGCTATTATGCTGATGCTTTTATGCTGATGCTCTTATGCTGATGCTTTAATGCTCTCGCGCTTATGCTGATGCTCTTATGCTGATGCTTTATTGCTGATGCTTTTATGCTGATGCTTTAATGCTGATGCTTTTATGCTGATGCTTTAATGCTCTCGCGCTTATGCTGATGCTCTTATGTTGACGCTATTATGCTGATGCTTTTATGCTGATGCTCTTATGCTGATGCTTTAATGCTCTCGCGCTTATGCTGATGCTCTTATGCTGATGCTTTAATGCTGATGCTCTTATGCTGATGCTTTAATGCTGATGCTTTTATCCTGATGCTTTAATGCTCTCGCGCTTATGCTGATTCTCTTATGTTGTCGCTCTTATGCTGATGCTTTAATGCTGATGCTCTTATGCTGATGCTTTAATGCTGATGCTTTTATCCTGATGCTTTAATGCTCTCGCGCTTATGCTGATTCTCTTATGTTGTCGCTCTTATGCTGATGCTTTAATGCTGATGCTTTTATGCTGACGCTATTATGTTGTCGCTCTTATGCTGATGCTCTTATGCTGATGCTTTAATGCTGATGCTTTTATGCTGATGCTCTTATGCTGATGCTTTAATGCTGATGCTTTTATGCTGATGCTCTTATGCTGATGCTTTAATGCTATCGCGCTTATGCTGATGCTCTTATGTTGGCGCTCTTATGCTGATGCTTTTATGCTGATGCTCTTATGCTGATGCTCTTATGCTGATGCTCTTATGCTGATGCTTTTATGCTGTCGCGCTTATGCTGATGCTTTTATGCTGTCGCGCTTATGCTGATGCTTTTATGCTGTTGCTCTTATGCTGATGCTCTTATGCTGATGCTCTATGCTGATGCTTTTATGCTGATGCTCTTATGCTGATGCTCTTATGCTGATGCTTTTATGCTGTCGCGCTTATGCTGATGCTTTTATGCTGTCGCGCTTATGCTGATGCTTGTATGCTGTCGCGCTTATGCTGATGCTTTTATGCTGTTGCTCTTATGCTGATACTCTTATGCTGATGCTTTTTTGCTGATGTTCATATGTCGATCCTCTTATGCTGATGCTTTTATGCTGATGCTCTTATGTTGATGCTCTTATGCTGATGCTCTATGCTGATGCTTTTATGCTGATGCTCTTATGCTGATGCTCTTATGCTGATGCTTTGATGCTGTCGCGCTTATGCTGATGCTTGTATGCTGTCGCGCTTATGCTGATGCTTTTATGCTGTTGCTCTTATGCTGATGCTCTTATGCTGATGCCCTTATGCTGATGCTGTTATGCTGATGCTTTTATGCTGATGCTCTTATGCTGAAGCTCTTATGCTGATGCTCTTATGCCGATGCATTTATGCATATGCTTTTATGTTGTCGCTCTTATGCTGATGCTTTTATGCTGTCGCGCTTATGCTGATGCTTTTATGCTGTCGCGCTTATGCTGATGCTCTTATGTTGTCGCTCTTATGCTGATGCTCTTATGCTGATGCTTTTATGCTGATGCTCTTATGCTGATGCTTTAATGCTCTCGCGCTTATGCTGATGCTCTTATGCTGATGCTTTAATGCTGATGCTTTTATGCTGATGCTTTAATGCTCTCGCGCTTATGCTGATGCTCTTATGTTGTCGCTCTTATGCTGATGCTTTTATGCTGATGCTCTTATGCTGATGCTTTAATGCTCTCGCGCTTATGCTGATGCTCTTATGCTGATGCTTTAATGCTGATGCTTTTATGCTGATGCTTTAATGCTCTCGCGCTTATGCTGATGCTCTTATGCTGATGCTTTAATGCTGATGCTTTTATGCTGATGCTTTAATGCTCTCGCGCTTATGCTGATGCTCTTATGTTGTCGCTTTTATGCTGATGCTTTTATGCTGATGCTTTAATGCTCTCGCGCTTATGCTGATGCTCTTATGCTGATGCTTTAATGCTGATGCTTTTATGCTGATGCTTTAATGCTCTCGCGCTTATGCTGATGCTCTTATGTTGTCGCTCTTATGCTGATGCTTTTATGCTGATGCTTTAATGCTCTCGCGCTTATGCTGATGCTCTTATGTTGTCGCTCTTATGCTGATGCTTTTATGCTGATGCTCTTATGCTGATGCTTTAATGCTCTCGCGCTTATGCTGATGCTCTTATGCTGATGCTTTAATGCTGATGCTTTTATGCTGATGCTTTAATGCTCTCGCGCTTATGCTGATGCTCTTATGTTGTCGCTTTTATGCTGATGCTTTTATGCTGATGCTCTTATGCTGATGCTTTAATGCTCTCGCGCTTATGCTGATGCTCGTATGCTGATGCTTTAATGCTGATGCTTTTATGCTGATGCTTTAATGCTTTCGCGCTTATGCTGATGCTCTTATGTTGTCGCTCTTATGCTGATGCTTTTATGCTGATGCTCTTATGCTGATGCTTTAATGCTCTCGCGCTTATGCTGATGCTCTTATGCTGATGCTTTAATGCTGATGCTTTAATGCTGATGCTTTTATGCTGATGCTTTAATGCTCTCGCGCTTATGCTGATGCTCTTATGCTGATGCTTTAATGCTGATGCTTTTATGCTGATGCTTTAATGCTCTCGCGCTTATGCTGATGCTCTTATGTTGTCGCTCTTATGCTGATGCTTTTATGCTGATGCTCTTATGCTGATGCTTTAATGCTCTCGCGCTTATGCTGATGCTATTATACTGATGCTCTTATGCTGATGCTCTTATGCTGATGCTCTTATGCTGATGCTTTAATGCTGATGCTTTAATGCTGATGCTTTAATGCTGATGCTTTTATGCTGATGCTTTAATGCTCTCGCGCTTATGCTGATGCTCTTATGTTGTCGCTCTTATGCTGATGCCTTTATGCTGATGCTCTTATGCTGATGCTTTAATGCTCTCGCGCTTATGCTGATGCTCTTATGCTGATGCTTTAATGCTGATGCTTTTATGCTGATGCTTTAATGCTCTCGCGCTTATGCTGATGCTCTTATGTTGTCGCTCTTATGCTGATGCTTTTATGCTGATGCTCTTATGCTGATGCTTTAATGCTCTCGCGCTTATGCTGATGCTCTTATGCTGATGCTTTAATGCTGATGCTTTTATGCTGATGCTTTAATGCTCTCGCGCTTATGCTGATGCTCTTATGTTGTCGCTCTTATGCTGATGCTTTTATGCTGATGCTATTATACTGATGCTCTTATGCTGATGCTCTTATGCTGATGCTCTTATGCTGATGCTTTAATGCTGATGCTTTAATGCTGATGCTTTAATGCTGATGCTTTTATGCTGATGCTTTAATGCTCTCGCGCTTATGCTGATGCTCTTATGTTGTCGCTCTTATGCTGATGCCTTTATGCTGATGCTCTTATGCTGATGCTTTAATGCTCTCGCGCTTATGCTGATGCTCTTATGCTGATGCTTTAATGCTGATGCTCTTATGCTGATGCT
This sequence comes from Cryptosula pallasiana, assembly GCA_945261195.1. Lineage (NCBI taxonomy): Eukaryota > Metazoa > Bryozoa > Gymnolaemata > Cheilostomatida > Cryptosulidae > Cryptosula > Cryptosula pallasiana. The sequence goes on from OX183139.1 coordinate 19,336,383, forward strand.
TTAATGCTCTCGCGCTTATGCTGATGCTCTTATGCTGATGCTTTAATGCTGATGCTTTAATGCTGATGCTTTTATGCTGATGCTTTAATGCTCTCGCGCTTATGCTGATGCTCTTATGTTGTCGCTCTTATGCTGATGCTCTTATGCTGATGCTCTTATGCTGATGCTTTTATGCTGATGCTTTTATGCTGATGCTCTTATGCTGATGCTCTTATGCTGATGCTCTTATGCCGATGCTCTTTTGCTGATGCTCTTATGCTGATGCTCTTATGTTGACGCTATTATGTTGTCGCTCTTATGCTGATGCTCTTATGCTGATGCTCTTATGCCGAAGCTCTTATGCCGAAGCTCTTATGCTGATGCTCTTATGTCGATGCTCTTTTGCTGATGCTCTTATGTTGACGCTATTATGTTGTCGCTCTTATGTTGATGCTCTTATGCTGATGCTTTTATGCTGATGCTCTTATGTTGATGCTCTTATGCTGATGCTCTATGCTGATACTTTTATGCTGATGCTCTTATGCTGATGCTCTTATGCTGATGCTTTTATGCTGTCGCGCTTATGCTGATGCTTTTATGCTGTCGGGCTTATGCTGATGCTCTTATGTTGTCGCTCTTATGCTGAAGCTCTTATGTTGTCGCTCTTATGTCGTTGCTCTTATGCTGATGCTCTTATGCTGATGCTCTTATGCTGATGCTTTTATGCTGATGCTTTAATGCTCTCGCTCTTATGCTGATGCTTTAATGCTGATGCTTTTATGCTGATGCTTTAATGCTCTCGCGCTTATGCTGATGCTCTTATGTTGTCGCTCTTATGCTGATGCTTTTATGCTGATGCTCTTATGCTGATGCTTTAATGCTCTCGCGCTTATGCTGATGCTCTTATGCTGATGCTTTAATGCTGATGCTTTTATGCTGATGCTTTAATGCTCTCGCGCTTATGCTGATGCTCTTATGTTGTCGCTCTTATGCTGATGCTTTTATGCTGATGCTCTTATGCTGATGCTTTAATGCTCTCGCGCTTATGCTGATGCTCTTATGCTGATGCTTTAATGCTGATGCTTTTATGCTGATGCTTTAATGCTCTCGCGCTTATGCTGATGCTCTTATGTTGTCGCTTTTATGCTGATGCTTTTATGCTGATGCTCTTATGCTGATGCTTTAATGCTCTCGCGCTTATGCTGATGCTCTTATGTTGTCGCTCTTATGCTGATGCTCTTATGTTGTCGCTCTTATGCTGATGCTTTTATGCTGATGCTCTTATGCTGATGCTTTAATGCTGATGCTCTTATGCTGATGCTTTAATGCTCTCGCGCTTATGCTGATGCTCTTATGCTGATGCTTTAATGCTGATGCTTTTATGCTGAAGCTTTAATGCTCTCGCGCTTATGCTGATGCTCTTATGTTGTCGCTCTTATGCTGATGCTTTTATGCTGATGCTCTTATGCTGATGCTTTAATGCTCTCGCGCTTATGCTGATGCTCTTATGCTGATGCTTTAATGCTGATGCTTTTATGCTGATGCTTTAATGCTCTCGCGCTTATGCTGATGCTCTTATGTTGTCGCTCTTATGCTGATGCTTTTATGCTGATGCTCTTATGCTGATGCTTTAATGCTCTCGCGCTTATGCTGATGCTCTTATGCTGATCCTTTAATGCTGATGCTTTTATGCTGATGATTTAATGCTCTCGCGCTTATGCTGATGCTCTTATGTTGATGCGCTTATGCTGATGCTCTTATGCTGTCGCTCTTATGCTGATGCTTTTATGCTGATGCTCTTATGCTGATGCTTTAATGCTCTCGCGCTTATGCTGATGCTCTTATGCTGATGCTTTAATGCTGATGCTTTTATGCTGATGCTTTAATGCTCTCGCGCTTATGCAGATGCTCTTATGTTGTCGCTCTTATGCTGATGCTTTTATGCTGATGCTCTTATGCTGATGCTTTAATGCTCTCGCGCTTATGCTGATGCTCTTATGCTGATGCTCTTATGTTGTCGCTCTTATGCTGATGCTTTTATGCTGATGCTCTTATGCTGATGCTTTAATGCTGATGCTTTAATGCTCTCGCTCTTATGCTGATGCTCTTATGTTGTCGCTCTTATGCTGATGCTTTTATGCTGATGCTCTTATGCTGATGCTTTAATGCTGATGCTTTAATGCTCTCGCGCTTATGCTGATGCTCTTATGCTGATGCTCTTATGCTGATGCTTTAATGCTGATGCTTTTATGCTGATGCTTTAATGCTCTCGCGCTTATGCAGATGCTCTTATGCTGATGCTTTAATGCTGATGCTTTTATGCTGATGCTTTAATGCTCTCGCGCTTATGCTGATGCTCTTATGCTGATGCTCTTATGCTGATGCTTTAATGCTGATGCTTTTATGCTGATGCTTTAATGCTCTCGCGCTTATGCTGATGCTCTTATGTTGTCGCTCTTATGCTGATGCTTTTATGCTGATGCTCTTATGCTGATGCTTTAATGCTCTCGCGCTTATGCTGATGCTCTTATGCTGATGCTTTAATGCTGATGCTTTAATGCTGATGCTTTAATGCTCTCGCTCTTATGCTGATGCTCTTATGTTGTCGCTCTTATGCTGATGCTTTTATGCTGATGCTCTTATGCTGATGCTTTAATGCTGATGCTTTAATGCTCTCGCGCTTATGCTGATGCTCTTATGCTGATGCTCTTATGCTGATGCTTTAATGCTGATGCTTTTATGCTGATGCTTTAATGCTCTCGCGCTTATGCAGATGCTCTTATGCTGATGCTTTAATGCTGATGCTTTTATGCTGATGCTTTAATGCTCTCGCGCTTATGCTGATGCTCTTATGCTGATGCTCTTATGCTGATGCTTTAATGCTGATGCTTTTATGCTGATGCTTTAATGCTCTCGCGCTTATGCTGATGCTCTTATGTTGTCGCTCTTATGCTGATGCTTTTATGCTGATGCTCTTATGCTGATGCTTTAATGCTCTCGCGCTTATGCTGATGCTCTTATGCTGATGCTTTAATGCTGATGCTTTTATGCTGATGCTTTAATGCTCTCGCGCTTATGCAGATGCTCTTATGTTGTCGCTCTTATGCTGATGCTTTTATGCTGATGCTCTTATGCTGATGCTTTAATGCTCTCGCGCTTATGCTGATGCTCTTATGCTGATGCTCTTATGTTGTCGCTCTTATGCTGATGCTTTTATGCTGATGCTCTTATGCTGATGCTTTAATGCTGATGCTTTAATGCTCTCGCTCTTATGCTGATGCTCTTATGTTGTCGCTCTTATGCTGATGCTTTTATGCTGATGCTCTTATGCTGATGCTTTAATGCTGATGCTTTAATGCTCTCGCGCTTATGCTGATGCTCTTATGCTGATGCTCTTATGCTGATGCTTTAATGCTGATGCTTTTATGCTGATGCTTTAATGCTCTCGCGCTTATGCAGATGCTCTTATGCTGATGCTTTAATGCTGATGCTTTTATGCTGATGCTTTAATGCTCTCGCGCTTATGCTGATGCTCTTATGCTGATGCTCTTATGCTGATGCTTTAATGCTGATGCTTTTATGCTGATGCTTTAATGCTCTCGCGCTTATGCAGATGCTCTTATGTTGTCGCTCTTATGCTGATGCTTTTATGCTGATGCTCTTATGCTGATGCTTTAATGCTCTCGCGCTTATGCTGATGCTCTTATGCTGATGCTTTAATGCTGATGCTTTTATGCTGATGCTTTTATGCTGATGCTTTAATGCTCTCGCGCTTATGCTGATGCTCTTATGTTGTCGCTCTTATGCTGATGCTTTTATGCTGATGCTCTTATGCTGATGCTTTAATGCTGATGCTTTTATGCTGATGCTTTAATGCTCTCGCGCTTATGCTGATGCTCTTATGCTGATGCTTTAATGCTGATGCTTTTATGCTGATGCTTTAATGCTCTCGCGCTTATGCTGATGCTCTTATGTTGTCGCTCTTATGCTGATGCTTTTATGCTGATGCTCTTATGCTGATGCTTTAATGCTCTCGCGCTTATGCTGATGCTCTTATGCTGATGCTTTAATGCTGATGCTTTTATGCTGATGCTTTAATGCTCTCGCGCTTATGCTGATGCTCTTATGTTGTCGCTCTTATGCTGATGCTTTTATGCTGATGCTCTTATGCTGATGCTTTAATGCTCTCGCGCTTATGCTGATGCTCTTATGCTGATGCTTTAATGCTGATGCTTTTATGCTGATGCTTTAATGCTCTCGCGCTTATGCTGATGCTCTTACGTTGTCGCTCTTATGCTGATGCTTTTATGCTGATGCTCTTATGCTGATGCTTTAATGCTCTCGCGCTTATGCTGATGCTCTTATGCTGATGCTTTAATGCTGATGCTTTTATGCTGATGCTTTAATGCTCTCGCGCTTATGCTGATGCTCTTATGCTGATGCTTTAATGCTGATGCTTTTATGCTGATGCTTTAATGCTCTCGCGCTTATGCTGATGCTCTTATGTTGTCGCTCTTATGCTGATGCTTTTATGCTGATGCTCTTATGCTGATGCTTTAATGCTCTCGCCCTTATGCTGATGCTCTTATGCTGATGCTTTAATGCTGATGCTTTTATGCTGATGCTTTAATGCTCTCGCGCTTATGCTGATGCTCTTATGCTGATGCTTTAATGCTGATGCTTTTATGCTGATGCTTTAATGCTGATGCTTTAATGCTCTCGCGCTTATGCTGATGCTCTTATGCTGATGCTTTAATGCTCTCGCGCTTATGCTGATGCTCTTATGCTGATGCTTTAATGCTCTCGCCCTTATGCTGATGCTCTTATGCTGATGCTTTAATGCTGATGCTTTTATGCTGATGCTTTAATGCTCTCGCGCTTATGCTGATGCTCTTATGCTGATGCTTTAATGCTGATGCTTTTATGCTGATGCTTTAATGCTCTCGCGCTTATGCTGATGCTCTTATGCTGATGCTTTTATGCTGATGCTCTTATGCTGATGCTTTAATGCTCTCGCGCTTATGCTGATGCTCTTATGCTGATGCTTTAATGCTCTCGCGCTTATGCTGATGCTCTTATGCTGATGCTTTAATGCTCTCGCGCTTATGCTGATGCTCTTATGCTGATGCTTTAATGCTGATGCTTTAATGCTGATGCTTTTATGCTGATGCTTTTATCCTGATGCTTTAATGCTCTCGCGCTTATGCTGATGCTCTTATGTTGTCGCTCTTATGCTGATGCTTTTATGCTGATGCTCTTATGCTGATGCTTTAATGCTCTCGCGCTTATGCTGATGCTCTTATGCTGATGCTTTAATGCTGATGCTTTTATGCTGATGCTTTAATGCTCTCGCGCTTATGCTGATGCTCTTATGCTGATGCTTTAATGCTGATGCTTTTATGCTGATGCTTTAATGCTCTCGCGCTTATGCTGATGCTCTTATGTTGTCGCTCTTAGGCTGATGCTTTTATGCTGATGCTTTAATGCTCTCGCGCTTATGCTGATGCTCTTATGCTGACGCTCTTATGCTGATGCTCTTATGCTGATGCTTTTATGCTGATGCTTTAATGCTCTCGCGCTTATGCCGATGCTCTTATGCTGATGCTCTTATGCTGATGCTTTTATGCTGATGCTCTTATGCTGATGCTTTAATGCTCTCGCGCTTATGCTGATGCTCTTATGCTGATGCTTTAATGCTGATGCTTTTATGCTGATGCTTTAATGCTCTCGCGCTTATGCTGATGCTCTTATGTTGTCGCTCTTATGCTGATGCTTTAATGCTGATGCTCTTATGCTGATGCTCTTATGCTGGCGCTCTTATGCTGATGCTTCTATGCTGATGCTTTTATGCTGATGCTCTTATGCTGATGCTTTTATGCTGATGCTCTTATGCTGATGCTTTAATGCTCTCGCGCTTATGCTGATGCTCTTATGCTGATGCTTTAATGCTGATGCTTTTATACTGATGCTCTTATTGTAACATCTCCCCCAGTGAATGTGTGAAAGGTTGCACTGATGATGGTTTAGTGCAGTTTATTTTGCATTTATACCGCCAACTGGGGAACTACAATTTGGTATAAAAATGATTAAGTATTGGAATAATGCGAAATTGCGTAAATATTTTGACATAAAATACAATATTAAAACATGATAATATAAATGGTAAATGAAATCAGGCGAGTAAACATGATCATTTATGAATGCAGCAGTAAGTTGTGTCAGAAAATAATAGTATAAAATAAAAGATTAAACATACCTCTATCACCTTTCCAGGAGAGAGTTAAAGATAGATAATATGTGCAGTAAAGTAGTATAAATGTGTTTATGTAGCCAAATGGTGTTCTCCGTCAGAGACTTGGATAACAAATAAAATGATTTCAGAGGATAAAATGCAGCAAATATTGTAAAATGTTGTTATAAGAGAATCATCCAGTTTTGCCATAGGGGACACAAAGGCAGCGGTGATGTCATGTGTTTTGTTTCTGGCTTATCATAGTGCGTTGCTAGCATAGGAAAGCATGATTAAATGAAGATGGCTTGTCCTGTGGTCACTGCGCAATGCTTTGAATAGACTGGCAGCAAGGTGCAAACAAACAAGTTAACGGAACTGCCTACTGAAATATTTTTATGATGCACGTATAATAGAAAGCACTACACTCCCACCTAAAATTTTTGGATGAAATTTTACTACTTAATTAGTTTTACTTTGATGATTTTACTAGTACTACAATTTTGCTCAATGGCCGAACAAGCTGGCGTGATTTGACTTTGGGGTAACCGCGCGCTCCTACTAGTAGTGTTGCGGACCGAACTATTCCATCATGTGATCTATGTATGTCAATGATACGTGCCATTGACCAGTCATTGCGAAAACTGGCCTCTCCCATAACATGAACGATGTCACCTACAGCCACTTCCGGGGTTTTACCCGTCCATTTTTGGCGTACCTGAAGTGTCTGGAGATATTCGTTGCGCCATTTACGCCAGAATTGATTTGATAATTCCTGAACAACTCGCCATCGCTTGCGCGAGTAGAGGTCTGAGTCAGAGAATTCAGCAGGAAGGGGCAGTGTGAGTTGAGACTTCATGGTGAGGAGCATGTTAGGAGTGAGCGGAAGCTTGTCTTCAGAAACAATTCCCAGCGGTCTGCTGTTGATGACAGCCATCACCTCATAGAACAGAGTTCTCAGTTGAGAGGTGCTTAGCTTGCCACCATGTTTATGTCCCATCCCTCTGAGAATTGTTCTAGCAGATCGAATGAGACGTTCCCACACACCACCCATATGGCTGGAGTGTGGTGGGTTGAAGGTGAACTTGATGTGAGGATGTGAAGAGCTCAATGAACCCTCCAGGTTTTTGGCAAGGTCATTGAATGCTCCAACAAAGTTTGTACCTTGGTCACAGCGGATAGTGGACACTGCTCCACGGATGGAGATAAGGTTACGGAGAGCATTGATGAAGGAATCAGAGGACATGTCTTCCAGAACCTCAATATGGACAGCTCTGGAAGAGAGACAGGTGATCATGAGTCCATAAGATTTTCTTTCCTTTCGGCCATCTTTGACGACAAAAGGACCAAAGCAGTCGATGCCACAGTGTGTAAATGGGGCAGCTTCTTCTAGCCTTTCTGAAGGAAGAGTTGCCATTTGAGGAGTTGTGGGTGTTCCACGTATCTTCTTGCATTCAACACAAATTTGTATGACTTTGTAGACTTCAGATTTTGCACTGACTATCCAGAGACCATGAGATCTGATACGAGCTAGAGTAGGCTCTCGGCCTTGGTGAGCAGAAAGTGAGTGGTGATGACGAATGAGTAATGTGGTAACATGCGCAGATTTGGGTAAGATGATGGGATGCTTCTCATCATACGTGAGCAAAGTGCATTCCTGAAGCCTCCCACCAATGCGTAACAGGCCCTGTGAGTCGATAAATGGGTCTAGCTTAGTGAGACTACTTGATTTCCTGAGGGGCCGAGAGGATTTGAGCAGGGCAATTTCTTCTGAGAAGTACTCCGTTTGAATGGATTTTATAATGAATTGTTCAGTGTGCTGTAAGTTGTGTGTAAGATGTTTACTCAGATGTTTTTGAATGGTGGCTACTGCTCTGATGGCTCTGTGCCAATCAGAGAATCTTTTTAGGCGTCGATCAAGAGAGAATTGAGGTGTTTGTGACATGAATGATGCTGATGACTGCTTTACTTCCACGTCATCATGATTGATGTACACATGAGGTTGTGGAGGTAGAATGATAGGTTCAGTCCAGAGGAATTGAGGGCCAGTGAGCCAGTGAGATGAGATAAGCTCCTTGATGTTGGCACCTCTGGAACTCAGGTCTGCTGGATTTTCCGCAGTCGGGACATGTATCCAGCTGTCAGGGTCTGAGAAATGACGTATGGTTTCCACCCTATTAGCAACATAAGTGTGAAAACGTTCAGAGGTGTTACTGATGTATCCAAGGACAACAGTGGAGTCTGAGTAGAAGTGAGTTGTGATGTTTGGGATGTCAAGTTCTTTGACATACTTGTTTGCAGCTCTGACAGCACTTGCTGCTGCTTGAAGCTCAAGCCTGGGGACAGTAACTTGTTTCATTGGAGCAACCTTGGCTTTACTTGAGAGAAGTGCGACATGCACTTTTCTGTTGGAACTGACCAGTCGAAGGTAGGTGCAGTGACCATGACCAGCAGTGCTGGCATCGGCAAAGGTGTGTAACTGGGCAGATTGTATGGAGTCAAAGTCATGAGGAGTGAGGCAACGAGGTATGGTAATTTGACTGACAGATGTCAAGTCAGATTTCCAGGCAGCCCATCTGGTGAGTAGTGAACTTGTGAGTGGTGCATCCCAATCAGAATTATCACGGCAGGTCTCTTGTAGGATAATCCTTCCTTGGAGTGCAAAAGGAGCTATGAGACCGAGGGGGTCAAACACGGAAGCAACTGTGGATAAGACACCTCGTCTGGTGTCCGCTCTGACAAGAGGATGATAATGGAAGGTGAATTGGTCTTGCTCTATGTTCCAAAGGACGCCGAGTGACCGCTCATGAGGTAATGGATCAGTGGTGAGATCTAAGGTGGCAAGCGTGTTTGCACACTCGCTCCTTGGTAATTGTGACATGACAGACCTACTGTTAGAGGCTATTTTGTGGAGTCTCAACTGTCCAATTTCACAGAGAGACTGAGTTTGTTTGATGAGGGTGAGGGCTTCTGCTTCACTGGGAACACTTGTGAGACCATCATCAACATAGAAATTGCGATGAATGAAGTGATGTGATGGTGAATGAGTGGGTGATAGTGACTTGTAGTGATCAGCTAGAAGCCTCAGACCATAGGTGGCACATGCAGGTGAAGATCGAGCCCCAAACAAGTGAACAGTCATCTTATAAGTTGTTGGTCTCTCACCTTCGTCATACCATATGAATTTTAGGTAGTCTTGGTGCTCTGGTAGCACTTTGAACTGATGAAACATTCGTTCTATGTCACCCATAAATGCTATGTGGTATTTCCGAAATCGCAGTAGAATACCTTGGAGATCATTCATGTGATCTGGGCCTTGGAGTAGGAAGTCATTCAGGCTAACTCCTCCCACCTTGGCAGCACAGTCAAAGACAACACGAATGCGATCTGGTTTCCGAGGATGGAATACACCAAAATGAGGAAGGTACCAGGAGTCAGTTGGATCTTGAGGTGCTATAACAGCTTCACCCTTAGAAATAATGTCGGACATGAACTGGTGATATTGAGATTTGTAGACAGGATCAGTTTTGAATTTCTTCTCAAGGAGTTTAAATCGATGAAGTGCAGCGGACTTTGTGTCAATACGTGGAGGTTTGGTTTTGAGTGGTAGAGGCATCCATACCCGGTTGTGTTTCATTGTGGTTTTGTTTTTCATTGTTGCCAGAAATTGCCGGTCTTCAATAGAAAGACTTGGTGTTTCATCATGTGAGTCTGAATATTCGGCATTGAATATGTCTATCAACTTTGTAAGCTCTTTGTTTGGATTTGCGGAACACTTGAATGTAACCAACTCTCTGCCATGTGGTACAGGTTGATTGATGATTGTTGCATATGTGACATGCTTTGGGTGAAGTTTACCCATGACTTTCCAACCTAATGTCGTTTTGATTGCAAATGGTTCGTTTTTGTAACTTGTGATGAGAATTTGTTGAGGCCGGTATGCCTCCATGAAGGTGTTGCTTATGAGTAATCCTACTGGTATATCATTGCTGTCATGCGGTAGTTCCTCTGCTACTCGTAACAAGTGGGGCCATCTTTGTAGCTTGTTCCTTGTTGGGATCTGACGGACGTCAATAGGCAGTGAAGGGTGTGAGTAGCAAGATGGAAGTGAATGAAGTTCTGTGCCTCTGTAGGCTCGTACCTTCAAACCGGTAACAATATGACAATCAATTGGTTGGTTGTTTGAGGTCAGGGTGGTGAGGTCAATATGTGTTTCTGTAGTTTCAGGGTTCAGTTTGGTTATTGTATCATAGGTTACATATGTTGTGTCAGACATTGAATCTATCATGGCATACACTAAACATTCTTTTGAAGGGTTTTGCTCAGTGCTAACCCAGACTGGTATTACCCATGATAAATTATCAGGAGCAAAGTTGAGTGAGTTTGTGTTTCCCGTAAAGGTTTGTTTGTTTTCATTTAGTCATTGTTCAGAAGTGTTTTGCTGAGAGCTTTGTGTTTCAGGGTTTTCTTGGGGTGCTGAATTTGGCTGGGGCTGCTTGCTTGAATCATTGAATGGTGTTAGGTTTCTGGGCGTTTTATGCATTTTGTGGAGAGCAGTGGGATGCTTTTCCTTACATGTTATGCAGATAGCAGGAGACCCACATTCCTTGGATTTGTGGTGGCCATCTAAACAAGCATAGCAGAGGCGTTTGCCTTTAATGAACTCATGAGCTTCGGCAAAGGGTAGAAAGTTTAATTTGCCACAGACAGCAGTTTTGTGATTGTCCATTTTACAGAATAAACATGCATGTTTGTGTGATTCAGATTGTTGTGAAGCGAGTTCAGTCAGCTGTGTGGCAAAGGTGTTCTTTGTACTTGCATGCTTTCTTGTGTTGGTGTCCTGGTATTTTGTTTTAGGTTGCGTGTCTGACTCATGGAGTGCCTTTGATAATGAGTTTCGGGCTATGTCGCAGTGGTGTGACAGGAATTTTACAAAGGTTTTTAGGGGAGGAAACTTTCCAGTGTCCCTTTCTAACTTTGTGGACTCATCAGCCCATTTTTCTCCGATTTTGTATGGGATTTTTACTATAAGCTTCCTATTGGCAGCTTTAGTGTTGAGATTGATGTCAGCGTCAAGACCATCAACTGATTCGAGCAGATCAATGAAGTCCTCTAGGGCTTCAGCATCTCCTAGTTTTATCTTGGGCCAGTTTTTGAGTTTTTCTAGGTAGGCTTCAGTTACCTTTTCCCCTTTCCCATACCTATCATCAAGTTTCGCCCAGGCTGCCACATATGAAGTTTCTGTCTTCTGTCTGTACAGGCCCTGAATAGACTTGTAGGCTCTACCATCAACGAACTGTCTCAGCTTTAACCATTTTTGACCTGGTGAGCTCTTTGATAAGTTGAAAGCCTCATTGAAGGCCAACTTCCAATCCTGGTACTCTAATGGATCACCGGAAAATAGGGGTGGTTCAGATGGACGTTGTCTAACAAGATTGATTGCTTCAGCATAATCGTCAGGTGTGAATGCAGGTTGCTGGTGACAACTGGAGATAGTGATAGGGCTTGGGTTAGCAGCATGAGGGGCTTGGCTTGATGGTGTGGTAAACTGTACAGCAGGTTGACTTAACTCATATGGATTATGAGAAGCAACAGAGACTGGTGTGTATGTGGGTTGGGTTTGTGCTGCAGATGCAATAGCGTGCTCATTTATGGATGAGACAGTAGTGGTTGGGAGAATGCGAGGTTGCATGTTGTTTTGATTTGAAGGCTGGGGTGTGTGAATGACTGGTTGAGGTGAAACAGGTGGTATGATGGGCTGAGATTGGTTTAGAAGAGATATGGCGCTGCCTTTCTCTTCATCTTCCTCGATAGCTAGGGCTATCACCTGTTCTTCAGCTTGCGCGGCATCTATTTCAGCCTGGATCTGTTGTTGCTCTATGGCGCTTGTAAGTTGGCTAGCTTGCTGCTGCAACTCATGAGTGATTTTGGCTGATTCTAATTTCTTTTTTAGGCCTGCGGCTTTGGCTAGCGATTGCACTTGCATCATTCTAAGCTGTGAGCTAGCATTAGATGAATGTCTGGACGAAATTGTTTTTGAACAGACAGAGCGGTAAACAGATTTTGGGGATGCAGGGTGCTGCTTTTCTTCTGCATGCGAGGGATCGGGGGTTTTCATTCTAGTTGATAGTTTGCTCATACGCTCAAATGCTTCGCTGATAAGCGTTTCGCCGTCAGCTTGAATGCGATCCATCGCATTGCGCATCTGCAGGTCCGGTTCTAATTCACCTCGCATTTCGCGCCATGCATTGTGGGTCTCTACCAAGTTATTTTTAGCCCGTACTAATTGGCTTTTGTATCCGTCTAAGGTGTCATAAGAAATGTCGTTTTTAGATGAAAATTCGGAAAGTATTGATTCATGCAGTACTTTACAGTTTTCTATTTCATTTTTCAACTCTTCAGATTTTTGTTTTATCTCAGTTCTGGAAAATGCTTGAGATTTTTTATCAGGAGCGCCTGTACTTGATTGGGACATAACCGCTTCGTTAGTTACAATGAATTTTAACTCAAATATCAAGCAGAAACAACTCCAATTTCCTTAGCCGTAAATTATTTGTTCACAACTTGCTTACAATCTAACGCAGCCTGCACACAAAACACAGGACAAACAGTGACAGGTGATGATGGGTGATTGAAGGAGAGACCTATTTGTTGATGCGACTAGTTACAAAGGATTGATCTTGTCTAACATGAAAATACTCTGATTAAGCCTTAATTATTGCCCAAAGTCAACACACTGCCTTTGTGATGTCACTATTGCAATTACTGATGTTACAGTACTGTAAAATTAATGTAAACAAAAAAAAACAGGGCTGAAAATGCAGTTCAGTGGAGAAAAGTTTCTCTTTTCATTAAAGTTACAAATTTCCTATTTCAAAGTGATAGCAGGTAAACTACTCAAGTGATGGAAAGGCCAGCACAAGCTACTATGGTAGTAAACAACTTATCGGTGGGTTGATTGTCTGTCGGCTGCCGTGTCTAGCTGTCGATCTGACGTACTGGTGGTGATAGTTGAGTAACTGGGTGTAGCGTGCTCGATAATCTCTGGATACTTGATCCTGACCGTTTCCTGATTGGGTGATTTAAGTGCTCTAATTTGTTGGCAGTGAATTACTGTGGTGTTGTGTAGTTGCGGTTTAGTTAGGTTATGGTAACAATGTTATTATCGTCTTCTTTTGTTCAGAGGAAGTGCCTTCATTGGTGATGACATCTGATGTTGTAGGTAGGTTTACTGTGAGTTTTATTTTTCCACATGTAGGTTAGAGTTTCACTGTAACATCTCCCCCAGTGAATGTGTGAAAGGTTGCACTGATGATGGTTTAGTGCAGTTTATTTTGCATTTATACCGCCAACTGGGGAACTACAATTTGGTATAAAAATGATTAAGTATTGGAATAATGCGAAATTGCGTAAATATTTTGACATAAAATACAATATTAAAACATGATAATATAAATGGTAAATGAAATCAGGCGAGTAAACATGATCATTTATGAATGCAGCAGTAAGTTGTGTCAGAAAATAATAGTATAAAATAAAAGATTAAACATACCTCTATCACCTTTCCAGGAGAGAGTTAAAGATAGATAATATGTGCAGTAAAGTAGTATAAATGTGTTTATGTAGCCAAATGGTGTTCTCCGTCAGAGACTTGGATAACAAATAAAATGATTTCAGAGGATAAAATGCAGCAAATATTGTAAAATGTTGTTATAAGAGAATCATCCAGTTTTGCAATAGGGGACACAAAGGCAGCGGTGATGTCATGTGTTTTGTTTCTGGCTTATCATAGTGCGTTGCTAGCATAGGAAAGCATGATTAAATGAAGATGGCTTGTCCTGTGGTCACTGCGCAATGCTTTGAATAGACTGGCAGCAAGGTGCAAACAAACAAGTTAACGGAACTGCCTACTGAAATATTTTTATGATGCACGTATAATAGAAAGCACTACACTCCCACCTAAAATTTTTGGATGAAATTTTACTACTTAATTAGTTTTACTTTGATGATTTTACTAGTACTACAATTTTGCTCAATGGCCGAACAAGCTGGCGTGATTTGACTTTGGGGTAACCGCGCGCTCCTACTAGTAGTGTTGCGGACCGAACTATTCCATCATGTGATCTATGTATGTCAATGATACGTGCCATTGACCAGTCATTGCGAAAACTGGCCTCTCCCATAACATGAACGATGTCACCTACAGCCACTTCCGGGGTTTTACCCGTCCATTTTTGGCGTACCTGAAGTGTCTGGAGATATTCGTTGCGCCATTTACGCCAGAATTGATTTGATAATTCCTGAACAACTCGCCATCGCTTGCGCGAGTAGAGGTCTGAGTCAGAGAATTCAGCAGGAAGGGGCAGTGTGAGTTGAGACTTCATGGTGAGGAGCATGTTAGGAGTGAGCGGAAGCTTGTCTTCAGAAACAATTCCCAGCGGTCTGCTGTTGATGACAGCCATCACCTCATAGAACAGAGTTCTCAGTTGAGAGGTGCTTAGCTTGCCACCATGTTTATGTCCCATCCCTCTGAGAATTGTTCTAGCAGATCGAATGAGACGTTCCCACACACCACCCATATGGCTGGAGTGTGGTGGGTTGAAGGTGAACTTGATGTGAGGATGTGAAGAGCTCAATGAACCCTCCAGGTTTTTGGCAAGGTCATTGAATGCTCCAACAAAGTTTGTACCTTGGTCACAGCGGATAGTGGACACTGCTCCACGGATGGAGATAAGGTTACGGAGAGCATTGATGAAGGAATCAGAGGACATGTCTTCCAGAACCTCAATATGGACAGCTCTGGAAGAGAGACAGGTGATCATGAGTCCATAAGATTTTCTTTCCTTTCGGCCATCTTTGACGACAAAAGGACCAAAGCAGTCGATGCCACAGTGTGTAAATGGGGCAGCTTCTTCTAGCCTTTCTGAAGGAAGAGTTGCCATTTGAGGAGTTGTGGGTGTTCCACGTATCTTCTTGCATTCAACACAAATTTGTATGACTTTGTAGACTTCAGATTTTGCACTGACTATCCAGAGACCATGAGATCTGATACGAGCTAGAGTAGGCTCTCGGCCTTGGTGAGCAGAAAGTGAGTGGTGATGACGAATGAGTAATGTGGTAACATGCGCAGATTTGGGTAAGATGATGGGATGCTTCTCATCATACGTGAGCAAAGTGCATTCCTGAAGCCTCCCACCAATGCGTAACAGGCCCTGTGAGTCGATAAATGGGTCTAGCTTAGTGAGACTACTTGATTTCCTGAGGGGCCGAGAGGATTTGAGCAGGGCAATTTCTTCTGAGAAGTACTCCGTTTGAATGGATTTTATAATGAATTGTTCAGTGTGCTGTAAGTTGTGTGTAAGATGTTTACTCAGATGTTTTTGAATGGTGGCTACTGCTCTGATGGCTCTGTGCCAATCAGAGAATCTTTTTAGGCGTCGATCAAGAGAGAATTGAGGTGTTTGTGACATGAATGATGCTGATGACTGCTTTACTTCCACGTCATCATGATTGATGTACACATGAGGTTGTGGAGGTAGAATGATAGGTTCAGTCCAGAGGAATTGAGGGCCAGTGAGCCAGTGAGATGAGATAAGCTCCTTGATGTTGGCACCTCTGGAACTCAGGTCTGCTGGATTTTCCGCAGTCGGGACATGTATCCAGCTGTCAGGGTCTGAGAAATGACGTATGGTTTCCACCCTATTAGCAACATAAGTGTGAAAACGTTCAGAGGTGTTACTGATGTATCCAAGGACAACAGTGGAGTCTGAGTAGAAGTGAGTTGTGATGTTTGGGATGTCAAGTTCTTTGACATACTTGTTTGCAGCTCTGACAGCACTTGCTGCTGCTTGAAGCTCAAGCCTGGGGACAGTAACTTGTTTCATTGGAGCAACCTTGGCTTTACTTGAGAGAAGTGCGACATGCACTTTTCTGTTGGAACTGACCAGTCGAAGGTAGGTGCAGTGACCATGACCAGCAGTGCTGGCATCGGCAAAGGTGTGTAACTGGGCAGATTGTATGGAGTCAAAGTCATGAGGAGTGAGGCAACGAGGTATGGTAATTTGACTGACAGATGTCAAGTCAGATTTCCAGGCAGCCCATCTGGTGAGTAGTGAACTTGTGAGTGGTGCATCCCAATCAGAATTATCACGGCAGGTCTCTTGTAGGATAATCCTTCCTTGGAGTGCAAAAGGAGCTATGAGACCGAGGGGGTCAAACACGGAAGCAACTGTGGATAAGACACCTCGTCTGGTGTCCGCTCTGACAAGAGGATGATAATGGAAGGTGAATTGGTCTTGCTCTATGTTCCAAAGGACGCCGAGTGACCGCTCATGAGGTAATGGATCAGTGGTGAGATCTAAGGTGGCAAGCGTGTTTGCACACTCGCTCCTTGGTAATTGTGACATGACAGACCTACTGTTAGAGGCTATTTTGTGGAGTCTCAACTGTCCAATTTCACAGAGAGACTGAGTTTGTTTGATGAGGGTGAGGGCTTCTGCTTCACTGGGAACACTTGTGAGACCATCATCAACATAGAAATTGCGATGAATGAAGTGATGTGATGGTGAATGAGTGGGTGATAGTGACTTGTAGTGATCAGCTAGAAGCCTCAGACCATAGGTGGCACATGCAGGTGAAGATCGAGCCCCAAACAAGTGAACAGTCATCTTATAAGTTGTTGGTCTCTCACCTTCGTCATACCATATGAATTTTAGGTAGTCTTGGTGCTCTGGTAGCACTTTGAACTGATGAAACATTCGTTCTATGTCACCCATAAATGCTATGTGGTATTTCCGAAATCGCAGTAGAATACCTTGGAGATCATTCATGTGATCTGGGCCTTGGAGTAGGAAGTCATTCAGGCTAACTCCTCCCACCTTGGCAGCACAGTCAAAGACAACACGAATGCGATCTGGTTTCCGAGGATGGAATACACCAAAATGAGGAAGGTACCAGGAGTCAGTTGGATCTTGAGGTGCTATAACAGCTTCACCCTTAGAAATAATGTCGGACATGAACTGGTGATATTGAGATTTGTAGACAGGATCAGTTTTGAATTTCTTCTCAAGGAGTTTAAATCGATGAAGTGCAGCGGACTTTGTGTCAATACGTGGAGGTTTGGTTTTGAGTGGTAGAGGCATCCATACCCGGTTGTGTTTCATTGTGGTTTTGTTTTTCATTGTTGCCAGAAATTGCCGGTCTTCAATAGAAAGACTTGGTGTTTCATCATGTGAGTCTGAATATTCGGCATTGAATATGTCTATCAACTTTGTAAGCTCTTTGTTTGGATTTGCGGAACACTTGAATGTAACCAACTCTCTGCCATGTGGTACAGGTTGATTGATGATTGTTGCATATGTGACATGCTTTGGGTGAAGTTTACCCATGACTTTCCAACCTAATGTCGTTTTGATTGCAAATGGTTCGTTTTTGTAACTTGTGATGAGAATTTGTTGAGGCCGGTATGCCTCCATGAAGGTGTTGCTTATGAGTAATCCTACTGGTATATCATTGCTGTCATGCGGTAGTTCCTCTGCTACTCGTAACAAGTGGGGCCATCTTTGTAGCTTGTTCCTTGTTGGGATCTGACGGACGTCAATAGGCAGTGAAGGGTGTGAGTAGCAAGATGGAAGTGAATGAAGTTCTGTGCCTCTGTAGGCTCGTACCTTCAAACCGGTAACAATATGACAATCAATTGGTTGGTTGTTTGAGGTCAGGGTGGTGAGGTCAATATGTGTTTCTGTAGTTTCAGGGTTCAGTTTGGTTATTGTATCATAGGTTACATATGTTGTGTCAGACATTGAATCTATCATGGCATACACTAAACATTCTTTTGAAGGGTTTTGCTCAGTGCTAACCCAGACTGGTATTACCCATGATAAATTATCAGGAGCAAAGTTGAGTGAGTTTGTGTTTCCCGTAAAGGTTTGTTTGTTTTCATTTAGTCATTGTTCAGAAGTGTTTTGCTGAGAGCTTTGTGTTTCAGGGTTTTCTTGGGGTGCTGAATTTGGCTGGGGCTGCTTGCTTGAATCATTGAATGGTGTTAGGTTTCTGGGCGTTTTATGCATTTTGTGGAGAGCAGTGGGATGCTTTTCCTTACATGTTATGCAGATAGCAGGAGACCCACATTCCTTGGATTTGTGGTGGCCATCTAAACAAGCATAGCAGAGGCGTTTGCCTTTAATGAACTCATGAGCTTCGGCAAAGGGTAGAAAGTTTAATTTGCCACAGACAGCAGTTTTGTGATTGTCCATTTTACAGAATAAACATGCATGTTTGTGTGATTCAGATTGTTGTGAAGCGAGTTCAGTCAGCTGTGTGGCAAAGGTGTTCTTTGTACTTGCATGCTTTCTTGTGTTGGTGTCCTGGTATTTTGTTTTAGGTTGCGTGTCTGACTCATGGAGTGCCTTTGATAATGAGTTTCGGGCTATGTCGCAGTGGTGTGACAGGAATTTTACAAAGGTTTTTAGGGGAGGAAACTTTCCAGTGTCCCTTTCTAACTTTGTGGACTCATCAGCCCATTTTTCTCCGATTTTGTATGGGATTTTTACTATAAGCTTCCTATTGGCAGCTTTAGTGTTGAGATTGATGTCAGCGTCAAGACCATCAACTGATTCGAGCAGATCAATGAAGTCCTCTAGGGCTTCAGCATCTCCTAGTTTTATCTTGGGCCAGTTTTTGAGTTTTTCTAGGTAGGCTTCAGTTACCTTTTCCCCTTTCCCATACCTATCATCAAGTTTCGCCCAGGCTGCCACATATGAAGTTTCTGTCTTCTGTCTGTACAGGCCCTGAATAGACTTGTAGGCTCTACCATCAACGAACTGTCTCAGCTTTAACCATTTTTGACCTGGTGAGCTCTTTGATAAGTTGAAAGCCTCATTGAAGGCCAACTTCCAATCCTGGTACTCTAATGGATCACCGGAAAATAGGGGTGGTTCAGATGGACGTTGTCTAACAAGATTGATTGCTTCAGCATAATCGTCAGGTGTGAATGCAGGTTGCTGGTGACAACTGGAGATAGTGATAGGGCTTGGGTTAGCAGCATGAGGGGCTTGGCTTGATGGTGTGGTAAACTGTACAGCAGGTTGACTTAACTCATATGGATTATGAGAAGCAACAGAGACTGGTGTGTATGTGGGTTGGGTTTGTGCTGCAGATGCAATAGCGTGCTCATTTATGGATGAGACAGTAGTGGTTGGGAGAATGCGAGGTTGCATGTTGTTTTGATTTGAAGGCTGGGGTGTGTGAATGACTGGTTGAGGTGAAACAGGTGGTATGATGGGCTGAGATTGGTTTAGAAGAGATATGGCGCTGCCTTTCTCTTCATCTTCCTCGATAGCTAGGGCTATCACCTGTTCTTCAGCTTGCGCGGCATCTATTTCAGCCTGGATCTGTTGTTGCTCTATGGCGCTTGTAAGTTGGCTAGCTTGCTGCTGCAACTCATGAGTGATTTTGGCTGATTCTAATTTCTTTTTTAGGCCTGCGGCTTTGGCTAGCGATTGCACTTGCATCATTCTAAGCTGTGAGCTAGCATTAGATGAATGTCTGGACGAAATTGTTTTTGAACAGACAGAGCGGTAAACAGATTTTGGGGATGCAGGGTGCTGCTTTTCTTCTGCATGCGAGGGATCGGGGGTTTTCATTCTAGTTGATAGTTTGCTCATACGCTCAAATGCTTCGCTGATAAGCGTTTCGCCGTCAGCTTGAATGCGATCCATCGCATTGCGCATCTGCAGGTCCGGTTCTAATTCACCTCGCATTTCGCGCCATGCATTGTGGGTCTCTACCAAGTTATTTTTAGCCCGTACTAATTGGCTTTTGTATCCGTCTAAGGTGTCATAAGAAATGTCATTTTTAGATGAAAATTCGGAAAGTATTGATTCATGCAGTACTTTACAGTTTTCTATTTCATTTTTCAACTCTTCAGATTTTTGTTTTATCTCAGTTCTGGAAAATGCTTGAGATTTTTTATCAGGAGCGCCTGTACTTGATTGGGACATAACCGCTTCGTTAGTTACAATGAATTTTAACTCAAATATCAAGCAGAAACAACTCCAATTTCCTTAGCCGTAAATTATTTGTTCACAACTTGCTTACAATCTAACGCAGCCTGCACACAAAACACAGGACAAACAGTGACAGGTGATGATGGGTGATTGAAGGAGAGACCTATTTGTTGATGCGACTAGTTACAAAGGATTGATCTTGTCTAACATGAAAATACTCTGATTAAGCCTTAATTATTGCCCAAAGTCAACACACTGCCTTTGTGATGTCACTATTGCAATTACTGATGTTACAGTACTGTAAAATTAATGTAAACAAAAAAAAACAGGGCTGAAAATGCAGTTCAGTGGAGAAAAGTTTCTCTTTTCATTAAAGTTACAAATTTCCTATTTCAAAGTGATAGCAGGTAAACTACTCAAGTGATGGAAAGGCCAGCACAAGCTACTATGGTAGTAAACAACTTATCGGTGGGTTGATTGTCTGTCGGCTGCCGTGTCTAGCTGTCGATCTGACGTACTGGTGGTGATAGTTGAGTAACTGGGTGTAGCGTGCTCGATAATCTCTGGATACTTGATCCTGACCGTTTCCTGATTGGGTGATTTAAGTGCTCTAATTTGTTGGCAGTGAATTACTGTGGTGTTGTGTAGTTGCGGTTTAGTTAGGTTATGGTAACAATGTTATTATCGTCTTCTTTTGTTCAGAGGAAGTGCCTTCATTGGTGATGACATCTGATGTTGTAGGTAGGTTTACTGTGAGTTTTATTTTTCCACATGTAGGTTAGAGTTTCACTGTAACATCTCCCCCAGTGAATGTGTGAAAGGTTGCACTGATGATGGTTTAGTGCAGTTTATTTTGCATTTATACCGCCAACTGGGGAACTACAATTTGGTATAAAAATGATTAAGTATTGGAATAATGCGAAATTGCGTAAATATTTTGACATAAAATACAATATTAAAACATGATAATATAAATGGTAAATGAAATCAGGCGAGTAAACATGATCATTTATGAATGCAGCAGTAAGTTGTGTCAGAAAATAATAGTATAAAATAAAAGATTAAACATACCTCTATCACCTTTCCAGGAGAGAGTTAAAGATAGATAATATGTGCAGTAAAGTAGTATAAATGTGTTTATGTAGCCAAATGGTGTTCTCCGTCAGAGACTTGGATAACAAATAAAATGATTTCAGAGGATAAAATGCAGCAAATATTGTAAAATGTTGTTATAAGAGAATCATCCAGTTTTGCAATAGGGGACACAAAGGCAGCGGTGATGTCATGTGTTTTGTTTCTGGCTTATCATAGTGCGTTGCTAGCATAGGAAAGCATGATTAAATGAAGATGGCTTGTCCTGTGGTCACTGCGCAATGCTTTGAATAGACTGGCAGCAAGGTGCAAACAAACAAGTTAACGGAACTGCCTACTGAAATATTTTTATGATGCACGTATAATAGAAAGCACTACACTTATGTTGTCGCTCTTATGTCGTTGCTCTTATGCTGTCGCTCTTATGCTGATGCCCTTATGCTGATGCTCTTATGCTGATGCTTTTATGCTGATGCTTTTATGTTGTCGCTCTTATGCTGAGGCTTTTATGCTGTCGCGCTTATGCTGATGCTTTTATGCTGTGGCGCTTATGCTGATGCTCTTATGTTGTCGCTCTTATGGTGATGCTCTTATGCTGATGCTCTTATGCTGATGCTTTTATGTTGTCGCTCTTATGCTGATGCTTTTATGCTGTCGCGCTTATGCTGATGCTCTTATGTTGACGCTATTATGCTGATGCTTTTATGCTGATGCTCTTATGCTGATGCTTTAATGCTCTCGCGCTTATGCTGATGCTTTAATGCTCTCGCGCTTATGCTGATGCTCTTATGTTGACGCTATTATGCTGATGCTTTTATGCTGATGCTCTTATGCTGATGCTTTAATGCTCTCGCGCTTATGCTGATGCTCTTATGCTGATGCTTTAATGCTGATGCTTTTATGCTGATGCTTTAATGCTCTCGCGCTTATGCTGATGCTCTTATGTTGTCGCTCTTATGCTGATGCTTTTAGGCTGATGCTCTTATGCTGATGCTTTAATGCTCTCGCGCTTATGCTGATGCTCTGATGCTTTAATGCTGATGCTTTTATGCTGATGCTTTAATGCTCTCGCGCTTATGCTGATGCTCTTATGCTGATGCTCTTATGCTGATGCTTTAATGCTCTCGCGCTTATGCTGATGCTCTTATGCTGATGCTTTAATGCTGATGCTTTTATGCTGATGCTTTAATGCTCTCGCTCTTATGCTGATGCTCTTATGTTGTCGCTCTTATGCTGATGCTTTTATGCTGTTGCTCTTATGCTGATGCTTTAATGCTCTCGCGCTTATGCTGATGCTCTTATGCTGATGCTTTAATGCTGATGCTTTTATGCTGATGCTTTAATGCTCTCGCGCTTATGCTGATTCTCTTATGTTGTCGCTCTTATGCTGGTGCTTTTATGCTGATGCTCTTATGCTGATGCTTTAATGCTCTCGCGCTTATGCTGATGCTCTTATGCTGATGCTTTAATGCTGATGCTTTTATGCTGATGCTTTAATGCTCTCGCGCTTATGCTGATGCTCTTATGTTGTCGCTCTTATGCTGATGCTTTTATGCTGATGCTCTTATGCTGATGCTTCAATGCTCTCGCGCTTATGCTGATGCTCTTATGCTGATGCTCTTATGCTGATGCTTTAATGCTGATGCTCTTATGCTGATGCTTTAATGCTCTCGCGCTTATGCTGATGCTCTTATGCTGATGCTTTAATGCTGATGCTTTTATGCTGATGCTTTAATGCTCTCGCGCTTATGCTGATGCTCTTATGCTGATGCTTTAATGCTGATGCTTTTATGCTGATGCTTTAATGCTCTCGCGCTTATGCTGATGCTCTTATGTTGTCGCTCTTATGCTGATGCTTTTCTGCTGTTGCGCTTATGCTGACGCTATTATGTTGTCGCTCTTATGCTGATGCTTTTATGCTGATGCTCTTATGCCGATGCTCTTATGCTGATGCTCTTATGCTGATGCTCTTATGCTGATGCTTTTATGTTGTCGCTCTTATGCTGATGCTTTTATGCTGTCGCGCTTATGCTGATGCTCTTATGCCGATGCTCTTATGCTGACGCTATTATGTTGTCGCTCTTATGCTGATGCTTTTATGCTGTCGCTCTTATGCTGATGCTTTTATGCTGTCGCGCTTATGCTGACGCTATTATGTTGTCGCTCTTATGCTGAAGCTCTTATGTTGTCGCTCTTATGTCGTTGCTCTTATGCTGATGCTCTTATGCTGATGCTTTTATGCTGATGCTCTTATGCTGATGCTCTTATGCCGATGCTCTTATGCTGACGCTATTATGTTGTCGCTCTTATGCTGATGCTTTTATGCTGATGCTTTTATGCTGATGCTCTTATGCTGATGCTCTTATGCTGATGCTTTTATGCTGTCGCGCTTATGCTGATGCTTTTAAGCTGTCGCGCTTATGCTGATGCTTGTATGCTGTCGCGCTTATGCTGATGCTTTTATGCTGTTGCTCTTATGCTGATGCTCTTATGCTGATGCCCTTATGCTGATGCTGTTATGCTGATGCTTTTATGCTGATGCTCTTATGCTGAAGCTCTTATGCTGATACTCTTATGCCGATGCACTTATGCATATGCTTTTATGTTGTCGCTCTTATGCTGATGCTCTTATGCTGATGCCCTTATGCTGATGCTGTTATGCTGATGCTTTTATGCTGATGCTCTTATGCTGAAGCTCTTATGCTGATGCTCTTATGCTGATGCTTTTATGCTGTCGCGCTTATGCTGATGCTTTTATGCTGTCGCGCTTATGCTGATGCTTGTATGCTGTCGCGCTTATGCTGATGCTTTTATGCTGATGCTCTTATGCTGATGCTTTAATGCTCTCGCGCTTATGCTGATGCTCTTATGCTGATGCTTTAATGCTGATGCTTTTATGCTGATGCTTTAATGCTCTCGCGCTTATGCTGATGCTCTTATGTTGTCGCTCTTATGCTGATGCTTTTATGCCGATGATCTTATGCTGATGCTTTAATGCTCTCGCGCTTATGCTGATGCTCTTATGTTGTCGCTCTTATGCTGATGCTTTTATGCTGATGCTCTTATGCTGATGCTTTAATGCTCTCGCGCTTATGCTGATGCTCTTATGCTGATGCTTTAATGCTGATGCTTTTATGCTGATGCTTTAATGCTCTCGCGCTTATGCTGATTCTCTTATGTTGTCGCTCTTATGCTGATGCTTTTGTGCTGATGCTCTTATGCTGATGCTTTAATGCTCTCGCGCTTATGCTGATGCTCTTATGCTGATGCTTTAATGCTGATGCTTTTATGCTGATGCTTTAATGCTCTCGCGCTTATGCTGATGCTCTTATGTTGTCGCTCTTATGCTGATGCTTTTATGCTGATGCTCTTATGCTGATGCTTTAATGCTCTCGCGCTTCTGCTGATGCTTTTATGCTGATGCTTTAATGCCGATGCTCTTATGCTGACGTTATTATGTTGCTGCTCTTATGCCGATGCTCTTTTGCTGATGCTCTTATGCTGACGCTATTATGTTGTCGCTCTTATGCTGATGCTCTTATGCTGATGCTTTTATGCTGATGCTTTTATGCTGATGCTTTTATGCTGATGCTCTTATGCTGATGCTCTTATGTTGACGCTATTATGCTGATGCTTTTATGCTGATGCTCTTATGCTGATGCTTTAATGCTCTCGCGCTTATGCTGATGCTCTTATGCTGATGCTTTAATGCTGATGCTTTTATGCTGATGCTTTAATGCTCTCGCGCTTATGCTGATGCTCTTATGTTGTCGCTCTTATGCTGATGCTCTTATGCTGATGCTTTAATGCTGATGCTTTTATGCTGATGCTTTAATGCTCTCGCGCTTATGCTGATGCTCTTATGTTGTCGCTCTTATGCTGATGCTTTTATGCTGATGCTCTTATGCTGATGCTTTAATGCTCTCGCGCTTATGCTGATGCTCTTATGCTGATGCTTTAATGCTGATGCTTTTATGCTGATGCTTTAATGCTCTCGCGCTTATGCTGATGCTCTTATGTTGTCGCTCTTATGCTGATGCTTTTATGCTGATGCTCTTATGCTGATGCTTCAATGCTCTCGCGCTTATGCTGATGCTTTAATGCTCTCGCGCTTATGCTGATGCTCTTATGTTGTCGCTCTTATGCTGATGCTTTTATGCTGATGCTCTTATGCTGATGCTTTAATGCTCTCGCGCTTATGCTGATGCTCTTATGCTGATGCTTTAATGCTGATGCTTTTATGCTGATGCTCTTATGCTGATGCTTTAATGCTCTCGCGCTTATGCTGATGCTCTTATGCTGATGCTTTAATGCTGATGCTTTTATGCTGATGCTTTAATGCTCTCGCGCTTATGCTGATGCTCTTATGCTGATGCTTTAATGCTGATGCTTTTATGCTGATGCTTTAATGCTCTCGCGCTTATGCTGATGCTCTTATGTTGTCGCTCTTATGCTGATGCTTTTATGCTGATGCTCTTATGCTGATGCTTTAATGCTCTCGCGCTTATGCTGATGCTCTTATGCTGATGCTTTAATGCTGATGCTTTTATGCTGATGCTTTAATGCTCTCGCGCTTATGCTGATGCTCTTATGTTGTCGCTCTTATGCTGATGCTTTTATGCTGATGCTCTTATGCTGATGCTTTAATGCTCTCGCGCTTATGCTGATGCTCTTATGCTGATGCTTTAATGCTGATGCTTTTATGCTGATGCTTTAATGCTCTCGCGCTTATGCTGATGCTCTTATGTTGTCGCTCTTATGCTGATGCTTTTATGCTGATGCTCTTATGCTGATGCTTCAATGCTCTCGCGCTTATGCTGATGCTTTAATGCTCTCGCGCTTATGCTGATGCTCTTATGTTGTCGCTCTTATGCTGATGCTTTTATGCTGATGCTCTTATGCTGATGCTTTAATGCTCTCGCGCTTATGCTGATGCTCTTATGCTGATGCTTTAATGCTGATGCTTTTATGCTGATGCTCTTATGCTGATGCTTTAATGCTCTCGCGCTTATGCTGATGCTCTTATGCTGATGCTTTAATGCTGATGCTTTTATGCTGATGCTTTAATGCTCTCGCGCTTATGCTGATGCTCTTATGCTGATGCTTTAATGCTGATGCTTTTATGCTGATGCTTTAATGCTCTCGCGCTTATGCTGATGCTCTTATGTTGTCGCTCTTATGCTGATGCTTTTATGCTGATGCTCTTATGCTGATGCTTTAATGCTCTCGCGCTTATGCTGATGCTCTTATGCTGATGCTTTAATGCTGATGCTTTTATGCTGATGCTTTAATGCTCTCGCGCTTATGCTGATGCTCTTATGTTGTCGCTCTTATGCTGATGCTTTTCTGCTGTTGCGCTTATGCTGACGCTATTATGTTGTCGCTCTTATGCTGATGCTCTTACGCTGAAGCTCTTATGCTGATGCTCTTATGCCGATGCTCTTATGCTGATGCTCTTATGCTGATGCTCTTATGTTGGCGCTCTTATGCTGATGCTTTTATGCTGTCGCGCTTATGCTGATGCTCTTATGCCGATGCTCTTATGCTGATGCTCTTATGCTGACGCTATTATGTTGTCGCTCTTATGCTGATGCTTTTATGCTGATGCTTTTATGCTGATGCTCTTCTGCTGATGCTCTTATGCCGAAGCTCTTATGTTGTCGCTCTTATGCTGATGCTTTTATGCTGATGCTCTTATGCTGATGCTTTTATGCTGACGCTATTATGTTGTCGCTCTTCTGCTGATGCGCTTATGCTGATGCTCTTATGTTGTCGCTCTTATGCTGATGCTCTTATGCTGACGCTCTTATGCTGATGCTCTTATGCTGATGCTCTTATGTTGACGCTCTTATGCTGACGCTCTTATGTTGACGCTCTTATGCTGACGCTCTTATGCTGATGCTCTTATGCTGATGCTTTAATGCTGATGCTTTTATGCTGATGCCCTTATGCTGATGCTCTTATGCTGATGCTGTTATGCTGATGCTCTTATGCTGATGCTTTTATGCAGTCGCGCTTATGCTGATGCTCTTATGCTGATGCTCTTATGTTGTCGCTCTTATGCTGATGCTTTTATGCCGATGCTTTTATGCTGATGCTCTTATGTTGTCGCTCTTATGCTGATGCTCTTACGCTGATGCTCTTATGCTGACGCTCTTATGCTGATGCGCTTATGCTGATGCTCTTATGCTGATGCGCTTATGCTGATGCTCTTATGCTGATGCTCTTATGTTGTCGCTCTTATGCTGATGCTTTTATGCCGATGCTTTTATGCTGATGCGCTTATGCTGATGCTCTTATGCTGATGCTCTATGCTGATGCTCTTATGCTGATGCTCTTATGCTGATGCTCTTATGCTGATGCTTTTATGCTGTCGCGCTTATGCTGATGCTTTTATGCTGTCGCGCTTATGCTGATGCTTGTATGCTGTCGCGCTTATGCTGATGCTTTTATGCTGTTGCTCTTATGCTGATGCTCTTATGCTGATGCCCTTATGCTGATGCTGTTATGCTGATGCTTTTATGCTGATGCTCTTATGCTGAAGCTCTTATGCTGATGCTCTTATGCCGATGCACTTATGCATATGCTTTTATGTTGTCGCTCTTATGCTGATGCTTTTATGCTGTCGCGCTTATGCTGATGCTTTTATGCTGTCGCGCTTATGCTGATGCTCTTATGTTGTCGCTCTTATGCTGATGCTCTTATGCTGATGCTTTTATGCTGATGCTCTTATGCTGATGCTGTTATGCTGATGCTTTTATGCTGATGCTCTTATGCTGAAGCTCTTATGCTGATGCTCTTATGCCGATGCACTTATGCATATG
Organism: Cryptosula pallasiana; assembly: GCA_945261195.1. Taxonomy (NCBI): domain Eukaryota; kingdom Metazoa; phylum Bryozoa; class Gymnolaemata; order Cheilostomatida; family Cryptosulidae; genus Cryptosula; species Cryptosula pallasiana. The sequence goes on from OX183139.1 coordinate 19,364,513, forward strand.
CTTTTATGTTGTCGCTCTTATGCTGATGCTTTTATGCTGTCGCGCTTATGCTGATGCTTTTATGCTGTCGCGCTTATGCTGATGCTCTTATGTTGTCGCTCTTATGCTGATGCTCTTATGCTGATGCTTTTATGCTGATGCTCTTATGCTGATGCTCTTATGCTGATGCTTTAATGCTGATGCTTTTATGCTGATGCTTTAATGCTCTCGCGCTTATGCTGATGCTCTTATGTTGTCGCTTTTATGCTGATGCTTTTATGCTGATGCTCTTATGCTGATGCTTTAATGCTCTCGCGCTTATGCTGATGCTCGTATGCTGATGCTTTAATGCTGATGCTTTTATGCTGATGCTTTAATGCTCTCGCGCTTATGCTGATGCTCTTATGTTGTCGCTCTTATGCTGATGCTTTTATGCTGATGCTCTTATGCTGATGCTTTAATGCTCTCGCGCTTATGCTGATGCTCTTATGCTGATGCTTTAATGCTGATGCTTTTATGCTGATGCTTTAATGCTCTCGCGCTTATGCTGATGCTCTTATGTTGTCGCTCTTATGCTGATGCTGTTATGCTGATGCTCTTATGCTGATGCTTTAATGCTCTCGCGCTTATGCTGATGCTCTTATGCTGATGCTTTAATGCTGATGCTTTAATGCTGATGCTTTAATGCTCTCGCGCTTATGCTGATGCTCTTATGTTGTCGCTCTTATGCTGATGCCTTTATGCTGATGCTCTTATGCTGATGCTTTAATGCTCTCGCGCTTATGCTGATGCTCTTATGCTGATGCTTTAATGCTGATGCTTTTATGCTGATGCTTTAATGCTCTCGCGCTTATGCTGATGCTCTTATGTTGTCGCTCTTATGCTGATGCTTTTATGCTGATGCTCTTATGCTGATGCTTTAATGCTCTCGCGCTTATGCTGATGCTCTTATGCTGATGCTTTAATGCTGATGCTTTTATGCTGATGCTTTAATGCTCTCGCGCTTATGCTGATGCTCTTATGTTGTCGCTCTTATGCTGATGCTTTTATGCTGATGCTCTTATGCTGATGCTTTAATGCTCTCGCGCTTATGCTGATGCTCTTATGCTGATGCTTTAATGCTGATGCTTTAATGCTGATGCTTTTATGCTGATGCTTTAATGCTCTCGCGCTTATGCTGATGCTCTTATGTTGTCGCTCTTATGCTGATGCCTTTATGCTGATGCTCTTATGCTGATGCTTTAATACTCTCGCGCTTATGCTGATGCTCTTATGCTGATGCTTTAATGCTGATGCTTTTATGCTGATGCTTTAATGCTCTCGCGCTTATGCTGATGCTCTTATGTTGTCGCTCTTATGCTGATGCTTTTATGCTGATGCTCTTATGCTGATGCTTTAATGCTCTCGCGCTTATGCTGATGCTCTTATGCTGATGCTTTAATGCTGATGCTTTTATGCTGATGCTTTAATGCTCTCGCGCTTATGCTGATGCTCTTATGTTGTCGCTCTTATGCTGATGCTTTTATGCTGATGCTCTTATGCTGATGCTTTAATGCTCTCGCGCTTATGCTGATGCTCTTATGCTGATGCTTTAATGCTGATGCTTTTATGCTGATGCTTTAATGCTCTCGCGCTTATGCTGATGCTCTTATGTTGTCGCTCTTATGCTGATGCTTTTATGCTGACGCTGTTATGCTGATGCTTTATTGCTCTCGCGCTTATGCTGATGCTCTTATGCTGATGCTTTAATGCTGATGCTTTTATGCTGATGCTTTAATGCTCTCGCGCTTATGCTGATGCTCTTATGTTGTCGCTCTTATGCTGATGCTTTTATGCTGATGCTCTTATGCTGATGCTTTAATGCTCTCGCGCTTATGCTGATGCTCTTATGCTGATGCTTTAATGCTGATGCTTTTATGCTGATGCTTTAATGCTCTCGCGCTTATGCTGATGCTCTTATGTTGTCGCTCTTATGCTGATGCTTTTATGCTGATGCTCTTATGCTGATGCTTTAATGCTCTCGCGCTTATGCTGATGCTCTTATGCTGATGCTTTAATGCTGATGCTTTTATGCTGATGCTTTTATGCTGATGCTTTAATGCTCTCGCGCTTATGCTGATGCTCTTATGTTGTCGCTCTTATGCTGATGCTTTTATGCTGATGCTCTTATGCTGATGCTTTAATGCTGATGCTTTTATGCTGATGCTTTAATGCTCTCGCGCTTATGCTGATGCTCTTATGCTGATGCTTTAATGCTGATGCTTTTATGCTGATGCTTTAATGCTCTCGCGCTTATGCTGATGCTCTTATGTTGTCGCTCTTATGCTGATGCTTTTATGCTGATGCTCTTATGCTGATGCTTTAATGCTCTCGCGCTTATGCTGATGCTCTTATGCTGATGCTTTTATGCTGATGTTCTTATGCTGATGCTTTAATGCTCTCGCGCTTATGCTGATGCTCTTATGCTGATGCTTTAATGCTGATGCTTTTATGCTGATGCTTTAATGCTCTCGCGCTTATGCTGACACTCTTATGCTGATGCTCTTATGCTGATGCTTTAATGCTGATGCTTTTATGCTGATGCTTTAATGCTCTCGCGCTTATGCTGATGCTCTTATGTTCTCGCTCTTATGCTGATGCTTTTATGCTGATGCTCTTATGCTGATGCTTTAATGCTCTCGCGCTTATGCTGATGCTCTTATGCTGATGCTTTAATGCTGATGCTTTTATGCTGATGCTTTAATGCTCTCGCGCTTATGCTGACACTCTTATGCTGATGCTCTTATGCTGATGCTTTAATGCTGATGCTTTTATGCTGATGCTTTAATGCTCTCGCGCTTATGCTGATGCTCTTATGCTGATGCTTTAATGCTGATGCTTTTATGCTGATGCTTTAATGCTCTCGCGCTTATGCTGATGCTCTTATGTTCTCGCTCTTATGCTGATGCTTTTATGCTGATGCTCTTATGCTGATGCTTTAATGCTCTCGCGCTTATGCTGATGCTCTTATGCTGATGCTTTAATGCTGATGCTTTTATGCTGATGCTTTAATGCTCTCGCGCTTATGCTGACACTCTTATGCTGATGCTCTTATGCTGATGCTTTAATGCTGATGCTTTTATGCTGATGCTTTAATGCTCTCGCGCTTATGCTGATGCTCTTATGTTCTCGCTCTTATGCTGATGCTTTAATGCTGATGCTTTTATGCTGATGCTTTAATGCTCTCGCGCTTATGCTGATGCTCTTATGCTGATGCTTTTATGCTGATTCTCTTATGCTGATGCTTTAATGCTCTCGCGCTTATGCTGATGCTCTTATGCTGATGCTTTAATGCTGATGCTTTTATGCTGATGCTTTAATGCTCTCGCGCTTATGCTGATGCTCTTATGCTGATGCTTTAATGCTGATGCTTTTATGCTGATGCTTTTATGCTGATGCTTTAATGCTCTCGCGCTTATGCTGATGCTCTTATGTTGTCGCTCTTATGCTGATGCTTTTATGCTGATGCTCTTATGCTGATGCTTTAATGCTCTCGCGCTTATGCTGATGCTCTTATGCTGATGCTTTAATGCTGATGCTTTTATGCTGATGCTTTAATGTTCTCGCGCTTATGCTGATGCTCTTATGTTGTCGCTCTTATGCTGATGCTTTTATGCTGATGCTCTTATGCTGATGCTTTAATGCTCTCGCGCTTATGCTGATGCTCTTATGCTGATGCTTTAATGCTGATGCTTTTATGCTGATGCTTTAATGCTCTCGCGCTTATGCTGATGCTCTTATGTTGTCGCTCTTATGCTGATGCTTTTATGCTGATGCTCTTATGCTGATGCTTTAATGCTCTCGCGCTTATGCTGATGCTCTTATGCTGATGCTTTAATGCTGATGCTTTTATGCTGATGCTCTTATGCTGATGCTTTAATGCTCTCGCGCTTATGCTGATGCTCTTATGTTGTCGCTCTTATGCTGATGCTTTAATGCTGATGCTTTTATGCTGATGCTTTAATGCTCTCGCGCTTATGCTGATGCTCTTATGTTGTCGCTCTTATGCTGATGCTTTTATGCTGATGCTTTTATGCTGATGCTTTAATGCTCTCGCGCTTATGCTGATGCTCTTATGTTGTCGCTCTTATGCTGATGCTTTAATGCTGATGCTTTTATGCTGATGCTTTAATGCTCTCGCGCTTATGCTGATGCTCTTATGTTGTCGCTCTTATGCTGATGCTTTTATGCTGATGCTCTTATGCTGATGCTTTAATGCTCTCGCGCTTATGCTGATGCTCTTATGCTGATGCTTTAATGCTGATGCTTTTATGCTGATGCTTTAATGCTCTCGCGCTTATGCTGATGCTCTTATGTTGTCGCTCTTATGCTGATGCTTTTATGCTGATGCTCTTATGCTGATGCTTTAATGCTCTCGCGCTTATGCTGATGCTCTTATGCTGATGCTTTAATGCTGATGCTTTTATGCTGATGCTTTAATGCTCTCGCGCTTATGCTGATGCTCTTATGTTGTCGCTCTTATGCTGATGCTTTTATGCTGATGCTCTTATGCTGATGCTTTAATGCTCTCGCGCTTATGCTGATGCTCTTATGCTGATGCTTTAATGCTGATGCTTTCATGCTGATGCTTTAATGCTCTCGCGCTTATGCTGATGCTCTTATGTTGTCGCTCTTATGCTGATGCTTTTATGCTGATGCTCTTATGCTGATGCTTTAATGCTCTCGCGCTTATGCTGATGCTCTTACGTTGTCGCTCTTATGCTGATGCTTTTATGCTGATGCTCTTATGCTGATGCTTTAATGCTCTCGCGCTTATGCTGATGCTCTTATGCTGATGCTTTAATGCTGATGCTTTTATGCTGATGCTTTAATGCTCTCGCGCTTATGCTGATGCTCTTATGTTGTCGCTCTTATGCTGATGCTTTTATGCTGATGCTCTTATGCTGATGCTTTAATGCTCTCGCGCTTATGCTGATGCTCTTACGTTGTCGCGCTTATGCTGATGCTCTTATGCTGATGCTTTAATGCTGATGCTTTTATGCTGATGCTTTAATGCTCTCGCGCTTATGCTGATGCTCTTATGTTGTCGCTCTTATGCTGATGCTTTTATGCTGATGCTCTTATGCTGATGCTTTAATGCTCTCGCGCTTATGCTGATGCTCTTATGCTGATGCTTTAATGCTGATGCTTTTATGCTGATGCTTTAATGCTCTCGCGCTTATGCTGATGCTCTTATGTTGTCGCTCTTAAGCCTTGGCTACACACACCTACGTTTTGTAGGAATATGATGAAAAAAACGTTTCGTAGCGTCGCTCTGGTGGCTACACACACAGATGATTGATCACGGTAACGCTACGGAGTGTCCAGTGAGGCAAAGAGAACATAATTATTGAAAATAATCAATGTAATAACTTTAATAGATATAAATTATAATAATTACTTAATTATGATATTTCTTTATAATACTAGATAAATAATTTATTATCTGTGATAAATAATTAAAGTTTATAAATAATAAATAATTGTTTATAAATAAACAGTAACCTCTTTGATAAAAGTACTGTTGGCCAATCAGTAATGACCAGGTCAAAATTAAATTATAAAAAGTTCACTGGAGTCGTCCAATTTCATCCCTATATTTTAGTTATTTAATAATAATTGTCCAATCACCGAAGCGTCAGGCAAAAAACGTTTTCGTAGACCAACATGTTGGTCCACGAAATTGAGCGTCTTTTTGTAAAAAAAACGTCGCTTGGCAAGAAAAAAAACGCGTTTTTGCCGCATACCTACAAAACGTAGGTGTGTGTAGCCACGGCTTTATGCTGATGCTTTTATGCTGATGCTCTTATGCTGATGCTTTAATGCTCTCGCGCTTATGCTGATGCTCCTATGCTGATGCTTTAATGCTGATGCTTTTATGCTGATGCTTTAATGCTCTCGCGCTTATGCTGATGCTCTTATGTTGTCGCTCTTATGCTGATGCTTTTATGCTGATGCTCTTATGCTGATGCTTTAATGCTCTTGCGCTTATGCTGATGCTCTTATGCTGATGCTTTAATGCTGATGCTTTTATGCTGATGCTTTAATGCTCTCGCGCTTATGCTGATGCTCTTATGTTGTCGCTCTTATGCTGATGCTTTTATGCTGATGCTCTTATGCTGATGCTTTAATGCTCTCGCGCTTATGCTGATGCTCTTATGCTGATGCGTTAATGCTGATGCTTTTATGCTGATGCTTTAATGCTCTCGCGCTTATGCTGATGCTCTTATGTTGTCGCTCTTATGCTGATGCTTTTATGCTGATGCTCTTATGCTGATGCTTTAATGCTCTCGCGCTTATGCTGATGCTCTTATGCTGATGCTTTAATGCTGATGCTTTTATGCTGATGCTTTAATGCTCTCGCGCTTATGCTGATGCTCTTATGTTGTCGCTCTTATGCTGATGCTTTTATGCTGATGCTCTTATGCTGATGCTTTAATGCTCTCGCGCTTATGCTGATGCTCTTATGCTGATGCTTTAATGCTGATGCTTTTATGCTGATGCTTTAATGCTCTCGCGCTTATGCTGATGCTCCTATGTTGTCGCTCTTATGCTGATGCTTTTATGCTGATGCTCTTATGCTGATGCTTTAATGCTCTCGCGCTTATGCTGATGCTCTTATGCTGATGCTTTAATGCTCTCGCGCTTATGCTGATGCTCTTATGCTGATGCTTTAATGCTGATGCTTTTATGCTGATGCTTTAATGCTCTCGCGCTTATGCTGATGCTCTTATGCTGATGCTTTAATGCTCTCGCGCTTATGCTGATGCTCTTATGCTGATGCTTTAATGCTGATGCTTTTATGCTGATGCTTTAATGCTCTCGCGCTTATGCTGATGCTCTTATGTTGTCGCTCTTATGCTGATGCTTTTATGCTGATGCTCTTATGCTGATGCTTTAATGCTCTCGCGCTTATGCTGATGCTCTTATGCTGATGCTTTAATGCTGATGCTTTTACGCTGATGCTTTATTGCTGATGCTCTTATGCTGATGCTTTAATGCTGATGCTCTTATGCTGATGCTTTAATGCTGATGCTCTTATGCTGATGCTTTAATGCTGATGCTTTTATGCTGATGCTTTAATGCTCTCGCGCTTATGCTGATGCTCTTACGTTGTCGCTCTTATGCTGATGCTTTTATGCTGATGCTCTTATGCTGATGCTTTAATGCTCTCGCGCTTATGCTGATGCTCTTATGCTGATGCTTTAATGCTGATGCTTTTATGCTGATGCTTTTATGCTGATGCTTTAATGCTCTCGCGTTTATGCTGATGCTCTTATGTTGTCGCTCTTATGCTGATGCTTTTATGCTGATGCTCTTATGCTGATGCTTTAATGCTCTCGCGCTTATGCTGATGCTTTAATGCTCTCGCGCTTATGCTGATGCTCTTATGCTGATGCTTTAATGCTCTCGCGCTTATGCTGATGCTTTAATGCTCTCGCGCTTATGCTGATGCTCTTATGTTGTCGCTCTTATGCTGATGCTTTTATGCTGATGCTCTTATCCTGATGCTTTAATGCTCTCGCGCTTATGCTGATGCTCTTATGCTGATGCTTTTATGCTGTCGCGCTTATGCTGATGCTCTTATGCTGATGCTTTAATGCTGATGCTTTTATGCTGATGCTTTTATGCTGATGCTTTAATGCTCTCGCGTTTATGCTGATGCTCTTATGTTGTCGCTCTTATGCTGATGCTTTTATGCTGATGCTCTTATGCTGATGCTTTAATGCTCTCGCGCTTATGCTGATGCTTTAATGCTCTCGCGCTTATGCTGATGCTCTTATGCTGATGCTTTAATGCTCTCGCGCTTATGCTGATGCTTTAATGCTCTCGCGCTTATGCTGATGCTCTTATGTTGTCGCTCTTATGCTGATGCTTTTATGCTGATGCTCTTATCCTGATGCTTTAATGCTCTCGCGCTTATGCTGATGCTCTTATGCTGATGCTTTAATGCTGATGCTTTTATGCTGATGCTTTAATGCTCTCGCGCTTATGCTGATGCTCTTATGTTGTCGCTCTTATGCTGATGCTTTTATGCTGATGCTCTTATGCTGATGCTTTAATGCTCTCGCGCTTATGCTGATGCTCTTATGCTGATGCTTTAATGCTGATGCTTTTATGCTGATGCTTTAATGCTCTCGCGCTTATGCTGATGCTCTTATGTTGTCGCTCTTATGCTGATGCTTTTATGCTGATGCTCTTATGCTGATGCTTTAATGCTCTCGCGCTTATGCTGATGCTCTTATGCTGATGCTTTAATGCTGATGCTTTTATGCTGATGCTTTAATGCTCTCGCGCTTATGCTGATGCTCTTATGTTGTCGCTCTTATGCTGATGCTTTTATGCTGATGCTCTTATGCTGATGCTTTAATGCTCTCGCGCTTATGCTGATGCTCTTATGCTGATGCTTTAATGCTGATGCTTTTATGCTGATGCTTTAATGCTCTCGCGCTTATGCTGATGCTCTTATGCTGATGCTTTAATGCTGATGCTTTTATGCTGATGCTTTAATGCTCTCGCGCTTATGCTGATGCTCTTATGTTGTCGCTCTTATGCTGATGCTTTTATGCTGACGCTGTTATGCTGATGCTTTATTGCTCTCGCGCTTATGCTGATGCTCTTATGCTGATGCTTTAATGCTGATGCTTTTATGCTGATGCTTTAATGCTCTCGCGCTTATGCTGATGCTCTTATGTTGTCGCTCTTATGCTGATGCTTTTATGCTGATGCTCGTATGCTGATGCTTTAATGCTCTCGCGCTTATGCTGATGCTCTTATGCTGATGCTTTAATGCTGATGCTTTTATGCTGATGCTTTTATGCTGATGCTTTAATGCTCTCGCGCTTATGCTGATGCTCTTATGTTGTCGCTCTTATGCTGATGCTTTTATGCTGATGCTCTTATGCTGATGCTTTAATGCTGATGCTTTTATGCTGATGCTTTAATGCTCTCGCGCTTATGCTGATGCTCTTATGTTGTCGCTCTTATGCTGATGCTTTTATGCTGATGCTCTTATGCTGATGCTTTAATGCTGATGCTTTTATGCTGATGCTTTAATGCTCTCGCGCTTATGCTGATGCTCTTATGCTGATGCTTTAATGCTGATGCTTTTATGCTGATGCTTTTATGCTGATGCTTTAATGCTCTCGCGCTTATGCTGATGCTCTTATGTTGTCGCTCTTATGCTGATGCTTTTATGCTGATGCTCTTATGCTGATGCTTTAATGCTCTCGCGCTTATGCTGATGCTCTTATGCTGATGCTTTAATGCTGATGCTTTTATGCTGATGCTTTAATGCTCTCGCGCTTATGCTGATGCTCTTATGTTGTCGCTCTTATGCTGATGCTTTAATGCTGATGCTTTTATGCTGATGCTTTAATGCTCTCGTGCTTATGCTGATGCTCTTATGTTGTCGCTCTTATGCTGATGCTTTTATGCTGATGCTCTTATGCTGATGCTTTAATGCTCTCGCGCTTATGCTGATGCTCTTATGCTGATGCTTTAATGCTCTCGCGCTTATGCTGATGCTCTTATGCTGATGCTTTAATGCTGATGCTTTCATGCTGATGCTTTAATGCTCTCGCGCTTATGCTGATGCTCTTATGTTGTCGCTCTTATGCTGATGCTTTTATGCTGATGCTCTTATGCTGATGCTTTAATGCTCTCGCGCTTATGCTGATGCTCTTATGTTGTCGCTCTTATGCTGATGCTTTTATGCTGATGCTCTTATGCTGATGCTTTAATGCTCTCGCGCTTATGCTGATGCTCTTATGCTGATGCTTTAATGCTGATGCTTTTATGCTGATGCTTTAATGCTCTCGCGCTTATGCTGACACTCTTATGCTGATGCTCTTATGCTGATGCTTTAATGCTGATGCTTTTATGCTGATGCTTTAATGCTCTCGCGCTTATGCTGATGCTCTTATGTTCTCGCTCTTATGCTGATGCTTTAATGCTGATGCTTTTATGCTGATGCTTTAATGCTCTCGCGCTTATGCTGATGCTCTTATGCTGATGCTTTAATGCTGATGCTTTTATGCTGATGCTTTAATGCTCTCGCGCTTATGCTGATGCTCTTATGCTGATGCTTTAATGCTGATGCTTTTATGCTGATGCTTTTATGCTGATGCTTTAATGCTCTCGCGCTTATGCTGATGCTCTTATGTTGTCGCTCTTATGCTGATGCTTTTATGCTGATGCTCTTATGCTGATGCTTTAATGCTCTCGCGCTTATGCTGATGCTCTTATGCTGATGCTTTAATGCTGATGCTTTTATGCTGATGCTTTAATGCTCTCGCGCTTATGCTGATGCTCTTATGTTGTCGCTCTTATGCTGATGCTTTTATGCTGATGCTCTTATGCTGATGCTTTAATGCTCTCGCGCTTATGCTGATGCTCTTATGCTGATGCTTTAATGCTGATGCTTTTATGCTGATGCTTTAATGCTCTCGCGCTTATGCTGATGCTCTTATGTTGTCGCTCTTATGCTGATGCTTTAATGCTGATGCTTTTATGCTGATGCTTTAATGCTCTCGCGCTTATGCTGATGCTCTTATGTTGTCGCTCTTATGCTGATGCTTTTATGCTGATGCTCTTATGCTGATGCTTTAATGCTCTCGCGCTTATGCTGATGCTCTTATGCTGATGCTTTAATGCTGATGCTTTTATGCTGATGCTTTAATGCTCTCGCGCTTATGCTGATGCTCTTATGTTGTCGCTCTTATGCTGATGCTTTTATGCTGATGCTCTTATGCTGATGCTTTAATGCTCTCGCGCTTATGCTGATGCTCTTATGCTGATGCTTTAATGCTGATGCTTTTATGCTGATGCTTTAATGCTCTCGCGCTTATGCTGATGCTCTTATGCTGATGCTTTAATGCTGATGCTTTCATGCTGATGCTTTAATGCTCTCGCGCTTATGCTGATGCTTTTATGCTGATGCTCTTATGCTGATGCTTTAATGCTCTCGCGCTTATGCTGATGCTCTTATGCTGATGCTTTAATGCTGATGCTTTTATGCTGATGCTTTAATGCTCTCGCGCTTATGCTGATGCTCTTATGTTGTCGCTCTTATGCTGATGCTTTTATGCTGATGCTCTTATGCTGATGCTTTAATGCTCTCGCGCTTATGCTGATGCTCTTATGCTGATGCTTTAATGCTGATGCTTTTATGCTGATGCTTTAATGCTCTCGCGCTTATGCTGATGCTCTTATGCTGATGCTTTAATGCTGATGCTTTCATGCTGATGCTTTAATGCTCTCGCGCTTATGCTGATGCTCTTATGTTGTCGCTCTTATGCTGATGCTTTTATGCTGATGCTCTTATGCTGATGCTTTAATGCTCTCGCGCTTATGCTGATGCTCTTATGCTGATGCTTTAATGCTGATGCTTTTATGCTGATGCTTTAATGCTCTCGCGCTTATGCTGATGCTCTTATGTTGTCGCTCTTATGCTGATGCTTTTATGCTGACGCTCTTATGCTGATGCTTTAATGCTCTCGCGCTTATGCTGATGCTCCTATGCTGATGCTTTAATGCTGATGCTTTTATGCTGATGCTTTAATGCTCTCGCGCTTATGCTGATGCTCTTATGTTGTCGCTCTTATGCTGATGCTTTTATGCTGATGCTCTTATGCTGATGCTTTAATGCTCTCGCGCTTATGCTGATGCTCTTATGCTGATGCTTTAATGCTGATGCTTTTATGCTGATGCTTTAATGCTCTCGCGCTTATGCTGATGCTCTTATGTTGTCGCTCTTATGCTGATGCTTTTATGCTGATGCTCTTATGCTGATGCTTTAATGCTCTCGCGCTTATGCTGATGCTCCTATGCTGATGCTTTAATGCTGATGCTTTTATGCTGATGCTTTAATGCTCTCGCGCTTATGCTGATGCTCTTATGTTGTCGCTCTTATGCTGATGCTTTTATGCTGATGCTCTTATGCTGATGCTTTAATGCTCTTGCGCTTATGCTGATGCTCTTATGCTGATGCTTTAATGCTGATGCTTTTATGCTGATGCTTTAATGCTCTCGCGCTTATGCTGATGCTCTTATGTTGTCGCTCTTATGCTGATGCTTTTATGCTGATGCTCTTATGCTGATGCTTTAATGCTCTCGCGCTTATGCTGATGCTTTAATGCTCTCGCGCTTATGCTGATGCTCTTATGTTGTCGCTCTTATGCTGATGCTTTTATGCTGATGCTCTTATGCTGATGCTTTAATGCTCTCGCGCTTATGCTGATGCTTTAATGCTCTCGCGCTTATGCTGATGCTCTTATGTTGTCGCTCTTATGCTGATGCTTTTATGCTGATGCTCTTATGCTGATGCTTTAATGCTCTCGCGCTTATGCTGATGCTTTTATGCTGATGCTTTAATGCTCTCGCGCTTATGCTGATGCTCTTATGCTGATGCTTTAATGCTGATGCTTTTATGCTGATGCTTTAATGCTCTCGCGCTTATGCTGATGCTCTTATGTTGTCGCTCTTATGCTGATGCTTTTATGCTGATGCTCTTATGCTGATGCTTTAATGCTCTCGCGCTTATGCTGATGCTCTTATGCTGATGCTTTAATGCTCTCGCGCTTATGCTGATGCTCTTATGCTGATGCTTTAATGCTGATGCTTTTATGCTGATGCTTTAATGCTCTCGCGCTTATGCTGATGCTCTTATGCTGATGCTTTAATGCTGATGCTTTTACGCTGATGCTTTAATGCTGATGCTCTTATGCTGATGCTTTAATGCTGATGCTCTTATGCTGATGCTTTAATGCTGATGCTCTTATGCTGATGCTTTAATGCTGATGCTTTTATGCTGATGCTTTAATGCTCTCGCGCTTATGCTGATGCTCTTATGTTGTCGCTCTTATGCTGATGCTTTTATGCTGATGCTCTTATGCTGATGCTTTAATGCTCTCGCGCTTATGCTGATGCTCTTATGCTGATGCTTTAATGCTGATGCTTTTATGCTGATGCTTTTATGCTGATGCTTTAATGCTCTCGCGTTTATGCTGATGCTCTTATGTTGTCGCTCTTATGCTGATGCTTTTATGCTGATGCTCTTATGCTGATGCTTTAATGCTCTCGCGCTTATGCTGATGCTTTAATGCTCTCGCGCTTATGCTGATGCTCTTATGCTGATGCTTTAATGCTCTCGCGCTTATGCTGATGCTTTAATGCTCTCGCGCTTATGCTGATGCTCTTATGTTGTCGCTCTTATGCTGATGCTTTTATGCTGATGCTCTTATCCTGATGCTTTAATGCTCTCGCGCTTATGCTGATGCTCTTATGCTGATGCTTTAATGCTGATGCTTTTATGCTGATGCTTTAATGCTCTCGCGCTTATGCTGATGCTCTTATGTTGTCGCTCTTATGCTGATGCTTTTATGCTGATGCTCTTATGCTGATGCTTTAATGCTCTCGCGCTTATGCTGATGCTCTTATGCTGATGCTTTAATGCTGATGCTTTTATGCTGATGCTTTAATGCTCTCGCGCTTATGCTGATGCTCTTATGTTGTCGCTCTTATGCTGATGCTTTTATGCTGATGCTCTTATGCTGATGCTTTAATGCTCTCGCGCTTATGCTGATGCTCTTATGCTGATGCTTTAATGCTGATGCTTTTATGCTGATGCTTTAATGCTCTCGCGCTTATGCTGATGCTCTTATGTTGTCGCTCTTATGCTGATGCTTTTATGCTGATGCTCTTATGCTGATGCTTTAATGCTGATGCTTTTATGCTGATGCTTTAATGCTCTCGCGCTTATGCTGATGCTCTTATGTTGTCGCTCTTATGCTGATGCTTTTATGCTGATGCTCTTATGCTGATGCTTTAATGCTCTCGCTCTTATGCTGATGCTCTTATGTTGTCGCTCTTATGCTGATGCTTTTATGCTGATGCTCTTATGCTGATGCTTTAATGCTCTCGCGCTTATGCTGATGCTCTTATGCTGTCGCTCTTATGCTGATGCCTTTTATGCTGATGCTCTTATGTTGACGCTATTATGCTGATGCTTTTATGCTGATGCTCTTATGCTGATGCTTTAATGCTCTCGCGCTTATGCTGATGCTCTTATGCTGATGCTTTAATGCTGATGCTTTTATGCTGATGCTTTAATGCTGATGCTTTTATGCTGATGCTTTAATGCTCTCGCGCTTATGCTGATGCTTTTATGCTGATGCTTTAATGCTCTCGCGCTTATGCTGATGCTCTTATGTTGTCGCTCTTATGCTGATGCTTTTATGCTGATGCTCTTATGCTGATGCTTTAATGCTCTCGCGCTTATGCTGATGCTCTTATGCTGATGCTTTAATGCTGATGCTTTTATGCTGATGCTTTAATGCTCTCGCGCTTATGCTGATGCTCTTATGTTGTCGCTCTTATGCTGATGCTTTTATGCTGATGCTCTTATGCTGATGCTTTAATGCTCTCGCGCTTATGCTGATGCTCTTATGCTGATGCTTTAATGCTGATGCTTTTATGCTGATGCTTTTATGCTGATGCTTTAATGCTCTCGCGCTTATGCTGATGCTCTTATGTTGTCGCTCTTATGCTGATGCTTTTATGCTGATGCTCTTATGCTGATGCTTTAATGCTCTCGCGCTTATGCTGATGCTCTTATGCTGATGCTTTAATGCTGATGCTTTTATGCTGATGCTTTAATGCTCTCGCGCTTATGCTGATGCTCTTATGTTGTCGCTCTTATGCTGATGCTTTTATGCTGATGCTTTAATGCTCTCGCGCTTATGCTGATGCTCTTATGTTGTCGCTCTTATGCTGATGCTTTTATGCTGATGCTCTTATGCTGATGCTTTAATGCTCTCGCGCTTATGCTGATGCTCTTATGCTGATGCTTTAATGCTGATGCTTTTATGCTGATGCTTTTATGCTGATGCTTTAATGCTCTCGCGCTTATGCTGATGCTCTTATGTTGTCGCTCTTATGCTGATGCTTTTATGCTGATGCTCTTATGCTGATGCTCTTATGTTGTCGCTCTTATGCTGATGCTTTTATGCTGATGCTCTTACGCTGATGCTTTAATGCTCTCGCGCTTATGCTGATGCTCTTATGCTGATGCTTTAATGCTGATGCTTTTATGCTGATGCTTTAATGCTCTCGCGCTTATGCTGATGCTCTTATGCTGATGCTTTAATGCTCTCGCGCTTATGCTGATGCTTTAATGCTCTCGCGCTTATGCTGATGCTCTTATGTTGTCGCTCTTATGCTGATGCTTTTATGCTGATGCTCTTATCCTGATGCTTTAATGCTCTCGCGCTTATGCTGATGCTCTTATGCTGATGCTTTAATGCTGATGCTTTTATGCTGATGCTTTAATGCTCTCGCGCTTATGCTGATGCTCTTATGTTGTCGCTCTTATGCTGATGCTTTTATGCTGATGCTCTTATGCTGATGCTTTAATGCTCTCGCGCTTATGCTGATGCTCTTATGCTGATGCTTTAATGCTGATGCTTTTATGCTGATGCTTTAATGCTCTCGCGCTTATGCTGATGCTCTTATGTTGTCGCTCTTATGCTGATGCTTTTATGCTGATGCTCTTATGCTGATGCTTTAATGCTCTCGCGCTTATGCTGATGCTCTTATGCTGATGCTTTAATGCTGATGCTTTTATGCTGATGCTTTAATGCTCTCGCGCTTATGCTGATGCTCTTATGTTGTCGCTCTTATGCTGATGCTTTTATGCTGATGCTCTTATGCTGATGCTTTAATGCTCTCGCGCTTATGCTGATTCTCTTATGCTGATGCTTTAATGCTGATGCTTTTATGCTGATGCTTTAATGCTCTCGCGCTTATGCTGATGCTCTTATGTTGTCGCTCTTATGCTGATGCTTTTATGCTGATGCTCTTATGCTGATGCTTTAATGCTCTCGCGCTTATGCTGATGCTCTTATGCTGATGCTTTAATGCTGATGCTTTTATGCTGATGCTTTAATGCTCTCGCGCTTATGCTGATGCTCTTATGTTGTCGCTCTTATGCTGATGCTTTTATGCTGATGCTCTTATGCTGATGCTTTAATGCTCTCGCGCTTATGCTGATGCTCTTATGCTGATGCTTTAATGCTGATGCTTTTATGCTGATGCTTTAATGCTCTCGCGCTTATGCTGATGCTCTTATGTTGTCGCTCTTATGCTGATGCTTTTATGCTGATGCTCTTATGCTGATGCTTTAATGCTCTCGCGCTTATGCTGTCGCTCTTAAGCTGCGTACACACTAGAACGATTTTTGATCAAAAAATCGTTCATGTTGGAGTTGTTCTCTTTGCCGGCCGATGGTTGCGTACACACTAGAAAAGAATTTCGGCCGAAAAAGCATTTGCTCTTTGGTGAGAGAGATAGATAAATTTTGTTTTTCAGCATAACCATAGAATTACTGTTGATATTGCTGTCTGTTATTTCACAATTATTCACCATGTCTATGGTTGTTATTAGTAAATGCACTAGCTGTGGCTGCGGAATTATTAATTAATCATGTTGTTCTGAACAGAAGTTTTTATTTATTTTTTTCAGCTTTACCAAATACTTATTTTAATTAATTAAAATTATTTCTAAATTGTTTAAACTTATGCTTATCAGTGAGTGATCAACCATGTTAAAATAAAAATGGTAATACATAAATAATAAATTTTCTTAGTGAGTTTTAAAATAATAATTATTATTATTATTTTGTTATTGCTGGGAAAATTGACGATTTTTTATTATTTTATCATCATCATCATGATTTTGTGTTGTGGTTTCCTTGATAATCTGCTAAAAATCGTCGGTGATTTTGAGCAGTGCTCAAATGGCAATAACGCCGGCCGATGTGATACAAAATCGGCCGTTATTGCATTCACACTAGGCCGTTTGGGAGTTGCGCCGATTTCGGCCACAAAATCGTTCTAGTGTGTACGCAGCTTTATGCTGATGCTTTTATGCTGATGCTCTTATGCTGATGCTTTAATGCTCTCGCGCTTATGCTGATGCTCTTATGCTGATGCTTTAATGCTGATGCTTTTATGCTGATGCTTTTATGCTGATGCTTTAATGCTCTCGCGCTTATGCTGATGCTCTTATGTTGTCGCTCTTATGCTGATGCTTTTATGCTGATGCTCTTATGCTGATGCTTTAATGCTGATGCTTTTATGCTGATGCTTTAATGCTCTCGCGCTTATGCTGATGCTCTTATGCTGATGCTTTAATGCTGATGCTTTTATGCTGATGCTTTAATGCTCTCGCGCTTATGCTGATGCTCTTATGTTGTCGCTCTTATGCTGATGCTTTTATGCTGATGCTCTTATGCTGATGCTTTAATGCTCTCGCGCTTATGCTGATGCTTTAATGCTCTCGCGCTTATGCTGATGCTCTTATGCTGATGCTTTAATGCTGATGCTTTTATGCTGCTTTAATGCTCTTGCGCTTATGCTGATGCTCTTATGTTGTCGCTCTTATGCTGATGCTTTTATGCTGATGCTCTTATGCTGATGCTTTAATGCTCTCGCGCTTATGCTGATGCTCTTATGCTGATGCTTTAATGCTGATGCTTTTATGCTGATGCTTTTATGCTGATGCTTTAATGCTCTCGCGCTTATGCTGATGCTCTTATGTTGTCGCTCTTATGCTGATGCTTTTATGCTGATGCTCTTATGCTGATGCTTTAATGCTCTCGCGCTTATGCTGATGCTCTTATGCTGATGCTTTAATGCTGATGCTTTTATGCTGATGCTTTAATGTTCTCGCGCTTATGCTGATGCTCTTATGTTGTCGCTCTTATGCTGATGCTTTTATGCTGATGCTCTTATGCTGATGCTTTAATGCTCTCGCGCTTATGCTGATGCTCTTATGCTGATGCTTTAATGCTGATGCTTTTATGCTGATGCTTTAATGCTCTCGCGCTTATGCTGATGCTCTTATGTTGTCGCTCTTATGCTGATGCTTTTATGCTGATGCTCTTATGCTGATGCTTTAATGCTCTCGCGCTTATGCTGATGCTCTTATGCTGATGCTTTAATGCTGATGCTTTTATGCTGATGCTTTAATGCTCTCGCGCTTATGCTGATGCTCTTATGTTGTCGCTCTTATGCTGATGCTTTTATGCTGATGCTCTTATGCTGATGCTTTAATGCTCTCGCGCTTATGCTGATGCTCTTATGCTGATGCTTTAATGCTGATGCTTTTATGCTGATGCTTTAATGCTCTCGCGCTTATGCTGATGCTCTTATGTTGTCGCTCTTATGCTGATGCCTTTATGCTGATGCTCTTATGCTGATGCTTTAATGCTCTCGCGCTTATGCTGATGCTCTTATGTTGTCGCTCTTATGCTGATGCTTTTATGCTGATGCTCTTATGCTGATGCTTTAATGCTCTCGCGTTTATGCTGATGCTCTTATGCTGATGCTTTAATGCTGATGCTTTTATGCTTCTGCCACGATCTGCGATTTATGGAGACCGTGATTGTGCGATGTGCCACGATTTCCTACGAGGTTGCTGCGACGTCCCACGAAAGTTGTTTGCAAAGTACTTTTCTGCGACGCACCCACGATCAGGAACAACTGGCGATCGCCAAGGGTCTATGGAGACCGTACACATGCGACCAAACATAGATTCTGAAGATTAGGCGACATCGTTTTGTGTCTTTTTCCTAAAAGATCAGGGTAAAGGTCAGGAAAGTTGACCATGGCCGAAGCAATCATGTAGTAGTAATATCATTATTATTATAAAAATAATAATTATTTTTTTGTCATTGACAAAAAAAATTGACTTATCAATAATAATAATTTTTTTTACTTCATTCATATAAAACCTATAGCTTCTAATAATAAAAAGCGCAACAATAGCCGTAGTTTGTTCGTTGATATTAATAATAATAAATAACGATTGAATAATTGTATTAAAATTATTAAATATAATAATAATTATTATTATTATTATATTATTGGTAGCTATTATAGCTACCAGTGAGTGATAAATAAAAAAATACTTTTGGGAATTTCACTGGTGAAATTGTTATGATTAATTAAATAATAATAATAATAATAATGCTATTGAGTTGATCATTATTATTATGAATAATAATTATAATAATAATTGTAATAATAATTTAATAACAACAACAGCCTTTTATAATTAATAATAATTTATTATTATTCATTACTTACTGCTTAAACTGCAGTAGCAATAAACTTGTGTTATTATTATGGTTGCCTCTTATCGTAATAATTATTAACATAAAAGCTCTTTGCATGATAAAAATAGCTAATTTTCACATATTAATAAAATAAATTAATTAATAGGATGATAATAATAATTAAATCTACCATGTATTTACAAAGGAATCGCAGCCGGTCGCCATCAAATGCAAAAGTATGGAAACCAGGGATCGCAACTCCTCGTGAGTCGCCAGTGCTCGCGGGAGATGCTGCGATTACTTGGGAGATGTATGGAAACTAAGCTTTATGCTGATGCTCTTATGCTGATGCTTTAATGCTCTCGCGCTTATGCTGATGCTCTTATGCTGATGCTTTAATGCTCTCGCGCTTATGCTGATGCTCTTATGTTGTCGCTCTTATGCTGATGCTCTTACGCCGAAGCTCTTATGCCGATGCTCTTATGCCGATGCTTTTATGCTGAAGCTTTTATGCTGTCGCGCTTATGCTGATGCTTTTATGCTGTCGCGCTTATGCTGATGCTCTTATGCTGATGCTCTTATGCCGATGCTTTTATGCTGTCGCGCTTATGCTGATGCTCTTATGTTGTCGCTCTTATGCTGATGCTCTTACGCCGAAGCTCTTATGCCGATGCTCTTATGCCGATCCTTTTATGCTGAAGCTTTTATGCTGTCGCGCTTATGCTGATGCTTTTATGCTGTCGCGCTTATGCTGATGCTCTTATGCTGATGCTCTTATGCCGATGCTTTTATGCTGTCGCGCTTATGCTGATGCTCTTATGTTGTCGCTCTTATGCTGATGCTCTTACGCCGAAGCTCTTATGCCGATGCTCTTATGCCGATGCTTTTATGCTGAAGCTTTTATGCTGTCGCGCTTATGCTGATGCTTTTATGCTGTCGCGCTTATGCTGATGCTCTTATGCTGATGCTCTTATGTCGATGCTCTTATGCTGATGCTCTTATGCTGATGCTCTTATGCTGAAGCTCTTATGCTGATGCTCTTATGCTGATGCTCTTATGCTGAAGCTCTTATGCTGATGCTCTTATGTTGATGCTCTTATGCTGATGCTCTTATGCTGATGCTCTTATGCTGATGCTTTTATGCTGACGCTCTTATGTCGATGCTCTTATGCTGATGCTCTTATGCTGATACTTTTATGCGGTCGCGCTTATGCTGATGCTCTTATGCTGATGCTCTTATGTTGTCGCTCTTATGCTGATGCTCTTATGTCGATGCTCTTATGCTGATGCTCTTATGCTGATGCTCTTATGCTGAAGCTCTTATGCTGATGCTCTTATGTTGATGCTCTTATGCTGATGCTCTTATGCTGATGCTCTTATGCTGATGCTTTTATGCTGACGCTCTTATGTCGATGCTCTTATGCTGATGCTCTTATGCTGATACTTTTATGCGGTCGCGCTTATGCTGATGCTCTTATGCTGATGCTCTTATGTTGTCGCTCTTATGCTGATGCTCTTATGTCGATGCTCTTATGCTGATGCTCTTATGCTGATGCTCTTATGCTGAAGCTCTTATGCTGATGCTCTTATGTTGATGCTCTTATGCTGATGCTCTTATGCTGATGCTCTTATGTTGTCGCTCTTATGCTGATGCTCTTATGTCGATGCTCTTATGCTGATGCGCTTATGCTGATGCTCTTATGCTGATGCTCTTATGTTGTCGCTCTTATGCTGATGCTTTTATGCCGATGCTTTTATGCTGATGCTCTTATGTTGTCGCTCTTATGCTGATGCTCTTACGCTGATGCTCTTATGCTGACGCTCTTATGCTGTCGCGCTTATGCTGATGCTCTTATGCTGATGCTCTTATGCCGATGCTTTTATGCTGTCGCGCTTATGCTGATGCTCTTATGTTGTCGCTCTTATGCTGATGCTCTTACGCCGAAGCTCTTATGCCGATGCTCTTATGCCGATCCTTTTATGCTGAAGCTTTTATGCTGTCGCGCTTATGCTGATGCTTTTATGCTGTCGCGCTTATGCTGATGCTCTTATGCTGATGCTCTTATGCTGATGCTCTTATGTTGTCGCTCTTAAGCTGATGTTCTTATGCTGATGCTGTTATGCTGATGCTCTTATGCTGATGCTCCTATGCCGATGCTCTTATGCTGATGCTCTTATGCTGATGCTCTTATGTTGTCGCTCTTAAGCTGATGTTCTTATGCTGATGCTGTTATGCTGATGCTCTTATGTTGATGCTCTTATGCTGGCGCTCTTATGCTGATGCTCTTATGCTGATGCTCTTATGCTGATGCTCTTATGCTGATGCTTTTATGCTGTCGCGCTTATGCTGACGCTCTTATGCTGATGCTCTTATGTTGTCGCTCTTATGCTGATGCTCTTACGCTGATGCTCTTATGCTGACGCTCTTATGCTGATGCGCTTATGCTGATGCTCTTATGCTGATGCTCTTATGCTGATGTTCTTATGCTGATGCTCTTATGCTGATGCTTTTATGCTGTCCCGCTTATGCTGATGCTCTTATGTTGTCGCTCTTATGCTGATGCTCTTACGCTGAAGCTCTTATGCTGATGCTTTTATGCTGATGCTTTTATGCTGATGCTCTTATGCTGATGCTCTTATGCTGATGCTTTTATGCTGTCCCGCTTATGCTGATGCTTTTATGCTGTCGCGCTTATGCTGATGCTTTTATGCTGTCGCGCTTATGCTGATGCTTTTATGCTGTTGCTCTTATGCTGATGCTCTTATGCTGATGCTTTTATGCTGATGTTCATATGTCGATCCTCTTATGCTGATGCTTTTATGCTGATGCTCTTATGTTGATGCTCTTATGCCGATGCTTTTATACTGATGCTCTTATGTTGTCGCTCTTATGCTGATGCTCTTATGTTGTCGCTCTTATGCTGATGCTCTTATGCTGATGCTTTTATGCTGTCGCGCTTATGCTGATGCTTTTATGCTGTCGCGCTTATGCTGATGCTTTTATGCTGTCGCGCTTATGCTGATGCTTTTATGCTGTTGCTCTTATGCTGATGCTCTTATGCTGATGCCCTTATGCTGATGCTCTTATGCTGATGCTCTTATGCTGATGCCCTTATGCTGATGCGCTTATGCTGATGCTTTTATGCTGATGCTCTTATGCTGATGCTCTTATGCTGATGCTTTTATGCTGTCGCGCTTATGCTGATGCTTTTATGCTGTCGCGCTTATGCTGATGCTTTTATGCTGTCGCGCTTATGCTGATGCTTTTATGCTGTTGCTCTTATGCTGTCGCGCTTATGCTGATGCTCTTATGTTGTCGCTCTTATGCTGATGCTTTTACGCTGAAGCTCTTATGCTGACGCTTTTACGCTGTCGCGCTTATGCTGATGCTTTTATGCTGTTGCTCTTATGCTGTCGCGCTTATGCTGATGCTCTTATGTTGTCGCTCTTATGCCGATGCTTTTATACTGATGCTCTTATGTTGTCGCTCTTATGCTGATGCTCTTATGTTGTCGCTCTTATGCTGATGCTTTTATGCTGTCGCGCTTATGCTGATGCTTTTATGCTGTCGCGCTTATGCTGATGCTTTTATGCTGTCGCGCTTATGCTGATGCTTTTATGCTGTTGCTCTTATGCTGATGCTCTTATGCTGATGCTCTTATGCTGATGCTCTTATGCCGAAGCTCTTATGCCGATGCTCTTATGTTGTCGCTCTTATGCTGATGCTCTTATGCCGATGCTCTTATGCCGATGCTCTTATGCTGATGCTCTTATGCTGATGCTCTTATGCTGATGCTTTTATGCTGATGCTTTTATGCTGATGCTCTTATGCTGATGCTCTTATGCTGATGCTGTTATGCTGATGCTCTTATGCTGATACTCTTATGCTGATGCTCTTATGCTGATGCTGTTATGCTGATGCTCTTATGCTGATGCTCTTACGCTGATGCTCTTATGCTGATGTTCTTATGCTGATGCTTTTATGCTGATGCTCTTATGCCGATGCTCTTATGCTGTTGCTTTTATGTTGTCGCTCTTATGCCGATGCTTTTATGCTGTTGCGCTTATGCTGACGCTATTATGTTGTCGCTCTTATGCTGATGCTTTTATGCTGTCGCGCTTATGCTGATGCTCTTATGCTGATGCTGTTATGCTGATGCTCTTATGCTGATACTCTTATGCCGATGCTCTCATGCTGATGCTCTTATGCTGATGCTTTTATGCTGTCGCGCTTATGCTGATGCTCTTATGCCGAAGCTCTTATGCTGATGTTCGTATGCTGATGCTTTTATGCTGATGCTCTTATGTCGTTGCTCTTCTGCCGAAGCTCTTATGCTGATGCTCTTATGCTGATGCTCTTATGCTGATGCTTTAATGCTGATGCTTTTATGCTGATGCTCTTATGCTGATGCTCTTATGCTGAAGCTCTTATGTTGGCGCTTTTGTGCTGATGCTTTTATGCTGTCGCGCTTATGCTCATGATCTTATGTTGTCGCTCTTATGCTGATGCTTTTATGCTGTCGCGCTTATGCCGATGCTATTATGCTGATGCTTTTATGCTGTCGCGCTTATGCTGATGCTCTTATGTTGTCGCTCTTATGCTGATGCTTTTATGCTGATGCTTCTATGCTGATGCTCTTATGCTGATGCTTTAATGCTCTCGCGCTTATGCTGATGCTCTTATGCCGAAGCTCTTATGTTGTCGCTCTTATGCTGATGCTTTTATGCTGTCGCGCTTATGCTGATGTTCGTATGTTGACGCTTTTATGCTGACGCTCTTATGCTGACGCTCTTATGTTGATGCTCTTATGCTGATGCTCTTATGCTGATGCTTTTATGCTGATGCTTTTATGCTGATGCTCTTATGCTGATGCTTTTATGCTGATGCTCTTATGCTGATGCTCTTATGCTGATGCTCTTATGCCGATGCTCTTATGCTGAAGCTCTTATGTTGGCGCTTTTGTGCTGATGCTTTTATGCTGTCGCGCTTATGCTCATGATCTTATGTTGTCGCTCTTATGCTGATGCTTATATGCTGTCGCGCTTATGCCGATGCTATTATGCTGATGCTTTTATGCTGTCGCGCTTATGCTGATGCTCTTATGTTGTCGCTCTTATGCTGATGCTTTTATGCTGATGCTTCTTTGCTGATGCTCTTATGCTGATGCTCTTATGCCGAAGCTCTTATGTTGTCGCTCTTATGCTGATGCTTTTATGCTGTCGCGCTTATGCTGATGTTCGTATGTTGACGCTTTTATGCTGACGCTCTTATGCTGACGCTCTTATGTCGATGCTCTTATGCTGATGCTCTTATGCTGATGCTCTTATGCTGATGCTCTTATGCTGATGCTCTCATGCTGATTGTTGGGTATTGTCTTCTTTATTTTTTTGAATAATAAAACAAGTCATGATTAATCACAATTCTACACTTATATAACATTGCATTGACAGGACCAGTACTTCGTTGAAGAGGACACCTGTAGTAAAAACAAAGTAATTTCTGTATGTTCGCGTTTCCATAAGATCTGTATTTTAGTCTAGTCCATGCACGGAGTCATTGTCATCACACACTTGTATCGGACTTGTTTCATGTTCACTTCCTTCAGTCTCTTGAATGGGATATACACCACCTTTTTCAGCCATTTCACTTCTTTCAGTCTCTCTAATGGGATATACACCACCTTTTTCAGCCATTTCACCTCTTTATAATTATATTGGTCAAATGTTACAAAGGTTACACAATTCATAAGCAGTGTATTGAGCTTTGTAGTGTTCTTCTCTTGGTCACTATTGTTGCAGTAGTTGTCCTCTCTTAATCCAATATAAGCGAACACGTAAAACTATATTTATCAAATTGTTGTAGCAAAAAAAATCATTTTAAGGCATAGAATCGTCGGTGTATGTTGCGGCGATTTTGTTCTTCTTTGTACTCGGCGATAAACATACGAGGCAAACACAATAAACGTTGTAGTGACATTGTAGCAGGAGGTGTGTGCAACTTTGTAGAAAATAAGAAAATCCCTATATATTTTTCTTATTAAAAGTGTCAAAATTTACAAGCATTGCTCGGTGTACAAATGTACTGAGAATGAACTAGAAATGAGTGTAAGCGGGGGGGGGGGGGATAAAACTAAGAGTTGGCAAAAAGATAAAAAGTGAGTTTCCCAAATTAGGAAGTAAATTATAATTATTGTGAGAAAACATTTTGATTGTCGAGTTGTAAGTTTAAACTTAGAAACTTAGAATTTGAGAACTGCGTTATGTTATATATTGCAAAGTTAGAAGAAAGTTAGAAATTCAGATTTTTTCAAATTAGAACGCAAATTAGAAACATTGCGAGAAACCTGTTTGATTGTTGAGTTGTCAATTTAAACTTAGAAACTTAGAATTTGAGAAATGTTTTATGTTATATATAACAAAGTTAGAAAAAAGTTAGAAAGTGAGATTTTCTCAAATTAGAAAATAAATTAGAAACATTGCGAGAAAACAGTTGGATTATCGAGTTGAAAATTTAAACTTAGAAACTTAGAATTTGAAAAATGCTTTATGTTATATATCACAAAGTTAGAAAAAAGTTAGAAAGTGAAATTTTCTCAGATTAGAAAATAAATTAGAAGCATTCCGAGCAAATTTTTTGATTGTCGAATTACAAAGTTAAATTTAGAAACTTCCACAGAAAACAGCTAGTAGGCAATTTTTATTTTTTGTTATCTACTATTACTTTACTTGATATTGATAAACTCAGAAGTTTTTCTCTATATCAGATTGTTTGTTGTTGGTCAGCAAGCACAATGTGGCACTTTTTTTCTGGAGCCTGTAAATCTTTTCTTTCAAGCTATTGATGCTTTTCACAGTATTTGCTTGGTTCAGATTGCTCTCCTCCTAAAACAGGTGTTTCTGGGCACATACTCACGGTCTCGGTCATGTTTTTTGCTAGGCGATATGCAGATCAGGTGCAGCACAAACTCAGTGATGAATCTGTAAAACACAAATTCAATAATAGTTTGAGTATGAACAATCTGATATACGCCAATAAGTTTGGTCTCATCAGTTTCTCTGACAATTATTCAGGTCAGTCATACGGTAATAGATTTGCACAGTGCGGCTATTTCCTCTTCAACCGGTGATACCATGGATGAAATATACCAGGATTGCCAGCTACGGCCCTTCGCTATAACTTTGGCCACGATTCAAGTGAGGCCGTTTATGGGAGTCGCCATCACTAGCGACTTTTATGCAGTATCCGGTATGTATATTGTGTCTTTTGAATGTAGTGTCGAGTTGCCTTTTCATTAAAAAAGACAACTACGCCAATCCAAGGGGAAAGTGGCGTATTTCCGGTACGTTCGTATAAATTGAGTGTTTAAAAAATTGCGGCGGCTGCTATAAAAAGATTTTACCATAACTTGCGGCCCCTTACTATAGCGTATGTCAAGACTCCCTTGTAAAAGGCACAGTTACAGTCTACATCCGGTACGGACTTGGCCATTCAAATTGCTTCACCTGATTGGGCGCAGCTGGCAATCCTGGTATATTTCATCCATGAGTGATACCATTCCACATACATATCTCTCTACTACCCGCTAGATGGCTACGCTTGACTACACTCAAGAGTACAGCTGACCTGCCACTCACACAGCCAAGCCTAAGGATGGATTCCCGCCACAAGTAAACTGGCCATTAACACTATCTATATATCTTATCATTTAGCATTAATGAGCTAGCCTATTGATTCATGTATTCTTTTTGTGCCAGATTGTGATTGCTTTTTTACACCTCGCTGGGCTTATTCTTTCTATCCAATTATATGCATATATTTTCAACTGTTTACTTTTCCTATAAATACCCTTGCATTCGGCCCAGTGGGCAGAAATTGAGAAGTAGTTGGATTGAGAAGTAACTCTTGTGTAGCAAGCGAACTGTTTTGACCAGTTATATGTTGAGTCTTCACTCGACCCTTGCCGTCAGTTGCTATCGTTCTTATATTATATACTTTGTGTCAACCCTTCAGTTTTGCGCGAGAATTAGACATTGTTTGCTTTTGTTGGTAGTAATAAACCATAGTTACCTCCAACTCTGTGATATCTGTGAGGCCGGTTGCTTGAACACAGTTGTGCCTGCTCTACAGCAGCATCCGGTTGTATCTAGTGCAAGATAAACCACGCAGAGCCGTACTGCCTAGCAGTGACGCTCTTAGTACAGTGCAGATAAGGCCTGACAGTATAGCCCTCCTTGTAGTGCCAGTGACGGTTCTACCCAGTGATGGGAAAAACCATTACAATACTTCTTGTAGCATTAAGTCAAGATTTAGCAATGTTTTATTTTTGCTACATCAACCTAGTGTTGTCAAAGCATCCCAACTGACTAAAAACAATGTTGTACAACGATCAAATGCCTTTATCTAATAAAGTTTTTAAGTTTTGAGGCACTTACTTTCTCAATGCCATCAGCCATGATGAAGCCTTCTGTGCACCCAGGCACTGAACACTTGTGAAATACTTTCCTTCCTTCCTGGACTTGCAGTAAGAATAGTAAATTAGTTCATGACAAAGCGGACATTTCTTGTGGTAAGCTGCTTTCCTTTCTTCGTGTAAACTGCAACTGTTGCTGGTCGTGAATCAGTCTTCAACTCGCAGTCACACTTTTGACATTTAACTAAATAGGAAATAAGGACAACATTAGAAGTGTCGAAGGCTTGCTCAAACATGAATTCCTCAAGCCAAACACTGTTGCACACAATCAATTCATCACATTAGCGCTTCATGTCAGCAGACTTCCTCACATTAATTTGCACTGTTTTCCCAGAACCACAGACCTGTGAATGAAAGTCACCATCATCATACTGTCAACTAGATCCATTGGTTACTAGAAAACCACAAATTCACTTTTTAAACTATGTATTATGTAGCATGTAATCAAAATATTTGGTATACTAACCTTCACACGAAGTATACCATTGGACTGCGAAGGATGCTGGCTGCAATATGAATCCATAAATCTAGAAATTTTATCATGGCGCGATGGAGTTCCTACAGGGTAATGATTAACCGAAAAACTAAATGCAGGTAATAGAGCAGCCTGTATTTCGAAAACTGGCATATTTATTGGCAAGTGATGGTCGATAAATGACAAGCTCTGTCGATTTGCGTTCTATAAATTTGAGAATAGCATAGGACACACTAACTCAGCATTTCAATTAGTCAACCATTTTCAATAGAATGTGAAGGTATGTGGCTCTGTACTTTATAGTAGTGTCTGATGATAAACAATGCAAACAATAACTACAAATCAAATGATCACACTTAGTACGCAGGTTTCTTTCCAACACTATTTTTTAGAAATTTTTACCACTTTCACATTGTCAAAATTTCAACACTGAAATAAAA
Source organism: Cryptosula pallasiana (assembly GCA_945261195.1). Taxonomy (NCBI): domain Eukaryota; kingdom Metazoa; phylum Bryozoa; class Gymnolaemata; order Cheilostomatida; family Cryptosulidae; genus Cryptosula; species Cryptosula pallasiana. The sequence continues at coordinate 19,393,034 of OX183139.1, forward strand.
TTTTCAACTACAGGACTGCCTGTGCTCAGAAAATAATTCTCAAGCCAAATTAAACTTGAAACTCGGGGGTGGTCAAAGAAAACTTTAGAGTTTTATCTCGCGCATCAAGCACTTTCCAATACACTTTTTCCAAGTTTTGTTCGCTTTCATTTTCAGTAAGAATGGTTAGTATCGGATAAACAACTTTTGATTAAATCTGAAGAAGCTCATTGGTTTCTACAAACTTTATGTATGGTACATGACAAGGGAAAGCTACACAATACCACAAACAGGTCCTTCTAGCTGGTGCCAGGCAAGGATATACCATTGTTTTTAAGAAATTGTTCAGCAGTAGGACTAAGTTTGGCTGCTCTATTGAGCTTTATAACAACACTCTTTTTGGTTTTTCCAGGAAGTAACACACCAAAGCCACAATCTGCCACTTTGGTTAAAAAACTTTTCGCTGTCTCTGAACTGTATCCATTTGGTCCAGGCGGGCATCTCTTTAGTTGCACAACTTTTGAACTGGAGATTTGTGCTTCGTCGCTTTTTAATAGCTTTTTCACCAAACTTCCATGCAACTCCAAAAACACATCCTCTGCCTGGTCAAATTCTCCAAAGTTTCCTAGTGATGTAGATATCTAAAACATAAAATGCATGGGAAAAATTACATGTTGCATTCCACAGGATATCTGAAGTCTTGTAGTTGTCAAAACTTACCGATTGCTTCTCCTGCTGTCCCATGATGGTAACTTTGTGCCTATTGAAATACTCTGTTAGGCTGACGGAGGCTTTCATTGCTGGGACTTGAATCAACCTTTCATTTACATTGTCAGCAGCGTTGAATAATGCTTGCAATGCCATTGCCATGCGGAGTGCCTGACCCTAAACAAACACAAATAGTTGAAAGATTGCTGCTCGTAATTTTCTGTAAATGCCCAAGATATCTAACTATGACATGCAAAACTTAGAGCAAGATCTCAAGCAACTAACAAATTGCTTTGAGTGATATACTTTTACAGTTTTTAATTGCCAAAACATTTAATATTTGTATCAAAAAACCGCAAAGTTATCATTAATCGATTTTATTCTCCCTTTAAGCGTGTTGTTTTAAATCAGCACGACAGATTTTTATCCGAGTAGATTTCCAATCTTCCTAGAAGGATTTATCCTATTCCAATGACATTCTTACCGAAGATTTGTTGAGCATGCCTGCTATTTGTTTTTTTATACTATAGCCAGCAGATCCTCTTGCATCCAGTTCTTCAATTTTGTTCTCCATCTCGTTAAAATAGCTGGCAAATATGGAGCCTGCCGACTCGTCCAGCTTGTAAATATTGGCCTCCGAATTGTGGAACTCAAATATCGTTGCAAATAGCTTACTAAGTGTGAGTTCATTCTCTTCATATGTCTAACAAAAGATCAATTGATCTCGGCTTTTAAAATTTATTGTTGCAATAAATTAAAATTAGTTCTGTTATTTGTAACTTTTATCTGAAAATTGTTATTTGATGTCAAATAATACTTTTAATTTTGTTAGGGGGGATTTATCATCTAACAAAGTTTAGCAGAAAGTAAGGCGTCATATAAATAGTAACTTACGGTGTCGCCAATGTCTTCAAAAAGCACTCTTCGTCTTTTCACAAAGCAGCACCAATGGCGGTCCATAAACCCATCCGTATCTCTCTTACACAACCGATCTATGAGCAGATCAGGTTGCATATAACCTTCAGACAGAAAACTTAGTAAAGTTAATGCGCTAGTTTTGAGTAAGCAAAAACATGCAACTCGTGCAATCAATCAAATTAACAGGCTTTCAAATGAAAATGTTTCATCAATCAGGAAAAAAGTTCAAAAGCATAATAACATATGCTCCTAAATTTTTGAGTTTACCTGTGTAATTCATTCGCGTCAGTGACACATTTGAGCGACCAGCCTTTGTGCTTCGGCACCAAGACGTTCCAGTGTGTAGGGATAGCCAAACTCTTCTATCTTTGCTGTCTGGACCAGCAGTGCCATCCAGTGTTTTGAACAAGCTCTCAATCTCATCCAAGATGTTAAGGTATACCCCGTTGTTGTTTTTTAAGAGAGAGTGCAGTTTTGCCATAGTAACTGATTCATTGGCAATGAACAGCTGATTACCACCATCGGCTTCATCGCAATCGCTCATTTGAGTCTCTGAAGCTTGTGACTGGGCCAAATCCTGTTCAAGTTCTTCCAAACTTTTGATAATTAAACGCATAGCTGGTGATTTCCGAGCTCCTGTAAAAATCACGGAACATTTAAATACCCAAACAAGCGATTTACTAAATTCCTTAATTATTTCCAACTCAGTGCTGAAAATCAAACAAACTAGAGAAAACCTGTAACAAGGGTGGTCTAGTAAGTGACTGGTTAATGTCATTTCAAGAACAAGTCTAATTGTTTCTACTAATATACTATATACATTGTTCCCTCAAGAGCTAGCTAGGAGTCGATGAAAATGTTACAATCCAAAATTATATACATTTATCTGGTTGTATTTTTAAAAATTGAAATGAATAATCGGCAGTAAGATTAATAAAATAAAAACAACGTAAAGTACTTGTAACTTTAAGTTTATTGAGAAACTCTTTTATTGCCAGACTGCTAAAAATTACACAATATTAAATAGATTCGTTAGGATTTAAAAATGGTCTCAAAATATGTCAAATTCATAAAATTTACTTTGGAACAGCAAAACTTTTACATAATTGAAGATATGATTGCCGTCTTAAGAACAAAGAAGACAAGTCATAACTGCTTGTGTAAAATTCCATAATCAGTTATAATTCTCTTTAAAGCAACAAAATTTGCAACTCATTATAAATAGGATTACTTTGTGCATTATGCTCAGGCTTTTAAAACACAATTGAAGCCATTGATTCTGCCAAGTAAAGTGTAACGATTCAACCAAAGTGCAAAATTTAAAAACACAAAGCTATTTGTTGCTGCGCCTACAAGTCTCATTCTACAATAAATTGCAAGACAATTTGATACATAGGTAGGTTGTACAACGAACATATTGTAAAGGATTTTGTTAAATTCCTTCACCGACAGCTACTAGAGAATGGACCAAACTGGCAGAGCAGACAAAGTTCACTGTAGAGCGCTACTGCGAAAGTAGAGATGGCTCTTCTGGTAATGATCTGTATAGTAGGACAGATCCGGATACTGCTGTGTGTAGACAAGCGCACAACAAACTCTGCCCACTGGGCTAACTGCCTCTCTATTTATGGAAAATTCATATCAGCTGTTGAAAAAGCTGCAGGATAATTGCATGCAAAACATCAGGTCATGCTACTACAACTAATCCCAAAGTTACACAACAAGCAGGACGCTACTTAGATTAACAATACAAATAGCCACAACGCAAGTAAGGCGGGAACTGTTCAGAGAAGCGGAATATCCTAGCTATCATCTTCTTATGTCTAGCTAGGGTATAGTACTATAGTACTATAGTACTAGGCCAGTCAGCTGGCTGACTAACTCACCAGCCGCACTAGGTGATTTCCTTTACAATATCATACTAGCTACATTTGTATGAAAATTATCAGCTGCTAATCAAGATTTTAGGAAGTCTCAACAACAAATTTATAAGTGCACTGTTGTGTATACGGTTGCACATGACCGGCAATAATTTCTCAACAACTTGATTCTTACAACATTGTAGAGACATTGCTGGTATGTCACCAAATGAGTAAGTTGAATCGAATGAGACAAATTATGAAATCTAATACAGTTTTATAAGCAATTGTGTGATTTTTATACATTATTTTATGGATCTAAGCAAGCAAATATGCGGTGTGTTTCTGTAAATGATGATCAAGCTTTCCATCAACTGATTTTGAAAACCTTAGTTATTTATAGTTTAATTTTAAATAATGAAAAATGAAACAAAGTAAAATGTGTTGAATTGATTATAAATTGTCGATTGCAGGACAAACTCTCATTGTGTTGTGTAGTGAATTTGTGTCATCTGAGACAACATCCTAGACTACATCCAGACAAACAAAGATGACACAGTATCGGTACTTATGTTGAAACTTTTTATACCACTCTAAGGAGAATTTTAGAGTGAAAGCTTTTTTTCACATACATACCTGGTTCAGCTGCAACGCAAGACCAAATAATGTTTGGCTCCTCAAAATTAATGTTCGCTCGATGTGTTTTTGCGGTTGAGATTCCCATTAAACCACACACAGCTGTTATTAGTGGTAAGAAAAACATGTTTATGGTGCAACTCGCAGCTTCAGCGTTCTTTTTGAGCAATTGGACAAGTTTATCCTGGTTAAACAGTTGAGCATAGTCAATTTCCAGGGCATAAGCTGACATCACCTTGTCGTAAAAGCTCATCTAAAATTATGAAAAACACTGATGAAAATAAATTGGATCAGCTAGAATTTATCAACTTAGAAAAGAGCAACTGATTACAGTTATGTACATTACATTGCCACTGAAGTTTTTCAGCAAAATGAGCTGATGCATACAATCATACGAAAACATGATTTCATAGTTTTATTGTACAATTTATCTGTGTAAAACCAGCTCATAAAAGTCATGAAGTATAATATTATAATCATATAAAAGTGTACCTTGAAGTATTATAGTGACGCTGAGTATCGCGAAGGCTAGCCAGGAATCAAACTTTAACTTTCCCACATCTGCAGGCTGTATGCGAAAAGAGTGAACTGTTTGGATTAGTTTTGTGCGCTTGTAATTTAAACCTTTAGTCATGATACTGGATGTCATTAACTCATCACGGATGAGATCATGTTCTAAAAGTTCTCAAGCACCAAACAATAAGGTATCCAATCGGTGAAGGATCAAAGTGATCTTCTCAACAGCACTAACCCACTCTGTTCCATGGTGTTCCGATAGATTCACAAACGCCAAATCACAATCAAATCACCTTAGCCAAAATCCAATCTACTGAAGTGATTTAAGATGAAAACTTTTCCCAATTTGCATTCATTGACAGTTTAATCGTGAACTAATCCAGTTTTTGCAAACTCTCTCAGCTGTCAGACTCCAACTTTCTTATTCTATTGTAAATAAATATAAGAATGCTGCCTTCTAGGAAAAATCATTAGTATTAAAAACCGGGGCATTTCCATTATCTTATAAAACATTCAACTTTGAAAATGATGACATAATAGCATTTCTTGAAAGGTCAAATTATAACTTTAACATCAGGTTTTAAACACAATTTGACTAGCGATTATTTTCGCAGAAATTTTCTTGACTGAGAAAACTTTATTTCCAACTTTGTGATATATAACATGAAGCATTTCTAAAATTCTAAATTTCTAAGTTTAAATTTACAACTTGATAATCCAAATGTTTTCTCGCAATATTTTTAATTATTTTCTAATTTGAGAAAATCTCAATTTCTAACCTTTTTCTAACTTTGAGATATATAACATGAAGCATTTCTCAAATTCTGAGTTTCTAAGTTTAAATTTACAATTGGAATATCAAAATGTTTTTTCGTAATGTTTCTAATTAATTTTCGAAGTTGAGAAAATCTCAATTTCCAACTTTTTTCTGACTTTTACACTTTTTATCTTTTTCACATACAATGCAATACACTTTTCAAATTTACGAATGCCAAGTTTTTATTCTAAATCTCAAATTAGAAAGTTAGAAATATACTTAGCTTTCACAAATTCGAAAATGTCTTTCTAAATCTCAAATCAGAAATGTAGAAATATACTTAGATTGTACAAAGTTGCACTTAACTGTATTATTTTAGCCATTGAATCATTGAATATGCATTGTCTCTATATTTTATTCTTGTATCATTTTTGTTTTGACTCACCCAGTGGAGGTTTTGATTTATTCTGCCCAAGGAGACCAAAGATAGGTACTATTTTCACTATTTCTATAATCCAACCCAGAGGTCTTCTGAAATAAAGATTAATTGATTACACCTTTTGATAACATCCGTTTTGTATTCTGTACATATAATTGATTTCAACACGCAGAGAAGATAATTCCTAAAGCTGGAAAGACAATTCTCGTTTCTCTGTTTTAATGTACCTATTGATAATCTGACTTATTCAGTTGTACGTTCCTGTCAGTACAAACAGTCTACCATCTGTTGATGTTCCTTACATCGGTAATTGGAGCTAATCTGCCTGCTATTTATTGCTGGTGAAAAGCTCTGCCTACTACAATGTAAGCAAACCAATTCCGATTCATTGAATTGGTAACCAAATCTGCCGATTCCGATCTGGTAAATCTGAACCGGAGAATCTCTTCTCAAATATAGCAGAAGATATAGAAGGGATCATTAAACCGCAACCAATCCCTAGCTGGCTATATCCACCTCTCCTTCTACCTTTAGATTATGTAATTTACAGCAATTTATTTGGGAGCTCCTACAGATGTTGCTGTGCATATATGCACAGCAACTTCTGTAGAACAAAATGCAGACATTGCTTGAGTTCATTTTGTTTAAAACAAAATAAGGAGTTGCTTTTCCTTGGTTTGGAATTGCCCTGGCTAGCAGTACAGACGATATACATGCAGAGGCTAAGAATAAACAGTGGCAAGCCTGCACATTGGTGCAAGGAAAGTTCTTGTTTGTACATTTCTTGCTCACATATCATGTCGACTTCTGTTTAAACTAACTTATCTCATATTTTTTATCCAAGTGGCACAGAAAAGGCAGTGTTGCATTGTGAATATTATTTTTTGTTTGTGTTTCAATTGTTTAAACCATTTATAATTTGTTTGGTTGGTTGCCAGGGAAGTTTGCTGTTGGACCAAATGGCCAGGGAGAGCACAACCTGTTGTGAAGGGCATGGTTACAGGACCCAAGAGAACACTGCAAGATATCAGAGGGAATGCTGCCGCACCCCAAGAGATTTTGCACTCGTTTGGAGACTTTTATTATTGGATGTGTGTTTAGCGATTGGCTTGTGTAACTGCTGTTGTGTCATGGGTGATGCATGGCTATAAACTAGTACAATCCTAGCTAGAAAATCCATTAAAACTCAAGCAAAAATGAAATGGCCGACCTTACCAGCGTTTACCAGATTGTCTTCATATGAAAGAAAAAGCAAGTTTGTGGTTCGCTAAAGTGATCACCGATGATTTGAATTTTTGGTTTAAATCAAAGCTAAGCTCACGCAATAAAACTAATTTTGGAAGAATTGGAATTTGTAGTCAGTTTTTTATTAAAACGTTTTGAGATACACAAAAGCTATTTAATACAAAAAGAAATGAATTGATTCCGTATTTGGAGAACTAACAATCTGATTTGTAAAAAAGACTCGTTCATAAGTGTATCTTCCTTGTTCTTTTAAAGCATTTTATGGCTAACTGTGACATCAAATGCAGTGAATTTAACCAGTAGTGTGTGAGAATGGTAAGGAGGGAAAGAAATATGGGAAACACCCGGTCACCATTTCCGATCGGTAGAGGTAAATCGGTAGCAATAATTAATAAGCAAAGTTCTGGTTTAAAAATGGAAACAAGGAAAAAATTATGTAAATGTTTTCTGAGCTATTGAGTGAAAGCCTGCTAACGTTACAAGAGCAACCAAGACATGACAAGAATTTTCCACTCTCACTCCCTGAGTGTTGTCTTTTTGTCAAACCTCCCGCATACAAGATGGTACAGTGGTCCGCATGTGCTTCTCAACGTGAATCATTCACATGCAGTTTGATCTGCAATGCCTGTTACGGCACTCAGCACTGGCTAAAAATGAAGTACAACGATAATTTCTATTCAGCTCAATTTTTGTAAAGCATTGCAACATACCTGTCATGTTGGCTTGCAAAAATAAAGAAATAATTTGGACCAGTTGCCTCCAGTGGTCAAAGCTGGGTTTGAGGGTATAGCCAGACGTGATTGTGTATGCAAAGTCAGATAATAATTCATTTATTAGTTCAGAAAGCCAATTGCTGAGATAATGCAACTTACGTCACATGTACATCTATCGGTTGGAATGGGAGGAATAAATATGGGTGCGGTATAAAAATTACTGGTCGAGCAAACTAAAGCTAGCTTTGTATTAAGGATAGTGTGTTAACAATGTACAACCTTGAGTCATCTCCCCTCCCTCCCTTGCTCTCTCTCTCCTTCTCTCTCTCTGACTAATCAGATGACATGACAGGCGGGTATGCACTATATGCATTGAAGTTTTTGTTGGACCTATGTAAATTTTTTACGAGTCGTCTCCTCTTGTATTTATGGATACTTGTGAAAACAAAAGCTGCTTAAAACAAACCATAGAATTATCTCCCCTTAGTTACTCTATTCGTACAACTTATGTACGGCTCGAAAAACATGCATAAAGAGCTCAGTGGTTTCCGGAATCACATAGACGTAGGGTCAATTTTTTGTTGATTGCTGCTACTTCAGTTATGCGTCTTTGAGTCAGTTTCGCTGAGATGACCCTGTGATCACACGGAAAAACCCAATCCATCCAACTCTGGTACTTTCCAATTCATTTTTTATTAAATCCTAGCAGAGAACAATCCAATACTCTTACATTCAGTCACATCATTTATTGGTATATAAAGAATTATTTGGCTTATCTTTGCTACTTATACAGTAACATCAGTCAGGTAAGATGCTACAACAATTACGCATATTATTATTATAGTAACTTGACTACTACTACTATAATAATTATAATAATAATAAATAATAATAATTACTACTACTTTCTTATTATTATTACTACTGCTTTCTTTTTTATTTTTTTGTTATCAATTATATTATTTTTTTTTGTTTATTATTATTTATTATAATAATAATAACTTATTATTATTAATTCAATGATGTGACAACAATTATTGTTATTATTATCAATTTTTATTATTGTTTATTATAATAATTATTTATTCATTTAGTAATGATTTAGATCGATGTATTTCTTCTTTTTATTATTATAAATTAAATAATAATAATATCCATTAATACAATAATAATTATAATAATCATTATTATTATTGTCTTAGAATAATAAATAATAATAGTAGTAGTTTTTTTTAACAAACGAAACAACTAGCACTTTTTTATTATAACCATTTAGATATAATAATAATAATGAATTATTATTTATTATTACTACTATTATTATTATTGTTGCTCTTATTGTTTTTTAATAAAAGCAACAACTTGCTATACAATGATAATCATGATGTTGTTGCTTGTTGCAGATGATAATCATGATAAACGAATCATTACTAAGTAATGATATTATTATGTTTCTTAATATTGTAGCTATGTTGTTGTTGTTGTTATGATAATAATAATAGGCTAATTTATTTTTTAATCTCAAGGTGGTTGACCACCTGCCTATTATCTGTCTACCTAACCAATCAAAGAACATAGTTTTATTTATGATGTCTATGGCTTCTTCTACTTATTATGTCACTCTTATGGTGACTCAGAAATTGTTTTTGTGTTTCACATTTTAATGTTTTCCGAATTGTCCAAACGTCTTTGGAAGCGTCTAAACTTTTGCATAATTTTGATTTCTTCATCAAATGTTTCATCCACTTTAAAAATCCGAGCCATATTGCTGGCTTATTTTAAAAATATGCATATGTCGATTATGATAGCGCAGATGTTTTTGCGTTTTAAGGCTTCTGAGCACTGTTTGTGATATGTGTTTTCTACACAACAGATTAACTCTAGTGTTAAAAATGTGTTCAAGTTGGTGTGTTAGTTTTGTATTTTTAATGACGTACAATATCTCAGGTCCACTGAAGGTATTTGGAAGCATCTACAAATAAAGTGATAAGGCAATGCATCAAGAGAAGTAACAATTGTCAGTAGCACAAGTATACAACCGGCATATTATCAAAAAATAATTTGCAAACATTTTGAATGCTTTTGAAAGCGTCAAAACGTTTTAAACTGTTTAAAAGATTTGTCAAATAGTTTATACATTTTGTAAACCTAAGAATTGATTTGTTTCTCCACTTCAAATATATCTTTGGTTTGCTTACAGCTAGCTGTTGGTTTTCTAAACATTTTTCATAGAAATTTTATCGAATGCATGAAAAATTTCTTTTCATCATTTGCTTTAGTAATAGAAATTTAACAAAATTTTTCTATTTTCTAGAATTTAGATCATTTAGATTATATCCAACAATAGTTCATATGGTTCAGTGATTTTTCTTTAAATGGATCATTACGTTTATGATTAGATGATTAAGAAATTGATGTCAACTGCTTTTGGTGTAAAAAACATGCTCAGTATATACAAAACAAACCTTTTTAAAATAGTTTGGATAATCGAAAAATGATACAGGCTGTCCCAAAACAGTTTTTACAGTTCAGAAATAGTTCATCGCTCATACGGATTGTACAATTCTAAACCATCTGAATCATTTCAAAAGTGTCTTGATGACTCGCGAAACAACTGGAGCTCAACAAAATTTTCATGATTGTTCAAAAATACAGTTTTTTTGCATGAAGTTTTTCAACTTCCAGAGCTATTCGTTCATTAAAGCATCAAGCCCAACTTAGGTGCAGAATTAGCAATTTTTTGTGTCTTTGTGTGATTTTTCTTAGAAACTAACCAAGATTGCCTACTTTAAACCCCTAAAGAATGTTATTTCAGTAAATCGCCAGTGATACATTTCAGTAAACTATTTACTGTATCTTCCCAATTAATTTCAATTTAAAAAGACCCTTCGGAAGGCGTCTAGACTTCTTCAAAAAAGTTTAAAAGCAAAAAAGTTTTGGTGATGAGCTACCAAACCCTCCTCAGCTTCAACCCTAGCAAATGTTAATTGAATAATTTTATTTTTTTTGGTAGTCAAAGCTCTATTGCGTTAATTTCTCAGACAATATTAATCTTTTTGAAATTTTGAGGCTGTTTTTTTTAAGGAAATCCATCTCAGGTTAGCTATCTGCTTTATTCAATAGCATACCAAACAACCAGCAATGAAAAGTTTCACCTTACTGTATAGCTCACCAAAACAAGATAAACTTAGTTTATAGGCTTATATAGCTTCATTGAAATTATATTTTGACCAGGTATAGATCTTATGGTCAGCAATAATGGATGTCAGTGCGGACACCGCTGCTCCCATGCTTCAAGGTCCCGGCTCATTGTCCTCACGTGAACCGGCCGGCACTCAGGACTCTGGCGATTTTGTTGTTATTGATGGAAGCAATGGGTCTATGAATGGTTATCGAGATGCTGACGTCGATTTATTCAGCAGTTTATCTCAAGCAGATGCCGCTGCTCAAGCTAAAGAGTTGATGAGACAGCGTGATGAGCTGCAAAGTAAGTCAGCAGGAATTGTTTCGGCGCTATTAACAATTGTTTGAAAAGGGATAGGCAAAATTGTAGACAGGCATGAACGCTGTCCATGATGAATGCAAACATTTGATATGGACAAAAACACCTCCTAGCACAAATCCAAGCTAACCTGGAACGATTATTTTTTGAACTTTGACCTCTGTGTCAGTAGTTGACAGCATTCATTCACTTTCATGAAATTAAACACTCCCTATAATGAAACTGGAAATGAGATTTTGTATCATATCAAAACTTTTGGCATGTACGTTCTAATATTATTGTTCGAGCGTAGTACGCTTTTATTGCAAGCTTTTTAATTTGTCTGCATGGAGGTGTATATATTCCACAGTCATTCCTGTGCGTTTGCTTATAGCAATACCTGTTGGTGTGTACCTGGTGTGTATTGTTACTGTGCGGTGTTATATAGGAGAAAATATTTATTTTTACCTCAAATAGTGTTTGCAGAGCTGATTATATTTTTTGACATTCTTGTTTCTTTTCCCAGAAAACTTCACAGATTGCACCCGTGACTTGGGCAATGTCAACAAAGTGTGCCAAGAACTAAAAGCACAAGAATTCAAGCTATGTGAGCAGGCTAAGAAAAGAATTGAGGCGCTCACTGAGGAAGTGGAACTGTACAAAACAGAGGTTGGGCATCTGTAGTTGGTTAGAGTGTGGGCACATCTGCCTATTTGCTTTTCCTGATCGGAAAATGACCTCACTTTTGTTATTGTACAACCAATAACAGTTGGTTTAAGGCGAATGGCAGGTTTTGCTCCTCGTCAAAAGAAAATGGTCGACAATCTCCCAATGAACCGATTGGATTTAAGAATTTTGAGTCTAGCATTTCCATTATTATCATTTTAAATTGAGCGCTCTAGTTATTTTTTTTTGGTTAAATTATGGCTCATTTGAGATATGTATTTCTGTAGCTGGCATAAATAACAGCAAATTTGACAAGAATTAATTAAAAACGGGTGGCTTTACAATAATTTCACAAACAAGGTATTGAAAAGCTTTAGGAGAGCAGTCCGTAGATGTGCCGTACCATAGTTTGTAGATTATTAAGAATATTCCGGGTGCTCATTATCCTTAGTAGTGCTGAGCACTGCTATGATATGTTATAGAATACGAGGCTAACACAGGAGCTTTCCATCAAGTCAGATGCAGTGCTACTCCGTCCCACTGACCATTTAGCTGGCTCTTCCGGATCTGTGAGCACAAACACGGCTTGTCCACCGGTTGATGATGATTCCACTCCAGAACCTTCCGAAGGAATTGCCTCTGTCGGTTTAGACACTCATGTTCCCAGCTTGCGTATGAGTGAGAAGGATAACATGATTGAGCAGGTGAACTTTGTGTAAAATTTTGAACTTAACAATAGTGTTACCTCCTTGCTATCTCAGTGAATGGCTGAGCTTGCTAGCTTATAGTATATTTGCTATACGTATGTAGATAATGACATGACATGGCTTGCTTTAACAGTAGCCAATCATTGACTCTCATACATTGAAAGTGGTAGCTGCGCTGTTGACAGGTAACGGCATCGGGAAACATTAGTTGTGAATTCCCTGTGATGACTATAAGGCACTAGTGCAGCCTGTTGCAATATACTAGCTTATCTGTAATAGATAGGCATTGTTTGTGTTTATCTTATTTTAACTATTGCATCATGTAATGCTTCTATCAAATCAATGAAATGTTTTATTATGACTCATGGCAGCCATGATAGCGGTCTGCTAAAAATTGCAGTCTGCTACAGATAGCGGTCTGCTACAGATAGCAGTCTGCTACAGATAGCTGTCTGCTACATATAGCGGTCTGCTACATATAGCGGTCGGCTGCAGATTGCAGTCTGCTACATATTGCAGTCTGCTTCAGATCGCAATCTGCTGCCGATGGCAGTCTGCTGCCGATTGCAGTCGGCTGCAGATTGCAGTCTGTTGCAGACTGCAGTCTGCTGCAGATTGCAGCTGCTGCATGTTGCAGTCTGCTACAGATTGCATTCTGCTGCACTTTGCAGTCTGCTTCAGATCGCAATCTGCTGCACTTTACAGTCTGCAAATTGCAGTCGGCTGCACATTGCAGTCTGTTGCAGTTGGCAGTTTGTTGCAGATTGCAGTCTGCTGCAGACTGCAGTCTGCTACAGATTGCGGCTGCTGCATATTGCAGTCTGCTGCAGGTTGGAGACCGCAACAGATTACAGTGTATTTCAGATGGTGTTCTGCCACAGCTAACAGTCTAGTGCATACATCTGTCAGCTGCAGATATCCTCTGCATATTACAATATTGTATTGTAGTTGAGAGGGCAAGTGGCAAGGCTACAGGACTCTAACCTCAAACTAGAGACGGCAATGAGAGATGTGCAAATGAAAGCAGACATACAGATCAAGAAAAGTGAAGGGGAGAAAGATAAAGCAACTCGCCAAACTGCTACAATGAGCACTCGCATTGCCGAGTTTCTCAGGGACAATAAGGAGCTGAAGGAGGAGTTAGCGAAGGCGAGGACTAGATACCATGACCTTGAACAGCAGCTGGTGTCAAAAGAGGAGATGTCGCAACATTCGGTACGCTTTCTGCGGTTTGTCGTTGTAACCTTGATCAGTTATTGCGTTTCTTTCTTTGCCCTCAATAATGATGTCTTGTGTGCTGTCAAAGCATTTGATCAGGAGTAGACAAGATAAATATGTATTTATTTGACACGCATAATTGCATTGTAGAAAGGAGACTATGAGAGATTGGTGGCAGAGAATGAAGAGGTACTTAATTAAGTTATTTTCTATGCACATTATTAACAGGCAGCAACAGAAAGCTTATGTCATGTGGTGGCGTTGTTGCCCAAATATTTTTGTTCTTGTGCCGGTCACAACGCAGTTTTTGTTTCCAAATGGTGTCCTCATTTATCATTATTTACACGCCTTTCCCGTCAGCGAGCTGGCATAAAAGCTGAGTTAACAGATAACATAATTTTGTAGGATGATTTTATTTTTTATTTTCAGTCTCAAAAATGTCTCTCTGATTGATAATGTACATTAGCTCCATAGTTGAGTTTTCACTTTCGCATTAAAACGGTTTCCACAAGTGTTCAGTGAATGATTGCTTCGAATCACGAGAATGTTTCTATGCACTAAAAGTTTATGCTTTTCTTTTTTATTTTTAGCTGAAGGAAGCACTGGAGTAAGTTTCATCTATCAATAATATCAGCTTTGTTGGTAAACTACTGGTATCTAGTGACGTATTAGTGCCATCTAGTGGTGTACTAGTGCCATCTAGTGGTGTACTAGTGCCATCTTGTGGTGTATTAGTGCCATCTAGTGGTGTACTAGTGCCATCTAGTGGTGTACTAGTGCCATCTAGTGGTGTACTAGTGCCATCTAGTGGTGTACTAGTGCCATCTAGTGGTGTACTAGTGCCATCTAGTGGTGTACTAGTGCCATCTTGTGGTGTACTAGTGCCATCTTGTGATGTACTAGTGCCATCTAGTGGTGTACTAGTGCCATCTAGTGGTGTACTAGTGCCATCTTGTGGTGTATTAGTGCCATCTAGTGGTGTACTAGTGCCATCTAGTGGTGTACTAGTGCCATCTAGTGGTGTACTAGTGCCATCTTGTGGTGTATTAGTGCCATCTAGTGGTGTACTAGTGCCATCTAGTGGTGTACTAGTGCCATCTAGTGATGTACTAGTGCCATCTTGTGATGTACTAGTGCCATCTAGTGGTGTACTAGTGCCATCTAGTGGTGTACTAGTGCCATCTAGTGGTGTACTAGTGCCATCTAGTGGTGTACTAGTGCCATCTAGTGGTGTACTAGTGCCATCTAGTGGTGTACTAGTGCCATCTTGTGGTGTATTAGTGCCATCTAGTGGTGTACTAGTGCCATCTTGTGGTGTATTAGTGCCATCTAGTGGTGTACTAGTGCCATCTAGTGGTGTACTAGTGCCATCTAGTGGTGTACTAGTGCCATCTAGTGGTGTATTAGTGCCATCTAGTGGTGTACTAGTGCCATCTAGTGGTGTACTAGTGCCATCTAGTGGTGTACTAGTGCCATCTAGTGGTGTACTAGTGCCATCTAGTGGTGTACTAGTGCCATCTAGTGGTGTACTAGTGCCATCTAGTGGTGTACTAGTGCCATCTAGTGGTGTACTAGTGCCATCTTGTGGTGTACTAGTGCCATCTAGTGGTGTACTAGTGCCATCTTGTGATGTACTAGTGCCATCTAGTGGTGTACTAGTGCCATCTTGTGGTGTACTAGTGCCATCTAGTGGTGTACTAGTGCCATCTAGTGGTGTACTAGTGCCATCTAGTGGTGTACTAGTGCCATCTAGTGGTGTACTAGTGCCATATAGTGGTGTACTAGTGCCATCTAGTGGTGTACTAGTGCCATCTAGTGGTGTACTAGTGCCATCTAGTGGTGTACTAGTGCCATATAGTGGTTTAGTACAGCTATACCTGTGGCTGGTTGTTGTGTCCATTGTTTTATCTCATAATGTCAAACATCTGTTGTACAGCTTGTTACATAAATAATTATTTCCGCTATTTATTATTGTTTCAGTCCTCTGAAGGAGAAGCTGGCTGACCTTGATAGTGAACTAAGGTCAGTTACATGATAAGCAACCTGTAGCAAACCACTTTTCTAGCCATTAGCCGCAAAAATATGCTCTCTAGTATTTTATTTAGCTTGTATGGTGGCTCAAAACGTTTTGTCTTTCGTGTTTTAAAACTATGGACGCTTTCCAATCCTTCTAAACGCTTTGTGAAATCATTCATACGCTTTGGAAATCTAGCCGATTTGCTGGTTCGCTCTATAGATCATAGATCTCCAGTTCATTTGCGATTGATAATGTTTCTAATAAACACCAAACAGTCTTTTAAATAAATATAAAATTGTTCTTATTTGATAAATATTATTTGATTCAAATTATTTTAAATAATATTTACAACCTAATAATGTTTGTGAAAAACTAGTTTTAGAGATTTTATTTAACAATTGTTTATACAGTTAATTAATTAGCTCCATGTCTGTTGATCTACGTCTATTTTTGTAAAGTTGCATAGAGGCTATAAAGAAAATGATGGCGATTGCTTCTGGTTTGAAAGCCATGTGCTTGCAAACCTTTCAAACTATTTCGAAATAGTTTAGATTATTTTAAAACAGTTCGGCTATTTCAAAATAGTTCACATGGTTTGTAAATAGCTCATGCTATTTTTAAAGCGTTCATATGGTTTGTAATTTTCTAATCCATCTGAATTATCTCTAGACTGTGTAAATTATTTACAAAACAACAATACGCTTTTCAAAATTTATGATTGTTAGACGGGAAATACAGTTTTATTACATGAAATCCCGCAACTGCTAAGGCTTACAATTTATTTTAATCAACAATCCTGTTTTTAAATATAGTTTCATAGGCTATTTTACTATATTTACTCAATTATTTTCAATGCAGAAGACACTTTGTAAATCGTTTAGACCATTTCAAAAATGTTCATACTCATTGAAAGCGCGAAAGCGTCAAACGTTATGAGCCACCATAAGTTTTTGATAGATTGCACTAGTCACCGTTGTTGGTAAGTTTGTCATATTAACTTGTTTCCAGTTGGTTCAACAAATTTCTCCATTAACATCATTGCATGTCGCCAGCTAGACAAATATTTTTTTAAATCCACTTCATATTAACATTAGTACAATGTCATTCAAGCAATTTAACTTTGTTGTTGAGTTGTGTAAGTTTGTAGTAAATCGTCATAATTCAAAGATTAGGCGCTTTGGGCTAAGTGTACGCGAAGAACTGCTAATTTTCAAGAGTTTTCAAAACGAGAATCTGGCGAAACACGTAGCCATACAAAAAAATAAATCCATGGAGTTGTATTCATTATAACAATGATGCACCAGATGGGCTAAAAAACCAAAACTAATAATAATAAAATGATATGTAATATTATTAAAATAATAAATAATTATTTCTACTAAATCAATGGAAACAAATAATTAATTACTTTTGGCATCGCTAACTTATTGATACCGGTACACAAAGATATTTGATTACGTGTACATATAACCTTTTATCCATATTGGTTTATTTTATGGGTACATGTACATATAGCTCTCTATCCATATCGGTATATCTTAGGGGTACATGTACATATAGCTCTCTATCCATATCGGTATATCTTAGAGGTACATGTACATATAGCTCTCTATCCATATTGGTTTACCTTAGAGGTACATGTACATATAGCTCTCTATCTATATTGGTTTATCTTAGAGGTACATGTACATATAGCTCTCTATCCATATTGGTTTACCTTAGAGGTACATGTACATATAGCTCTCTATCCATATTGGTTTATCTTAGAGGTACATGTACATATAGCTCTCTATCCATATTGGTTTATCTTAGAGGTACATGTACATATAGCTCTCTATCCATATTGGTTTATCTTAGAGGTACATGTACATATAGCTCTCTATCCATATCGGTATATCTTAGAGGTACATGTACATATAGCTCTCTATCCATATTGGTATATCTTAGAGGTACATATAGCTCTCTATCCATATTGGTATATCTTAGAGGTACATATAGCCCTCTATCCATATTGGTATATCTTAGAGGTACATGTACATATAGCTCTCTATCCATATTGGTATATCTTAGAGGTACATGTACATATAGCTCTCTATCCACATTGGTATATCTTAGAGGTACATATAGCTCTCTATCCATATTGGTATATCTTAGAGGTACATATAGCTCTCTATCCTTATTGGTTTACCTTAGAGGTACATGTACATATAGCTCTCTATCCATATTGGTATATCTTAGAGGTACATGTACATATAGCTCTCTATCCATATTGGTATATCTTAGAGGTACATATAGCCCTCTATCCATATTGGTATATCTTAGAGGTACATGTACATATAGCTCTCTATCCATATTGGTATATCTTAGAGGTACATGTACATATAGCTCTCTATCCATATTGGTTTACCTTAGAGGTACATATAGCTCTCTATCCATATTGGTTTACCTTAGAGGTACATGTACATATAGCTCTCTATCCATATTGGTATATCTTAGAGGTACATGTACATATAGCTCTCTATCCATATTGGTTTACCTTAGAGGTACATATAGCTCTCTATCCATATTGGTTTACCTTAGAGGTACATGTACATATAGCTCTCTATCCATATTGGTATATCTTAGAGGTACATGTACATATAGCTCTCTATCCATATTGGTTTATCTTAGAGGTACATGTACATATAGCTCTCTATCCATATTGTTGTATCTTAGAGGTACATGTACATATAGCCCTCTATCCATATTGGTTTATCTTAGAGGTACATATAGCTCTCTATCCATATTGGTTTATCTTAGAGGTACATATAGCTCTCTATCCATATTGGTTTATCTTAGAGGTACATGTACATATAGCTCTCTATCCATATTGGTTTACCTTAGAGGTACATGTACATATAGCTCTCTATCCATATCGGTATATCTTAGAGGTACATGTACATATAGCTCTCTATCCATATTGGTTTACCTTAGAGGTACATGTACATATAGCTCTCTATCCATATTGGTTTATCTTAGAGGTACATGTACATATAGCTCTCTATCCATATTGGTTTACCTTAGAGGTACATGTACATATAGCTCTCTATCCATATCGGTATATCTTAGAGGTACATGTACATGTAGCTCTCTATCCATATTGGTATATCTTAGAGGTACATGTACATATAGCTCTCTATCCATATTGGTTTCTCTTAGAGGTACATATAGCTCTCTATCCATATTGGTTTATCTTAGAGGTACGTGTACATATAGCTCTCTATCCATATTGGTATATCTTAGAGGTACATGTACATATAGCTCTCTATCCATATTGGTTTATCTTAGAGGTACATGTACATATAGCTCTCTATCCATATTGGTATATCTTAGAGGTACATATAGCTCTCTATCCATATTGGTATATCTTAGAGGTACATATAGCTCTCTATCCATATTGGTTTATCTTAGAGGTACATGTACATATAGCTCTCTATCCATATTGGTATATCTTAGAGGTACATATAGCTCTCTATCCATATTGGTATATCTTAGAGGTACATATACATATAGCACTCTATCCATATTGGTTTATCTTAGAGGTACATATAGCTCTCTATCCATATTGGTATATCTTAGAGGTACATGTACATATAGCTCTCTATCCATATTGGTTTATCTTAGAGGTACATGTACATATAGCTCTCTATCCATATTGGTATATCTTAGAGGTACATGTACATATAGCTCTCTATCCATATTGGTTTACCTTAGAGGTACATATAGCTCTCTATCCATATTGGTTTACCTTAGAGGTACATGTACATATAGCTCTCTATCCATATTGGTTTCTCTTAGAGGTACATATAGCTCTCTATCCATATTGGTTTATCTTAGAGGTATGTGTACATATAGCTCTCTATCCATATTGGTATATCTTAGAGGTACATGTACATATAGCTCTCTATCCATATTGGTATATCTTAGAGGTACATATAGCTCTCTATCCATATTGGTTTATCTTAGAGGTACATGTACATATTATCTCTCTATCCATATTGGTTTACCTTAGAGGTACATATAGCTCTCTATCCATATTGGTTTACCTTAGAGGTACATGTACATATAGCTCTCTATCCATATTGGTTTATCTTAGAGGTACGTGTACATATAGCTCTCTATCCATATTGGTTTATCTTAGAGGTACATGTACATATAGCTCTCTATCCATATTGGTATATCTTAGAGGTACATGTACATATAGCTCTCTATCCATATTGGTTTATCTTAGAGGTACATGTACATATAGCTCTCTATCCATATTGGTATATCTTAGAGGTACATATACATATAGCTCTCTATCCATATTGGTTTATCTTAGAGGTACATGTACATATAGCTCTCTATCCACATTGGTATATCTTAGAGGTACATGTACATATTATCTCTCTATCCATATTGGTTTACCTTAGAGGTACGTGTACATATAGCTCTCTATCCATATTGGTATATCTTAGAGGTATATATAGCTCTCTATCCATATTGGTTTACCTTAGAGGTACATGTACATATAGCTCTCTATCCATATTGGTTTCTCTTAGAGGTACATATAGCTCTCTATCCATATTGGTTTACCTTAGAGGTACATGTACATATAGCTCTCTATCCATATCGGTATATCTTAGAGGTACATGTACATGTAGCTCTCTATCCATATTGGTATATCTTAGAGGTACATGTACATATAGCTCTCTATCCATATTGGTTTATCTTAGAGGTACATATAGCTCTCTATCCACATCGGTTTATCTTAGAGGTACATATAGCTCTCTATCCATATTGGTTTACCTTAGAGGTACATGTACATATAGCTCTCTATCCATATTGGTTTATCTTAGAGGTACATGTACATATAGCTCTCTATCCATATTGGTTTATCTTAGAGGTACATGTACATATAGCTCTCTATCCATATTGGTATATCTTAGAGGTACATGTACATATAGCACTCTATCCATATTGGTTTATCTTAGAGGTACATGTACATATAGCTCTCTATCCATATTGGTTTATCTTAGAGGTACATATAGCCCTCTATCCATATTGGTATATCTTAGAGGTACATGTACATAAAGTGATTGTGCTTAGCGATAGAGGAACCTTTGACAAAATCCATTCTTTGGCACTTCTGGTGAAACTCGCTGTTACAGACTATAGCTTATAGTTATTTTTGTATAACCGTTGCTAGATTAGATCACTGCACCTAAACATTTCTTTGTTGTAATTGGTTGATTAAAAAAGTGGTCAGCATTTTTTTATCTCAATCAAAACTTGGCGATAACCTCAAAAAAAGTACTAGAATTTACTTTTGTGATCTTTCCGGAAACGGAAGAGGGAGTTCCTCAATCGCTAAGCTTACTCAGCAAGCAATCGCCATATGTGCAGACAGTTGAACTGTAATGGACCGTTTATTGCTTCCCCCACCTTAACATCGTCTGTACTTGTTTAGGGAGGCACAGGCTAGATGTCAGGAGTTGGATGCACAGCGTCGGTGAGTGTCGTTTACATTGTGATGTATTTATCTGTATGCACTTACCTTGAAAGTATTTACTTGTATGTACTTACTTTAAAAGGATTTACTTGTATGTACTTACTTTAAAAGTATTTACTTGTATGTACTTACTTTAAAAGTATTTGTTTGTATGTACTTACCTTAATTTGTGATGTTTTAATGCACTGAATTGTTTTATTTCTTCTCTACAGTGGAGTTGAGGAGAACTTTGCTGCAGTACAAACGTACGTTCATTTCATTTTATGCTTTTACCAGATGTTTGCATAAATGTATAACCAAAATACTTGCTTCATATATCATTGCTGCTGGTTATAGCGCAGACAGCTACACGCATGTTAGTACTTTAGTAACAAGTTAACAGTAGAATGAGTATTCTATAGCCATAACTGTTGTTGCAGTGACTGTAGGAGGAAAGCTGATATGATTGAACAGCTGAGAGCGTAAGTGTATCATGTCATCGTCACTTCCTCTTTCAAATAATCACCTTGCTGGTGGAGGGTGTGTATAGCCTACTATATCGCTCATTGTATTGTAGGGACTCTCAGAGAAGCACCCAAGAACTTCATAACAAGAATAGGTAAGTTGACAGAGGTTATTCATGGCTTTTGTGGAGTTATCCACTCATTAAATTGTCTAGACACGCTATGGCTGGTGTTGTGTGGAGTTGTCCACTCATGAGGTAGATGTGTAAGGACTTCCCTCCAACATGTCATTGCTGTTGCTCCAGAGTTTGTATGAGATTTGTCACATTTTATGTTTCTTGACTATGTGGTCAGGCCTGTAGACACGGGCGACCGGGGATTTCCGATTTAAGAAATGAGCAGACAATTTCAGTTGACTGACAACTCGCATTTATTATCGAAGTAATGATATATAAATATTTATATAATATAATATGTAAATATTTATATATCATTACTTTGATAATAAACGCCAGTTGTCAGTCAACCGAAATTGTCTGCTCATTTTTCAAACCGGAAATCCCCCAGTCGCTCGTGCCTGTATATCATATTTGATGTCATCGATTATTTTCTTAGGGATATGCAGTCTCCCACGCTTTACTAAATTTATATGCCTGTGTATGGTACATGTCTATGTATGGTACATGTCTATGTATGATACGTGTCTATGAATCATACATGTCTATATATTGCACATGTCTATGTATGGTACATGTCTATGTATTATACATGTCTATGTATTGCACATGTCCATGTATGGTACATGTCTATGTATTATACATGTCTATGTATTGCACATGTCTATGTATTGCACATGTCTATGTATTATACATGTCTATGTATTGCACATGTCCATGTATGGTACATGTCTATATATTGAACATGTCTATGTATGGTACATGTCTATGTATTATACATGTCTATGTATTATACATGTCTATATATTGCACATGCCTATGTATTGCGCCTGTCCATGTATGGTACGTATCTATGTATGGTACGTATCCATGTATGGTACATGTCTATGTAATGTACAAGTCTATGAATAATTGTAGGGATTTGGGGCAAACCATTGCAAACTTCAAGAGGTTAGTTAAACTATATATACTTATCTATACTACAATATACTATATATACTTGTCTATACTACAATATACTATATATACTTGTCTATGCTACAATATACTATATATACTTGTCTATACTACAATATACTATATATACTTGTCTATACTACAATATACTATATATACTTGTCTATACTACAATATACTATATATACTTGTCTATACTACAATATACTATATATACTTGTCTATACTACAATATACTATATATACTTGTCTATACTACAATATACAGAGCAGTTCCATCCACTGTACTTTATATTGTCTGGTTTTTTGTAGTGATGATGCACGAAAAAGTGAGATCATCGACCAGTTGAAAAAGTATGTTAGCGTGTTGAAATGTGTATACATTCTATCTAGTATATCTATACATTCTATCTAGTATCTCTATACATTCTATCTAGTATCTCTATACATTCTATCTAGTATCTCTATACATTCTATCTAGTATCTCTATACTTTCTATCTAGTATCTCTATACTTTCTATCTAGTATCTCAATACATTCTATCTAGTATTTCTGTACATTCTATCTAGTATCTCTATACATTCTATCTAGTATCTCTGTACATTCTATCTAGTATCTCTATACATTCTATCTAGTATCTCTGTACATTCTATCTAGTATCTCTATACATTCTATCTAGTATCTCTATACATTCTATCTATTTACTCTATACATTCTATCTAGTATCTCTATACTTTCTATCTATAATCTCTATACATTCTATCTAGTACCTCTATACATTATATCTATTATCTCTGTACATTCTATCTATTACCTCAATACATTCTATCTAGTATCTCTGTACATTCTATCTAGTGTCTCTATACATTCTATCTAGTATATCTTTACATATATTACATATGATGTACAAGTATATAACTTGTATGTGTGCTATATATATATATATTGTATGTGTGCTATATATATACTGTATGTGTGCTATATATATATTGTATGTGTGCTATATATATACTGTATGTGTGCTATATATATACTGTATGTGTGCTATATATATATTGTATGTGTGCTATATATATACTGTATGTGTGCTATATATATATATTGTATGTGTGCTATATGTATATTGTATGTGTGCTATATATATATATTGTATGTGTGCTATATATATATTGTATGTGTGCTATATATATATTGTATGTGTGCTATATATATACTGTATGTGTGCTATATATATATATTGTATGTGTGCTATATATATATTGTATGTGTGCTATATGTATACTGTATGTGTGCTATATATATACTGTATGTGTGCTATATATATATTGTATGTGTGCTATATATATACTGTATGTGTGCTATATATATACTGTATGTGTGTTATATATATACTGTATGTGTGCTATATATATACTGTATGTGTGCTATATATATATTGTATGTGTGCTATATATATACTGTATGTGTGCTATATATATACTGTATGTGTGCTATATATATATTGTATGTGTGCTATATATATACTGTATGTGTGCTATATATATACTGTATGTGTGTTATATATATATTGTATGTGTGTTATATATATATTGTATGTGTGCTATATATATATTGTATGTGTGCTATATATATATTGTATGTGTGCTATATATATACTGTATGTGTGCTATATATATATTGTATGTGTGCTATATATATACTGTATGTGTGCTATATATATATATATGTTGCATGTTTCAGGGAGAAAGCCAATGCTGAGTACAGATTTGAAGAGACAAGAGTGTAAGTTATACATTGTACTCTAATTATTGGCTTGTCCTACAGTCTCACAGTCTCCTATATCCTACAGAGATATAATGTCATTAATAGTCTCATATATCCTACAGAGATATAATGTCATTAATAGTCTCCTATATCCTACAGAGATATAATGTCATTAATAGTCTCCTATATCCTACAGAGATATAATGTCATTAATAGTCTCATATATACTACAGAGATATAATGTCATTAATAGTCTCCTATATCCTACAGAGATATAATGTCATTAATAGTCTCATATATACTACAGAGATATAATGTCATTAATAGTCTCCTATATCCTACAGAGATATAATGTCATTAATAGTCTCCTATATCCTACAGAGATATAATGTCATTAATAGTCTCATATATCCTACAGAGATATAATGTCATTAATAGTCTCATATATCCTACAGAGATATAATGTCATTAATAGTCTCATATATCCTACAGAGATATAATGTCATTAATAGTCTCATATATCCTACAGAGCTCGCTGTCATTAATAGTCTCCTATATCCTACAGAGATATAATGTCATTAATAGTCTCATATATACTACAGAGATATAATGTCATTAATAGTCTCCTATATCCTACAGAGATATAATGTCATTAATAGTCTCCTATATCCTACAGAGATATAATGTCATTAATAGTCTCCTATATCCTACAGAGATATAATGTCGTTAATAGTCTCCTATATCCTACAGAGATATAATGTCATTAATAGTCTCATATATCCTACAGAGATATAATGTCATTAATAGTCTCATATATCCTACAGAGATATAATGTCATTAATAGTCTCATATATCCTACAGAGCTCGCTGTCATTAATAGTCTCATATATCCTACAGAGATATAATGTCATTAATAGTCTAATTGTTTTACAGAGACAAGAGGAAGGCTGAGGACCTGATTGCTGTGTTGAGATCGTGAGTGTTATCTCCCCTTACACATGTGTTGTCTCCCCTTAAACATGTGTTGTCTCCCGTTACACATGTGTTGTCTCCCCTTACACATGTGTTGTCTCC
The DNA here is from genome assembly GCA_945261195.1 of Cryptosula pallasiana. Taxonomy (NCBI): domain Eukaryota; kingdom Metazoa; phylum Bryozoa; class Gymnolaemata; order Cheilostomatida; family Cryptosulidae; genus Cryptosula; species Cryptosula pallasiana. Next base: position 19,418,837 of record OX183139.1, read on the forward strand.
CCTTAAACATGTGTTGCCTCCCCTTACACATGTGTTGTTTACTGACACATATTTGCCGGTTCTGGTGGGCAGATTTGTTTAGATTATGAACAATTATCCTGAGACTTGATTTTCTTTGTATTCAAACATCAATCTGTTTACTGTGACCACCATTAGCATCCGATGTATGATTATCAGGTATCAACACCTGCTCTGGTTTTGGTAAATTTTGTGAGGAAAACCGTTACCATGTGTATTGCATAAGTGGTGTTGATCATAAAATCATTTCCACTCCTAAAACGCTAACGGTAGGTAAGATATAACATGAGCAGCTGGTGACAGAACATGTCTTTTTATATATTTTATCCAGTGCACAGTATGTGTAAAAATGGTGTCATAGAACGAATCGAATCCTCTATCACAATCGCTTTTATGATACAAAAACATGCCAGTCTACCTACTCACAAGTTACGCTATAGTGACCTGTTTGTTTTCAAATAAACAGTGGTATGCCTGTGTTAATTTATTTTATAATACATTATAACGTTTTACATAAACAGAGCATTGAATAAATTATAATTATTACTTAATTTTATTAAATAATTATCAATTATGTTAACTGATAATAATTAAATTTTTGACCAATGGAACTCCCATAGTTGAAATTGATAAATCTTCTATAAATAAAACGATAAAAATTTGGGGGAAACATAGTTTCGCAGTTTTGCGACAAAGATAAAATATCGTGAAATTGATAAATATTTGGGGCCAAATTGTCTGGTACGCCATTTTTACCCGTACCAAACATCACCAACCGCTATCAGCTGGTTAGCGTTCTAGGAAGGGAGATAACTCTATGGTGTTGATGACTGAGAAACATATTGCTATACAAAGAAGAGATCGTTGAAGCTTAGCTGTCACTCGCAGCCTCACGGGGATGTTGATTGGTTACAGAATTGTGTACATTTACATCACTCATTAACACTAGTAACTAGTAACCTACTTTGTGTGCTAGAGAAATCTCCAATACTTGTCTTGGTTAAACTTTTTGTATTCAGATTTATGTGGTTTTATGTTTGCAGCAATATCAAAGAATCAGCCAATAGGTTGGCTGCTATGGCTGCTCTTCAGACAGAGAATCGTGAATTGAAGCAGCGCAACTCTGACATGCATAGAAAGATTGACGAGCTGAATCAGAGAATAGAAGAGTTTAACTTGTCAGTCGGTGATGAGGTGCCTGAACTTATTGGTAAAAATGACGATTTGAAGACTAAGCTGAAGGCGGAGCAAGAGACATCGGATCAGCTGAGAATGGAGGTAACGGCAGCATTGCTCTTGCTTTCTAACACTTTTTTGGGAGCCGGTAGCGACAAGCGTTGACAAACCTGACTAAACACACATGTAGACTCTTCTAGAACAGATGTCCATGAGTCTGAAATAAATGTCGGGCCTGTGGAAATGAAGAATATTTTGATATTAGTTTCCAGAAATGCCGGCATCCTTCCCACCACATACAATGTCACTTCCTTGATAATATTTGGAGTCGTATTCTTTTATAAAAAAGAAAGCCAAATTCAAAGCATTCTGTTTTACCCCATACTAAACAGTCATTCTAGGTGGTTCTGACCTTTTCATCAGCTTCTAGAAAGTGTCGGCATTCATGTTAGATTTGTCTGTATCTGTTCTTGTCGATTTTCGCTCCTGTATTTCGATAACATATATGCCTTCATCGTTTTTTTTTGTAGAATAGTCTAATTTTCATCTCTAAATTTTCACCAAAACAAGCGGGTGACATTCTAACCTGATGATAATTATTAAATATTGTTCTTATTATCTAGAGTTAATATTTCACTCAGTTACTATCTCTCGCTATTTGTTTCATATTTGACATAACCGTTACTAGATGCATACCAGATGTGCATTACGCAGTATATACAACACACAGGTTCAGCAATGGACAACCAAAGCAAACAAAGCCGAAAACTCTTATGAAAGGACCAAAAGAAACGGCGACCAGCTCAACAAGCTGGTAACTGACCTCAAGCAGAAGAATGCCAACCTAGAGGGGCAGATTATTCAGTTAAACCAAGAGCTAGGGGAGCTCAACTCCAAAAACTTTAGCGAGGGGCAGTTTGGAGCTGCCCCACTTCCTAGTATCAGTCGCTCTGCTCTGACTGGTAGGTTCTTGTTACCTTATAATACTGATTGTTAAGTGTGCTGTGCCAACGTAGTAGTTCTCTTATCATTTGGTAGAGAAGTAGATTTCTCGTTAGATTCATTTAATGGCAAAATCTTTTTGGTAAAACAAACAAAAGATGTCAAAGAGCGTTTTGGACATAGTACAAGATGGTATATAAGATATATTCCTTTGTATTTTTTTTCAATGCGGTTTGCACTGGTAAGAGTACAAACAAAATTGTCATTTACACTAAAAGAGACAACTCCAAAATTATAAAAAAAATATCTGTACAAAAGACAACTCCGCTAAAACAGTGGTTACTGATATATTTATCACATAAAATTGTTTCAGTAGAAAATTAATAAATTAATATAAACCGTTAGGGCTGCATTTTTTATATGAATATTTCTACTTTGGTTATAATAATCTTAAAAAATATGGTTACGTACTACCGTGCTATTAACTGCTGAAGGTTTTAATCAAATTCATCTTTACTGCTGCATTATGTAATATTGATTTAATGGGTTAATTGCTTTTGGGTTAAACAATTTCTATGAACAATCCATTTCACTCTATGGCAGTTTGTTAGATCACTCGTGAGTTGAAAATACAGACCTTTATTTTTTAATGATTTCTTGCGCTGTGATTGTATATGAGCAAAATAATTCAAGTGGCGTGTTGCCAAATTTACTCTTATAAAAAGTTTCTGCATTGCTTTGTTCATGATTTGTTTTCTGGTAAGGTTTTATTTTCGCCTGAGCTAACATGGTGTTATTTTTTGGCCTGAAAATTAGAAAGCCACACGATAGATTTTATAAATACAAATAATCCAAACTATTTTTATTTCTAAAATGGTCATTTTTAATCTTTAATTAACTCTATTAAAAGACAGCACTAATTTATTATAATAAAAGCAACTCCACATTCATATATAATCAATCGCTCTATTGTGGTTCGCTAGATGTTTTTGGGAACAAACAACTTCTGAGAGAGACGGTGGCAGTCCACATAATCAGCTGTAATTTGTTTCTTGTATAATTAGAGCCCATACTGTTTACTGTAGGGGCGTTATAACTTGTATATGGATGTATATTCTCAACGTTATTTGCTGATCAGTGTAACGTTTGTTACCGATGAGTCATGTATACAACAACTAAATAAAGATCACTCTGTGATTCAAGAAGCTTATCACATATTTAACAGTACATTGATGTGATGCAATAAAACAGTTATACAAACTCTTTGCTAGTAGTCAGGTGTGTGGCCTGGAAAATTCTTAAAAATACATACAAATAAGAAAAATTGACCAGTTTTGTATAGGGTTGTCTTATTTTTGTGGACCGATGGACGGTAGTTGTATTACCTGTTTTAGGTACTGAGATAGTAGGTATGTAACTTTTGTAGGTTTAGTAGATTTCCATTCGTTGACAAAACCAGCGAATGTCTAAAGTTGTTATGAGATCAGTTAGGTCACTCATAGCTAATCTTTTATGAAAATATGTTGGAATTTCCAAGTAAGTTTCAATTAAGTGTTGAATTTTTTCTACCGGCTCAAAATACTAAATATATTTTCAGAATGTCAAGCTATATTTTACATTCATAGCTCTTTTGCATACAGCGATTGCCTTCTGATTGTTGTTGGTTTCTTGTAAAATTTCTAACACAAGTACCAGCATTTTATTTGAGGTTATCCCCACGTTTTGATGGAGACAAAATTATCGCACTTTGATTCAATCACAATTTATCATTTAAGTTCTCTCATTGCTACTCACTAATTATTATCACTTTGATCCAATGAAATCTCTTAAATCAGTCTCTATATTCACTTCCTGTTGTTATTAATCATTTATTTATTTGTATGCCCACGCCATAGAATAAAAATGATTTTGGCCCAAGATTTGGTTAGAATGGAGATTGTTGAATGATTGAACAACGTTGATGATGGAACTCCCCAATTGGCCTGCCAGTGTTATAGGGGGCCCCGGCAGTGTTATAGGGTGCCCCTGCAGTGTTATAGGGAGCCCCTGCCAGTGTTATAGGGGGCCCCTGCCAGTGTTATAGGGGGCCCCGGCAGTGTTATAGGGTGCCCCTGTAGTGAAGATACCGGAAGTATTTTTGTTATGGTGTTACGAGGCTAAAATACTATTAATATTAACAAAGTTCTATATTTTTTATTTACATTTATGAAATCCGCAACCATCGATTCAAGACCAGTAGATAGATACGGAGTGTGTAGTAATGACGATGTGCCGCTCATATAAAGCAGCACAGTACGTCCCTAATGTGTAACCTTCATTTATTCACGCTGGCAAACCTAATCAAACTCGAAATAAGAAACTATGGCGCCACTGCGTAGCATTATGAGCATAACATTCACGTAACTTTTCTCAAATGAATAAATCAATATCTTCTCACGAAAAACAGTTCAAAGGCTTTATTGATCCTTTGAGCTTTCTCAAAAACATCATTTTTGTCATTTAAACTGCTCAAATTCTCTCAAATCGAGATAATAGTCAAGTAAGTCATGATTTCTAATGACAAGTTCAACGATAGACTAAGCTACTTCTGGTTGCATCACTAAAATGAAACTATGCTCTCTCCCGGAACTACGGCAGTTATTAATATAACTGGTGAAAGAACGACTCCATTACTTTTATCAAGAGGAAGCTGCACCATGCAGACATATTGTAGTAGTTTTGCTCCCTCTACTACCGACACAACGGTATCCACTCTCCAACTTCTTCAACAATCCGGGGTCTACTCCGAATAGACGCTACCAACTTCACGGGGTCCTCGACCCAGACACACGACAACAGAGTTTCTCTAACAACACTTTATTACACAATCTGTTTAGCAATACAAGTGAAGGTACTTGTACCAAATCCACCTTAATGCAGCGCAAAGACTCCTTTATAGGGTGAACCAATCATGTAGTATAATAGAAACAATACATCAATCAGAGTATGCAATACAAGTTAGTAAATCAGAAAATCCAATAACATAGGTGAGCAAATGGTAAGTAACACTGGGCTGCTTTTCCCGCTCTTTCTATGGTCTGAAAACTTTCCACTCCTTATAAGGGCCTTTACCTTCTTGGTCTGTGTCCCAGGCTTCCTAGCTTCGCTTTTGGACTTTCTGAGGTGGGCACCCAGTCCTTCAGGTCTCTGGCTATCTGAATCAACCATATTTGAGACTGGCCTGGGGTAGCTGACCCGGGGTAGCCCGGGGTAGGTTATATATGTTATATAGGCATGGATACAGGGTCTATACAGGGCCGGGGTCGCCGGTATCCAATTTACTGGGGAATTTGTGTAGATATTGAGGAAGGAAGGCTCAGGAATTACTTTTACTTTCGTTATTGACAGGGCAAAGGGTGGAGGGGGTTCTTCGGGTGGCGGGGGGGGCGAACTATCATACAAATCTCTCACAATATCTTGATCAGTGTTGCTATCTTTGCTTCAAGCTGTTTTAGTAAAATGCATCCTCTCACACCAACCCAATGTCATCTCTGTGCTGTGCAGTACACATCTTACTGACTCTTTTGTGTGTTGTAGACCTTCAGAGGGCAGCGGGGCTGTCACCAGTTGCTACTGTAAGTATACGCTTTGTATAATGTTCAGTGTCTGTGTACCTGTCTGCGTTTCTGTACATATAATTATTCTTGTGTTTTCGAAAAGAAGGAAAAATTCCAGTTATTTAGATGTATTCTATTGCTTTTATGAAGTCCCCAAAACCAACAATGTTTGTGTTGTCGCAGACTCTCCCTCAGCGTAAATGATTATCATCTCTACGCAAACCTGAGAAAATGGATTTATTAATTATTTTGACTTAATAAATTTGAGAAAATATTTTTGTCATCAGTCAGCTTTCACTGACGTTATTTATTGCTAGTTATTGCTTTCTGTTATGAAATAGGCCATAGCTTCAGTTTTTATAAATAGAACATAATCTGTCATTTGTTAGAGAAACAGCCAATGTTGTCAAGAGAAATGCTGTCTCCCTCAAGTTGAGGCAGCAAACACTAGACAGCAAACAAATAGATGCATTCAGTTCATTGCTTTATTAATTCACAAAAGTCACACCATGGAGTTTGTTTGAGCTATTGAATAGCTGATTTGACAGTTATGTAACTTATTATGCTGAGATGTTCCTTGCTCACTTTCAGATGGAGAGTGTAAACTGCCCATTCAACTGTAACATCAGTGGAGATGCTGACTTCATAGCCAATCATATCGCGAGAGACCATCCGGAGGGCGAGTAGAGACACGTCTCACGCAACCCGCTGACATTCACAGTATATCTTTCCACAAGTTGCTTACCTGATCACCACAGTATACAATAACCCATATGGAACGCAAAAGTTCATGTGCAAATAAAAGTTTCGTGTTAGTTATACATGGTTTATATAAGTATATTTGGCATACTTTGTACTGTGACTTCATGTCACGCTTGCTTCTGAGAGTCGTTGGTATTTGAAAAAAACTGCCAAATTTTATGCAAAAAGTTTCTTAATCGCACGGAAGGAATTCCCTTATTAACTTTAGCTAGAGAACGCACGATAGCCTGCTTCGTATAACTCTATGCTATTACATATCTGTGTTTAATAGATATACAGCTCACTAACTAGCTAACGAGATGTGTGCATTATTTTTCTTTGGTGGAACTTGATGCATGGTATACAGCATTATGTTTCGAGGACATAACACTTGTACTAAATATCTAAATTTATTATTATACTACTGGTATGGTATAATTTATTATTATACTACCGGTATGGTGTAATTTATTATTACTGTGATTGGCTCCCGGAACATGGTTCTTTGCTCCATTATATTATTAAAATATAGTTTTGTATGAAAATGCAAAAGTGAGATTTATTATTTATTATTGTAAACTGCAACAGCAGAAGTAGCATAGATAAACATTACAAATCCTTCTATATCCTGTGGAGGATTCCGCCATGATTCGAAACTGACGTTTCGAAAATGAACTGTTCGAAACTCTTAAACCTGAACCCCCCAACCCCAAATCCCAAACCCCCATCCCCAAAGAGTTTCGAAGTGACCATTTTCGAAACGTCAGTTTCGAATGGTCCGTACCCCCCTGTGGAGACACAAACATCAACATCAATCTAATTTACCAGCAATTTATTTATATTTGCAAAAAGCAAGTTTAAAATCTGCCAATTGTGGCAGCATCCTGTGGCAGGTTGTGTATTGCATAACGTTGTGGAGTGATTTTCAACTAGAAGCATCAAGTCAAACAATGAGCGACTATCACCAGACATCCACTCTACATAAGGCAGCATCTACTGTGCAAGAGGCAGGAAAGGCCAATGAAAAGGTTCCAGGTCATGATGTCTTGCCTGTAGGTTCTATCTACTATTTACAATAAGTGTCATCATAAACTGTATTTTTAGTAAAATATCTTATTAATTAACCATTAGATTATTATTATTATTAATTATTATCATAATTAATTAATTAATAATAGTAATGATGATTATTTAGTATCAAATAAATTACCTAATAACTTTTAAAAATGATATTTTTTATTGTGTAAACTTAATAGCTGGCAAGCTGGGTGGAAATTATTCATGATTTTATTATTGGAGTTTTATTGTTCAAAATTGTATATATAATAATAATAACAAATAATAGTTTCATTGCTTTCTCGTTAGTAGTAAGTATTATAAGTATTTGAGCAAATATTACTTGATGTATTTCAAGCATTGCTTGGCACATTAGATTAATGAAGGTTAATTAATATCGACTCTGACTGCACAATAACTACCAACTCAAGATTAATCTGTCTATCAGGTCACACTAGTGTTGGTGATTGGATGGAGTAGTCAATTGGTATAGAGCCTATGTAAGTATTACCTCAAGTACCATATAACACACCGTATATGGTACTGTAACTCTAGGGGAAACTTGCTACTATTGTATGCTGGGTAAAACATGCGAGGAGTACATTTCCCATGTACAAATATCTATTTACTCAACTTGACAACAATTGTACTTTAGACTGGGGTTCTTGCTATCCATATCAAGCGATGTAAAAATGTTAAAGTTTTGGATGGATCTAAAGGTTTGATCGCGTTATATAATTCTGTGTTTTACATCTAAAATGAGTCTTATTCACTCAGTATACAAATATGTATATTTTACACTTTATTGTAGCTTTCTCCAAGCGTTTACCTGTCAGCCTCTACTTTAAAATGGTGGTCGGTGATATAACTAAGACCACCTCTGTGAATGATGTTCGGTGCAGCAGCAACGTTGGAGTCGTCTTTGATGACTTGAAGCATTTTCTTGTCTCAGTAAGTAAATCAGTCGGAGCATGTTGTATTACTGTATGTTGCACAAATTAGGGTTGCATCAGGTCATACTGTTGTAGGGCTGCGCTAGTCCATATTATTATATGTACAAATAGTACTGCAGCTCGCTGATCATACAGCTGTATATAGTTGAAACTATGACTGCAATAGTACACATTACTGCATTCAGTACAAAATAGCACTGCAGTCAGCAGTCTGTATGCTTATGGTACAAACTAGAGCTGCACCAGTTCTATGTTTGCACATAGACAAATTAGTTTTGAACCAACTTTCATACCATCCTATATGCTATAGGGTAGGGCTGCACCATTCCACAGTGTTATATGTAGTACAATCTAGAGCTGCACCAGTTTATATTGTAACAGTTTGTTCAACATCTATTTTTGACAGATAAATAATAAGTTGGATGACGAGTCAAACAAAATAAGATTTATGCTCATGGGTTACCAAGGTAACAACAAACACAAAAAGCTTGGAGAGAAGGAGATTCACTTGTTCAATATTATTAGAGTGAGTGCATTTTTGGTGTATTTGCACACTTGTATACTATACATTAGCATACCTGTGCACTTGTATACTTGTACACTTGCATACCTGTACACTTGCATACCTGTACACTTGCATACCTGTACACTGTATACCTGTACACTTGCATACCTGTGCACTTGTATACTTGTACACTTGCATACCTGTACACTTGCATACCTGTACACTTGCATACCTGTACACTGTATACCTGTACACTTGCATACCTGTGCACTTGTATACTTGTACACTTGCATACCTGTACACTTGCATACCTGTACACTTGCATACCTGTACACTGTATACCTGTACACTTGCATACCTGTACACTTGCATACCTGTACACTGTATACCTGTACACTTGCATACCTGTGCACTTGTATACTTGTACACTTGCATACCTGTACACTTGCATACCTGTACACTTGCATACCTGTACACTGTATACCTGTACACTTGCATACCTGTACACTTGCATACCTGTACACTTGCATACCTGTACACTGTATACCTGTACATTAGTATACCTGTACATTAGTATACCTGTACATTAGTATACCTGCACACTTGTATATTAGTCTTTTGTCACTTGTAACCTTTGCCCATTTTTACACTTATAAGCTTTTGCATTTTTACGTTTTTCTATTGATGACAAATCTAGATTTTTAAAGTAATATACTTGTGGTGTCCATTATAATGCTTGGAAATTTTTTATTTTGTTTTGGTATTTTTATTTATAGCTTTTTAGTTAATTTCATTTCAAGTTATTTTGTAATCTCTTGACTTTTTCTTTCATTGTTTGGATGCAAACATTCATGTTTTTGCATCGTTCAAAACTGTTGCTTATACCAAAAAATTCAAATTTTCATATTCATGCATGTATTCTGATTATGTAAGCTTTTGTTGCGGTGAAAGTTAAATCAAAGCGAAATGAAGTACTAGTTACAGCTATACACAGACTTATTCATTGCAGAGTATGTTTATTGTTGAAACATTAGAAGTGGCTCGGAATGCGCATGTGATGGGAGAGGTAGAGGTGGAGATGGCTTTTTCTTATGGCTGTTTTGGTTATGGCTACTCATCTCAGGTGAAATGTTTCTGTCGCAAAGTTATACCAATGATTTTTTCAGTAGCTCGTGTAGCAACCAAATTGATTTCTGAAAGTAGGTTAATATTTTAGTTAACTTTAATTGTAGCTAGAAAGTAAGACACTCACTCCCGCTGAACAGATCAGCCAATCCTTATTTTTACGAGCGGAGCCTCCATTTGATAGGACACACGACACCAAGTAAACGTCATCTATTTTATAAAAGCTCAAATATTTTCAATGTTTGGCTATTGACTTCTGCGCATGCGCAAAAGCAGCATTTACTTCTGATGCCAAATAAATAAAATGAAACAGTTATTTTTGTAAGAAGACAACTCTAAGTTTTGAGGTAGTTGCTTTCTGTAGAAAAAACAAATATGTTAAAAACAGTTTTTCATACTAAAATTGTAACGCAGTATAAATTTTTCTTGTAAAAAATAAAAATCATATGCCAGTAAAAGTTAAATTTTTTCCCATAACAATAAATTTGCTGTTTGTGTTGATATTTGATAAAACTGGCCGTAACACAAATATTGTATTTATTATGGTAATCTGGCTTGAAATTGTTCATATATATGATAGCTTTATTGTGGCTTGCTAGCCATTTTGAGAATCGAACAGCTTTTGAGAAAAACAGCTGCAATCGCCATACTTTTCTTCATTTACTAAATGTTACTCATTGCCATTTGGTGAGATCTGCTCCTGTTATACTACTCAATGCCATTCGGTGACTGCAGAGATGTGATGACAGCCATACCTGTGCCACACCCACCATTTGTCAACTGGCCTGTACAGGTAGACTTGGCCATGAGCGGCAATGAGTTTATGACTGACTCGATCACGGAGCTCATGTCAGGTAAAGAGAGGACAACTTCTGAATATCTTCAACTCAAGAACCATATGAAGAGGTATGTAGCTGGTAGTTTGTGTGCTTTTGAACTTTATTAGGCCACAAGTATGTATTAGGTGATTCTGTGGACTCACGTGAAGTTTATTGTCTAATGAAAGCTGTGGAAGCATCTAATTGATCGATAGTTGGAACAGAAAATTTGTAATGTAGATTTGTCAACGATTTTGTTAATTAACAAAAAGTAAACAACTCGTCAACTGTTGAAAGTAGCGTTTCAACTGATAGGGTGTAGCGCAGCAATAAATATTTTTTATGAGTCCGGAAATAAACTGAATACATATTTTGTAGATTGTCGATAAAAATAAAGGGAAATTTTTTATTACCAGCTTATGCATTGATTGATGAAGTCGTTATGATAACAAAAAGAGATTACCACATAAAACGAAACTAATGTCATAAGAACATGACAAAGGTCTAACTTTTACAGTCAAGTTGCAAATAGTTGTAAATTAATTTAATTATTTCAATCAAAATTGGTTTGTTTCATTAGAAAAAAACGCGCAACCTGTGCAAAAAATTTATTACTGGGGAATCCCAAAAAATAATTATTGCGGGCTTATATAAAACAATGGACAAATTCTGGAAATCCTCGTAATTAGCTGGGGTTTCCCCTGTGTTTGAACACATTTTCAGGCTGCGCGTTTTTCTCTAATAGAGAAAAACGTGCAACCTGTGCAAAAATTTTATTACTGGGAAAACCCAAAAAATAATTGTTGCTAGCTTATATAAAACAATGGACAAATTCTGTAAATCCCGGTAATTAATTGGTGTTTCCCCGCTGTTTGAAAACTTTCTCAGGTCGCGCGTTTTTCTCTATTGACACTTTTTGACTAAATTGATTTTTTTTTTTAAATTGGCAGGCTACCTGGCCTACAAAGACACTACTCAGTTCTCACCAAGCGATCCCAGCGATTGGCATTTCTTCAAAGTTTGGTCACCACTAAAATCAGCCCAGAACTTGAGGAAAACCATGATGAGGTAAGCTAACCTAAAATATTGGAGTTGTCCTCTATTGAAATGACAACTTTAGTATTTCATTAAAACCACACCAATTTTAGCTAATTTACTTTATAATGTGTGTATCTGACTGCAGTTGCTGTTTAAAAAGGACAATTCCTCCACTCCAAACAGATCAGCAGAAGTTCTAGAACATCCCCATGAAGAAAATACCTATTACGATGAAGATGAAAGTCCAGGATTATTTTCAAAGATTGCCAGATTTTTTGGGTAATATTTTACTATCCTACGTTTCACATTAACTAAATTAAAAATCCCAAATAGAAAATAGTAGATATTAAATTAAATAAATCTTGTCTCACAGGTTTATGGAAAGGAAACCTTCCAGTCAGGCATCGGCAGGCAATGTTGAAGGTAAAGTTTATACATGTATTGTGATTGTTCTGCTTGCTTGTCAGTATATCGGGATGTATCCACTGCTATCTTGTAGTAGGTGTTCCCAAATTATCAGCAACTGATGATGGAGGAAACAAGGTTAAGGAGAAATAGCTCTATGAAATAGTTAGCCGTGGTGCAGCTGTGTTGAGAGAGTTGATTTTCTAGCTTACTGTTTAGTGGGTTTGGTGACAAACAAGTTTTACTGTGTACAACAATGTAAAAGAATTTCTTGAAATTGTGTTTAGTCAAACATTGTATTATTTTCTTTGTTTGCAGCCAATGCAAGCTTTGCGGGTACTTACTATTTTTTTCATCAATTGTGCCAACATTTATTCAATGACTTAGTTGTGTTTGTGTTTTTATTTTTTGGGTTTTGGCAATCATTCAATAAAATGTAAAACATCCATCGAGTTTTGTTAATTAAGACGGAGTTGTTTACTCTACACATAGTGTAATAAAAATGAATTGACAACTCCAACTTTATTTTTATAGTCGAAGTACTTTACTTTGGTTATCTCAAAATTACCGAAGAGCCTCAGAGATGATTGTTACTGGATGTGTAGAGTTTCAGCTATGGCCTATTATTGTATTAAACCAATCAGCTCGGAGAATATCCTTATGTGCAGGGCACAATAATAAAAGCAAGTCAAGTGCTACGAAAAGATGCTTGAGCGAATTCGTCAAGAACTCATTTTGGACAATTCTGAATCTTGGCAAAGATTCACACTGATATTAACGTAGAAGGATGACTTTAAGTTTCCTTACACTCAGCTGCCATCTGTTTTAAATCACACCTGCCTAGCGTTGACATTATTTTTTTTTTATTAAGAAACAATTTTCTTGTTTTTATTATTAATTAATTATTATTGATTAATATTATTAAATTATTTTTTGCGGTTGTAAATTGTCTGCTCCATCGGCCTAGAGATTAGGCCCACACCAATTGCTCAAAATTACGAAGGTTCACCCCTCAGACGTCTCTCACTCTCAGGAGATGAGTAAAGACGGTCACTTATTCACAAACGGACACAGCAATGGTAGTACGCACCGAGGACATGGTAAATCAAAATCCACTAGCAAGTTTCAATCGGAGGTAAAGTACCAGAGATTATTTTATGTTGAAGTTATTGCGACGTTTCATATCTTGCAGATATTTGAATGGTAAAAACATAAGTAACTTCGCAACCCCATCTAAAAGTGTACGGTAATAATAATAATAATAATAATAATAATAAATAATGATATTTATTTTTTTATAAGAAGAATAGTAGTAGTATTATTATGAATTATAAATTAATAATAATTATTAATTATGATCGATTTATTGGCTGTAGAGGAACAGTAATGAATAATTTCTGCATGTGATAAACAACAACATGCATATATATTATACTATTGGACATCAATGTCGTTGACATCCGCGTGACAAATCCGCGTGTTCATTGCTAATTGATTTGAAAGGTTGAAACTCGAGAGATTTCTTATCTTAAAATGTGCCTATAATGATATCCACGGCTCTATCTGATTAGATATTCACCATAGTTTGCATGTGAACAACAATCTATTCAACCTGCAAGCATTAAGTACATTTTGTCTTATTTGAACTTCGTGATTTCGAAAACACATTTAGTCTTCTTTGTATTTTCACTCATTGAACATTTTCAACTACTGTTACATTGTTTGATGGTTGGTATATCATGTTGGATTTATATTACATTACTTTAGTATTGATTTGGTTGAATACAATACACACAATATCTACATTCTACGTGACTGTTTCCTTTATAAGTGCTTTTCTTGACTGGAAAGAAATTATGTTTTGTATAAATGTTTGTTTTCTTCACCTACAAAATAAATAAAATAACAGTTACGTTTGGAAAGGCTCTGTAGTAGAGAATCCATTGGCATCACATGTGTGGTGTGAAATGACCCTGCAATGAATGCTGAATCTGTAGTTCTGCCACCAACCTCTACTTCTGCCTGCGATAAAGCATTCTTTGGCCTCTGTAGGTGTTCCAGGCTGGCTCTACTAGTGAAGCATTAGTTAACAGAAAATTACCGAAAGAGCTGTTGCTCAGGTAAGTGAGAGAGCAAACTAGTGCCCTTTTTAGGAGGTAGTATAACATAGACATGTGTAGTAGATAGACATATATGTAGTATAACATAGACATGTGTAGTTGATAGACATATACGTAGTATAACATAGACATATGTAGTTGATAGACAATACGTAGTATGACATAGACATGTGTAGTTGATAGACATATAGGTAGTATAACATAGACATATGTAGTAGATAGACATATATGTAGTATAACATAGATATATGTAGTTGATGGAGTATAAATCAGTACAGCATACAGGAGTAAGTTAATCAATAACTGCTCCCTGTTACATACTACCGCTCTATACTCCATAGCTGTTACATACTACCTCTCCTTTGTGCACAATTGATTGAAATTATGTTATAACTCTGTTTTATCATTAGTGCTTCGTGGAAATCTACCGCTTACCTACCAATTTTCCCCGACCGATCGGAAATGACGACAGGGTGTTTCCCCTTTTTTTCATTCTACATGTCGCTCTCAAGCAATTCCGGTTAAAATTGCTGTGTTTGATATCATAGTTAGCCATAAAATGCTGTGCAACAACAGAGAAGAGACGCTCGAGAAAATTTTTTATTGGAAACATTGAAACTGCGAGGAATGATATGATTGGTCAAATCATGAATTGCCTACCGATTTTCGATCACTATCAAAACCAACCGAAAGCCTCCAATAAAATGCTACCCTTCGTATTTGCGCATTTTACCAAAAACGAGAACAGGAACATCTGTAATCATTAGCAAAGTTGGTAGGTAATCAGTAAATGTACAAGACTTCCATTTACATTTGCTTGTGTAACTATTATATAACTCCAATTCCATCTTACTTCTAAAGTTCTTTTTTCTTTTAGAGTTGATTATTTTTAAATTTTCAAACAATTACTGATAAAAGAAATAAACTTTAATTTGGTAAATAAGATATTTAAAGTTTTGGTGATAGAGATGGGCCATGAATGAATGATAGCAATGCATTTGTTGGCATGTAGAAGTAATATGTAGCACATAGCTATGTTGGTTTGGTATGTAGCACATAGCTATGTTGGTTTGGTATGTAGCACATAGCTCTGTTGGTTTGGTATGTAGCACATAGCTATGTTGGTTTGGTATGTAGCACATAGCTCTGTTGGTTTGGTATGTAGCATATAGCTATGTTGGTTTGGTATGTAGCACATAGCTCTGTTGGTTTGGTATGTAGCACATAGCTCTGTTGGTTTGGTATGTAGCACATAGCTCTGTTGGTTTGGTATGTAGCACATAGCTATGTTGGTTTGGTATGTAGCACATAGCTCTGTTGGTTTGGTATGTAGCACATAGCTCTGTTGGTTTGGTATGTAGCACATAGCTCTGTTGGTTTGGTATGTAGCACATAGCTCTGTTGGTTTGGTATGTAGCACATAGCTCTGTTGGTTTGGTATGTAGCACATAGCTCTGTTGGTTTGATATGTAGCACATAGCTCTGTTGGTTTGATATGTAGCACATAGCTCTGTTGGTTTGGTATGTAGCAGATAGCTCTGTTGGTTTGGTACGTAGCACATAGCTATGTAGGTTTGGTACGAAGAAGTTAACTGATATGCAGTTACTGTCTCTCAATTGATTCTGCATGCTTTAATATTGATTAATTACCAGCAATCACAGGTTTTCTATTTGCATAACAAATGTGTTGCCTCACAACTGAATCTGGTAGTTAGGTGTTGGGTTCTGTGTACCACAGTAGTGACTGTAGTAGTATTAGTTAGTGCTTGTTAGTTAGTGCCTGTTAGTACTGGCTGGTGGCTGTGCTAACTGTAATAATAATATTCGTGGAAGTAGTATTAGTAGTAGTAGCAGTGGCAGTAGTAATAGCAGTAGTAGTAGCTGCAGTAGTAGTAGTAGCAGCAGCAGCAGTAGTAGTAGTAGCAGCAGTAGTAGTGGTACTAGTAGTAGCAGCAGTAGTAGTAGCAGCAGTAGTAGTGGTACTAGTAGTAGCAGCAGTAGTAGTGGTAGTAGCAGCAGTAGTAGTAGTGGTAGTAGTAGTAGCAGCAGTAGTAGTGGTAGTAGTAGTAGCAGCAGTAGTAGTGGTAGTAGTAGTAGCAGCAGTAGTAGTAGTAGCAGCAGTACTGGTAGTAGTAGTAGTGGTGGAGTATTAGTGGTAGTACTAACAGTCAGTAACACATGCCTGGTTACTAATCACTGGTATATGTCATACATAATATAAGTTTGGTATATTTCACTGATATGTACCATCATATCATTCATGCCCCCTCTATGTCTACTCCATGTCCACTCCATGCCCCCTCTATGTCCACTCCATGTCCACTCCATGCCCACTCCATGCCCACTCTATGTCCACTCTATGTCCACTCTATATATCCACTCCATGTCCACTCCATGCCCACTCCATGTCCACTCCATGCCCACTCTATATCCACTTCATGCTTAAACAAGAAAGCTCACAATTATGGAATATTCAAGCCTTTGATTGACTGCTCCCTGCATCTGTAACCACACAGGCTTATGTAAACAGAAGCGGCTCAATCAGCTGTTTTGTGAGATAAAATAGCTCATGCTCACAAAATGTGGTTTCTTTTGTCAACTCGTGCATCTGCCTGACCTTGCTTGACTGCGCTCTCACTTCCTCACACAAAGGGCTCTTCGCTAACAAAGAGCTATGATATCATTCGTGTACAGTTTTATTCTATTTCTAACAATATGTCTGTTTGAAGGACTAATTATTTGGTTGCCATGATAGATTGCCTACAATTGATATCTTGTTGTATCTTGTGTGATATGTCACCCTCTATATACCCCCCCCCCCCTGCTCTCTCCGCGCATAGAGCTATCATAGATCGCTACTTGTTGTAGGATATTCTCCTATCTAGACGTCACATCCATCTGTCATTGTGCGCAGGTGTCCAAGGTTAGTACATTGTGATGTCATCGCTGTAGCATCGATGTCATCAGGTCAGGATGCGAAAACGCTGCACACATTTATTTTATTGAATTTGTATTTCGTAATTTGAACTGTAGAGTTCTGTTGAATGTATCAATAGAATTTTCTGCCTGCCGAATTGATTTTCGGTCTGTTTGTGTAACGCACTTGTGCAAATTGGCATCTTCTATAATGCTGAACGGCCATGTATATTGGCAATACCAAATGCCCTTTATATATATTATAACCAAAGTACGGGAAGGACTGACCAAAGTACGGGAAGGACTGACCCAAGTACGGGAAGGACTGACCCAAGTACGGGAAGGACTGACCCAAGTACGGGAAGGACTGACCCAAGTACGGGAAGGACTGACCCAAGTACGGGAAGGACTGACCCAAGTACGGGAAGGACTGACCCAAGTACGGGAAGGACTGACCCAAGTACGGGAAGGACTGACCCAAGTACAGGAAGGACTGACCCAAGTACGGGAAGGACTGACCCAAGTACGGGAAGGACTGACCCAAGTACGGGAAGGACTGACCAAAGTACGGGAAGGACTGACCCAAGTACGGGAAGGACTGACCCAAGTACGGGAAGGACTGACCCAAGTACAGGAAGGACTGACCCAAGTACGGGAAGGACTGACCCAAGTACGGGAAGGACTGACCCAAGTACGGGAAGGACTGACCCAAGTACGGGAAGGACTGACCCAAGTACGGGAAGGACTGACCCAAGTACGGGAAGGACTGACCCAAGTACAGGAAGGACTGACCCAAGTACGGGAAGGACTGACCCAAGTACGGGAAGGACTGACCCAAGTACGGGAAGGACTGACCCAAGTACGGGAAGGACTGACCCAAGTACGGGAAGGACTGACCCAAGTACGGGAAGGACTGACCCAAGTACAGGAAGGACTGACCAAAGTACGGGAAGGACTGACCCAAGTACGGGAAGGACTGACCCAAGTACGGGAAGGACTGACCCAAGTACAGGAAGGACTGACCCAAGTACGGGAAGGACTGACCCAAGTACGGGAAGGACTGACCCAAGTACGGGAAGGACTGACCCAAGTACGGGAAGGACTGACCCAAGTACGGGAAGGACTGACCCAAGTACGGGAAGGACTGACCCAAGTACAGGAAGGACTGACCCAAGTACGGGAAGGACTGACCCAAGTACGGGAAGGACTGACCCAAGTACGGGAAGGACTGACCCAAGTACGGGAAGGACTGACCCAAGTACGGGAAGGACTGACCCAAGTACGGGAAGGACTGACCCAAGTACAGGAAGGACTGACCCAAGTACGGGAAGGACTGACCCAAGTACGGGAAGGACTGACCCAAGTACGGGAAGGACTGACTTGTTTTAAAATCTTCAGTAAAAGCCCCACTAATAATATCGTGAAGAAATCAAATTTCTTTTCGGTGTCAGCGCCACCAAAGTATAACAGTTGTTTCCCTAAAAGAAAACAACTCCTAATTCCATCTTTTACCATTTGATATATTATTTAGTTTTTTGTAACTAATATTTCAACTTTTGTTTTTATTTTTCATCAACTCGATGATAAAAAAACTCTCAACTTTTTAAATAATATAACCAAATGAAAGTTACTGCTATGCTCTACAGTGTCTTGACTTGACGATAAGTTTTGTGGTTTTTCTTAAAAGTCAACATTTCAGTTTGTTTGATGCAATAGTTGGTTAGTTGATATAGCTATAAATAGTTTGACCTTAGGTTACTGTTGCTATCACAACAATAACAAAGGCGCATGTAGTAACAAAGTAGCTGTATGCATCATACGCCGACCGACGATATTCATTACTACAAACTCTAACAGATGGATGCTAATTGGCATTGACATGAATCCTTTCTGTTTTACATATTCTTATTAGACAGGAAATGAATTGTGTTGTACAAGCTCTCTCCTCGTGTTATTTAGTACTGGAATGTGCTGGCACTAGATGGCAGCAATTGGCAGCATGTCAACTTATTTAGCGTACAGAGAGACATAGATCCTACAGTTATAGATAACCTCTCCTCTAGGTTTGGTGGATTCCTCAAGTCCCTCAGTCTACAGGACTGTAAACATATAGGTGACTCATCTCTAAAGTAAGTACAAGGGCTATTTGTTTGTTTCTCTGAAATCTAGCAAACTTTGCGTCTTGAACAGTTGAACTCTGATTTGTTGTCAACATTCTTTCAAGATTTAAAATGGTGCATTTCTATTAGTTTGTTGTTACATAACTGTATAAGTGTAGTGTCTTTTGATGGGCTAAAATTCTTAAGAAATTAAATTCCAAGTTTTAACTGTCAAACAATGCTACACATTAATCAGCATGTAAGTCAGTGTTGAATACAAACCTGAGCACTGAACAATATAACCAGCATATGTAGGCTTTTTTAGTTAATTTGTTTGCTTTTGATGTAATACAGAAGCATTGTGGGGTACTAGCAGAGGTTATACCTACATTAGTTATATGTGTGTACATTCTGTGAACAGATGATATTTCTATGACTGACACATCGATGGATGTCCCATGTGAGCTCTCTTTACGTATAACACTTGCTCACTTGACACCAATTGTATACTGTATGAATTCCTTGTGGTAGATTCCAACCTTTGGACTTGTCTTCTCTCTCATATGCATCGTTTTTCGAGTGAAACAACATCATTGATAACTTTACGGGCCCAAGTTCATAACTCCAGTTGTTGGACAATGTAATCTGGTGTTTGATTAGGCAGTTTTTGGCCAACCGGAAAATATAATGCGGTAAACAAGTGAACTTATCAGTGTTATTGTGTGTAATGCCCAGATAGGCAGTGTTATATCCTAGATACACATCGTGTGAATGCGTCCTACACACACTTGTACAGTACTACACACACTTGTACAGTACTACATACACTTGTACAGTACTACACACACTTGTACAGTACTACATACACTTGTACAGTACTACACACACTTGTACAGTACTACATACACTTGTACAGTACTACACACACTTGTACAGTACTACATACACTTGTACAGTACTACACACACTTGTACAGTACTACATACACTTGTACAGTACTACATACACTTGTACAGTACTACACACACTTGTACAGTACTACACACACTTGTACAGTACCACACACACTTGTACAGTACTACATACACTTGTACAGTACTACACACACTTGTACAGTACTACATACACTTGTACAGTACTACACACACTTGTACAGTACCACACACACTTGTACAGTACTACATACACTTGTACAGTACTACACACACTTGTACAGTACTACACACGCTTGTACAGTACTACATACACTTGTACAGTACTACATACACTTGTACAGTACTACACACACTTGTACAGTACTACACACACTTGTACAGTACTACACACACTTGTACAGTACTACACACACTTGTACAGTACTACACACACTTGTACAGTACTACACACACTTGTACAGTACTACACACACTTGTACAGTACTACACACACCAGTTCATGATGCATTCAACTTCTTCTAAGAGGCATTCACTGTAGGAATGGCTGATCCATTATTTCTGACTGACATTCACGTGACCTTGTGGTTTTCATATGCAGTTCTGCGTGGGTCCATTTTACTAGTAGAGGGCAACTACCAGTACTAGTGTACTGTTAAACTCTGTGGGTGTTCAGTTCTGTGACGTCACTAATTACATAAATAACGATAGACATTCAACTCTCGCCTTCTTTCATTTGATAAATAACCTATTTAAATCGATATACAATGGTTATTGACAGCCATGTATTGTATTGTATATAACTGCTTGCTATATAATGGTTATAGACATCAATTTATTATATTATATGTACCTCCTTGCTATACAATGGTTTTAGACATCGATGTTTTATGTTATATAACTTCTTGCTGTGCATCTCGCAGTCACAGCTATATGCTACTTGGTTGGAGTTTTTGTTTTATTACATAATATTACTGTATATCCTGATGTCATACAATCACTGTTGATATAATACTATTGCTTTGTAGAACGCTAGCCAGGCACTGTCCATCTATAGAGATTCTCATTTTAATAGGCTGTGGCCAAGTAACCAGCGCGTAAGTAGCCCCATTTCTCCCTACCACATCTCTACACAAGACCATTTCTCTCTATCACATCTCTACACAAGACCATTTCTCTCTACCACATCTCTACACAAGACCATTTCTCTCTATCACATCTCTATACAAGACCATTTCTCTCTATCACATCTCTACACAAGACCATTTCTCTCTATCACATCTCTACACAAGACCATTTCTCTCTATCACATCTCTACACAAGACCATTTCTCTCTACCACATCTCTACACAAGACCATTTCTCTCTATCACATCTCTATACAAGACCATTTCTCTCTACCACATCTCTACACAAGACCATTTCTCTCTATCACATCTCTATACAAGACCATTTCTCTCTACCACATTTCTACACAAGACCATTTCTCTCTATCACATCTCTATACAAGACCATTTCTCTCTATCACATCTCTACACAGGACCATTTCTCTCTACCACATCTCTACACAGGACCATTTCTCTCTACCACATCTCTATACAAGACCATTTCTCTCTACCACATCTCTACACAAGACCATTTCTCT
Organism: Cryptosula pallasiana; assembly: GCA_945261195.1. Lineage (NCBI taxonomy): Eukaryota > Metazoa > Bryozoa > Gymnolaemata > Cheilostomatida > Cryptosulidae > Cryptosula > Cryptosula pallasiana. The sequence continues at coordinate 19,440,921 of OX183139.1, forward strand.
CTATCACATCTCTATACAAGACCATTTCTCTCTACCACATTTCTACACAAGACCATTTCTCTCTATCACATCTCTATACAAGACCATTTCTTTCTACCACATCTCTCTCTACACAAGACCATTTCTCTCTACCACATTTCTACACAAGACCATTTCTCTCTATCACATCTCTACACAGGACCATTTCTCTCTACCACATCTCTATACAAGACCATTTCTCTCTACCACATCTCTACACAAGACCATTTCTCTCTATCACATCTCTATACAAGACCATTTCTCTCTACCACATCTCTACACAAGACCATTTCTCTCTATCACATCTCTCTCTACACAAGACCATTTCTCTCTACCACATTTCTACACAAGACCATTTCTCTCTATCACATCTTTACACAAGACCATTTCTCTCTACCACATCTCTACACAAGACCATTTGTCTCTATCACATCTCTACACAAGACCATTTCTCTCTACCACATTTCTACACAAGACCATTTCTCTCTATCACATCTCTATACAAGACCATTTCTCTCTACCATATCTCTACACAATACCATTTCTCTCTACCATATCTCTACACAAGACCATTTCTCCCTACCACATCTCTACACAAGACCATTTCTCTCTACCATATCTCTACACAAGACCATTTCTCTCTACCACATTTCTACACAAGACCATTTCTCTCTATCACATCTCTACACAAGACCATTTCTCTCTATCACATCTCTACACAAGACCATTTCTCTCTATCACATCTCTACACAAGACCATTTCTCTCTATCACATCTCTACACAAGACCATTTCTCTCTATCACATCTCTACACAAGACCATTTCTTTCTACCACATCTCTCTCTACACAAGACCATTTCTCTCTATCACATCTCTATACAAGACCATTTCTCTCTATCACATCTCTACACAAGACCATTTCTCTCTATCACATCTCTACACAAGACCATTTCTTTCTACCACATCTCTCTCTACACAAGACCATTTCTCTCTATCACATCTCTACACAAGACCATTTCTCTCTATCACATCTCTACACAAGACCATTTCTTTCTACCACATCTCTCTCTACACAAGACCATTTCTCTCTATCACATCTCTACACAAGACCATTTGTCTCTACCACATCTTTACACAAGACCATTTCTCTCTACCACATCTCTACACAAGACCATTTGTCTCTATCACATCTCTATACAAGACCATTTCTCTACCATATCTCTATACAAGACCATTTCTCCCTACCACATCTCTACACAAGACCATTTCTCTACCACATCTCTACACAAGACCATTTCTTTCTATCACACCTCTACACAAGACCATTTCTCTCTACCACATCTCTACACAAGACCATTTGTCTCTATCACATCTCTACACAAGACCATTTCTCTACCACATTTCTACACAAGACCATTTCTCTCTATCACATCTCTACACAAGACCATTTCTCTCTACCATATCTCTATACAAGACCATTTCTCTCTACCACATCTCTATACAAGACCATTTCTCTCTACCACATCTCTACACAAGACCATTTCTCTCTACCACATCTCTATACAAGACCATTTCTCTCTATCACATCTCTACACAAGACCATTTCTCTCTATCACATCTCTACACAAGACCATTTCTCTCTACCACATCTCTATACAAGACCATTTCTCTCTACCACATCTCTACACAAGACCATTTCTTTCTATCACATCTCTACACAAGACCATTTCTCTCTATCACATCTCTATACAAGACCATTTCTCTCTATCACATCTCTACACAAGACCATTTGTCTCTATCACATCTCTCTCTACACAAGACCATTTCTCTCTATCACATCTCTACACAAGACCATTTGTCTCTACCACATCTCTACACAAGACCATTTCTCTCTATCACATCTCTACACAAGACCATTTCTCTCTACCACATCTCTCTCTACACAAGACCATTTCTCTCTACCACATCTCTACACAAGACCATTTCTCTCTATCACATCTCTACACAAGACCATTTCTCTCTACCATATCTCTACACAAGACCATTTCTCTCTATCACATCTCTACACAAGACCATTTGTCTCTACCACATCTCTACACAAGACCATTTCTCTCTACCACATTTCTACACAAGACCATTTCTCTCTATCATATCTCTACACAAGACCATTTCTCTCTATCACATCTCTACACAAGACCATTTGTCTCTACCACATCTCTACACAAGACCATTTCTCTCTACCACATTTCTACACAAGACCATTTCTCTCTATCACATCTCTACACAAGACCATTTCTCTCTATCACATCTCTACACAAGACCATTTCTCTCTACCACATCTCTCTCTACACAAGACCATTTCTCTCTACCACATCTCTACACAAGACCATTTCTCTCTATCACATCTCTACACAAGACCATTTCTCTCTATCACATCTCTACACAAGACCATTTCTCTCTACCACATCTCTACACAAGACCATTTCTCTCTATCACATCTCTACACAAGACCATTTCTCTCTATCACATCTCTACACAAGACCATTTCTCTCTATCACATCTCTACACAAGACCATTTCTCTCTACCACATCTCTACACAAGACCATTTCTCTCTATCACATCTCTACACAAGACCATTTCTCTCTACCACATTTCTACACAAGCCCATTTCTCTCTATCACATCTCTATACAAGACCATTTCTCTACCACATCTCTACACAAGACCATTTCTCTCTACCACATCTCTACACAAGACCATTTCTCTCTATCACATCTCTACACAAGACCATTTCTCTCTACCACATTTCTACACAAGACCATTTGTCTCTATCACATCTCTATACAAGACCATTTCTCTCTACCACATCTCTCTCTACACAAGACCATTTCTCTCTATCACATCTCTATACAAGACCATTTCTCTCTATCACATCTCTATACAAGACCATTTCTCTCTATCACATCTCTACACAAGACCATTTCTTTCTATCACATCTCTACACAAGACCATTTCTCTCTATCACATCTCTACACAAGACCATTTCTCTCTATCATATCTCTACACAATACCATTTCTCTCTACCTCATCTCTACACAAGACCATTTGTCTCTATCACATCTCTACACAAGACCATTTCTCTCTATCACATCTCTACACAAGACCATTTCTCTCTATCACATCTCTACACAAGACCATTTCTCTCTACCACATCTCTACACAAGACCATTTCTCTCTATCACATCTCTACACAAGACCATTTCTCTCTATCACATCTCTCTCTACACAAGACCATTTCTCTCTACCACATTTCTACACAAGACCATTTCTCTCTACCACATCTCTACACAAGACCATTTCTCTCTATCACATCTCTACACAAGACCATTTCTCTCTATCACATCTCTACACAAGACCATTTCTCTCTATCACATCTCTACACAAGACCATTTCTCTCTACCACATCTCTACACAAGACCATTTCTCTCTATCACATCTCTACACAAGACCATTTCTCTCTACCACATTTCTACACAAGACCATTTCTCTCTATCACATCTCTATACAAGACCATTTCTCTCTATCACATCTCTACACAAGACCATTTCTCTCTATCACATCTCTATACAAGACCATTTCTCTCTATCACATCTCTATACAAGACCATTTCTCTCTATCCCATCTCTACACAAGACCATTTCTCTCTACCTCATCTCTACACAAGACCATTTGTCTCTATCACATCTCTACACAAGACCATTTCTCTCTATCACATCTCTACACAAGACCATTTCTCTCTATCACATCTCTACACAAGACCATTTCTCTCTACCACATCTCTACACAAGACCATTTCTCTCTATCACATCTCTACACAAGACCATTTCTCTCTACCACATTTCTACACAAGACCATTTCTCTCTATCACATCTCTATACAAGACCATTTCTCTCTATCACATCTCTACACAAGACCATTTCTCTACCACATCTCTACACAAGACCATTTCTCTCTATCACATCTTTACACAAGACCATTTCTCTCTACCATATCTCTATACAAGACCATTTCTCTCTATCACATCTCTACACAAGACCATTTCTCTCTATCACATCTCTACACAAGACCATTTCTCTCTACCACATTTCTACACAAGACCATTTGTCTCTATCACATCTCTATACAAGACCATTTCTCTCTACCACATCTCTCTCTACACAAGACCATTTCTCTCTACCACATCTCTACACAAGACCATTTGTCTCTATCACATCTCTATACAAGACCATTTCTCTCTACCACATCTCTCTCTACACAAGACCATTTCTCTCTATCACATCTCTACACAAGACCATTTCTCTCTACCACATCTCTCTCTACACAAGACCATTTCTCTCTACCATATTTCTACACAAGACCATTTCTCTCTACCACATTTCTACACAAGACCATTTGTCTCTATCACATCTCTACACAAGACCATTTCTCTCGACCACATCTCTCTCTACACAAGACCATTTCTCTCTACCATATCTCTACACAAGACCAATTGTCTCTGTCACATCTCTACACAAGACCATTTCTCTCTATCACATCTCTCTCTACACAAGACCATTTCTCTCTACCACATCTCTACACAAGACCATTTCTCTCTATCACATCTCTACACAAGACCATTTCTCTCTATCACATCTCTACACAAGACCATTTCTCTCTATCACATCTCTACACAAGACCATTTCTCTCTACCACATCTCTACACAAGACCATTTCTCCCTACCACATCTCTACACAAGACCATTTCTCTCTATCACATCTCTACACAAGACCATTTCTCTCTATCACATCTCTACACAAGACCATTTCTCTCTACCACATTTCTACACAAGACCATTTGTCTCTATCACATCTCTATACAAGACCATTTCTCTCTACCACATCTCTCTCTACACAAGACCATTTCTCTCTATCACATCTCTATACAAGACCATTTCTCTCTATCACATCTCTACACAAGACCATTTCTCTACCACATCTCTACACAAGACCATTTCTCTCTACCACATCTCTACACAAGACCATTTCTCTCTACCACATCTCTACACAAGACCATTTCTCTCTATCACATCTCTATACAAGACCATTTCTCTCTATCACATCTCTACACAAGACCATTTCTCTCTACCACATCTCTATACAAGACCATTTCTCTCTATCACATCTTTACACAAGACCATTTCTCTCTACCATATCTCTATACAAGACCATTTCTCTCTATCACATCTCTACACAAGACCATTTCTCTCTATCACATCTCTACACAAGACCATTTCTTTCTATCACATCTCTACACAAGACCATTTCTCCCTACCACATCTCTACACAAGACCATTTCTCTCTATCACATCTCTACACAAGACCAATTGTCTCTGTCACATCTCTACACAAGACCATTTCTCTCTATCATATCTCTACACAAGACCATTTCTCTCTACCATATCTCTACACAATACCATTTCTCTCTACCACATCTCTACACAAGACCATTTCTCTCTATCACATCTCTACACAAGACCATTTCTCTACCACATCTCTATACAAGACCATTTCTCTCTATCACATCTCTACACAAGACCATTCCTCTCTACCACATCTCTACACAAGACCATTTCTCTCTATCACATCTATCTCTACACAAGACCATTTCTCTCTACCACATCTCTACACAAGACCATTTCTCTCTATCACATCTCTACACAAGACCATTTCTCTCTATCACATCTCTACACAAGACCATTTCTCTCTATCACATCTCTACACAAGACCATTTCTCTCTACCACATCTCTACACAAGACCATTTCTCCCTACCACATCTCTACACAAGACCATTTCTCTCTATCACATCTCTACACAAGACCATTTCTCTCTATCACATCTCTACACAAGACCATTTCTCTCTACCACATTTCTACACAAGACCATTTCTCTCTATCACATCTCTACACAAGACCATTTCTCTCTACCACATCTCTACACAAGACCATTTCTCTCTATCACATCTCTCTCTACACAAGACCATTTCTCTCTACCACATCTCTACACAAGACCATTTCTCTCTACCACATCTCTACACAAGACCATTTCTCTCTACCATATCTCTACACAATACCATTTCTCTCTACCACATCTCTACACAAGACCATTTCTCTCTATCACATCTCTCTCTACACAAGACCATTTGTCTCTACCACATTTCTACACAATACCATTTCTCTCTACCACATTTCTACACAAGACCATTTCTCTCTACCACATCTCTACACAAGACCATTTCTCCCTACCACATCTCTACACAAGACCATTTCTCTCTACCACATTTCTACACAAGACCATTTGTCTCTATCACATCTCTACACAAGACCATTTCTCTCTATCACATCTCTCTCTACACAAGACCATTTCTCTACCACATTTCTACACAATACCATTTCTCTCTACCACATTTCTACACAAGACCATTTCTCTCTACCACATCTCTACACAAGACCATTTCTCCCTACCACATCTCTACACAAGACCATTTCTCTCTATCACATCTCTACACAAGACCATTTCTCTCTATCACATTTCTACACAAGACCATTTCTCTCTACCATATCTCTACACAATACCATTTCTCTCTATCACATCTCTACACAAGACCATTTCTCTCTATCACATCTCTCTCTACACAAGACCATTTCTCTCTACCACATCTCTACACAAGACCATTTCTCTCTATCACATCTCTATACAAGACCATTTCTCCATACCACATCTCTCTCTACACAAGACCATTTCTCTCTACCACATCTCTACACAAGACCATTTCTCTCTATCACATCTCTACACAAGACCATTTCTCTCTATCACATCTCTCTCTACACAAGACCATTTCTCTCTACCACATTTCTACACAAGACCATTTGTCTCTATCACATCTCTACACAAGACCATTTCTCTCTACCACATCTCTACACAAGACCATTTCTCTCTATCACATCTCTACACAAGACCATTTCTCTCTACCACATTTCTACACAAGACCATTTCTCTCTATCACATCTCTACACAAGACCATTTCTCTACCACATTTCTACACAATACCATTTCTCTCTATCACATCTCTATACAAGACCATTTCTCTCTACCACATCTCTACACAAGACCATTTCTCTCTATCCCATCTCTACACAAGACCATTTCTCTCTATCACATCTCTACACAAGACCATTTCTCTCTATCACATTTCTACACAAGACCATTTGTCTCTATCACATCTCTACACAAGACCATTTCTCTCTATCACATCTCTCTCTACACAAGACCATTTCTCTCTATCACATCTCTATACAAGACCATTTCTCTCTACCACATCTTTACACAAGACCATTTCTCTCTACCACATCTCTACACAAGACCATTTGTCTCTATCACATCTCTACACAAGACCATTTCTCTCTATCACATCTCTACACAAGACCATTTCTCTCTACCACATCTCTACACAAGACCATTTCTCTCTACCACATCTCTACACAAGACCATTTCTCTACCACATCTCTACACAAGACCACCTCTCTCTATCACATCTCTACACAAGACCATTTCTCTCTACCACATCTCTACACAAGACCATTTCTCTCTATCACATCTCTACACAAGACCATTTCTCTCTACCACATCTCTACACAAGACCATTTCTCTCTATCACATCTCTACACAAGACCATTTCTCTCTACCACATCTCTATACAAGACCATTTCTCTCTATCATATCTCTATACAAGACCATTTCTTTCTACCACATCTCTCTCTACACAAGACCATTTCTCTCTATCACATCTCTACACAAGACCATTTCTCTCTACCACATTTCTACACAAGACCATTTGTCTCTATCACATCTCTACACAAGACCATTTCTCTCTACCACATCTCTACACAAGACCATTTCTCTCTACCACATTTCTACACAAGACCATTTGTCTCTATCACATCTCTACACAAGACCATTTCTCTCTATCACATCTCTACACAAGACCATTTCTCTCTATCACATCTCTACACAAGACCATTTCTCTCTACCACATCTCTACACAAGACCATTTCTCTCTATCACATCTCTACACAAGACCATTTCTCTCTACCACATTTCTACACAAGACCATTTGTCTCTATCACATCTCTACACAAGACCATTTCTCTCTACCACATCTCTACACAAGACCATTTCTCTCTATCACATCTCTCTCTACACAAGACCATTTCTCTCTATCACATCTCTATACAAGACCATTTCTCTCTACCACATCTTTACACAAGACCATTTCTCTCTACCACATCTCTACACAAGACCATTTGTCTCTATCACATCTCTACACAAGACCATTTCTTTCTATCACATCTCTACACAAGACCATTTCTCTCTACCACATCTCTACACAAGACCATTTCTCTCTATCACATCTCTACACAAGACCATTTCTCTCTACCACATCTCTATACAAGACCATTTCTCTCTATCATATCTCTATACAAGACCATTTCTTTCTACCACATCTCTACACAAGACCATTTCTCTCTATCACATCTCTACACAAGACCATTTCTCTCTATCACATCTCTCTCTACACAAGACCATTTCTCTCTATCACATCTCTACACAAGACCATTTCTCTCTACCACATCTCTATACAAGACCATTTCTCTCTATCATATCTCTATACAAGACCATTTCTCTCTACCACATCTCTACACAAGACCATTTCTCTCTACCATATCTCTACACAAGACCATTTCTCTCTATCACATCTCTACACAAGACCATTTCTCTCTATCACATCTCTCTCTACACAAGACCATTTCTCTCTATCACATCTCTACACAAGACCATTTCTCTCTATCACATCTCTACACAATACCATTTCTCTCTACCATATCTCTACACAATACCATTTCTCTCTACCATATCTCTACACAATACCATTTCTCTCTACCACATCTCTACACAAGACCAATTGTCTCTATCACATCTCTCTCTACACAAGACCATTTCTCTCTATCACATCTCTACACAAGACCATTTCTCTCTATCACATCTCTACACAAGACCATTTCTCTCTACCACATTTCTACACAAGACCATTTCTCTCTATCACATCTCTACACAAGACCATTTCTCTCTATCACATCTCTCTCTACACAAGACCATTTCTCTCTATCACATCTCTATACAAGACCATTTCTCTCTATCACATCTCTCTCTACACAAGACCATTTCTCTCTACCACATCTCTACACAAGACCATTTCTCTCTATCACATCTCTACACAAGACCATTTCTCTCTACCACATCTCTACACAAGACCATTTCTTTCTCTCACATCTCTACACAAGACCATTTCTCCCTACCACATCTCTCTCTACACAAGACCATTTCTCTCTATCACATCTCTACACAAGACCATTTCTCTCTACCACATCTCTACACAAGACCATTTCTCTCTATCACATCTCTACACAACACCATTTGTCTCTATCACATCTCTACACAAGACCATTTCTCTACCACATCTCTACACAAGACCATTTCTCTCTACCACATCTCTACACAAGACCATTTCTCTCTATCACATCTCTACACAAGACCATTTCTCTCTACCTCATCTCTACACAAGACCATTTCTCTCTATCACATCTCTACACAAGACCATTTCTCTCTATCACATCTCTACACAAGACCATTTCTTTCTACCACATTTCTACACAAGCCCATTTCTCTCTATCACATCTCTATACAAGACCATTTCTCTACCACATCTCTACACAAGACCATTTCTCTCTATCACATCTCTACACAAGACCATTTCTCTCTATCACATCTCTACACAAGACCATTTCTCTCTATCACATCTCTACACAAGACCATTTCTCTACCACATCTCTACACAAGACCATTTGTCTCTATCACATCTCTACACAAGACCATTTCTCTACCACATCTCTACACAAGACCATTGCTCTCTATCATATCTCTACACAAGATCATTTCTCTCTATCACATCTCTACACAAGACCATTTCTCTCTATCACATCTCTACACAAGACCATTTCTTTCTATCACACCTCTACACAAGACCATTTCTCTCTATCATATCTCTACACAAGACCATTTCTCTCTATCACATCTCTACACAAGACCATTTCTCTCTATCACATCTCTACACAAGACCATTTCTCTCTATCACCCCCTCTTCCTACCACCCTCTTCCGACCCTCCCCCATTTTATTACTTGATGTGCCTATGCAGTTATATCTCTTGTAGCACCTGTGTCCACCTGGGCAAGTTGTGTCAGCGTTTACGTTGGCTAGATCTAGAGTCATGTGACAAGATAACTGATGCTGGTATCAAGGCTATTGCGTAAGTTTCTCTGTCACTTTACTCTCCTATATTACTTCTTATACAACACATTATATAACTATAGTTGTGTTCTACTATTACTTCATACACAATACATTATATAACTATAGTTGTGTGTTCTACTCTTACTTCATATACAATACATTATATAACTCTAGTTGTGTGTTCTACTATTACTTCATATACAATACGTTATATAACTCTAGTTGTGTGTTCTACTATTACTTCATATACAATACATTATATAACTGTAGTTGTGTCTACTATTACTTCATATACAATATACAATACATTATATAACTCTAGTTGTGTGTTCTACTATTACTTCATATACAATACATTATATAACTCTAGTTGTGTGTTCTACTATTACTTCATATACAATACGTTATATAACTCTAGTTGTGTGTTCTACTATTACTTCATATACAATACATTATATAACTCTAGTTGTGTCTACTATTACTTCATATACAATATACAATACATTATATAACTCTAGTTGTGTGTTCTACTCTTACTTCATATACAACACATTATATAACTATAGTTGTGTGTTCTACTATTACTTCATATACAATACATTATATAACTCTAGTTGTGTGTTCTACTATTACTTCATATACAATACATTATATAACTATAGTTGTGTGTTCTACTATTACTTCATATACAATATACAATACATTATATAACTCTAGTTGTGTGTTCTACTATTACTTCATATACAATACATTATATAACTCTAGTTGTGTGTTCTACTATTACTTCATATACAATACATTATATAACTCTAGTTGTGTGTCTACTATTACTTCATATACAATACATTATATAACTATAGTTGTGTGTTCTACTATTACTTCATATACAATACATTATATAACTCTAGTTGTGTCTACTATTACTTCATATACAATACATTATATAACTCTAGCTGTGTGTTCTACTATTACTTCATATACAATACATTATATAACTCTAGTTGTGTGTTCTACTATTACTTCATATACAATACATTATATAACTCTAGTTGTGTGTTCTACTATTACTTCATATACAATACATTATATAACTATAGTTGCGTGTTCTACTATTACTTCATATACAATACATTATATAACTCTAGTTGTGTGTTCTACTATTACTTCATATACAATACATTATATAACTCTAGTTGTGTCTACTATTACTTCATACACAACACATTATATAACTATAGTTGTGTGTTCTGTAGGGATGGCTGCTCTAACCTGGAGTACCTGAATATCTCCTGGTGTAAGAGGGTTACCAATGACTCCATAATATACGTTACACAACACTGTAGCCATCTGCAGCATATATACATCAAAGGCTGCTCAAATGTATGTACAGGTTATTGTATATCAACTATACGTAATTGTGTACTAACTCTAGTGACGTATGTGATTGTTATTTAGTACTTTTCTGGCATACTTATAGCTTACGGATGACTCTATACATGCCATAGCGGAAAACTGTCCAGAACTTAAATCTATAGACATACACTCTATTGTGGTGAGAAATAACTCTATCTTCTATCGAAGTTGCATTCACTCTCAGATGTTTATTGTTGTCTATGCTTTTGTTTTGTATCAGGAGATAACAGATAAAGCCCTGCAGACTTTGTGTGCTAGTTGTCCGCACATATCGTACTTCTGTATATCCAACTGCGTTAGACTGAGTGATGTCACCCTCATAGCCTTAGGAAACAACTGCCATCAACTTGAAACTCTAGAGGCCGCCTGTTGCTCACAATTTACAGATACTGGTTTTAAAGTTCTTGCTCAGGTGGGTACTATGTACTGTGTACTGTTGTACTATGTACTGTTGTACTATGTACTGTTGTACTATGTACTGTTGTACTGTGTACTGTTGTACTGTGTACCGTTGTAATGTGTATAGTTGTACTGTGTATAGTTGTACTGTGCACTGTTGTACTGTTGTACCGTATGTAGTCATATGTTGTACTGTGTATTGAGTGCTTTCAGTGCATGTACTGGTACACTGACTTTAGGAGTTGCTCACTAGATCATTGTTATATGCTTATGGTTGCAGAACTGCCCAGAGTTAGAGAAGATGGACTTGGAGGAATGCATGGCGGTAGGTAGCTCCCTCAATGTTCTGTTTGTTCTTTAGCTACTGCGGTATTGTGTCTCCTACTCGTTGGCCCTTTACACCCAATACCTCAATGTTCTGTCTGTTCTCCTGGTCGTTAACATATAACATTTACATGTGTGTCAGTGACACACCACCTGTTTATACATGTCATCTGACTATTGTTTTTGTTCAGATCACAGATTTAACTCTTCAGCTATTATCACAAGGATGTCCTAATCTACAGGAGTTGGTAAGTTTATATGTCTGCATGTAGAAAGCATTGCTGAGTTTGTTCTATGGAATGAGTAGCTTCTATTGTTTGTACAATATCTAAGCATTAGTTAACTAGTTCTTTTACTACTACTACAAGTGATATCCTAAAGGAAGACTTCCCAGTATAACAAATCATACCCCACAATATTCAGCTAGATCTCACCTTACTATTCCAGAAGTTATCTTCTCTCAACACTTGCTATGTCGGAAGTTATGGGCACTTGTGTAAGTAGCTTTGTGAAAACAGAGAACTGGCTAACAATGCCGTGGCAATATGGATTGCTCCTTTTTTGACATACAGAGCTGTTAATAATCTCGCGCTTGCCAAGTTTAATGCGTGGGGGGGGGTGGCTTGTCAGATATATTCTCTATAGCCTAGCCTGTAAATCTACCAGAAAGGACCGACTTGGTGTAATATCCGATCCTCATTTTTGTGAGTCACACACGAAGGTCCACGATAACGATGGCTATGATTATTATGATATGATGATAATAATTGATTCTGACTATCATTTTGATATTAATTTCATACTTAATTATCCTGTATTAATAATATCTATCTACATGCAGTTGTTTATATAATAATAATAACAACAACGATAACACTTAATGAAAGATATGTAACAATTGATAATACATAGTAACACTACTGATATGGGTCATTGGCTAGAAAATGAGAATGCTTATTATCAGATGTGAAATTTGTTGCGAAAATGCCCCAGTTTCATGAAGTGCAAATTCACCCATCCAAGTGAAGCATTGAACTCCATTAGTATAGTTCAATGTTTTAAATATATCAATAACCCAACAAGGTATAGTTGAAGGGGTGAGAAATGCCAAAACTTCAACGTCAATTCATTTTTTTCAATTAAATAAGGCTGTTTCAGTTCCGAGGTATATATTTAACATTGTGACTATGAAATGAAGTTAATGCCATTTACACTTATATTCATTGTATATCGCGTAGCATCAACCAACATGTGAAAAAAACATTTAACTCTGTATAAACTGCATGTGCACTAGCTATAGTCATGGTTGACCTTTTTCATAACCTTTCTCGTAGGCTGCCACTGTTAGCCAATTCCCTGTTTCACTGAGCTAATTACACAAGTGCCCACAACTTCTGATGATGTAAGCATTGAGAGAAGATAATTATTGTAATAGAAGGCTAAGACCTAGTTGAATATTCTGGTGTATCATCTTTTATATTTGAATATATTTTCTTGAATACTAAAATGAGTGCCATGGCTGTTGAACAAAATTGTTTAGTTGTGTGGTTCATGTTATGTAACCTGACATGTTATGTAACCTGACATGTTATGTAACCTGACGGATGCCACCCTCCATCCCACTTGTGTTTTAACAATAGATTCACAGAGTTAGCGTGTTGTTAGTTAGTCAGAGGTGAATAACTAACTCTTTACTTTGTGCAGAGTCTTTCTCACTGCGAGCTCATCACAGACGACGGAATATTACAGCTCGTCCATAATCTCGCCGCCAATGAGACGCTGACAGTGCTTGAACTCGACAATTGCCCGTTGATCACTGATGTCTCACTCGAACATTTAACTGCCTGCAATACCCTTGAGCGTCTAGAACTGTATGACTGCCAACTCATCACTAAACCAGGAATTCGACGAATCAAAGTATGTCAATTATGGGATTTCGCTTCATCAATATTGTTTTAGCCAATCAAAGTTCTGGTTGTATCTCCCTCCTGTAGAATACATGAAATGTTTTGTTGGAAAGAAAATATAGTAATACATTTCTTTTCTGCATTTTCATTTATAAATTTTAGAGTTATGCTCTCCTGTATAACAACATGGAGTAGAGAGGACACAACCCAGAATTGTTTTTTTATTCAATTCTCTGTTATGACTTCCGTTGTAGTGCAAGAATACATTTTGACATGTTTCCCTGCTGTGAATTGTAGGATTATTTACCTAACCTGATAGTACACGCCTATTTCGCGCCTGCCACACCCCCTCAGGATACCCATGCCAGGAGGCAGCGGTTGTGTAAGTGCTGTGTGCTGCTCTGAGTACTACGTGATGGAGCCTGCAGTCGGCATTCTCTCTGAGCCTCGCAATTGTTCACCTTCTTCCTAGTCACGGCTGTGATACACCAATGGGGCAGATGAATGACCTGGTGGCTACAGTTTGTCTCACCGCATTTTATTATCCGACTCATACAATATTTGTGCATACATTTTTACGCATTTTCTTCGATTTAGTTAGAGCATTTAGTTATCGTACTTGTATTTTTCAACTCTGGCCACTCATATTCTCTATGTTTTCAGCTTTTAAAAATATAAATAGGAAAATAGTAAAAATGCAAGGGCGATCAAACACCTAGGACATTCCAATAATATATTGGGACAATTTGTTCATTCAGTTTCAGCAAGTAGGCCAACAGGCTTCATCCGCTTAACAGTGACGTAGCCTTTAGTTAATTCTATTGCTGCTGTTTTATATAATATTTAAGTATTATACTACATTAAAACCTAGTAGAACTTTGCCTCAACAATACAACATCATGTCATATATATGTACTTCTCTCTTCAAGGAGTTATCCTACACCCAAGTTTTTGTAGTCAAATATCACTTTTTCCATAACGGCAAAGCAGTCTAAGAAGTCATCAGTAGTCAAGCCATGCCTCGTGTACTGATGCATGTACGCTTTAGATGTGAACATACTCCACGCCTTATCTACCAACTTGTCTATCATCTCTACACTACACTGACTGTTGGTCCACAGGCTAACAGACTTCTCATAGCCTGACATCGCTCTTGCACTCGTGTATGTGTGTAGTCTCTCGTCTGAAGGCATCCATCTTGGATATAGCTCGGGTTCTCTTAGTGTGCTCGCATCTATTGCACGAGAGTCTTTTCCCCGAGCTACCAGAATGTTGGACACACTTCTGTTGTAATTTGATGCAGCACGCACTTTCACTCCCCAGTTTATTCCTGTAAATATTTCTCACACAGTTTTATCTGGAAAGAAGAATTTTGAAAGCTGCTTTCTCGAAAGCTAACATTTGTAGCAAATATGTTTTATATAAATTTATTTTAATTTTTACCACTCATATGATCAATTCTTTTGCTATGAAATTATCATAGCCAGGTATGTGTTTTCATAACAGATAAAAAAAAAACACTACACGATTGGGGTTTGAACTCGAAATTAACAGTGCCTAGCCCAGCTGACAGACAAACTGACCATCTAGGCGTATTGCCAATGAATGGTACTTGGGTACTGGACCAACTGGTCACGGGTCTCTCACCTATGGCCATCTCGTGCAATCGCTATGTCACCAATCTTTTTTATAAAATTTTTGATCATTTTTTAATAATCCACAATTAAGAAAAGTGATGCGCCAAGTTTTTCACAGTGTTTCAGTGAAACATCCCAACCCTAGTTTATCCAGTGACGGTGCTTTCTATTGAGCACTCTCTTACCCTCCTCCATATGAGCCTTAGCTATGAGCATCTGGCGCAGGGTCCTGATGGAAGACTCCCACTGAAAGGTGCTGTACTGAATGCTACTTTCTGACATAAGGGGAAGAGTTAAAAGGGAAGACAACTTGTAGCTGGGATGACTGTATATCTGCTCCACATAGTGACCTGAAATGATGGAATCGATTAACTAGGCAATTTGTATTTAATCTGACGGAGGTTATGTGAAAAGATCCTACAAAGCTCTATTGGTGAGTGGATCCTATGATGAAGGGAGGGGCTTGTTTTAGTGGGAGGAGCCTGTAATAATGGGAGGGGCTTGTGACGGTAGGATGAGTTTGTGATGACTGGTGGGGATTGTGATCGAGGGAGAGGCTTGTGACGACAGAAAGGACTGCGATAGTGGGAGGGGCTTACAATGGTGGGTGGGGCTTGTAATGGTGGACCGCACTAAGTAATACAAAATGTGATAGTATTGTAGTCAGGTTGTTTGGCGAATACTGTTGTTGGAATGTATCATGAAATATTTATTTTCAGAGTTGTCCTCTCAACTATACATATATCTTAGTGGCAAGAGAGGACAACGCACTTTACTTTAATGACAAAAATTTCATCCTTCAACATGGACAGTCTTTACTTCCCATGGCTTGAGATAGAAGCAAAGGCAATATTACAACCTTGTTTAGTGAGTCAACGCCTACGACGTGATATATAGAGTGTTTAGACCAGACTAGCTACTAAAATATACATTTTTCAAATAGAACATAAGTTTCGTACCAAGATGGTTGGCTAATGAAGTTGAATGGGCTGCTGGTGCCAGTAAGTGAGCCATCTTATGGGCAATAACCTTGTTGATGTGCTGAAAAGAGACATTCTTCAAGCCCAAAAGTCTGGAGCATATGTCCTGCATATGATCATTCTCTATTATAATCAGCCCGTCAGAGCTCTGCAGAACGTAACAGAAAGATATTGCACCAAGGATGAAAGAGTTGGCATTGATTGTTATGTCCGCCATCAATCACTATATATATATTTGTTATGTACCTCATATAAGTGGGCGAGAGTGAGTAATGCATTATAGCTTTGAATGATGACCTCTCCACTCTGGTATGGTGCAACTACCTCATTCATAAGAAATGCTCTCGGGTAGAGATCACGGAGCATCTCAGTAACATAAGTGCCCAAACCAGAGCCCGTACCCCCAGCTAAGCTCATTAGACAGAGAAAGCCGTCAAACCTGGTGGAAATACCAGCCAAATAAACATTTTTATTGGTCAAAATCACTATGCATCGAACTATATGAACATGAAGCTTTACCTGTCGCATTTCTCTACTTGGTGACGAATTATTTCTGCGATGTCGGAATCACATCTGCTACCGTGTACGCAGTAGCCGTGGGCCCAGTTGTTACCGGAACCAGACTTTTGTGAAAATAATTGTTTATCAGAATATCTCCAGTGCTGACTCTGTTGAGCTATAGTAACCGATTGTGACAGCACTTTGCTCTCCATGTCAACCAGCACAGAGAGAGGAGTGTAAACATGGCTGCCTCCTTTCACCGTTGATTCCGAAAAGAATCTGTTAAAAAAAAATCAACAGATTTTTTCTGGTTTATCAACTAAATCGGTAAGTTTTAGAACAGTTAAACTTTTTTAAATAACAAAAAAAACTGTTTGCACCAGTTACTGCAATATTACGAGGAATATAGTGTGCAATTATTTGTAACTTATCGGTAGTTCCACTGACCTCTCTAGTAAATCTTTCTGATAGGTCTCATTCACCTGCTTTGAACAGCCACTAGATGTACTGAAGGCATCATCTATTAAAGATTTGAAGAATTCAGTTCCCAGCTGATTACCACACTGACCGAGTTGGACGGTTACAAATGGCATCTCCTGGCAGCCTTGCTTACATCATCACGCTGCCATACTAGTCGAAATCACAACAGTAGAACCTTTAAACCACTAGAAATAATAACAACCATACAGTGGAAATAAGGAAAAACAATAATTATTATCATTATAACCTAATAATTATTACCATCGTCTTGCTATTAATTAAAACTTTAATTGATTAATGAGGACAGAGAGTAACTCTTACAAATAATATAATTAACTTTATTCTGAAAGCAGCTTATTTGTGTATCAGAGCACTAAATTCAGTCACAATGATATAATGAGCAAATAACATAAAAACTAATAATCAGGAATAAATAACAATAATAAATACATTCAAGTTACTTTAGGTTTGTAATGAATAATAATTATAATGAGAATATAGACAAACAATATAAAAAAGTTCAAACAATCACTTACTATTATTATCACAATATAGTGATCAATCAATAGAGTGTAACGACTTTTTATACTAATAATATCTATTACTACTAATATAACACACACCACTTTGTGTTGTAACTACATTCAAGTTTTTTTTTTTAACACAGGTGACTGACAATTATATTGGTAGTGACAAATAGCAAACTTTTGTATGTAATTGTGCATAATTCTTAGTGTTATAAAACAAAAAGGTGCAACAAATTTCTGACTTGACACAAATTTTTGCCAGCAAGCACTGACTAAATTTTAATTTGCCTGTATAATTCGGAGAGCATTTCTTACATCATAATTCCGCTTTCTGCTAATAATGTGTTCAACATTTCCTTTCGAGCTTTTAATATTCTTCTCAATACATTTTAGAATTTCGTTGATCCGCTTTTTTAATTCGGATACATTTCCCACACGCCCAATCAATGTTGGTATTATTTGCCCATTGTATCCTGCATTTCTCTATGCCAATGCTGATATTTTTGCCATTGTTCCGTTCTTTTTCAACAATGCTTTTGTTATTTTGACAGGCTAAATCCATGATTGGAATCCGCTTTGATCTTTGAACCCGATTATGACATCAGTCTGCTTTACTTTTGATTCTACCATCATCCATTGAAAATCGCAACAACCATTTATTTTTTGATTTCCAATACTGAGCCTGTCACTCAGTTTAGATTGAACCAACATTGGTCCTTCTCAAAGAGTGAGTCTATCTTCTTTTGCTCTATTGCCATGATCATCAGCATCTTTAAAACCTTGGTGTGCCTAGTTCGATGTACATTTGTTTTCGGCTAGCACTCAACATCCAGGCATTGGATGCATAACTTCCTCTGAAAGGTATCCAGAGTTATATTTTACAATGTTCATACCCGCACTTCTTCCATTCTTTCAACCGTACCATTTTTGCTGTAGTAATTTATTGATTGCACCTATTTTTTGGATGCAGATTGCATTCCAACTAATTTTATCCTAATTCATCTATTAGCTGGTACAATAATAATGCGCTTTGCATATGCTTTTTCTTATTGTTCAAACGGCTGGTCACTTTTCACTTTGTTATGCAGCCCTTTGATGTCTGCCATACCTCCTTTAATATCTGTCATTTTTTTCGCCATCAAGGCATACTTAATTTTCATCAATTACTGCCTGTAAATTCTATTATATGCTAAGATCTCTATGACTCGTACTTTGTCCCAGCTGCTGACGCCCCTTCAGGTACGCGCCTCGGTTAGCCTCCAGGCCATGTGGCCCTGTCATCACCTCTTCTGTGTGATCAACTTGTGTATACATTAGTATGACAGAATAAATCAAACAAACAAACTTGTATGTTTAATCATCTTTCTTATATATATATTTGTACCTGTATATTAACGTTGTATATATATGTGTGTTGTTTATCAATCTATGATCTATTCCTATTATTATTATTTGTGAATTACAAACTAAAAGAAACAAAAATTGTTTCACGGTTTGCACCTAGTTTATTTTAACAAAAACCACTAATGTCTCATTTTTATTGATCTGCTGTTATGATTACCTCTAATTACCCCTGCTTACGGCCGCTCCTTTAGAATGCACTAGATAACTGACAGGCCACGCGGGATATGTTTCCTGTTGGTAATAGTATATAAAATATATATATAGCATATTGATACTTGTACGGAGTCTAAAACTTTCATGTGAATGGTGATGCACATGACTATCAGTCTCCTGTTTTGTCAGGGATCCTCCTGGCACTGAAGTACATATTTTCTGAGCTCCTGAAATTCTAATGTCCTAAATCTCTTGCATACTTCACATTTACTTTTTTATTGAGCAAAAGCTAGACGTAGGGGTGGCTCGAGGTGCATACTTTGTTGTCACATTTTCCTTGTCTACATAGCTTTAGTTTGTTATTAACATTAATTTTTGTATCGCATCTGATATTTTAGCTGCATTTACCTCAGCAATTAGTTTACAAACATAATAAATTAATTGTTATCTGACTTAGCATCTATGCAATCACCTCTTTTATAGCCTCAAACCAAATTGTGATCGTTAGAAGTAATGGGTCTAAAATATCCCCCTTTTTTGTAAGCCAATATTACAAGTATGGTGACGCAATTAGGCCCTCTGGAGTTGCGGATGAATCTGATAGCATTGTTTTGTATCATTTTAATATCATGGATCTGCTGTTTGTCACCAGGATCCAATACTGCAGCAGCATATTCAACACCTGGATGGCATAGGCTATTACAGAGAGTTAGTCTGACTCGAGCATGGGTATCACACAATGAGTGTTTACTACACCCTCAGCATTTTTTATTGAGAAATGATAAGAGCATGATTATTAAGATAATTATGAGTGATAATCTTAATTTATTGAGATGGTCGCTTGAATCCTGAGACATGATCGTTGAAATTTTAGATTTGATTGGAATATCACAACAAGGTGTTTTGTAGCAAGAACAAAGGTGGGTTCGGTATCGTTGGAGGTGTACTTGGGCTTGGATCCACCACTACATTAAACCTTGAAGGAAAGAACTCACAGTTTGTGGTGTTAGAAAGAGCTCTACGCACGCATTCTTCTTTAGCATATACTAGAGCCCATTTCGGCAAGCAGCGCGCCTTGTATATTGAATCGAGTTTAATTTTTAATTAGTTCGTTGAGATTTGTTGTAAAAAGTTGTTGATATATACATGTTTCAGCACGAATAGTGGGAGGACTCACCTCCCAGCAACCTTGTAATGGTCTTCTGACGTTCATCATTTTGCCATGATTCTCCTCGGAAGACAGCAGCCACATGAGAAGATTCCTTCTGTTAGCTTTACAGTTTAGACATAATGCTTGACTGTGTAATTTATCCAGAGCATCAATAACACGTTCTTTTCAATTTGTAAACAACATAACTAGCATTTTTTTGCACCATCTCTACATCATGTTGCAGAAGTTTAGTGAATGGCTCCTGCACAGCTGAAGCATACTCAATATGTGGCCGGCCAGAAGCTTGGCTTTTCTGGCGCATCATGTAGTGCTCACTTAATCATACCCAATGTTTGATAAATTTCATGTTGGTGAAGTATGTCAGTTCTCTAAAGAAGGGACAACTCCTCAATTATCTGATGATCTCTTTGCCTAATGTACACAGATGTGGCCAAGTGGGTATACCGTGAGGTGTGTATGTGGCTAGGCGTTTCGGCTACCAGTACACAAACAATTGTCGGGTGATCAGTCTTTCACCAGAGCTGTGACTTGGCTGCTCTTCAACAGTTACCTGTGGCACACTAAATGCTGCACTCATTCGGCTTGTGATCGAAGTGTGCTACTAATGCAGCTGTGATTCACCAGTTACCTGCATCACCCTTAGCGCCAGGCTTAGTTAGTAATAACTACTGGAGCAGTGCATTGAATCTGCTCTTACTTAATCAAAACAAGCGTCTGTAGGTTCGAAACATCCAGATAAATTTACTATATCTCACAGATTCACTCATAGATATAACCACCAAAACAAACAAGGTTTCTCCTTGGCTTTACAAAAAATAGCTCGAGCATATAAGGGTATAAATATTAAACAGCTCACTATCATAAAAATACATATATAGTCCGTGGACTTTACAAAAAACTTACGCAGTTGTACATCATTGTATCAGCTATAAAAACAAATGTGATTTGGGTCAATGGGCGAGCTGCACCTGGTTCTATAACACATGAAGTTTGCTCGTGCCTCCTTCATTAGACTATAGAGTATAGTTTAACACCGAAGTCATTTTTAGTAGTAGTGTCATCAACTACCTCTGTATCTTATATTATTTATGCCTCCCTCGCTACTCAGAGTAATAGGAGGAGCACAACCAGAAGATAGCAGGCAATAAAGACATATGAAGTATTACTCTCTCACAGCCTTTCTGTATTTCTATTTGGAGCAAGCAAGCAAACATAGAATAATAATTATCGAAACGTTATTCTAGCAAGCACATGTATTGCGAAGAACAGTAATTAAGTTGGCTAGTCAGCAGTCGTCCTGTGCAGTCGAGGATCGGACACAATAAGGGCTCACCCAACCAATAGACAACTTAGGCTGAACAATGCCCAGTAGTTGTTACTAGTTCGAGAAGTCCCATCTAGTATTGTCCCTCGGTAATAGGCAGTCACCATCTATGATCCAGCTTTCCGAGAAGGTGCGGGTGTGTTACTATCCTAGATACCACTGTTAAAGTTACCTACAAAGTTCTTACACAGACAGTAAACTTAGTTATCTTCTTTATTTTTTTATGATTACTCAATAGGCAATCATTTTTGTTTCTTTATTATGTCCTGTTATTATTATTTATTAAACTAATGAAAATAATATTATACATACTACTACTACTACTAACAATAATAATTATTATTCACTGCTATTTATTTAATTTTATTAATAATAATAATAGTAGTAAATTATTGTTAATAAATAAATAATAAGCATTATTATTTCTATATTACAAAGAAATTATTTTTTTAACATGTATTTTATTAATAATTATATATTATTTAAATTATAATAATAATATAATTAATTAATACTACTACTACTATTATTTATAATAATTATAATAATAATCATCTATTAAATTATTTATTATTATAATTATTATTAATTATTTATTATGCATCACTATTATTTATTACCATCATTAAACATTGTTTTATTAGGGTTAACCTCATCTCCACTTACCAAACCATATGTAGAGGACAGGGCCTGATAATGTGCTCTATGCCAGGCCCAGCAATGCTAGTACAAATGAATGAATGAATGAATGAATGGATGGATGGATGGATGGATGGATGGATGGATGGATGGGTGGGTGGGTGGGTGGGTGGGTGGGTGGGTGGGTGGGTGAGTGAGTGAGTGAGTGAGTGAGTGAGTGAGTGAGTGAGTGAGTGAGTGAGTGAGTGAGTGAGTGAGTGAGTGAGTGAGTGAATGAATGAATGAATGAATGAATGAATGAATGAATGAATGAATGAATGAATGAATGATGCTGTTCTCTCTTCTTTCATTTGAACTGTAGCGAAACGTTGTTAGTGGAAATAGTGAACCAACCTAAGATCTGATAAATTCTTGAATCCCACTAGGAAGCGTTTGCAAACTACCCTGAACCGGATTGCATAACAGCGCTAGATTTTAGGGCTGGTTAGCCGTTTCCGCTTAGCTTAAACATGGCGAAGAGGTTTGCTAAACTTGCAAATGCACCATCATTGCTATTCAGAAGTTTAGACTGCCATAACATTCATCCATATCGTGTAGGTTTGGTAAATATGAAATTTAAGTTTTTCAAAAAAGCCGTTACGTGTTATATAAATAATAACCATAATAATATAGCATAATAAATTATTATTTATTATTAATTATAATAATAAATTAAATAATAATAATTATTATTATAATTAGTTTAATAATAATAATGTAAATATATTATATAATAATTAATAATACGATAATATATTATTACATTATAATAATAATTATTATTATAATGTAATAATAATATATTATCGTATTATTATTATTGTTTATAATATTTATTATTATAATAATAAATAATAGATTTATTTATTATTATTATTATTACAAAATTTATTATTATTTATGGTGATTTTTCTAATTAATTCTTAGTATACTACTTAGTAATTATTACTATCATGTATTTAATAATCATTTATTTATTATTATTATTATTGTTATGTATTCCTCCTTCCCAAATAATAATAATAATATTATAATACAGAGCTGTGACAAATCACGATTTTCATGACTCAAATCAAATCATTGGAATTTTCCTTCAAACCAAATCGAATCAAATTTTTACAAGTGAGTAAAAATTTCATATCAAATCAAGTCAAATCATGCGTTTTCACAAATCAAATCAAATATTTGAAGCGTCATTTGCAGCAAATTTTTCAAATCATCACTGAAACTATTAGAAATGTAATGAAAAAAAACCTTCAGCTTTTAATAGGCTGCCTAAACAAATTGACCCAAATTTAGATCACAATGTGTGGTTAGCTGGCCTCTAGAAAACAATATTCTAACTTGATTACTTTCGCAAACTACTTGCATTTTCCTTTGTACACTTTCGAGTGGAACTTATTTATTGGTATGCCGACCGATATATATTATCATTTAAATTCCAAAATAATGCTTAGACTAGCCAAATGAACTAGCCAATTCCATGTAATAGATAAAATGTACACCCAGTAAACAAAACAATCAACCACTATAGTTTATACCTTTCTGAAGTTCTTTCATTGTCAAAAGACTGTCGTTGTGGTAGCCTATATTGCTAATAGTACCAGCGATACTAGATATTTGATAAATAATAGCAAACACTGAGCATTAGTTTGCATATGTATCAAAGCAGTTATCATTATAGTACGTCATCAACTAATGCATTACTCACTACAGATAAGTAAATAACCTGGTCGCCATTCATAAACACTCACCACTTTCAAGTCAGAAAAGAAAGTAGTCAACTAATAATTCAACTTTTGCTGATGAAAACTAATACATAAAAGAAAAGGCAGCAAAGTTTTCCATGATTTTTGATTACTATTGGCTAATAATTAGGTAGTTTCTTTTCAATGCTTTTATTTATTTGCTACAATTGAGTACTACAATCTCAGGTCAATTACAAGCATTAAGAAAGGCTGCAAGCATCATCACTGGTTTTTTTGATGATTTGCCGTATTTTTGCAAATATTTGGTCAAATCGTGTGAAAAGAGGCAAATCAAATCAAATAATGATGAAGAGTAATCAAATCAAGTCAAATCACCAGTTGTATCAAATATTTGAAACAAATCATTTTTCAAATATTTGAGTCACCAAATATTTGAATCTCGGTGATTTGGTCACAGCTCTGTTATAATATTATTATCATCATTTGCATTTTTAAACAGCCACAGCGGTGGATACACTATAAAATCTACCAAGCACAATCAGTCAAAGAGCATCACACAATGATGATTATCATTATGGTTGTATATAAGTCGCGGCAGATTGACGTACAAGCAATCCATACCACCTTGCAGGGTTGGTTTGATTTGGTTTTCCTACAGCAATATTGTTCTCACCATGGTTGCATAATGTTTTTGCACCAAAAGATACCATAGTTATAGCGAATAAACTAGGATTTTTGGTTTAGATAGGTTCTGTTTCAATAAATTTTTTCTAGGAGTAATTTGTTGATGTAAAAGGATTATGTAACGGGATGCAAAAGTTATGTAATATTTAGCTTATAGAAGTTGTTTTATGTCTTTCGATAAAAGAGTTGGTTCATTTTTTATAAAACTGTAAAAATGAGTAAGACAAAATGTACACCTTATCATTATCATTTCAGAATTACCACACTTGATCCTGTTTATGATCGCTGATTTTTTACATTTGTGTGGAGTAAAGTCTATTAATTGAGTATACTAAAATTGACGCAAGTGTACTGCTTAATCATAATGTAGCCATTCATATAGACACCAATTCCTTATTTGTATCGCAAGGTACGAGCACAATTCAGCTCAGGCTTTCTCTGTAAAGGTATCAACTGCACTTCAGCAAACAGTACACAGTAGATAAATTATTGATTAAGCTTAGGATTGCTTGAATTGTTGCGGAAAAAATTAAAACGCCACAAAAATCACTTATAGTTAAAAAAAATTACCAATTCTGGCTGGTTTAAACTGCTGGGGGACAAGCTGATGCTGATGCAAGAGTATCAATCAATGCATTCATACAAAACTTGGCGAAATGAAAACATATTCTTGTCTTGGTTGGATATTATCAAAATATGTTTCACAACTGACTGCAGGTCTTTTCAACGCTCTTGTGTTTATTATGATACTTGAGACAAAAGCATTTCATATTGTTTGAACTGTTTGATCATTATTATTTAATATTTATGTTATTCATGCTACAATTTTTTTCATTTAGCGGGTGACTTTCATTCGCTTGATATAAATTGAAACCACGTCTGATAAGAATAATAATTATTAACAATAACTGATTGTTTTCACGTTGTGGTGTTTGACCCACAAGTGAGTTTGTTCTTCGCCGATGTCATATTTTTGTTCTATTTTATTTTAGAATGCTAGTATAATCCAACGTGTATTTCGAGGCAAAAAAAGTACCGAAGAGTCAGAAGACAAAGAAATCTCACAGCCATCTGATGGAGTAGTGCAAGCAGAATACACGGAATCGCCGTAAGACCCTTTTTGCTTTACTTTATCTAAAATTATGAGTGAGTTAGTTACGCTTCTAGATTTTTTTAAAGGCTACGTAATTAATAGGAACTTGAGTTTACATTGTTTTGTTTTCGCTGTGCCTCGCGGGCAATCCTAGAGACAGGTCTGCTATGCTGACAGTTTCTGTGAGCAGCACCCTGTATCCATGTTCGCCGTTAAACAGGCTACTCTTTCGAAAAGGCAGTGGGGAGCTTTTACTATCATGAGTCCATAGGTATCATGGAGAGTGCAATCAAGCTTTTCTGATACTGGTGTGGCGACCATCACACTCACAGCATTCTATTCAAAATCACAGATTTTGAATCACATTGTCCATTTTGCATACAAGAAAAACGTAATAGCAAGATGACTTTACAAAGGATCGTTTTTTCCAGTGGTTGATCAAACTGTTTATCTTATTAGACTTCCAGCATTGCCTAAAGCATATAGTCCATTGGATAACGTAGAAGCTCAGGTGTTATCGCTGGCCCGCAAGCATGCAACAGAAGATATCGATATCAACACAGAAATGCACAACAATCTATTTAAATACAAGGTTTGTGCTCCAATGAGGTTTATTATCCTACAGTTCACAGAAAAGTTATCTTTTTGAATAAATGCAATGCACTGAGAGCCACGTATGTTTGCTATTCAATGAGAGAAAAACTGTGGTTGTCATAAAGAGGATGACTCCAAGTCTGTAGTAGTGAAGAAAGGATAACTCCATCCATGGAAATTTATGGTAATACTTTTTAACAAAGCATCAGAAAATTAGAAGCTTCCAAAATGTTAATTTATAGTTTATTCCAGATGTAGTATTATATTTCTTATTTAGATATTTCATTTTATGTGTCGATATCGTATGAGAGGTGAATGGACAGTCACTGCATTTTATATGTTACATAACATAACCAAGTCAGAAAGGTGAATTTGTTTATTAATAGTGCTTTGACCTGACCACAAAATGTTTCCTGATAGAGTGCACATCACAAGAAACTCACGTGACAACCCTTTTGCATTAGTATACTTATTTTTTAGAAAAAAACACTATGTTATGAATTAACTCAAAGAGTACTTTTCTGTGATGATGTACGTGCACGCAGAAATAGAGCTTTGCTGCATTTTGGTTTTCCACTACATATTTATTTATCTTTTGAGTTGTTTGGTTCTACTCCCATGATCACCTACAATACAAATCTGACTATTTATATTTTGCCAAATTTATTTTAACTTCTTGTAATCTCGATGCAACAATAATAAGATTATTTAATTGATTTCTTCAGGTATTGGCTGCGTGTGTAGAAGAGTTCCAGTATGACATACCAAGTTATGAGCTAGGAGATCTTAGAACTCTGTCTGATGTAGTCCACTATTACTCACAACAGCGCCAACCAACCACTCCTGAGGAGCGCCTGAAGAACGCTGATGTGCCCAAAAATGTGCACATGGAGTTCGAACCGTTTAGGTTTACTGAGGACACTAAAGATGTGTTTGAAGGCAAAACAGCTTTCCCACAAAGGGATACAGTCGTTACCTCACTGAAATATAGACACATTTATAAAGGATATGAGAACGAAAAAGTGTACAAACGGAAGGATGGCTTCTATTATTTTTAGTCATCAACAATATATCGAATATAATGAACTATATTATTCTTTTTTTACAAAACAATCTCGTTAACAAATAAATAAACTGAAACTGTTGACTGGTTCTAGACTATTTTCCGTATTGTTCCAGTCTTTCTCGCTTCACCCTCAGTGCATGTTCTGAATTCTTTGCTCTTCGTGTCAGTCGCTAAAAGCATTCAAACTGGTTACAAAGACTCATCACAAGTGGAATACTGGTGTTACATGGTTCAGTAATTCTACATTGAAAATATTGATATGGAGTTGTCCTCTCTCCAGTGTATCAATAATAACATGACATGTTAATAAGATTTGACTTGCCAATACCTCATAGATTTATAAAAAAAAATATGGATAGTTTGCATAAAAAACATCCCAAAACGCTCACATAGCAAAGATTTTGTGAAGTTTGGAGATGTGATTAAATATTTTTATGAAATGTCTATGAACTGTTTTATCCTGGAGAGAGGTTTTTGTCTGAACCAGACTAATTATTATCCCATTTTTTAACTATAAATCTTAATGATTTTGCCCAACAAATTACACCGATATTCAATAAACTCAATTGAATCTCTGATAAAGCAAAATGCAAGCTGGTCATTGATGGTCTGTTTTATCTTTCATATCAATCAACTTGGCAGTTGCAATTTAACACCCGATGAGAGGACAACTCCTACATGCAAATACAGCAGTATAAATGCAGTTGACTGAAGGCAGGCAGGGTAGATGTGATTGATGACCAGTAAGATTATAAAAATATCACAGGTTTTCTGTGTTTACTTGTCAAAATGTGGCATAAAAGTCTTCGATGAATAATTTGAGCAACATGAGGCAAGTCTGATCGGATTAAAAAAATAAGTTGCAAATTCACTGTGATAAATCATTGGCAAAATTTTTGAAAAAATAAACAATTGGCGAAATTGAATTTCAAAATTTTGATAGTAAATTGTAATTTCAAACTGTTAAATTTTTTATGATATGGTGTTATTTTCATTACAATGGATATGGATGAAAAATTTTTTTATCGTATTAAAAGTTAATTTAAGGAGTTGCCCTTTCAATTGGAAGAGTAGGACGTATACAAATCATCTGTTTCAGCCATTTCCACCCGATAAATTTGGTCAAATGAAGGGTTTGCAGGAGGTAGTCAATGCATAAAACACAGCTTTGCCCACACAGAGAACACAGCTTTGCCCTAACAGTACACTCAGATTTGCCCACACAGTAAACACAGCTTCGCCTACACAGAGAGAACACAGCTTTGCCCACACAGCAAACACAGATCTGCCCACACAGCAAACACAGATTTGCCTACACAGAGAGAACACAGCTTTGCCCACACAGTAAACACAGCTTTGCCTACACAGAGAAAACACAGCTTTGCCCACACAGCAAACACAGATTTGCCTACACAGAGAGAACACAAAGAGAGACTGACCTCTTGTTTTAGGCATCTATTGACGGATCTGTCGATGTCATTACAAGCGCCCAACATCTGCTTAAAAGGGTTCTACAAACACACAATATAATTTATTAATGAGTTTATGTTAGTTTCCTAACGAGTTAACTAAATACTGCTGCCGCTGCTGCCTGGTTTGGTCTGTGCTGCATATTATTATACGAAATGCACGACGGCGCAGATCAGTTATAAATAAGACATAGAACAATGACACAAACTACACAAACCTCAGCACGGCAACTGGTTAATTGTTTTATCAACTCGTTGCATTCATCCGTGTGTAATGATGGAGACAAGTCTGGATGCATTCTGTTGGGTTGGTTTCGCTTGCTTATCGTCTGGAGTCTACAGAAAAGTATATTGCATAAAAATCTTTGGTTGATCATTGAAATCTCACATACTTGTGTATTAGACTTTAGTCCATAAAAAACTGATATAAACTTATCTAGACGTTCATGTCGAACAAACATTTGAAGCTGTTTTTTAAATGTAATAAATATATTTCCCACCACTGCTACAACAGCAAGGTAACTGAATGGCAGACAAACTTGATGGGTGGCAAAGTTGAACAATGGGTCAAAGAGCCTAAACTCATCATTGACAATATTCCAGTAACTTTGTGTATGTTTGATAAGCACTTTAATGCAGTTTTGGGCCTGTCATATACCATATAATTGTTCTGGTGCTTTACATCATCAACACTAATTTAGTCCTTATTCTTATTGTCTCTTTACTTAAAATACGGAATTGTCTTTCCTATCAACTGAGACAATTATACAGCTAAGCATCCTCAATGCTAAACTTGTTGACTCGCTCACGCTCAATACTGCTATTATTTATATCAGTGTTCTAAGAACCCAATCAAAGTAATACGCCGATGTCAAGTGGTTCTCAGAGGTTTCTAATATCACAAGAATAAAAAATTATTGGCAATAGGCTAAACATCATGCTTGCGAAAATCCCCAGGGGCCCGTGTATTTACCTGAAGATTTACCTTGACGATAATAGATGCGCTAGCACTTGCCCTAAGGCAGGGATACGCTAGCGGTTGCCCTAGAGCAGGGATACCCAAACTGTGTCTCTAGGGTCACAATGCCCCCTTTGCATGCTTTTTGGTGTCCCTTCATCTTGTCTCAAATTTTGTGCGCAAACAAGAGTATTCTATTGTTCCCACATTCAGCTAAGGTAACCAATAAGTTGTTACAGACATGACATACCCCCCACCCCCCCCCCCCCCCCCCCGCATACCATCAAACGTGTCTGTTTGTATGTCATCAAAATATTAAACAGCATTACAATGGCGGTACCAAAGTCATTACAATGGTGGTACCAAAGTCATTACAATGGTGGTACCAAAGTCATTACAATAGTGGTACCAAAGTCATTGCAATGGTGGTACCAAAGTCATTACAATGGCGGTACCAAAGTCATTACAATGGTGGTACCAAAGTCATTACAATGGTGGTACCAAAGTCATTACAATAGTGGTACCAAAGTCATTGCAATGGTGGTACCAAAGTCATTACAATGGCGGTACCAAAGTCATTACAATGGTGGTACCAAAATCATTGTAATGGTGGTACCAAAGTCATTACAATGATGGTACCAAAGTCATTACAATGGTGGTACCAAAGTCATTACAATGGTGGTACCAAAGTCATTACAATGGTGGTACCAAAGTCATGAAAATATGACTGATTGACAAGCATACTAGGCAGCTGCTGGCCATGGCTATCTCATAAAGACAAATAAATTTCATGGCCCTTGCACAAGAAATGGCACAATTACATGTGTCTCACCAACAGTTATTTATACAAGAAAATATATCGCAAGTATTAATCGTTTTCTTCGTAATTTACAAATATAAATTGTTTCATTCTGCTCTTTTGTATTCCAACTGTGGATGTCTAAGTAAGATTAGTAAATAAACCGTACCTACAGTCAAAATACCTCGTTGCTTATCAAAATCACATTTTATGCATAGGAACATTAAGTAAATACGGTTAAAAAATAATAATAAGAGTATTCGCTACGTGTTCATCGGAAAAGGACAAAAAATAATAAGTAATCATAATTTAATACATTGCGCATGAAACGGAACATTAGTTTAGAACATCATAATTTCTCAATAAATTCGTATGGATTATCGAACAAATCATAAAAAAGATAACTTCCAATTTGTAAATAATCCAGAAAAAATAAAAAAAAAACATCGTTTTAAACAAATATAGTCTGCAAGGTCGCCCTTTTTGTTCAGTACAATTTCAGGCAGCGTAATTATTTTGTAATACTTTTAGGGCAACAAAACCGGTCTACGAAAATGACCGAATTAGACTCGCTTGTCATAATTTGTTTTTTGTTCAGTTTCATTAGCAACCTACAAATATAAAAACAAGCTCGTGGACTATCTTTTTTGTATTCAGTGGGCTACTTTTTGTTGAACCACGAGCTCTGAACAAAATCATTATTTATCGATTAAATTTATCGCCGATCTGATTATTTTCATTGAATTTTGTTCGGCGTACATGGGTCACGAATTCTCTTGATGCCTATTGGTGAGGTGCAATATTTGAATTTGTCCCCTCTCAACAAACAGTTTGGGCATTCATGCCATAGAGCGTAAAATTGAGCGCTTCTTACATTTTTTGTTTTATTGGGACCAGTGGTTGCGCGTCAGTCCAGAATTTAGCTGTTTTGGGGTTGTTTATGAATGGGCCTCATCCTCGAACAGAGCGAAGCAAGCAGCTTTTGCGGTATAGCTGTGTTGAGGCATAGATGGTTCACCTTTGGTGACTGCCCTGGTTGTCACAGTAACCTAGGATCTATCATTTATCATCTCATCATATGCCATGGATAGAGTAGCATACTGTTCTTCACTAGAAAGTACTTTCATCAGAAGCTTCAGATAATGGTTTTTTATCCTGTCTTGAAATGTCTGTGAGGGTAGTTAAGCTTGTGCTTCTGTGACACCGTGTCTACCCTTTGTTTTTGATGAAACGGATTGCCTTATTCTGAACAATTTGTATTTCACTGGTGCTTTTGTCAGCTGGATTACATAAGACATCGGCATAATCAAGTTTTGGGTCTGTAGAGACTGTTGCAAGCCAGCAACTCAGCTTTTTCTGGAGCTCCATGGAGCGAGAATTTAATACAGCCTAGGGTTTTGTTGGCGCTGCTTATTTTCTTATCAATATGCTTACCAAACTTCGGATTAGATTGCATGGTCACACCAAGATAAGTAGTCTCACTAACACATTTTAGAGCAGAACCAACAGTAGTGTAGTTGAGATTTGTTTGCGTATTTTTGCAGTGTAACATTATTACCTCGCACTTTTCCTTGTTAAAAGGTATTTTGTCTTTTGTCGACCACTGATGTAACAAGTTGATGTTATTTTGAAAGCACTCCTTGTCATGTTTATTGTTGGTAATGGCATATATAAGAATGTCATCAGCGTAAAGACTAACGTTACATGAAATTGTGCTGTGCAAATCGTTCTTGCAGAGCAATAATAGTGTTGGTCTTGAAACCAAAGCCTGAGGTTCCTTCAAGCTTTGATGACAGGGAGTTCTTGAGAACAACTAGTAGTTTTCTTCCTGTTAGAAAATCTTGAATCTAATTAGCTAGTCTTGAATTCATATCTGGGACCTCATGGATTTTTTCCATCAGAATCTTGTGTGGTACTTGATCAGAGGCTTTCTTAAAATTAAGCACATCTGCATGGGTTGTGAAAGACTGTTCGGCAGCTTTTGATAAATCATGGTAAGTAGCACTTAGCTGGGTCTTTCAAGAAGGCCCTTTCTTGAAGCCATGTTGGCAGATGTGTAAGACATTGTCCAAGTTCTTGTTCAGATGATGAAGAACAATGCGTTTCATCATTTTGCATGGTATACTTGTCAGAGAGATAGGCCTTTTTTGTGTAATGGGTTAATTTTTGCCCTTTTCCATGCTTGTGGAAGCTTACTATTGTTGACAGAGGCTTGAAATATATGTGTGAGGCATCTTGCATGGGTCAATGAGCAATTCACATTTTCTGATCTGGTCAGGACCAGGTGATTTGTTGTTCTTAAGGTTCCGTATAAGTTTTTCTACACCTTGGTGGTCGATATGGATCTCCAGTGCATGTATAGTTGATAGATGTAAGTCAGAAATGGTTTCATCTTTGCGTAAATGGCTATGAAAATAAGAGTTCAGTATATGAACACAGTAGCTGTTGTCTGCGGTGGTTGTGCCTTCAGGTGTTCTGAGTTTAGTTATTGCGTGATCAGTTTTGTTTTTGCCTCAAGTAGTCGTGGAAAGGTTTATAGCTTCCACTTAGGAGTGGCTTGCATATTTTGTTAGCAAGATGTTTCTTTTCATCTGTTTGATTATTTTTATTTTTTTTTTTCGAATCTTCTTATATTTGGCTAGAAAGAATGCCCGCTATGTTTATATATGCAGTAGGTTTCCTTTTTTATCAGCTTTTGAGCATGTGAATTAAACCACACAGGTTGGTTCTCTGATCTAATGCAAACTTTCTTCATAGGTACTGACCTGTTTACTGCAGTTTTCAATGTGGCAGAGAAGAAGGACCACAGTTTTTTCTACATCCGCTATGGAGGAAAGTTTTCTCTCACATTCTTCCATGTGTACATGGAATATAGTTGGATCTGTATCTCTGTGGACACGGATATCTTAAAATTTTGCTCTTTGGGAGACAAGGTGCTTGGTTGACTTGTGTTTTGATTTTTGCAGATATTATATAGTGATCAATAAGGCCTGAAGTATTGACATCTATCTAGGATATCACATTTACGACATTGGTGCATATTAAATTAAGTATGTTTCCTTGTCTATGTCTCCTTTACAACTTGATGTAATTGGTACTCATGGAACATATTCAGAAACTGGCAATGGATAGCTTTATATGGACAACCAGACCAGAATTGTAGAGTTTCCAATCTATTCCCAGCAAATTCATAACACCAACTAAGATTAACTTTCGGTCATGTTGGCGTGTTTTTAATTCCTCACGAATGAGGTCGAGATTATCAATATTCTGTAAACTCAAAACTGATGCGTGGCCTGTAGTAACAAAATACACTCATGTTAGGGGTATTTTTTCAACTACGATCTTCTCTCCATATGTATTTATTTTGAGTTCAATAGGCTGAAGCATGGTTTTTACTGCAATCAAGACAACCCTACCGTTAATGTTTCTATCACATCGAAAAAAGTCTAGATCAGGTGTTTCAACTATGTTATTATTATTGCTGTTTACATTATTATAATCAATATGAGTCTCAGTCAGACATATGATGTCATATATCCATATGTTTGCATTACAATGTCAGTATTTTTTTTGGAAGATCTTGCATTTGTAAATAAGAGTATTAGAAGACTGTGGAGCTTTTCTCCACTGTTACAGGTTTCATTCTGACCTGTCCCATTCCCCTAAAGAATTGAATTGTTCAATGTTCATCTTCCCCAACCACCAGGCCAGTAGATTGAAGCCGCCTGTGGTAGTTACTAATCCCAACTGACCAATCAATCATCATAAATAATAATAATAGTAGTACGTGCAACATGGCTCATCATCAATACCAATCACCATCATCATTTTCATCCTCATCATTTTTAACTTTGATAATTATTATTATTATTGTCGTAGAAATAACTTGTGCCACCTAAAACAAAGGAAGCGGGCACTCAATAGCTAATAACTCTATGCAGTCACATGAGAACAAAGAAAAGCTCATGTGACGTGGCTGTGATTCAGGCAGCCTTTGTTTATGTCTATTTATCTGTATATGCTTATGTAACGCAGTTAATATTTTCTTGTCAGCACCTACTAAGGCTGATTGTTATGTAACATTTTATATATAAGCTGGCTAGAGCTCTCTGTAAATCATAGCAGGAGAAGAGCTCAGCCAGGCGTGATACAGAATACAGATTACACAATACTCAACCACAACTTCTTGATTCAATCTCTAACAGATAGCTGCTCTACAATTGCTTAGTACGACTAAGGAGTGCCGGCCTGTAAAGGTCCAATACTCTAATTTAATTAGTGTGCTACCCAGCTGGCCTGACATGCTGGGCAGGCATTGGTAGGAGCAGTCAGCAAGTCGTACACAGACAGTAGTCGTAGACAGACAGCAGCCTGGGGTCTGGTACAGGGGAATGCTACCAGTCACCCGACTCAGAAGTCCTGTACATTATTATTATTATTATTAATTATTATTATTATTAATATTATTATCGGGCGGTTCTACATTCAGTGTCAAACTGTACAAAAAATTAGAAATGGAACCCTTCCAAGAGCACATGAAAAACTTAAGTGAACAATTAGCGTCAATGAATAACCCAGACGATATGTGGCATGTCTTCTCTACTAAGCTTAAGGCAGGTATTGATAGATTTGTGCCAACAAAAGACTGGTTTAGCAAGAAAGCTAGCAAACTAACCTCCCGACAGCGTAAAACGTATCATAAGTACAAACACACAGGAGATCCGTTCTATCTGTCGAAATATAAGATGGAGAGACGGGAAATAAAGGCCGAAATCAAAAAATTGAAAAAAGATTACCTTGTTGATAAGATATGCGGTCCCCTAGCTCGTGGCAACTCAAAACCATTTTATAAACACTTGAAAAGAATGAAGAAGCAAGCCCACCCCTCATCAGTCTTACTGACAACAAAAACCACACTACTGAAGACCCAAGACAATGTGCTGAGCTGCTCAACAACTTCTTTCAGGAGTAATTTTGTAGAGACCAGCAAATAGATACCATACCACAAATCAATCATCCTGCTGAAGAGATAAATATATCTGACACTGGAATAGTGAAGCTGATAACGTCACTGGGGAACGGAAAGTCTCCTGGTCCCGACGGCATCAGAAAACTGGATCTTATGATCGACTTGCAAAGTACTGCCGCATGCCTAGGCCACGTATTCCGTGCCTCACTTGCTTGCGGACGCCTACCGAAACAATGGAAATCAGCAAATGTAACACCATCCATAAGGGTGGCGACACAACCTGTGCATCTAACTACAGGCCTATCTCTCTAACCTCCATACCATGCAAAATATTAGAACATATAATGCTTCACTGCCTCAACGAAAGACTTGATGATATCCTCCACAACCGGCAACATGCGAAACACAGCTCTGTGCAACGTACCATGACCTTGCTAAGACAGCAGAAACACACAAAACTACTCATGCGCTGATATTAGACTTCAAAAAAGCATTCGACAAAGTACCACATGCTCTCCTATTGGAAAAACTGAGACAGATCACCGATTTAAACCCCGTTCTGACAAACTGGATTCAAGATTTTCCTACTGAACGAACGCAGCGCGTCGTACTGAAGGGCGAGTACTCAACTTCGTGTACAGTATCGTCTGGTGTACACAGGGATCAGTGCTGGGGCCGACCCTCTTTCTTCTGTACATCAATGACTTACCAGCCGCTGTCAACTGTAGAGTCAGCTTATACGCTGATGACACCTTACTATACCAAGAAGTCAATAATGACGATGAAATGGTAGCCTTCCAAGAAAACATTAATTCCGTAGAAAGGTGGTCACAACGACGGAAAATGCCTTTTAATTCTACTAAGTGTTATGCCATGTGCTTTGGACCAAATCCTAAACCTCATATACATTACAAGCTTGGCTCCTCGCAAATTTCATGGGTGGAGAGCACCAAATATTTAGGCGTCATCCTTCAACACAATCTACATTTCGACCAACACATAGCCTTGAAAACTGAGAAAGCTAGTAAAATCTTGGGTGCGATCAAATATACACTCGGTACTGCCCCCAAGAACAGCCGGCTGCTTGCATACACCAGTCTATGTAGACCCATTTTAGAATATGCCGATACAGTGTGGGTGTCAGTGAAGCCAGAGAACATTTAGGTCTCCCGACGTTAACGAGGCGCAGGCAAAACCATTGGGTAGCGTTGCTTACCAAAATCCTCCAAGACGAGGAACGACACAGTGTACCCTCATCCAGTTATGATGAAATAATCAATAACAGATCTAAAACAACGATAGTCACACGGGCTGCTTGCCATGGAGAGCTCACTTCCATATGTATATGCAACCTCCAGTATACTTCACAACAGCTTTTTACCTAGAACTATACGTGACATGAGAGTGCTACCAGAAACCGTATAATCGTTAGACAGCTACATGCTGTAACCATGTAATAACACTGTAGCACACTGTTTTCCTCCTGAGGCACTCCCCTTGCACCTAGTGATTTAGAGTGTCCTATAGTAGTCACAGAGGTAATACAGAGGAGGTAATCAAAAAAACTACAACAATATAAATTAATAAATAAATGTAGTAGTAGATGATAGATTGATATCGCAAAAAAAGTTAGAGAGGAAAAATGGGTTGTAATTTATTAATAAATCCCTTAAACCAAGACTTTGCAGTTTTTGGTACGTTGTCAACTTGTCAGTGAAAAAAATTCAGCTTTTGCAGACAGTAACAACAATAATAATACAAATGAAATTATGCAATCCGATTTTAAACTGTCCTTGGCCTAGCACCAAGTCATACAAAATATGAAGACATGGATGGGGGCTATGTTGATCGTACCATATATGGTAAATCGATTGTTAAAATTTGTGTATAAAGACTGAGAGTATAAACTTAATCAAAGCAATCCTTATCTTTCTTGTCGCAGAACGCTGTTTATGCGGAACGTGCTCTATATTTTCACAGAAAAATCTACGCTGTATTATAGTTATTATTATATTATAGCTAGATTAAAAGAGAAATTCAAGTTTAGTTAAATCGTACAAAACTGGCATTAAAATGTACAGTTGAGTGCAGTGATTGCAATGAACCAATTTTTTATGTGATCATTGCATTAGCTCAGCCAAAAACTCAATTTTTAAAATGCAGGTTTCACTGAAAATCTTCTTTGTTTGAGGTGGCAACCACAAACCACGAAATGAAATCAGTCACGCATAACTTTATATATGCGGTAATTAGCACAGCAATTAATTAACACGCACGCATAACTGCCCCATTGTATCATATATATAGCCAGTAATGTTCACGCAGCATTACATTAATTTAATAATAGTTGGCAATTGCTTATCCATTCTGTCATATTTGACTAGCCTGTTTTATTTGCAGGCAAAATACAGATATGAAGAAATGTGTACTAGATACTGATTGTTTTGCGATGAGAATATGCATTCAATTAAAAAATACATGAAGAAATCTTTAGAAAAACATTGAAAGATAACCTAAGTGTATCTTTACAGCTAGCACTGCCATTGATCGGGCAATATACACCACCCGCATAAACTTACTGGTGCGTGGGAAATGAAAACGGGCTAAAATAGCGTCGCTCGAAAAAAATAATCAAAACATTTTTTTTAAAAATAATATAATTAAATGACAATACCACTATTAATCATAAAAAAAATATACAGGTAAAAAGGAAAGATGATTATAGACAAGTTTACCACATCAGATTCGCCAGATGCCCTTCTAGGTGCTGGCAGATTTTGGATTTCGAAGGACGACTTTGGAGATTATTTACCAGCTCCATGTGTGATTTGAAAAAGAGGCTGCAAGAAAATGTTTTGAGGGATATGATTGGCTATTAGGTGGACTTTAAATTTTGGCGGTGGCAACCTGGGTTCTAGAGATATTGAAATAATCAAAACCATGGATGAAATATAACAGGATTGCCAGAAACCCGAGCGGGGTGTAGCCAATTTTGGCCAATGGGAAGTCATCCATGGCGCCCATATTGAACTGGTTGTTCGGAGCGGAAACATAAACTACTATAGCAGCTCGGAAAAGTAATCGTAAATATTTGTATTAACGCGATGTTCTGATTTTCTAGTTCGGAGCGGAAGCTGCATAAAGTTCGCCATATACCAAAGATTACATACATGTTATCGTTGGCATATACAATTTTGTTCTCGGAGCGGATATGGTATTGTAAGTAAAAAGTAGTTGAATCGTCAAAACTAGCGCAGTATGCCCACGGCGTGAACTTAAAGTGCAAAAACTCATAAGAAAACGATATTTATTACGAGATCCAAGTAGTCAGGGAGCCAAGCATCAATTTTGTGCTTAGAAATGAGATTTTTTTCAAACTTTCAATTGACCACATGGAAATTATTTTATCCGATGCAACACTTTTTTCTAATGACAATGGCGGAGGTGTTGCACACGGCAGCTTACGTAACAGCAAGTTATGCTGCCATAACATGCTGCCACCAAAATTATAACAAAGTAATTTTAACAATAACCGGTGGTTATTATGCAATATGGTCACCAAAACCATACCCATAAATAAAATTAAGTCATGAGGTCACTAATCAGGCTATGAATGAACGAATATCACCCACTATAAACATCAAGTATGAAAAATTTTAGTTGCAGCAGTAATTATTTGCAAAATTACCAAGTCATGGGAGACAAATCCAAAACTCTATTAAACTGCCTATACAAACTACATGAGCTGATTTACTAATGGTAATGGAGTGAGGACGCTGCAGCCTGCAAGTGCAGGCATTATGGTTAGCTCGTGCTTCTGGTGTAGAAAGTCTAGCTGTGAACATTTTGTTGTATGTTATTAACATAACATATTTGTATTGCACAGAAACACTGCGATTGTGAGGCATAAAGCCAGTCACAACCAAGAATAAACTAACAGCGTTATAGAAAATTGACTAGGTAGTTTTAGCTAAAGGAAACATCGCAACCATCACTGCTTTTGACAGGTTTACAAAAACTGTATTTATTCACATTAATCATAAAAAGGAACTACTAATAAACTGTTAGTAAACTATCCGTAGCTCTAGTGTAAGAGTTAAATTCAGTAAAAATAATTTGCAAGCTGGAAAAAAATAAAACCAAATGAAACCAAATTACAACACTTTATACCTGAAAATCATGACTTCTGATCTCACTGAGCATACAACACATAGAAACAACAGTGCAGCAGCTCAAATACCCAACTGCAAACACATTAACGCAATATGCATTTCAAGTTAACTGGCTCTGGCATAGTAATTAACATCTGGTGCTATGAAGACATGGAGGGTTGCATGTGGTGACCGGTCATCTTTCCTCAGAATATAAACTCCATAAGCAGAAAATCTAAAATATAAATGTAAACTTACACTCAACTAATACTTGAATCATTATTGACAAATGTTTCTCTAATACTAAAGACAACACACTATCTGCTGTTAGGGCGTACGATCAATTTATCAATGTTTTAAGAACTTGAAACTGGCTTGGTTGCCAATTACATCTCGTGTAAACGGGCTCTTGAGAATTAAAAGTGCTTCAATAACTCGCCAGCTTACAGCATAAACTTTGATCAGGACAATTATGTTGTATAACTGGTGGGTGTGGGTAGTATTTCTCACCTTCAACCAAAATGGTGTCAAAAGAAAACAAGAAAATAGTTTATAGGTAAGAGTAATTTGATCATCAGTAAACGTCTTTCATTCTCTACTTGTGACACAAGATAGACATCATACAGCAATAATAAGTTGATACTTGAGTAATACCAAACTGCATTTATGTTACCAGTGGGCTTGTTATCAGATTTGTTCAAAATGATGGTATTCTAGCAGAGAATAAAAAGAATGTTTGCAACCTCATATAATTGTGCAGAATGTATCGGATATATCAATAGCGCTCATCCAGTTATAGGAGTTGGTTATCAAATTAGTAAATAACAAACTTATTGGTATTTAAAACTTCTGTGATAACTATTAGTTATAAATTTATTATTCACTCATTCACTTCACTTTTGATTAAAGATAATATCATTACTTTCTAATAGTATATTATTCCTAAAATTGAAACATGACTAATTAGCAAACGAAAAAGTATATGAAATATTAACCACAGGCCTACTGACGAAAAATTGGTGGGTTTTGGGCCACTTTTTGGAAATTTACAACATTAACATATTTATTGATAATGATACAAATTGATGATGTTATGTCAATCACAGCTGCTGTGACAACTAATATGACTAATAATATCAATTAGATGGCTCTTTTTTTTAAATATGCTACAGTTGAAACAAACTTTCCGTAGTTATAGGGAAGAAGTGCATTTTTGTTGTGTTATAGATTGTGAATTGAGAGAACATACAACAACAGCAATAACAACAATAATAATAAAATAATAATTATTAAATTATTATTATTTACTACTTACTACTAATAACTCAGTTAAAAAATTGTTATTAACATAATTTATTTATTAGGGAAGTTATTT
The DNA here is from genome assembly GCA_945261195.1 of Cryptosula pallasiana. NCBI lineage: Eukaryota > Metazoa > Bryozoa > Gymnolaemata > Cheilostomatida > Cryptosulidae > Cryptosula > Cryptosula pallasiana. The sequence goes on from OX183139.1 coordinate 19,483,152, forward strand.
GTTTCAAAAGCAGTGCTTTGATAATAAATAATAATAATCAGAGAAACTTGAATTGAAGCTGATATTTTTTATTTACTCACTACACTCACTATTTACCATAGTAGATGATAAAAATTAATTAATAATAACACACACACAACACCGTAGTAGTAGTGAGTTACAGTAGTAGTAGTAGTGAGTTGTAGTAGTAGTAGTGCTAGTAGTAGTAAAAAAAGTGACAGTAGTAGTAGTTACTAGTAGTGTAGTAGGAACTAGTTATTAATAATTATTATTATACAACAGTAATCAGTATACGAAAGTGTATAGGTGACAATAATTAATAGCAGTTATAACAATAACATTAATAATAAATCAATAAATTATGAAATAAAAACATTTATAATGATTTATTATTATAATTAATAATAATAAATAAATAATAATAATGAATAAAAAAAAAAGTTAGTGAGTGACATACACATCGATAAGGATCATGTTGTGCAGTTGTTGAAAGAAATACTAGCACTCAATAATGTTTGCAAATAACTTCTTTATCACCTGTTCATCTCCTTGATAGTATCTCAAAATGGGCACCAACTGTTGCTGTCATGAAGTATTAACTTGTTTTATTAGTGTAGAAAATGAAATCAATCACAAAACTTGAGGCATCCATGAAAGTAGTTCGATAGCACATGCTCAAACTTAGCTGATGTGCTGAGATACTTTTACATCGGGGCGTATGCTTCCTAGTCTGTAGAATCGTGTAGATTTCATCACCCAAAGTTTCTCCGCAATAACAAAAACATATTCATGCGCTATTCGCTAAACTTGTTATGTAATCTCCATTACGTAAGAGATGGTTTGCAACACTATTAAATTATGATTTAGTAATCTTTGTTACATCTAATGCTATTCAATTTGTGTAGTCAAGGAAAAGTTTAAAATTACTTGAACGATAATTGACCACGGCTCCCTGACTAAAGTGGTCTTGAACATTTCGGAGCAGTATGGCGGTTCCCACAAACGGCTACATTTGGCTCGTCACAAAATTTCCATTACTCGGCCGCAGCTGGCAATCCTGTTATATTTCATCCATGATCAAAACACATGTTTTTAATCACGGAGGCGACAAGATCTTATATGATTGTTTTGGCTCGGTCACGTGGTACGAATTTTAAATCGTTGATCTCGCTATATATTAATCATGCATCATCATCTTGGAATAATTGTTTTATCCGTTTTTTGAACTAGTACTATTTTTGTTGGTTCTAATCTTTTGTCCACGAACGATAAGTTAAAAACCAATGACATATGTATGCTTATGTTTTTGTAAAAAAAGCAACATGCTATTGATGTATATTTGTTTTGTCTCTTGTTGTTGTTTTTAAGCTGCTGAGCAGATTATTATTATTATTATTATTTATTATTATTTTATTATTATTATTCTATGAATGATGATAAATAAATAATAATAATAAAATAATGATAATAGATTTTTTAACTAGTCAAATTTGATAAATAGTAATAACAACTGGTTATTAATTATTATCTAATTTATTATTAGTAATTATTATTATCATTATGATTATTATTAGGTGTTTAATTGTAATAAGAATAATTGCTAGGAATGATAATAATAATAATAATTAATAATCAATAGGTAGTAGTAGAAAGTCGTAGTTAATTATTATTATTATTATTAAGAGACAGACTTCACTCCAAGAGCAAAACGAATGGGCATGCAGGAGTGGAACAGCGCTATCACTCGATAAAGGCAACTGTCCAGAGAGAACTGCATAATGATTATAATGAACACAACAACTATGTGGGAAACATTCTCACTGATAACAGCTCAACCACCAACACAAACAAGAAGTTCCGGAACTATGTTAAACATCGTAGATCTGACAACTCGGCTATAGGCACACTGAAACACAGCTCAAGACTCATAACCGATCCGACTGAGAAAGCTGAAGCCCTGAATAAGCACTTCAAATCAATGTTCGCCCATGGCAGCCCAACTGATATACCAGAGAACAACAGTACGATGCCACTCATCACTATCGCCACCAATGGAGTGTACAAACAACTCAAAGAACTAAATCAACACAAAGCTACGGGCCCAGACGATCTCAGTGCCAGACCCTTGAAGGAGACTGCATCCACCATAGCTCCAACCCTCCGCAACGTTTTCCAACTATCCCTAGATAGACCGCAAGTACCTCAAGACTGGAGACATGCTCGAGTCTGTGCTATCTTTAAGAAAGGTGACAAATACAATCTAGGTAACTACAGACCCATAAGTATCACATGCCTATGTTGTAAAGTCATGGAGCTCATAATAACCAGTCACATAATTTCATACCTTGAGGGAAATAACATGTTGCACAACCGCTGATGACACCCTTTTCCAGGAGAGAGTTAGTTGGTAATACAAAGGTCTATAGCATGTAGAATATGTAGTATGTAAGCAGTAAAGCGTACTAATTGGCAAACGCGGAACCTTATGTTCTGAAGGTTCGAGTATGAATGAATATTTAGAAAAACAATTGATAAAAATGGAGGAAAGGTGAGGGGAATCATCGGCATTGCAAAGGGTGACGACACAAAGGCAGCGTTGATTTCACGTATGTTTAATTGTAAATACTTTGTGTGGCAACATATAAACTTTGCTTAACAGAAAAGATGATTCCTATTAAAACAACAAGTTACCTCCTGCTGTGGTCACAGGTGTGATTATGAATAAATTGGCAGCCGAGTGAGAGTAAACAAGCAAAGTAGTGAAATTTTACATTCAGAGACCATTACATTCTAGGAATGAAATAAATTATCGTTTTTTCCCAAAGTAGACAACTCCTGGAACAGAAGTGGAAATAAAATTTTATATATTGCCGAGAGCGAACGTAGACACATCCAGGATTGAAAGTCGAAATTTTCTTGTTTATAGCATAGTCGACATTCGTTCCAGGTCTGTAGACGTTCATTCCAGGATGTGTCTACGTTCATTTGAGCTGTGTCTGCATTCATTCCTGTCGACGTTCTTCCTGTCTACGTTCCTTCCAATTCCCGGAAATTTTTTAAATGTTGATAATAAGATTAATTTAATATTACTAATTAAAATGTAACCATAAGAATATTACATACCGTTAATATCGCGAAACATCAGCAACAAACAATTTTGGTGCAGGATTTTGCTGTGGGTATATTTGCTCACTTTACTGTGGTAGCATTTCCACACCTCTCTATACACCAGGAAGTTTGCTATGAAAGTCTATTTTGAAAAATGTCAGACTCTTAGCCAGGGTTGGCACGGTTTAAACCTGTTTTAAAAACCTGTTTTTTTTTTCGGTTTTTATGGTTTTTTTTTTCATGAAGTGATATTAAAGTCAGTTGTAATGAAAGTTTGATGCAATTACCGTACATTGTTCACTCTTGATCTAACAAACAAAACAGTATAATATTCATATGGATGGTGTAGCTATATTGTAAGAAAATTACACAGCCCAAACACTGTTAAACAGTTAAACAGTAAGACCTAATCTTACATCGTCAAATTCATGGAGATAATAATAATAATATAACATAATACTAACTATTGTTGTAAACTTGTTTTAATATACATACATGTCAATTTCTGTAAAGTCTAAGTAAAATAGTTTTGTGAATTATGATGCCATATTTATTACATGAGTTAATTTTTTGGTGTTTATGCCGCATAATGCAGTTAAAGCAGAAGCAGTGGAGCATTTATTTACATAAAATCATAAAAGGCCTCTATTACTCCAAGAGTAAATGTTCATGATACTTCTATGAGGGCGGCAGACAAAGTATCAATTGCGAGGAAAAGCTTCATCAATTAAATGAGTTTATGCATTGAGTGAGGTGTAGGGTATTTATTTTTACTGTCCAAAATATGCAAAAATATTGATATGGACTAGTACCTTTATGATGTACAAAAAACACGAGACACATTTTTTGTTATAGCTCTTTATTTAAAAAAGAACCTAAATTTTTTAACACTCTGGGAATAACTAGAGTGTTTGAAAATACAAGTTCATTTTTTAATAAATACTTTAAAACAAATATGTGACTCGCATTTCTTTAGTTTAAAGCATGTCCTCTAATTTCTGTTATACATAATTATGTGAAAACCAACACAAACACAGACTCCAAGTAATATTGGATAAAAAATAATGAAACTAATATAACGGAGCTGTATACGTCCCTCTAATATAACAGAGCTGTATACGTCCCTCTAATATAACGGAGCTGTATACGTCCCTCTAATATAACAGAGCTGTATACGTCCCTCTAATAAAATATTTCATAAATGTTGATATTCTACAAATACATCATTGGTCTAGGAGCTGTTATTATTTTTTAATTATCAAGCTATGATGAATGTAGTCAATATTTATTAGTTACTGATAGCGTTGGTGTTGATCACAAAGTAAGTAATAAAATAATATTTGAGATAGACTGTGGACAGTTTACTACAAAGTAAAAGTGAGATTTTTATAATCCTACTAAGATCAGTGTCACAAACATCAATTTTGGTTTATAATAGTAACACATTGCCCATGAATAATAAACAATTATCGTAGCATCCACAATGTCTGCAATAATGATTTTTAGCTGAACATAGAAATTGGCATAGATGGGCACTGTTGTCTGTAATAGACATCATTGCAATCTTCTCACCACAATGCTCATAGTTTGGAGTCAGCATGAAATGGACTTTGTCTTTCTCTCATGTAGCATGAGTTAGATAACTGAAAAGATCAGCTTCTACTTATTTGATGAAATCAGAAACTCTTAGCAAAACCAAATACCTGCTCATAACATACAAATACACAAAAAGTTTTAGATACCCTAATTACAGTGAAACCCAGTTTTCTAACTCTAACCATTCCATAAATACTGCAATGTTACAATTTTACTGACTCAATTGTAAATATTTTAATCAAAGTATTGAGGGTTGGGTTAGACTACCCTATTTAATAGTTTTTTTGCATTTTCATTACATTTTCAAACGCTTAAAACCATTGTTTAAGCACAAGCAAGCATACTAGAGCTAATAATTCAATAAAAGCTTATATGGTTTTGGTTACTAAGTGCATTTACACTTTCAAGTAAATAGTCTTTGAAGTACTTCCGGCTTTTGTTTACTAAATTACCAACGACATTGAGAGACTTGGTGTAAAATTGACTAATTTTTTGATTTTTATCTCAACTGCTGCTACAAACTTGCATACATTAGCCAAGAACAACTGGTGTTAATTGAATTATTGTTGACCAACCAAAAAAAGTATTTTTCAGTTTGAAACCTATTACTAATGTTCTAGAACATTCATCAGTAAGTTTTAGGCATGATGTAAAATACAGCGGAGGCTGTTACGTGTATATCTCAGTTTTATCAAGTGGTGGATTTTTTTTAAAGTCACAAACGTAGTGAACAACCAGACACTGCTAGCTTGGGTGTCCATCAACTTTCTTATTTTTCTGGAGGTCATTAAACATGTTCGAACAGCGTTACAGAAATGAGTCTTACCAATGGAGCTTAGTCGCAGTAGTATTATGTTGAGGGCTCCCACAAAAATCAGTTAACGTCTTTACAGGCTCACTGGTTATTAAAAGTTTCAAAAGCATACTCGCTTTATGGACTATCGCCGCATGGTTCCCATGATGTCAGCATAACAGCAATTTTTTATTCAATTGCTAGACACAAAAATAGATTTATTTTAAGCTGTATCTGAATGGAGATAGAAAAATTGCAGATTCATTTGATGAGAGTTATTTATATTTTTAAAACCACCGAGCTTGCAACCTTTAAGAATCTCAATAAATAACAATAACTGTTTATATTTGTAGATAGACTCAGTTTGACTTCGCACCATGTCCGACATTGCTAAGGTACAGACTCCTAGATATTGTTACATATACAGTTGTGAACTTCAAGAGAAATTGCAAATTAAAATGTGAGTATTTTATAAATTTCATAATTAATTTTTCTTACTGTTAGTCTCTTTGCGTATCCTTAAATATAGTAGATGGGCTATATACTAAGTAGATGTGATATCATGGCTGTGGGGTAATATACCTTGTTAACATTATAATGGAAGACAAGTACTAATAGTTGATTGTTTACAAATTAGTGAAAGGAATATATAATTTATAGCACGTTTTTCTGTACATGAAACTTTAGTGGCTAGCAATGTTTACATGTAGATGGTAGAAAGTGATAGGGAGGTTTAGCAAACGATTTTTTAATTATGGATACGAACCGCTGCACTCACGTTGTCGTACACCTTGTTTGCTGTATAAATGAGGTTTAGCAATGACAGTATTTTGCGTGAGAGTTGTCTTCTCATATAATAACATGGCTGTATTTCTTGCCAGAAAATTTTGGCACTTTTTGAGGGTGGAATCCATTTTATTACTTTGAAAAACCAAGGCTAGTTTTTAATGTTTTCAACTGAAGTGGAAAGAAAATAAAGTAGATGTTTCACAAATAATAATTAATGAGAACAACCGACCAATAATATTTATTATGTTAAAACTTTTTATTTTGTTGGAGATGAAATTGAATCACAGAAAAATTAACTAAACAGTTTTTTCAATTAAATAAAATTGTGTTATAATAAATATTTATTAATAATCAGAGAAGTTGAAGCTAAAAACGACCTTCACAGCGATGTCTTTTTGACCGTTTTATTAGATATTATTATTAGAGGTTAGAACATTAGTCTACACAAAGCAAGCATTATATTTACAAGGACATCAGGTGATTAGGAATAAATTGAAGACGTTTCATTAACTGATGCACTTCTTTGTTGCTGTAAATTACGCCATTTCTTCTCCCTACTTTATCGGTCACATGGTACGAAATTGGGTGTCACATGGTTTCTAGCCGTCACCATAGCCACAACTATGCTTTTGCTAAACCTCCCTAATTTAACTACAAGCTACAGTATCGCTGCCTACAGTATCGCTGCCTACAGTATCGCTGCCTACAGTATCGCTGCCTACAGTATCGCTGCCTACAGTATCGCTGCCTACAGTATCGCTGCCTACAGCCCCTTATATCACTTGTTGTAGCGGCTCACTAGAAGGTCACAGCTTCATGAAGGACAATTTTGTGGCCGTGGAAGAGGAGAGTCATTCGTTAGCAAGCAATGATCTAGCTATTACCTGCCATGTTTTATCTGGTACCAGACAGCTCACTCTTCCTGTCCAAACTTCTTATAAATATTTTACTAACAGACTGAAGTAAGTTAAATATCTGCATCTCTCTGTTTATATCTTTGTGTGAAGCCGTGCATTGATTATTGAGGACCTGGATAGCTCCAAAACCTCGATGTGGACAGAGTATTGGCCAACAATTATTGGCTGATTCGTCTCGAGTTTCTAGCATTTAAGTCGACAGTAAAAGGCAACACATTGTTTAGTAAGGTTTCGTTCTTGTCAAAACATATTTTTCTCATACAGGTATGCCTGCAAGCATGACATCTATTTTTTCGGTTAATATAACTTTACTGTAATTATTTATAAGTGCTGTATATACGCTTTGTATGTGTACTGCAGTATAAAAAAGTTATATATATATTATATATAAACTATGTATGTATCCACATATCAATCAAATAGATATAAAAAACGAGAAGGACGTAAATTGGTAGTTGTCTTCTTTTGGTAGTGTAGGCAACTCTCCATTTATGCCCCATGGCTATAATAAACAACAACAACAATATTTATTGCATGCAACAACTAGTATCCACTCACTGAGCCATTTCTTTAGTTGAATTTATTCACCCTTATTCACATAAAATTCTGAAACGTAACTAAATGATCTTGAATACAATTTATTTTTCCGTTGTTCACTTCAAGTCTACGTACGCTAACCAGTAGTTTAGTCGAAACTTTCGTCAGACAATCCAATTCTGTTGTACACCGATTATTGCCAGCATTCTCAATAAGTCTCGTTCTTTTGGTCACATGACTAGTTTGTATGTTACTTAACTCTGTACTATATTACTTTGTATAGCTGGCAGGAATGGCTCACCCTCCCCATAGCTTATTCACATCTTCCAGTAGATGCAGAGCTGATATTTTCTGTATGTGGGATAAGTAAGACAGGAGAACAGTTTACATGTGGTACAACATCCATCTCCCTCTTTGATAAGTATAAGTATGTGACAGTATTTGTGTTCAGCTATGTAGCTGTGGTATTACCTGTGCACATTTTATGTGTATATAGTTATAATATTACTTCTATACATATTATCTATATAGCTATGGTATTAACTATGTACATGTTGTGTATATAGCTATGCTATCACATTTGTACATGTTTAGTATTATAGCTATGGTATTACCTGTGCACATGCTGTGTATATAGTTATAGGTTTACCTGTGCACATGCTGTGTCTATAGCTATGGTATTACCTGTGCACATGTGGTGTACATGGCTATGGTATTACCTGTGCGCATGTTGTATACATGGCTATGGTATTACCTGTGCACATGTTGTATACATGGCTATGGTATTACCTGCGTACATGTTATGTATATCACTATGGTATTACCTGTGCACATGTGGTGTACATGGCTATGGTATTACCTGTGCACATGTTGTATACATGGCTATGGTATTACCTGTGCACATGTTGTGTACATGGCTATGGTATTACCTGTGCACATGTTGTGTACATGGCTATGGTATTACCTGTGCACATGTTGTGTACATGGCTATGGTATTACCTGTGCACATGTTGTGTACATGGCTATGGTATTACCTGTGCACATGTTGTGTACATGGCTATGGTATTACCTGTGCACATGTTGTGTACATGGCTATGGTATTACCTGTGCACATGTTGTGTACATGGCTATGGTATTACCTGTGCACATGTTGTATACATGGCTATGGTATTACCTGTGCACATGTTGTATACATGGCTATGGTATTACCTGTGCACATGTTGTGTACATGGCTATGGTATTACCTGTGCACATGTTGTGTACATGGCTATGGTATTACCTGTGCACATGTTGTGTACATGGCTATGGTATTACCTGTGCACACGTTGTGTACATGGCTATGGTATTACCTGTGCACATGTTGTGTACATGGCTATGGTATTACCTGTGCACATGTTGTGTACATGGCTATGGTATTACCTGTGCACACGTGGTCTACTCACAGGGTGTACCAGAAAGGGATGCTAGAGTTGAGGGTGGCTCTTACTATAGACACAAACACTGAACCTATAGATACTAGTGAGGACTTGGCTACAGTTAAACTCCTATCTGAGGTACCAGTTGTTCACTTCCGTCTCACCTTATCAACGCTACGTCTTATACTTTTGTTTTACTACTCTTTGACTCTGTGATGTGCAGCTGACTAAGAAGCACAGGGAGGGACGGATCAAGAAGGTCGATTGGTTGGATCGGCTGACGTTTAGAGAGATAGAGCACATAAATGAGCAGCAGAAGAGGGTGTCAAAGCAGACGTATCTGATGGTAGAGTTCCCTCAGGTTTACTACAAGCAGACAACCATGGATATTGTCTACTTTGAGATCGGGGGAGAGGACGCCGTACCTCATAACTCTAACCCTGCTAAGGCTATGTTTCATGACTCTAATATATCTATGGTACGTGTCTATGTACTGTATATGTGTATGTACTGTATATGTCTATGTACTGTATATGTCTATGCACTGTATGTGTCTATGTACTGTAAATGTCTATGTACTGTATGTGTCTATGTACTGTATATGTCTATGTACTGTATATGTCTATGTACAGTATATGTCTATGTACTGTATATGTCTATGTACTGTACATGTTTATGTACTGTATATGTCTATGTACTGTATATGTCTATGTACTGTACATGTCTATGTACTGTATATGTCTATGTACTGTATATGTCTATGTACAGTATATGTCTATGTACTGTATATGTCTATGCACTGTATGTGTCTATGCACTGTATATGTCTATGTACTGTATGTGTCTATGGACTGTATATGTCTATGTATACAGCCCAACCTGGTGGAGAACAAACACCACATTTTAGCCAGAACCCTGAGGAGTGGAACTACAGATAAAGACTTGAAACCAGACAACGCCACCAGAGACTCTTTACATGTAAGTGTTCGTACAGCTCTCGAAATGTGTACAAAAATACAGATTAATCTGAGATTAACTCACTATAAGGTAAGATTAATCTTGGACATTACTGTGTATATAGTAGGCTTTGTTATATAACAATATGTAGTTTTGTTTGTTGCCTGCATACAAGTATTTGTCTTTTTTTGTTGCTTGCAGAAGATAGTTTCTTCTCCTCCTACAGTGACATTGACCTCCCAGGAGCAGGATCTGCTGTGGAAGTATCGATACTTTCTCTCTTCACAGAAAATGGTAAACCAGTGTAGTTCAGTATCAGTCTGCTCAACAACCAATGGCGTTGTTGTGTGCTAGTTTTACATTTGGCCTGTGTTCCAGGCGTTGACCAAGTTCCTTAAATGTGTTACTTGGGAGAACAGTCAGGAGAGTAGAGAGGCACTGGAGCTGATGCAGAAATGGGAGCCAATCAATGTAGAGGATTCGCTGGAGTTGCTCTCTCCTGTATTTCAAGAGAAAGCCGTGAGACAGTACGCAGTTGGACGTCTGATGCAGGCAGATGATGATGTAATACCAATAGCTCTATGTATACATACTGTATCGTACCTTGTGACCTCGTGTGCTGATACAACACCAATAGTACTTAATACTTTGTATGACCTTGTGACCTCGTGTGCTAATACAACACCAATAGTATATAATACTTTGTATGACCTTGTGACCTCGTGTGCTGATACAACACCAATAGTACATAATACTTTGTATGACCTTGTGACCTCGTGTGCTGATACATCACCAATAGTACTTAATACTTTGTATGTTCTATCCCAGGAACTGATGCTATACCTACTACAACTAGTGCAAGCTGTGCGCTATGAGTCGTTAGAGGATGTAAGAACTTCCATGGTAGAGACAGCCATCACACCTGGTCAGTGTCCACCCCACCTGTCCTTTTGTTGTCCACCTCACCTGTCCTTTTGTTGTACACCTCACCTGGTCAGTGTCCACCTCACCTGTCCTTTTGTTGTCCACCTCACCTGTCCTTTTGTTGTACACCTCACCTGTCCTTTTGTTGTCCACCTCACCTGTCCTTTTGTTGTACACCTCACCTGTCCTTTTGTTGTACACCTCACCTGTCCTTTTGTTGTACACCTCACCTGTCCTTTTGTTGTACACCTCACCTGGTCAGTGTCCACCTCACCTGTCCTTTTGTTGTACACCTCACCTGTCCTTTTGTTGTACGGTTGTGGTGGTTTACCTTATTCATATGTCTACTTCTCCCTAGACACATCTGGTCACTGTAAGGTTTGCCAACTGTCATTGACTAAAAGAGAAGACAATTCTGTTATGTTAGGATTGTGGAATCTCTGAGATCATCTACAAACTGATGTGTGTATAACTATCAATCCAGAAAGGATTATAACAATTGGTGATTTATTGTACTTATGTAATGTCGAGAGAACACAACTGCTGAGAAACCTTTAAATTCCTAAAACTTTGTTTTTATTTTGGGTAACGATTTAATTCTGTTTTGGAGCTTCTACCAACAGATCAAAGATAACTTACAGACTTAATAACAAAACATTCTGTTTCTGCGTAGACTCTATTATCAAAACATTTGAATTTTTTTTTAAATCTATTAGCGCACATCTCAACAACGAGTCAGCCATTTATTAACTACTGTTATATTAACTAAACTATGTATAACGGGGGCTGTGCATTATTTTGTTGGTTCTTTGCAAACTCTGTTCTTCTTGTGAGTACAATTTATGTTAGAGCAGCAGTACGGCAGCAGTACGGCAGCAGTACGGCAGCAGTACAGCTGGTTTGTTGCACGTAACAGTTGTTATAGATATACACTACCTGCAGGTATCACTCAAGATGTACTAGATGAAGCACTTATAGAGATGGACGATGAGTCAAATCTGTCTAACATACCAGAGTCTGAGGACCCAGCTGACATTCAGTCAGATCTGATTAGTTCAATGGAGAGGGATGTACCCAAACCGGGCGAGGTGAGTATCCCTTGCATTAACGTGTTAGTGAAGCTTGCACAAGCCACGTGTTTGGTGACACGATACCAGCTGAGTGGATTATATCAATTTATTGCATTGCAAAACAGTACAACATATCAAGTTACTATGGAAATACTAATAAAAAGTGCCTGTAGAAATTTTTACTACAACAGAGAAAAGATTGTGATTATAATTTTTGGAATTGTCTCTGTTTGTTTTTGAGTGAACTGAGCAAATGTGGAATAATCGTAGCGCAGTTTGTCTAAAGCTGTGTTTACTCGAGAGCGACTGTATCTCCATTTTATTTGATGGTCGTACACTCAGTTGTAAATGCCTTCACACCAACGCACTTTGGAGTTGCCCACTCATCAAAGCTAATAAAATTTAAGTCCTCCTGCCTTTTATTTATCTATAATACGAAATGTTGATTTATCTACAAAAAATAATAGTTGATATAAAAGTTAAGTAATAAATTGAAGAAAATCTGTTTTTTTTCATGTTTGCATTCGAAATAATTATAGTTACTTCAATTATGAATTAATCAATATTACTAAGGATAAGGTATTTGATTTATTTAATAAAAATGATAATAATACAGATTCATTAACAATGCTGGTAATATGTAATAATAATCTTACAACCTTATAACAATCATTGTTTACATTGTATTCAGGACTTGATAAACAAAATATTGGGTACGCCATATTGAGCAACACAATTTGTGTCACTCCGCTTCGAAATCGCTGCAACCTGGCGCTCCAACGTTATATTGCTGGATTGGTGCACCCCATACTACGAAAACTCGGCGTATCCACCAAAATTTGCGCAAGTTTTCTGCAACAAGAGGCATCAACAACCTCTAATGAAAAGTCCCCTCGTATAAACACAGCCTTAGGCTCTGGTTTAGCTGCCCCACAGGAGGTTTTGTGTGGCGCAGTTAAGGCGTGGCTGCACTGCACCGATGCTTTGATGCCTATGGGGCGTGACGATGTGTAGGTGGCTACACAGGCCGATGGAGCGTGCCGATGTACTAAAGCTCATCGTGAGTTGCGATTGAACTAGCCAATCATACGGCACAAAGTGCGGGTTTTCGCCTGTTTCATTACCGACAATGAATTATTGTTTCACTGATATAATTACAATAGCTGAAAGACAAATTCACTGTGATATACGATTGTTTTCTGTTCACCATGAAAACATGACTTTTAGTAAGTTTTTTGGTTTTATTTATCATTAAATCTTCAGGATATTGTAATTATTCATCATTTATTTTATTGTTGTACTTGATAATAATTTTAATTATTATTATACTCAGTAATGTTGAAATTATCAATAATCACTATTTTATGAGCCATGTAAAACAAATTTACTGGACTAAATTGTTTTTGGCAACAACTACATCACATCTACATTATTTTGGTGCAAAGAGATATATGTTCAAATTTTATTACAAGCTAACATTCCTGCGGAATTTGCAGTCGGTGCTCATATTCGTTAATAAAAAACTTCTAGCAGAAATGTGTTGTAAACCGTTAAACTTGATGAGCTTGGAAAAATATTTTGTTTTAACCAATCAGAGGACGAGAATGAGTCTTCGGCATCGGGCGTAGACCAACATGTTGGTTATGCTCACGAACAGGCCCCACGATGTGCCGATGTGTCGGACACGTCCATCGCAAGGCCTTTTGATGCCAAACATCGGCCTGTGCAGCCAAGCCTTTAATCTAATGTGTTATGTCATAATATACCAGCTAGTCTTACGTAACATTACATCATTTATCCTGTAGATGGACATTATGAGCTTCCTTATATACAGAGCTAGTAACAATTTTATTTTGGCCAACTACTTATATTGGTGAGTCTCCACTTCCTTTATTAACCATTTCTATGTCTTAACTCTATTAATTTTGGTTATACCTACTTCTATGCATGCGTTATGACTTCCTAACTCTATGTAGTTGTTGGTAACTTCATTATCTTCAACATTAATTGAACAGATTTCATAAGTTGACATGGTAATATAATATTAAGCAGATATATTGATAGCCTGTGTACCATTCAGGTATTTGAGAGTGGAGTCGGAGGAGAGTCCTGCCCAGTCCCACACATCCAATGAAATCTTTAGTGTAATGTTGAGGAGGTTCACAGACTCATTGAGGAGATACAACCCCAACTACTACAGGAAAGTTCTAAGTCAACAGACATTTATGGATAAATTGTTGGGTCTTATACATACAGTGGCCACTGCTAGAGTTGATCGTAAGAAGAAGGTAATGTAGCCAGTCCAAGCGCTGCATCAATCAGATGTTTGCAGCACTAAAATCATAACCTCTGGAAGTTTTGTATTATTTTGAAAGTTTTTTGCATTTTGCTTCTTGTGTTTTTTCAGTTTATTTATGTATATATGCTTTATATATTTTTGTTTACTGTTGTTAACATAATTAACCAAAAAAGTTGATGTCGACAAGAAGTATCATGATAAAGAGAACTACAAAATGCATTTTTTGTTTATTTATAATCTTCTTTTATCACAAAAAGGCGTCTAGATGTTTTAAAGTTTCTCGTTGAACATTCGTTGACGTTCAGATTTTTTATTAATAAGATTATAAAATAATATAAAATGCATTTTGTATATTTATTAACATTTCTATATATTGAACATTTAGTTTCGCCTGAATGACTGATGTCTTTTGTAATGCAGCATGTTTTTATTTTTTGTTGATATCCACAAATCGCTATCGAAAGCTTTACATTAGATAACACTTGTATTACCAAAAGTTGCGTTGTGTAGTTGTACTACTCCTGCTAACATGTACTCAGAGCTCAAGTCTGAATGTTGAATGACTCTTTCTTACACCCACAGATAGACAAGCTGCAAGCATTGCTGGCAGACACTGAATCGTTTGGCAAAGATTTCTCATTCACATCGTTTGAACCATTTCCACTACCACTGGACCCAAGTAAGCTTGTCAAATCCATCGTACCTGACAATGCCTACTTATTCAAGGTAAGACTTCAGCCCTGGAGACTCTCTGCAGAAGGGCCTGCCACTCTAAAGTAGCTGCTGTGACCAGTGATGCTCTAACAATTTGTAGATTTGTATTCTCTTAATATACTGTTTTGTTTCTCTGGTACAATTACTTTATGAATAGCGTTTGAATAATTGTCACAAATTTATTTTTCATCGAGTTGTCTTCTCTTTGAAGTGCTAATAATTACAATACTCTCCATCAACATCTTGCACTTTATACTAGTTCTTTCAATGTGTGATTTATTATCTCTTCTCAGTCTAGCTGTAGATGTTATATGGAGTTGTCTTCTCTCTTCTATCATCTACTACTGTTGTATTGCAGAGTGCGCTATGTCCAGCTAGGCTCACCCTCATTACCACACTAGAAGAGCACTATACTGTCATGTTCAAACATGGGGATGACCTGAGACAGGATCAGCTGGTACTACAAATGGTACATTTAATGGACAAGCTACTGAGGAAGGAGAACCTGGACCTCAAGCTAACTCCATATAGAGTCCTGGCTACGAGCAGCAAACATGGTGAGCCCATTATAACTCTTTATTGTCTGTGTACAAGGCAGTCAGCAAGCAGACTACAATAGAAAACAACTGACATAAGGTTTAAGTCTGCAAAATGTAATTATAACTTTTACATTTTGTTGCCAGCGGAGTGCGGTGGTGTGCTGTTCAACAATTGGAAATAATATTATGTCAGAGGTCAGGGTGTGGCATCAAAAGTTTGGCAATGAGTGGTTTAAACTTTTGCAGATTTCCTTGTCATGTTTTTGCTATACTGCAGACTCGATATGTGATAGAAATGTGTCTCAGTCTGCTTGCTATAAAACTGCTCCTACTCTTTCTATTTTGACATCAATAGAGTTATAGCCATAGAGTTATAATGCTAATATTTTTATAGCCATAGTTTTCAGCTGATGTCGTTTACAGGCTTCATCGAGTTTGTGGCCAGTCAAGCTGTGGCTGAGATCCAGGAGTCAGACGGCAGCATTCACAACTACCTCAAGAAGCATGCTCCTGCTGCCGACAACCCCCTGGGGATATCTAAAGAAGTGATGGACAACTACATCAGGAGTTGTGGTACGTGTCTGACTTAGTAACACAACTCATTTTGTATACTCTTGTATTCTCTGGTAAACACCATATATGTTCTACTGTATGTGTGTGTGATTTGTATGTATACAAAATGTGTACAAGTTAATGCACACTACTGTACGTTGCTTGCAGCTGGTTATTGTGTCATAACATACATCCTTGGTGTAGGAGATAGACATCTAGACAACCTCATGTTAACTCCTACAGGTTAGTGAACTGTTAGTTGTATAATATATCTAGTACAATAATTGTCAACTGTTACTATATAGTAGTTAGATGTTTGTTACTTTCTTCCAGTTGTTATTCAAAGCTATTGACCTAAACAGACAATACATTGCATTGGTTACACACACACAAGTTACATTCTGTACAATAACATCATCTGTATATATTATTGTACAGGTCATCTATTCCACATTGCATTGGTTACACATACACACAAGTTACATTCTGTACAATAACATTATCTGTATATATTATTGTACAGGTCATCTATTCCACATTGCATTGGTTACACATACACACAAGTTACATTCTGTACAATAACATCATCTGTATATATTATTGTACAGGTCATCTATTCCACATTGACTTTGGGTACATTCTGGGTAGAGATCCAAAGCCTATGCCTCCTCCCATGAAGCTAACTAAAGAAATGGTTGATGCAATGGGTGGTCCTGGAAGTGAATACTACAAGAGTTTTACTGACCTCTGTTTTAGTGCTTTCTTTCACCTGCGTAGGTGAGCCTACTATATGTGGATAGTGTATGTATCTATTGTCTATTGTATGTATTTACTGTCTATTGTATGTATCTACTGCCTATTGTATGTATTTACTGTCTATTGTATGTATCTACTGTCTATTGTATGTATCTACTGTCTATTGTATGTATCTACTGTCTATTGTATGTATCTACCGTCTATTGTATGTATCTACTGCCTAATGTATGTATCTACTGTCTATTGTATGTATCTACTGCCTAATGTATGTATCCACTGTCTATTGTATGTATCTACTGCCTATTGTATGTATCTACTGCCTATTGTATGTATCTACTGTCTATTGTATGTATCTACTGCCTATTGTATGTATCTACTGTCTATTGTATGTATCTACTGCCTAATGTATGTATCTATTGTATGTATCTACCGTCTATTGTATGTATCTACTGTCTATTGTATGTATCTACTGTCTATTGCATGTATATACTATCTATTGTATGAATCTACTGTCTATTGTATGTATCTACTGTCTATTGTATGTATCTACTGTCTATTGTATGTATCTACTGTCTATTGTATGTATCTACTATCTATTGTATGTATCTAATGTCTATTGTATGTATCTACTGTCTATTGTATGTATCTACTGTCTATTGTATGTATCTACCGTCTATTGTATGTATCTACTGTCTATTGTATGTATCTACTGTCTATTGCATGTATATACTATCTATTGTATGAATCTACTGTCTATTGTATGTATCTACTGCCTATTGTATGTATCTACTGTCTATTGTATGTATCTACTGTCTATTGTATGTATCTACTATCTATTGTATGTATCTAATGTCTATTGTATGTATCTACTGTCTATTGTATGTATCTACTGTCTATTGTATGTATCTATTGTCTATTGTATGTATCTACTGTCTATTGTATGTATCTACTGTCTATTGTATGTATCTACTGCCTATTATATGTATCTACTGTCTATTGTATGTATCTACTGTCTATTGTATGTATCTACTATCTACTGTATGTATCTAATGTCTATTGTATGTATCTACTGTCTATTGTATGTATCTAATGTCTATTGTATGTATCTACTATCTATTGTATGTATCTACTGCCTAATGTATGTATCTACTGTCTATTGTATGTATCTACTATCTATTGTATGTATCTACTGTCTATTGTATGTATCTATTGTCTATTGTATGTATCTACCGTCTATTGTATGTAGTCACAAACAAGTTAAATGTTGTTTATTCAGGTCAGCCAATTTGATATTAAATCTTTTCTCTCTCATGGTGGATGCCAACATCCCTGACATAGTCCTCGAGCCAGATAAGACTGTCAAAAAGGTTTGACTTTATATCTAAATGAAAGTAGACAATCTAATGTTTGCTCTCAATGCATGCACTAAACAAATATCTTGCATTCTATACACTTGAGTTATTTGTACTGAGTTTCCCAAAATTTGGCCGCTTACAGATCGAAACTTTGTGTTTTTCTAAGTTGAAAGTACAATCCATTACCGTTTATATACTATTTTAAAAAAGTGTATCAATTTTTTAGTCATTTATTTTTTCAGTTGATAATCTTTGTTTTGATAGACTGATGCATACAATTTTTTATTTTCTTGAAAAATATTAAATTAATTGATAATTTCTTTTCAAGTACTCCAATACGGCCATATAATTTTCTTTCTCTAATTGTCAGGTGCAAGACAAGTTTCTCCTCACTTTGTCTGACGAGGAAGCTGCCAAGGAAATGCAGGGGCTGTTGGAGGCCAGCGTGTCAGCACTTCTTCCTGCAATCACTGAAACCTTGCATAAGTTCGCTCAAGTAAGTTCTCTCTACAGGTATGTTAGTTGCTCAGGTAAATTCTCAGTACAGGTATATTAGTCGCTCATGTAAGTTCTCTGTACAGGTATGTATATAAGTTGCTTAGGTAAATTCTCTGTACAATAATCAATCATATTAATATTGCTCTAAGAGTGTTGTATTAATTTGGTACATCAATTAGAAGCGAAAATCCTGGAGCTTCTCACAGAAATGGCCTTGCTAACACTTTGGAGTTGTCTTTTCTATTAATTACAATTAATATGCTGCTCCTATCGCCCACCAACTGAAATAAAATCGATGGATTTGGTTATTTTTTAAGCAAAACTAATGCTCTTGCTACACGAGCCTTTCCTCTGTACCCGTAGCCAGAGCCTGGCAACAGATAGCGTGTCACACGAGCCTGACTGGCAAATGGTATGACAGATTTAGTTCAATCTAGCAAATAAGAAGAGTATTAATATTTAGTGCATTCCAATTGGCTTCCTGTAACTGATTATTTTTTTAAGATTTATTTTTATTAAAAATTATTAATGATCTCCAAGTCATTCATGATTTATTAATAACAGGGTTGTGATTTAATGTCATTTATAACTTTTATGCTTTCTAATTATTTATTATAACTTTTTTCATCACAAATGAAATATTTTTAGAAAATTATCTCTTTCACAGTAATTTAAGATAAACATCAATAATTATTGCGTGATTTTTATAAACACAGCTGAGAATCAGCATAAAATTGACCTAGGCTCTTTTATCACATGGAATCGCTGTACGTATAGAAATCAACCAATCACAGCGCGACAGGCAGGATGAAAAAATCAATCACGTCTGTTCTGCTTCATCCTGCGCAACGGATAAGGAGATATATTCTTGCTCGTGCCGCAGGCCTATAATAGTTTAACTTAGGATTTTTGATAATTGTTTTGGGATATACAGTGTAGTTTCTTTTTCTTTCGTGTTTTCTTTAGCGGGTTATGAATAATTAAATTAATCTAGGTAATTCAGGTAGGAAAGTATGTTTGATTATTTATGTAGTACTTGTTAGCTACACTTCGCCAGATGACATGCAGCTTTTAATGAGTCCCAGCAACCATGTAAGAATCCTAGCGATCAAGTTTCTGATGTAGATCTAACGCCTTACCTGTAATAAAAATGTCATTGCATCTCCCCTACATCACACCGTTAACAGGCATCTATGTCATTCATGATTTTAATATATTTGCAGTACATGAGGAAGTAGAAGTCTGTTGATATTGCGTGCAGAGTCCTCCAGCGACTGTTAACTCTTCAAGCATTTAATGCAATAGTTAAGTTGTTAGTAGTTATCTTCTCCTCAATCATTCCTGGGTGATTACTTGTTACTCCCATTTTATAGTTTTTGATTACTTCGTTGCATAATATCAGCCGATGCGCTGTGACTAGCGAAGGGCAGACAACTTCCCTATATATTTTATCAAAGCCAAGCTTCCAGTGTAGACCCATTTGTTATGTTTGATTCAATTTATCAAATAAAATATAAAACTAGCGAAATATAAAATGATATGATTGCTACAGAGCATTCAAGTATAAATGGATGTCTATTGAAAGCGTGTCTATTGAAAGCGTATAGCAATATAATCCTCTCAGTTATAGAACCATGGCTGTAGTTTAGTGAGTATATTTATAAGGTGAGCAGGTATTGCATTGCCATCATAACTGTAGAGAGAGCATAACCCTCCTCCTCCATCATATATCTGCAAGTGTACAACAATATAAAATATATATAACAATATAAAATGTAGTAAGATATAACAATATAACACGTAGTAATATATAACAATATAACATGTAGTAAGATATAACATATAGTAAGATATAACACGTAGTAAGATATAACAATATAACACGTAGTAAGATATAACAATATAACATTAGTAAGATATAACAATATAACATATAGTAAGATATAACAATATAACATATAGTAAGATATAACAATATAACACGTAGTAAGATATAACAATATAACACGTAGTAAGATATAACAATATAACATATAGTAAGATATAACAATATAACATATAGTAAGATATAACAATATAACATGTAGTAAGATATAACAATATAACATATAGTAAGATATAACAATATAACATATAGTAAGATATAACAATATAACATATAGTAAGATATAACATATAGTAACAGATAAACAACATTTGTCAATCTTATGAATCCCACAGATTGTTTTGTATACAAATAAATTATTCACAAAAAGCTTGTATTTATAACATGAGGTTTCACTGAATCACTTGCGCTCTCCAGTAACAACAAGTTGCTCCAGGCAGAGCAAATGTACTCGCAAGTACAAAGTAATGCATATCTAATCTAAGCTGTTTACATTCATCTTGTCCCAGTCATAGCACAAAACAAAGCCTGCATGCCAAAAGTGTTGAGTGACAGAGTGACACAGACAAGGAAAGGGCTATTGACATGTCACGCGCAGTGCAATGATGAATTTTACATACTGAGAGATAAATACTTACTCAGCTGGTATGAACTCCTCCATGATCGCACATTGAGAGACAATCTGTGGTAGCTGACTCTTCAATATGACGTAACAGATTATTGGCAGCAGGTCATCCGCACCCCTGCAAAGCATACAGCCAGTATTCACCCTTGTATAGCAAGTATAAACCCATGTAATATACAGATAACCTGTAAACACCACTGTAATATACATATAACCTGTATACACCCCTGTAATATACAGATAACCTGTAAACACCACTGTAATATACATATAACTTGCATACACCCCTGTAATATACATATAACCTGTATACACCACTGGAATATACATATAACCTGTATACACCCCTAAAAGATACACACTTCTAAACCCTTAGCAACAGCATCCACAACTGTTAATAGAGTCACAGGAAGTTGCGAAAACCAGTTAAAAATAGTTACAGGAAACAGTGACAGGATTGGTGGGTGTACGACCACTGAACGGTTCACAATGGCAGATGATCTATCATGTTTAAAAGATTGAAAATGACAAATATATGTCGGAAATGGGTTTCAAAGAGTGGCTGAATTCTAAATTGGCACATTTTGGTCAAGAGCACAACTGTAGCCACTCCAGTCTCTTAAGTTGACGAATAAATTTTTGTGTGTGAAATAATTATTCATTAATAATTTGTTTATTGAAAAAAAATGCACTAAAAACTAAAACTGCTACGTTACGGATTGCGGTGGTATTGAGATAAAACAACAAAGCAAATTGATAGACCACGGGGACATGTAATACTAACATAATACATAATTCATCAATAATTATATTACACAACATACTAGTTGAATAATAAACTCAGGTTCACTACTCATTACATGTCCATATACAATAAATAAAATAACAATATTCCACAAGTTTTCACAAAATACTGAAAAAATTGAGCAAAAATAGAAATTTTATTAAACGAATAATAATTTTGAAATGAGGAAATATTGAAGAGTCCAACAGAAACTGCACTCCTAAGAGTACATACTCCGGGAGTCGCTATAAATTCCGAGGACCAAATGACTAAATCACGCAGTTGTTTCCTTAAAGCAGACAACTCCAATATTTCATTACGGTTAACTCTTTTAGAGAAGACAAACTCAGTCAAAGCAATATTACGCCAGTATAATTATAAAGTAGAACTGTTTCCGATACAAACATTAAAAAGGACTTCTGGGGCTGTAAAAGCATAATTTTTTTTCCTACAACAAAGGTTTTGGTGCTGGTATTTTGAGATGAATGTTTCAACTTTGGTTTGAACAATTTATCAAGCTGGTTTATATGGCTAGTTTTTTAATAAAACCAAATCAATCGCTGCCGTGGTTAGTTTACCGTCTCCAGAACCAAAAAACTATTGAGAAAGACTGCTGCAGTCCCCATTACAATCCACTTTCCCTTTACATGAGATGCATTAAACCAAAGGGAGCCCTTCCTACATAATGGTAATCACAAATTCTAACATTACAGTAAATATGAATATGCTGCGGCACGGCAGTGATTTTATAATGATTCCAAGGAAACGAGGTGATGAAAAAGGTTTGAGGAACTCCATATACTCACTTTACATACTATAAGTGAAGGTTCTACAGGGTATGGGGATGTGAAAGTTCTACAGGGTACGGGGATGTGAAGGTTCTACAGGGTACGGGGGATGCTTTGAAAATGCCAGTTCACAAATGGACGCTTAAAAATAACTAGATCCAACTCTGAATCAATATTACAAAACAATATCACTTGTGAATTTTGAATTTACTAAAATTGGGCTTTTTTAAAGTTCCGATTATTTACTAAATATTATAATTAGTAAAAATTACAGATAAAAACCGAAAAAAATAACCGCTTGTAAACAGTTTGCCACATATAAATACAGTCATAAAATATTAAAAAGTAAATATTATGAGTTTGTAGTTGAGTGAACTTGCTCATTCCAAGTAATATTTAGTAACACTGACTCCTGCGCCGATCATAAAAAGGTTACAATTAAGCAGCATTTGTTAAAGAAGCTAGTTATTTATAATGAGGGAGTGCGATTAGTAATCACTGAGAAAAGTCAAGCAACAAAAAAAAAGTAGTCCACAGGTTTGTTGTAGGACCAAAACTGCTTGTCTTTAGACTGCACATTGAAAACTTGCGGCAGAATTTGATTATACTTTCTGTGTATTTAGACCAAACTCGAAAAACATTTGAGCATATTTTGTCTGCGCACTTTCTTTAAACTAAAGTGCAAATATCAAATATTGCTGCTCATTATTCAAATGCTCTATTCCTGTAGACAGTAGGTTCACATATCATACATTTTTAAAAACGATTTTCAAAAAAATGCAAAATATCTTTGTTCCTATAGAAATGAAGATTGGATGCGCTTCATATAAATAAATATTACAGGTTCTAACAGTAATTCTTTGTAATGGGGTCCCGGCAGATTTTTCTGCGGAGCTATTATCAAAAGAACCGGAAGCATGCTTTCCATCGATAGCACTGTTAAAACGAAAGTTGCTTTATTTTATCCGATACTGAAGGACTTTTTTTTCTATTCACGGCAGCTGATGGGTTTGGAGGTGTATAGAACTGACGATGCGCCGCTAACATAAGTCATCTTATAATTTATTATTATTATAAAATAATAATAATTTATTATTATTATAAAATAATAGATAAAATAATAAGATATATCAATAATATTAATTAATTAAATAACAACAACCGCAACAGTTGAAATTAAAAGATAATAAAATTATAACTATATGCCATTAATTATTATTATTATAATTGTTGTTATTATAATAATTATTATAATTGTTCTTGTTGTTCGTAGTTCGTTGTTCCAACCGTTATTATTACTATACTAATAATAATTATAACCTGTCAATCAGCTCCTTCTTGCGTTCAGTTGTCCGTACATTTTTGTTTTTTTTTAGCAATTTTTTCAAACAAGATAGGTGAGGCTTTCATAATCACACTTGATGATGATTCCAACTAATGCAATGGCGGCCAATGATTTGAAATTAAGACAGTCCTATAGCAAGTGAACACGGCCACGGAATGTTTTTGGCCCGTGCTCGACAGATCACCAAAATATTCTGCCAGGACCTGGCTCATAACAAGGGCGTTAATTTATGTTGGCAAGCTCAATGAGCCGCGAAATACAAAGCTATAGCTCTACACACGAGCATAATATTTAATTAATTTTTAACAAGTGAATGAAACAGAATATTAAAAAAAAAAATAGTTCAAAGGCTATATTGATTCCTTGAGCTTCCTAAACTGCATAAATTTTGTTATATCAATGGCTTAAACTGTCTAAAATCTAAATAATAGTCAAGCAAGTCGTGATTTCTAATGATAAGTTATACGATCGACCATGCTATTTCCGGTTGCATCGCTAAAGCGAAACTACTCTGCCAGGACCCCATTATCTTTAAAATTTTGTTAACAAGATGAAAGAGCAAAAATAGTTTTGCATCAAAAGTTCGACTCAACTGAGAGCAGAAATTGAGACATGGCAGAATTAGAAAGCAAAATTGAATAGACAAAGATGTAATACAAAGTGAGGTAACTAAATGACTGGCGGTTGTTAGCTCAAAGACATGAAACAACAAAAAGAAAGAGTAAAACCCACATGACACTGTCACCATCTCTGGAGCTGTAATATTCAGCAGTTGTCTCCACCACCCCTTTGTTTACTTTCACTGCAACCACAAATATTTGTGTGAGAAGAATAAACATGCATAGATCTATGGATAAATCAATCACCTAGACAACGCAATGCTAACAAAGTCGAACAGAGATTAATGAAATACACAACTAACAGCGACAGTCGCATAATCAGCTGTTTATATTAATACAATTTGGTTTATGCAAATACCAGCTGACCTTGACCTAAATGACTATTGCTTTCTTACTTTAGTAGATGCAAATGACTATTATATAAACTTCAAGTTTTGACCTGTTTGTCTTATTTTGGTTTCAATGCCAGAAATGCCCTTTAACTAATATGGATGGCTTGAAGTTGTCACTATAATCAAGGCCTTGGTACAGGCTTGACAGAGAGAGAAAGTTAGCTGACAGTAAAATTTAGATACGTGTTTGGTGCACACAGTACGGGCTTGTGAAGTGCATCTTGGGACTTTAAAATATGAGTTTGGAAGAAAAATATTTGAAGAAATTAATTATAAAAAAAAATTAAAATATATTGAGTATATTTTTCTATTTTTTTTAATATATATATATTTTTTTTTCATTTCTATTCAATTTGTGCCCATATGAAGCACTGACTATGGTAGTTAATTATAAAACAGTAAATAACTTTTAGTCAGCCAGTAATTAACATTAAATGGCAGACTCTTTATGCTGGAAGGCAATAAAAAGTTTGCTGAAAAATACTATGAAATAGCTATTGGACATTTGATTAACAAAATTAATATCGTAACAGCTGCCAATATAGGAACGCAGCAAGTGATAATGTCCGCGAACGCTGACACCAGCCCTGGAGTGGTACTCCTTTTTATCAGAAAATGTGAACGTAAAAGCCAAGCTTTAGAAAATTTGTTCTTTTCATGATGACCATTTTGTTTTCGTCCCAGAAACAAAAGAAAAACCCTGCTAGTACTGTCACCAGCTGACATTAATCTTCACAAAAACATCTTCAACTTCCATTCACCAGAATGAATGTTCTCGCGTGTGGCATGACATGCAACTGCTCTTTTACGAATATTTAGTTTAGGAAAAAAAGTTAGAAAAGTGGGTTTTTATTGTATAATGATAGCCAAGCTGTGTAATGCTATGATGGTGATTAAACGTCTTCAACCCGCTCATCGCTAAAAAAACTTTCAAATGTTAGTGACTGTTTTGTGTAACGATTATCTTTGTGCATGGATACGCATTCCCTAAGCACTTATAAACTAAGAGGGAGTATTTATATATAAAACTATAAAAAAATTCAAAATTTTCAAAATAAAATTCTTAAAAAGTGGCCTCGATTCTAAAATAATGATTTTCAATTCATCTAATTAAAGGACTGTTGAATTAAATCAATTATTATACTTATAAGGTAATTTTGCAACGTTTTGCAAAATAATACCACAATTCTAATGGAGTAGAAACATGTCGGCCATTTTATTACCAATCATTTTTATAAAAAATCCATTTTCAGAGAGCCACTTCAGAGATCTTCAAATCCAACAAATCGGATGAGAAAAGAAATATAATGCTATGTGTGCACAGAGGGTATGTTCACCTGCACAGGACATCTTCTGTAGAGGAGAGAAGGTATTGACCATGTCTCCCAGACCAGGACACAAGTGGTGGTAACACTCCCCTTCTGTACCCAAAAACCATTTCTCTTTCACCTGCATGCAGCTGATACCTTCATCAATATATCTAGTCATAACCTGTGCCATCGATCTCTCCTTATCAATGTTCACCAACCTACCAATGAACACCAAAAATACAAACATGTCAGCTTTGAAAACCCACAGGAAACTCTAGAACAATCTAAATGCAAGATTTATTGATTTGTTCGTACATTTAAATGTTTTGTGGTTTTAGGATTCATTTTCGAAATTCAAGAATATCAGAAGATTCACCGCTCGTACCTGTACAAGAGCTGTAGATGTTCTCCGATTGAAGAGAACAAATATTGCTGTATTTCGGAAGCAATCACATCTTGACCTTGTGCGCAATTGAAGCTATCATAAGCCAAGTTAAATAGAGTACGTAACGAATGCATTGTTTCATGTATACACTTGCTTACACGTTGTACTAGTTCTGTATACTCTGCACAAGAACCTTCCAGATCAACTAAAGCCTGCAAGTCCGCCTCGCTGGGAGGTACACAGGCTAATCTATTGTCTGGTTTTTCTGCTATGTCTGCCATTGTCGCAGAACTAGAATCGAGAGATCCCAAATCATTGACATCTTCGTTTGAATCAAACAACGAGTCCATGTCATCATCGTCATTAACTTCTCCCGACCGAGGGTTGTTAGCTGATGTCACCTCGGTTGTGGGCGTGTCATTTAATAGCTTACTTATTTGTTTGTCAGTTTTATATAGAGCAGCCTTGACCTCATCAGCTGCGATGTTACAATTTCTCTCAAATGTATCATTAAAAGACAAGTCATTGCCCGCTGTATCCTCCACGATGTCTTCTGTTACTGTGTCGGGTGGAGTGTCAGATGGCTGAGGTTCCTCAGGTGATGTGAAGGGCACTCTAAGACATCCACTAACTAATACATGGTACTTAGTATATAGTGGGCGTGTCACTTTCTCTACCTCTAACTGACAGTCTTTGATCAAGACAGCCAATGGGTGGGTCTCACTACTACAACATGTATTAATGTACGCAGAGTAAGATGGAATGCTTTATTATAACATAATACAACAGGGAACTTTCTAGAATAAACACATTAGAACATTCTCTACTCACCCTACAGTACATTGACAAAGCTGGTAGGCATTTGCTGAATTAAAAACACCTTTTTCCATGATCTTTGGTTTCAGCGCACTAATTTCGTTCTGAAAAAATGCAAAAACCCGCTCGCTAAGACATGTCATAGAGGGACAACTCCTAATATATACTATTGTGATTACAAACATCGAAGTAGCTAGCAAGAGTCTTGCATAAAACATGTTTTGACTAAACAGCTACGCAATACGGTACCCAGTTTCCATTATATATCGCGTAAAAAAAATCAGAATAGACAACTACCAATAGACAACTACCAATAGACAACTACCAATAGACAACTACCAATAGACAACTACCAATAGACAACTACCAATAGACAACTACCAATAGACAACTACCAACACCACTCACATTCTTGTCATCATGTAAGAATATGGCAGTAAGTAGGTCGTTGTGCTGCTTCCTTTTAGCTGGGTCAGTCATCCTCATGGCCGCTATTCGTCTATCCGCCCTCTCCTTAAGCAGTTGTTGTCTCTCAAACAGCTGATAGTCTAGCCGAGTCTTTTTTTTCTTCGCCAACTCCATGTTTTCTAACATCTTTTTCTGTAAGCTTAAAGTCTAAAACGGACAAACATACCAATAACCTTTCCCCAATGTTATCGACTTGTAGCCCAAGAAGAAATACACAAGCCAGAATAGCGCACCAGGTTAGCCTTTCTTGTAGGACTATAGTTTGCAGTCTCCATTATTCTGCGATGGTGTTCGAGCATTAGCCTGTTCTGCATACGTGCAAGAGCTTCCGGATCTGTAGCATCTCCCATGGCAGCGGATACAACAACGGTGGTGGCGGTGGTGGTAGCAGGTCTAGCAATGCTGCCTTGCCTTGAGACAGGTAAGCTAGAAGTGACAGTATGTGTGGTGGGTTGACTAGTAACTGTTGGTAAAGCTTGCGTACTCTGTACAGAACCATGCAGCATTCTCTCATCTATAGACATATTTAGTCTTCAATTATTATCATTTTTCCAGCAAAGAGGCCGGAAGTATTACAATATTGGGCTATTGCAAAACGGAACTACTGATGTTATGTTAAAATGATATAATAATAAATTCTTCACAATTCCACGGTCACCTGGCTTTTCGCAGTACGATAAGATCCTTTCTGCACATTGGTTGGCCATCTTTGCAAGCTTCAGACGAGTAACAAAGTTATCCTGCTTCATATCTGAATACCCCAAAAAAATACTGTTATGTTATAAATTCCATTGACATAGAGGCTCATAAAATAGACACTCAAGCTTTCAAAGGCGTATGAATGGTTTTGAAATGGTATAGACGGCCTGCAAACTGTCTCTTTTGAGAATAGCCTAATGAACTGCATCTCAACACGAGATAAGTGCTTATGATAAAGAAATATCGGCCTTGGTAGTTGCCGATCTTTATGCAATATTACTATATTTCCTGCCTACCAACCGTGGAAATTTTCAAACCGTATAGTTGTTTTGCCAATAATTCAAATGTTTTTGAAATGATTTATATGGTTTGAAATAGTACAAATCGTGTGACGCTTTAGAAAGAGTAAGAACTATTTACAAACTGTATGAACCATTTTGAAATAGTCTGCACTGTTTTAAAATAATCTGACCATTTTGAAATGGTTGAAAAGGTTTTTAAAGCGCAACGCTTCCGAACCAAAATGGCTACCCCCCTTTTCTTTATAATTTTAGTGCAAAATATTTAACCTAGGCGTAATGATTAAATAGACATGAAACAAATCATTAGGCTTTTTCGACGGCTCTGTACATTTGTTTTTATGTGGTGCAAGTTACTATGCAAGCGTTCAATCAAGCGAAGACCCACCGAAATATAGAACCTCCGGAACATAGAGCTAGTCCCCATTAAAAATTGGTCCACTACTAACCGAATTAGCCGCCGATATTATTATTTATCATTTTGCTTGAATGCACAACGTTAACTCAACGACGTTCAAATAAAACACAAGCAGGTCGCAGCTTGCTCAGGTTATTTCTGCATGCGACTCGTTTAAAAATGCCTAAACATTATTTTTTGATTTATTTTACAGCACGTAATACACCAGGCTATTTATGGTCTGGCCACACACACGACTTTGTTCTGTTCCGGCGACACTCACAACAACGGGAACGGTTTCTACAGGCCACACTGGTCGACAGCGGCCACTGACAATCATGACTTCGACACCTTTGGTGCAACCAATCACTAAAAAAACGTAATAATAAAACTAATAATTCACAAGAATGTTAGTACAAATATAATCATAATGATAGGTAAATTATAATAATTATTGTCAATAACAACAATCTATTATTGTTACTTATTTATTATTTACTACTGAGTATTTAGTAAACATCAGATATAACTATTATTTATTATAATAAATTTTTATGGCTAATAATAATTATTTTACTCTGCCTACGGTTATATTTATCACAACAAGAACAAGTCGCAATAGCAACAATCAATAGCGATATTTATCTTTTTTTTCTTATAATTTATCATAATAATCAAAAGGTTTTATTTATACCAACCACCTTGTTTATACTACAAGTTATTGTTGATGATAACATTTTTTACATGAACCTTGACCCAGCACACACAAATATTAGCCAATCACGTTAGAGTCGACATGTCAGAATACTTGAAAACTTCAGCATGTTCAATTGCATGGTACGACGCTGGGTAGATTGGGCGACGACCGGCGTGGCTTTACTGATTCGTCATTTTGTCGCATGCATGCGCCAGATTCGAGCAAAAGTCGTGTGTGTGGCCAGTCCAATAGCCATACAAAAGATTTTTGGATATACATAGTCTTCATTAATGCACATAAGCAAAACGACTTTAAATTTCAAAGCGTATGAACGGTTTGACAAAATGTTCAAAAGGTTTGCAAAGATTCAGGCTGTTTCGAAAGAGTTCAGATGGTTTATAAAGCGTTCTGACCCACCATAACTTTCTTTGTTCCTAATCCATTCAAAATCAATTTATATAATACTAAAAGATAGCATTAAAGAGTCGAAGATGTTAAAGTTTTATACACCTACCATTTACTTCTGACGAAAGAGCCCCAAATGCCTTCAAAGAACAGAATAGATACTTCCTATATGCCTCCTATAAAACAAAGGTAACAACTTGGAATGCTAGTAAATAATAGATTACCACGGTGGCATACATTTTATTTTGCGCATGAATTATCCATCGCAATCCTCGTCATCCACTACTGCAACTTTAGGACCCTTCTGGTAAAAGCTGCTAATGATTGCCGATTAATAATAATTACCAAATACATATTATTATTTATTACCAAATCCTAATTACTTATTTTTGTGCGACGGTTATAAGAAAACAAGTTTAGCAATAGAATAATCCACCAGCTAACACACATATTTCTGTATAAAAATTGACTTTCTGACTTTGATTAACTATTTTTTATGAATGCTCGTTCGTTACGATTGACTAACAACTTTAATGACTATTTTCTTGCGCATTTGATTGAAAATATTTTGAAGGTAAGGCCATAGTTAAAATCAGCAATAGAAGAGCCCTCTAATGCGACAAGCAACATGGTTGTTCAGTTTTTCCTGCCATAGCACTTCCTGATACGAGTTTTCAGGAGTTCTAAACTGCTAAAACTTTGCTCACACTCGTCACTAAATATTGGTAGCACTAGCAATCATAGTGCGCTATGTATGATTGGTAACAAACGGGCGCTGTAATTCAAAATTGAAAAAAAATTCACTGCAGTACAACATATAATACTAAAAGTGTGCACAACCCATTTGCATTCCAATCCAACACTTTCCAAAAAATACCAAAAATATCTAAAGGAACATTCTGAATCACTCAGTTTGAGCAAACTTTTATAAAAAGCTCCGTAACAAACTTTTGGTGCACAAACCTTCGCACTCTGATCAATTTTGATCAATCAGTTTTAATGAAATTTCAGATTTCATGCCAAATCTTTTGCTCACGGCCAATTTGTGTAACCGGATGTGATGTAACACTCAAAATACTCAACTGCTATCAGCCAAACTGAAGTTTTATAAACACTGGCTGGAAATATAATGTTACAAGTCAACGCGGCGAATCTAAAAAATTATTTACGCCATATATACAGGCACTTGTGAAAAAAAATGCATTGTCCTTGTAATTTTCAGATTTACGGCACTGTATTACAAATTTACCCTTCCAGCAATTGTTCGTATTGAAAAAAATCGGTTTGGAAAGCAGAAATTAATATTTGAGTATTACATTACATTTGGTTATAAGAAATGGCCATGAGTGAGCTAAAGATTAATATAATCTATATATCAATACTAATAATAATTATTATTAATTCAATATTAATAGTATAATATTATAATTATAATTTCAATATTATTATTATATAATGATGTTATGTTATGTTTGTGTATATCGCCTAGACACCTGAGTGTGGGGAAGGGTGAGATGTCATGTTAGTTATCAAAACTAAAATCATAAAAGAACAAAGAAAAGCTCAACATTCAGCACCACTATCTTTTGGGCTGAGCTCTCAACTCTTTGGAAGTGTGGCAGAAAAAGCCTTGGTGCATGGAACTTGTATTGCAAACTTGTACCAGAGGCACTGACCTAACCGCTGCTGTAGTAAGTTGACTGGATTGGGAAGAACTCTGGTGGTTTTCAAATTCAGCCCTAAGAAAAGAATAATGTTTGTCGCTGACAACTTTACTAAACACTTCGTGATGAGCATCCCTCCGTCTTTCTTCCAATGAGGGCAATCTGAGGGCCAGCGTTGCCTTTGTGACACTAACGTCTCCTCATAGATCACATATGAATCGGATCGCCTGTCTCTGCACTCTCTCCAACTGTTCCACATGCTTAACCAAGAAGGGATCCCAAGCTTCCGAAGTATAGGCCAGGACTGGCACACGAACGGAGAGGTATGCCACAAGTCTCCTTTCATAGGAGAGCTCATGGAGAGCTCTCTTGATCATTCCCAATATTTGGGAGGCTTTACTGGTAACCATGTCTATGTGTGAATCCCAGTGGAAATTGTTGCATGTATTGACACCCATATATTTAAACTATGATACTTGGATTCATGGTGTGTTTGTTGTCCAATATGTATGTTGCCTTGACATAGGTTTTTTACTAAAAGCTTCAGTTTGATACTTAGCGACATTGAATTGCATATTGTTTTGTTTAGCCCACTTTGACAAATTGTTGAGATCTTGCTGGAATTTATCATGATCCTCTGGGCTGTTCACCACCATGTAGGCCAGTGCATCATCAGCGAATAGTCTTATGGAGAAGGAGTCTAAAGAGTTCGGCTATATCATTGATGAATACCAGGAACAGCAGCGGACCAAGGACAGATACCTGAGGCACTCCCGATATAACTGGCAGAGGCTTTGAGTGATGTCCCTGTATAACCACTCTCTAGGTCCTATCTGACAGGAAGCTATGTGTCCAACGTACAATCACCGGATGAAAGAGGTAAGCTAGCATCTTCTTAATGAGTAAGTTATGGTCAACTTTGTCAAAGGCTTTGGAAAAATCTAAGACCACTGCATGAATCGTTTGATTTTTGTTGATATAACTCATGATGTCATGCAAAACTGTTACAAGCCGAGTTGTAAAAGAAAGCCCTCTTCTAAAATCGTGCTGCTTGTCGTCAATGAAAGTTTCTAGATGGGTAGTTAGCTGACCAGCAACTATTCTCTCCAACATTTTACTACAAATGCAAGTTAGGGATACCGGTCTGTAATTAGACAATGTTGATCTGGAACCTTTCTCAAATATTGGAACAACATTCGCGGTTTTCCAAATTGATGGCAAAGTAAAGGTATCCAAATAACACGGAAATATTTTCGTTAGTATTGAGGAGGTCATTTCAATGTCCAAACTTAATTCTTCTTTCCTCAATTTGTCTTGACCAAGAGCCTTTTTCAGCTTAGACCAATTATCAATTTTGCCACTCCATCCTGCGAGACATCCATTGATGACTGGGAGTTGCAAGTTACAACCACAGCCTCAGAGGATGCCAGGGTGAAAATGCTCTGGAAAAAGCGGTTAAAGTTGTCCGTCAGCTGTGACACGGTGCAGTTTTGCAAAAGGATATTCAAGGGCAATCCAGTAGTTCTACCAGTTGATCGCTTCATGTGTGTAAAAAAAAAGGCTTGGGTTGACCATGTAAAAGAGGATCATATAATAAAGTCTGGTAGAAGTATTCCTGTTGCATTTCCCTAAAAACCTTTTTTATCGGAACTTCTAAGTTTTTTTTGTATTTTTCTAGGTCTTCAGGTGATTTACTTCTTTTATATTTATTGTATAACACTGACAGGGGGTGTTTATTTACTAGTTCACAAGACTATAATAATAATAGTTAGTAAGCAAGCAGTAGTTATTATTTTTTTACATTTAAAAAATATTATTAGTAGAAAAATAATTAAATTATTTTTACTAGTAAATAATTAATTAATAATTATCATTATTATAATAATATTATGTATTGCATTCTTCTTATAATAATGATAATACAATTAATATTATTATCATCTATAAAAATAATTGATAATAATAATAATTATAATTGCATGCAATAGCGTAAATGTAATGTAATAAATTCTATTACATTACACTGACTTAAGCTATTATTATTACATTACACTACTACTACTTACGATATAATAATAAACGGCATACATACAACAATTATTATTATTATTACTATTATCAATAATTATTATTATTATAAATAATATTATTAATCAAATTATTATCATTATTATTAATAATTATAAGAATTAATACAATGCATATTATTATAATAATAATGATAATTATTATCAACTAATTATTTATTATTAAAAATGATTTAATTATTCTCCTACTAATAATTAATAAATAAATGATAATAATAAATAATAATAATTAATTATATTATTATCATTATTATATATATATTAATTCTTTTTTTTCTTCTTCTTCATGATGAAGATGATTATTATTACAACTCACATAATTTCTGTTGGCATTTTCCAAACTTATTGCCTCTCCTCCAACTCGAATACATTCTGAAAGTGCAGAATTCATCTTCAGGCTCCCAACCAAAGAATATATTTCTAATACATTTGCTAGCGACACTGACCATCAGACATTAGCGACTAAAAAAATGGGTAGACAACAAGATCAAATCAAGGCTTGGAACGCGTCTAGTTGATGAGCCCCAGATTGCGTACATGTTTAGATAACTTCAACAAAGACAATAATATTACATCACTATAATTATTATATAGAGAAACTGCTAATTAGTAGTTGTCTGTCGTTGGGTATTGTTAAATAGACACCGCGGTACTAAGTCATCTCGACCCCAGGTAAACTTCGACCGGACACCTCACCCCGCACCAGTCATTTCGACCCCTGTCTCAACCTTACTTACGATCTTGAGGAATGATTTCGACTCGCACTCATATGAGCAACCAAAGAGCAACATTAGCCTTCACTGGCAAAACCTTCACGTTAATTTTTGGAGTTGTCCTACTTTTAAAAGAGATAACTCCTGTATTTTACTTGCATTTCTGATGGAATTATGTCATGTATTATAGAGTTCCCACACTAATCAATCACATATTGGCAAATAAATCACTATGCAAAACAAAACACTAAAGAACCACTCCATCTGCACAATTAGCTGTGACCAGCTGTTAAAGTTTTTCTTAACAAAACTTATTCTTACATTGGACTGTATCACTAGTTTGTACAACTGATTAAATAAGCAACATGAAATCCACTTGGCAATTATTAATGGTTTTTTTTACTAATGAGCTTCAAAAAATTACTGCATTAGAAATATTACATAGAATGTGCATATTTTTTGCATATAATATGCTACAAGTTATTCAGGCTACTAAAAACAATTGGCTTCAAACTTGGTTAAAAAATATATTCTTTATACCAACATATATGTTGCAGCAATACATAAAAACAGAAGAATACAATAACCTCCAGCCAGAAATATTTGTTAATTGCTTAAAATTCGTCAGTATTGTAGTATTATTACCAAACAATGTTAGTTCAAGTGGAAGTTCAAAGGCTAAAATGAAACGGAAATAATTCACTAGTGAATGTTATTGACCGTGCCTTCGTACGTTGCATAATGAAGACTTGAAGATTGTGCTTTATACTGCATGCCATCTCAATAGTATTGGAGGGAACTGCAAAATGAAAAACAAGTAACTACATACGGCGGTGTCCATATACCATGGCGGGATATTAATGAAGAGATTTATCAGTAGCGAACACCTTTTTTTATTTTAACTTAATAAAAAAAGACTAGCAAAGCATTGACTTGGAGTAAAAAGGAGTTTTTCAATTCACAAAAGATAAATAAATAAGTGAAAACCAGAATAGCTAGCAAGCAGTTTGGAGTTGTCTTACCAAGAAAAGACAAATAACAATTAAACGGGAGTTTAAAACGGATTAACTTTTAAAATCTCGCCAAATTACAATTTGATAAAGCAAGAATTGAATTATATTATTTCCCATTTACAATATGACAAACAAAAACTAGACAACGAGAGAACGTCTATGTCACATGCATTTTTGTCAGTTTTTTATCGCAAACGTAATGTGGTTATTTGCATGTAAAATATGTAAGGTAACTGAAAAAATTAACACTCGTACTTTCCTGACGAAGCGGTGGCCAAAAATGGAATTCCAAACAAGGAGAAAAAACTGCAGAGTTTTGTGCAACAAGTTATAAAAACAATCAATGGGATAGTATTAAAACAGCCTCAAATAAGTTGCTAGAGAAGTTTTTAATCGGAAAAATCAGAAACTGGAGCGTATTGAAATTGTGTGAATTGTGGAGAGTTGACAACGTTATTTAATAAGCTTTTAGCATAGTCCAATTTTTTGCAAACAGCCTGAACACTTTGTGATACAGTCTATACGCTTTAAAAATCAAAGCTAATTTGCTGGTACACTATCAATTAGCAATTTTTTTTAACTAAACACTGATGAAAACATTTTTAGTGAAATGAACGAGAAATCTTTTTTAATATTCAATTTATAACAAATAAACAATAAGAATTCTTCAAATTCTTAAAAAAATTTTCTTAGATTATTTTCAATCCGTTTATATGATCGAATAACTTTTTTAACGTTCATTCATTGATCACTACATCAATGTTAGAGATTTTATACAGCTATAATGAAAAACAGAATGGCTGTTTTTTGGTTAAATAGCTATGCTCTTTGCAAACCTTTCAAAATAATCTAGATAATTTTAAAACAGTTCAGACTATTTTAAAGTTGGATTTAAGTGATTCCAACTAGTTCTAAAGCTTTCTTACAATTTGTACACATCCAAATCGTCTGAACCATTTCAAAACAGCACAGATTATTCGCAAAATGACTACATGGTTCGGAAATTTCTACAGTTGTTAAACAGGAAATACGATTCTATAGTATGAAAATTCACAACTGCCAAAGCTGATGCTCAGCTATTATAAATACTTGGTGAGATGCATTTCATTAGGTTATTTAAATTTAATGCTTTCACAATTAGTTTTTTAAAGCTGAGCCATCTACACTATGATCAACTATACATAGGTGTGGGTTACTTACGGTTTCTACACTTGTTATTGCAACCTTCGCAGCCACCAGATTACGTAGCGCACTACCTAACAAACAGAGTATTGTGAGAATAAAGACATGATATATACTGCAGATATACACAGGGTGTGGTCCCTCTTCACTTTACAACCTCATTAGTTCATGTGAGGATGAAGCCTGATAAGTCAGTGTCACGATGATGTACAATATATATAACATACACACATACAGTACTGTAGTACAATATATATAACATACACACATACAGTGCTATAGTACAA
Organism: Cryptosula pallasiana; assembly: GCA_945261195.1. Taxonomy (NCBI): domain Eukaryota; kingdom Metazoa; phylum Bryozoa; class Gymnolaemata; order Cheilostomatida; family Cryptosulidae; genus Cryptosula; species Cryptosula pallasiana. The sequence goes on from OX183139.1 coordinate 19,520,831, forward strand.
TATATATAACATACACACATACAGTGATATAGTGCAGTATATATAACATACACACATACAGTACTATAGTACAATATATATAACGTACACACATACAGTGCTAGAGTACAATATATATAACGTACACACATACAGTGCTGTAGTACAATATATATAACATACACACATACAGTGCTATAGTACAATATATACAACATACACACATACAGTGCTATAGTACAATATATATAACATACACACATACAGTGCTATAGTACAATATATATAACATACACACATACAGTGCTATAGTACAATATATACAACATACACACATACAGTGCTATAGTACAATATATATAACATACACACATACAGTGCTATAGTACAATATATACAACATACACACATACAGTGCTATAGTACAATATATATAACATACACACATACAGTGCTATAGTACAATATATACAACATACACACATACAGTGCTATAGTACAATATATATAACATACACACATACAGTGCTAGAGTACAATATATATAACATACACACATACAGTGCTATAGTACAATATATATAACATACACACATACAGTACTGCAGTACAGTATATATAACATACACACATACAGTATTGTAGTACAATATATATAACATACAGTACTGTAGTACAATATATATAACATACACACATACAGTACTGCAGTACAGTATATATAACATACACACATACAGTATTGTAGTACAATATATATAACATACAGTACTGTAGTACAATATATATAACATACACACATACAGTGCTGTAGTACAATATATTAACATACACACATACAGTGCTATAGTACAATATATATAGCATACACACATACAGTGATATAGTACAATATATATAACATACACACATACAGTGCTATAGTACAGTATATATAACATACACACATACAGTGCTATAGTACAATATATATAACATACACACATACAGTGCTATAGTACAATATATATAACATACACATATACAGTGCTATAGTACAATATATATAACATACACACATACAGTGCTAGAGTACAATATATATATAACATACACACATACAGTACTGTAGTACAATATATATAACATACACACATACATTGATGTGCACTACATTATATATAACACACATTCCTACACTACACTACATACATTGCTATAGTACATTACATGTAACACACACATACAGTGATGTAGTACAGTATATGTATAACACATTCTCACACAGTACTGTACAACTACGGTATATGTAACACACATTCCTACACTACATACATTGCTGTGTACTACGCTATATATAACACTGAACAATACTCACCTCTGACAGGAGACAATTGGTAGTTAACTTGTTCCAAGAACTTGTTGGAGTTTTCTGATAAACTGGATGATGAAATAGGATGAGGGAATGAATTTCTGCCTCAGTTCCTGCCACACGCAAACTTCACTTACATCGTGCTAATCGTATGTACTAGGAATGTACATTAGCATTGTACAGGATCATAGCACAATAATACACGATACACTACACAGTACACAGTACACTACACACTTCACTACACACAGTACAATGCACACAGCACACTTACATAGTAGACTACAAAGAGTACATTACACAGAGTACACTACATACAGTACACTACATACACTACACTATATACAGTACATTAACTACACAGAATGCACTACACACAGTACACTACATAGAGTACACTATATATACAGTACGCTACACACAGTATACTACAAACAATACGCTGTACACCGTACATTACACACAGTACACTAAACACAGTACACTATACACTACACAGTATGGTACACTACACACAGTACACCACATTGTACACTACCCACACTACGCTACACACAGTACTCCACACACTGTACACTTACCTCAGCTTCTCCAAAGTCAGCTGTCTTACTTTTGGTGCACACAAGTCTCTGGGCCCGTCAGTGAGAGAGTCAGCACTGGTGAGTCCAGTAATCGGCATATCAGAGCCTTGTTTCTACAGCAAACAGTATAGTATTACATCTAGTACTACAGTATTACATCTAGTACTACAGTGTTACATCTAGTACTACAGTGTTATATCCAGTACTACAGTGTTACACCTAGTACTACAGTATTACACCCAGTACTACAGTATTATATCCAGTACTACAGTATTACATCTAGTACTACAGAATTACATCTAGTACTACAGTATTACATCTAGTACTACAGTATTACATCTAGTACTACAGTATTACATCCAGTACTACAGTGTTACACCTAGTAATACAATATTGCACCTAGTACTACAGTATTGCACCTAGTACTACAATATTACATCTAGTACTACAGTATTACATCTAGTACTACAGTATTACAACTAGTACTACAGTATTACACCTAGCTAGTACTACAGTATTACACCTAGTACTACAGTATTACACCTAGTACTACAGTATTAGCATAACAGTACACAGTAATGTCACAGACGGGGTACGGACCACTCGAAACTGACGTTTCGAAAATGGACACTTTGAAACTCTTTGGGGATGGGGGTTTGGGATTTGGGGGTTCAGGTTTAAGAGTTTCGAACAGTTCATTTTCGAAACGTCAGTTTCGAATCATGGCGGAATCGTCACAGACACCCACCAGAGGCTGTCGAAAGTAAATCACTTACCCTTCATTCTTGCGATGGGGTTCCTTGCTGTCGCCATCATCCTACAAGTTGAATTGATACTAATATTTTTTTATCACACAGTTCAGTTGTATCATGTATCAAATCCACAATATAGTTAAATTTATGGCAACTAGCAAGAGTGGTAAATGATTAGCTGTGTAATAAATAAATAATGTTATTAGCTTTACCTGCCCATACACCATGGAGCGGAAGATAAATTGAATGCATAAAGAGTTTCCAGACAGTTCCATCATCCATCCAAACACAAGATCATCCAGTCAATGTCAATGCAGCTTGTATAAAAGAGTATCTTCACTGCGGCACAGCTGCTCTTCACCTTTTGATACCTTGTGAATATTACCAAAGTTGTTGTACCACATGGAGAAAGCAACTTCTGTAATTATAACTATTAATTAATAATATGTCTGTGTCAGCAAAGATAATAACTTTTACTACTCTAACAACTAAACGATGATATATGTAATGTCTTTTTTGACAATAAATAATAAACACCAACACTGCAAAATGAAGCAGCATTTATTGACAGTACTCAAAATGATGTTTTATTTATCTAAATCATAAATAGCTGCAACAATAATAAATAATAATAATTATTATTATTAATCATTATTATTATTATGAACTAATAACTGGTAACGACTATGATGATGTTAGTTATGTGTTGCAAAAAATGGCTGCACAAAACAAGGATTTTTGTAAAGTCTCATAGGTTTCTACAGCGAAATTTAGTTTTATTAAAAATATTAGATACTCAGCTCTAAAAGTACAGCTGCAAATCAAATCTTACTTACTTATACCTGTTCGTGTAGCACAAAAATTGAAGAGAGCCATTTTCACCGCCATCTTGGGTCGAACTGACCGCTCCTGGGCTCAAGTGACTCTAGGTCGAAACGTCGCTTGGGTCGAGGTGACTGAGATTCAGACACCGCTCTTTGTGGAACGGGAAATGGCTTACAGGTCAAGGACATATCTGTTTGAGTAACTCCGTTTGCTGAGGTTATGGGTGCTGCCATGAAATTTTGCAATAATTTTGTAAACTGAGTCTATTCAAATTTTATCGTTTATAATTGGTCAAAAATAACCAAAGTTTATCCAATCATAGTGTAGCCATGTGCAAAACACCATGCGTATCTCACGCTCACACTATCAACAACTCATTTATTTTCGCGGACTAGATAAGTGAAGGCCTGGTGACTATAAACTTTTTGGTTGGAGATAAACTGTGCATAACACATCAATGGTTTTTGTTATTGTATAAGGTATGTAACAAGCATGCGTACTCCACTAGGAGTTTTAGAAGTACAATTAACATCACTGGGTTTGCTAGCTTTATTCAGAAAGTTTAATAAAATAATAATAAACAACAGATGATGATCATGATCATCATGATGATGGTCACAAAACAAGGTGATGAAAAATCAATGATGATGATTGTAATTATTATGATAGTAGAGTTACGTTATTGTATTAATTATTATCAGTTATCCTATTTCGTTAATTGGAATTTTGTTGCTCTTTTAGTTTAAGCATGAAGCACCACACCACGCACGGCTGTAACTTCATTACTTTTTTTTTTCTTCTTGTTTTTTATTCACAACAATAATAAGAAATCCTTTCAAAAATGTGGTTAATTGATTGATAAATTTTAATCAATGATGATGACCATCATGAAGATGATAACTAATTCGTGCAGTGACGTATTTATTATTTTTAATCCAATAATAATCCTTGATGATGGTTTTTTTGTGTCTGCCCAGTGTGTCACTGTGTTTTATAATAAAAACAAGCAATATCATGTCTTCACCATAATAATTAATAGTGATAAATTATTATAATAAATATAATGATAGGTCGTAATGTTAGAAGGGAAGATTATTTTTTAGCCAAAAATTTCAGGCCACACTTTCAATTTCATCCTTTGCTATTATTATTGTCCATTACTTAGGTACTACTATATTAATTGATGCCTCACTCAATGTTTTTTCATGTTATAGGAATTGAACCACGTAATATTATTGTGAGGAAAAGCCCTTTGGTTAAGAATTTGGAGAATAGAAAATCCAGTTTCTGCTTCCAAGTGATGTTTGTCTCATTCAATTGGTGAACAACTGAACCAAACAGGGAGCAAGTATTTTATCAACGACAGTTGGCTTTTCCCAATATCAACAAGCGTTATTATTGCAGGTATTGTTTAATTATTCACATCATCATTCATAGGGTCCCATTCAATTGTTGGAACTACAACCATTTGATACCTAATTATAATAACAATAGTTTTTGCGTTTAAATTATTAAAATTAGTTGCAATATAGGATAAATATATCAAAGACTGTATCAGTATTAGGTAGGTTTATACTTTCCACACTAAATACATAGTGTGAATTCTTCTCATTATGTATATTTACATTAAGAAAACAAAAGTCAAGCCTTATGTTGACATTTAAAGCACCTGCTTACATTGTCTAAGATTTACTGTAGTTATTTCATACGATCTAGTGTTGACACTGCAGTGTTGAGTAGGTATCTGTTATCAATTTTTATTTCAACAACCTGACAGTGTGCATTGCTTATTATAATCAATCTCTAGATTTGATTACTAATGGCAAACACAGGGTTAGTTGTAGTCAGGGTTACTGTCGGTTGAACGATATTAGTGGTGGACAAGGGGAGACAACTTGCTGGCGGGGGGGGGGGGGGGGGAATAACTAAAACTTAAGGAAATGAATATTATAATTTTAGCATGATAGTTGACTCATGAAACTTCCCCTCAAAATAAACCCAACCCTCTGTATAAAACCATATTTTATCATAATATTCCAGTGAGCTCCTTTGTTATTGTCGTTGGCTGTGATATCATACATCAACTTTTACTCTTTCTCATTCAGTGCTAATGAGAGATGAGGTCTAATTCTCTCAATAACAATTCATCACCGATGAAGCCTCCTACAGAAGAGCTCACACAGTACAAACTAGTCGTAGTGGGGGATGGAGGGGTTGGCAAGTCAGCGCTCACCATACAGGCAAGTAAAAAAATTGTGTTACCAGATAATCTCATCCGTAGACAGATTGCGTATCCTGAATACTTGTGGTCAAATGTAGCTAATCCACTTTTTTATAAAATATGTTTTTCTCTGGTCGTTGGGTGTGTGTGAACGTGGCAGCTGTTACTCTATTGTAATAGGAATATATAAGCATCTACTTAGTCTATGATATCTCTGTAGTTTCTATTACAAGTTGTGTGTCCGTGCGGATGTAACTTGTTCTCTATTCAACGATTTCCTGTTTGATTTCATTGAAGTTGAACGTACAATAGATACAATGATTCCATTATAGTCAAATATTTTGATGTTAAAATGACCCGATTGCGTTTACAGTATTTCCAAAAGATGTTTGTTAGAGACTACGACCCTACGATAGAAGATAGTTACACACAACAGACGCAGATTGATGGCCAACACTGTATACTAGATGGTAAATATTCTATAATATCTGCCAGTTATTAACGGCTTAATACGATTTTAATATTTATCTAGCGCCTGTTTGCACTGATTGTGCTTTGAGAATTGGACTTGCTGGCACCAGGGTTGGTTTGGTGGACCACATTTACTAGCTGGGTGGTTGATGCTGTCGTATTGAAATTCCCTCAATATTTGGTTATTGTCTCGTCAACTAATTGCAATAAACTGTCTAGTTTGTGGTTTTTGCAATTTGAAACGGACTTGAGAAGACAGCGAGGAATGCGCAGCAGTCGTTGTCTGATGAGAGAAAAAAGTTCATAGTTTTACCAGTTTGAATCTTGTCGTTAGTTACAATCATTTTTTTTTAGAAATCACATTAATGTTGTGAAAGAATTCTTGTCTCCGTGGAATGTCAGTGACTTCTCAGTTTTGTGGTCTATTTGAAAAAAATAGTCGAGTTGAAATGATTAGCAGAAATGTGGTTGGAATCATCCCTTTGAATCATGTAATGTCAACTGTCACTGCTTGAGTGAGATCCAGCAATTCTAGATATGCGCTACCGTAACACGATGTGACAGCAGCATTGTTGGCAGCAATCTGTGAGACAATGTGCAGTTGCTAATGAACGATACCAAACAAAGATATTAAGCTACCTTTTTGGGTACCTGTAGGATCAGGTAGCTGCTTCCGCAGTGTTCAAGTTGATATTTATTTATGTTTGCACCGACGTTGACATATAAACATACACTCTTTCTTAGCAAGTTTTGAAAGAAAAGAAGCATTGTTTGTATTAATTGCTGAAAGCGAGAGAAAACAAAGTGTTTTGATTAATCAACAAAAGGCCATTGGTGTGTATTTGTATAGCAGCGGTGTGCCTTTTATACATCTACCTGTTGGCAATGGTTTGATCGTATATGATTGTCCACTTAGCTAGCTCACTAAAGTCACATGTGCCTGAAGGCATAGATGTCTATGTTTCTTGCCTCTTAGATGTAGAGATTCACTGTGTGCGTGTCTAATTGATATTTGTACGTACATATTTCGTCACGTAAATGTACGTTAACGCAGTTAGTTGACTTACGTTGCAGTGAGTTTTGTTCAATCCATTTCTCACAACTTTATTGTTAGTCATTGTCTTCGGAATTTGGAAAGAATGTTATTTGCATGAAAAATATGAAAGGAATATTTTTTCATATCCTAATTCCGACATTTTTTCCCAACATAATAATAAATATTCATATCAGTCGGCCATATTGAATTGATCACAAAGGTTATTTTGGTCGTCTTATACTAATTACCCCTCATTGTCCATCCGTGTGCAACATATTTTGTCTTCTCCGGAATTTGTCGCGAACAACTTGTCTTGGGTGTTTGCCTCGTTGTCATGGCAATATTTCCACGCGATAAAGAAGCGACGGAATTAGATGGAGTTGGCTATGTAGATTTGGCCACACGTAAAGCGGTGGTGTATGCATAGTTGATGGGCCATCATTGCTAATGACAATTGCTATAGCAACTAATATACTATCTCTTTGTGCCGCTTTACCTCTTTGTTGTTTGATGCTCGCATCAGGATAATGTGCTGCCAATGGTGTTGAGTTGCTGCCAATGTATTTCTTGGCATTTCGATGATAAAAAATTATAAGGAAGTTCTGTTTTTCTTTTGTACGGGGAGTTTTACATTTATCAATTTAAATTTGGCAAAACTACAATATAATATTATTTTATGTTAATTATTATTAATATACGAGAGGGCAGAGTTTTAGTGGTATTGCTGTCAGGTCAGTGGCAGCATTTATATTTATCCTGGTGATGTAATTGCTAGCAGCACTGATAGCCGTAAATGGTAGCTGTTGACTAGTGAATGCAGATACGTCGCAGAATTGTGTCTGCGTATTCCATTATATCTAAACCACAATGAGTGAAATTTGTGTTTGATTAATTCTTGAATCTGCCGGAAATGATAATTTGTCCACGATTATAATATAATATACTCTGTGGGGTGTCTTGACAGGAGCCCTTCCAATTGATAGTATCATATTAGATAAGATCTCTGGTTATCTGCTGTCTTAGACAAAGATATATTGGTCTAGCAATGCTTTATTAGTTCCTATTAATAGTGTTATCTAACATTTATGATGTTTGTGATAATAATAAATAAGAACCACCAAAGAGTTTCGTTTGCTGTAGACCTGCTATGTGACGGGTGAAGCTCCATCTATCTTGTTTGTTCTCACTTTGAGTAAATTTATGTTTCATTTACCAATCGATTAGCGGATGTGCGGAGTGCTTTATACAAAATCATTGGCACGCATTCCAGTCATACCTGCGCTAATGCTATCAATGAATGAACCTGAATGTAGTAAGTTAGTCTTCTTTGAAGGCATTGTGTAGTACCTGATACCGATTCATCGCTGGCCGGAATCGACCTTTTTATGCTTAAAATTATCTGATGCTTTGATCGAAAACACTTTTCCCATTAGATGTGTGGTTTAAGGCCCTCAGTTTGTGGCAGGAGAAGATGAAATGTGGTCTGTACCATAATAGCTGTCACTGCGCAGTTGATGTTTTGTTTTTGGTTGTAAATTATTTCGGTTGTACTATGCCACTACTAGCCAAGTTCTGTGTTATGTAATACTGTAGAGTTATGTGATACATTAGCAAACAAAATATATCTCTCAATTACTAATTACTAGTTTTCCAACCTTGAAATGAGACCCACTGGGGTAACGATATAACGTTTATCTTTTGATCTGTACCCGCTGTATTGTACACTATTGTACACGCTGACAGCTCACTGACAGCTCGTAGTGACGAATTAAGCTCAATAAAATGTCGCAGAGTTTTGTCAATGAGGATATTACATGCTTTAGAAATTATCTCTGATAGCCACTCTAGTTTTATCAATGATATCGTGTCACATGTCACTGATAAGACTTGAGCTCCCAACTCTACAAGATTCACTCCCTCAATACTAGCTCTTTTTTCATCTTGTTTTTCTTTAAAATTTGTTCCTTTGGCTTTCAATCAATGTTCATGAATAGATACATTGTTATAGAGAATGTGTGCTTTAGAAAAAGCTTATCTCTTCTACGATTTTATAGTCAATAACACATGTTGGCTCTTATGTTTTGAATGAAATTTGACTCCATATTGCTTGTTATGTAGACGTTACTGCCTGACTGAATTATTGTAACGTGTCAGTTGGGTTTGACCTTTTGTTTGTGTCTAATTTTTACATTTTTAATAATAAATTGGATTAATTTATCACGAGTTATATTTACATCAGAAAGTTGCATAATTGTTGCACAACGCTAGTTGTTAGTAAGCAGTGAATGATTTCGGTTTACACGGAACTACGAAACTTGTGAAACTGTTGATTGTCAACCATTAATTAAATGATCGTTGAATCCTACTAACCTCAAGTCTGATTGGTTCAGTTTTAGACACAGCTGGGCAGGAAGAGTTTTCGGCTATGAGAGAACAATATATGAGAAAAGGAGATGGATTCCTTCTGGTATATTCCGTTATAGACTATCAAAGTTTTGAAAGCGCCGAACATTTTCATAAACAAATCGGCAGAGTAAAAGACAGGTTAGTGAAGTATTTCCTTTCACATGGATTAGACCTTGAGAAATTACCTTTATCTGCTTTGTTGTATAATCTAAGAGCTCCTAATTACTGTCAGCCTTTGACCTTGTCAGCGACTTTATGTAACTAGCTATTAGTTGCCTTGGATTATGCCTTGAGCAGGGAGGATGTGTCAATCAGCCAATAGATTTAATGTAAATGATTTACGACCGAGCGACAATCCACCAACCATTTCTGTATTTGATCCAAGTTTGATGACTTAACTCTAGCTTACTGCTATCTTGGCTCGTCGCCAAACCAATTACAATCTTGTTTAGTTAGAAGAACTAGCAAGTGTTTAGTAATACTTTCATTGGTTCACGGGTAGCCAACAATGGTGTAAAAATATTATTTTTAGGAAACTAGATTTTGATTATCACGTATTGCCATTTCTTCCTGAAATCATTTCTCACTGCTGTTTATTGTTTGATGTCACCCGAATGGGAGATGAACTATCTGAATTATTCATTAGATCGAGTGACACTTTCACTCTATTGTTGTTGAATACATCCGATAGCTCTATGCATACTTGTTGTCAACATATCTCATGTCTTGTTTTATTGTCACGTATATTTTGGAAAGTTGACAATATCACATTCATAAATTATTGCATATTTTGTATCTGTACCCGTGCATTGCTATGTTACAGGGACGACTATCCTATGATATTAATAGCTAACAAAGTTGACTTAGATTCTGCTAGAGTAGTTAGCCAAGAGGAGGGACTCAGTCTAGCAAACAGACTACGGGTACGTTATATTTGTTCTCAATTCTCTACTCCATTTTTTTGCTTATTAGCGTATTTTACACGGAAATTTCATCGATAGTCTGAAATATGCATATCATTTTTTTTATTAATTTATTCTTTTGGCTATTTTACAACTTTCAATAGAAAAAATATCTGTAGTCTTATCAGATTTCTGTTATTTCAATAACTGGATTGCTCAACACTAACTTCTGAGAAAAATCGAACCGCAATATCATTTCATAAATTGATCAACTGTTATTGATTACAATTGGCACACTTGTTTTGTAAATTACATCGCAGGTTTTGTTTTTCACAACATTTTTTATGTAAAGTAAATAATTAATTTTCAGGTTTTTTATTGTTGCGACATTTCCCTGGCTGCCAATGCTTTGTTGCTGCTGTTAGAAATGGTACAAACATCTGCAGACATATTCTTTGTTAGATTTACTGATGCATTCACCAGATATAATGTCTTTGTACCTCTACTGTTTATAGATACCATATATAGAGACTAGTGCCAAAGATCCACCAATCAACGTTGATGAATCATTTGAGCAGCTAGTAAGAGTAATTAGGTATGTTTTCTCTTTCATTAACTCAATCTTCTGCAGTCTTGTCTGCGTTGAACTTCTGTTATTCTAATATATTCAGTACGACTGCAACATCTTCTGCTACTTTCTCTTTGTTATATCTTCTCTGCCTTTTCATCATTGTCTCTCTCATTAATTACAAATTGTTTTGGTTTGGATTAACGATAATTTAACATCTGGGTTTTTGTAAAAGTCAACTCTTCTTGAACACAATCAAAATGGCCGATGCTCATATGTGTGTGAGCCATCTGGTTTTATTTTTAACTTATCCTTGATTTTGGTATTACTTGGAAAGTTTTTTGTCGTAGAGATATAGATAGAGGCCCAGGCTTGGCATAATTTTTCGAATGGCGATAATATGGTAATATTTCACTGCTTCAGGTTCCAATTTGGCATTTACAATAATTACCATATAGAAATTATTGGTTAGCAAAAATTTTTTAAAAGTAAATTTGAATCAAAGTTTATTAAGTTTTCATCTTTTGACCAGAAATAGAGCTAAACAGTTTTTCTAGCACTCCTATTTGCTTTGTAAAACAAAAATATGATAGTTTTTAAACCAATATTATTATTTTACTAATTATTTTTACAGCTTTACTTTTTTCATTTACAATTAAGTACCTCATCAATAGCGTACTATTAATATTAAAAATTGGTGTATTACCACAATTGGTTATTTTCACGGTTATGATTGAACGCCGGTCAAGTGTAGAAGCAACCTTTAAAAAAAGAGGGGCGGGGCTTAATAAATGTACCGCTATTGCTTGCATTCTATACTCCACCGGTAACCTGACAAACAGCAAGCACCATCAACGCTGTTTGCTGACCTACGTCACTATATATATATATATATATATATATATACGTCTATGGTTTGTGTTGAAATATTTGCAAAAATCATTATTTCTCTGATATTTCGTATATCAATTGTTTGCATTTTTTTTTCTTTATAAAGTTGTATAAATAGTATAATCGAAGTGAATGTTTTGATATTGTGAGCATGTGATGTCATCATATCTATAGTGTAGTTGATATTCAAAATATGATATATATTGCAGGGCGCAACCCCCGGCATTCAACGACGCGGAAAGGCGGAAGCAAAATAAGATGAAAGAAATGCAGAAGAAAAAAAGACTAAAGAAATGTTGCATACAATAAATATGTTATTCTACCAGAACGATATAATCAACTTGCTAGCTCACCTTCATCTCTCTACACTCAGCAATATGGCTGTGACTTGGCTCAATCTTTTCTTTATCAATTTCTACGCGGAGTTGTCTCTCTCTTTCTCATGTGTATATATATATATAGTCATCCAGCATTTGGAGCGGCACAACTCCAAATTTATTGTTCAAATCAGTTTTCTTGAATATATTTTTATCAATTTGATGTTATCATTGAAGATATTTTTGTATCCGCTCTTTGTTTATTCTTTTGGACAATCTATAAACTTTATAGATTTCCTGCTCATTTTACGGGATGTAATAGTATTTCTATAGTCGCTGTTGCAAGTTTGGTTTTCGACAGCGGATGTTTTCGTTTATAAATGACTACTTGCCCTAGTCAGCGCATTCTCTGCGCTGTCAATCATTTCACATTTTCTTACCGGTTGGTAAAAAACTCTGTTATATAGTTTGTTTGTTACAGTTATTCGTACTCTATATAATCATTATAAAATGTTCCGCTGCTATTTTTGATTTTTTGATAATAAAAATTGACAGGAGCTCTACGTTATATCCATTATATACTGAATATCTCAACAGAGTTTTCCTCTTGTTCAACTCATCAGCCAACTTTGTGGTGTCAGCTTTTGTCACTTAGTTCATTAGCTGCAAATGAAACTTTTATGCACAAAACCATAATTCCAGGACCAGTTAATGAAAAATCATTGTCAAATAGAAGAATTCAACCAGTTGGATACAGTCACAAGCATAGAAGTGTCAGTCTGACCTACTTTTGTGTGCCCAATAGAATGATTTTTAAACTTCAAAATTGTATTGCAAGCGATCACTAGGCGAATAGCTTAGCGATCGCAGGATTTTGCTGATTCTGGTTTCCTCGAAAATTGCAAATAAAATTTGAGGTAATCACCCGCTAGCCGATTCATTGATCAACCAATCAGAGCGCACAAGCGCTTTTTTCTCGTGACCCGAATAGCTGAAGAGCTTTAAAGTTTTTATTAGGATTTTTCATCATTGCTGGCAAAAATTGCCAAGCAATTGCTAGATGCGCACGAGGCATATTAGGTTTCAGTTTGCTTTACAAAATAATTAGCTTGAACTTGCTTGTAAAAATTGTTTGTCATCAAAGTTTATTATAAATCACCTAAGCTGGTTACTACGTCAGCAAGTTTTCTGTCCAGCTTATTGGACCTGCACATTTGAAATTTAAAAACCCAATATTCTTTTATCCACCTAATATTCTCATCCGCATTGCATTTTTATCTCATTATTGTTTTGATCGTTATAATCAAAATTCGGTTAAGTGTGTAGGAAATACTTCAGAATGAGATGGGCGGGGTTTAATATATATAACAGAAATGAAGTGTTCTTTGGTAAACCCCTATTATGTGTCCTTTATACTCGCCTGATAAACAGGAAACTCTGTACCAGCCATTGACATAGGCTTCTATTTATAAGTTACAAGTTTTGTGTAGGTTACTATTGCGTGAGGCGTGACACATTTACGCTAAGGTGTACGCAAAGTGTTCCATCAGCTGACTGATTCAATGCGGTGAACAGGCAGCAAACTTTTATTTACGCTGACTGTCAGACTCCATCTAGTCATGTATTTGTTGTTGTGATCGACCGACTTTCAGGTGATTACATTATATAACATGTACTGTTGGTAATGTACTGAGAGGTAATGTAAGTTTCACTTATGGTGATGTTGTTTAATATTATAAATAAATAATTATTGCAGATCTCAAAACACTGTCATGGCGGATACAAGGAGTTTAGTGATATCAGTTGGCGGTGCTAGCAGCAGCAGCAGCGAAAGTCAAGCTGATCTCTTCAATCTCTGGCCTTATGAACGATTACAAGAATACGTCACTTCAACAATGTGAGAAATTATTAGTAAGAAAGTTTTGTAACCTAGTAATGTCGATTATGGTTCACCCCACTAAAGGGATATAGGACACAAACCATTTCCATGAAATGATACAAATAAGTTTGTGTTTGTAGACAATCTAACAAAGTGATAAAAGCAGAGACCGACATGTTTGCGTATTACTACACCAAGTTTGAGATTGCAAAATTGCAGACTGGAGAAACAGGAAATAAAAATGCACACGGCTCATCACAATCCCAAAGCAGATCATCTCACTCATTTGATCAGTTTAGACCAGGCAGCAAGGCAGCGCGTTCGCACACTGTCAGATTTGTCTTACTCTTTCTTACAAAAATTCTTTGTTTCTCATGAAATCAAAAAATCGAGAACCTAAATTTTATGTTTCTTTTTACTTAGAAAACTGCCGGTTACCACCATTTTGAAAAGCTTTTGAAGTTGAAAGCGGATGATAAATGTGAACTCGCGCATAAAGAGTTCGATAGGTTGAAGGGAGTTCAACGAAAGAGAATAGATGAAGCAGAACGTGAAGTTGATCATCTCAAGGTAAGAGTCTCTCAACCCACATTTTTTGTTATTTTTTTTCATAAATTTTTTATAATTATAAAATATCAATTATTTTACAAATTCAATTTTGCCATGCAACAAAAGGCTACATAAACAGCATGACAAAAGTCTTCAGCTAAATGCTTCTAGCACTTTATGAACTATAGACGCATCTGATATTTTAGGCTATCATAGAGGAAATGACTGAGCAAGCAGCGGATATAAAAAAGGAATCGTATGAGTTCGATCGTGATGTCATCAAATACAGTAAAAGAAAAGGCATAAAGCAAAACTGTGCTGAGAAAATTATTCGCTTTTTTGATGAAAAAATGAAATTTCGGGTACGCTGTAATAAAAATAATTTTCTCCGTGTCATTATAACTACCTGAAATTTGTGGCTAAAGTTTTTTATCACATTTAAGGAGGCATGCATTGGGAAACTAAGGTTAAAGGTTCAGTCACAAAGGCTAGAAAACAAGAGATTGTCCCAGGTGGTGAGAAATAAGGAAGAAATTGGTGATATTCTCACTGAAATCGACTTTCAGCAGCTGAAGATTGAAAATGTTGATCGACTGGAGAAAATTGATGAACGAAATAGAGATTTCTTTCGACTGAAAACAAATGGGACTGTGGTCTCTCACACATACAATCACTTTAAGGTATAACACACCATTTCATTTACTACATCAATGCATTGTGTATTTATTTATTTAATAAAATTTCGCTTTATATATTGAAAGATAAAAATGCTTTTTTGTATAAACAGATAACTCAAACGGAATTAAAATTACTGGGGAGATAACTTCTCACAAAAACGCAAAATAAAACATTATTGATTCCAAAAAAAAGGGAACAAAATTTTTCAAATTAAATTGCTGAGAGTATTTTGATTGTAGAGGAAACTGGAGAGAACATTGAGAGAATCCGCCCAACTAAAGCAAGAGATTGCATCTAGAAATGCTCTTGTCTCTAGACTTGACTCAGAGACCAAGTACTGCGAGATGGATCGCTCTAAAGCAGAAGCTATAAACAAAAAGCATAGACTTCAGTTGGCTATTTACAAGGTATGATAGTTGTCTATTTGCCATCCGTTATATTATGGAAGTAGTATTACCTGTTCTAATTTAACTACCACCCATCCCCTCCTCATTTTACCTAACTTCACCTTTGACCTGCCACACTCTACTTCTCACCCTCTGCCTTACTCTAACCCTTTATTGCTTTATCCTCTCCCTCTCTCTCTCCCTCTCTCTCCCACTCCACTTGTTAAAGGCACAGAAAGACAATGTTCTGGTGCATTGCAGTCACTATTGAGACAACAATGTTGCAATGTTGTTGTTGTTGGATTACAACAATGTTGTAATGTATGCGTACTGATCGAAAACAATATGAGTCATAGACCGACACTGAATTATTTATTTGACAGTCAAACCATTTGGTATACGTACGATGTATTTTTTGTGATTTATCTCTCCATACATTATTAAAAAAATCAAAAAGACAAAAACCTTCAGTTTGAGAAAAAAGGCGACTTTGCTCGAACTATTAACTAACTGTTCCACTAGACTGAATTGTTTGTACAGCAGCTGTGTTTTACCCATGTCAGGGTAGTAGTACAGACATACATACATGTGGACAAACACACAAATGTCTATTTTACGTTTATTTATATCGATTTTTATCGTTATTTTTGCATTAAAGCGCAATGATCACATGGTACATTTAAAAAGTTTTTATTTAATATTGACATTGCTGAGCAGGTGCCAGAAGTGATGGATGCTGTTCACCTGCATGCTGACATAGTTACTCTCACTAAAAATGTGGCCATTTGGGAGAGAAAAAATCAGATAGCTGAGGTGACTGTCTCTGATATATCAGTAGCCCAAATATATACTATGATACCAAACTCTACAAAAAGGTTACAGATTTTGTCGAGTGGGCCACACCTACTTTCTGAATATCGTTGATTACTATTATTCATCATTGAGCATAATATTTGCAATTTGAGTTTATCACAATTCATATTAAAATCAATAAAATTGAGTCCCTCAATGCCAGGCAAAAAAGTTAATTCTAGAATAGACTAAAACTATTTTAATCAGGTGAAATGAACATCTCCGTCAGCAGATGGAACAAAGATTTTTTGAAAAAAGTAGGTGTATTGTTTTCGAATATGATCAGAAGTTATGTATCATAGTATATATAATTGTTGAATTTTATCTAAATTGATATAACTAAAGGGAATATAAAAAGACTGCGATGTAAAGGGATATGCGTTGTGTTGTGATTACAGATGGCTTTGGCATCTGTAAAGAAACAATGGACTAAGATGAAGACGGAAGCTGCTGCCAGTAACGATGACTTTTTTGTTGACTTGAATAATAAGTGATAAAAAATTTTGTTTGCTGCTCTCTTCCATTTACTGAACTTGTAAAATTACCAAACAAACAATAAATATTGTTTGACAATATACAGATATCAAACAATTATATTCTATTAATATGGAAACTTGAAGTGTAGTGTGTGTAATGTAAACTGAATCAATTCATTGAAAAAATTATATAAATTTGCAATTTTACAAGAAACTAGCTCTGCTTGTGGATGTGTTTTGACAGATTTTTGCGTATAATAATACAAAAAGAATCGGTAGTAAATGTGATAGTTTTGTAACAAGTCTCTCCGCCTCTGTATACAGATCCTATTTGTCATAAATCTCAACCGCCAGACCAGTCACGCAGTAGCTTTAATAAGTATTGCTTATCTGGAGTTATCTACTCATTGGTTGGATTTGATTTCTCTTGTTATTAGTTCCAGTGTATTCAAGTGATTAACGAACGAGGCAAGAATAGGTTATAATTGGTAGTCGAAAACTTCATTTATTTATTCAGAAAACCTCTGAGGTGTAGCAGCGCAGAGGGTAAAACTGAAAAGGAATGAATATATTTATGAGTCGGTTCGAGACGGGATGCAGAAAATAGTTTAATGGTTAAGAAAACTAGACGGTTACTGACGTAAAATACACAATATCGTAGGGAATATACTAAAATAAGAATGTGAATTCGTCTGGTTCCTGGATTATAATAAGAAGATTAATGTGTAAATAAAAAAGCAATAAAATATGTATGCGTGAAATCTGGGGTATGAAAGAAACGTTAGTAATTTACTGTCAGTGTTAAGTAATTTTGGCTTTCCTGAAATGTACAGATGGTCACACACAGAATCCCTGAATGGTCCAGAAGTGCCTGGAGCAAGCACATCTCAGAATGGTGGGAATCGTTATCTGTTGTTCAGCAGCCAATGTAGGGTTTGGGTAGCATTGGCTGGATGTGCCGCGGGAGTTACTTTCTTCTTGTTGACTGGCCGTCTGATTGGTTTGTTGTGTAGCTGCAAATAAATGTTCAGTACAAATAAAACAATAGAGTTTTTGCCTGATGTGTCATGCCCAAAGGGTCCTTACAACCATGAAGCCCTTATTGGTAATGTTCTTGACAGCTCGCTATTGCAGTTTTAACCTTCAAAATCTTTGTATTGGCTACAAGTCTTTTAGAAAGGCTGAAAATAATACTCTGATTTTTATATGTTTTTCATGCTGTGATTAAAAGTCTTACAATTTTTCAATACCTGTGCACATTGCCAAATACACGAGTTGATAACAGGAGTGTTTAAGAGAATGCAATATTTGAATTTTTTTTGTCAATGCTGGACTATGCACATTTAAAACAGGTTCCTTGGCATTGTATTCTATTTATATACTCTAGCAGGCTGCAGATTGGGCCTGCTAATTTAGTAATAACTAAAATAGCTAATTTAGTACTTTTTGTCTTGATGAAAAACATAGTTTGCTTGAGCTTTTTGAGCAATGTAGTGTATTGATCTGAACGGAAATGTGGGGAATTAATGTCTCACCTTGTGCACTTATTGTGAGCGGTATTCCCTCAGATCAACGTCTACGGAATGTCGTATAGAATTAGGTTCCGGTCTAGCCGTGAATAATGTTAGTCTCTGGTTAAGTGTCTATGTAGTCGGTATCATCTGCAGGTAGGTATTAGCCCCTGTAGGTACAAGCTACAACACCAAAGGTAGGTTATTCTATACTTGAGTTCGTGTGTCTGTAGACACCGTTGTCTCTATCTCCCACTCTTGTATGTACACCGGCTCCTTGATGGCTATAGGAGCAGGCAGTGCTGTAGAATATCTATATGAATTACATGCTAGCAGATTCAATAGTACTAAGATATATAGAAAAGAGTGTTTTGAGTGAGATGTTGTCTGTTCAATAGCTATGCGTAGACTGACTGTATAAAAATCTATTACTATTCTTTAAACTGGAAGGAATTGTTGGAGTTATGTTCTCAAAATAATTTAGTTTGATAAAAGCAGACAACTCCAATATGATAATTTGATATTTATTGTTTGGTCTATTTCTGGTTACATCATTCGCCCCAGAAATGAAACCAATCTTCCCCTGAAGATTGCCTGAATAGAAGGTTCTGTACTTACTGTGTACTTACCACTGGTTTGAGGGCTTTAATCTGGGCTGAATGTTAATGATAGCATATACAGGTAAATATTTTCTTTTTGGGTTTTAGTTTTGAAATCAAATTTTTGAGATTTTGTTTTTGTGCCTAAGCGCAAGAGTATGCCAGTTTTGTATGCACACTCTAGGCATTGGAAGACATGTGTATAATGAAGTTGTCATCACAATTTGTTATTACCTCAGCTGACCTAGATTTGCGTGCAGCTGGTAGCTGAAATAAAGTCAATGGTCTGTGAGTAAATTGACAGTTGCTATGGTTACTTACTTACTTACTTACTGTGGCTGATTGTGAAGTCTTGCTCTAATGTGAGCTACTAATCTGAATAATGGCCAATCTCTTTGGAGGCTTGACTATGGTCACTTACCTCCTATCATGGGTTGTTTTGATTTATTTGCAAAGTCCACGGTGGCATGGATACTCACCGATTGCTGGTGATTTTGTAGTTTGGGTTAAAAATGTCAGATTTTCTTTTGTAAGATAGTCGATGTGTAAAACATCTCAAATGGAATTTCAATTTTCTGTTTTGGTTTTGACTCATGAAAAATGTTTAACTTTGAGTCTGGAAGAACAATTTTGTAATGTCATAATCATATAAAAGTTCCATTTTACGTGGTTTCATCCCTCAAGTTGCTTTTATTGGTGCCCTTCTGGCAGCTGGTGGCCTGCCTGTATCCTAGATTGATGATTAATGGTGCCTGTCAGAGACATAATGCAATGCATGCAATGATACATTAAAATGCAATAGCAGGATGTGATGTCTTATCTCACCATCTGACAGCTGCATTGTAAGGAGATGTGGTAACCTGGAAAAGAACATAATGATTAGGGTAATTTCCGCTGCTCGCGCAAAGAGGTTTCTATTGCCTGTTTTGGCATGAAATGGCGGCAGTAATGGGTGTTGAGTGCAGTTTCAGCGTCTAGTGATAGTCATGTAATTTCCGCTGCTCGCGCAAAGAGGTTTCTATTGCCTGTTTTGGCATGAAATGGCGGCAGTAATGGGTGTTGAGTGCAGTTTCAGCGTCTAGTGATAGTCATGTAAGTCATGTTATGTTAATTATGTTAGTGGTTTATTATTAGTTTTACACACAGACAGCGCTGTAGCATGCAAGCGTACCAGCATAGCAAAGCTTGGGGCAGCACAGAAACAATGTTCTTATAGCAAATGATAATATAAAGTGGGTGTTCAGAACACCCCAGAGGTCTTGAGTGGCTGCCTTGCTGTCTGTTGCTGGCTGGCTATACTTCCTTGATTTTCAGGAGTTGCCTTACCTTGTATTGATCGATTAAGTCTGAAATCAACTTCCTGTGAGCTGAAATATTACAGATTCATTGATTAGTCAGTAGTGATTGAGTGACTGAAATTTTCCCTTTTGTGTACGTTTCTGCTCGAGGCAGATCGTTAAATATTTTTAGTTTCGGTTTTCATCGCCTTGTTTGTACTCTTTTGGTACAGTTCGACGGTTTGTCGATGTATTTGCACTCTTTGGTGCTCGGCATTTTGACGACGATTTACGAGAGATTTCTAGTAGTTGTATATAACTATTGTAGCTATTGTAACTATTGTAACTACTGTTAGTGTACTTAGATTAAGGAGATACGTATGTAAGATATGTTATGGTGTTAATCACCAAATACACACACACTAGTTTCACTCAGCATGGAGTTCAGTTGTAGATAAGCTGCGTTGAGTCACAGCCCGTCAAGTAAGTTATGTCAGTAGTTAGTTAGAGTTGTGTCCCCAATGTACATGTATACATTTAGCTCACATGTGAGACCAGCTAGCTTGGGTTTGTATTTTGGCCTTGGGTCGACGTCGACAACATATGTTGAGTGTTTTGGGATATCCCTTGGTGCACCAGTTTCTGCTTGGTTGCAGCTGTGAGATGAAACCAGTCTGTACTCAGTTATCTGGTAATCAACCACATTCATTTCCACATCTGGGTGTGTGGTTAGCAGCTGTTCGCTGCTTTTATCTGTCAGACATCTTGTAGTCTTGACAGCCAGCTGTGCTTTGCATTGAGCTGGGCTTTTCGGTACCATCATGTAATGTATGTGGCTACCTTGAATGTACATTATCTACCGCAAGTTTAATTTTCTATTGCGTAAAAATGTTTTATCAAGCAGTTTAATTACTGCATAGTGTCAGTTTAAAACTTGACACTGGTTATTTTAGTAATTCTAGAATAATAGCCCTTTTTATTGGCCAACTGTATCAGTCTGAGCTGATCTTATCTTGTTGAGGCAGAAATGAGGCCAAATTTAGGCTTTGATTAGTCAACGGTGTATCCCATTATCTATTTGGTTGCCAAGATGCCAAAGAAAAAAAATGTTAATTACTTGTACATATATCCGCTGCTTGGCTCCAGCTTAAAATGCTGTTATTTTCTCAATAAATCTCTTGCCAGCAGTGACACGGTCACCTAGCAACCTAATGATTTTAAAACATTTAGGAAACACTTCTGCATCCTGCGTGGCTTACTTGAGCACATTATAAAATAGTTCTTTTGCAGGATTGTAAAAATACTTTGTTTATCAGAGGGAATCAGTTTTGCCTTATATTGCAAATAAGTCTATTAGAGCTTTGGGAAATTATCCACTCATTGTCAGTACTTTTTAATGCTTTTTGGCATAAACTAGTTTTATTTTTTTTTTGATTTCACCTTCTGAAAATTTAGCTTCTGAGAACATAGAATTTACATTTACAAATATGTCTATTAGGTAATTACGCAGCAATGTTTATGCTACAAAACCATTTTCAGTACATGTTTTGTTAAAATTTCTTTTATTCTCAGAGCTTGAAGTAAAAGACTATTCAAAATCTGAACAATAGCCTTCATCCACCTCTGATGAGTCGATGGGCTTACTTGTCTGGGAAATAGTCAGTAATTGAGGCTCGAAATTTATTTGGGGTTTCATTTCTGAATTAGCCTTCGCTGAAAATTTCTTTTGATTTTTAATAAATTTGCGAGGCTTCGGGTTTGGTTTCCTCCCTTCATTGACCACTTTAGTTTGAGTAAAATTCTTGACTGGGGTCATATGAATTTCACAACTGTGCATTGGAGGAACTTCATGAATTTTTACAGCAGCAACAGCAGGTTTTACAATTTCCTGCAGTTGCTCAGCCTCATACATCTCCACAGAAAATTCTAAAACATTTGACTGTGAATACAGTTCTAGCTTACTCTCATTGTGGAAAACAGGTGCGCTCTGATTGGATAGAATTAAAATTACTCTGTCACACTGGAAACAGTTTTTGCTCAATCTAGCTTTCGAAATGTGTGCAGAGTTTGTCTTGTACCAAACCATATGTTCATACTTTTTACACAAGTCAATGAGCTTTGTGAAAGTGATTGCTGCCTCGGGTTTTACCACAGCTTGGTCTAGAACAAACTCTCTCAAATTTTCTGTTATGCCAGACAAAAATGAATCATAAATGAGCTGATTCTGTACGTCATAGGACAGGTAAAATAGATCTCTAGCTGCTAGCTCAACTCTAAGGCTGAATTCTCCTACTGATTCACCTTCTTTCATTTTAAGATTTTGTAGATTTACACTTCGAAGAGGGTGAAAGAATTGAAATTTACTGTCTAAAGCAGCAGTGAGATGTTCAAAAGTTAACGCCTGTAGTTCTTTGAGTGTTTCAATGTACTTTGTTTTTGCTAAGCCCAGTAAACAATATTGAAAACAGTAAACCTTCTGGTAATCAGACAAAAATAATGCATTAGCACTGGTGGTAAATTCTGACTTTGTTTGGTACCAATTATCTGATGATTCAAAGCAAAAAGGCCTGACAAAATAGGAGCTGTTTTTGCATGAAAGAATGTGCTCCCAATCATTACAAACCACTGAAGCCATGATAATCTTAAAACCAAAAGGAAAACAAAATCAATTAAAAATTGAGTGATGTAATGTACTTCTCTCTATATTCACTGACCTAGCTTACTTTACTACCTACTCTCCCTAACAAGAGAAAAGCACGACCTCGTGCTTCACAACCAACAAAGAAACAAAGAAACCTCCTAGGGGGCTTTCGCCAAATTTAAGTACGCTTAGCGACGAGCTGGAGAAAGCCAGGGCCTCCACCATATGATCTGAACGGAAATGTGGGGAATTAATGTCTCACCTTGTGCACTTATTGTGAGCGGTATTCCCTCAGATCAACGTCTACGGAATGTCGTATAGAATTAGGTTCCGGTCTAGCCGTGAATAATGTTAGTCTCTGGTTAAGTGTCTATGTAGTCGGTATCATCTGCAGGTAGGTATTAGCCCCTGTAGGTACAAGCTACAACACCAAAGGTAGGTTATTCTATACTTGAGTTCGTGTGTCTGTAGACACCGTTGTCTCTATCTCCCACTCTTGTATGTACACCGGCTCCTTGATGGCTATAGGAGCAGGCAGTGCTGTAGAATATCTATATGAATTACATGCTAGCAGATTCAATAGTACTAAGATATATAGAAAAGAGTGTTTTGAGTGAGATGTTGTCTGTTCAATAGCTATGCGTAGACTGACTGTATAAAAATCTATTACTATTCTTTAAACTGGAAGGAATTGTTGGAGTTATGTTCTCAAAATAATTTAGTTTGATAAAAGCAGACAACTCCAATATGATAATTTGATATTTATTGTTTGGTCTATTTCTGGTTACATCAGTATTTCTAAAACACTTAGAAGATGCCCAGAAGCCATGTCAAAAATACAAAAGTTGAGACTGTTCAAAATCTACAATAACTTAACTTTCAATGAAATAGAATCGGCATTAAAAACTTGCATATCACATGCAGTTGCTGAAGCAGCTAAGTTGGGACAGAAACTCAAACAGATCTCGAATGTGATGCGGTAGCGTGTGACATGAATAAGTGATGAAATCATTGAACGCCAGTCAAGTGTTTTATTGATTGAAAGTTGTCTTCTCTCAAATTTATCTTGGATTTTCCATCCGTCAACTTCGTGAAAATATTGGGGAGTTGTCTACTTATTAAAACTTACTTCTCTAACAGACCCATTTTAGATCATTGCAAAGTTAAAAAGTTACAACTTCAACAACAGGAGTGGAAATAATTTATCAACAAAACTACAGTTTTATTGCTTTGGGCTGGCTGAGATATACGCAATTTAAACAATATACGATGTTGATATACATCATATTCATAGAATCATAGCCAAAAATTGAGAGCATTTCTTATGACAATAATTTAATATTATAATAATTATTAATTAACAGATAATAATAATAATGATAATCATCAATCATCATCAACATTTATTTACATGATGATGATGAAGAAAAAAAAATGACGACGATCATGATGATCACTATTATTTTTTTGCTTTATTTATTTGGTAATTAGGATAAAAATAGCTTCTTGTTATCTCTAATAATTAATAATATAAATTATTATTATTAATTATAGTTTATTAGTGGTTTTTTTGTTCGTTTCTTTTAGTATTTATTTATAGTAGTCATTTATTATTTAGTGTCTGTCGGTTTAAAAATGAGTGAATAATAATAATCTAATGAATGATGATGATAATTATTATTGTTGCTATTATTATTCATTGTTGTTGTTGTTTTTGCTGTTGTTGTTGATTACGATAACAATTTTCTCGTGTAGTAGCACCACCTGCACTTGATTCCAATCAAGTCGACTAAAAACTGCTCAATTGTAACACTGTGCTCCAATAACATTCACCAGACACAGGGTAGACACATCGAGTGAGCCATGACTACTTCATCATGGCATAATAAAATTGAGTTTAACTGCTGACCGACCGATTCTGATGTTTGTTTCTACAGACTACGATACTGGTACCAGTCAGTTTACTTCACTGTTTTTTACCTGCCTTGGTAGGCCTGAAACTTTTTATTAATTACCTGATTGCAAATTCTATATTGAATTTCGCTCAATGATACAAAGAAAGAGGAAAAGAAGGGAAAAAGAAGATTTGTAGATTTGGGAATTGGAACGACCGTAAACAGGAATGAACATCGACAGGAATGAATGCAGACATAACTGGAATGAACGTAGACACATCCTGGAATGGACGTCAACAGACCTGGAACGAATGTCGACTATGCAACAAACAAAAGAATTTCGACTTTCATTCCCGGATGTGTCTACGTTCGTTCTTTGCGATATATAAAATGTCATTTCGACTTTCATTCCAGGAGTTGTCTACTTTGGGAAAAAACAATAATTGATTTCATTCCTGGAACGAATGTCAAAACTAAGCTTTATATGTTGACAGGAATGAATTTCGACACTTCCTAGAATGGACGTCGAAATTTTCTTCTCTCTAACATAATCGACTTTCATTCCAGGTCTGTCGACGTTCATTCCAGGGTGTGTCTACGTTCATTTTAGCTATGTCTGGATTCATTCCTGTTGATGTTCATTCCTGTCTACGTTCATTCCAAATTCCGTAGATTTGTATATTCTTTCATTGCTTTATCTATTTTTTGGTTTTGGCTGCACTCTTTCTACTACACTGACTAGAAGAAACTTTCTGACGGCTTTTATTTATAGCAAAACCTTGGCCACACCCATGATTATGTAATTATGCAGTCTAAAGTAAAATAATGAAAAAATGGGCTGGCAGCAAAAGCTATGATACATATTTATATACAAAATATAGTAATAATATAAACAGAGTTGCTTTGAAAGCTGTTAGTTTGATGTGTTGCAAGACACCTAACTATTTTATCGGCCTCGTTTTCAATGGTGCGCACCTTAGCATGAATGTGCACTCCGTAAAAATGTGGACACTGAAGTTTGCAGCAAAAACTCCAGCTGTTCAGATAGGTTTGCACCAATACCATATCGTCTCAAATCTGAAACGGGGCCCAAGGTGTTTTAATATGGATACGAAACTAATGTGCTAGACAAACGATTTTCTAAACAGGAACTTCAGGGCAGATCCGTACTGAACCATAACTGTAACGATTTTTTTTCGTTTTTTATAGCGTACTAGTATAAACCGAGCCATAGTTTCGTGCACACTCAGTGTGCTCCGCAGGTGTGTGCATGAATGGTGCGTCTATTGAGTGCACAGAGTGTGCACAAAACTATGTAGTAATAAAGTGTCTTATAACACATCAAACTAACAGCTTTCATTTTAACTCTATTTAACATTGCTCTGGCGCATGCCTATTGAGCACTTTAGGTATGAACATGCGGCATTTGCGCAAAAATAATATATGTATATATGTTACTAGCGATCAAGCCAAAACCTTTTATGTAAAATCTAAACCAGCATTTCCATTTGCTAGTACTACAAAATTTCTTCATTTTTAGTTTAATCATCGTCATCGCAACGCTTTCTTAATGAAGGAAGGTTTGTTCGAGTGAAATTTTCCTTTCCTTTGCGATTTTTACAAGGCAATTAATAGGTAAGGCCAAACCAACTTGATTCCTTGGTTCAGTTTCCATAATTTTTTTTTCATTGGTTTAGTAGGTAGGTGTAAGTTTATTATTTTTCAAAAACCAAATCTGATGCTGATTAAAACTTGGTAATTTCATGTGATCAAGAGCAATGCGCGAGGTACATACAGACTAACACATTAGAAGGTTACGCTATTCAACTTGTAGGGTGAGAAGGCCAATAACATTTACATGTTTTGAGCTTCACATGCAAAGTTTAGATATTTTGTTATTAAGAAATAAAATGATAATTTTTTTAACAGAATGTAATCTTAAACAAAAATTTTTCACCTGGAGTTCAACAAAACTTTGTATGTTACAAAGTGTATTTTTTACTTTTTCTTATAAAAGAAGCTGATGCGATAGACATAAAATTAGTTTAGCGTCATTGAAATAGCTATGCGGATGTTTAATTTATTATCAATGGAAACACCCATACGAGTGGGCAATAACCTGAACCCATACGAGTGGGCAATAACCTGAACCCATACGGGTGGGCAATAACCTGAACCCATACGAGTGGGCAATAACCTGAACCCATACGGGTGGGCAATAACCTGAACCCATACGGGTGGGCAATAACCTGAACCCATACGGGTGGGCAATAACCTGAACCCATACGAGTGGGCAATAACCTGAACCCATACGGGTGGGCAATAACCTGAACCCATACGGGTGGGCAATAACCTGAACCCATACGGGTGGGCAATAACCTGAACCAAGGAATCAAGCTGATTTGACCTAACATAATGCTAAAAATATTCATGTTACTTTTTGGATGTAATTGGTTAAACCAAATCTACTTCAAGTCAATCGCTGTAGGCTCTTAAAAACTACTAAATACAACTTGAAATTTTAAACCATCTACAAAATCTGTACCGTAAGGGTGCATACTCTGTCTCTCCCTACTACCCTCTTCGTGAAACTCTAAAGTCTCTAGGTGATAGCGAGTAGAATTACATCATTTATCAAGGACTAAAACAAAACGCATGATGGCTTACGCTCTGAATGATTTAGATGTTAATTTTAAAACATATGTTCAATAAAAAAAGTTTAGTTGTAGAATTTTTTTCAAAATCACAGTTCAGTTCATGGTTTTAGCAAACATTGGTGTTCGTCAACAAAACCTCTAATTCTGACAAAACTGTGAAAGATTTGCAATAAAAAATAAGCCCTCATTTAGTCTCTTAGCTGGATTCCCAATTGCTGGCTAAATTTATTGATTTTGGGTGATTAATAGTTTTTTCTAAATACGAAGATGTTAAACCTAGCCTGTCACAAAATATAACAGCTCTTTAGTATTTATAATGAAATAAATACAATTTCAATGTTTCAGAAGATGACAACCACGTCAGTCATTTGTGTGGCTACTGCCTGCAGCAATAAGAAAAACTTACATGCATTTCCTGCGGAAACTCATCGACGAAAAAGTTGGATCGCGTTTATGAGGTCTGAACAAGAAAACTTTACAATTGAAGGTCATTTTCGACCATCTCTCTGCAACGACCATTTTGAAGAGAAAGATTTTGTGAACTTTGCGGAGGTTGAAGCTGGCCTTGCTAGAGTGTAAGCGCTATGTTTTACCTGCCATGTAGTTCTTGTTTGCTCATTTTGTTGAAGCTGAGCAAGTATATAGTACCATTCGCTGAGCAAGATCGCGCGCCACCAAATACCCGACATTTTTGTTTCTTCACCGCAGGTATATATTACGCATTGATGCAGTTCCCAGTAAGCACAAGCACCTAGCTTCTGTTCCCATAAATGTTATAAGTAAGTAGTTAGCTTTAGATCTTACAGCAACATTGCACAAATACTATTTATGTTAAACATTTACTGTCACCATAAAACTTCCTCCATTGTTCCTTGTACGAGTTTCCTTTTTTTTAGCAGGTTCGCAAGAATTTACTGCAGGTCACAAAACTACCGAAAATCTGAGGTGAGGTTGCAGCATCTACTTTCATTTGGAGGAACCTATTTTCTGATAAACACTGCAAATATTTTTCTGAGGAAGGGATGTGTATAGATGGTCATAACTTTAGCTGTTGACATTTTTTGCTTTGTTGGCAGTTTGACTAGAGAGTCTAGAAAGTGCCTGTACTGCCACAAGAAAGTATACGGTTCATTAATGAAACATATGAAGACTCATAGCCAGGGACAGCATCGGGTGAGTTACACCCCTGGTATACTCAATAGTTACACCCCTGGTATACTCAATAGTTACACCCCTGATATACTCAATAGTTACACCCCTGGTATACTCAATAGTTACACCCCTGGTATACTCAATAGTTACACCCCTGGTATACTCAATAGTTACACCCCTGATATACTCAATAGTTACACCCCTGGTATACTTAATAGTTACACCCCTGGTATACTCAATAGTTACACCCCTGGTATACTCAGTAGTTACACCCCTGGTATACTCAATAGTTACACCCCTGATATACTCGATAGTTACACCCCTGGTATACTCAATAGTTACACCCCTGATATACTCAATAGTTACACCCCTGGTATACTCAATAGTTACACCCCTGGTATACTCAATAGTTACACCCCTGGTATACTCAGTAGTTACACCCCTGGTATACTCAATAGTTACACCCCTGATATACTCAATAGTTACACCCCTGGTATACTCAATAGTTACACCCCTGATACATCTATTGTAGAGTGGAACGAAATACACCAAATCTCAGCTTGCTTATCAACCTGGGGAAAACCGGTTTAGGCAGACACAAAAAAAACTTGTGAAAGAATACATTACAGTAAGTTTGATCTCTTAGTTTTGGTTCGTACCATAAGTGTGATCACATCATTTGTGTTTATATAGTATACATGATCCTAGTGATCATATGATAAATGTTACAGTTGGCACTCTGCTAAATAATAGATTTTGTGGCGAATAGTTTTGTATATCTCTTGAATGCCAAAAGTGATCTACTAGTCACTTTTTGTTTGCTTCTAATCAGAACTACAAGATTTTAGCATTCGTCTCACCATGTAACAATGTTTGGTAATTTATGAGCGATCATCGAGATAAGACAACTCCTGCTTGTAATACTGGTTGCATTTTGTGAAAATTCAAAGAGATAGTTTTGAGTGTATTGTGAGTGTAAGCTTGCTTAGTATTTGGGCACAAAATAATTTAGGCTATTATTGACAAAACAACTTTCACGCGTATCAATTTAAATAAAGTATTTTGTAATTTAAACAAATAATAATAAATTTTAATATTTAATAATAATTTTAAATAATAACAAAATATTTTCATATAATAATTCTAGATTATAGTATTATCTATATATATATAAATGTAAAAAATGCCTGATTGTTTCTTTGCTCTCCTGAATAGACACCTAAACTGCCACGCTGGGAGGAATAAAACTACTGTCAAAACATTTATTGGACCAGTTTTATGTATGGGGGGAGGGGGGGGGGGGGTTTAAATGCTAAATTGATAGTTAATAGACCGCACCAGTGCATTTTTGATTAATACATGTAATAATGCCAGTAGTTTTATATAATAATTAATATAATCTATATAATATAATAAACAGACAGTCTATTATTGCTAGACCAAATCATTGTCAACCATTGACTAATTATTACAGGAATCTACACAGATGCGCTGTCTGCCGGTAGATTTATGTATAAAGTTGTGTGTAACGGGGCAGAAGAATTCAATTATAAAAGTGAGCAATATGGAGGCTACCTCATACCCCAAGGTTAGAGTGTGGAGTGTTTGGTTGTTGTGACAGAGTTTAGTTTTATGTGTGTGAATGTCAACAATATATATGGTTTTGTGATATATAGTTATAAAGTAATAATGTATATATATAATATCTAAAAATATAATTTTTAAATATATAATAAATGTATGTAATTATATAACATTTAAGCGCATACATAATTACAACAAAACTTGCTGATAACTGCTTCTCACTGTGGTTCGAATCAATGTAGACAAGAATGAACATTGTGAGGAATGAAAGTAAACAACTCCTAGAGTAAACATCGCTAAGCCTGGAGCAAATTCCTGTCTTAGGGTGAAATTTGTTACAAGAAATGTCAAAATCCCCTCCGCTAACATGAAACATGGCATTTTTAGGGATGTTCTGATTCAGATTCACTTTTATTAGCTACTCACTGAGAATCGGTTTATTTGCATTGCTATTTACAGATCTTTTCACCAACAATGAACAGCAAGCAGATTAGTTTCAATGCCAATTGGTAGCAGTGTGGATAGGTAGCTTTTGCAATGATGAGGAGAAGCATAATCTGCCATGTAATTAGCTTGTAATCCTGGAAAACTATAAAATAATTGATCTGTGATTTAGTTGTATTCAAGTGAATAAGTATGCTGGGATTATTGTTACAAATTACCCACAATTTGTAAATTGTATTGGTTTGAATCGGAATCGGCTCAATTGCAAAATCGGTTGAATCGGGATCGAATCGGATCAGTGAAATTTTTGTGAAACGGAGCATCTTGAGCACTTTCATATATGCTACAGGAGTTGTATTCACTTTCATTTCTCTTGTAGTTTATTCCTGTTCATTTCAATATCCAAATCTCACTTACAACCAGGTACTGTCTATAACCAGATATATTTTCAAGTCATGTTGTCACGTAACACTGCAGTTCGTATAAAATTAACTTTTTATATTAAAGAACTAAACTCTTTATAGCTTCAGGATTGTCGTACGTGGTTTCCACTTTATCTACGATAACTCAAGTGATCTAGCCTGACGTCCATGCTTTTGTAGGTTGTTGAACTCATGTGCAACGTATGCAAAGTTCTTCTGATGGAGCAAAACTTGGAGGTTATAGCTGGAAGGCTAGATAACCCTCTCGACAGGCTTGCAAGGGTTACAAATAATACAGAGAAAACCTTATTGCGAATTACTGGAAATTCTTATTTTCGTTGCGCAGTAAGTAGTTATTGTAAATGTTGGAATCGTTTACCCATGTTTATGGAGCAGACAATTCCACATTGTTGATGTTATACTAGATAATCCTAATAGTCGCAATACTCTCCATCAATAACTTTTACTTTGTACAAGTATTTTCGGTGGAGCTTGGTTAGCTTGAGCTCAGAGATCATAAAAACACGTCGAGCCCACTTTACTTTGTTGCGGTACGTTTGTCTACACACTGATCGGCTCGATTACTTTAAATTATTTGTCAAAACTCAAACTATCAGCCATCATCCATCCCAAGGCCCACTACTATATAATATAATTGGTTATAAGGCATATCAATTGTGATGTCATTAGACATCAATTGTAGCCTCACGCTGTGGCTCCAGCAAATATATCTCTCATAACGCATTGATATAAGTTATCATTGACAGCTATGATGGTACAAGACCATTACATATGTCAAGGTCAGACAAGAGAGTTTGTGTTGACCACATCTCAGAGAGATAGCTAACCCGAGACAGCAGTCTGCGAAAACTACCGTTGATAAACTTGAGTTCAAGATGAGGAGAGGCTGCGAAATGCTCACTGAGATTTGTAATTCAAATTAGAAACTTCTTCAAGTAATTTGTATGGCAAAATTTATTGACTCATTTTCGAAAATTGGTGCTAAAGTTTATCAAGTATATTCACAAATATTAAACTAGCGTATATAAAATTGAGCTTAAAAATGTTAGTGTGAGGAACATGTTTCTTTCAACCTTGTTCAGTGCTACTCAAGGCATAGTTTACGCATTCGTATATTCTTGTGTAAATCTATGCTGCTGTACACGCATTTCTTATAAACTCTAGAAATACATTTTATTTTGATTTGATTACAGTTATAATAAATAAATCTGGATCCCGCTGCTTCTGATGCTAAAATAATAATATAGAGCATTAGTCATCATCAGTAGCGATCTGCAATCAGCC
The DNA here is from genome assembly GCA_945261195.1 of Cryptosula pallasiana. Taxonomy (NCBI): domain Eukaryota; kingdom Metazoa; phylum Bryozoa; class Gymnolaemata; order Cheilostomatida; family Cryptosulidae; genus Cryptosula; species Cryptosula pallasiana. The sequence continues at coordinate 19,553,438 of OX183139.1, forward strand.
ACAGCTTATTTCATTCCTGCACAAATAACTCGATCTTTTTATGATTAAAAAAAATTTGTAAGTTTTTTTTCAAGTTTGCGTTAAACATGTTCCTCTGTAATAAATAGCAATGCTGATAACCTACGATCATTTTGCCAGTTTGAAAGTTATCGCATCTTATATTGATTAATGATTTCAGGTGTGACAACTCGCAAGAAGTCAACGTATTCACAAGATGTCCCCGTGCATAATTTGCTGTATCTCCTGTTTTTTTTTATAGAGAGATTCCCAAGATTGGCCAGAATTCTTCACTGATGAGCAAATGGTGAGTATTTTTATAGAGGGCATGGATTGGGAGAGAGGCTCACTCCTTCCCTTTTGTTACCCAAACATGGCCAGTAATTCTGGCACCAACGCAAGATTCATTACTCGTTCACGTACTACCGTAACTCCAACTGTTCTGTTTATCAGTTTATACAACAGAGATTCTCTGGCTGGGTGTTACCTTTGACATCTCAGATATGCCAGTTAGAAATATATCTCCAATTTATTACAGGAAAGAGCAATACTAATACGAATGAGGTCATTTTTTTATGAAGAAGCTTCTAAAAAAAAACTGATAGAGCCTTTGTGGAAACCATTTCTGAGGTTACAGAAGTACACGTAAGTTGTACAAAATCTAATTACAGCCACAATCTTAAAATTGATGCTGCCATTAAACGACGTGAGTGTATTCATCCCAATAACCAAATTATTCCTTCAAGATTGCAGTTCATATTGTAAACCTTCCCAAAGAGAAAATGGACAAGTTGCACTAGTATTATGTTGATTAGTAAATAATATTGTAAATACGATGGTGTTTGTTTTAGGGGATTGTCTCAGGAGAATGTGAAGGTGGTCAAGTCATCAGTAGCCATATTGGGATAGACAAGGCGCTATGAACAGTTGTGATATATACTTACAAGTTTATTGTATATAAATTGTACAGAATAGTTAGAAAACTAGATAAATATCGTCAAAACGTAAACAACAATCTCCAAATTGTAGAAAGCATTTAGTGGCACCTAGTAGAAATCTTCTCTTTTAAGCCGCATACAAAATTGATATGCAAGAATCTCCCTGCATACATATGGCGGTACCAAAAATTAATATAAATTTTGCATATAAATGGCAGGGCGGTGTGACAGATGCCACAACTAGTGGTCTTATCACTAAAATGGCACATTTATCATTTTCAAGCAATAAAATTGTTGCATTAAGCTGTGGGGGGGGGGGGGGGTGGGGGTGTCCTTCTTTGGTAGAACAATAATGACCTCTGGCAAAGATAAATTAAAGTTAAGAGAGTTTCCAGCAGCCCCCCCATGTAGATGTCAGTACGCAAGGGGAAGCAGCACCAGCGATGGAAGGAATATGGCGAGATAGCATCCATTGATTTGACTGAGAGGCTGGGATGAGCAGAATAAGGAAGGGTAGATAAATAGTAACGTCATCATCTGTAACTAGTCAGTGGTTGTCTGCAAATGAAAAAACAAAACTGTACATTCTGTTGGTAAAAAAAAACTGGCAACGGTATAGGCATGTGTCAGCAAGTTCTTGGTCTCAAGTGAGCGATTTTGACAGCCATCAGAAAGGAGAATCATTCAATTTGTAAAAAATGAAATTCTTTTTGCTAAGCAATATCAATAACTGACTTTGCAGGCCATAAAAAAACAAAGAAAATAAATAACAATGCTAAAAAAAATGTGGGTCTTTGATAAGAATTTCAGACTTTGGTTATTTACTACTCTCTAGTACCTGGTGGGAGGGATGCCAAGGATGGTCACAAATATTATGGTTTATCACAGTTATGGTTTATTTGAAGGGAGACAACTTCTATTACCCAACACCAAAACATGCTGATAGAAATAAAAGGGGGTATACATGCTAAAGGAGTGAGACAGCATGGGAGAGCAAGCAATGGAAAGCATAAACAAGCAGCGTGAGCAGCATATAACGCTCTTTACAGTGCAGAATTTTGATCTGAACAAAACCCACATAGCTGTGCTAATCAGATAAATAAACTTATGGAGCTAGTGTTCGCTTTTACCTATAAGTGAAGATCAATAATACGCTAGTCTTGATGGCTGATAATTGTTACGACCCCCGCCACCATTGGCTAAATGTTGAGCATAATCGTCTGTAAAAGCTCGGTTAACATTTTCACCACGATGATAAGGTGGTCCCCGGCTAGAACACAGAGGGAAGCACTTTGCAGTGAGTGACATGATTACTGCAACCAAAGCAACACACCGACACCAACCACACAACGGTCAAGCACACTTCTACACCAGGTGAAAACAAAATGGTAATTTTAGGAGCTAGCACGAGAAGTGAATGGGTGTCACAGGCACTCCCGGGCTAAATTGTAATTTACGATTAGGATGCATACCAATCAATATTTTCTGGAAAGGAAGAAAACAAACAAATTGAGGCATTCCATTTTGTGCATTGAGTACAGGAAACTGATTTGAAGCAGGCAGCTCATTGATGCAGCTTCGTTACCACTTTTGCAGACAACTCTAACTCCTCGTATTGTCGAGGAATAAACCGTTGACTGATTCTAAATCTGCGAGAGAGCCGGTGAGTCGGTCGTCTAACAGTTTAAAGTACCAAAAGATATAATTTAGTGACTTTTTAGGCAACTAACGCAATGGTCACTAGCTATTAGAGCCAACCTATGCACAGCTTGTACACAAAAATAAACTAGAAGACAACAAATAGTGGCCATCAAATCATTCAAGTAACTAGTTACAAGCTAACTAGCCATTTTCACACATGTATTCACTCATAGCCTTAGCACAACACACGGTAAATGAGAAAGCTAGGCAGGTCAGTTGAAAAATTAGAAAATTGCATCCGATTCTAGTCGGTGTATTTATTACCTTTCAAGAGGAATGCGTTCTCCATCGTATCCTCTAGGTCTAAAAGAAACAATGCAATGTTACAAGACAAGGATTGGGATAGAAGAATAAACCATATAGCCTTAGTGTCCTTGCCAAGGAGCCACGGGTTAGACGAAGGAAGTGTAGCAGACCAGTTATAGATTGACCCGACGGAGCGTGTTATTTAGGTGAACTTCAACTTACTACTTGCCGCTGGCATCACCAGTTTGTGTGAAATACATGAGACTCAACGATTTTCGTGTACTGTCATTGCTAAATGAAATAATATTGTACAATGGTTACTAGTCAACTCCAAGTCATTGCTACTCTGTGCTGAAACAGTAGTTTCATTGACAATTATAGCTACGATTCCGTTTCGCATTACTGAGATGCACACAAAGAAAAGATTGATTGACTCTGCTGCCAGAATGGCTCACAATATAAATCAAAAGTTAAAATGAACGCACACATTACCACGCCCACCACCATCACATGCATCTCATGTAAACACTAAGGTTTGCATTCGGGTTGGGAGAGCAGACATTCACCAGGCCTTACCTCACAATCAAATAATGAATGGCTACACTACCGTTCCCACTAACCATCGACCCAAAGGTACTAGATACTACACTACAGCGAGCCAAACAATGCAATACATTGCGTAGCATTGACAGGGTGGCTACATTTAAATTGGTAGAATAGAAGGTGGTAATATCAACATCCATTATGAGACGAACAATCACAATTTCAATAGAAACGCTCGAGTACAGAGTGGCAAATAGTTAGAACCCTCTCAAGGTCACACGGCTAAGTTGCCACTTTGTACTGGAACGTATGCGTTCAAATTGCCTCCTGTAATTGAATGGTTGCTAACATAGCCAAGCTCCATTCTACCAATTCGACAAAACCTTACACATGATTCACTGGTAGGTAAATGGCTAATGAGACACTAGTATATTATGTATGCCAACATATATTTTCTATACATACGAAACAATTTTATGTATAATCTAGTGTAGCCACCCCAGATAGCTGCAGGATCTCAAATAAATCCTAAGGGACTAAAACAGGGAGAGTTTATAGGAATAAAACGCCATCTTGTCCCGAGTCCAATACACACAATAGGAGCGGAGTTGTTCCCCAGGGGCCAACACAAAATGGAGGGCGATATTCATGCGGGGATTTTGAGGGAGACAATTTTGTTAACCTTCAGTTAGAGGGCTTTACCAGTTTTGTCACTGCCGCCAGTTTTCTCGAAACTTCACTAAGCCTAAAGATGATGTATTGAAATAAGGATATAGTATTAGTATAGGTTGGTGGCAGGCTAGAGCTAGTGGCAACTGTTGCAGGTGCTTGTGCGTGCACCTGTGTGGGTAGAGGGTGGGATGCATACACTGAGAGAGACAGAGATGCCACAACATGCAATCAACTAGAGAAACTCAAGTATTGGTTACAGCCATAACTCAGAGCTCTTGCCTTGTCGGTAAAGATGGATAGACCTTTACCCTCGAACGAGGGGGTGCAGTCTGATGATTTACATACTGGCTGCTGTGCAATAAGAAATACAATCACAAGATATTAAGGATGGACTGGGCCTTGTTCTCTACTCACACTATGACTCACGCACACAACAAACACGCACAATAAAGGAAGAGACATCTATGATTAAATCAAACATAATATAGTTAGTGAGCGCTACTAGCTGCACTCACTAACAATACACAACGTTGAACCTTCCATAGCTGCACACCATTCACCTGTCCAACATTTAACTGCATATTTGATGGTAAATTCAACCCAGAATATAACAAAAATAAATTTTCCTCCTCCGGCTCTAGGTTTAGAGAATAAAATTCAAAACTAAATTTGTGGATAGTATCAATTTTGATTCAAATAAAGAATGTATATAGCAGAGCTTTCTAACTCTGGATTGTTTTGCATCCCTGTCTAGATAATTAGTGATGAATGCAATAGAAATCAACAGTCTATTAGCAATGGTAACACAAGTACATCACAAAAGTGTCACAGAGATACAAAACAAATAATACTCACAAATCTTCCTTGTAATCCCCTTCATAAGACAATTGCCTTCTGAACAAGCTGCTCACAAACAAGGCAGCTATTATACAAGGTATGAGCATTATCAGTGCCCAGCCAAGACTGAACCAAAGGCCATTCTACAACGTATCAAGTTTTCTGGTTTTTGATAAAAGGCTATAGAAGGGATGGATGTGCAGTAGTTGGAGAAAGAACAAGCAATAACAGGTAGGCAGATAAAACATTCTATATTGACATAATGGTGTGGACATTGCTCTGCTTCCTTTTAGGGCAATTATCTTTAACTCTGCCATAGCTTGGCAAATATTGCATTAACAATTATAGTCCAAGATGATAAATGCCAACTGATGCGTAACAACGTAATTAACAATGTCTTTAGGGGAGATATACAGGCATTACCCAAGTGACAGTTTGTACAATATATTTACATATTCAACAGTCCATATATAATTAACTAGATCTCACCCAAGGATCCATAACAGTCTCACAAACCACGTCAGCGATATCCCTCAGCGACTCTGCTAGCTCGTCACACTGCACAGCAAATAGCTACAACAGATAAAAAAAGAGCAATGAAAGTTTTGTGTTTACTTAATACAATGAGTTTTTCTATTGAACAAACTGGCTAGCGCAAACCGAAGTATAGCTATTAGGAGTTGTCTTCCATATAAATTCTATACTACTAGTAGAGGTGTTGAGTGAAAGAAACAGGCACTGACCTGGTTAACACCTTCGCTGATATGTGCGTCTAATTCAGCAGTGAGTCCGGCTACATGCTCTCTGAGAATATCTTTGATCATTTCTGATCCATTAACCCCTCCAATGGAGTCTTGTGCTAATAGTATTGCTTCTATTGCTCCCGCGCTTGCATTCTATGCAAAGCGAAACAAGGAAGTAGACATTTCTTGTTTAGGATAATAGAAAATGTAACAAGTTTATATAAATAAAAGTCCTTTAGATTACCGTCTTCTATAGAGCCGCTACAAACTTTATTTAATGCAGTGAATAACCATGAGCATAGCATGAGCAGTGCAGTTGTATACGACAGCTAATAACCGACTGGGTTAGACAATCAAGTAAGTAAATAATGAACTAACCTGCAGCTGATTCTGTGCATCATTTATAATGTCTATATCTGCCTTGACCACGTCCTACAAATGATATATAAGAGTTAGCGTGTTGCAGTAGACGAGCAGCTTGTAACATTGCATTTAGGTAGAAACTCACAGCCGATGCAGCCATATGATCCAATCCTTCAGTCTCTGAGTAGGTGAATATCTCCAACATTTTATCCAAAGCCTGTTACATACAAGAAAACAGATATTTAACAACCAAGTGCATCATTTATATATCAGGTATATACTAAAACAATACAAACTGAATAGAAAGTAAAAAGAAACATCACGATATTCTGTATGCCAACAAAACTTACAGCTTTCTCCGTCGGTGTAGGGTTTTTGCCCAATTCTCTGTTCACCAAAAATATTGTTATATTCAAGGTTGTTTTCAATGTAAGCACACTGCCAGCCTACAATAATATGTAAAGCCTTAGTGTACAGGAATATAATAGCAATTAACAGCAGTATCCAGTAACCGTAGCAACAAAGACAACAATTTATTCACACAACTGCACACAGATATGAATATTCCACACAACTGAAAAGTGTTTTGTAGCACATATGCGGTGTTAAGGCAAGCTAGCAGGCACTTAACATGGGAACTGCCAAATCAACAACAATAATGTACAAATCAGATAAAAACCAAGGTGGCACTGAGCCAAGTTAGTATGTCATACCTATTGCATCCACTGGCCAATCACAAGCAAGATAAAGAATTACATGTGTTCTCTAGATCGGGATTGGGGGCAGCACAAGTGTAAGTTACGTACTGAATATTTACATACCAGCAGTTTAGTCTGACATTACTCCAAACACATAACAGTAACAGTCATAGAGAGATAGCATATGGTATATAGGTAACACATGATAGAGAGATAACACATGTTATAGAGATATAACACAGCGTAAGAGAGAGATAACACAGTATAACAGAGAGATAACACAGTATGATAGAGAGATAACACAGTATGGTGAAGAGATACCACAGTAAGGTGAAGATATCGCACAATATGAGGGATAACACAGTATGATAGAGAGATGACACCATATGATAAAGAGATGACACCATAGGATAGAGAGATGGCACCATATGATATAGAGATAACACCATATGATAGAGAGATGGCACCATATGATATAGAGATAACACCATATGATAGAGAGATGACACCATATGATATAGAGATGACTCCATATGATATAGAAATGACACCATATGACATAGAGATGACCCCATATGATATAGAGATGACATCATATGATAGTGAGATAACACAGTATGATAGTGATATGGCACAGCTACCCTACAAGGTAGTCGATTGATTCAATAGATACAACCAGTGGCGATACTCACCATGTCTGGAATGACGGAGCTGTTGAAGTTATCGAACACTTTAAGCATATTCAGGGATTGGTTGAGATTGCTTGGAAGGAAATCTATTCCAGCAGTGCTGATGTTTATTGAGTCTATAACCTTCTCAATGTCTGCCGACTTCAATTGTTTCTACAGGAAGTAATAGTATAGCACATACAGGAATACGATACAAATACTGTATGCGTAATCTAGTAATATATATGTAACATAACATACAGTGAAACCTGCATAAACCAACCCCGTAGAAATCAATAAACCGGTTTATTCAATGTGGCAGTGAACGTCCCAAACATCAGCCATTGAAAACGGCATGTTTCAATATTGCCATCTCTAAATCGACAGAAAATTTTGCAGCTTCTCCATTTTTAAAACCTGGAAATTCTGGAATTCTGGAAATTCCGTGAAAAGCCTTAGATAGAGAGCATGGTGTTAGCAAGCAGAGTTTTTCTGTTGCATTAAATAGCATAAATCTTGACAACTGTAGTACGTAAGCTACTCAACTAGAAATATCCATGATATGACTGACTTCATATTTTAAACATACTCGCTACGATGCCTGAGCAAGCAAAAAAGAAACTTCAACATGCGAGCTTTTGACTGCCGAAATGTATCCAATTTTGGAATGTAACAAAGATCCAAGGCTATTTATCAATCAGCAATAAAACAATAAATGTTATGAAATCAATGCGATCTAAACATGTTAGTTCTGCAAGATAGCAAACAATGCAGCTGATATCGATGAAAAAGTCATTATTGTTGTTAGTACTTCCTTTAATGATTATTGCCATTAGTTAATAAACATTACAACAACTGATAATAAATTTAAACAAATAAACAAAGCAAACCTACATGTAAATACTTTCAATATTCATTTATTGTTATGATTAGCATCAAAATAATAATTATTAAAATAATAATTAATATTTTAATAATTAACGACAGTTTGAGTCGTCATTATCAATTAAATTCAATCACAGTGTAAGTCAAGTAAATGTCTAGAAGCATCCATATTATTCATAATTATTACTATTTATTATTAATACATCAATAGTATAGTCTCCAAAGGTATACTCGGGCAATTCAATCTATCCATGACTAAGTTATTTTTTGGGCATTCAGCATCAAATTTTGCAAGCTTCACTGTACACATAATTTACTAATACAATATATATATATATAACCTAGTAATACAATATATCTATATAACCTAGTAATACAATATATATAACCTAGTAATACAATATATATATATAACCTAGTAATACAATATATATATAACTTAGTAAGTGATGGTTCAGGCATCACAACATAAACAACAAAGCTTAAATATGAAGCAACCGATAGAGATAATCAAATATAGAGATAATAGAGGTAGAGATAATGCCGTATGGAGTAAACAATAGAGATAATGCCACATAGAGCAAACAATAGAGATAATGCCACATGGAGCAAACAATAAAGACAATGCCACATGGAGCAAACAATAGAGATAACCTAATGTAGAGCTAGCGATAGAGATAACCTAACAAAGAGCAAACAAGAGATAAATCTCACATCGAGTGTCTCAAGCAGCTGTTCTTTACTGATGCCAAGATCTAGTGTATCCAGGATGCTGCCAAGGGGTTTTCCTCCCAGACAATCGCTGCCAACACAAGACAACAAATATCCAATGAAAAGAGAAAAATTTTAAATCAGAAACATTTGACAGAAAGTAAAAACAATGAAACGAGATAATACGAGATGCTTACCCATAAGCCTCAACAATAGAGTTCAAGGTTAGGTTGCCTTTAGGCAAGTAAACTGTCGTAGCCTTCAGATCATTAATCGTACTGTTTGGGTCCTGAATAGTCCAACAAGCTTGACTCGTGGCCAGTGAACCCACAAAGAACAAAACGATGGTAAGGAGCATCAGCAGAGAGAAGAATATAAACGTGAATCCAACGGCACTACAAAGTACAGATATAATCATGTGAGAGAAGGCGAGGTAACCGATGGGTAACCGATGGGTAACCGATGGGTAACCGATGGGTAACCGATGGGTAACCGATGGGTAACCGATGGGTAACCGATGAGTAACCGATGGGTAACCGATGGGTAACCGATGAGTCAGACAGCAACTAGCAATGACTATGACGTGTAATACAAAGGCAGCATTGCTTGTACTTACGCCAAGATGAAATTGGCCCCACAACCTTTGTTGCATGCGTTGGCATCAGGTCCAGGCCTCTCCCCACAGCCAAACATGAGCCCACACATGTATAGTAGGGTGACAAAAGCAATGATAGTACCCAAGACTATAGAGGCGTACCACCTACAAACAGCCAATCCAACAGGTCAGTACATTACGAGCGTAGCGAGGTGTGCTGTATAGTAGTACTACAGTGTATAATACACTATATACCACAGTATATACACACTGTATACTACAGTGTATACACACTGTATACAACAGTATGTATTCACTGTATACCACAGTATATACACACTGTGTACCATAGTATATATACAATGTAAATTATAGTAAATACACTGTATACTACGGTATATACACACTGTATACACTGTATACCACAGTATATACACACTGTATACCACAGTATATACACACTGCATACTACAGCATTTACACAATGTATTATATACATACCCATATTTGGCATATTCTGCTGCTTCACCCAATGTCACAGACACCGAATCTGTCTGCATTGTTACATCACCTAAACCCTACAAGTATAGCAACACATACGTACATTATGTACTACAATAGACATAGACATACACTGGATATTGTATAATCCTACCATAGACATGTGACCTACACCATTGACATGTGACCTACCCCAGAGACATGTGCCCTACCCCATAGACATGTGCCCTACCCCATAGACATGTGCCCTACCCCATAGACATGTGACCTACTCCATAGACATGTGACCTACTCCATAGACATGTGACCTACCCCATAGACATGTGACCTACCCCATAGACATGTGACCTACCCCATAGACATGTGACCTACCCCAGAGACATGTGCCCTACCCCATAGACATGTGCCCTACCCCATAGACAAGTGATATACCCCATAGACATGTGACCTACCCCATAGACATGTGACCTACTCCATAGACACGTGACCTACCTGGGTGATTTGATCACTTATATCCTGCACTTGCTGTGAGGCTTGTTCAGTTGCCCTCTCCACGGTGGAATCAATGCCTAGAAGAAGATGAAAGCTAACAGTACACAACATTCAAGGTAAACGGTGCTAACAGATAAACATACAATTCCTGGAATATTGTTAGGAGCAGAGCATGAAAACTATACAAACATATCTACAATCACTTTTACCCTCTATAACCTGCCACATATAACGCTTGTAGTAGCACATGAAACACATGTAATACCACATACAGCACATGTAGTAGCACATGTAACACTGGTATCAACATATATCGTACTACCACATACAATGTAGTATAAATTCTTACCAGCTCGTGATCTGTTGAAGGTGTTTTCAATCACATTAGCAACAGTCTTGTTCACCTGCACACAAACAGCTCAGCATACAACAAACGAAAACTTCCAATATAAAACAAAACAATAAGAGATTAAATAAAATTTAAAATGAAAGCCAATTAAATAGAGAACAAGAGAGGGACATGCAGTTGGTAGCATCAGTGACACGTTTAGTATCTCCATAATTCAAATGAATTTCAAAGCCAACCAACATGAATGAGAAGAGACAACGCCTATAGTACGTAATACACTAGGGGTGTATCCATATACACTAGGGGTGTATCCGTATGCACTTAGCATATTCTACAAATACCTATAAATAACTTGATCGAGTTAACTAATCACATTCTTACCTCACGATACGCGTTTCTTAGGTTAGGAATTTTGGCTAGAGCGGCCTGTGCTCCATTCTCCAGTACACCAATAGTCTAAAGAAAGAATATTATTAGAAGTGTCCAATCACATTATTATTAGCTGTAGTAAATCATTATGTTAATTAATCACAAGTGATGTCAGAAAGAGGAAAAGTCATGGGTGTGACAGAATTGTACCATGGCTTCAGTTGAGTGTTTCCTAAATAAGCATTACGCTACAGACAACCCTAGTATTACTGTACAGTCAGCCCTAGTATTACTGTACAGTCAGCCCTAGTATTACTGTACAGTCAGCTCTAGTATTACTGTACAGTCAACCCTAGTATTACTGTACAGTCAACCCTAGTATTACTGTACAGTCAACCCTAGTAGTACTGTACAGTCAGCACTAGTATTATTGTACAGTCAACACTAGTATTACTGTACAGTCAACCCTAGTATTACTGTACAGTCAGCCCTAGTAGTACTGTACAGTCAGCTCTAGTATTACTGTACAGTCAACACTAGTATTACTGTACAGTCAGCCCTAGTATTATTGTACAGTCAACCCTAGTATTACTGTACAGTCAACCCTATTATTACTGTACAGTCAACCCTAGTAGTACTGTACAGTCAACCCTAGTATTACTGTACAGACAACCCTAGTAGTACTGTACAGTCAACCCTAGTATTACTGTACAGACAACCCTAGTATTACTGTACAGTCAACCCTAGTATTACTGTACAGACAACCCTAGTAGTACTGTACAGTCAACCCTAGTATTACTGTACAGTCAACCCTATTATTACTGTACAGTCAACCCTAGTAGTACTGTACAGTCAACCCTAGTATTACTGTACAGTCAACCCTAGTATTACTGTACAGACAACCCTAGTAGTACTGTACAGTCAACCCTAGTATTACTGTACAGTCAGCCCTAGTAGTACTGTACAGTCAGCCCTAGTAGTACTGTACAGTCAGCTCTAGTATTACTGTACAGTCAACACTAGTATTACTGTACAGTCAAACCCTGGTATTACTGTACAGTCAACCCTAGTATTACTGTACAGTCAACCCTAGTATTACTGTACAGTCAACCCTGGTATTACTGTATAGACAATCACTAGTATTACTGTACAGTCAACCCTAGTATTACTGTATAGACAATCACTAGTATTACTGTACAGTCAACCCTAGTAGTACTGTACAGTCAGCCCTAGTATTACTGTACAGTCAACCCTAGTATTACTGTACAGTCAACCCTAGTATTACTGTACAGTCAAACCCTGATATTTCTGTGATCAAAAGGCGAGTGTCTATTTCACAAGAAGAATTAATCAGACTATTTAGGGTGCTTTCGAGGGCTTAGTGATGGGATTAAACGAGACCATTGGGGGGGGGGGGGAACCCTGTCATTGAGGGCAAAAAAAATTGGCGGCAATGGGCAATTTGGGCTCAACGATGGATGTGACAAGCGAAGTAGGTAACGTCGCTGAGGCAAAGACTTGTCTCCACCTAACCAACAGTCAACTTATTAATCACTGTTTCTCCCCATTTTAACGTGTATAAAAACATACATCAGACGACAACATCATCATAATTAATTTCTGTTTGTAAACAAACTAAAGTGGGCTCGCTTTAGCTATGCAGTTTTCATAGATGTTCATGGAAATAAATATGTCTATGGTTTAAGCGCAAACAACTTCCATTAAACGACAGTCATCGATGAGTTCTCAATGACTGCCCTATGCGTAGGGTATCCGAAAGCACCCTTATTGCCGACAAATAAAACTGTCACGCAAAGTGCTTGCGCTTCAGACAGATGAAGATATAATTGATAAAATGCATTTAATTAATATGATACATAAATCTATTATTATATATAACGCTATTACATATATCATATTTATATAAACTAGGTAGATTCAGTAAAGAAGACAACTACTTACAGATTTAACAGATAATCCGTCTATTACATTCACAAGTGTCTGTAGTTCTGGTACCAAACCAGACAAGTTAGTTTGTACAGCAAGTTCTTGTGTTTGAGTGAAGTTAGATGCAGTCTCATTCCTTATATCCTCAAAGAACTTCATCGATGTGATCAATCGGTCCAAGGTGTTGTTCAAATTGTCTATAGCTGTACAACAGCATATACACAGAAGTTTTATATATACATTTTATCTACTGTATTATGTACATTCTGTAACATAGGTTCCAAATAGATAAGTAACAGGGGAGATAACATAGCAGGGAGATAAAAAAACCGTGTCACGATACGACAAATAAATAAATATATGACTTACCCAACGCTAGAGAGGAAACTGGTTGCTCTATATGGGTCAAATTACTCAGTAATACATTAGTTAGAGAGGTACCTGCCTCTGTAACAAACATACGAGTGTTTACTCAACAAGATAACAATCCATGGGGGAGGCAGTACAGTAAACACATCAGTTGACTGTTGCGAAGTAGTAGAAGCAAAAGCAAAGTGACAAAATGGCACAAATGAGGCAATCACCAGTGAAAACTGATCACTTCCACTCGACACAAAACTAATAAATAAGTTACTTTCCACAGATATGTTATGGAGAATATGGAAGAGCGACGAAGGGCAACTACATTGGCAGATAGACCAGTGCATTGATTAGGGAGGGAGAGAAAGAGTTCACAAGCTTTCAGCCACATGAATGTAGGATCTATGACTAATGTAATTAACATCGAGGCACAAGACTGCAATGATATAAACAGCTGGCAGCCGATCGTTGTCTGATCCTATACGCTAAAATGTCCACTAACTAGTATATAGAAAATCACTCCAAATGCATTCTACAGTTGTTATTTATTATTATTTCCCTTTCAACGTTTGTCACAAACAAAAACATTAATCAACGATACAATCACCACACCGAATGAAGCTGACAGAGATAGTCAGCGCCCAGCTGTTATCATGCAATAGACACGTAAGTACCAACCGTTGAGATATCTGTCCACTAGAGGCTTTATACCCTTCAGAGTCTCATCAGCTTGTGCAATAATATCCTGTAACAACATCGTGGATACAAGACAGGGCACCGCATACTAACTGTGCTAGTAGACCAACCAACTAACTACTAGCATTGATATAACTAGGGTGTTGTCTCTGACCAACATTCAACTCATCATGTCACCCTGTGAGTGAATTTACCATTTATAATTAACTAAGAACTGTTTCACAATCACATGACTGGTGCTTTTAGTCATGGCAACTAATAGAATCTAGATTCTATCTCATCACTCGCATATATTAATACACAAATGAGCAAAATATTAAGTCATCTGTCACCTCATACTACCAGCATACAACGCCATCAGCTATGAATGTATACAGTGACAAACCTACGTTTTGGACTGTGTCGTGTACTGTATTGTTGAATTGTTTCACTTGAGTCTGCAGTTGCTGGTCAATTGTGCCATCCTCAATGATGGTATACAGTCTGGTGGCACTGAAGAATATCATCACCATTCCTCCACTGCAACATAATACATAGACATCTATATTACAAGTGTTGTTGAGACAAAACAGTACATAGATGTCTATGGTTCAAGTGTTGCGATTAAATCATACACAGATATGGTATAGGTGTGGTTGAGTTAACAAATATCATGACAGCTTTGACGCAGGCGAGTCAGATAAAGAGCTAGATGCAGGCGAGTCAGATAAAGAGCTAGATAAGTAGGTATTTCTCTGAGATATTGCAGAAATCAATGATGTCAATTATTTTACCATCGTTCAACTTTCAGTATATTCACTGCAGGACCGCTAGCAACAGCTGAGTTTTATTAGTTACAAACTATCTAGCATTACCATTACCACATAACACGTACTATTTATGTCTAACTACTTATATAAGAAACTTATCTACTAGTATATGTACTGCATCATTAAGTAAACAGGGTGCGTCCTACATACAATCTCATATGGTGAGGCAATATTTGTATTTACTGTAGCCTATATATACTAGCCAGCTAACTGTATCTTGATAACACATACTCCATCATACACCAGCTCTCTATTTCCTTCTGAAATTCATCAGAACCTTATCTCATAGTTTCTTCCCCAGCAACACACGTCACAAGTTATTACTTTTCATATTTCAAAACAAGTAGACTCAGTGGTGCAAGTCAATTGGTAGTACAGTAGCATAGAGCCAACACATAGGCGGCCATGTCTATCAAATGATACTTGGGCGTGTATCATCATTTATATATGATAAAGGATAAACCACAGTTTATTTGGTGGAGACCACAACATGCCTGCCCTAGCTACCGAATATTTGAGCTTTCAATGATTGATGGGATGGAAGTAGGTAATATGTATAACAAAAATAGGTTGGCCCTGCAATGAATATATTACCATGTGATATCTGTGTGTTAGGGACTGCCTGTATGTAGTGTACAATAGACTGTATGTAGTGTACAATAGACTGTATGTAGTGTACAATAGACTGTATGTAGTGTACAATAGACTGTATGTAGTGTACAATAGACTGTATGTAGTGTACAATAGACTGTATGTAGTGTACAATAGACTGTATGTAGTGTACAATAGACTGTATGTAGTGTACAATAGACTGTATGTAGTGTACAATAGACTGTATGTAGTGTACAATAGACTGTATGTAGTGTACAATAGACTGTATGTAGTGTACAATAGACTGTATGTAGTGTACAATAGACTGTATGTAGTGTACAATAGACTGTATTAAGGTACAAATATACTACTAGAAGGTTTTCCTAAAAAAAGACGAGGAAAAATATCTGCAAAAATCTAAATGAAATCATCGAACCCAGATCTCTAGAGAGGCGCTTCAATAAATCGGATTTTCCACAGCACATGCTGATCGCAAATTGTAAAATATACACACAAAATCGCACAAAAATTCCTCATTTGGGGCAGAGGTTTCAACTGGATTTTTCAACAACAATTAACAGAGACAAACCTTTCGTTGGGATATTTGACTCTTTGGACATGGCAAAAGCAGGATAGAGAATAGATGAGTAACAGCAAATGAAACCACAAACTGAGTGAAATAAAACCTTCTAACAAGGAACTTCTTCTAATGAGATTTATGTCTCCACTTCATGTCAAACTCTCAAGGCTGAGAGATCAATTTAATTAACGAACAAAACAGGAAAAAGCGATCATAAATCACACAGCCAATGGCTCATCTCTCTGGATGTAATGCCTATCAATAGACTGTGAGATTTATAGACGCAATAATTCTATTGATATATCATATAACTACGCCATTCAACAATATACAACTGCTTCCACAGACTTGGCTAATGATCACACCGACGTTCTATCAAATGCGAAATTCTACCAATTATGGTACTTACATAACAATAACTGTAAATATGAGAAGCACTCCAGCACAGAGAAGTCTCTTGAACTTGCCATTAACTGGGTCATTCTCAGGAGCTTTGCCACCACACTTTCCGCAAAGTCGGCAGCAGCAGCAAAACAACCCGATGAGAGGCATCAGCACAACCAGCAGAAGTCCGATGACAACGCAAGCCGCAAATCCTGCGTAGCCATTCAATACAGTCTACAAAACCAGGGCTACATGCATAGATGACAGTAGCGAACAGGTGCTAGTTGATCAGTATATACCACACACACAGAGCTGCGCGTGATTGACATTTTGTTGTGACATTTACAATCAAACTTCAACATAATAAAATAACAATCATTAGAACCTCACTTGGATGAGTTCATTGTAGTCCAGTGGTCCTGGTTCTTGAAACAGCGACAGCACATAACCTACAACGCCGGGAAGTAAATAAATCAACAACAATATCATTAGCAGAATGAAAGCAGTGGCCTAGGGTAAGCCATAGCAGTACAGGGTGAAGGGATGGGGACGGTTCGTCTCAGGTGTGGTACGGGCAAAGCATCAGTTGTCAGCAACACCTGAAGTTGACCAAAAAAATTCTTTTTTTTTATTTATGACATGTATGCGCAATCAAAATGTCATATATCATCTTGTTCTACAATTTTAATGTGGATAATTAGGGGGACCACAGCCTCCTGGTGTCATTGAGGCTGGGAATGCATCCCCCCACAGTCCTGCCACACTTGTATCACTGGTAAGCGTTATACAAAGTTGGTAATAACACTACGAATACTACATCCTCCTTCGATTTTGAAAATAGTAAAACTAAATCAAAGAAATCGATGTAACAAACTGTGACTATTGCTACAAAAGAGACATTGAAATGCATAGACATAGTCGCATTCAGTTCTTAAATCTGAACAAAAACAAAATGAAGCTATGTAACTTTATAAAATGCTGCACACAAAGTGGTTACTCAATGCCACTCATGAGTGGTACTTTAGGCGGGACGAGATAAATTTTGGCTGATGCATCAGACCCAATAACAACTATAGCAATACATACCTACGGTCTCCACATTCAGACCTTTGGGGAAGACTACATGCAGGAAACCATCTGTCATTGAATAAAGAGGGGCCAAAGCTTGGTTTATTGAATCCGATTCCGAAGAACCTGGGAGAGCAGTTGCTGATGACTGAGTCGTGGCTGAAGACTGAGTTGTCGTTCCATTTGAGGACTGTGCAAGGATTGGCTGAGCGCATAGATAAAATGCTACACACAACAACACAACGTGGTTTAGCAATGAAGCCATGATGTGTATTGCGATTCCTGAGATCAAACTGGAGCTAGATTGCCCCTATCCACTGCTGGACACAAGCAGTCCAATATGCTTATTTTGTCAGCAGATGTTCCTTTTACCTAGAAAAACAATATTACAACACTTTAACATAATATTATTTCAAATAGCAACATTGTATTCCTAAGAAAAGGATAAAATAATGGAAATTGGCAGCAGAAACATCATGTTTTTATCAAGCAATCAATGAATCAGTTGCCAATATAAATAATAGCATTACATACTTACAACATTATTTTGCTTTATAGTGTGTATATCATTACAAAAATAATAACAAGAGTCTGATTTAAAAGTATAATAATTATTATTATACTATTATCACTATTAGTAGATCTATTCATAATAATATTTCTAGTAGTAGCAATACTATTACTACAATAAATAATGTATTGCTACTGCTACCGGCTGATTGTTATTATTATTATTAGCATCAAATAATAATTCAATTACATAACAATATAACAAAACACTAATAGTGATAATAACAATAATAATAGTATTAATAATAGCAGTAATAATAATAACAATCATCGCTGCTGCTACTATTATTTATTGGCTCCGAGAATAGAACCAGTAACAATAATAATAGTTGCACTGATTGTAATAAATAATAATAATAAAATTATTTATTATAATAATCATTATGATTATTATTATGGTGAGTAAAAATAAATTACAACAAAAATAGGTACTGTGGTAGTAGCAAAAAGTTTGATTAGATTTAACCAAACTCTTTGGTAGTAGGTAGTAGTTCAAGAAGAAGTTGACACTTCTTCAGTCACCTACTACTACTACTACTAACTATACTATTAACTAATTAATAATTATATATATATCTTCTACTCACCTTTTTTCTTAATAAAAACCACAATCAAAGTTATTAGTACTTGGATGAGACTACAATAATCCGACTGATGTTCAGGCTGGTGGAGTGTAAACCCACAGTATGTATTGTTTGACAATCGTTACACCTGTATCCAGTTGCCTCTGCTTGTCACAACTCTGGTGCGGCTTATGCTGTTGCAGCAAGAGAAACTCTGCCATGAGTTAGATTAAAATAGTCTACCTTTACACCGTCTATTAATCGTTAAAAAGTCGCAAAAAACTGTTCTCACCAATATCTCTAGATTCAATTTAAGCGTCTTGTTTCACAGGCAAGTATCAAGTAAGTCACGCCCAAAGCCTTTCATTGGGTGAGCATGGGGCGGGCGATCTAATGCATGTGTCATTTGTTACTATTATGTGAAAGCTCTAAGCAGGTGGCTGGCTTTGCAAGACAGGCTCATGCAACTCCCAATGGGGATCCGGCACGCAGTTTCTCTTTGTAGATGCAACCGGAAGCAGTTCAATTGCTAATATAACTTATCATTAGAATTTACGACTTGCTTGACTGTTATTTTAATTTGAGACATTTAAGCAGCTAATATGACAAAAAAAATGTGATTGAGGAAGCTTGAGGGATCAATATAACCTCTAATTTTTTCTTTTGAAAAATATTTTGCTTTATTCACTTGAAAAAATTAATTTAATAATGATGCTCATAGATAGTATGCAGTTGAACCAAAGTATCGTATTTCGGGCCTAACTAAGTTTGCCAATGTAAATAACTTACAGTGCGCCCTGTCAATTTATTTCAACAACAGCGATATACTATTATGCTTGATTTATGCGGCGCATCCTCACTATTACAAGCTCCATCCCCATCAACTGCTCGTAAATCGTTTGTTGCGGATTTCATAACTCCAGTCAACGACTAGCAATAATAATAATAACAAACTCTTATGACAATCCCAAGTGTACCAAAAATCTGGTGTACTCTGTGATATGTGACTAATAAATAGCAATTGTTTTTAAAAGTTTGTTTTATATTTTTTAATTTTCAGGGCAAATGAATAATAATTTTTTTGATATTATTATTATTATAAATAATCATCATCATAATAATAATTATTAATTAAACTAAATGAATTAATTTTCTTCTTAAGGCTTTTGAGTGAAACTTGTAATTTCCTAATCACAAGTTGGATCAAATTTGTGCTTGAATGAAAATTATTTAACACTGAAATATAATGAATAGTGTTAATCCCTGATGACAACAACACACAATAAATAAATAATAAGTAATAAATAATAATAAATGGGAGATAACTCTTACCAGCTCACTCTATATTTTATATAGCGATCTATAGTCAGAATTGTTAGCGTTCATAAAAAGTGATTATTCGAGTTGATTATAACTGTTTATTGTGCCAAAAAAAATGTAGTGAGCTAAAACAGACATTGGAGCTCCTGCCATTTCAATATATCAGTGAGAAGAAGCTTCTAAAGCAAAAAATAAAAATAAAAGTAGTGGATTTTTGAAAATCTTAACGATATTATCATAAAACTTCAAGTAAACTTCCGGTATCATCAAATTAGCACCCCCTGGTGAGCACCTAAAATCTGCCGGGTCCCCATTGCTATGCTTCAAATATGATTTAGCACAATATAAAAAATTTTGCTGACAGAGATTGAAAGCATCATGTATTAGCTAGGGTATAAATATTTCTAACCATATTAAAAAACTCCAATGTAATTTGATTGACCGTGAAAGAGTCTTTTAACTATCGGCGGAGAAGTCAGCTACACCTATGGATCACACTAGAATGGGTGTTTTACTGTCATGCGTTACATATTCGTCAGAACTTTGACGCACATCTCCGATAGATTCAGCTGGGCTAGCCTTAGTTCCTGTACCTACATGAACCATGTAATGAATTTATTTGTCGGGATTTATTGGATTTTTATGCTTGCTTTCTATGCTGCAATAAAACAAAATGCAAGCAATGTTTATGAAACTAAAATCAAAAGACAGATTATACTGCTCTAAAATGAAAAACCTAAAATAACTCTACCTTGAGATGATGTTGTGATTCGTCGTTTGGTCTTTTTCTTCGGTTGTGGTTCAACTTCTTGTTTTTGTCGTTCTGTCATCATTTTATGCACAGCTTCAGGCAATGATGCGGTCTCGAAAGCATCCATTGCCACAAAAGGTAAAGCATTATACACTGCGTACTGTATTAAATAACATAATTAATGCAATGTACTGAGTAGTATAATAGGAGCAGTTCTGCCTAAGTTATTTATTACCTACAAACCATTATAAGTCTACTTGGGCCAATCTTGAAAACAAGTTTGAAATCAGACTTGAAATAATAATTTAATTATTACCGTTGAGTCGTACAACCTGGGTGGTGCAATTTGTGGCAAAGGTTTATGTCTGCCAACTTTTTTGTAACTTTTCCCGAGATATTTAGAAGTTTGTACTTTGTTGTAAATTTTATTTGGAAGCTTTGGTTGCAATAAATCGTCCAGCATATCTATAAAATAAATAATAAATTTATCTATTATTTATATTAAATTTTTAAGTTGAAAATTATAAAATTTTTGGCGGAGTCGCTAGAATGGAATGAATAATAACCCACTGTTGCTCTGTCTCTCTTGGGAGGACATGCTAAGTCTATTCCATGCATCAAGTTGTCTGGAGGAGTCCTGTGGAAATTCTCTCGCCACTAAAACAATGAGTAGGAAAAGTTTTAATTAGCTTTCATAGCTTCTGTATCTAACAAAAGTATGCTACTTTTACAACAATGTGTGAAACTCCGCTATTACGTATGTTTAATATGGGGCATAATAACTGAGAAGATTCTGCTTTTAAAAGCATCTGCACTCTTTTGAAGCGGACTGGAATTTGGAATGAATGCAAAGATAGCTCGGGAATGAACGTAGACACTTTCTGGAATGAGCATCGACAAACCTGGAATGAATTTCAACTATGCTAGAGAAAAGAAAAAAACATTGTTCATTCTCGAAAGTGTCGACATTTATTCCTGGTGACATATAAACTATCAATTTGATGTTTTTACAGGATTAAAAAATTATCATTTTTTTCAAAGTAGACAACTACTGGAATAAACATCGAAAACCACTTTTATATACTGCCAAGAATGAATATAGCCACTTCTGGGAAGAAATGTCAAAAATTTCTTCTCTACAGCATAGTCGATATTCTTTACAAGTCTATCGGTGTTCATTCCAGGATGTGTCTACATTCATTCCTGTCAACGTTATTTCTGTCTAAGTTCGTTTCTGTCTACGTTTGTTTCAGTCCTCAATAGTCCAGGGCTATTTGCTTACACTGAATTTAATTGTGGATGGGGGCGAGGGGGGGGGGGGGAGAACATGATGAAGAGGCCAATAAATTGTATCACAACGCAAGTTTTGTGACTTTATCTGTTTTGTTAGATACAGAGTTCATGCAATAAACATGACTTTCTTGTCTAACAATCTTGGAAAGTTTATAATATTTTCATCGCTTTGCAAGCTATCCACGCGCCTTTGAAATGATTCAGCTGATTTTGAAAAAATTTATAGCGTATCGACTCCTTAAGTACCATATTGACAATTTTGAAATTATTTGAGCTATTTTAAAAAAGTTTAGACAGTTTGATTAGAGCGGGTTCTTTCAACTGAAAACGGATGGTATCATTACTTTGCTAGCTTCTACCTGAATGTAAAATCTCCATAATTGACTTAGATATCTTTCTGTTGGAAATAATCTTGGAAATAAATCATAAGCTCTAAACTTGTGAATAATTTTAATCAATTACTTGTGATAACTATAAAAACAATAAAAATCAATAATTTTTACATAATACTCATACACTTTAATAAAACATTTATAAATCAGTGTTTGTTTAGAAGCCATACAAGTTTGAAGCTCCTGAAAGAGTTTAACATTTAAAAATATAAGACACAAACATTTTATGACACCGTAACTAGAGCAGTGTAAAAAATTGCAGACCAATTAGGTCTAAATTAATGACCAAAACGGCCTTAGGACACTTTTATGACGCTAATTGAAACCACCCCCTGAGCAATTATAAAAAGACAGCTGAAGCAAACCATGCAAGTGTCATGACATAGAGTAATAAAAGTCAATGTATGAAACTTAAGGTAATTATTTAAGTCAGCATTTTGCATAGAAAAGTTTAACTCATTTTGTCTGCTTTTATATGGCTTTCTTCACTCGACTATGGGTATGATATTTTGCATATGATTAGTAGTTTTTCGCCAATCAGAATGTGAAGAAAAATTTAGATTTTACTTCTGATAATCATTGCTATTATCTATTATCCGTCGTGCAAGCAGCAAAACAATGCTCAGCTTACAGCTTGTTAAAATAGATTAAAAATTAAGTTTAAATAAATTAATTCTGTAATCAATAAAAAGAAACTAGACAACAAAAATAAAAGGGCCTAATCATATTGTTGATGAGGTAAGTTTAAACTAAAAACTCAGCATGCTCAAAGTTGATAGTCTTCGTATATGAGAACTAGGTTAAAGGTTTTTTATTTGCTCTACCGATGATTGAAAACTGCTAAAAATGAGGTAAAAAAATGGCTTTATACCAATTTTTTAAATTACTTCTGTGTGGTACCGCAGAAAAATATATATAAATTGGTTCTGTCTCTCCAAATATTATGTTTTTATATCTATTTATTTTTTCTTTTGGGAACCGATAAACATTATTTTACCATTTTGAAAGCTGCCGGCAATATCTGTAACATGTTTCCTTTCCATTTCTAACTTCTCAGCGAGCTCTTTAGTGTCTACTATATGTGAAGGGTCAATGCTAGTGCTGCCGCTATTGAGGGATGTATCAGCAGCAGGTGATTCATCAAACAAGTTTGTTTGGCTCATCCTTCTAAAGACTGAAGTCACCTCTGGCCTGCTGTCCTTTGGAGTTGGCACCCCTGTCTCTTCCAGCTACACATTCAAGTAAATGGCTACAACCTCGCTCGTTAAGGAAGTTATGCACTTTCTGATAGAAAATGGGGGGTGAATAACTTACCTTCAACATTTGAAATCTAAGCGATTTCCACCATATTGTTTTAATCTGCAACATACATTAATAGTTTACAATGAATTCCAAAAGAAAGATCATTAGAAAAATGATAGAGTAATAAAAAAACTTTTTCAAGAGAACACAAATCTTCACACAACATACTTTCATACAAACGATGTCTGTAATAAAATAAATCTAGTCACATGATCTATATATATATAAGCTGCAAAAAAAGCAATATATCTTAATACACAAATATTGGAATGAACATAGACATGTCCTGGAATGAATGTCGACAGACCTAGAATGAATGTCAACTATGCTCCTGAAAAAGAAAAGTTCAGCGTTCATTCCCAGAAGTGTCGTCGTTCATTTCTTGTGACATAAACAAACCTATCGACAATTGTCTACAAGAATATAAAAATTCTCTTGTTTTTGTAAGAGAAGACAACTTCTGGAATGAATGTGTAACTGATAATTTATATGTCACTGGAAACAAATTTTGCCACTTCTGGGAATGAATATAAAGGTTTTCTTCGCTAGATCATAGTCAACATTCATTCCAGATTTGCTGATATTCATTACAGGATGTGTCTACGTTCATTTCAGCTGTGTCAGCATTCATTCTTGCTGACGTTCATTCCAGTCTACATTCGTTCCAATAACTGAATACACAAACAAAACAACGTGTACGAATGTAAGTAGTAACGGACGGCTGCAGTGAACTTTTTGTCTTTCGGGTTTGGATTGAGACTCTCGGCAATCCATTCAACGTTCTCATCCCTCTCATCAAGTCTTTGTAGGGCGCTGGGCCTGTGTCTAGAGAAGTATTCTGTTACACTCAGTTGTATGGCTGAGGCAACGCTAGTCCAACCTGTCCTTGTAGCTAGCGACTTCATCCTGTCACTGTTGTCTTCCTTTCCTTCAGTTGTGTTTTCTACAATGTATGACGTCATCACTAACAATAGCCTGTGTTTTCTACAATGTATGACATCATCACTAACAATAGCCTGTGTTTTCTACAATGTATGACATTATCACTAACAATAGCCTGTGCTTTCTTCAATGTATGACGTTATCACCAACAATAGCCTGTGTTCTCTATAATGTATGACACTATCTATAATCAATTATTACGATGGATAAATACGTGCAAAATAGTCAATGAGCGCAATTGATTAGAAGCGATACTTACTAAACTGTGAATAAAGGAAGGAGGTGAGTCCTGCTGCCATGCAGACAGCGCGTAGTCTGCTCCATCTTTTGAAACTGCCTCCATTCCAAACCTGCTCACCATAGTATCAGTTGCAAATAATAGTTAAAAACCAACTTTTTAAATTGAAAAATTATTGGTCCAAAATTTAAGCAGAAATCTTAAAATCGAAACATGATTCTTGACTGATAAACATGATTTATGCATCCGACAATCACAAATCAATGTGCAAGGTTGGTTTATACATATTGCAATGTTTTTGGATTTTCCATGATGATAAGATCTGGCAAAGGGCAGACAACTCATAATGAAACTCACAGTGAGTGTTGTGCTAGAAGCAACCTTTTTAACATCATGAGGTAGAAGTCTGTTGATGTTGTCTGGATCAAGCACAGAATTGATATCCCAAGGAGTTGCCTGACCAAAATGCCCTATATATAGTCCGTGTAATGTCCATAACCTTACCTGCAGTACATTATTTTACGCCGATTAATGGCTAGATAATTCATAACTAGTTTTTCTAAAAATATAAAAAGATAAAATGAATGGCATAATTGAATAAACCCTGTGTAATAGACAACTTATCGTAAATTTATTCTATAAAAAATAGAAGCTTTTG
Source organism: Cryptosula pallasiana (assembly GCA_945261195.1). NCBI lineage: Eukaryota > Metazoa > Bryozoa > Gymnolaemata > Cheilostomatida > Cryptosulidae > Cryptosula > Cryptosula pallasiana. The sequence continues at coordinate 19,579,210 of OX183139.1, forward strand.
TGAGAACTTTAAAATATACAGCATGTTTAAAACAAATTACATTGTATATACCTCTTTAACTATCAGTTAATCTAGCCATGAGATTAAATTAATCTCCAGATAAATTAATCGCCGATATTAAAGAATTGATCTAAAGAAACTTTGTGCCATGAAAATTCAATCAAATTAAAATATTAAATGAAATAATAGCCTGTGATTTCAAGCTTACATTGCCATCTGCGCTGCTGCTAATGATGAGTTTCTGACCATCTATGTAACTAAGGCTAGTTATACCATGTAAATGTCCACGGAAAGAGTTTAGTAAGGGAGGAGCCTTCAATGTCCTCAAAGGGTCACTCTGTGATGAGGGTAGACCGTGCATCGCTAGCAACGACCTTAACCTACATATAATGGAAGCATTTAAAGAACAAGACAAACTAATTTAACAAGTATGAAAAAAAATTTTAAATTTTGAATTTCAAACAAACTTTTGATCAGGCCTAATACAAGCCTACAATGTTTTAGATCTGATGCAACGAGTTTTTAGCTCAAGTCGAATCAAAACTGATCTTTGATTGCTCTCAAATTTGATTATAATCAACTTTTTTGTCCGAGATTAATTTTGCTACACCTCGGCTATTGGATTAGCTGATTTCTGATTTTAAATAAATACAAAATGCGTAAAAAACCAATGGGTTTTCCAAATCTTATATGTACATTCAAAATATAATACATAGAAATGACATTTATATTGTTTTTTACCAATCTTTAAATTAATTTTTATTAACCTAAAGGGAACGTTCAATTAGTCTATTTTTAATCTTCACATTGAATCCTTAGATTTTCAAAAAAATAAAGTATTTTGCTAGTGGAGTATTAAGGTAGATCTGAAGATACTAGAAATCAGTAATTGATGTATCGTCTGCACCTAAGCCTACGAGAGATCCTTCTAGATTGTTTGTTTATTTCATTTTCTAGTAGAACGAATGGAGAATACTTCTTGAACTTTTCCATGATGTAATCACCACCATCTAGTAGTGTCCTCAACTGCAGTTCATCTAGACAGTAAGCTTCTATATCCCATACCTTGATGTAACCCTCCGAGTCTCCTGAAATATCGTCTGCTCCATCAAGTGTAATCCACAGCTGATAATAATATCAGCGTATTGTTTAGATAAGGTGTTTGAGAAAATCTTTTAGTTTTGATTTTGTGAAACTCAAACACAATTAAAAATGTCAGCCATGTAAAAAGTTAATCTTTAAAAAAATTGTTATAAATTATTTGTAGTAGGATGCCATTTCTATCTCTTGAATAAAAACTATCCATTTTCTAAATTTGGAGTTGCCATAACGAAAGAAGACAACTCAAAAACAAACTAAGAATATCAATTTACTTGCCTGTTAGTAGATATTCATTCTTCATATCCGTTGCCATGGATATAATGCTCTCTTGCTTGTGGTGGGCAGCATTGAATTGACCCAACAGCTCTGAAATATTTACCGTGTAAAGTTGACGGTAAGATGCAGTGTAATAGTGTGTGTTGAAGCTGAATCAATCTTATTGTATAATTTGTATTCAGTTGACAGTTAGCTTTACAATCTAGACCTGTTAAACTTACACATTCCCCACTATATCTCCATAAAAGTAAATATCTACTGAACTAAGGCTAACTCCTAGTATGATTTAATATACTGTAGCCTTGCCTCCTTGAAATACTGTAGACCAGGCTCTAACCCAACCATCTGACCCAGCAGTAAGCAACGTCGCTGTACAGCGAGTGTTTATTCTGTTTAGCAGTGCAAGAGCACAGTCTACGGAGTTGGTAGTTGATAAGTGTGGTGCTATCACACCACTTGCTTCCTGAGTGTTATAATAATAAAAAGAATTGAAATTATATAATAAATGCTTTAGTAGGCAAAGCAAATCTTATGTAATTTGAATTTAGAATCAAATGAAAATTGAGCCAATAGTAAATAATTATTATTTACGCACATTCTGCCAGATAGAGCTGACTTTGGCTTCCAGTTCATCAGCATCAGAGAAAATATGGCTGATTGATGAATTATCACGGACTGCTGACTCTTCGTACCCAAGAGATGCTGCCACAGCCATCTGCTCATAACGAGGAGAATCATAAAGATACACACGGGAGTCGTCTCCGACCCTTCCAGCTTCATCTCCAGTTTGTTTCTACAAAAGGAAAAGAGAGAATAACTCTAACACAATTCACACAAAAATAACAAAGAATAAATTAAAACATTATTAATCAATACAAATAATGTTACACTAAAGGTTAATCTTTGTGTATGTGCCATTTTTTTAGCTTCAGAAGTTGTCTACTCTTCACTACATAAGCACAAACAACTGTGTGTGTATCAATAGAAATTTCCAAGAACGGGGGAGAAAATTTCCAATTGTTTTAATAGATTTTTTGTAGCAACTCCATGGAAAGTTAAAAATGAAATAATTTTCTAACTAATACTATGTCAATGGGGAAAGCAAAATTAAAAATAACTTCTCAAGCCATTTTCAATCGCTCATTCGGAACAAAGTGGGACAACATTTAATACTGTCAATCTTTACACAAATTGTGGAACCAAAAGTGAAGACTTCACAACTGATACAAAAAGGCCAGCACTAGCAGTATGAAAGGGGGACAACTCCATGACCAGCCATATAAGGACTATATATTTACCTGCAGTGAAGAATACCGACTATATACTTACCTGCAGTGAAGAATAACAACTATATATTTACCTGCAGTGAAGAATACCAACTATATATTTACCTGCAGTGAAGAATAACAACTATATATTTACCTGCAGTGAAGAATAACAACCATATATTTACCTGCAGTGAAGAATACCGACTATATATTTACCTGCAGTGAAGAATAACAACTATATATTTACCTGCAGTGAAGAATAACAACTATATATTTACCTGCAGTGAAGAATAACAATTATGTATTTACCTGCAGTGAAGAATACCGTCTATACTTTGACTGCATAGTCTTATCCTCCTTCACCTCAGCTTTAGTAGATTGTGCCTGTAGTCTGCCATCTTCTAGCCTAGTTTTGTAGCTCTCTAGCCTCTGATCCATTATAGATACAGTAGAAACAGCGGGGTTAAACATCAGCACTGGCTTACCTTAAAAGTAGAGAGAAAAATTTCAAATATTATCTCACCAATTTCATGGAATGGTAAATAACTCTCAATGAACTGAATTTTATAAAAAAAGGCTATAAAATTGCCATTCATCTACTTTTGTGGTAAAAACTTTAGCTATCATATCAGTATTGACCAATAGCGTACCATTAATGAGTGACCTAATTATGATGTCACCAGCGCTAGAGCATGAAGCTATTAGAGTTGGAGGCAGACGAATCATACAATTTATCTCTGAATCATGTACAACAGGCAAAGCATAGCATTCCTCATTGTTGGGTTCGTCAATAAATGTGTATACAGTCTTACTCGTGCTCAGCGCCATCGCTGTAACAAATGTAACATATGTTACAGCAGGTAAACTGTGGATAGTTCAGCTAGAGCTGTGAACTAGCTGCATTGCTACAATTTCGATTTGCTTGCTTAAAACAGTAAAGACAACTCCAAAAATTATAGATAGTCTTTACTGCTGCGGTAGTAAAATTAAAAATTAAATTCAATTTCAAAACAATAAATTTGTGATTTATTGCATCGAATTTTCTCCACTGTACTCTGATTGGCTAATAATTAAACAGGTTTAAATCTATAAATTTTATTCAAAATTTTAATAATATTGATAATAAGTAGAGACGAGCAACATGAGAAATACAAAGGATTTTGGGATTTCATTCATTGATTTATATAAGGTTGATTTATACAACGGCGTAGCTGTAATTTTTGGGATTTCCACAGTTAAAAAAATTTTGCTCGGGTTGTGCGTCTCTACCTAATAAAAGGGAAAAATAATTTTTGTAAGACTAACGAATAAACTTGCGCATTAACTATATCTGCATTTGATAAAAACAGCTAATAGGGAAAAATGTGCAACCTGAGCAAATTTTTTATTACTGGGAAAACCCAGAAAAATAAAGCTGCGCTCTTATGTAAATCAACCTTATTTGAATCAATGGGTAAAATCCCGAAATTCCCGTAATTAATTGGGCTCTCCCACACATTGAAAACTTTTTCTGGTTGCGCCGTTTTTTTCCCAATACAACAAGTTTATTAATGTATTTTTTTATAATGAAGTTGCCATTAGAGTAAAAAATAGCAAACAGTTTCATTAGCAACAACATCTTTTTAATAGTTTTGCAGCAAAAGTCTTTTTGCCACAAAGTGTAAGAGGTAATTTAATAAGATTTTGAATATTGAAGTTATCTTTTCATGATGCCGCACAAATCGGTTTGGCAGCGGAAGGCATATAATCAATACGCTCCATATGCTGACAGAACTTTTTAACCCTTCACAAGCTCGTTAATACAGCACTGAGATGAAACAAGGGAACAACTTAGCATTGCAGTAATGAGTTAAGCCCTTTGTCTGAGATCTCTCTGTTAGATGCAAATCTCTCAAACTACAAGCGTAGTAATACATCTATATATATATACTCTGGTACAATGAGCAAGCGTAGTAATACATCTATATATATATACTCTGGTACAATGACTGCAAGCGTAGTAATACATCTATATATATATACTCTGGTACAATGACTACAAGCGTAGTAATACATCTATATATATATACTCTGGTACAATGAGCAAGCGTAGTAATACATCTATATATATATACTCTGGTACAATGACTGCAAGCGTAGTAATACATCTATATATATATACTCTGGTACAATGACTGCAAGCGTAGTAATACATCTATATATATATACTCTGGTACAATGACTGCAAGAGTAGTAATACATCTATATATATATACTCTGGTACAATGAGCAAGCGTAGTAATACATCTATATATATATACTCTGGTACAATGACTGCAAGCGTAGTAATACATCTATATATATATACTCTGGTACAATGACTGCAAGCGTAGTAATACATCTATATATATATACTCTGGTACAATGACTGCAAGCGTAGTAATACATCTATATATATATACTCTGGTACAATGACTGCAAGCGTAGTAATACATCTATATATATATACTCTGGTACAATGACTACAAGCGTAGTAATACATCTATATATATATACTCTGGTACACTGACTGCAAGCGTAGTAATACATCTATATATATATACTCTGGTACAATGACTACAAGCGTAGTAATACATCTATATATATATACTCTGGTACACTGACTACAAGCGTAGTAATACATCTATATATATATACTCTGGTACAATGACTACAAGCGTAGTAATACATCTATATATATATACTCTGGTACACTGACCTCTATTAAATTCTCACCTATTCTGTTGTTCTCTTCGGACCACAACAAACCAACAGCACTATCTGGTCCTTTTTTACTCTTCTTAACTGTGCCATGTTTAGAATCATTTCTAGGATCCATTCTGCGTAGCAACATGCCATTGTTGACGTTCCATACATGTGCCGTGCCATCATGTGCCCCTGCGTGTGCAAAACAATTTTAATCTTTTGTAACTGTCCTCTTGTTAGACTCAAAATAAATTAGTGGAAAATGCTTCAAATAAAAGTTATTGTATGATTAAATTCGTTACAAAACATAAAGACCACAAACCATATTGCAAGAAAAATAATTTTTTTCTCTAATGATCTGTGAATTTCACCAAAGTTTTGTCCAACTTTCTTACCAGTAAGAAGTCGTCTGTAGCTGGGGTCAAAGGCCATCGATATTATCTCCTGATTGGTCAGACTCCCTTTGACCCTCCTTTGATGACAATCTCTGAATTGTATTATCTTTTGGCCAGTCTTCACTTTCCATATACAAAGTGTAGACTGCACGTCACAACTCACTACCTGCACATGATTACAGTATAGGAGTTGTCTTCTCTTGACATAATAGACTAAGATTTTGTATTTTAGTAATTATTTGGACTTCTCACAATAAAAGAAGAGCAAAGGACTCTTTTATTCATATATTATTACGTTAATGTGGTAAGTTTACTTGTTTGGATTAGATATTATAAACCAAAAGATTAATATTTAATCTCCAAGATTAATATGTTATTAGAATGAGACTAAAATGATAATTTTTTAGAAGTTATTCTCCCAGCATCATTAAAGACTTTTCACGTCAACTAGACAATCCATCCAACTTACTGTGTCATATACTGGGTTATATAAAGCCTGATTACAAGCTCCATCGTGTGTGGTGAGAGTTGCCTTCCCTGTGTGATCTTTCATCTCTCTATACTCCAGCATACCCAAGTACTGAGTACCAATAAGCAGTGAAGAGTTGAAGGGGTTTATATACAGGGTGTTGGCATGGTATATGCTTCCAAAGGAACCCAGACTAATAACAGGATAGAAGAGAGAAATATATTGTTTGTTTCGCAAAAATGTCAGCTACGATTTAAGTGTGATGGACTTTAATTAACAAATAACAATTGATTAAACCCAAAAAACCAACAAATAATTTGATACCTGGCAGATAATCCAAGAGAACTACAACATATATTGTGTACATAGTAAAGTAGGGCGTAACCAGGGGTGACAACTTCTAAACAAGATCCTGTAAAGATAACAACCAAAATTGAATTGTTGAACTTTTGGTGGTGAAAAGCTGCAGGCATACACTATAATGACAAGATTTTCAGAAACATAGTTTTTGACAATAAAATTCAGCTGGCATCAAAAAAGGTTCCAAACTCACCTGATGTCTAAACTCTGTACATGCACTGTCTGCCCCATTCTGAATACAAGTATATGCTGGTCTTCACCAGCTGATATTAGGAGTTGTCTGTTGGCGTCTATTGTTATAGCAGTTACAGGTCGCGCATGTGCATGTAGTACATGGGAGATAATTCCTCGCTGAGGGGTTGGTTTGATCACCCTTATCTATAGACATGAAGCATTCATTGCAGTCTCTGAATGTTTATGCTTATATAACAACTTACAACAGCTGCCTGAGCATGCATGGCTCAATAACAGAGTGTGTGTCTATGGACCAAGAGGTTATGGTTCAATTCCCAGCCAAGCATTGCTAAATTGTGAAAAATCTGGAGCTCAGTTTTTAATATTTATTCATTCTTGATATGATTTCAAAATCATATAGAGTTCTTATTGGTGCGAAAAAAATTGACTAGACAGGCATAAATAAGCTTCATATCTGATTTTGACTTCGAAGGCCTTTAATTTGTTACGTCAGACGGAAACTAATGTCATTTACCGCTTTATATCGTAATACTTTAACTGGTTGCCTCCTTGCACCACCTAATGATTGAACAAGTTATTATTTTCCACTTTAATAACTTCCTTAACAAAATCACAGGGATAAAATATTCACTAATACCTTTCCATCGACACAACCAGCATAGATAGATGAGCGGTGCTCAGAGAAGGCTACACATGTCACTCCCCGTTTTATGGAAGTAGAGCCACGACTTTGGTAGTTGTTGATATCGCTGTAGTAGACAGAGACTTTGCTACCTTTACTGCACGAGACAAAACCGTAGTCAAACAGGAGAATACAACTTCTTATCTTCAGTACCCAGTCGTCATGTACGTGCTGTAGAAGAGAATAATTTCCGTAACTCTAGTGAACTGCCACAGAACTCTTCTGGGCCAAGAAAATATCATTTGTTGTTATTTTATTCATTATTTACGTTTTTCTTCGTAAGTGTGACAGTCGAGTATTTTCCTTCCTGAATTTTATGCAAATCCAGTTGCATGGATGAATGATTAGCTGCTCTCTTCCCAAACGGCCCCTTAGAGGCAGCGGCGTTAAAGTTTAAAATAGTAATGCTGCCTAAAAGATTGTAAATATTTGCTGTCACTATTTGTGCAACCGTGATGTAAGTATTTGTTCTAGCACCTGCACACACCAAGTTATCGCAGGAAGTATGGCACAACATTTGACTTTTTAGTCCGCTAACTATTCTACTAACTATTTCTAACCCCAAGATAAAAAGTAGAGCTAGCGAAGGTCCAGTAATAAATGAAAGTTGGCAGCCTACCATGTGTGTCCCCCCATATGAGATGGGATATATCAGAATTGGTGGGATGTACTATATACTCCATACACAATGGTGCTGCATGTAGCCTTCTGATATGGTATACTAGGCACAGTTTGTAACCAGTAACAGCCTTGGTAGTTATTGTATACATGTGGATACTGTGACTGAAAGCATACATGTACATACAGGTTGAGTTCAGGGCTGTCTGTAACCAGATATTTCTACCAAAATAAATGTACTTTATTACCTGCAAATAGTGAGGATTATTAAACATTATTTATTTGCGTTAATACGCACTGCATGGAAAAATCTATTAAAAAACAGTGTCTGTAAGTTTTTTAGATGAAGAGTTCCGACGAAATTATGAATTAGTAAAGTTTTTCTGAATGTTTATCAAAAAATTGTTGACATTCGTGAGGTATTAAACCAAAAACAATAAAAAAATTTGTAAAAAACAATATTTGCTAAGCAACCAATCCAGCCACTATTTCGTTAACTAATATTAGTAAATAACTATACTGATAACGTTTTAATTAATGAATTGTAAAATAATATATTACAGTTATTGAAAATATCCTTCCAGGTCAAAAAAAGAACACAACTCCTTATATTTGCAAGCCATAATGTAGTATATACATTAGTGGCAGCCGACGAGTTATGCAATCAGCTATCAACCACTCAACTGTTATATTTACAGGTAACTGCTAATTATACAATTGTTTAAAATTTTTACAACAAAAGTCAACATTCCAGCCTTTGATGAGTTAGTAAATAGTCACACCGATTGAGCAAGACAATACTTGAAAAAAAATAACAGTTTGCCCTAGCTAAATGAATTGGTGCACAAATATACAAATGATGCATCTAGACCTGTGGACGATGGTGATATCTCACCTGTGGGCGAAGCATACGGCTATCATACGCATGTTGCACATAAACACCATATCTGTAGCTGAAATCTCTAAACGCGATTTCCTGTGATACTCTCGTAGATTGAAGGACTCAATAGGCATACCACAGAGAGTGAACACTCTAAGCATACCGTTACGAGAAAGAGTTATATATCTGCCGGCAGCTGTCCATACATTCCCCCATTTACCTGACAGAATAACAGAAAACAGCCAATTTGAGTGGGTGTTTTGTTGGCATCCAGCCAAGCTTATAATAAAACATTAGTATTAATATAGGGGCACATCTCAGTAAATCGTGTTCTTTCATTTCATGCAACTGGATAGGCTTAAAGAGTTTATTTTGAAAGTTGAAAAAGCGATACAACTCTCACTTGATTTATTTCACTAATCTTTTCAAAAACCTTCATGTAATACAATAACACACGTCAGCTGTTCTTTTTTCTAATTCAATTCAACGGAAATGAAACAAAATTTCTTTTGAAGAAGACATTGTTTGTCTGTGAAAGAGTTGCTCCAACATACAAAAACAACTCCGCTAAACAGAAAATTTACAGCCGTAATTAACCATAGTAGTGGTATTACTTTTGTATTTGCTAAGAAAATGCAAATTTATATTCTTTCAAAATAAACTGTGAAAGTAGCATAATTTTTGTTTTGAAGTGAGTAAAAAGATCGCTAAAATTTAAACGTATCAAAGTAAATCAAAGCTATGTGGTTAGATCTCAGTGATATACAGTTTGTACATAAGATATATGTTAGGATGTTGAAAGGGAATTTTTTAGCCTAGTAGCAATAAGTTGTACATTAAAAACATCTGCGTGACACATGAAACAACAATTAAATTTTTTCAAAAATTTACAAGATGATGTTTGCGATAGCCTTTCTCAAAACCCATTTGGTCTCGGTAACAGCGGCAAATTGATAACTAACTTTGAAATGTGTATAGATAATCCTAGGTTGGCGTTATTATAATAAATAGCGGTATTCGTGTTTAGACATTTCCCATAAAGCACCAGATTAAAAGTTAAAATATTTGTCTCACAGTTACAACACCAAATATGTTGTGATGAAATAATCTTTTTTAGTTCTAAGATTTTTTAGTAGTAATTTAGTTTTTACTAAAAATTGCTAAATATTATCATCATTGCAATAGCGACTGTGTTAAACGGAGTTGTCTGCTCTACGTGAGATGTTACTGCCATTGATAAAATGCCTTTGTTTTGATTGACAACTAATTTGCTTCATTTATTTACTGCTAAAACACAGGCCACTGAGCACAGACCTCGTTATAACTAACATACAAAAATAAAGTGAACCCTTATGCTAAACAAACTCAGAAAAACCTTTACTGAACGGACACAAAAACTTGTGCAACATGTAATACTTGTTATGCTTAGATGTGTAACCTGGAAACCAATGCTGGTACTACAAGGAGGAGTATTATCATGCCACACTTACGATCCGCCGATGGCTGTTCAGATACATTAACTTGCATGAGTTGTATGCTAACGATGGGGTCTCTCTCCTTGTGGGAACAAAGTACGTGTAGGCCGGCCCTGTAAGGCTTCCTGTCTTCTACAATCCTCATCTGGGCTATTTTATTCATCTCCACCTGGTTTATACAGTCAAAAACAGGACTTTATATGGAAACGTCGGAGTTGCGTCTCATTATAGACATTTTCATGTAAAACAGACATGATCTTATTGGACAATAGATGTCTATGGCACTTGCCACACTTACCCATGTATAACTAACAAAGTCTTGCCAAGTTATTCTACCAACACAGTTTGCGTCAATTTTGGTAAAAAATTCATACAAGTCAGCTTCGTTTTGGTTGGGATAAACATTGTCAAGCCACAGCGTGACAAACAGGTCAGCGTCTACACCTGTATCTTCACCTACAATACTGTTTTTTATATTTATCTCATATTGTGGTAAATATTGGGAAAAATTGAATTAAAAATTTGGTTTCCACTTATTGGAATGCATGGGGTTAGTCAAAGAATTAATAAAATTTTGCGCCAAAAAAATATGCCTTGAAAAATAATTTTTCAAAAATAAATTTTACCAAAGCAACTAGTTTTTTATTAGTTTGTTTAAACTTTAACGTCGCAAATGGCACAGACAAATACGAGATAATTTTTTCACAAAGTAAAAGATCAAACCAAGATCAATTTACGTTGCGCTCTGGGTAGAAGAAACCAGGCTATTTATTACGTAACCACTACCTTTTCGTTCTGCATGTTTTAGAAACTCAACTTCCAGGCGCTTTAATGAATCAACAGTTAAAACTTCAGTTGGGGTAACATCTATCTCTGGTGGGGGGAGATTTGGAGGTTGAGTGAGAGAGAATATTCTAGTAAGTAACGAGTTGGTCATGCTGCCATAGCTATCATCCTGTATATTGAACTTTGTGTAATTGTCTTCTTCCGCTAAAACAAACTGAGTTTAGTTTATTATGTAATTAATTGGATATCATTCCCAAATTGGCAGCATAAAAAATGTTATGTAATAAGCTAGTCATGTCATTTGCTAACAGCGGTTGATTAGATTAATCTTCACAAGTAACACAACTCATTTTGGTGCTTTACATACATTTAGTTTGGAAAATCGCCCAAAAATGGAAAACAAGGTTTATTTTTCAAACACAACCAAGCGTTGTTTTGTGATGAATGATGGTGTGTCACTGCAATGGCGTAACTAGCTCAATTTTTATTTAAAATTAGTGTAAATCTTGATTTGTTTCCGTTGGCAGTTAAATAATTTGCATGTGTTTGGTTTAAATAATAATTAATAAATACAAAAATACTCTGTTAAACAAACTAATGTGTAAATATTGTTTATTATGAAAATAAATGGTAAAATAATTTTTTTTATAAAACCAGATCACTAATTTCAATAAAATGATCTTAATATTAAATAGCTGTTTGTAGTTTTAAATCAAATGACTTTTTTGAGAACAGACAGTCTTGCAATAAACTTTATTCTATTTGTTTACCTGGTGAAGGTGTCTGTGCTTCATCAACTGCCACGACCTCTTCAATCTCAGCCAACGAATTAATAGGAGGCAGCGGTTTGAGAGGGTTGAACTCCATGTTTGTATGTCAGCAAAGTTGTATGTCAGCAAAGTTGCACAACAAAACACGAGAGATACACGCTTGTGAAACAATCAGATTGTATTACTTGGAGTGTTTACATAACTACATCAAAATGTGCCCCTTCGTTAGACCATGACAATATAAAAACAACATAGCGTTATCATGTAACTGCGTAACATCGAGATTAAATAAAGTTGAACTTAATTCTAAAACTTAAATTTTTCTCTATTTTAAGTTAGCTCAATTCAATTCAGTTTTCCTCACAACGCTAACATTTTGCACAACTTTCGTTAGCCAAAATTATTTTAATTTAGTATTTTATTGAAACAATTCAAAGTAATTTACCAACTGCCATTCGCTAAAAAAATTTGAAGATAATTTGTTTTTTCATGGCTGTATCCATCCAGAAACCTTTTATCACCATAAAAGCTTTAGTTCTAGTTACCCTTTGCCATTGTAGGGGTAGCGGTATTCTGTAGATGGTTTTCAGTTACAGAAATAAATTGCTATTGTGTTGTGTAATTCTTTCTTACACATTACAGCTGTTATATATGCAAACAGTTTATGGATTAAACATCTGAATGAACAAAAAATTCAAGTTGATGCAAAAGTTTTTAATCGTGAAGTACACACAAGGGACTGTCTATTCTACTGCATTAATTGATATTGGTGAGAGAGAGTGATTATTGACTAGCGCATCATTTTATGTAGAGTTGTTCGGCCGGCGGGCATTAGCTCTAGGTCATACGTCTTCAGTCTCTACTGCTACGTACGCGAGCTGATCCTGACTGGTAGCAATGGAGCCAATGAGCTGCAGCGTTGGAGAGCTGACTTTCAATCATGTAACACACCACGGTGAAAATAAGGTGAGTTTTTTGGTCGTACATAAGGAATGAAACAGAGAACAACCAACTGGAGTGTCTCAAATCCTCTGACAGAATGTTCGCTACCGGAATTATAAGCTTGAGTGAATGAAACATGAAATATAAGAATGTGATTTCTTATGCCTAAAGGCAAGAGAAGTCGAGAAAATTCTCATTTGGATTTTAGGCTAATGCTCGCGAAGTTTAACTTGATCACCCGGCAGTTATGTATTGGAACCTAAGACTATATTTCTTGTACGTGACTAAACAATGCCAAGCTATACTTCACCAGATAATCTCATGGGAACAACAAATACAAAGCGTTTATCACATATCAGGATGTTACATTATATCTTAACAATACCCATAATTCATAGCTCGCAGTCAAAACAATTGATAGTAGTAGCGTTACGCCTGAGGGCACGTATAGTCAATATATATAGTTTAGCAAAGTGTTTACCCATGGCAGGAGAGGTAGTTTTTCTTCAAAACAATACTTGATATCTTCTTCAGACCAAAACTGATTTGATTAACACAAAATGCAAATATACTTGAGAAAATTATTTTTATGGTCCAGTGATTGATGACTGGAAAATGAGTAGCAAGAAAGTTTTGATTTGATAAAGTTACTCATTTAGCTGTTCAAACAATTACATTCTCTTAAAACTAATTAATCACAATCAATCAACCAACTGTATCACAAGTAAGATATCGAGGGACTGAGATAAATCATACGAAACCACTAGTTCTACAGAAAAATGATTATTTTGATAATAAATTTCATCTATTATTCTATCAACTGATAAGTCAACAAAAATTTATTTGTCAAAGTCTCTTCATCAACGCACTGCACAAAAATATAAAACCTCACCAGCTTATAAAGATTTAATAAATTAAATAAGGAATTGTCTTTTCTTAAAAAATTGATTGTTTAAGAGAGGACAACTCCAAATAACTTGAATGTACAGATATCAGAGATATCCGCTGTGAGAGATATCAAGGAGGTAGCCGATTCCATAAAAGGTTCATGGATAGAAACATATGATTTTTATTACAAGCAGTCCCACAATAAGTGGATATTTGCCTTGGATGTATCATTCAGTCTTATTCTAATTTTTGCAACTAAAATAAAAAAGTTACTTCAGGAAAACTTTTAGCCATCAAAAAGTAATAAGTGGAAAAGCAAATTTTCCAGTTTCAGCTTAGCAAAGAAACTTGATGATTTTATAAAAGAACTTTATTTGCCTACGATTGAAAATGATAAAAAGCGCAAGTATAAAATCACAGTACAAAAATAAGCTCCAAATGTGACAGTGCATGGAGCTAAGTCTACACAATGTGTGATTTGTATTTAGGATTCTGTTCCTTATTGTTTAAGTACTCTAGATAAGTACATGTTAGCTTCATCTTAGCCTCCGAGTCAACAACGTGGTCGAAAGCCCTGTGTGCCAGCACCTTAGCTATACCTGATCCTCTAAGGGAGGGAGGGGTGAATGTGTGTGTCAAATCATAGACGTTTCCTTTCAACTCGTACTGCAGGAGAGCCCTATAATACATGCAACTCTGTATTGACGGCATTGTCTTTTTAAAGAGAAGATAACTGCCAAAAAAGATGTTGTAGGCAATCAATCATGAGCTTATGTAGGTAATTAGCAAATAATTTATGTAATACTAACGAATACTTCTGAATTAGAAATTATCAAACTTTTGAAAATGCAAAATAAATTTGAGACGTAAAATTTATATAAAAAATTGCCGTTTTTAAAATAGTACGAATTTATTTGATAGAATTAGAAAATCAACAAATACTCACCTTTCACCGCCAATGTTAATATAAAACTCTGACTTATTTAAATCATGTTCAACTTTATAATCAGAAGTTTCTGCCATCGAAGCTTTGGAGCAAAACAATCTCTCAGACTGCTGGATTTGTCCTCTCTTTACCAAGTTTTGACATAAAACAAGGCGCAGCTGACGAATAGAAGGCAACACAAAAGACATCAAGCCAGTGGCTGGGAAAATAATTTTTTCCCACCGAATCTGCAAATATACAAGCATGTAAGATGATTTAAAAGACAAGTATATTAATAAAGCATTCCAAATCACCAGCATTTACAACAACAAAAATACAAATACTAAAAAATACTTCGCCAAGTGATGCAAAACTTGTCATGGGTTGAAGAGAAAATGAAAAAACGCCAATAATTATTTGATTCATACTCGGTATATACCCATTGCTCTAAGATAGAAAGAAATTAGACACCTAGTTATGAGTGAACAAGCCATTGCCACTGAAGAGAATATTAACCTTCTCATACATAGAGATAATAATGCTAATAATGAGCGTGCAGCTGCCAGTCAACTATTGAATTTCTATGTACTGTCTTATTAGACATTTTCAATTCAATAATATATCTCTTATCCGTATTAAATGCAAATCGGAAATCAAAAGGGATAACAAGGAGTCAATTACGACACATAGTCAAGTGAGAGATCCATTCTGCTAGGTATTAGTTCACTAACACAGTGTCAAGTGTGCTTCACAGCTTCACAGCAAATTGCTGCTGAATATACATTTCATATTTCTACAGAACATTAGCTAGCTATGATCAGGAGCTTGACTCTACCGTTCATGCAACAAAAGAACAGTAAGGTTCGTTAAAAAACTTAGTGTTAGAAAAAATGTTGTATCAATTTTTTGCACAATGCGTACTAACGAGCTATTAGGGCATGGTGTAGCAAATGTATATTACATTTAATATTGGTGATCAAACAAAAATAAAAAAAGCGTGGACACTTGGAACTTTTTGAATTACAGTTACGATTATTTCCAAAGAGTTCAAGTGAAAATAAATTTGAAAGAAGAAACGAGATACTTTTATAGATCAAAAGTTTGGGAAATCTACTGTTTCATTTCATTTTTTATTAAGAAAGACTGGATGAGAAAGAAAGCTGTGGCTATTTTTATCTGAATTCTCTGCTGGGGTTCCATAATTGTTCATCAATCGCAGAGACAAAAGTGGTGTGAATCAGATATTCAGGTATTAAATCAATTATGCGTTACAAAAACCATAGTCTGAAATCTTATATTTGCAAAAGACAATACTTGAAATGTGCAAATGAATATTGGGACAATCGACTACGGCATTAATTACAAATATCATCATAGATAGCCTTGAACTTCTATAAAATAATCTGGATTTGTGTCAGCTGACCTGGTCTCAATTATAGGAGCAGTAATTGTAAATGATCTCTTGTCTTTACAATAAAGCAACTACTAGTTGTCCACTATATATTACAAAAGATTTGTTTGTATATCTGAGCAATATAGAACGCGATATGACGCGATCTTGAAGGTCAGTAAGAAAACTATTGACAGTAACTTGACTAGCAGAGTAACTTAAGACATTTAGCCCCCTGTAGATAAAATGCGAGTTATCCTTTATTCTATAATGAAAGCTCTCAAACATTGATGTAACGATGGAGACATGGTAGTAACAGATATATTAATAGATATTTGCGGAGCATGCGGGTACATTAAGTGAAAGTAGCCACTTGGTGCTTCAAAGCCTGTCAGCAATCAGTGCAAGTTAATGTACAGGTGTACCCATCATGGTAAGACTTTTTTTTACATGAAACAGCCTCAACTCCCAGCCTAGTGGCGTTTTTTTTCATACATCCCACCCAAATATCCGGCCCTAAAGATTGTCTTATGTCTTGAGCAGCAGAGTTTTGCGCTTCGATAGTATTAATGTTTTATGAAAGACCTATTCTGCTAAAATGACAAATTTTGCATGTTTGACATTTTGAAACCATTTTCAGTTGAAGGTTCAAATTTTGCCAAAAAAACTTATGTGCATTACTGAAGCTCTTTTCCTGGGCAACGCCGTGTACTTCTGCTAGTTATAACTAGTAAAAGCATTTAATAATAAATTTTATGATTTCTTCACCATTATTAATGCTAGCATACATCATGGAGTTAAATAAAAAAATAATTTAATCTACAGTGAATGTTATTAATTACTAATAAGCATTATTAATCATTCATTATTGATGATATATTTTGCAAATAAATTAGTAGATAAGTAGGTAAGACATGTAAACAATAATATTCTGATTAATTTAATAATATATTTTAGACATACTATTCGTTATTTATGATTAATAAAAAATAATGTAAAAAAATAAATACTGTCTAATAAATAAGTAAATTTAGCATTATTCAATAAGCATAATTTGGTTCGCACAACCTCGATAATCCTCATAATAAATATCATGAGCCATAACAACAATCAATGTTGATAGAGATGGATTTACTCAGTACTACTCCATTACTTTAATTCATGTAAAGCATGCATTGTCATACCCTGCATGTGTTATTACAGCAGTTAGTGCATTACACAACTTTCCTAATCAAACAAGGTCATCATCTCATCATTGCCATCAGGATCATATCATAATCACAGTAAGCCATGTATGATTGGTAACAAACAGGAATTGTATTAAAAATAATTAAAAAAAAAATTATAATAATAATATATATTATTATAATACTCAGTATTATATATATTATTGTTATAACTTTTTTTTTTAATTATTTTTAATACAATTCCTGTTTGTTACCAATCATACATGGCTCACTGTGATCATAATCATTATAATAATTATTATGATCAATCAATAACAATTTAACAACAATATTATATAAAAAAAATAGTGATAAATATTTAATTTATTATCATAATAATAATAATAATCATAATGATTACAATAACAAATTATTATCAATGTTTACTTTTTCATAACAACCAACTAGTACTACTATTATTTAAAAAAAAAACAATCTAACTTTCTTATTCTAATAATAATTGTCACAATAATTATTATCATTTTTCCACCGTCATCTATCTACAACAACAAAACCACGAGAAGGAGATAGTTTAAATAAACTATTAAATTAACTGAATCAAATGACTGCTGCCAAATCCATTCCATCGTCACCATCATCGATCCATCGTCATCATCATCAATCAATCATAATAATAATCATAACTAACTAATAAATAATAATAATAAAATAATAATAAATAATAATGCTATCATCAGCTCATGCTGGACAAATTTTATTTGACAAAACACTGACAGTCGGTTTAGAATTTCAATTGTTCGTTGGTTACTAATTAAGGTCATAATTTTTGTTGGTTGATTGTTCATTTCTGAATCTGATACCTGAAATAAAAAGTTAGCGTAGTAGTAGCTTGATTGAAAGAAGGATTCTTATTACAGCAAAACTTTGCAAGGCAAATATAAACAAATGGTCTTTCGGAAATCGTTACAAAAGCCTCTGATTGATGGAACAGCCGGTCTCACAACAAAACAAATATGATCGTGTGCACTAAGCAAATGGTGCGCAAACTAAAAAGCAAACTGTCCAATCCAATCACATTATAAGTAAACGCTTGCTCATCAATGACCAATTGCAACAACTACTCATATGGCGCCAAAGCGCAGCACATGGCTAATCAATAGTTCCATGTACATCAAGCATGCAAGTGGATAAGAAGTGCTGTTCAGTAAATGCAGTGCTGTTGAGAGTACAGATCATGTGACATAATTCAAAGACGTGATCAGACTACATCGACTTAAGTAATATAATTTTACATCAACTATTGACTAAATAGAAACACACTAACATATATCGTAAGTACGCTGACCAGTAAACTAAAGCATATCCGTAGGTTTTATTGCTGTGCTAAAGATAATTGAGTGCGTTCTGCAGTTGCGGAATAACTCATGTGTGATTGACAATAAAAATTGTCTAGCAACAGCAAAAAATTCGGCATACTGGCGTTACTGTTTAATTTTTAGTGAATGTAACATATATTATGCAAGTATTTGTAGCCATATTGAAGTTACTTGAATCCTCAGCCTATTTATACTAAATTTAAAAAAAAAATTTGTGATGTAAAAAACATGAAAAATGGTTTGAAATGTGACTATTAGCAAACAAATATATGAAGCATCAAAATATTATCAAACAAAAGCTTATTGAGACATTTTGGTTATTTTATAACATGCATGGTCTGCCGGATCTGTTGCAGACGAAGACAGCCTCCCAAGGTTCAATAAAGGGGATGTCTCTGAGGAGAAAAAAGAAAAGCAAACAAAATGGAACAGGCGTAGTGGGTGAACCTGGGGACTGTGCATCGACGCAGCTGTCTGCCTCGCTAGGTCAGGTGAGGTTAAGAAATGACAGCCCTACAAGTAGAAACTCTACTGGCTCTGACAAGAGCAGCACTCCATCAACCGGGCGCAAAAGCCGCAGAAAGAAAGGAGATGACATAGAAATGGGTATAAAAAATGTTGAAGTGGTGAACGAGAACATCACAATACATACAGTAGAAGTCATCAAACGTCCTGGGCAAACGCTCGGGTTTTACATCCGGGAAGGCAATGGTAAAAATGCTAAAAAAGGTGTTTTTATATCTAGAATCGCTGAAAATAGCATAGTGGAACAGAATGGATTGTTGAAAGTTGGAGACGAAATCCAAATGATTAATTCAGTGAATGTTACCAGAACCAACCTGGATGATGTTGTTGTACTTATGTCTATTCCAAGAAAGCTCATTCTCACTATAAAATCTCATAGGCCGTCACAAAGACATTCTGGCAGCGAGTATAATGACTTTAAACCTATGCTTATCCAGAAGCAGCATTCTGATGACATTGAATACGGGCGGCAGCATCAGGTGGCTGTAGATATAAACACAGAGGGCTCTAACGACAGCGGGCTATCCAGTGATCACTCGTTGAAAGGAGAGCGAGTATCTGAACCAATGCTGCCGCAGCCTGCTAGTAGAAGTCACGGATTGTCCGTCACTAACCAACTATACCAGCTACCTTGCGAGCCAATCTACTCTAAACCAAAAACCTCAAAGACTGAGCTTTATTCCTCAGATTGTGAGCATGAATACAACCCCCCACCAAAGCTATCTAGTACGACAAGAGGAGGCTACACGAGAGCAAACTCTTTAGGCCATAGACATCTCCCATTTGCCGGCAGTGATCCTTACAATTCTGATTCAGAATTGCTTCCGAAATATCAGCAATGTAGCGCTGCCGGGAACACACAGCGTAATCAATGGAACTCGGGGGATTTAAACAACCCAACATTAGCTGCTATAAACGACAGCAATAAATCCACGTCCAAACCACCCCGGTTTTCTCCGGAGATGCAACATTGGTTGAAAAGGTTTGATCATCCATCTGAATACTCGGGACCATTGCCTCCACCTGCTCAAAACTCAGGTACGCATGGTAACGCCCCTTTATCTAATTCATTTAGCCTGAGAACTTTTGCTTCACAAATTACTCTAGTATTTCATTATATTTAATGGGTACTAGACATTGTTGGTGCGTGACATTTACCTTGTGATTGTACAGGATATGCTGTCTTCACCTGACTATTTAATTATCCTTACTCTGATGTGTTTTTATTGATTGGCTACTTAGCTGAGATGCTGTTGCTGCCATTACTGATTGCTATCTAAACTTTGTTTTAGCGTGTTGATATAATATTTATAGTGTAATCATTGGACGGATGGCGCCAAATGAAATTCTTTGTAACATGATGCTTAAACATGGTGGTCGTCGTTCATGAAACATTGAACTGTTTACTATATTTATCCGAATGATCGAGAAATTTTTTTTACCGTTTTTTTCAGTTGAATAACTACGTAGTTGCAATACTAAAAGTAAGTTATAAATGGCCCTCTTCCAAGTGAGTCTTTACAAAAATGGACCACAACAATAAGGCGCTGTTCATGAAAAATGTTGCAAAATGGCCTGCTTCAAAAAAGTTTTTTTAATAAAATGGCCTTTTTTTAAAATGTTGTTTTAATAAAATGGACCTCAAACAATAATGTGCTAATCTAGAAAGCTGACAGCAATCAGGTAATTTTGCAGCAAACAGTTGTCTGCTGACTAGTATATGTATGCAGGAAAGAAGACTAACCAGGTAGACTTCTTAGTACAGAGTATTGATTTGTTGGTATAGCATCTATTGTACATGTGGGTTTGGTTTGCACAAGTGACAAACTTTGCACAATCACTTCAATGCATCCTAGCTGATTTGTTACAATGAAAAGGTATACGATAGCTTGCGCACACCTAAATATAGCACATACTATGCATAGCTAAATTATCGGATTTTGTCAAATTATACAAATCCATTGCGCTGCCAAGCTTAAGCAAGTTATTTGTAGGTTTTTCATTTTAAAGCCAAAAAAATTGAAAAATTTTTTTTTCCTGTAGTGTTAAAATTTTTTAAACTTTTCTAAAAGCATGAATTAATTACCGTAAAATCTTAATTTCAAATAATGTCTCACCATGCAACCAAGTTATTATTCACTGCCTTTTTTTCCTTGTTCTGTAGTAACAATGCAGCTTTGTTCCCATTTCCTCTCCAACAAATGAGATATTACCGTTCATTAATTAATTGCTTGGGCAGAGCTCCAAAGCATTCACCAGATAAAATGGGTCAAAGTGCTCCCAGGTACTACTAACAATCTCGATGGAAAAGGCTCAAACTCAGCTTTTGCTGGTTATAAATAAACTGCAAATTAAATATTAATGAAAGTGTGGGAGGTCTTCTAACAGACTAAACAAGCATAGTTGGTGTAGATTAGTAATATTATTGCCGGAAGTTTGGTGACTGTTTGACTGTGTACAAGACGGGCAGCACAGGGTACATACAAACAAAAATCAAGTGAATTCCAGTTAAATTCCAATTGACTTGAGCTAGCAAACTTGAACTAGCAGACTTGAGCTAGCAGACTTGAGCTAGTAGACTTGAGCTAGTAGATTTGACGACTCACTCACATTTGATTAAACTTGTCTGCTGTTGCAGCTGTCTTTTCTCTCCCTGTTCAGAAATTTCAGAATCGTTGACAGAGTTTCAATATTCTACTTACATAATTAATCAATTCGTCTGCTTCAGTTCGATTCACTTGACCCATACAGGATCTCTGGTCATCTCTAGTTGATTATATTTCTAGTGACGCTACTGGAATGTTTGCTGATGCACGAAAAAACTTTGGTATTCAAAAATACAATTTTAAGAACTTGACAATAGTGATTTTATTATATACGTCACTAAACAACAAAATGATGGCGTGTACGTTTAGCTCATCGATAGAATAACTGATAGTGAAACCATCAGTCCAGAGTTCAATCCTGACCTAAGTAAGGGGTTATTTTTTTTTAACCAAGATAAGTTATCAATTGCTGTGAGAATGGATGCATGTTTGGAACCTGTTATGTTACAGCAATGACAGCAGCTACTGGTGATGAGCTAGATGAGTATAGGAGCGAGCTGTGGAGACAAGAAAAGCTCTTAAATGATGCCATACAAAACATGGAGTCAGCATTTAGTGTGGATGCGATGCTTCAGCAATCGACCCACTCCTCCATAGCTCAGGGAAGCTCTGGTGCTACAAGCCTAGCTGGAGGTAACAGCTCTAACGCTGTCTCCGCCTATTCTTACCTACGAGACCTACCTCTACTCATACGAACTCCAATGAAACTCAAAACCGACGATTTCAAACTGTATCGCCCAGATTACGAGCGAATAGTCAACACGGAAACCATGCCAGAAGGCAGCATGAAACTTAAAATACTTTGCGGTCATGGCTTGAAGTCTTCAAGAACTAGTCTGAGAGATTTATACTGCACTATACAGTTAGACAACGTCAAACAAGCTAAGACTGTAATTAGGACTGGGGCTATCAACTTCGACTGGGACGAAACATTTGATATGATAGTCAGCGAAGGTGTAAGCAATCTTGTGTGTATGGTCTATCATTGGGACGCGAATATAAGGCACCGTCTATGCTTTACTGGTACTGTGAGACTCACTAATATACTAGACAGGAAGTCATGGGGTCCACAAGACTACAAGTGTGCCCTAAAGTTGGAGCCAAGAGGGATTCTATATCTGGAGATTAGTTACTGTAGAGCACAAGTGGAAGGAAACGCTTCAGTTTCGTATCTGTTTGGTCGACCATTAAAAGAGATATTACAGACCCATCGAGCCACAGAAACCAGCGTACCATTGATAGTGAGTAAGTGTGTAGCAGAAGTAGAAAACAGAGGTATGAGTGTGACAGGTATCTACAGACTATGTGGGGCGGCCAGAAAGAAACTAGAATTGAGACAAGAATTCGAGAGACATCCAAATTTAATTGATCTATCTCCAGCCAATGTGCCAGAAATTCACGCTATAACAGGTACGACGGAACCTATCATGTACTTTGCTGTGTACAAGATGATATATCACCTATTCAATGATATTATGTTATTGCTCATAAAATATTCAATTTATATTGATCACGGTACAAGCTATGTATGTCTGTGCTGAGACAGAGATATGACAGTTTAACCTTTGTACACATGTCATTGCATCATCGACGACTACTTCTGCTGCAAACGATTATGTATATGTAACTGTGTATTCCCCCATGTGTAATACAACTTATTCAGGTAAAATCAATATGTACATATCAAATGGTACAAGTAGATTGCACCTACAAGAGTTTTTCTCAACGCTACGCCAGCGTTATTAACTTGTTTTTGATTTGATGCCAGTCCGAATCAACAAATTAAACATTCAGCTATAAAAAACTGTTTATAAACTGGACTAGTTTCTGACGGTGACATGTTGATTGTTTGAAGGTTTGTTGAAAGATTACTTGAGGGAGTTGCCCGACCCTCTCATATCAAGAAATGCCTATGAAGCTGCTGAGCTTGCGCTGACGAAAGACAGCACCCAGGACTCTGACTTGGACAGCCTGGAGGTGGTGAATGAATTTGTGGCAAAACTTCATACATGGCAGCAGGTTAGCGTCAGCAGTTTGGTCCAGTAAATTAACGCCTAAACCACCAGTGTAGACTTTATGTTGTATTACAGTCCAACAGATATAATGTCAGACTCGCTTGTAATGTAGCATGAGAGAACATAGCGAGATGGGGGCGGTGCCTTTCCTCCCTTAAACAAGAGCTGGAGACTACTGTGGATTATAATTGTTATTAATTTAAATGTCATTAGGCAAAAAATTAAAGGAGTTGGATTTTTGACAGTTAACTCTATTACTGACGTTAATAGAGTTAATTATTATGGTGAAACTGTATTCATGTCTGCTTTACTTTAAAGTTTGGTTGAAAGAGCTGCACACACTTTATTTTTTTTTATATTTTAGTTTTTAAAAATAAGCTCTATTTTTGTACTACGTAAATGTAAACAAAATTAAACATTGTTTAACAAATCACTGAATCAAGAAATGCTTGTACTTAATTATTTGTTGGAATTGAAACATTTTTGAAATTTTTGTTTCTCTGGTACAAAAACTAATGAAATTAAAGGTTGTCACACTAAGATATCCCATGCACGCTAGAGCTAATGTTCTTCTGCTAGAAACTAGAAGTTTTAGAAATTAACAAAGCATTATGGGTATAAATAATGAAGCATTATGGGTATATCGCGCTCACCGATAAGTACTACATTGCAGGGAACAGTGGTATATTTATTTAACCACCTCAAGCAAGTAGCTTTATGCCAAGCTGAAAACAAGATGTCTACAGCTAACTTGGCAGTGTGCTTTGGTCCAATATTCACCCCATCACAAGAAACAAATGATGACATCGGAGCTGAACCAGGAAGCATGAGGCTACACATAGACACTATCAAATACCTTCTCGATATATGGCCACAAAGGTACAGCACCAATAACAAAGTTGTTCTGTAATATAGATGAAACATTCCACTGAATGTCTGTAAATATATCAGATATGAAGAAAGAAGATAACTCCACCACTAATTTGCTCAGTTTAATACCTTTGACTATTGGCTAAACGAATCGTAATATTTATTTCATATTTACACAATGTATATAGATATCACTGGTATTATATTCTGCGATCATGTCAGCAGATGAAACTAAATGCTGCCGACAGTAACACAAATATTACCTTATTTTGGTTTTCGTCACTTGGCAGTGATGTTTGCGACATGTCACCTTTATCATTGTATTATATATAACTTGGGATTGTATTCATGCATTGGTTTATTGACATTGTTTATATTAATTCATGTGCTGTTGAAAGTATATTTATTTAAAATAATACATTTTTTATTAATAATCTTATCTTGTTTCTTATTTGTTTATTAATGTTTGTCAAGTTTCCTACAAACTTGATAATGAGTGGGAGATGATTTGTATAATACAGGCAGTGAATAAATATATCATTCTTTTGGAAGAGTTTGGGAAAACAATGAAAACAAATTTTTGATGACTTCAACTGCATTTGATTTACAGCCGAAAATTTATGAGTTGTAAATGTGTGTGCCGATTAAATACAAGCATTATTTTCTCCTGGAGTGGGCCAGAATTAACCAAAATAAGCAAAACAACTTGTCAACGAACAAAAAACTTGTGAGCAGACAGCACATAATATATAGCTTAATATTATTGAAAATTATTCCTACAACAGGAAGTTGGTTGGTGCTGTTTTTTCTGCGTCAAACATCGCTAGATGAATTAGCAGCTGAAAAAGTGCAAAATGTTTTGTTATACACAAATTATACTGCACTTTTTTCTAATTTTTTTTAATTCACAATTGCTTTGAGATGTTTGATTGGTTTGCCTAATCCATAGACCAACTCTTGAAATTGTGGCCTCCTGGACATCAGTAGTTAAATAATAACTGTGAGAAATTTCATTAATCAGCTGATGTCAGAGGTGTGGTTGTCTTTGTTAGTTGTTTTAATGATCACTCGTTCAGAGAGCATTTCTCGCCTTCATTGGTATGTAAGACAAACAGACAGGCTAGGTAGTATTGGGGCCATTGACGCAAACTCTAGCAGATCTCAAGATGGGTCCCAAAAGCATTGTCTCTGTTGTTGTTGTCTCTGTCGGCCTTGTTGGGAGAAGGAAAAAGTCCTCGCTTCACTTGCTTGATTTTCGATGAATTATTCTTTAATTGATTCTGTACACCAAACTTGACAACAAATTTAAAACTGACATGACAATTTCAATGAAACATTCTGAAAGCAAAACCAGCACTTCTACATCGGCACCTACGAATTTTCTTAGTAAGCTGTGACACTGAACATAAGGATCTGCTAACACATAATGAAGTCAGATGGATTGGTGAGGATGATGTGTTAGCTAGGGTATGGAAACTGCAACCAGAGGTTCTGTTGTTTATGAATGCACATGGGATTAGTGACGAGTGCAGGGAATTTTTAAGAATATGCTCGCTTTGGTACTTCTTGTAGATTTCTTTAAATGCATGAATATTTTAAACCTGGAGATGCATGGACAGTATTGATCATGTTGGAGTTTTAGATATCAATCGACCCATTCAAAGCAAAGTTGAGTTTTTTCTCCAATGTTTTACAAAAAAGCAAAACTTATATTCATCTCTGACAGGCTTTCTCCAAAAGCGGGATATTGCAAACAACATGAAAATTATATTATTAAAAGATTTCAGCGAGTCGTAGTCAAAATGCAGACTGAATTCGCGTGTCTGTTCAAAGAGTTTGAAAGCATTGATGCCATTAATCCATTTTGTGAGCAAACCTATGAATGCTTCGGTGAATGGAGAGTGGAAAGATTGACTAAAGAAATAATTTATTAGGATAGATGGACACAAAGTGCAATTAGATTTGTGACATCCAAGCATATACTGCAGATTTGGAGCTAACAAACCCTGTTTTATATTGGTCAGGTCATGTTCCTACTGAGAGGTATTACGTAACATCTGGTTTTGCTGGAACCTGTTGATCATCTTTGATTCTACATATAAAGCGAATCTATGTTTTCCATATTAAATGGCATCAATGCCAGGCTCAGATCAAGTCTCAAACCAAAACACTGATAACAGCTTTTGAGAGTAAGCTGTGTTGAACCTACGAATACTTTCATTGACATTGCAGAAAAAGAGATACTTTGTATCTCCCGTTAAAATATGACAGCTTTAACACTACATGAAACAGATTCATGAAAAATACACAGCCAGAACACTAAAATCATTAATTATATACATGTATTTATATACAGATGCACTGTTATTTGCAGTAAGTTAATAGTTTCCGTTACTAAATAGATACATATATTTCTGTGCCGATATACACATTTTATGTATGTATATTATCTAATTCAAACATACTTTTCCTCCAAACAGCGAACACTACCCTCCCAGTGCTCTATCAATCATAATGGCAACAAGCTGAACACTAGGCTGAATTCGGCCCTCAGTGTGAAAAAAATTTTGGATTTGGCCCTTTTTGCAAAACATTTAGGCAGCCCTGCCATAGACCAAAAACGCTAGATAGATATACTTTGTCCATCTGGTTTAATCAATATCTGTAGCATCGATCGACCAATTTTGGCTAAAATGAGAAACATAAAAGTAGGAGTTGTCATATAATGAAATTGGACTTTACCGAACGTGGAAAAGTAACTCCAAATTTTGAAGCAAAACATGTCCATGTTCATGCAATCCGATTTTAAGAGTTTCCCTCAGCGACAATACGGTAACAAACTTGATGTAGTTGATATCCTATAGAACTAATAGATGTGTTGGAATTTGATACTGTTGATAACTAAAACAATGAGTCATTTACAGCTGACAAGAAATAAATTTCAGGACATCATAGCTTTTTAAATTCTGTATAAAGATACTGTAAAACTGCTCTTTTCTGTAACATCATCATCATGTAAGTGTTTCTGTACCATTGTCATTTTTATGAATCAATGAACAACAACATTATTATTAATTATTATTAATTAATAATAATTTATTATAATAATTATTATTATTTATTATTATTGTATTGTTGTTAATAATCATTAATTATTATGATAATAATAATTAATAATATTAATACTGGTTAATAATATGTATGTATGATAATTAATAATAACGATAATAATAATCATCATCATCATCATGATGATGATCATCATCATGATGATGATCATCATCACATAATAATGATAATAATAATAATAATCATGATGATGATCATCATCATCATAATCATTCCTTATTTATTATTATTAATAATAATGATAACAAAACCCATCATCATAACAATAATAATAATAATAATACTACTCACTGACTGATTAGTAGTTATGTGATAGAATTGACTGATGCTTCTACCTACAACGAAGGAAGTGCACACTCGACTAACAATATCTCTGCAGTCACATGAGAACGAAGAACAGCTCATGTGACTTGACGTTAATTCAAGCAGCCTTCATTATCTCTATTTTATCTTTATATACTCATGTAACGCAATTGGCATTCTCTTGGCAGCACCTAAGGCTGATTATTATGTAACGTTTTATATATAAGCTGGCTGGAGCTCTCTGTTATTCAGAGCAGGACAAGAGCTCAGCCAGGCGTGTTAACCAATACAAGCTATTTATCTCTCAACTACAAAGACTTCATTCATTCTCCTACAGAGCAGCTGTCCTACCATCCTACAGTTAGTACGACTAAGGAGTGCCGGCCTGTAAAGGCCCTATACTCTTACTAGTCTCCTACCCAGCTAGTCCGACTATGCTGGGCAGGCAGTGGTAGAGGCAGTCAGCAAGTCGCGTACTGACAGCAGTCGTGCATAAGCAGTAGTGAACAGCCTGGGATCTAGTACAGGTGCATGCTACTAGTCGTTCCCCAACCGACTATAAAATCCTGTACAGTTATAAGTTTTTAATCAGCCTGAGAGATGAGGAATGAGAAATAATTAATGATAAACAACAATCACCATCATCATTATTATCGCAAATCATTTTTCTCTCAGTCTCATCATCATCCCTCCGATAATAATAAATAAATACAATAACGAAAATTGGATGAATTGGAGCAACAACATAGTTACAAAAGTGTATTCCATCCTAAATTTACTTGAACTCAGTTTTTCCAAGACTGGAACTAAAACACAGTTTTTCCAAGACTGGTGGAACTAAAGTTAAGATAATTGCATACAAGTCGCTGTGCAGACATGGGACCCATATCTCTGAAAGCATGTTGATCAGCTTGAGTGAGATCAGAGTGAGGCAGCGAGCAAGATTTATTTTAAAGTTAAAAGAAGAAATGAGAGTCTAAGTGATGGGGAAGATAAAGTAGGGCTACATCTGCTGACGAAAAGACTCAAAACAGCCAAACTAAAACTTCTTTATGCCTTGTTGTTGCATGAACACACGGATTCTCTGACTAACAGTTTCTGCCCACTAATAGCATGTACTTAACACTCTAACTTTCACTTTACTTGCTCTGTGTCTCAGTCAGTTCCCTATATGTTTTCCACTAATTGCAACCTTTTCACCATAGCTCTAAGGGAAGTAATCAAAGTGTGGCCAACTGCCCTTGTCACGCGACCCTCTGGAGCCAAATGCTTGAGTGATTACACTATAACTTATGGAAAAAAGGCTGATTTTCAACAGCTCATAACGCTGCAAATTAACAAGTTGAAGCTTGAAACAACATTCCATCTGAAAGCACAGGACGTTTCCCTAGCTCACTGGGACTTTTAAACAAAAACATTGAATTTGAAGCTAAGTAATAAGGGTCGAAATATAGCGCTTATATTACCACTTGTATTATAAAAAATAAGAAATATGAACTATTTTTCTTGTACCATTCCACTTTCATATCAAATTTTTAATAACCAATAAGTTTAGATATAAATAATAGCCAAAAGTTAATCATAGAATTATAAACTCGAAGTAGTTTAAATAATGATAACATAAAGACTCAAAAAAATGGTTATTTTTTTACGGTACTAATAAAATCGATAATTTTTTTTCAAATTAAAATGAGTATACTACTTTTTGACATTATTCATACTTCACGTCTGATTAGTCTATTACGGGCTTTGTTCTTCAGTCAGATGTTTATGAAAAAAGAAAAATAATAATAAATACTAGCTAAAATAAATAACAAACATTCCACTTAGTTTATTATTATTATTTCGTTTTTGCCGCAAAACCAAGTGCCACTTCAGTATTTTGGGTGCCTGCCATATGGATGGTAACTAACGCGACTGTGCGACTATACAATTACAAGTCACGTAAACTGGGCTGAAAGCGAAAGTTTTGCATCATATGCAAAGAGGGTATAATTCTTTGTCATAGGGCACGTAAACTTTAGCAAACGTATCGGCAAACTTTTCAATGCCCGGTACTGCTAAATATAGAGTTATCCCTCCGAAGTGGAGATGACTCCTTGTTTACTCGTGGCTCCAGTGACGGTTAAAAGTTTTAAACAAATTTTTACTGCCAAATTCAACTAGGTAAAATAAAGCAATGTGTTATATTGAAACAAAAAATGCTCACACATGTATTGCTGCAAAAAATGTTTGATGTTATGCTACAAATATTGAATAAATGCATAAAAAACTATTTCAGCCAATGATGACTAACATGAGCTTTTGTGAAATTTGGCTCCAGTGGAGTTGTCCTTAATATAAAATAGCGCTGGAAACGGCTAACCACACTTTGATTACTTCACTTAGCCGTAGCTTTGTTCCTAGAACATCAGGGAACTTGCATTCCTTTGCAATCTGAACATAGTTACCGAATTAATGGTCCCCATTTCCCCAAAATTGGGGTTTAGGGACTCTACCCGGAACAAAATTAGAGGGATGAAAACAGTTACAATAATTATGATTTATAATAATAATAGTAATATTGAATAAATAATGGTAGTAGTTAACAGCGATAACAGTAATGATGATAGAAGTTATTATCAGTAATTAATTATTATTTTTATTATATTTTTTATGAGTAGCCAGCTATCTATAGTAATGTGTTACACTAATGTACTAGCTGCTACTGTTTGTAGTTATTACTATCACTTGCTATTCAAATTTCTAGTTTTATTGTTGTGACTTTCATTTATTATAAAAAAAACTAAGAAATTTAAAGTATGTATGGGTTGACTG
This sequence comes from Cryptosula pallasiana, assembly GCA_945261195.1. Lineage (NCBI taxonomy): Eukaryota > Metazoa > Bryozoa > Gymnolaemata > Cheilostomatida > Cryptosulidae > Cryptosula > Cryptosula pallasiana. The sequence goes on from OX183139.1 coordinate 19,610,182, forward strand.
TTGTAGGGTATGTATATGTTATAGTATCTAACATAGATATATACTTTTGTTTTGCAGGTCAACAAAAAGAAAATTTAAAAATTTTGGTTTAAAATTGTTTTTACCGTATTATTATGTTTTAGACTACGTAACGAAGACCACCACTAGATGGTGGTTGGGGACAACCGCTCAAGCGCAACATGTCTGGAGCATTCAGAAGTTCAGTGTGGGATCCGTCCTTAATAATATCCCAAATACTCTGTGTACAAGCTTCATATTACATTTCTCTGGGTGCTTGGATAATAATATTGGATATATTGCTTATGCAAGAGGCTGCAGGCTCACTGCTCAGTCTAGGACAAATATATAACTTTGATGTAAGTAAATGCAGTCATTGTGCTCGATGGTTCAGCAAGTTCAGCATCCCTTGATCTGCTGGGTTTGACAGGTCACCTTTATCAAACAGCGACTTGCTACAACGCTGTTACATAACATCGTTTTTGTTTTGTCCAAAACTCTTGTAGTTACATTTTCAATTTTAGAGCATTAAAACAGGATTTGCTTCAAACATATAAATGAAAAAGATTACTTTAGATATGCTCAATCAATGTTTTCATGTCACCAAAGATTTCGTTTTGTCAACAGAAACAACTTTTTGTGTCTTATTTTGTTTCAACTTGTGTAACAATTTTGGACAAAGACGTTTTGCAAAGATTTAAATCCAGCCAACTAGAATCATGTTTGTGCCAAAGAAAAAAATTTCTTAAGTTCAGCTGTGTTAAACTTTTTGCAACCTTTTCCATAGCGGTGTTGTTTTCTGACTTTCCAAGAGTTGTTCTACCTCTAATCTAATCTTACCTCAATGGTGAAAGAATTAGAAAGGATGTTTGGTAGTTGGTAGACTTTCATCCTTTGTACAAGTAGCTGTGATAATCTTGTCTTGTCAATCATTCCAAAATATTCAGCCCGTTTTACATTCTTTCATATGATTCCATGCAAACACATATTATTCGTTTCATAGAGTTTTCAACTGAAGAATGGCATGGCAGTACTATGTGCATATATGTTGAATGCTCTCACAGGGTAAGTAATATGTCTATTACCAACAAAATTGGTAGTTACCAGGGTTGGCAGGAATTATTCAAACGATTTATTCCTTATGAATTAATTAACGATTTTTAATCGGAAAAATCCCAAATTTTGTAAGTTTCATGAGTTTTTTTCATAACCTTTGCAGAATAATGATTCATGTACATATAGCGATCGTGCTAGCGATTTTGCTTAGCGATTGGGAAAGCCCCTCCCCAAATTGCGCAACTTTTCACTACTACCCATTCTTCAACGATTCCGGTCAAACTCGCTGTTACAAAGCATAGCCTTCAATTTATTATAGGATCGTTTATATGACGAGACACTATTGGAAACAAGAATAAAGTTTTTTTACGTTGTGATTGGCTGATCAAGAATCCGCTAGGGATTTTTTGATCCCGATCAAAACCTGGCAATCACCTCAAATAAAATGCTTGCGATTGCTTAGTGTTTTTGCAGGAAACAGAAGTTGCAAAATCATTCAATCGCTAAGGAAATCGCTTAGTAATCGCTATATGTACATAAGGTATAAGTATACTAGGTTTTTACGTAATAATGATATTATCAGAGAGTCGGGGTCGTTTAGTGATCAAACCTTCAGATTTGTTCAGATTTTTACATCCTACCACGAAAAATGTATTGAATGAAGTACGTTTTTTTTTTTATTCAATATGGTATCTACATGCAATTCTTCTAGTTATTGAACGTTTGAGAGACCCGTGAATCTGAATATAAATGTCATATTTAAATGATTAAAAAAAATCCGATTAATTCAAATTAAAAACACTCATGAATTTCAGTTACAAAGTTTTTGCGCTCAATACAGTGCCAGTTTGATGTTTACATACTTACAAGTCTGATGTAAAAGTTGGATAATATGGTGATATCTCTTATGCCACTTTTTCAAGTCTGTCCGCAATGAGTTATATAAATATTTTCTATATAATAGAGTAACATTATTGTTGTAGAGGACTGAGCCTCTGGTATATTGTAAAAAGAACAAAACAGTGTTTAGACTTCACACTGACAGTTCATCTGATACACTTTATAGTGTGCTGTATATACAACTCTAGAATACCCAGCTCTCTGTCTTGGTGGATAACCAGTATTGTAGTTATAGTAATTATGACCGTATTCGGTGAATTTCTTTGCATGCGAACAGAAATGAAGGAAATACCACTGGGTGCATCAAGCAGGGTTGACTTGTAGCTAGATTATTTATTTTGATGATTGTGGTTTAGTCAAATACATAAAAGGTGCCTTATCAATGGAACCTTCTTTTCTGAGACATTTTTTGTACAAAATAAACAAATATTTGGTCAGTGATGTAGGCGAATGCTACCACTAGTGTTTTTAGGTTTGTGGTGTATACTTCTGCATTTAATCAGTGTACATTGCTCTATTACTGGTGCAACTCTCCACTGTAACATACTAGGGAAGGACAGACAGACTATATACACATATATTTGATGTATATTTTCAACGAATATAATTGTAATAAATGTAAAAAACCTGTTCGCTACACGTTTATTGTCAGGATGACATGCAATTTGTTGTTACGAGTAAAGTCTAATAGTGCTGTCTGCTCCACTAGTGAGGATCCAAGGCTGAGTAGGATGAAATACGCAGTCTATTGCACTGATTCCATTTACAGTTTTGTGTCCACGTAATATCTTCACAGGAACAATGAGCGGATTCTGCATCAAATCACTGCAAACGAGAAAAGAACAACTGTCAGGAGTTGTTGTCCCCAGCAGTATACAACGTTCGTACAAGGGCATGCGTTATACAACAAGATACCCTACAAGATGAAATTATTAACGGAAATTAATTTCGCGAGTTGTCTTCTCTCTGATGATTTAACGGATATTATTTTTCGCGAACCGAGAAACCTTCGCGGTAGGAGAAGACAACTTCACATACTTTTTATGAATCCGTCAAAAAATCGAGTAAAAATTGAAGTAAAAATGGCATTAATTTTTAATGGAAATAATATTTCGCGAATTTAGAACTCGCGTAAACTTCGCGAACTTCCAACGAATGTTTTCATCCTGTAGGGTAAAGGGATACTTACTTGTAGACCATGCCGTGACATACAACAACGCTACCATCATCTGAGGCAGAGGCAAACAATGGATACTTCTTGTGAAATGTGACAGACCTGATGGCCTTCTTCTGTTGCCTTCATAAGTATAATAAGAGTTCAGTGTAACATAAAATATGATGTCAAAATCGTGCACTAGTAGGCAATCTTTTTAAACAAATGATAAAAACTAATGGATGTTTTATGATTGTGAAGCTTGCGCATTGACTATGCTAGAACAGAAATCACAAAATTTCTAAAAAAAATGAGTATTTTCCAAAATAAATCGATCCACAGAAACTAAATTTCACTTAAATACAATACAAACACTCATCGGATAAGATACTGTGTAAAACAATAATTTCGCATGCTTTTATCTTAAAAGGCCTAGGACGCCTAATTTGAAGAGGATTTGATTTAATTTAAACTTTTTGAAGTTGAAATGTGTTCAGAAAAATTATCTGGAGTTGCCCTCTCACCAGTAAAGAGATTCCTATAGACACAGTCAGCACAGTCATAGTCTATATAACAGACACAGTCACGTTATATAGAGCTATAAAATGAGTTTTCAAAATTTTGGCTTTTTTGCATAGAAATAGGGCATCCTAAATATTGGCATTGTGCAGAGACTTTTTTGATTGCAAAAAATGACATTGCAACAAATTTTAATTTTTTTAGAGCTGTTGTTCTCAAGTCGGCAATTTGTTTCATCTTTGGTAAGCTCGCTATTATGTATACACCGGCGTTCACGTGATAGTGTTTGTGATCAAAATCAAAAGAATTAATGAAAGATTTTTATCAAAATAATAATTTTCAAGTGAAAAATTAATCAAACAATAACATTAGTATAATTTTGTAATAATATTAGATGAAAAAAAAACATTGCCGAAATTATATTTCCGACGTTGTTTTTTTCACAACAACGATAATAATACCGGCTCTCTTTGCAAGAAAAAAATTAAAAAGCACTAAATAATAATAATTAAGATTTTTAGAGTCTAATTTTAAACCTAATTAAAATGGTACAAACTACTTGTTGGAATATACTATATGATATCATAATGAAACTGCCGCTCGCAGATAGCCCCTTACATAGACAGCATTGTCATAGACCTCTACAAACCTATTGCACTTTTGTTGCCGCAAGTGAGTTTTCTCAATAGTTTTACAATGTTTGATGAGAGAACAACTCTACACAAAAAGTGCATGTTGCAAAGCCAGTCATAAGCCAGTTGACATTGCAAAAAAAATAAATAAACGCGCAACAGATATACACTTTAACAAAAAAATAAACACAAGTGTATTGTTATACATACTTGAGAGTTTGGTAAGGTTTGGTAGAGAGATCCATATCAAACCAATGTAGCCTGCAGTCATAACTCCCAGTTATAACATTATCACCTACAACATTGATAGTTACATTACATTAGAACTCAGTCTATAATGGACGAGCTGGACTGAAGGGATCCAACTCAACAGAAAAAAATCTTTTTGAATCATTTAGCTACATTTTCTGAGTAGACAACTTATAGATAACATAAAATCAAGATGAGAGAGAACAACTCTTAACGAAATGAATATCCCCAAAAGGGACATTAGGCGATGCTAGCTCAGAGTTGCCACTAAAGCATTTCTCAAACTTGGCCCTGATAGAATCTTAGCCTAACAATCGAGCCTTCAGATAACTTTATTAGCCCAAGCCGTTGTGCCAGCTGCAACAGACAGAGTTGTCCCCACATACTTGTATTACAATTATTATTATCATATGACAATTATCTCCGTACCTGCTGGGTGTATGGCCATACTGGAAATCCATTTACAATTAGCTTGCAACTTCCTTGCCAACTCTTGTTTTAGGAGGTTGTAGACTCTGACATACCTTTGTGTCTGCGCAAGTCAATAAGAAATAATCAAAATAAAAACCTCACCTATTGAATTCGTCATAGAAACCTGGAAGCTACCGAATAGAGATACACGGATATAACAAACCAGAGAGGAATGCTTAGACAAATGCACTTACTGCCACGAACAAGAAAGGTTTGGTTGGATGGAAGAGAGTACACTGTACGAGTCCCTTGGGCTTACTGAACGGACATTGAGATCTTCTCTTGCTGATCTGATGAATAATAACTGACTGGTTACCAGCGTCTTTGAGTGTCACTGCAAAGTAATCTCCCTTTGTATGCCATGTGACTTGTACCACCACCTGTGTACATGAATGGACATATCCATGTTGACAACTGGTAAAGAGACACAAGATGCGATTTTTAGAGAGAGAATTATACTCATGCATACAACATTCATGAATATACTAGGAGCGTTGCTATTCCCCAAAGTTTACAGTAAAATTAAATAAAAGAATGTTTTTTGTTATCAACTCAAGCTTCACACAGTATGCTGGTGTCAAAAGAAGACAACTCCAAGTAAAATAGTTGAACAAACTAACCTATGAAGCTTTGAATCAACATACAACAGAAGAGAAGTATTTGCCAACAAACCTAGTGTATACAAATCAAGAGAAATGTCTAAGGTACTTTTTTCATTTTCATGCAAAAATTAAAGAAAACCCGCACACACACAACGTTATATATGAAATAAACAAAACTTTCACGCAGAGGAAATTGAGGAGTTGCCTACCTTAGGATGAGCTACATGCAGTCTCTTGTAGCCCTCCACATAGTCTGTGCTCTCTACATCGTAGTCAGCCCACTTAGCCACAGAACCTAATACATATAACACAACATTACACAACACTAGATAATATATATAATACAACATTACACAACATTAGGTACACAAACTAGACACAACAAATATAAAGAATCTGCACATTATATAACACTATTACCTGTACATTATATAACACTATTACCTGTACATTATATAACACTATTACCTTGCTGCACTTCCATTTCAGCTCCGGCAGCCAACATCTCGTCTGTTTTAGAGACAACCAACTTGTCACCGAAGGTGGGGTTGATGAGGAATACTGATGAGCCACTACAGCAACCAATAACATTCATTTACACTTGGAAGAGATATGCGTTAGCATAAGATGGATGTTCAAATAAAAGACAAGTTTTTCAATGTCTAAAGAGCTCGCAACTCCAAAAACCAATAGTTTTAATTCAGAATGAAGATATTTTTAACAATGAAAACCCCGCTGGCACCTTCAAGGATAGTCCAGTTACAAAAACAGATTGGTGACACAACCAAAAGCCTAAAAAAACTAATTAATACCATCTCAGAATATTGTGTATGACAGAACAAAACATACTTGTTACCACACAATATTACCACAACTGCCATTCGCTACCACACAGTAACACTAGCACGGCTGTTACCTGGCAACAGCAACAAGAGAAAGACCGGAGTTGGGACACCAGGAGACACTTTTGACTTTCTCTTCAAAGTTTAGAGTTTTCATACATCGACCGGTCTGCACCTCCCACAATTTCACTGTCTTGTCATCTGAACCTGTTGCACACAGTGATCAACTATAGTACTTTGACACAGAGCTGCCTATAGTCCTAGTACAAGCCTAGCAGTGTTAGCAGGTAAACATAACAAACAAGCATACCTGAGAGCATCCATTGACCAGACGGATCCACAGAGATTGCACTAACTATGTCAGTGTGTCCATTATACACCTGAATAAACACATTCAAGTGAAGTAAGCTATCAATAAAATTAGTGAAAAGTTTTACTGCAAGTATTTGCTTTTCCATTTCATGTACAAGTAGGAATTATCAACCCTCGCCATGTTAAAATACAAAATTGTCAAGCAAACAATGCGGTGGTCAATGTTAAGAGAAGATAACCCTAACACAAAAATGAACCACAAGAAAGTTTAAAACATTGAAATATTCTCACTCCAAATAAATACAAAACTTGACAATAGGAACGTATCGACAAGCCTTACTATAGCCTCAGTGGTAGGGAAGGGTTGAAGGTCCTTAGGCTGGGGTAGCTTGGGTATGAGATCTTCAGGATTTACATTCATCTACAGAAGAACAAAAACATATATAATCACTAGAGACAGCTGCTTTTTATGTAATCTCAAACTGCAACTAAATTTGTTTGTTCTATGCATAGCTCAATGAACCGATGCAGCTATCTATGTTTAGGAACCACAGAAAATGATAATGAAAATGGCAGGTTAGAGAATAGTTAGACAAAAGCTAAGCTAAGCATGAATAATTCTAGAACTGAACAACAGAAGTGACACAAAAGGAGTATTTACTGTCTTCAATAACTCTGAACTTGATAACTAAGTAACACAGATTACAAAACCAAAAAGCACTGTCTGATACAACGCACATTTCACCAACAATATAACAAGACCAATTACCCTCATCTTCTGCTGGCGGGGACAGAGATACAGGTCTAGACATCTCTCAAATCTCTCATTAATAAACCTTCGGTAAGCAGGCACTGCGCGCATCGATGAGTATTTCTGTGGCACAAAGTTCTGTCTGCGATCTTCCTTGTCAGTATTTTTCCACTTCTTGAGCTCTTCATCAGTAAAGAGATACTCAGAGGGTGGGTTGTAGGACTCTGCGTGACCAGGGAGCACAGTCTTAGGCGCAGGTATGTGCATCTTCAATCTCGACTTGTCATTCTACAACAAAACAATGAAATAAGTTAGAAACACAGATACACAACTAGTATTCATATGCAATAGAGACTTTTTAAAAACTAGCGACAATAGAGTCGACATAAACTACAGACCGACGATTCGTAGGTATGTGGAAACCGACAGTTGAGACATCATTTAATTTTTTGTAGATGCGTAGTCAAACGCAATGGTCTACGCTGCTACGAAAATAAAAGACGCTAACATGATAAGACGAGTTTTTTTTAAATGAATTATTATTGGATGATAACATTTTGACGAGTCAATATTTATAAATCTATTTCTACCGCTTTACAGCATATAAGAGAGTTCCAAATGATGTCCCTACGAATTATCGGTGTATGTAGCCAGGGCTTTATCCTAATGCCATGACATTGAAAAATAAAATTTACTAGATTTCAAAAGATCTTGACAACAAATAACATGGACTCGAAGTGAAATTTACTCAATGCTGACAGCTAGGACAACATATGAATGGCTATTCACACACTTATTTGAGATTGAGCTGAATGTCGATAAATGAGTGACCTGAAATGATGCAAACCTGCCAAAAGTTTCAACAAACAACGTAAACAACTCAAGTCACACACCAAGTCTTCGTTGCTCCATAAATCATAGCATTGTACGTCTTCCTTTGATTTCTCCTTCAACTCTTTTTCTCGTTGACTTGGAGTTTTCATCCACCCCATTTTCATGGCATGCACCATCTTACCTACCTGCAATACACATACAAAGACAAAGCTTATTAGCATTAAACAAGCAAAGCAAGAAACATTTAGCCCTTGAACCTACCTTCAACCGTTCCCATTTAGATGGAATGAAGCTACGCTTGTGCTCAGGTCGATTACTGAGGGGATGCAACTCCACTTCGCTCTCAAAAGCACCAACGTAATCAAACTCGTAAGGGTCAACATTGGCGTCAGCATATCGACCGCTCTTCAATCTCTGTATCACATCACAGTCTTCTCTAGATAGCACAACATTTTGTCCCGTTTGTGGATCCTTCACCGTTCTCCTTCAAAAAAATGAAATAATCTTGAACCTCTAGTATCAGGAGAGCTAGATTACGTGTAGTTCCTTTCAAAAACTAACCATTTCCACATAAAAGATAAAATGTAAAGTTTCAAATCGGTACCAATAATCTGGATTCTCTGATTGCTCAATAAGGTGGTCCAACTCATCCCCCGTTTGTGGTTTTATTATTTTCCTTCCAGCCAAATCATATCCAATATGTGAGTATTCCTTGTACCACTCCATCGGAACATTTCCAACTGTGTTTCTCATATCCTAAACATTCAAACATAAAATTTGGTAGAAATTGTGTGGGATTTAATGCACCATCATGCATATCAAATAAACTTCATAAAATGACCAGTAAAAAGTATTGCAAGTTTTTAAAAAAACTATATGCAACTTACCTCTTCATCAGAAGAGTCGTAGGAATATTCATTTATTTTTGCAACATCTTTGCTGGATATACCACTGCTTCCAGCAGCCTACAAGGAGGATGACCAAAGAAGTAGATAATAAACCTGATGAACAAAAAAGTTTCACTAGCACTATAAAATAAAAAAAAACACTTGAAAACAGCAGTGATGGAATGGTACTAACAGAGTGCTCTAAAGTGTTGTCACTCAATTCATTATCTGTATTATCACTTTCATCTTCATCTTCAGAATCTGTGTCGTCATCCTCCGATAAACCAGAATATTCAGAACTTTCCGCTTCACTGTCAGTGCTGTCAACATCTTCTTGATCCGGTGGTGTGTCCAAAAACAATAACGGTTCTACGGCCTAAATAAAAAATGAACGTAATATATGTGCTACGCTGCTTTTATGAACAATACACCAACTAATTTTGCTCATTTGGACAATTATGATTCTTAGTTTACTCTAATAATACTGATGGAGACCACTGATCACTAAGTGACCGTTATCATCTCAGTATCATTATCATCATTCCATTGATTTGTTACTGTAAAACACCACTACTAGCTGTCACAGCTTGACCAATAAATCTAATGCTATTAGTATAAACGGTGACAAACAATAAAAAAACAATATTTATCGTTGATTATTGTTTACTCACTACTTAGTTAATACAAGTTAATTAATAAATAATATACATCATGATGTACGTATACCATTTAGTAATCAATAAATATAATTATTATTAATTAACTCTGTGCTCTCTCGAACACACCTCTTTGCTGACGACACTGTGATATATAACCTCAGTAGTGACAGTGACCAACTACAGAGGGACCTAGAGACGCTTCAAAAGTGGGAGGTTTCCTGGAATATGTAATTCAACCCACTAAATGTGAGCATATCAAATTCAGTCGAAGAAAAACAAGAGGCAACATAAACAACTATTTTTTCCATGACATCGAGATATCAAAGAGTACCAGTGTCAAGTATCTAGGTGTGAAGTTAGAGAGCAGCCTACGCTGGAATGATAACACCACCTACTTAGCCAACAAAGCATCAAGCCGGCTTGGCTACATGAGAAGAGTAATCCCACCTACACTACCCCACCTAAGAGCAAAGACGAACACCACTCTAGTTAGACCAATTGTGGAGTACTCCTCTACAGTATGGGACGGCCAACTAACGAATGATCAATCCACCAAAACTCGAAGCCACCCAGAAACGTGCTGCTAGAAATGTACACAACATTCCTAGAACAGACCATCAGACAAGCACAAGCAAACTGCTTGAAAACTTGGAGTAGCAAACCCTGGAACACCGAAGGGAAAGGAGACGACTTGGCTTATTCCGGGCAATGCACTTTGGAAAAGTAGCTACTTCCATCTCAGACTACATTGACTTCCATCCTCACCAAAGCAGCACTCGGAGACACCAGCAGCAGTGCCTTATACCTCACTGCAACACCGAGTTGCACAAAAAGTGCTTCTTTGTTTCAACAGCCAAGATGTAGAATTGCCTCCCTGTTTCTTCTTCTCTGGTCTCAGCATCCTCTGTGGCAGGCTAGGATCGGACGGCCGTACTGCCTTGACTGACTTGTGGTGACGATCCGGAACGATAAACGACATAATAATAATGATAATTTAAATATAGTATGTATGTATATGAGCCACCAGCCACATCGCTAGAAGAATCTTCAGAAGAAGAAGCGATTACACTTCAAGTACCAAGTAAGTAATTATTATTATTACATACGATAATAATTATAATAATAATAAGCACTGATTGATCCCCATGATGATGATAATCATGATCATCATAATAATAATTATTATTAGTAGTTTAGTAGAAAAAAAAATTAATTCAACAATCAACAAGTGTCAAATAAAAGCCAACAACTAGCAAAATTAAAAACACATTATTATTATAATTACCTCATCTGTATTATTCCCCGTTTGTCTTCCGTTAGAATTAGCGATATTGCCACTGTGCTCTTTGTTAATAGTGTCAGTAACGTTTTTTGAACTAGCAGTGACACTATCACGTTTCCTCTTGGAGGCTGCCATGTTGATCTTAGCTGAGAACTTCTGCGAAAAATATTTGATCGTTTGTGTCGCTGAGAGCTAAGTACATAGAATTATAACTCTCTGAGTGAATAAAAGATATTTAGGAACCTTAACTATTGCTTATTACGCGTGCGCATATAGTTTCCTGTCATGTTGCAATAGTATATTTGTAACGCACTTTTAAGATGCATAAGAAAACAACTCTGAAAATAACACGGAAACTACCAACATCAGTTTAGAGTTATCATCTATCTAGGATAACACAAAGAGCTATTAGTATACACGACCATAATCTCTGCGATGCATATTCATAAAAATTCCAACCAGTCAACTGTCTCCCTCAAACGCTTTCATTATTCGTGTACCTTTTACTATTCGGAGCAACGATGAATGTTCCAATAAAGCTGCAGCTTCCTTCAACAAACCCGTCACACACAAATCCAATACCAGCATTTCTTTTGAAATTGAGAAGTCTCCTAGATGATCCTTCCACAAATGATTTGATTTGTTGGAATGTTAACAATGTAAGGAGAAGAAGTAGTTTAGTTTTTCGTTCGTTGTTGCTTGTGATAATATTTAATCAGTTTATTTTTTTACAAGTTAGCAGTAGTTATTAGGTAACAAATGAATTATGAGAACAACTCTCATGTATGGTCTAGCAGTGATGGTTAAAGTGTTTGTACACCAATCAAGGATAATAAATAAATATTATTAATTTTTTATTAATTATAATAATAATATATTTATTATTATTAATAATAATCATTATTATTATATTATAATAATAATTTTTATAGGGCTGGATTTCCAACACACAACAGCAACGGAGAGTGGTAATCCTCGATAATAATAATGATGGCACAATATTTTGATTTTGTCATTCATTTATTTGGTTACTACTGTGATTTGTTTGATAATATCATCATTATGATAATGATCATTAGAGAGGTACCGCATAGATAATAATATAAAAAGCAAAAACAATTTTCCTTTTTTAACAAAGTATTTTCATCTCATAACCGTTTATGTTTGTTTGATACCACGTTGTAAGCTGGAATAGACTGTAGTAATGACGCACATCAAGCTTAGAGTAGGCAGGAGGAGAAAAGGGCAAACCAACATTAGTTCACTCCTTCCTTACCTCAATAGCTGCAAGTACGGTGATACCATGAATAGCTTGAATTGCAACTCTATGTAAAATACCCTTTAATTTGCAACAATACTCCAAATCCAGAAATTCAATAGGGCTTGCAGCTATTCTTCAAAACGATTCCACACCAAGTATAATGGTGTTACCTGCACTTTTGTTAAAGATTTTCGTAGAAAATTGTTGCTGGAGTGAGTGACATCACAATAATTGAAATCACAACTTGCTGTTATCATCTCTATTGATTTGTCCATTATGCGATTATTCTGTCTGTTCTACAACTTTACCAGGCAAATTTTCCCTGACTCATAAAAATTGTACAATACTAAAATAGATATGAAATTCTCCTGCAATCAAACATGTGGCTGTGAAAAAGTTCTACCAAAGATATTACTACACATCTTATATCATATATTTGTTTGTGCTAGGATGGGGAGAGTTTCCTGTTATATGACCAGACTAGATTTGCCAAGGAAGTCCTACCGCTGTACTTTAAGCACAATAACCTAGCAAGTTTTATCCGACAGCTAAACATGTGTAGGTATTTTTTCATAAATTATAGTTAGTTAAATAGATTATCTTATTCAGTTGCACGTTTTCAAGTTCAAATTTTTTTAGAAAGTATAGTTTGGAATAACTGACTTGGTTGTCTTTGTATGGTGCGAATAATAGAACACCATAAAATGACAAAATGTTGGTTTTAAATTGTCTACTCTCCTCTGTTCACTAGATGGGTTTAAAAAAATTACTAACATAGAACAAGGAGGTCTTCTTGCCAAGGACGATATGGAGTTCCAAAATATTTATTTTACAAGAGATGATCCAGCTCTAATGGAGCGCATTAAACGCAAGGTGGGTTTGTCTCTACCGTAGTTTAAACCCAAAAATTTCAAGTTTGTACTTTTTATCTAGTTGAAAAACTGTGAGGAATGTACTTGAAGTCGGTTAAAAACCCTGAATACATGCGTGGGTTGTTGAGTGTGGCGATGTGCTCTTGTTAAACGGCCTCAATATTTGATTCCAACATATTTGGTTGGAATCTATTAAAATATTTATGTTTTTAGAATGTGAGAGCAGAAAAGGCCGTGAGTACATGATTGAATGGGATTGTTGTATGGCCCACCCAAAGAGTTACTGGAATATGCATTGCCTTGTTTTATTTTATTCATGTTTTTCCATACGCAAACTACCGATTATGGATATGCTAACATTCGCAGTGGGCTATTTTACCACTGCCTGCTAACTGTATTGTTTATGACAATCAGGGTGCGGTTATACGGGATAAGCTGAGCGAATACGGCTCAATACAACCAGCTCAGGTACCTGATGTCCTCGTAGAGATACGAGATCTGAAGGATGCACAAGACAGTTATAGCCAACAACTGGCTATTATAAAAAAAGAAAACAGTCGGTTATGGCAGGATGTAGCCAAGCTAAGATTCCAACACTCTCAACAGCAACAAGTTATAAATAAGGTTGGGACAACATTCTATACTGTTTTGTACCGCAACTGGTAGTTTAGTACAGAGACTATGTTTCCTCTTTTGTTATTTGTAGCTGTTACATTTCATGGCGGCTGTCGCTGGAAAATGTCGGAGTGGATCAAAGCGTAAGCTACCCATGTTGCCTTTAGCTCCGTCTAGTAAAAAGGTAGCCAAAGGTCCTACAATATCAAGCACTGTAGATTCACCACCTCTGCAGGTCTGTACATGTAGTTTCATAGTGAAGAAGCATCAATTGTCTTTTGTTAAGGTCCTGTCAATAGCCACCTGTACGCACATTCGTTCCCCTCCAAGAAATTCTAATGTTTTAATTGGTTATCAATTTTTTCTTCTTCATATATTTGTAAATGTCTTACGCAGGCTATGGTAGCAAATGTCTTACCCAGGCTATGGTAGCAAATCTCTTACGCAGGCTATGGCCGCAAACAAACTCAAATCCAAATTTTATAAAATTCGAGACAGTATTTTGAAATGCAATCAGTTCCAGTCAGCCGTTTGTTTTATCACAGAGTGACGAACTGACAAATTCAGATTATGGCTTAGGTTCTTCATCTAACAATGCAATGACAATCAGAGACGTCACAGATGACTCTCCAACATCGGTAGGTGGTCTTCATATGTCACACATGGCTTAGTTAGTTGCCAAAAAAATATTAATCATTAACAGCATAAGTGAAGTGTTTTAAAACTGTTACACAAGATGAATTCGGAGTTATTTTCTCATAAATTTTACGCGCATTGAAAAGCCCTACATAGCTAAACCCAACTTCTTTGGGAACAAATTAACTTGTATCTAGTTTTGAAGTAATTTAGAAAAGTTTTATTTCTTTCTATATTATGCTCTTTTAATTTATTTCATTTATTAACTTTGATGTTTTATATTTATTATTATTTTGTCTGATGTTTTTATAGGTTCATTAGGATTATCATTGTATAATAATATTTTTCCTGTACCGAGAATTTTAGATGTTTAAAACGAAGTTAGTGTGAAACTCAATAGTTTGAATAAAAATTATATTGTTATTATTAGATTATTTTACTGACATTTAAAGTAAGCAACGCTTGGCTGCCGTAAGCCAGTTATCTCTGTGGTGAAAGTTTAGGAGTTTGTTTGATGTTTTAGTGGGAGAACCATCAGATAATTCCGAGTACTGTCTCTACGCTACCCAGCGACGACCCTGTAAATAATGTTGTTATATCCATACCTGAGACTCCTAACCCCAGAATATTTAAAACACAGTTCAGCGACAATGTGCAGGATGTGCAGGCAAACATAGACCTTCTCAAGGATATATTTGCACACAGCGATGCTTTAGACCTGCCCTCTGAAGATCTCGACAAGGTTAGCTTCAATTAAAATAAAAAAATAATAACATACATTTATTTATTGTTTATTTATTTATATTTTGTACAATGGTTTGATGCATTCCTCCAGTTTCATCATATCAATAATTCAGCAAGAAGAATTGTTAATTAAAACTGGGTCGTTTCTCTTGTAGTTGTTTGATGGAAACAATGACAGCAGTTATCAATTACCTGGCGGCCTAACGGAGGTACGTGTTTTGCTCCATCACTCCATGTCTATGTGACTGTTGTCGCTTCACATTTTCCTGGTTAACAGGTTTCTCAGCCTATGTATAGCTGTATGCATTTAATGCATTACGGCTGTCATATCTCGGCCACCACCTACTGACAAAAGATATCCACTGTGTTTCCATGGCTAGGCCTGAGGCGATTGACCCATTGTTTGGATCATGGGAACAGTCATCATGATTTGAATTGAGCGTATTTTTTAATTAGGTTTTGGTAATCGATTTGTAAACAGTTAGTTTAGCGATGCCATAAAAAACACTAGCCGCTTTTCATTCGTTCACTAGTTGATGGCTTGTACGAGTTGTCAGTCGTGGGAACATAGTGGTTAGCTGATTCTTCTCTTTATGGAATTATCTGCTCCTGGAAGTCTTGTTTACTTACTAATCTTATGATATTACATAGCATGTGCTGTAATACACAAGCTTAGTGTACAATATACGCTATTCCATGCAACCTTTGTTTAGTGCTGCTGACGCGAGTTGCGCTATCACTGATGTGCTGCCGTACTATTGTAGGCAGGTATTGCTGACCTCATAACCCCCACCACAGACACAACTACTGATCCATCCATCTACTATAATGCAGAGAAAGACTTTCAGGGACTCATGGATGAGTTTGCTGGGGCCTCCCATGGTTGGTGTCTTTTTTAGTGCTGCCCTCCTGTGGTGGTAGCAATGCTAGAGTATTCTCTTTCTTTTGGTACAAATTTGAGAATGGCCTCATTGTTTTTGTTATTTTTGGTGAATCGTGCAAAACAAACCGATTTATTCACGCGGTTGTCTCCCACTTATTTGTGTGTATCGTTTGTTTTTGTCTTTGCAAGCCACGAGTCTGTTGCAATAAGAAGTGTTCGATCATTGCTTGCACTTGAATTTATTACTTATTAAAGCCGTGTGATCATTGCTCGGTTTTGGTAGAGAACACGACTCCTCGAGCTTCTAGTTTGATTAATCATACATTTGTGCCATCTCTGTAGTAGACGATGGGCTCAGTGCACTAGATGACTTGGTCTACCCACTAAACACAGATTCTGATGGAGATGACAAAAACAAAACTGTTATATCCAGTCATGATCTTGATTGAGTGCTGTCACTCGGCAGCGGTGGACTGTCACTCGGCAGCGGTGGACATGACGTGTACAGGTTGTGAGTTTGGGCTCTCCAAGACATTTTTTAGTGAGATAAGACTTTCACATGACATGTTAGATGGTTTGAGACAAAGTATATGCTTGCTATAGTCTGTATATAAGCACTTATAGGTATATTTATTTTACCTGCTGCTTACCTGTATGTAAGACTATCACACTCAAGGCTCTATGTACTTTATTGCATAAAATGAGTGATTTCAAGGCTATTTATTTCTATATTTGAACGTAAAACAAGATACTGGTGTCTGTATTAATAGCTTGCCTTGTTACACAATATATTACTCTAACTTATATCTTCTGACGTAGAGGTGAGAGCTATTTTCACCCAATAGTTACTGTTGGTATGACTATTGAATTAACAACGTTCACAGGTGCCGACGTTGCTTTGTTTCTGTTTATTGTATTTATCGTCCACCGTAAAGTATTTTGTATAGTTTCTCTTTGCTTTATTACATAATTTTCCACTTGGGCAATAAATGAAAAACAAACTATTAGATTGGTGTGTTGTTTTTGGGACATTGTGCATAACTGACAGTCACTCTTTTGTTACTGATACAAATAGCTCATAGTTTTATTATACATGTCGTAGCTGCAATATAGAAAATCTCCTAAGAAAAATACAACAGAAACATCAAAAATATTAGTTTGATAGTAAAAGTGAGCAACTTAAAGGGTGATTAAATAGAAAATTGTTAAATTGAAACAAATGAGCAAAATTTCAGTTCATAATTGTACTAAACATGACAAGAGACACGCTGTACTGTTCATTGTACAAGGCGTCTCATATCAAACATGCAATGACATCTAGAGTATTGCAAACCAAACTAAAACAACAAACTGTTGAGCAATCAAATGATAGGTGTGTCGGTGTGGTAAGGCTAGCCTCATGTAATACGCAGTAGGTACACCCTGACTTAGGTAAGTAGATCACATGTGATAGGTATGGTTAGCGTATGGAGGTCGGTAAGGATCGGTTGATACGCTAGTACTGCTGCGCGTGTAAATGTTTCGATATCGGTTCCTGGAACAAAATAAGGTCTTTAGAAAATGTGTACTCTCGGAAAAAAGTCGGCAATTTCAGTTTTATAGTAATAAGCGTATTGTTACTCACAGTATGTTAGCTGGTGCCGGTCTCTGTCCACGTGGATCAATATTGGGTTCTTGGGTCAAGGTGTATCTCCATTTAGATGTCACATCAGGCTTTAGATATCTCATAGCGTAGCCTGTGTACGGCGTGTCTGTCAAAATATTATTACATTTTTGTCATGAATAAGCTGAGAACATGATCTACAAAATGTCTTAATATTACTGAGTTGTTGAATAGGACTCACTAGCAGTGTCAGGATGTTCTGTCAGCCGAATATTGAACCTTTCAGGACATCTGTTGAGAAAGTTGGACCAATCTTCTCTCGCTTTTCTGCAATAAAATGATAAAAAAAAATTTATGACCTCCACAATAATTATATATTGTGGTTTGGCTGTAACATAAAAAGGGGAATCGTTGTATCTCTAGTCTACTGTTGTATCTCTAGTCTATTGTTGTATCTCTAGTCTACTGTTGTATCACTAGTCTACTGTTGTATCTCTAGTCTACTGTTGTATCTCTAGTCTACTGTTGTATCTCTAGTCTATTGTTGTATCACTAGTCTATTGTTGTATCTCTAGCCTACTGTTGTATCACTAGTCTATTGTTGTATCACTAGTCTATTGTTGTATCTCTAGTCTACTGTTGTATCTCTAGTCTACTGTTGTATCTCTAGTCTATTGTTGTATCTCTAGTCTACTGTTGTATCTCTAGTCTACTGTTGTATCTCTAGTCTACTGTTGTATCTCTAGTCTATTGTTGTATCTCTAGTCTATTGTTGTATCACTAGTCTACTTTTGTATCACTAATCTACTGTTGTATCACTAGTCTACTGTTGTATCTCTAGTCTACTGTTGTATCTCTAGTCTATTGTTGTATCTCTAGTCTACTGTTGTATCTCTAGTCTACTGTTGTATCACTAGTCTACTGTTGTATCACTAGTCTATTGTTGTATCTCTAGCCTACTGTTGTATCACTAGTCTACTGTTGTATCACTAGTCTACTGTTGTATCTCTAGTCTACTGTTGTATCTCTAGTCTACTGTTGTATCACTAGTCTACTGTTGTATCACTGGTCTACTGTTGTATCTCTAGTCTACTGTTGTATCACTAGTCTACTGTTGTATCACTAGTCTATTGTTGTATCACTGGTCTACTGTTGTATCACTAGTCTACTGTTGTATCTCTAGTCTACTGTTGTATCACTAGTCTATTGTTGTATCTCTAGTCTACTGTTGTATCACTAGTCTACTGTTGTATCACTGGTCTACTGTTGTATCACTAGTCTACTGTTGTATCTCTATTCTACTGTTGTATCTCTAGTCTACTGTTGTATCACTAGTCTACTGTTGTATCTCTAGTCTACTGTTGTATCACTAGTCTACTGTTGTATCACTAGTCTATTGTTGTATCACTGGTCTACTGTTGTATCACTAGTCTACTGTTGTATCTCTAGTCTACTGTTGTATCACTAGTCTATTGTTGTATCTCTAGTCTACTGTTGTATCACTAGTCTACTGTTGTATCACTGGTCTACTGTTGTATCACTAGTCTATTGTTGTATCTCTAGTCTACTGTTGTATCACTAGTCTACTGTTGTATCTCTAGTCTACTGTTGTATCACTAGTCTATTGTTGTATCTCTAGTCTACTGTTGTATCTCTAGTCTACTGTTGTATCTCTAGTCTACTGTTGTATCTCTAGTCTACTGTTGTATCTCTAGTCTATTGTTGTATCACTAGTCTACTGTTGTATCTCTAGTCTACTGTTGTATCTCTAGTCTACTGTTGTATCTCTAGTCTATTGTTGTATCACTAGTCTATTGTTGTATCACTGGTCTACTGTTGTATCACTAGTCTATTGTTGTATCTCTAGTCTACTGTTGTATCTCTAGTCTACTGTTGTATCTCTAGTCTACTGTTGTATCTCTAGTCTACTGTTGTATCTCTAGTCTACTGTTGTATCTCTAGTCTATTGTTGTATCTCTAGTCTACTGTTGTATCTCTAGTCTACTGTTGTATCTCTAGTCTATTGCTGTATCTCTAGTCTATTGTTGTATCACTAGTCTATTGTTGTATCACTAGTCTATTGTTGTATCTCTAGTCTACTGTTGTATCACTAGTCTACTGTTGTATCTCTAGTCTATTGTTGTATCACTAGTCTATTGTTGTATCACTAGTCTATTGTTGTATCTCTAGTCTACTGTTGTATCACTAGTCTATTGTTGTATCTCTAGTCTACTGTTGTATCACTAGTCTATTGTTGTATCTCTAGTCTACTGTTGTATCACTAGTCTATTGTTGTATCACTAGTCTACTGTTGTATCACTAGTCTATTGTTGTATCTCTAGTCTACTGTTGTATCACTAGTCTACTGTTGTATCTCTACTCTACTGTTGTATCTCTAGTCTACTGTTGTATCACTAGTCTATTGTTGTATCACTAGTCTACTGTTGTATCACTAGTCTATTGTTGTATCTCTAGTCTACTGTTGTATCACTAGTCTACTGTTGTATCACTAGTCTATTGTTGTATCTCTAGTCTACTGTTGTATCACTAGTCTACTGTTGTATCACTAGTCTATTGTTGTATCACTAGTCTACTGTTGTATCACTAGTCTATTGTTGTATCACTAGTCTACTGTTGTATCACTAGTCTATTGTTGTATCACTAGTCTACTGTTGTATCACTAGTCTATTGTTGTATCTCTAGTCTACTGTTGTATCACTACTCTACTGTTGTATCACTAGTCTATTGTTGTATCTCTAGTCTACTGTTGTATCACTAGTCTACTGTTGTATCACTAGTCTATTGTTGTATCACTAGTCTACTGTTGTATCACTAGTCTATTGTTGTATCACTAGTCTACTGCTGTATCTCTAGTCTACTGTTGTATCTCTAGTCTATTGTTGTATCACTGGTATATTGTTGTATCTCTAGTCTATTGTTGTATCTCTAGTCTATTGTTGTATCTCTAGTCTATTGTTGTATCACTAGTCTATTGTTGTATCTCTAGTCTATTGTTGTATCTCTAGTCTATTGTTGTATCTCTAGTCTACTGTTGTATCTCTAGTCTACTGTTGTATCTCTAGTCTACTGTTGTATCACTAGTCTACTGTTGTATCACTAGTCTACTTTTGTATATCATTAGTCTATTGTTATATAACTCTCGATACACTTACCGCAGTTCCAAAGGCGTGTACTGGTATCTTGGATCAACTGACTTTTCGTCTATCGCATCCTAAAATCAAATGCTTGAGCAATTTGATATTTTATACGAAGTAGAAATTATTATTTTCCTAAAATTACTGCAACGAGGTGTTGCCAAAAGTAAGTGAAAAGCTTGTCACATGTACCTTATCACGTGTTCGTAATGCAGCTGGGTCAACTGTAGAAGCTCTCTTGAAATCAGCTACAAGTAATACAAACATTATTAATTTTAATAATGAAGTTCATTTAAAAGGCATTTTGCAAAAAAGTTTTTAACTAACCGATTAGATGGACTTGTGTTAACAAGAAAGTTAGGACAAGAGCTGATGGAAAAACTAAAATTTCTTTTGGAAACACTAACCATAATTTCTAGTAGTAGGTAGTTAGGTGTAGAATCGAGGCAGTAGTTGCTATATGAGGTAATAAGCTACTTACTAAACTGTTCTTCTGAATCACTATTTTCTTGGGAGACAGCTTCTCTTGGGAGTGATGATCTGCAGTGCTCATCAGGAAGTTTGTGAAGCACTTTATGTCTATCCAGGTGTCTAATTGTTGGCAACCTAGGATGAAATATGCCTTCCTTCACAGCCACTAATTGAACTCTTCTCCCTCCAGAAATTGGATGTGAATATGAAGGCATGTAGACATCTTTAGGATTGTCGTGCCTAGCTGTTGAAACGCCTATCGTTGTCATTTTTTTCATGTAGATGACTAGACCTTTATATTATATTTTGATTAAGACCTCTGTGCAAAGTCAGTCTTTCAACCGCTATGGCCTGGAACCACCTGGTTAATTGAAATAATCGCCTAGCAACGATTGATATCTTGGAAACAGCCTTCATAAAAGTTATAAACTTTTTCAAGAGATCAGTGGGTAGCGGTAACCGTCAAACTTCACGTACAATTTTTAAAAACTATTAGACGTAAAGGTACAAGCCATATTAAGAAAACATGAATGCTAGATCATTTTTTTCTCAAAGTGCAATTTTATTTAGCAATGTTTTTAGAACATTTTTTGTATAAAAAAAAACAATGTTGCACTTTTGCAGGAACTGGGAGCGTGAAGAAAATTTTTACATTTCTACTCACTGTAGCTTTCCGTAATTATTTATTTGGTATTATTATTACAATATTAATTAATTGTGCTATTATTACTTATTGTATGCGTATTTTACACTAGCTTCAGTTCTGCTCAAAGTTTCATCCGGTTTTTGATGTTAACATTTTAAGTGAAGTTGTCGTTGTTATTTAAAAGCAAACTTCCTTGTTGTTGTTGTTGTATTAATTAATTAAATTATTATTATAATTTAATAATTATTATTAATTTAATTATTATTATTTTATGTAGTAGGATGATGATTCCATTGATGATGATTGATTCTGAATAATAATAAATAATAATAATGATCAATTAATAATAATAATAATAATTATTATAATAATAATAACTTCTTCTTGCCATAAATAAAAAAAATAATAGTAGTAGTAGGAGGATGGATTGATGATGATGATGATAATAATAATAATAATTATTATAATAGATAGCAGTAGTAGTAGCAGCGATTTTTATTAATTATTTTACATGATGATGACATCATTCATAAACAGCCATTGCCAAGTAGTAGTATGTAATTTATTATTACTATCATCATGTGATGTTGTTGCTCTTGGTTAAGTTAATTCTTGTAATATTTAATATATGTATAATAATAGTATATGTAATAATAATATATATTAATCAATAGTAAATAAACAATAATAATAATAATAATGCTGATGACATGATGATGATTGATGATAGATATAATTTTGATTTTTTAACTTAATTAACTTAATAATTAATATAATAATAATTATTATTATTTATAATTAATAATATAGCTAGCACAAGTACATCTTTTATTTTGACAATTTTTTCTCAAATAGAGCATCAGCATTTACAAAAATATGTTTTCAATCCAATGGTGCTAAAATTATTTGTGTCACACCAGTGGTTGTCTCAGAAAAGTAATTGAGAAAAAGTACTTTTGCTTAAAAAAACAATGGTTTGTGGTCCCCGTAATTAAGCATTGATGACAATGGTATTGTTGCGGTGATGCAAAATCAGTGACGCATGACCATCCGTCACGCTAATTAGCTAATGGTACGTTATATAATTTTTTTTAATTATTTGAATGCGACTCTCCAGTAAATAAATTGTTTTGTCTACATCACGTGATTGCTCCATGATAAATAGTATACCACAGGGTCGGTAAAATAACAGAGAATCTGAATGACATATACTGCAGTTTTAGTGGCCCATGGCGCTATAGGAAATTGCAAATTTCCGATGTACTTTCCACCCTTTATTTTTTAGGTCCACAGCTATGATGACCATGCAATTATTGGCTAAACCTGTGCGGTTTAGTGTCTCCGTTTGATAACTTTTTAAATTTTGTTTCTAGCATTTTCTGGTCCCAAGTTATTAAAAAATTAGCCACGCAGAAATATTTCAAAAATTAAAAAAACCGTGGGGGACGAATTTACATATAAATCCTTTTGTCTTATATACGCTACGCTCGCATGAGTTCTGCACTAGCTAAATAATAATAAAGTTTAGTATCCCCATCGTCGTCATCTTGTTTGCTGTGGTGATAGCAAATATATACTACTTTGTTATTAGTATTATTATTAATAATAAATAAATAATGCTGTAATCAATAATATCATAAAAAATAATATAATAATGTAGGTTGTAGAATTAACCAATTTAATTGGCCAATTTTTTCTCAAGAAGAAGAGCATCAGCTTTTAGACTGTCATTTGTCCATTGGCGTGAAAACTATTTGTGTCACATCAGTGGTTGCCTCGTAAAAATAATGATGTAATAATAATGTATCATTGGTAATCACTGTTGACAACAGTATTGTTATAGTGATGTGAAATTAGTGATGCGTAATTGTAGCAGTGAGTAGTAATAGTGAGATTTAACAAAAGCGAAGTTATGTCTATGGTAATGGCTAGAAACCACGTGGCATCCAATCTTGCACCACGTGACCACTAAAGCAGGGAGAAGAAACGGCGTAATTTACGGCAACAAAAGAGTGTAGCCATTAATCTCTAATCACCTTATGTGCTTGTAAATATGCTTTCTTTGGGTATACTAATGTCTTATCTAACCACTCGTCATAATATTAAAGTGGCTGCTCTAAGCTAAAATGGTCAAAAAAACATCGCTGTTAAGGTGTTTTTAGCTTCAACTCCAATGATTAATAATAAATAATTACTGTAATATAGTTTCATTTGTTTGCAAAAGAAATTGTTCAGTCAATTTTTCTGTGATTCACTGTGGTTTTCATCAAAATAGAGTTGATAAATAATATTGGTATCTTATCCTCATTAATAATTAATTGTGGAGCATTTAATTCATTTTTTTTACTAAAGTCGGAAACATTGAAAACTAGCCTTGATTTTTTAAAGTGATAAAATGGACTCCATCCTCGAAAACACTAAAAGTTTCCGGCAGGAAACACGACTATGTTACTGTATGAGCAGACAGCTCACATAAAATACTGACATTGCTAAACCTCATTTTAGACGGCAATCCAAGTGTACGGTATTGCGAGTGCAGTGGGCCGTATCGGTAATTAAAAGACAATTTGCTAAGCCTCCCTAATGGAGCGATAACTAGCTCGTGATGATAAGATATAGAAAGTTTGTTTATATTTGAAAATAGCTCTTAGTAAAATTAATTTTTGTCTAGATGTGTGAATGATCTATAATAAACAGCATACCTAAAAGTCGGATAAAGTATAACGAAACTCTGCTTTATAAACAAATACCCTATGGGCCCTCAGCCCACTGGCAGATTGCTGGTTTATAACGCATTGTCAAACCAATTTTTTCCATGTCCACAGCTATGTAAGCAGCGCAGTGATTGGCTAAACCTTTGTGGTGTAGTGTGTACTATTTATAATTTTTTAAATTTTTTATTTCTAGCAGCATGTGGCACCAAGTTATTGAATAATTGATAACGTAAGAGTGTTTAAAATAATCGGAACTGTTTGAGATGAATTTATATATCGAT
The DNA here is from genome assembly GCA_945261195.1 of Cryptosula pallasiana. Classification (NCBI taxonomy): domain Eukaryota; kingdom Metazoa; phylum Bryozoa; class Gymnolaemata; order Cheilostomatida; family Cryptosulidae; genus Cryptosula; species Cryptosula pallasiana. Next base: position 19,635,209 of record OX183139.1, read on the forward strand.
GCACTGTTTTAATAAACGTTACACGCTAAATAATGGATGTATGTAAGTGATAAAAGTAGTATAATATTGACAGTTTCTTACTGCTACTATTATGCTTCTTGTTATTTTTTATTATCATTATTTAGCTGTGAAATTGAAAATTGTTGTTCATCTATTCTGCCCAACAATGCAAAAATCAGGTAACTCTTTCAAAACTTTAAATTGGAAAAAATTGAAAAAGTGATTTTATGTTTTTTTTTCAATTTTTTCACTTTTAATTACTTCCATTAGCATATTTTTACTCATTCCATTTTGTTCCATTATTTTTACATCGTTAAAAAACAGATTATTTTAGTGTTAAAACTCATTCCCATGCAAAAATCAAGCAAGTTAGGACTTGCCTGGTTTATGCATTGTATAGTAAAAATTCTATACATATTTCCATTGCAAAAGTCAGGCAAGTTAGCTGAGTTGCTTGATTATTGCATTGCATGCAACATCATCATTGCAAATATCAAGCAACTCAGCCAACTTGCCTGATTGTTGCATTGTGATTGCTGACTGCAAGAAGTTGGCTTTAAATTGCCTCTTTACTGCTTTTACGAGTCGAGTAATCAACGTTGTGCATTTACCTTTCGCGTTTCCTGCGGTCTTTCCTCGTTACGAGCCGATCCAAGCGACCAACAACCAAACAGATAAAACAGTGACAGTTTCATATTTCACGCCTGCCAGAAATGGATCTGTATTCAGGTAAGACAATTTATTTAAGTAATCTGGAGTCAACACTGACCAGTTGTGATTTTGATTATCGTTTTACCCTAACTGAAATGTTGTGTCTGCATAAAAAATGACCTTGACACACCCTCTGCTTTCGGCACACCCCTATTAAAGTTAAGATCGCCAGCAAACAATGTTCAGCTTTTTTCTGGTCAAGGTCAAATTTTTCTATATAAACGATGTAGTACAGTTAATCTTCCCATTCTCTCGTACAACTTCGTACCACTCACATCTAGTAACTCTCTAGTAATATTTATTTACTCTCTCTAAATAACAATGCCTTTCACAAGAGCTCAGCTTGCTAAAGAGAAGGCTGATATAGAGGCGACAACAGCTCTATCGTTACAAGGTATTCAATAACAAGCTTGCTCTGTTCTTGTAGTAAACTAATTTTTACTGTTTTTATTATTTTATGTTCCAATGTATGTTATTTTCAACTAGGCTGTTTCACATTTTTTAGATGTTGAGCCATCTACCTCCGCTTTCGATGCAGCCGATGACAGCGATCTCGATCCTGATTTCGTCCCGGATGAGCGGGACGCCGCTTCAGACGAGGACCGAATGACGGACGATGATGCCGCTGACGTTGCGCTCGATATGGATGCTCCAGCTGAACTTGCAGCTCAACCAGTCACACGGCATTTGAGAACGCCAGCCTGGAGGACAGAGCAGCAAAGAGGAAAGCGTGCCTGTCGGGGCTTGTGCCCTCTTAACTGCCGGATGGGGTGCCGCACCAAGTTCTCGTTAGCAAGGCTTCACGATATCTGGGAGTCCTTTTACTCGATGAACTTTGACGCGAGGCGGCAGTGGGTTTACAGTTTTGTGAGCCGCAAGACAAGATCCGACCAAAGGCCTCATTATATCTACCACCTGCCAGATGAGCAAAACAACCGAGTTGCTGTGTGCTGCAAGCTCTTCAATCGGTATGTTTGCACAAATTATCCAAAAAAATTTGTGGAAGTTTTCATTTTTTTAAACATCCAAAAAATTGTGGAAGTTTTCATTCTTTTAAACAAAGTTTTGATATGCAGTCATTTTTATATTCCACAGCACCATTGGGTACAGTGACAAGAGTAATCTTGTCATCCACATGATGCGTAATACCGCAGAAGGGGTGCTGTGTCCGGACATGGACAAGAGAGGCAAGGCCACCGACCCGAGAGCAGTCAATCGTGATGCTGTCAAGCGTCACATTCTCTCGTTTCCTGGTGGAATCTCGCACTACCGGTAAGAAATCGATTAAAATAATAATTTATATCTATTTCTCCTTTTGTGATTATCATCCATCAGGCGATGAAGCGAAATTGCTAACCAGCTCTCTCAGATTTTTCTGTTTATTCGCAATTTCAGGCGTTCTCATGCACCTAATGTAAGATATGTAGCACCAGAGCTATCTTTCGCTGCCATGTACGACCTCTACAAGGAGTCTCCAATTTACCAGGAGATGAATGCCGCTTGCTGCTATGAGGTCTATCGTCAAGTAAGTTCAATAAAATTCAATATTTCATACGTTTAATACAAGCACCTTAACCACATCATTTAAAAACTTACTTTCAACTTTGATACAAAATTTTGTTCTTGTGATAGGTGTGTCATGAGCTGCACATCAGTACAGCCAAGCTTGGTCACGAAGAATGCGAGCAATGCGAGCTTCTGAAAGACCAGCCAGCTGAACTGGCACGACACAAGAGACGGGCGAGACGCAGCAGGAGGCATTATTGCCAGGATGCTGATCAGCAAACAGACCTTGAGCCTGTTTATACGCTTGATCTCCAGAAGATCCTGATGCTGCCAAGGTAAGCAAATGTGCTATTATTACTTTATTATCATCAGCATCGCGTAACTACTCATTTATTATTACTGTAATTATCTTCTGTTTGTAGTTTTACAAATCTGAACTTGACAACCTGAATGACATTTTATTTGTATTTCAGGTTGGAACAATTCAAGCAGGTGATCTTCACCAAGAGAATTGTTGCCTTCCACCACACCATGGCTCCTGCTGGAGGTACCACTGCCAACCGTCCCACGCTTTCAGCCGTCTGGCATGAAGGCATTGCTGGGAGGTTGGGTAAGGAAATCGCGAGCATGGTGCTGCTGATGTTGAAAGATTCACCCTTGAGAGAGAAGCTCAAAATAACCATCTGGCTGGATAACTGTGCTCCACAGAATAAGAACTACACATTATTAACAACTCTGTGGGCACTGGTAAACTCTGAACTGGTTGACACTGAAACACTGACTTTGAAGTATTTCGAGTCTGGGCATACCTTCATGGCTGCTGACAGTGTCCACGCTTCTGTTGAACGTCAACTCAAAAAGGCAAAGAATGTCATTGACATCCATCACCTGATTGATTGTGTTCAGAAGGCAACCAAGAACACCAAGGTGTTCCAACCCAGTTTCAGACAGTTTCTGGATCTCCAAGCCCACTCTTCGGCCCGTAGGCTGTCTAAGGAGCGCCCAAAGCTCTCGGAACTTTCCGTGATTGAGTTCAGACGCGGTTCAAACGTCTTGAGTGTCAAGCGGAAGTTTAATGACGAGTTTATGGAGTTTGACTACCTCCAGAAGCGCACCAAGAGGACCGGCTTTGACCTGGATGCCATTTCTCTCTTGTATCAAGGTCCGAGAGGCATCCCCAGGAGTAAGAAAGAGGAGATGATCAGAGGAATTGTGCCCATTATCAAGTCAATTGATGACGGCAGACACGCTAGGCGTGCCCGTTTCTTTGAGAAGCTCCAGACCAGCTCGGATGTTGCTGACCTCGCGGTCAGTGATGATGACGATCCAGATGGCTCGGATGATTAAGTCTCCACTAGAAAGACCGTCCTGTTGTGATTCCATTCCGGATAAACAATCAGGATGGGCGCCTAAAGATTTTAGGAACCCCAACAGCGAATGCCAACTTTGACGCAGTGTTGGGGCTCAGTAACCGGCAATTTAAAGAAAACTTGCCCGTGAAGCCAATGGGCATTCAAAAAATACATTTGTAATACAACAGGCAGTTAAAAATAAGACATAAAATTATGGAATTTCAATACCATGCAATAATCAAGCAACTCTCAGAGTTGCTTGATTTTTGCATTGTAACATTTTAATATTTCTAACATGCCTGATTTATGCAAATGTTTTTGATCATAACTTTTTAACATGGTTTGATCTAGAATGAGAACTTTTTGGAAATATTTTTATGGTTGTTAGAAAACTATTTAAAACAAAAAATTGATTTTTTCAATTTTTTTTAAAAGTTGGAGTTACCTGATTTTTGCATTGTAGGGCAGTATTAGTAAAAGTTAATAGTTATCGGTCAGTTGAGGAAGAGTAATAATTCCTTTTGAAAACTGTGTCAACATTTCCCCTGTCCCATCCATGCTGTCCCACTCCCCCTCCCATAGCGGAAGCCATGCTTGCCCAAATGGATAGTCTCTAATGACTGCACTTCACCACTAGTTGAAGTGATGACTTATAGAACCAGCTAAGGTTTTTACTTGTTATCACACAAATTTAGTTAGTGGGGGTAGTTGCAGATAGCAATTTACCTTTTTGGTTAGACCAGGCTTATACGCTAAATTTACAACAGTGCCAACAGGTTTGGTTGTCAATAATGTCAACAAGTTTGGTTGTCAGCAACCCCATGTTTAGCTTATTATTTTTAAATACTTGGTAATGCGTCCTGAAATAGAATATAATTTTCTGTCCGAAATCATGCATATTAGCATTTCAACCTATTTTCTTAGTTATAGTACACAGTTATGCTCTTATTCATTCATTTACTGTCCAATTGTTGAATGCCTGTCGCATTCTTGCCCATAGCAGAGATGACCGACAGCAATTCTTGCCTGGCATACTTTATAACAGACATTCAACAAGCCTGAGCTAAACAAACACTTATATTTCCTGCGGTTGTGAGATTTAAAATATGTTAATGTTATGGAATAACTTCTAGTCGAGTTTAATGTAAAGCAAATGTATTCGGTCTTTCCTAAGCTATTGTGTATTATTTTGGTTGTACTAGTATCAATTATTATCTGCGAAAATGATTAAGTTAAGGATCATCTACTATATCGAGCAATTGGTTTCATTGATTAAACAAAATGAAAAATGTTACATTTCCCATCAAGTATGCTAGACATCTCTGCATCAAACCGATTAACTAAATTGCCCCAGAAAAATATTTTGTCAGTTCATAATTTAATTTGACATATAAAAATAACTTTCAATTTTACTAGCTCTTGCTTTTTGGATAATGTTGATGTGAATGCGTGGTTTCTTTCGCTAAAATTATATAAACTAGCCGTATGCCATTTCAATAAACACTGCTCTGGTAGCAATCTATTCGAAATAAAGTCTTTGCATTGCCAAGTTTTCACATTCACAGATGAATAATCTGTTGCAGGTAGCGATATATCTATCATGGCAGATGATGATTATGGTCAACAATATGGAAATGGTGAGAAATTAACATATTGGTTTTCTCTGTTTGCTGATATTATATTATACTTGAGTAACTTCCAACTATCTACTATGATACTGTATTGCTGCTTGGTTAAACAAATACAACTTAACATACACTTGAATATAATTTTTCACTCGCTATTGTTTGTCTGAAAATATCATATTTCGTTAGAAGTTGTGCTCTTCAGGAGTTGTCTGTGCGGGTTATAGAAATATTATACCACTCAGATAACCTTTAATCATTGCAAGCATTGTCATTATCTGGTAACACACATTGTCAGCAGCTAATAATTAATTGCTGTCAGCACTACCCATACATCACTGGTTAGTGCACTAGCCTCTATTGATTTTCAACTCGGTAAAATCAATACACTTATCATTAACAAAGTGTGCTACAGTGCTGCCATTTTAAGTAGTCTCTCTGCTGCCGGCTTGCATGGTATAGAGTACTGGTTGTGCTGTCTATTTTGTAAGTAGCGTTGTATGGTGAGTGTGAAGTAGCATTTCAGGTAAGGTTCAGTTTTGACTTCTATCTTCAGGCTTGCGCGTATTGTGATGCAAAGTCTGACTTATGTATTGTTGTATGCACCAGGTGGTGGTGGACTAGGTATGAAAAGGCCTGCAGACGACGGCGGAATGGAAAATCCTGGACCTCCTAAACGGTTTTGTAATGGTGAAGGGCCTACTGTAGAACTGAGAGTACTTATACAGAGCAAAGTATGTCATTTCTAGCTCTGTGTACCTTTATGTCTTTTGTTTGCTTTTTTACTAGCATTGCCTGCTTAGCTTTCTGTTTGCTCATGTATATCCTTGTTCTACAGAATGCTGGAGCTATAATAGGAAAGGCCGGTAGTAACATCAAACGTCTACGAAATCACGTGAGTATTTGTACACATGTATTCATAACTCTACTAAGGTGCATTCACAGCTCTACTACTATTGATCGAAGTACTTGGTCTGCGTGTCCTATTATCAGTTACCATACAAACCTGCGATAAAAAGTCATCGTCAAACAACTATGTCGCTATAATCAAGCCACTTGCACAAAAAGTAAATAAACTTGAACATCTTCACCGCTAAAAAACTATTTGTATTATTGTGTTAGTATTAATTCAGGTAGTTCAGCCCGCTAACAACTTTTTGATTTGGTAGTTTTTCTAAATTGTGGCTTTGAAATATTGGTCATACTCATATTTGTCCTTATACACTGTTAGTTGTTGAATCAAACTCATGCCATATTCTTATTTCCCTCCTTTTATGCCAACCCAACTCATGTGGAATTAACGTACGTTCTCCATCGATTGGCCCCTACAACTTGTTGGTCCTCTGGCTGGTCCAATGCACCACTGATACAACTACTGGTCTATCTATCTAACTCTCTCACTCCGTAATGCTACTCACTGGCCTGCCCGGGGACTCTCCTCTCCCGACCGATTGACGATGCTGTCCACCTTCTCAACCCACCGCTCACCCATTGTTCTGTGCTTGTTACAGTACAATGCAAGCGTGACAGTGCCCGACTCCAGCGGCCCCGAACGGTAACCTTATACACATAGTGTTAGACCCATCTCTTGGCTATGTTATTGTCCCTCTTCCTTTTTCATCGCATTGCAACCCCCGTCTCTCCGGCATTGACATAGCTCAGTTAACTTGATGGAGAATAAACAGTAACATAGCCAAGTATGATGTGCTAATCTGCCCAGCCAAAAGTGTTTTTGTTATTGGATTTTCGAGCAGCAGCAAATTTTTTGAACTAGTCTCGCCAACTCAGTGCTTCTATTATTGGATTATTAGTACTCAACTAGAAAAAACTTTCCTAGGGTAAATGTGGTTATGGCAGATTAGGGTGTCCAAGTATAGTAGCCCGTTTGTCCATCCAACTATTTAAAAATTGGGAGGGATGCTTTTTTCTTATTTCCATCCACATAATTATCCATAATTGGTAAAAAAATGCATTTGAATGCAATTTTTATCTTAAAAAAGTTTCGCTCCTTTGTCAGTATATTTATAAATATTTTGTGAAAAAAAAATTAAAACAAAATACGTGCGTACGTATTTGTGTCATTAGTAAAATGATCTATTGAAAAAGTAATGCAGTAACAAGTGTAAACAAAAAGTTTGTTCATTTCTCTAAAACTCTGTAGAACTACTTGTCTGATTGCCCGTTGCCTCAAACCCCTCAGCTTTCAGAGTTTAGCAAAAACAAAAGCTATAGTTGCATATCTTTAATGATAAAGAATGGCAATAAATCACAGATCTGCAATGTTCCCTACAAATACTTAACGTTTTGTGATGTTGTATTTATTGAAACACACTCTCTTCATCCACTTTTCCGTTGCAGTATCGGTGATCATTGATGTGTTATATTGATGTGTGATATATAGTGATGTTTTATGTGAAATGGCAACATACAATTAACAATAAGTAATGAATACACACTTGTTATAGGATGTCAGCTATAGCAGCTACTGCACTCTGTACATATCAATTAATAACATTTCATAAATCTCAGCCAATGCTCCCTTCCAGCCTCTCTTATAGTATCGTGTTTATTAGCTAATTCATAGCGAATCCTTGTAAGCTTGCTCCTTAGCTATCGATTGTATGATATAGTCTGTCCATCGCTGTGTGTTTAGTACACAATTACTTGGTGTATTACAGTATACTCAGCATACAAGCCCCACTTGGTACAGCTTTGGAGTGTTTGAGGGAGGCTATACCTTGCTTTGAGGATGTAAGTATATCACACTCACTCAATTGTGCGTCTATCAAGTGTAAATTACTAAGTTTCCATATCATGTTAAAATAGCGCCAATTTTTTTTGATTTGATAGTGCTAATCATTAGTGACAACGGCATGCATTTCCATAAATGATTACTTGTGAAAAAGTGTGGTCAAGGTGCTGTTTAGTGCAATACAGACTAGCATTGCTGGTTGCTGTTAGTTTTTTTATTATTATTATCTGTTATAAATATTAGTTTAGTTTCTTATTTATTTTTAAACCATGTATAAGAGTGAGTAAATTGAAAAGAATCGTAACCAAGTTGGCTGCAGACAGGAAAATCTGTGTGATGATGATGACAAGGGATTTTTGTAGCACATTGGTTGTCATCATTGAAATAATGATGAGGATAATAATAATAAAAAACAAATAAAAAAATTTCCATCAGTAATAATAATAATTACGAATAATAATAAATTATCCTAGTTTAGGATGAGATACTAATAATTATTATTGTTATTACTATAATAACTCAATATCAGCAGCAAAAGTTGATTCGTTTCAATTCAGTTGTATTACACCATAAACATGTATAACAAACCATGAATGATCATCGTTGGCGTTATTACGACACAGCTTGCTGCCATGTGCCACTAATGGATAATTAGCGACTTCCTACTTGATCACGCATGCTTAGTTTTATCGACTTGGCAACATTGGCGTTACCATGAGCAATGAAATCTCGGCACTTCAATTTTGCCAAAGAAGTTGCTAAATCTTAGCAACAAATCTTAGCGCCAAAATTAGGTAGCGATAAAAGTGCTCCCATGACACATTTTCTTCGGCGCCACACTTATTGCTAAATTCGTCGTGACATGGAAACATACTATATGTGTTTGTATCTTATTTATCTGGGCTATTTGATGGGTTTAAATTAGTGCTGGGCCGGTACCAAAGCTGTTGTGCGATTGCGGTACCAGCAATTTTTTGGAAGTACCTGCGGTTTTTCGGTTTCGGTTCTGTGTTGGTTTTAGTACCAGGTTTTTCTTGGACTTCGGTACTGTTCTTGCGATACCACAAAGTCAAACCCTACAATTTTATATATCTCATGGTTATATAAATACAAATGCAATGATCTTTTCTAGGTTAAGAAACAAATAAGTAATTGACTAGCTCACTGTATATGTTCATAATTAGGCAGCCAACAATCTAACAATGAGATGAAAACTGATGTTGAATTTTTTTACAATAACATTTTATAATAAATAAATACATATTATTTATTATTATTATACATACCACTACGTAATACTCTAATAATAATAATAACAACAAAATATATGTTATAAATTATTATTTTATTTTTATAATACTATTACAATTATTTTTATATAGCAATAATATTTGTTTCTTTTAGATTTTTATTACAACACCGCTAGTAGTTTGATAGAAATCATACACGCTCCCCGAGAAATAAACTTGGTTATTTTTTATTATACAACAATGAATTAATAACTAACAATTTTTATTATAACAATCTTAATAATATATATAATAATAATAATAATAAGATAATGATTAATAATGATATGTTAATAATAGTATACAATAATATAATAATAATTATTGTTAAGATGATTGTTTAATAATAATAATAGTAACAATATAATTTATTATTATTCATTTTTTTCAGAAAAACTTCGTTTTTATTTATTATTATTTGTGATTATTTAATTATTATTACTACTGACTACAATAATATAATCATCATCATGACGATATGGATATAATAATTAGTATGATAATAATAATAATAATAAACTACTACTAACCTTGTCTTATTATTTATTATTATTATTCAATTAACTATTATTATCATCATCATCATCTTCTTACCTGTGGTTTCACAGCATCACAGATTTTACACCTCACTTTCTCATTGCCACTCTGGTCTTTCCCAGCTTTCTCAAGAAAACAGCCAAACTTTGCTCATGGTTATCAAGCTGTGATAAATAAAATAATATGAAATAAATAATATATGTGCAATGATGATAATAATAATGAGACAATAATAAATCAAGCAACGATGGTGGTAATCATGATCACTCACTTGCATAGTAATTGTAATCCACAAAACAGATGGGCAAAAGTAGTGTACTTCCATGATCATAAGTACCGAAAAATTATGAAACCGAGGGGCAAAACCGCAGGAACCGCAACGGAGGACCGTCAGAGAACATACCGCAGGCACTGAAAATTTGGAAAATCCAAAGGAACCGCACTACATAGACCGCGGTACCGGCGGTTTCAGACATACCGGCTCAGCACTAGTTTGAATGAAATAACTATTGTTGTTTAATATCCTCATAGCTCCTTTCCTCCCATCTCTCCTCTCCCCCACATCTCCCCCCCCACATCTCCCCCCCCCCACATCTCTCCCCTACCCCACATCTCTCCCCCCCACATCTCCCCCCTACCCCACATCTCCCCCCCCACATCTCCCCACCCCTCATCTCCCCACCCCTCATCTCCCCACCCTCATCTCCCCACCCTCATCTCTCCCCACATCTCCCCACCCCCACATCTTCCCCACCCCCACATCTTCCCCACCCCCACATCTCCCCCCACCCATATCCCCCACATCTCTCCCCACATCTCCCCCCACCCATATCCCCCACATCTCCCCCCACCCATATCCCCCACATCTCTCCCCACACCCCCCCACATCTCCCCTCCCATCTTCCCCCCCTATCCTCCCCATCTCTCCCCACATCCCCCCCACATCTCCCCTCCCATATCCCCCATCTCCCCCCACATCTCCCCTCCCACATCTCCCCTCCCACATCTCCCCTCCCACATCTCCCCCCCTCATCTCCCCCCCATCTCCCCCCCCACATCTCCCCCCCACATCTCCCCCCACATCTCCCCCATCTCTCCCACCCCACACCTCCCCCGTCTCCCCCACCCCTTAAGATAAAAAATTGTGAATATTTCCAAGAATCTTCTTCACAGTTATTATTTTCTTTGAGCAATTTCAATTCTTTCTTATATAATTATTTCACAGTCACGAGGAATGCAAATATCATATAAATACTAATGGTTTATAGAATACAAGTATCATATAAATACTAATGGTTTATAGAATACAAGTATCATATAAATACTAATGGTTTATAGAATACAAGTATCATATAAATACTAATGGTTTATAGAATACAAGTATCATATAAATACTAATGGTTTATAGAATACAAGTCACATATAAATACTAATGGTTTATAGAATACAAGTATCATATAAATACTAATGGTTTATAGAATACAAGTATCATATAAATACTAATGGTTTATAGAATACAAGTATCATATAAATACTAATGGTTTATAGAATACAAGTATCATATAAATACTAATGGTTTATAGAATACAAGTATCATATAAATACTAATGGTTTATAGAATACAAGTATCATATAAATACTAATGGTTTATAGAATACAAGTCACATATAAATACTAATGGTTTATAGAATTTTTTTGACTGCACTTTTGATTGACTTAAGTCCATGTTGGCGTCAAATCTATATTTTGAGAAGCTAAATCTTATGGATTCGCGCATGCGAGTCTGTGGACAGCTCGATTGGGTTTGTAATAGTTGTAATAAGTCGGGATCAATGCCAACGAATATTTTACAGCTAACAGTCGCTATTATGCAAAGGTTTTCTCAGAAATCAGAGAACTAGAAAAAATGTCACAATATGCTGTTGAATTAAGACGGTAATGATAAATAATCAGACCAATGATGCATAGGAAATTGATAGCCAAGGCTAGCCACTAATTGCTCTACTGTTACTTGATGAGTGGTAGCTGTGTGCAATGGTGTATAGTTGGTGCTTTTGGCTGAGATAGAATAAAGTCACAAATGGGTGAACTTCTCTTTTTTCGGCGAGTACAGAATAGCATTTTTTTATGCTCTGGCTTTGCAAGAAATTTAGCGCCAATGTGTTTGGTGAAAAAACGCTGGTTTAAAAATTAGGAGTCGTCTTTTGTGTATTTATTCATTGCGAGTATAAACAGAGCCGTTTTGTGGCAATCAGTATTTACATTTTGGATACGGCAACAAAAACAACAAGTCGTCATCATGCAAGCAACGATCGATGATGCAAGGCTATAATAATTATAATAATTTATTATGTTAAATATCTGTGTCACGGTATCAATACATTAGAGGTGCCAAAAGTGATTGTTTATTTGTTTGTATTATTTAGTAGAAATAAAAATTTATTATGAAAATGATAAATATTATTATGTTATTATTATTAAATTTTTATTTTTAACCTGTGCGACATTATAACTGTTGTAAGAGAAGGCAACTCAATAAATTTAAAAATTAATAAATAAAATGAATTTATTTTTCTCCACGGCTACATGTTTTGCCATCGCTCTTGCATCCAGTTTTGAGGACGCTTGAAAATTAGCGGAGTTCCTCGCGTTAACTTAGCTAACATTACCTAATTTCATTGGCATAGTGGACACATGACTAGATCGTATCCGATTGCTGCACAAATATAATTTACTCCATATATGTTACGTTAAAGAACTTTGCGCTGTATGATACACCGTGTGGTGTTATTGAAGTTTTGAATGACTATTAAACACATACAATAGTTGCTCTGCCACCCATGATGGTCTGATATACAAAGATAATTTTTTTTTTTGTCTTTTTATATTGAAAACAATTCTTTACATTTTGTTATCTCTTGAATGCATTCATGAGTCACCTTTTCAACTGATATTTTTTAATAAAATATACCCATTCTCATCCTACTGCTTCTTCATGACCTTTTCTACGTGCTATTTTTTTGTATAGGTTAGTCAATTGTCAGTTTTTGCTAACAGGCGTTTGATACAGACTTGGCACACAAATTTTTTCAATGTTCTCCATCTTTAATGTCTTATACCAATTTTATTTGTCTGAAGTATTACATTGAAAGGGTACGCAACTATCATTAGCTTTCGTGTAACAATTGAATGGAGTTGTGTTCTCTTCTTCGCATCTCTAATACTGTAGTTGTGTTCTTATATAAAGTTGGTGCTTCTATCAGGTGTACACAACTCTTTATCCTTCAACATGAACATTCCACATTTACGTTACTTGTACGAGTTCCACATTTGAACAGTTTATCTGCATGCATTGTCTTGTTTGCTTTCAGTATCAACAATACAACCCCCAGGATGACTTTGATTGTGATCTGCACCTGCTCGTACATCAGAGTCAAGCTGGCTGTGTGATTGGCCGCGGAGGAGCTAAGATTAAAGAGCTGCGCGAGGTTTGTTGACTACTCAAGTTTTATCTCAATTGATGCGAGTGTCATTGTATGTTATGAATTATTGACTTGACTAAAGAACTACGTTTGTAGTTAGATTTCTTAGTCTACGGCAGACACTTATGCATCATTAGTTAGAAATACCTGAAATGACTACTCGATGCTAGTCAAAACGTATTTAGTTGCTAGCAATTTAAATTAAAACAATTCTTGTACGCAGCTAATTTTCAGACTAATAGTATTTATTAGAAATCTTTGTATTGCTAAATTAATTAAATCTTCAGTTTCAATTAGTTGTAAAATAATTATTAGAAGTTTAAAAGCAGTAAATGATTAATGCCTAGAGAGTAGATTAAAACATTTACTCCGTGTTTGAATGTATATTTCCTCTTTTCTTTCACTAGTGTACAGGAAGTAATATTAAAGTATACACAGATTGTTGTCCAAGATCTACAGATAGGATAGTGCAAGTCAATGGCAATGTATCCAAGGTGGGTCTCTAGATGTATCATAGACATGTGTAACCACAGCACTGAGGTTAGATGTGACATTTCATTGCTTGGCTTGTCTGCCTTTGTTAGCATTGCAGGAGTTGTATTCTCTTGTTACTTTGGTTGTCAGTTTGTATTGTAATATATGTGATTTGATTATTCAAAATGTAACACACCAGCACAGCGAATTATAATATTCAAGGAGTTGTGATTCAATTTGCTGTCTCTAATACTACATGCATACTTAATAGTTGGTGTGTGGCAATTGTGGTCGGAGCAATCCTGAGCCATGGCAATATCATTTATTCTTAAAGTATTAATTCTTTTATGATTGCTTATTACAATTTACTGTCCAGGTAATTGACGCAGTGGGGGAGATATACGATTTACTGCAGACGGCCCCACCCAAAGGTCCAGTTAACAACTACGATCCCAACTATGCCGACGAGTTCAACAGTTCAAACTACGGAGGTTTCACAATGGGTTCTGGACGTGGTGGCAGAGCTTCGTTTGGCAGGTAATTTTTTTTTGTACCACGTATCAAGTCTTTTACACTGTTTGTGCTCCATATTTTACCTAAATGACGGGCACTGCTATTGAATAAGCATTGAGACATAAAGAAAAATAGATTTTGGCGGTAATATTTACACCGAATTGTCAATAGATACCGTTAGCGTTGCTGCACTGGAGTGAGCTGGCTCTGTTTGGGGTAGGTGAACTGGCAGATGGTGTATTCATTGTACAAAATCAATAGGATGATGTGCGTTGCAGCGTTGTGTAACAATAGCTGTTATAGACAGTTACGCTCTTGTGAGTGTCATTGTTTTTCGTATCTAATCGTTTTTTTACACAATTGCTTGGTTTGAAAGGATGTAAGAGAGAATATGTTATGGATTAGTTTGTTGTATTGTGAAAAAGATACGAGTTGTGATGAGAGCCTCATTGGTCCTGTTCTTTTGTACACAATAACAATTGGATATGCGTAGAGTTTAGCTTGGTCTGTGCACAAAGAAATAGCATTGTCTTTGTATTGATATTCTGTCATCTTTGTATCATATAATTATACCAAGTCAATTGAACGCGCTCACTGTTTCATTGGGTCGCATCAGAGTGACACGTTATATACTGGCTGCTGGCACGTTTGTCGCTAGTTTTCATCTCTCTAAAATAGTCTAGATAAAAATGGCAGCTTGTCGAGTGAAATCAGGTATGGTATTTGTTCTACTTGCTTTGATTGGATGATGCATTACCTTGAGTAGGCTCTTGGGACCAGCATTGCTATTGATTGCCGAGGCTGATGCTTTTATTCTGTACAAAGATATTCTCTATCAGTTGACTGGGTAGTACCTTGTCTCACTGGCAGCTGAACAAAATTGATGGCTCTCTGCTTGCCATCTTTTTCTTCTCTAGCAATTATTTCATGAATTGACTTGGCTTACAGGGGCGGAGGTGGCGGCGGCGGTGGTAGCCGTGGAGGAAGAGGTGGAGGCGGCGGCAGCGGTGGTGGTGGACGCGGTGGTAGTGGCAGTACAATGAGAGGCAGTAGAGGAGGTGGAGGAGGCTTCGGTGGCAGAGATTTTGACAGAAACTATGACAGACCTTCGCGTGGCAGTGATCGTAGTGGTGGATTCGGCAACAGCAGGAGAGACAGTGGATTTGGAGGTGGCAGAGATAGTGGCTATGATAGAGATAGTTCGAGGGGTGGCGGCTTTGGAGATGGAGGCGGCTTTGGTGGAAGAGGAGGAGGTGGTGGATCTGGTGGTAGTCAGTCTAAGACGCAAGTCAGCATTCCAAAGGATGTAAGTTATCCGCCTTGTGAAATTTTTGTACTCTGTTAAATGGTAACTGAATCAACATTTTTTAGCCCATGATCTTCTACGTATTTATATTTTGATTTAGCTTGCTGGTGCCATCATCGGTAAAGGAGGTAATAGAATAAAACAGATTCGTCAGCAATCCAACGCTCAAATCCAGATTGATGAAGCAGTTGCTGGCTCCAACGACAGAATAATAACAATCACCGGCTCTCAAGAGCAAATACAAAACGCACAATATCTTCTACAACTCAGGTATTGCCACTGAGATCTCGTGCTAACTTTTAGCTCGCCACTCTAACATTTCAGGCCAAGGTTGAGGGATTGTAGAGACATATCTAATCATAGCTGCTAATGGATTTGTTTGTTACACTTGTTGGCTTATGGGCTCTAATGCTGACGCTGTCCTGTATGCTGACACGTGTGTTGGTGCAACCAACTAGCTAGTCACCTACTGCTACCTACCTACCTACCTACTGTCTGGTGTTGGAATGAGCTAACCTCTGGCTGATATTTACTGCTATACTCCGTGGAAGACTAGTGATTTTGTTGTTCTCTCGTTTTGGTAACACAAAATCCCTATCTTCTTCGAAGTTGCTGCTTTGTTCCTTCTCTGCTAACCTATCTTATATAACCGCTAACTCTGACTGTATCCAGTCTCTTGCTATCCGTAGGCTAAGCAGGGATTGCCTCTCACTACACACATTGTGTAACACAGATATATCCACATTCTACTGCTGTACCACCCACCCACATGTCATGTTATTTGCGTTTCTATTTCTGCTCTGTTTGTTTCTTCTACAAACATAATGCTTTGTACGAGTGACTTGACTTATTTTCATTCCTGTTACAGTGTGAAACAGCATCAAACTGCAAACAGTGGCTACTGAACCAACCTTCTCTGCTGCAACACAGTAAATCATCCACTTTGTAACAAAGCTCCGATTTTGTTGAACACAAAGAACGCTTTTGATCAGTTGAAGATGATTGCTTGCAGTACTATTAACTTTGTCTGAACTATCATAATTTTGTATTCTCTGTACATACCACTGTGTCATTCTCTCATCACTATTCATCACAGCTGAACAGTCCAGCCATACTCTATGTAATAAATTAATATTGTCTCAGATGTTACTTCTCACTTTTTTATCTGTTGGTCAGACAACGAGGTCGACTCTTTGTTTCACCATCCTATTAATTATGGATGTTATTTATTGTGACAATGTCTCCAGCGTATTGATTGAAAGCTACAAGCCATGCTATCGATTGCTTTGTATATACACCTGATGTCATTGTATTGATCGCCGCTAGCGTTGTTTGATTAGCTAGCATTCATCACAGCCACCTCGGTCCCAGGTGAGGCCGTAACAGTGATATTACTTGTATTTATTGCGTTCTAATGTATTGTTATTATCCCAGTCTTTAATCCATACTTGCACCACTTCAAAGACTGCAAGCAAAAAGTATCATTGCTTTTATTTGGTGCTTAAAATCAATATCTTCAACAGGCGACATATTTCTATTCATCGCTTTCAACGGAATACGCTTTGTGTAGCAGCTTCATAGCCGGTTGTCTTGCTTCTAATTGCCTTACTCAAGCTTTATTAACTGTGTCTAAAACGGAAAATGGCTCTATAGCAAAGGTGATGTATTGCAAAAGTTGCTGGCATGCCTTGAAACAATATCTTGATTTGAATTATCTGCACAATTTCTAAGCAACATTTTTTTACCAAGCAGAAATCTCTAGTGGAGTTGAAGCAGATAACAAGTGCATGCAGTTCATCTGACATATGTGTAGTCCAAAGCACTGTGTTGTGCAGAAAATTGGTAAATTGTGACTGTTGTGAAGAAAAAACATGCTATCACCCATGGAATGTTACCATCACTAAAACTACAAATAATTTCACCGAGTAAATGCTGCCAAAAAGCGAAATCATCGCAGTAACTGACTTGTGTAATAAAAGTTGAAGTATGTGTCTCCAAAAACAAACTATTTGTACTGAGCTTTGGTTAAATTGAGAAGTTGTCTATACTTTACTAAAATTAGATTCCTGCTTGAATTCTACAGAAATGGGTATATGGCACAAGTTCAATTTTTTGGCAAAACTGGCTAGTTTGTAAACTATGGCCGAAAATTTAAGTTTCCAACTCAATTGTAGCATGAATCCAAAGCCTGACCTGAAGGAAAACAATTATTAAAAACAGTTAATTTAAATTTGAAGACGTAATTACATTTTCAGATAAATGGAAATAATACAGGTGTATATACATACAATAAATACATGACCCAAATTAACAAGAACATAACTCTTTTTCCTAGTACGAAGTTCAAAATTTTAAAACTCAAAACTGTGAGTAATCTATTTTTATACATGCAACTGAAACTTGCATCCATTCAAAGTTTGTCTGCATGCATGCATAATGAATCAATCTGCTAAGGTGAAACAACCAAGTATGAAGAAATTCTACTTGTCTGTGAACAAGTACTTCACAGAATTGGTGAGTCTAAACTTTTAAATTGTGGCCGCACAGTATTTTTAATTAATCATCAAGTCATAGCATAAAAATGTTTAGAGTGATGGTGAAAAACATGTGTAGGTGTGACTGAATTGAGAATGATCCACCCTAGTTTGATCACACAAAAATTGCAGATAGGCAAACATTAATAAAAATAGCTATGTTGTATGACATTTGTACATGATATTTCTAATGATGTTTCTCATAGCTATGCTATGACCGAAACTGTACTTATATATAACTGGAAATAGGGAAATTTGAACTTAACACTTAGTGTGTTGTCTTCTCTTCGTATTTTTGCTTCACTTCAGAGTTGTCTTCCACTAAAGATAAACTGAGATAAAACACCGCTTCAATAATAGAGTTTCACTCTGCCACTTGCTGAAGAGTGTTATTTACGTTGATTGACCAATCATAGACAAAACACCAAAGAATAACTTTGTTTTCAGTTTTTAAACTATTTTTAGGACCATAGGTGTTTATACTATTGTTAGGGAGGAGAGCGGTGTACATCATCATCATTTTTTTTTGCAAAAATATAATATTTGCATTAAATTTTTCATAGAGACAACGCTAATGTTTAATGTAGTTTAGATTGTAGTAATGGATGATTTCCAACGTTCAATTTGCAATGCTCTGTCTTCAAAAAGTACCCACTGTTTACATGATGTAAGTAATAAGTATCTTTTTTAATAATAATTAATTATTATTATTAATTATTTATTATTATTATTATCAGCATCAATCAATCATTAATTATTATATATATTATTATAATTAACATTTATTATTTTATTATTATAATAAGTATTATAATTATTATTATTATTGATTGAGTAATAATAATAATCAATAATTATAATTAATAATAATAATAAAGTTAAATAATAATATAATTAATAATAATAATAATAAATAATAATAATTGTTAGATGAAGGGTTTGAAAAGACACAAGGAAAACACGTCTACTCACCAGCAACTAACAACCCAAGAAGGACTTCTCCAATTAACCCAAGTTCCTATAACCATGTGTGTACCCGTATTCCTTGTTAAGCCAATGCCGATAGAACCTATGTTATAACCTTGAACTTCCTATAGCACACAAACTCGTTATCCAACATGCCCCCCCTTTGATAAACCCAGTGAGCGATCAAGCTGACATCATACCATGGAACCAATTACCGTTGCGTGCGATCAAGCCTAACTAATCATGGTTAGCTGAAGCACTAGCCTTAAATCATACGTCAAGCCTAAATACCAGGGGTCAAAATCAGCCTCACACCATACATACCTGGGATCAATATCTGTAACAGATAACATACCTTATTAATACTTAGCCCCCATACCAAGTGTCCCTTGTTACCTCATCAACCACACAGCTCTCTAAACTATTAGCAACTTACACCAGATCGTCCTCTGGACTCTCTGCACCTCCAACACCCTGTCGAACCACATTCCTTGACTCTAACTCAACCCCAAGGGGTTCACCGTCAATTCCTCTATCCCCCTGGAGCAGTCGACCCCGACTGCTCTGTACTCCACTTCCTATCGGGTCAACCAGAGCAATTCTCTGCCCAGTATCTTTCCTTTGAAGTCTCGTACCAGGGTCAACCTCCTCGGTATCTTCCCTAACCGCATCCTTTTTCTACCTTGACGCTGGTGTTGCCACCAGTCACCCTTTCTGCCTCGTGCACCCAACTGGCACTGCTCTGAGTGCCCAAGGGGGTCTTGGACTCCTCCCTCTGGGCGCTAGAGCCTTCCGCACTAGGTGCGGGCACTGCTTTCACAGTGGAACTCGACGGGGTGTTACACACCACCGCCGATGGGGCTTTGCCACCAGCCCCAGACCTCAACTTCCTCATTTTGGCCATAGCCTGCCTTATCACCAAGGTACACTCCTGCTCTTCCTCGAGCTCCGTCACACCCTGCTCATACCTTTGCATCACCATGTGATACACCCTTTCAGCCTCTCTCTTTTCAGTCTCAAGACGCGCACGTCTACTAGCATAATCCTCATCACCCAAAACACCTTCACTCACCAAGAACTCAGACAATCTGCTACCAAACGCCTCGCTCTCACCCTGCACCTGTCTAGCTTTCACCACACTGCTGCACCCCCTAGCACCAGCTGTAGCGCACCCTGAAGTTGCTCTAGCTTTCACAGTTGTACCAGCAGAAGCTTTTTGCGCCATCTGCATTGGTGAGACATTGCCACCACCACTAGATATGGGCGTTCCCATTTGCTCCACTGTATCCTTTATAACAGCAGTACCTTTGCATTCCCATACACCTTTCATACACTCGCCTCCAACTCGTAACTCATTACCGTTTGTTAACAGTTTGAGTTTTCTGATATCCTCAATACCTAACAGGTTCACAGAGGACCCTTTTACAACATAAACTGACGTCACTATAGATCTGGGAAAGTCATTAATACAAACATTTGACTTCCCGCTAACATTCAGCCTGGAACCATCAACCCCAATGAGATTATTAACAGGGTTACTTAATCTCAAATTCAGAAACCTACCGGTATCCTCAGTTACCACTGACACTTCAGCTCCAGTGTCTAATACAAACTCTACCTCTTTACCATTTACTTTGACAAAGCGTTTGATGCTACATTTCCTGCTACCAGTATCGCCAACAACATTGTTCACAAATCTCACTTTACGTGGAGAACCTTCATTACCACTACTATCCCTGTGCTGTGACCTGATATTGTCACCTTCCCACCTATTGTTGCAATCCCTAGAGGTATGGCCTCTCTGAGTACACTGGAAACACCTTACATCCGGGCAATGACGGACTTGATGTCCCCTCCTACCACACTGGAAACAGTTGTCCCCCCAGTTGGGGAGCTAAACCTTCCAGACCTTCTACCCGATGTAGGTGAACCTCGAGGTGATCGAGGAGAGTACCTACTATCTGGGCTACGACGTCTCTGAGACGTTGCCTCATACCTAGGAGAATACCTGCTATTCGGGCTACGACGTCCATAGGACGTCGCCTCATACCTGGGGGAATACCTGCCCTCCGGGCTGCGGTGTCTATAAGACTCCGCACCATACCCACTTTTATAATGCCTATCTCCCTTATGGTCATGATACCCTCTATACTCACTACTCCTCTCCCCTGGGCTGCGGCTTCCATGGCCGCGGGAATAGGAGCCCTTTTCCATATTACCATCTCTAGACCTACTACTGTCCCTCGAACGGTATGTAACCTTGCTATCCACAGCCTCCTGTGGACTTCCCTGTCTATACTTAGCTACCTCATATACCGAACGGCCAGTCCTAGAGGCATTCAGAATTTCTTCTGAAGCAATAGCCAACTGCCTGGCTGCCAACTTTATACCTAAATCTCTCCAGCTAAGCATAGTCTCTTGCATAAGCAATTTACGCACAGATGAATCCCTTAAACCATTAACAGCTAAAGCAACGGAGAAGCCTTGCCTCAACTCGTCATTGTTATGCCCAAAATCCATTTCCCTACTTAATTTCTCAACTCTGAGCAAATATTCCCTTTCATCTTCCCCACAAGCCTGTGACACTGTCACGAGCCTCATTGTCTTAACATAGACACTTTCACTACGGTCGTAGTGGCCTTTTAACAAATCTATTGCCCTATCAAACCCATCATCAGTTTGGTCATTTAAATCAAATCCCAGTGACTGCAATACCCCTATACCATCACTACCTATAGCACTTAACAAGGCTAGTAGTTTAGTTCTACCTCTAAACACATCTACAACAACCTCATTCCCCTCTATTTCCACTTTCTCGGTACCCAAAGTTAAAGCTGCTACCTCAGCAGACACCCTATACTGAGTCAATCAATTGTTGAATTCCTCAGACACATTGCTACCCGCTAACCTTAGCTTCGGAAATGACGACAAGTCAAGTCTCCTATTCATCCCTGTTATAATTATTTAACACAGTAAACACCCAACAATATCTGTATGATTGTATCAATACAGTAGCACCTCTCCACCACAGTAATAGCCAATGCACAACACAACAATAGTAACAATAATTTACAATATCCCAAAAGATATCCACTGTTCCCTTATCCACCAATGCACAATTAAATGCAACACTATAATATCCTCAATGTCACGTAATAACTCCACTGTACCCTTATCTCGGTAAATAATCAACCACAACGCCACAAATAAATACTTAATACCACGTATAAACACTGTACCCTTATCCCGGTAAATAATTAACAACAACACCAAATCACCACTTCACCAAAAATAATTAACACTGCACCAATATCCCTATAAACACCTAAACACCGAACACGGAGAGCTCACACAGCTCTGAAACACCCAACACCTCTACTCTACACACACCTCTATCACAACACACACCACGGAGGACCCACGCGGCCCTAGCACCTCTACACCTCTCTCTTTTAGTGCCCACACGGAACCAAAAGCCACTCACACACCTCCCTTGCACCAATAAATAATTCCAATAACACAAATAACAATATCACCAAGTTCTAAGCCGACTGCGCCATGTTAGATGAAGGGTTTGAAGAGACACAAGGAAAACACGTCTACTCACCAGCAACTAACAACCCAAGAAGGACTTCTCCAATTAACCCAAGTTCCTATAACCATGTGTGTACCCGTATTCCTTGTTAAGCCAATGCCGATAGAACCTATGTTATAACCTTGAACTTCCTATAACACACAAACTCGTTATCCAACAATAATAATCTAATGATGATGATTATTATCACCATTATTATTATTATAATTATTACTACTTTTTTAACTTATCATTTATTTTTATTACGCTTTATTATCATATGATGATGATAATAATAAGTAAGTAGGGGAGAGAGGGGCTAGTTGTTGGTTCAAAACTTTTTGGGAGCATGCCACAAGATAACTGTTGGGCAGATTCCGATGTAATTCGGTAAATAGCAGTATTATGTGACATAGCATTAAACCCATTATTGGCATTGCTCAAACTTTCAAACTAGACATGGTATGCTCATTTTAAAAATTTCCCATTGCTGTACCAACTTGCCCCATCAAGGGGCATGTTGGTACAGTGGGTGGGGCTAGTTGATACAGCTAGAGAAGCTGTCTTAAGAGTTCACAATTCGCCACAAAACATAAATCAATCCACTCAATTCAATAATAGTGAAGGCTAGCCCGCCCAAATCATATAAAGTTATGGTCTTTCCAGGATTTTCAAGAAGAAACCCCTTACAAGCAGCATCGTAAAACGATTTTAAGGGTTCATACATGGATACGTCCAGTGGCTGAAGCTTGTTTGTAGTGTGAGGTGGGAAAGTAGTCATGACTACACCATTGTCTTTCGCTAGCTGTATCACTTCTGGGGAAAGATGGCTGACATGGTTGTCAAGAAGCAGCATGACAGGTTCATCAGGTGATGGCTTTGCATGGGAAATGAAGTGGGACATCCATTTTACAAACTTTTCTGAGGTCATCCATCCTGTTTGATTTACCAACCCCAATGAGCCAGGCAGTGTTCCTTTCATGTAGTGGTGGACATTACGTGTTGTTTTGCGTGGCCAAACGAATGATGGCGGGTACGATTTCCACTCGCGCTCACACAGCAAACTGTTGTTATCAATGTCCCTCTCTCCGCTGATGTTACCTGTCCAACTTGCTTTACATTTTTTCCCCTACCACTCGTGGAGGTACATGAACTGTGGTGAGGGCAGTTTCGTCCATGTTGTAGATTCTATGGGGAGGAAAATTATGTTTTTCCATCAGTGCCTCAACATTATTGAAGAACTCATTCCATGTCTGGTGATTGAATGATGTGCAGCGAGCAAGACTTGTAGCCTCAGGCTTTCGAATGGATAGTTGTGGCTGTCTTTTCATGTATTTCTGAAGCCAATCTTTACCGGCACGTTGGTCCCGCTCCCAACTATCTGGTACCTGGAAGCAAGAGGAACATATATACCATGCCGAAACTTAATATAAAATTGTTTTTGAACCTTGTCAACAATTTTATAGTTAATTGATTTTATATCCGTCACCATATCATGTTATGTGAAACTAAATAAAACAGGATTTTACCTGGATATTGTTAGCCAGTGCGTAGCCATATGCAAGTTGCTGAGTTTCAATTATTGTCAGTCCATGGTTCATCTGAGAGCATTTGAGTAGATAATTAGCGAGGCTTTCTGCCAGTTCAGATGGTATAATCTGCATTGGATTTCTGTATCCAATACTCATTGACCTTGCTTTTATTTTTCTTCTCAGGGTGTTGAATGGTACACCGGTATTCTTAATAGCATCTCTGAGGGTTGACCCATTTTCAGTTACCAGCTTGACTGCTTGCTGAAGAGACTCCTGGCTATAGCTGGCGCGAGTAGTCTTGCTTTGATAGTTTCTGACCATTCTCCTAGGTTCTATAATATATATACAGAAACTAAGATGTCAAATATTTATATTTTTCATAGTTAGATTATATGCTGGTCTACTGTGGCCCAGAAGGTTGCAAACACACTAAACTATTCTGCTGTGTAAAATAATATGGGGCTAGTTGGTACACTGTACCAACTAGCCCCAACCAAAATGTACCAACTAGCCCCCGCATGCCAAAATACAGAACACTGACTTTTTTCAATTGATGAATAATAAACAAAATGTATCACTTGGTGGAAAAAACAGGTCACTGATTGATCACTTACTACTCAAAGTGTTGCATTCCTGCTCTGCTTATTATTCCTTTGAGGTTGATTTTTCCAAGCATTGAAAAGTTATAAATTTGATAGTGAAAAATGGAAATAAGTACTCACCATAGACCATGTGCTGTAGGGAGCTGCAACTAATGATGTGGCTATTTGACCTACAAATACATCACATGACCAAAGGGCAAAGTTCAACATCACTTAGTTTAAGGGATACAGCTTGTACCAACTAGCCCTTATGTACCAACTAGCCCCTCTCTCCCCTACTCAGTTTATAAAGTAGTATTAATAATAATAATATAGTTAACAAGTAATGTAATAACAATAATTAATTAATAATAAGTGTAATTAATTAATTAATGATAATAATCATGTAATAATGATTATTAATACTACTTACTACTTATTATTATTAATAATCATTATTATAATGATGATAACAGTAGTGTAATAATGAGTAGCAGTAGTAATGCAGAATAATAATGATTAACGAGGATAATTAATTTAATAAACATCATAATTCTTATAAAATAAGTAGATTACAACTTTATAATGATAATAATAATAATTATCATCATTATTATTATTATGGTGATGATTCCCATAAAAACTGGTGTCTAGCTACCATTGCCGCTTATAAATGAATAAATAAATTATAATAATAATAATGGCATTCATCAGCAACAAAGACTAATTTCCTAGTACTGGTGGAACAATGCCTAGTTGTTTTGAAGGGTATAGTGATTAGTTGCTAAGTTGCGGAACAGTTTGGTTGTTGATGCATAGGCACATGTCAGTTGTTGATGGATAGATTGTTTGAGTTGTCTTAGTTATGAATGATAGGAGAGTGTCTGCCATTCAGTATTTACAAGTGATCAGGTGCTGAAGATTGGGTAGTATGCTGCTGGTTGTCTGAAAATATTGTGTAGGATCTTGGGTGGCTTACTGCACCGCTCTCCCGAGTTAGGTGTGTTTTTAACCTGGCTGCTTACTGTGGATCAGCAATTTTTTTTTCTTTCTCTGCATTGAGGAAAGAGAGCTAGCAGCTTGTTTTTATGTTCGAGAACTTGTCTAATAGTAATAGTATATGGTGGCTCATAACGTTAGACGGTTTCGTTTTCAAAACGTATGAACGGATTTGAAATAGTCCAGACGGTTTGCAAAGCGTCTTTTACATTGAAAATAATTGGGTAATTGTAGTAAAATAGCCCAAGAAACTATGTTTAAAAACGGACTTGTTGGTTATAATAAATTAATTGTCGGCCTCAGCAGTTGCAGGATTAATGCTATTAAACTGCATTTCCTGTCCAACAATAGTAATATAGTTGTCTTTCAAATAATTCAGACGATTTAGAAATGATCCAGATGATTTAGGAAATTACAAACCGTATGGACGCTTTAGAAAGAGTATGAACTATTTACAAACCGTATGAATTATTTTGAAATAGTCTGAACTGTTTTAAAATAGTCTAAACTATTTTGAAATGGTTGGAAAAGTTTGCAAGGCACATGGCTTTCGAACCAAAAGCGATCGTCATAATTTTATAGCCTCTATATAACTTTGTCAACATAGACGTCGATCAAAAGACATAGAGCAAGTTAATTAACTGTATAAAAATGTTGTTGAATATAATCTCTAAAATGAATTTTTACATTTACGGTTAGGTTGTATTTATTATTTAAAATATTTTAAAGCAAATAATATTTAATAAATAAAATTTTTTATTTATTTATTTATTTAGAAAAAAATCAACTGTTCAGTGTTTGGGAGAAACATTATCCATCATAAATGGACTGTAGATCTATGACCAATAGAGCGAACCAGCAAATCGGCTCGGATTTTCTAAGTTGACGAACAATTTCACAAAGCATTCAGAAGTTTTTGCAAAAGTTCAGACTATTTTAAATTTGTTCAAACGGTTTGGAAAGCGTTCAGATGTTTAAAAACACAAAAGGCAAAACGTTCTGAGCCACCATAATAGTAAGTTGTAACAGTAATAGTTGCAGTGGTAGTAATAGTAATAATAAAAATTGTAATAGTAGTAATTATGAACTTGGATTGCAGACTCATGCCAAGAAAAAGTTTTTTCACTCATTCTAGATAAAATCTCCAACTAGTATCATTGAGATTTGCTTGGTTATTCTTGCTGTGAAGCTAAGAAATCTCACATTAGTGTTTGTTCATGTATCTAATTTTTGGTCAACCCGTCGCTTATTAGGTCAAGGTTTTTCCGAAAATACTCCTCATTATACTTATCAGTAACAGCGTTTATCAAATTTTCATTGGTGTATAGGCTTACATTATAGGCAACAATGTGTATAGATCATTTTGCAAACCAGGCTTAATGTTGTGCCCAAAACAGCATCCTGGGATAGACTACACGTTAGACTACACGTTACATCCATCTCAGACAATGATGATCTCTTGTTACGAAGTCTTAGATTGAGTTTGCTAGTCTAAAGTTTAACTGTGGTAATAGATCTCATTGTTTCCACCATCAGCTTCTATGGAGCCCTCTCAAGAGTTTTTGCAAAATTCAAGATGGACATTTGTCTGTCTTGAATTTTGCGGAAGCTCTTGTTGCAGCATAGCATGCATGTAGAGCCAAGTCCCACAATAGAAAACTCCTGGAAATATGTTATATGTGATGTTGTGAAAAAGAGTAAATATTAGTTTAGTACTAGACGAGGTTCACTGCTGATCCTCCTCTACGTCGCTTATTCAGCTGAGAAGTTGACCTCCTTCACAAATGCTTTGCTGATTATTGTCTATTATTGTGAGCAGTTGAACATGGAAGTCACTGCAATACATTAAAGGGGAACCTCAGCAAGCTCACTCAATGAAACCAGATATACCTATGTGCAGTTAATGTTAACGAGTGACAGCATACGCTGATGACCAACAAGAGAAAGACCATCGAAATTACTCTCAAGTATAATGCCATTATTAAAAAACTGAGATTACGGATGCCATCACTGAACTTGGATTGACATTCACTGGGAAACTTCACTGGAAAAGCCACGTTACAGCTGCCAAAACCAATGGAACACGACAATTCTCAAAACACAACCTGAGGCGCTGCTCATGAAGTGTCAAAGATCAAGCATATCGCAACTGGTCAGACCATTTTAGTATCTAGCGATACCTTACGGGTCCTTACCATGTTGCAAAAGTGAATATTTTGAAATGGCCCAAAGTGGAGCAACACGATTTAACCAATTAAATGCCAGGACAGAAAGTGTGCTGCCTTATTACAAGTGGGAACCAGTGTGAGAGAAAACAGCAATTGTATGATTGAAAAGTTTAATTTATCAGGAAGAGAAATGCTCAGCAAGTGCCGCCCATGTGGTAAAGCTCAATGAGAGGAAAATGAGCTGACACAATTGTCATGCTGCATGATTTGTATGAAATATAGGTTCCCAAGATCATTGCAAAGTGAAATTAACGATTTGTATTTGTAAAATCTGCTGTTCAACCTATTAGCTATCAGCTGAAACCGAGACTGCTGCACACAGTCGGTCTGTTTAGGCACTTCCTCTAGTAATTTTCAGTAGGTTTTAACTTTTTGATGATCACATCAAAAGGTCAAGGCTGAGACCAAGTAGCTCTTTTCCATTACCATCAAAAAATGTCAATTCTGCTCAGCAGCATACATTCGCATTATCATAGTCTCTCATAATTGTAATATATTGTTAATGTTGTGTTGATATAATCTTTTTAATCTTATATCAAGCGTGGGTTATGAGCTTCATTTCTTCCTCAATTACATCATTTGTGGATGATTGCATCATTTTATAGGGCCTGAATTGGTTAGTGTCCTTCACCAATCCGAAGGAGACGTGGGAAAATGAACCAACCTTTTTATTTATTCAGCTCAGCGTTATTTTAGGAGCTGTGTTAAACTACTTACACGGTAAATAAAAAATGTACTCCATATTTAAATAATATTTTGTTTATTTGGCTATGTCAACTTGCATTAAAATCAAACTTTGATCTCGCTTATATTGTTGCTGGTTTTATTGCAGCATGGAATCATGGGAGAAGATTTCTCCACTTCTGGTGGGCAACCATCATCGTGTCGCTAGTTACTGAATGCATTTGTTATCTACTACCAAATATCAACAGCTTCTGGCACGCTCAAGGAATCGTATCTCTATTTGGCAAAAGATTTCCCCTTTACATCGTTCTCATATGTACGTGTTGTGTGACATCTTTTTTTATATTAGTGTCATGTTTTGAAAAATACTATGTGGTTACTTGATAACACCCAAAGTGCTAGCTATATTGTTTGCCTCTCTGTAGATAACCAGTTTTGGTATACAGCGTGGGTCACCGTGCTCAGGGCGAAGTTAAAATGGTGGGCCGAACCTTTTGCTGGTGAGTGTCTCATCAATATAAGCTTTATAAATTTTGTATTATTCTGCGTTTTAGTAATAAATAATTTGCATTTATAACCTTTTAAATAGATAATTATTACTATTTAGTATATAAGGTTATATCATTATTTACGTAGTTTTACGAAATTATTATATTACTAATGTTCTGTTCTACAGCTGGAGCACTGGTTGTGGCCTTTGACCTGCCCTATGATATAATGGGTATTAAAATGCTATGGTGGACGTGGCATGATACTGATGTCAACATCTTTGATAGGCATTACTATGTACCCTGGACTTCGTATTACTTTCACTCCGCCTTTCTAGCTGCCATGATTATTGTCTTCTTTGGGCTTCGTAAACTTGTCATGCCCTGCAGAAAGAAACTTGAAGCTGGCAAGTACGTCAATTTCTTTGTAACAAAACAATAGCGTTTTATAGAATTGATAAAGTGAAAAAAAGAAAAATAATCTTGTATCTCTCTTATCGACTGTTCTCTTGGTGTTTGGCCCTCATTTACTGCTTTAGATCTTCATTGATTAGGACAATTTTAGGAATTGTCCTCTCAAGATTTTACCTTTAAAAAGTGGAGAAAACAACTTCAAATTATTTGGTTAAATATTTTCCAAAGCGCTGAGGATTTGCTTGTTGTATCATGTTTGCTGGTTTATTGATATGTGCTATTGTTTACTTATTATGTATTTGATAATAGTTGTGTGATGTGGCAGTTGTGATATATTGTAGTTATGGTGTGTTATAGTTGTGGTGTATTGTAGTGGTGGTATATTGTAGTAGTGGTATATTGTAGTTGTGGTATATTGTAGTTGTGGTATGTTGTAGTTGTGGTATATTGTAGTTGTGGTATATTGTAGTTGTGGTATATTGTAGTTGTGGTATATTGTAGTTGTGGTATATTGTAGTTGTGGTATATTGTAGTTGCGGTATATTGTAGTAGTGGTATATTGTAGTTGTGGTATGTTGTAGTTGTGGTATATTGTAGTTGTGGTGTGTTATAGTTGTGGTGTGTTATAGTTGTGGTGTATTGTAGTGGTGGTATATTGTAGTTGTGGTATATTGTAGTAGTGGTATATTGTAGTTGTGGTATATTGTAGTTGTGGTATATTGTAGTTGTGGTATATTGTAGTTGTGGTATATTGTAGTTGTGGTATATTGTAGTTGCGGTATATTGTAGTTGCGGTATATTGTAGTTGCGGTATATTGTAGTTGCGGTATATTGTAGTTGCGGTATATTGTAGTTGCGGTATATTGTAGTTGCGGTATATTGTAGTTGTGGTATATTGTAGTTGTGGTATATTGTAGTTGTGGTATATTGTAGTTGTGGTATATTGTAGTTGTGGTATATTGTAGTTGTGGTATATTGTAGTTGTGGTATATTGTAGTTGTGGTATATTGTAGTTGTGGTATATTGTAGTTGTGGTATATTGTAGTTGTGGTATATTGTAGTTGTGGTATATTGTAGTTGTGGTATATTGTAGTTGTAGTATATTGTAGTTGTGGTATATTGTAGTTGTGGTATACTGTAGTTGTGGTATATTGTAGTTGTGGTATATTGTAGTTGTGGTATATTGTAGTTGTGGTATATTGTAGTTGTGGTATATTGTAGTAGTGGTATATTGTAGTAGTGGTATATTGTAGTTGTGGTATATTGTAGTTGTGGTATATTGTAGTTGTGGTATATTGTAGTTGTGGTATATTGTAGTTGTGGTATATTGTAGTTGTGGTATATTGTAGTTGTGGTATATTGTAGTTGTGGTATATTGTAGTTGTGGTATATTGTAGTTGTGGTATATTGTAGTTGTGGTATATTGTAGTAGTGGTATATTGTAGTAGTGGTATATTGTAGTTGTGGTATATTGTAGTTGTGGTATATTGTAGTTGCGGTATATTGTAGTTGCGGTATATTGTAGTTGCGGTATATTGTAGTTGCGGTATATTGTAGTTGCGGTATATTGTAGTTGCGGTATATTGTAGTTGCGGTATATTGTAGTTGCGGTATATTGTAGTAGCGGTATATTGTAGTTGTGGTATATTGTAGTTGTGGTATATTGTAGTTGTGGTATATTGTAGTTGTGGTATATTGTAGTTGTGGTATATTGTAGTTGTGGTATATTGTAGTTGTGGTGTATTGTAGTGGTGGTATATTGTAGTTGTGGTATATTGTAGTTGTGGTATATTGTAGTTGTGGTATATTGTAGTAGTGGTATGTTGTAGTTGTGGTATATTGTAGTTGTGGTATATTGTAGTAGTGGTATATTGTAGTAGTGGTATATTGTAGTTGTGGTATATTGTAGTTGTGGTATATTGTAGTAGTGGTACATTGTAGTTGTGGTATGTTGTAGTTGCCTGCTGGAATGGATGTGTACTATATTAGCTGGAAGTCTTGCAATGCCAGTCGGTACATTTGCCTTCTTTCTTGTAATCTACCACCCACTACATGACTGGTATGGAATCCACTCTGAAGTACCAGTGTTCATGTGGCTGGCTTTGTGTGTCCTCATTACCTGGATATCTGATAGAAACTTTAATACACACACCAGAGGGCATTGCACGAAAGGTAGGTACACAGGCTTGATTGAATAAGTATGCTCACATTTATAAATGAAAAGTTTATTTAGTGTACTCATCGGTTCACTGCAGCTAACAAACACTTCTCACTATAATTTCAATGTTTGCAGATAAGCTGTTGAGCATACCAGTGTTCAATGTAGTACAGCACTACCTTCTCTTTGTGCTACTCATGTTTGTGGCAAAGCCTGAGGAGGTCAAATCTACAGGATTACATCAGCCTATAGGGCCATGTAACTCCACAGAAGAAACATTCAGCGCTACTGGAGTGGTAAGTAGTATTAGCATTCATAATTTACTACAATGACTTGTTTATTGGTCAATTCTTCACTAGCTCAAGTGTGCAAATGAAAAAATTGATCAGCGTCTGCTCATTTAACATAGCAAATGAGTTCCATTAGTTGTTTGTTTCAAGTCTCTGATGAGGAACAAGTTCTTGTGTCCAAGTGACTATGATGAGCCGATGGACTTTCGTTGCCTGCCTAATAGTAAACCACCAGCTGAGGGCGCGAGCTGGTACACCATATGTGGCGTACCATTTGAGAATGCAATGGTTAGCTTTTTATGTTGCTTACTTCTGTGTCTCTTTCATTTGAAAATGATTGATTGGAGCAAATTAAATGACTGCTTGATTTCAAGTATTATAATTGGTGCCATAATTCGAATATTAGCTATTCTAAAGTTTGTGAAGTTGTTCTCCCCCTGAAAAGAAGACAACTCCTAATAATTAACCAAAACATTCCATTACTGTAATATTGTCAATAATATAGACCCAATGAATTGAGATTTTACTGAATGGCAAATGCTTATCAGACCATTTTTTTTTTAACAATTCTTGCGTTTTGCAGGAATACAAGCTGATCGTTTGGTTCTGTTGTGCAATAGGGCTAACCATCTACCTACAATTTTTATTATTTTCTGGAAATGAGTTGGATGCGAAAGCGAAGCAGGGACCTTCAGTCAAGGAAGAGGCGAGCACTAAGAAAACCAAGAAAAGAAGGTTTGCCAAGGAACACAGAGACTGATTTGGCTGTCACACAAAAAACTTATTCACAGTTGAATGTGACCAATGCGAATTATCAGCTGTCCAATTTGTTAACGTTCTTTGCTCGATACTTAAATCGGGCTTAAATTTTAAAGCCAGCTTTATTGGTTTGTTCAATGCAATCCCGTTTTTTTATTTCCATTGTTGCTTAAACTTAACCTGATTAAACTCGGCTTTGATAATGATTTTTAGAATACTGCAATGTTGTGTATGAATGAAATTATTTATAGTGATACAATTATATTTGGACCTGGTAGCGTTGGTTGGTTAGCGCTGCCCGACTTCGTGAAATCGTGAAGTCCATGGGACAGAGATGTGGTTCTTCCGGTATATACTGTATCGGTGACTGACTGTTCCATCAAACAAAACTTGATACATAGTACAAGGAATTAGGTTATCCAACAGAAATATTACCCAACATTTTTGCAGGATTTTAAAACAACATAGAAGCAAGCCAAACGTGTGATTATCCAGGTTTTTTAACAAATCTTGTCAGGTGTCCTCTCAGCAGGTAACTACAACTGCAAGGCATAGACCTGGGTCCATGGTTTTTGTATAGAACTCCAGCACAAATTACGAGATCTGAAAACATTTATGCAGGAGTTATCTTAGTTGACAATGTTCTGTGATACTTCATTGGTATAAAAGCGAGCTTAAAGCATACATGACTGGTCGCCATTTTCTGTTTTGATGATGATGGCCAGAACACAGAAGTTTTGTAGAACAAAGTGGTAGCTCCGCCCAGGCATTAGTCCATTCTACCAGGTCCATGCTGCAAGGATTGCAAGTGCTTCCTGCATCCGCAACAAAAGTGGTTTAAAAAAAAGAAGACGACTCTAAATTCATACTGCAATTCACATAAAAAAACTGCTAAAATGGTTACTATTACAGTAGCAGCGACAATATCCAACTACTTTCGCAAAAAATAGAAGTAGCAATACTTTATAATGCTGTGAGAGTATGAACTTATTTCCATAACAGCAAACTTGGAATTGACAAGCCTGGTTATTTTTTTTACTATATTTCATCAATCTGGTCCAACGACAAGTACTGTAGTTATTTATTACAACACAACCACATCAGGACTTGAGACTGAAGTCCCTGCTGCTGAAGACTAAACTCACAAATAATTCAGCAACATTAACTTGGTATAACTGGGCAAATACTTCAGAAATGAGTGACTTTGGATATTTTGAATGGCTGTAGTTGATGGGCAAAGTGTAACAGTAAACTGTATTGAAAAGAACAACATGAGAACCACTGGGTAGAGAGTAACTAGCTAGACACAGTAGAAAGTAACAACTGTATGACATGGAAGCACTAGGGAGCATTGAGATGTCATACTTGTAGTACAAGTAATAACATAACTAGGCTGACAGGAGCTGTTGCACGGCCTTGCTGATGGAGGCAGCGTTGATGCCAAACATCTCCATGAGCACAGCTGGGGGCCCACTTCTGGGTACCTTGTCCACAGCCAGGTGTCTGTAAGCCAACTTCACTCCAGCAACTGCACTGAGAACAGCCTCACCAATACCGCCTGCAGTAAATGCACAGACACATTTTTATTTATGCAAGTCATCATCAACGGATGTGATTCACACCCTGTTACTAACCACAACATACTTTGAATATCAAAAGTCACATTGCATATCTGGTTGGTTAGGCAAAAGTAAAACAAATCAATGATTTGTGATGATTAAGCATTTTGTCACCAGTTTGTTAAGTTCCAGAACACGACTCCAACATTTCACATTAAATAAAATATTTCCCCACAAAAATAACTGCTACTAGCCAAATGCTCACCCTCCCGATAGTGATCTTCTACAACTACCAGACGACCTCCAGTAGCCTTCACAGCCGACACCAAACCTTCCTTGTCGATGGGTTTAATTGTGAAAGGGTCAATAACTCTCACATTGACTCCGTCAGCTTTGAGCTGATCGGCAGCGGTCAGAGCCTCGTGTAGAGTGACCCCTGCACCAACTACAGTCACCTGATCGCTGCCTGAAGACCTCAGCACCTGTTGTATAACAAACAAGAGTTACAGAAAGGTATAGCCAAGAGAAGGAGAAATACCAATACACTGACTAAAAGGTATAGCCAACATGAGAAGGAGAAATACCAATACACTGACTAAAAGGTATAGCCAACATGAGAAGGAGAAATACCAATACACTGACTAAAAGGTTTTACCAATAAAAAAGGCAGAACCGCTCACCTTGCACTTGCCAATCTCAAACTTTTCATCGTTCTTGTAGACATTTACAGTGGCAGGTCGGGAGGTTCTGGTGAATGTGCTACCTTTAGTATTAGCAGCAAGCTCAATGGCTCTCTCAGCAGAGACAGCATCGGATGGATAGAATACAGTGCAGTTAGGGATAGCACGGAACATGGCCAGATCCTCTAAAGCCATCTGACTGGGGCCGTCTTCACCTGCAACCGCACAACATAGATGGACCTCAGACTGGGAAGTAAAACTGGTGGAGATGTACCAGCGACACAAATGACTTGAATAAGACCAAAAAGCTTGACAAATGAATAGATAAATCCAAACTATGGGTGAAAAAAAGAGTAAGCAACTCCGACAACAATCATTGCCCACCGATGGAGACGCCGACATGAGAACCAACATAGTTGACGTTGGTGAATGAGATAGCGCCCATCCTGATCTGATCATATGCTCTGGAGAAGAAAGCAGCGAATGTGCTGCAGAAAGCAATAGTTCTGTCTCTGGCAGCCGCTCCAATGGCCACTCCCACCATGTTTTGTTCTGCGATGTAGCCCTGGATAAACTGATCGGGGAGCTCACTCTACAAGTACATATCATATAATTATGCAGTGTGTGCACAGTAACATATAACATAGAGTAAGAAGAGTGGAGTTGTGCTCACACCGACTCCTATCAGTTATTGGTAAAGAACACCAGACAATGAGTGCTATAAGCATATATGACTACAGCAGACCTACTCCACCCAATATAACATACAATACACTGTCTAAGCTTTAACTGTCTGCGGATAAATAAAGATAAATATTCTGCATTTGAAACTATTTTGTGAAAAGGAAATTTAATTTACCCATCTCTAAAACTGCTAATGAATATCTCCTGATATAACTAGCTAACTAAAAATTTATTAATCTTGCGTTCTACTGGTGCCGCACGTCACTGATAAATCACACTATGTACTATCTGAGCAGGCAGTAGAGCAAGTAAAACACAAACATATCTCACAGACAAATTTCCATGAAAGAAAAAGCTTACAGCGCAAATAACAACATATAACCAATATTGCAACAACTTGAACATCTGTACACAGTCATAAAAAACCTACAATATTGCAAAAAGCACAATTTGTGTAATCAAATATCGAACATTTCACGAGCCTGCCCCACACAACTTAAGGTTTCACAATACCAACTAAACTACAAAATAATATTCACCTCCAAGTCTATGCTAAAAGTAGAGTTCTTTACGTCACCATCGACATTGATAACTCTATGGTTGTCCCTGCCAAGCTTGAGTAGTGCCGTACCAAAGGCTTTTCTTGTTGCCACCTACACAAACAAGCTAGCTGTTACACACACACATATATCAATCACCAGACAGCTTGCAACGCTGGGATTACTCTATAAAAAGACTGTCACTCTATGATATGGTAAATAGTTTGGTCTGCCATTCACAAATCTAACCGATCCTGTCAAGCGGCGCATCAAACTGGCGGTGAAGTAGCAGCGTTATAAAGTAGCCAACCTTCTCGCCCTCCTTGTAGCTGGGAGGCTCAGATAACTTTGCTGACATGCTCACAGTGGGGCAGTCATTGGCTGGTGCAGGTGGACTCACACCGATAGGTCCATTGTTCTCTATCATAGCCTTTAGCTGGGCCAACACATCATCTGATTTGGCAGCCAGAGGTTTGCCATGCCAGTTTAGAGTGTCCTCGATACCTACAGACATTAACAAGTGCACACAACTCCTAGCTTGAAGCTCAAAAGAACAAATAGACCTTTAAACAAAATTGCAAACAATTTTGGTCAGCTATAAATCACAAAAAATAAGTATAATAAAAAATAGCAAAAATTACTCTAAAAAAATTAATAAAACCAACAGAAGAAAAAATCTAGTTTCCATGCAGCGCATGTGCGATTATAATAACATTACGAATTACCTACATCATGTGAATACATCATTGCCACTCTATTGTTACATAAAAAACCGCAGCAAAACAGAAAAAAAGGGGAGAGGTAGGGTGAGAAAGGAAAAGGGGGGTTGGGGGTAACTCCATGGATGAAATATATAAGGATTGCCAGAAACCCAAACGGGGTGTAGCCAAGTTTGCCCAATAGGAAGCGTGAAAAGTGTCATCCATGGCGCCCAAATTGTATTAACTTTTCAGAGCAGAAACATCTGGTACCATAGACTACTATAGCAACTCGCAAAATAATCGTAACTATTTAAAATAACGTAATATTACATTTTTTTGCCACATGACCAGCAATTATACATGCATTTATGATCGTTGGCAAAAACATTTGCGATTTCGGAGCGGAAACTGCGTATAACTAATGCAGCTCGTATTTGAAATCTAACTGGATCGGCAGAAAACCAAAATACGTAAGGCCAAAGCCAGGCCATCTTGTATATAAACTTTTGCCGCAGATATCACGTGACTCTCACATTCGACTCGAGATATACTTAGTAGTAATGATCTGTCGTTGGTGAAATCAAAGAAATATCGTTCGAAAACAAAATTCAAATACGACTTTTTGCCACATACCAAAGATACAGATATATAATCTTTGGCATAATCGATTTTGTTTTCGGAGTGGATATGGTAGTGAAAATAACAATATTTGAATCGTCAAAACTATTGAAGTATCCCGCGGCGTGGCTCAAGTGTATAAAAGCCGATATAAACATGATATTCATCACGAGAACAAGTGGCCTTGAGAATTTTGGAGCAGCATGGCAGCAAACGGCTACATTTGGCTCGTGACAAAAGTTGTATTACGCAGCCGCAGCTGGCAATCCTTATATATTTCATCCATGTGTACTTCAGACAAACACAGCCCGAAACATTAGATATTCTATCACACTAAACCCAACTTTTATACGACAGACAAATTCTTTGTTTAAATTCAACCAGCGCATAACACAAACCCAACAATACTAGCAAAAACTCTCAAATCCAACGAGGCAACCAAATCAATTGAAGCTCATCAATCAGTACACAACAAAGGAGACATCGAGGCATCAAACAATCTCACTGTATGAGAGAGTACGGGAGAGTCACTTACCTCCAACGAATCCACTTCCCTTGTGGGTTTTAGCAATGATGGCGGTTGGCCTTTCCTTGGTGGTAGAGGCTGAGTAGAAGGCCTTATCCAGTTCTTTTATATCATGTCCATCAACTACTATTGCATTCCATCTACATACATGGATATAACAAACTGTGTTACATCAACATACATGGATATAACAAACTGTGTTACATCAACATACATGGATATAACAAACTGTGTTAGATCTACATACGTGGATATAACAAACTGTGTTACATCTACATACATGGATACAACAAACTGTGATACATCTACATACATGGATACAACAAACTGTGTTACATTTACATACATGGATATAACAAACTGTGTTACATCTGCATACATGGATATAACAAACTGTGTTACATCTACATACATGGATATAACAAACTTTGTTACATCTACATACATGGATATAACAAACTATGTTACATTTACATACATGGATATAACAAACTGTGTTACATCTACATACATGGATATAACAAACTGTGTTACATCTACATACATGGATATAACAAACTGTGTTACATCTACATACATGGATATAACAAACTGTGTTATATAACTGACTGTACAATAAACAGTTCATTATAACGTGAAATAGAGAGTGTTTTTGATTACTCATCATGACACAAAGCTATGTGTGACTTTGATGTGAAAGGTATTTGGCAGGTTGTTGAATAATCACAAATTTGTAGTCAGTTTTCTGGATGCGAGCGGTAGTAGCCGTAGTATACTGCACAATTAAAAATTATCTTTCTCTCTTAAATAAATTTTACCTTTTTTGGTCAAAAGGGTGACACAATTGGCAAGGTTAATCTAGGTTACTAACATCATTACTTCTATACGATTACATTTCTAAATAGAAATAGACAAGTAGTTAGCTAATGATATGATAAACAGATGTCACAAATTATCATCAATACATGTATTACCATTTCTTTGTTATTAGCAAATTATAACGAAAGTTTTTATTATTTCCAGTCTATAAATTCTGCCATCTATAATATTGTCACTAACCAAAAATTCTATATAGCATTGCACAACACTACATTATTGATAAAAAATAATTCCTAGATTTAATAATTAATGCTAATGTTCCTACAACAAAATAATTACTAAAATGAAGATAGATTCATTGTGGAAATGTTCAAATAACACAAGAGGACTCAACTCCCCACAAAATGATTGCAAGATTGAAACACCACACCAAAGAAACAAATCTCGCTGGACACAATCTAATATAACTATTGCATCCTAGGTACCACAGTTGTGCAACAGCTAAAAAAACAGTGAGTTTTTTTTCTCACCCGAATGCTTCCAGACGCCTGCGGTAAGTTTCTGTGTCATGGCCCAATGAAGTGGGGGCACTTTGACCCAGCCGATTCACATCAAAGATGGCCACCAAGTTGTCGAGCTTGTAGTGACTGCTGAAGTGTAGAGCCTCCCAGATAGAGCCTTCAGCCGACTCGCCATCACCGATGATACAGTAGGTTTTGAAACTACAAGAGACAACGAGGTGAAAGTACAAGGTATAGTGTTGATGATGAGAAATACAAAATACAAAGCAAAGCTCTAATGAGCCGGCAAACCACTAACAGCACTCAATGAAATCACACACAATGACAAGACAAAACCAATAAAGCGCCAAGTCAGGGTACGCATCGTACCAATGATTTGAATAGAAACCATGACAATGCATTATTAGAGCTGTATAAACAGAATATTAAACGGTATCATTTAACTTAAAACAATTACTACTTGATATGACTTAAGTAGCCTCAGCAAATATAGACATGCACAATACAGCAGTTCTACTGCAGTCAGTAGTGTATAATACAACATGCATTACCTAGCTTTATCTAGATACTTTCCCACATAGGCCATGCCTGCAGATATACTCAAACCCTGACCGAGGGAGCCGGTGGCGGCATCAATAAAGTTCAGTCTCTGTAAAAGAAGTCAATAAGATCAACATCCAAAACTTGGGGGTGTAGGCAAAGGCTAGCTTTAACCAAAAAAGAGTTTTGAATTGGTTAGTGTCATTGAACTCAATTACAAAAGAACTGTACAATGAAGTGCATTGTATGATGAAAGAGATCACGACTAACAGGTAAACATGCGCAAAGGAAAAAACTTCCCTCTACCTAATGCTTTTAATTCTGATGAAAGAACAAAACTACAATAGCCTGCAAGTACAATAACTCAATTTACTTCCTTATGTAAACGCGTTGCATTTGAATAATTAAGCACTTGCAATCTGCAGACTTCCTTCTACAGGAAAGATCATATGCCTTGCGACAAGCTACAAGGATACAACAAGCTACAAGGATACAAAATATAATATATGAAACTGTAATACTAACAGGGGTAGGGTGGCCTTCAAGATCCGAATCAATTTTCCTCAGTTTCAGACAGTCAGTTTCAGGGAAGAGGCCGGTGAGAGCCCATGCAGCATACAACCCAGGGCAAGCATGACCTTTGGACAGGATCAGTCTGTCTGCACTGGCAGATTTTGGCGCAGAGGTAGAATACCGCATCACCCCAAAAAAGAGCACAGAAAGCGTCTCTGCAATCGAGGCACTAGATGTAGGGTGCCTGCAAACAAACAAACGATTATAAATACTCGCAATAAAGGCAAGGTTACTAACTAACTAGCATTTTCTGGCATCAAAAGACTTTGTGCATTTTTTCTCCTTAGTGTAAAAATACATAGAAAACTTTTATTGGTACTCAATTAATGTGATTCAGCATTTTTTGTCATATGCTATGCTACATTTTAGGATCATTTAAACCAAAAATAAACAGTTCATTTTTCAACCATTGTACCTCATTACTGTAAAAAAAACATTTCATCCAAACTCAAAAAATATTTTGACTTTACCAAAATTGTAGCAACGATTCCAAATTGAAAAAAATGACAAACAATCAAGATACTGTTATTTTTGATAATTATGATAGTTGTTGCGGCTGGCAAACAACGACTAGGTAATTTAGTTTTAAAGTTGGGTATTCATTTGCCAAAAAAGTGCTAGAGCTCAATGCAGCTGTTACCCAAGAATAATCGGTGTTACCCGAAG
Source organism: Cryptosula pallasiana (assembly GCA_945261195.1). NCBI lineage: Eukaryota > Metazoa > Bryozoa > Gymnolaemata > Cheilostomatida > Cryptosulidae > Cryptosula > Cryptosula pallasiana. Next base: position 19,676,389 of record OX183139.1, read on the forward strand.
TTATTCATCACTACAACTTCCGACTATAAACAATTTGTCACACGAAAAAACACACCACACATGTAAATCCTCAATCTCTCTGTCATGATGTGAGAGATTGAAACCCTGGCCGATAATATTCTCCATCAAAAAGACTTCCCTATTATAATATTTCCCAAAATTTTATGAAGTACTTTCAGACTCAATTCAACCAGTAAAACCACACTACAGAAAGGATTATGATCGATGAAATAAATAACACAAACACTGGTAAAAAAACTTCGTTAACAAAAGCAACAACTGCTCCAACAACAAGTATTTGCACTAACAACAATACAAAATTCAAAGTTTGTACTATCATCTTCATGATGATAGTTATAATAAGTGCCAGAACTAGTAGTAGAAAGAATAATGTAGTATGTTGTTGTTAGTTAAGAATAGTACTATCATCATTGACCGATATCTTCAGCAGCAGTAACAATGAAAAACAAATACAAGTAGAGTAAAACTACAAAAAGTACTAAAAACAATTAGGTGTGTAAAAGTAGCAGTGGCAGCAGCGGAAAACTAACAGACAAAAAAGCAATTGATGACTGTGTGTGTGTTAATAATTTAAACAGTTTAGTCAGTCTGAGTGAGTAAGTAATAGCATTAATTTCAAGATGATAAGCTACAGTATAACAAACAATATACTAAAAATAATATTAATAATCATATTAATTACAGCAACAACAAGGCAAACCAAAATTGAAAAAAAAGAACAGCAAGAAGAAGAAACGACAACAAAAACAACTTTTTCTTAAATAGTAGTGACAACAGTCACATTGTTACAGCCAACAACGAACAGTAGTAGTAGTAGTAGCAGTAGTAGTAGTAGCAGTAATAACAATAATTAATTAAGAAAGTTAAATAATAATAATAATCATTAATAATTATTATTGTTATAAATAAATTATAATAATAATAATTAATAATATTAATTATTATTATTTATTCATTTCAACAACAACGAACAACATACCCAGATTTACTAGCATTTGTTGATTCCACACTAAGGACTCTTATTCTGTTGGCTATATCCTTCAGCAACTGTACTTTTTTGGCATCGGGAGCATGGTAATGGTCGGACATCTTGAGGAGTGAAGTGAATACAGCTGCACCGGTTAATCGATACCTTACCAAGAGAACTTTATTTCAAATACAGCACCTGCCGCGGTCTGTCTTTTATTTAGTGCTTTATTTCTATGATAATGTGATATTTTTTTAAAAGAGATCATTGAGGAAGTCGCTTTTGCAAATGTGCCCCGTGATTGACACCGTAATTAACGTGAAAAAAATTAAATGAAAAAAAGGTGCAAAATTTAAGCTATTTAAGGCCTGTTGTCCAAGTGACTGTCTTAAAACCAAATTAGATGAAGACACTTTAAAATCTACCACTAAAAACTTAGGTTAGAAAATAGGTAGCTTTTGACATAAAGGTAGAAAAAAATACATAGTTGATATTTATATGGGTCTAGCTCATAGACCTATAGGTCTATGGTCTAGCTCTATGTTCCGGTGGCTCTATATTCCGGTGGGTCTATGTTCCGGTGATTTTGGCTCTATGTTTAGATGAAATATTTTTCATAAAAAAATGCTGCTGTTGAGCACTATTAAAAATGGACGCTACCTTTCGCAATGAACTATTACTAAATTATTTTATGATGAATTTTTGTGTTTTCATTGTTTTTATTGCTAATAAAAATAGTTTATGACTTGCTGCATAATTATAAACTATTTTTATTAAAGTTTTTTTCAAACCAAGTGCCAAATCAAATAATACAATCTATTTGCGCTTCATGGCATTTAAATGTCAAAGACGCTTCACGATAGTCTTCTTCTATGAAAAATAATTCAAATGAACATAGTGCCAAAATTGCCGGAACATAGGCCCACCGGAATATAGAGCCGCCGGAACATAGAGCGTTCGCGATTTATATATATACCAACGATTATTACATAGCAAAGAGGTTACCCTCTTTGTATGTATATATATATATATGGATTACTACAATCACAATAATTAAAATAATTATGTATATATAATAATAATAATAATACTACTAGATTATTAAATTATTATTATTAGTGGCTTGGATCTTTGTCGAATCCTCTGTTTGGCAAAAATTTGACCCATATCCTCCTGGTTGTTATTTATTTATTTAGTGCATATATATTATTGTACAGGAAATATGTAACACGGCGCCTGGAAAGACATTATAGCGAGTCAAGTTATATCGCACGAACTCTTACATTTATATTAATTATTATTTACTCTACCTTTTGTATTAAAGGCATTGACTGTTGTTCTATGGCTTGACTGTACTGTATGTTACATAACGCTTTATATAAATAGAGCTGCTATGCCTCACAATAATCAGTGTTCACCGCGAGGCATAGCTAGACAATTCCTTTGAGAATATATATAGCTAAACACGCTCTCAAGCTTTAGTCTTGATTTCTACACAAATTCTACATTACTACTCTACCAGGCAACCAGCTCTGACGACCTACTAGGTCTGGCAGCACCAGTGTTGAGCGACGAGTAGTAGGCTCGAGGCAGACTTGCCTGACAGACTCTCGCCTACCCCGGCCTACCTTTGGCAGTAATGCTGAAGGGCGGACGCTGAGGGGGCCAAGCTGTCAGCAGCTTGCTTGAGAAGGTAACGACTCTGCTACCTAGAGGGTGCAGGTGTGCTACCGAGGTGACTGGCCACGTCACCATAAAATCCTGCACATTGGTGGCAGCAGTGGGATCTGCGAATCCCCTGACAGAGAACCTCTAGGACAAGGCAGAGCCAGATAGCAGACCATGGCTAGCAGAAGCAGACGAGCCATGAGTGTTGATCGCGATCCTACCACTAGGATCATGGGTCAGCTGACAAATATACTAGACAAGTTAACAGACGCACCCCCACAAGTGACTCCATTTAAGGCTCCTACGTACGATGGTACCGGGGATGTCCAGTACTTCCTCCAGCGCTTTCAGGAAGTGTCGGAAGCAAATAACTGGGCACCAGCTACGGCCATCATACACCTGAGGCAGTCCTTGCAAGGGAAAGCGCAACAGTGCGGAAGGGGAGAGACGATGTGGGCAATTATGGACTCACTAAAGGCAAGCTTCGGGCTTACCCGCCGAGAGGCTAGGGCCAGACTATCCGGCTACCGAAAGGAGCCGAGGCACTCACTGAGAGAGCACGCTCTGGCCATAGAGACTCTGGTGGAGGCCGCCCACGATGACTCCGCCCGCATGCAAAGAAATGAATATGCGCTAGAGCATTTTCAAAACACGTTAGGCAACGCCTACCTACAAAGACACCTCCTGGCGATACAGCCGACCTCCTTGGAAGCAGCTGTGAAAGCAGGTAACGAGTATCTGCAGATACAGCCAACCTACACCGGACCGAAGGTTCGGACGGTAGAGATGGAGGAGGAAGAGGAGTGCCAGCAAGTCAAGGTTCAAGGAGCGACCCCTGGGGTAGAAGCCCACCTGGAGACGCTGGCCAAGGCCCTTAGCGCACTCACGCAGCAGGTGGCCACCCTTAAGACGACCCAGCCAGACAGCACACCCGCTCGACCACCCAAGAGGGTCGTCAAGTGCTGGAAGTGCCAGAAGCTGGGGCACACCCAGAGGGAGTGCCGTCAAGACACCTACCAGGGAAACGCAACCGGCCCGCAGCAGTAGGGAGACCTACTGGCTGCAGATGGGCCCAAAGAACCAAGAAACCAGACAAGTCTGGAAGACAGACCCAGGATGGGTGGCAGGAGGTCAGGCGTCCAGCCTACGCTCCGCCCCTACCACAGCCGGTCTCGGTTCTGACCCAGAACAGGTTTGCCGACCTGTCCGCCCTGGACGGAGACTCGTCTGACGATGAGGAACCGCCGTCAGTTTCCACTGAAACATACACAGAGAGAAAGAGGCCAGCAGCGCAGTGGCGAAGACAGGTGCAGACTCCTGCTCAGCACAGGAGAGAGCCCTCAGCGTCGCCTGGACTGCCCGCAGAGGCCAAGCAGTGGCGCAAACGGGTGCAGACTCCTGCCTTGCACAGGAGAGAGCCCCAAGTGTCGCCTGGACTGCCAGCAGAGGCTACCCCTCTCACATCTTGTGTAAACCAGATGGAACGACCACATAAGTCCAGCTACTATCTGCCGGGCAAGGTGGAAGGGAAGACCGTGACCTATCTGATAGACACAGGTTGCAATACCAACCTGCTATCAAAAAGCGTGTACGACAGGCTACCAGACAGCCGGAAAGCCACACTACAAGAGTACGACTCCCATGGTTTAATGGCAGATGGGACTAAGCTCCCATTCTACGGTCTACTCAGTGTGTCAGGACGAGTGCGGTCTGTGGCGTATACAGAGACGTTCGTCGTCACGCAGATTAGCGAGGATGTCATCCTTGGGATGCCATTCTTGGCTAACCAGAAGTGCCGTATGGGCTTTGATCAACCAGTGCTGGTCATGCAGGACCGAGAGCTGGTGTGCACCGACCGTTATGGGAGGGCACTGATCTCCAAAGTCCAGGTACTTCGGAAAACAGAGATCCCCCCACAGACAGAGGCTACCATACCGTGTCACCTTGCCGCACGGAGCTACTGTCCACAGGGTGTGATCCAGAGTTTACCAGGGAGCCTACCTTTGGCTACGAGCGTAAACTCGCCGGATGAACAAGGACGGGTGTTGGTCCGATGCCTCAACCCTACCTCGAACGTGATAAGCCTGCCAGCCGGCGAGGTTATCGGAACGTTCACGGGGGTAGCGGCCGATGAGGTGCAGCAGACCACACCCGGGGTCCCAATCGGGTCGGACCCGACAGGTTCACCAGTACCTGACCACTTGGTGGAACTGTATGAGCAGGCGAGCAGAGGGTGCGAGGACGAGCAACAGATGGAACAGTTGAGGGGATTGCTTAGGAAGTACGAGGCCATGTTTAGCAAAAATAGCGGAGACATCGGCCGTACTGACCTTGTAGAGCATGCCATTCCAGTTGCCGAAGGCACCAGACCGGTTCGGTTGCCTCCTCACAGGCTGGGGCCTGAGAAAGAGGCTGAAGCTGAACGGCAAGTAAAAGACCTGCTAGAGAAGGGGCTGATTGAGCCCGCAGACGGGGCATGGAGTTCCCCGGTGGTGCTTGTACGCAAGAAAGACAGCACGTGGCGGTTCTGCATCGACTACCGGAGGCTAAACGATGTCACTAGGCAGGACGCCTATCCTATACCTAGGATAGACGAGTCCCTTGACGCCCTAGCTGGCAGCAAGTATTTTAGCACGTTGGACCTGACCAGTGGATACTGGCAGGTGCCGCTCGATGCAGACGCCAAGGAGAAGTCGGCATTTATCACCAGGAGTGGATTGTGGCGTTGGAAGGTGCTGCCCTTCGGGCTGACCTCAGCCCCCGCCACGTTCCAGCGTTTGATGGAACGAGTGCTGCAAGGGCTGCACTGGAAGACGCTGCTGCTCTACCTGGATGATGTGATTGTGATCGCACCCGACTTCGAGACACACCTGCAGAGGCTGGAAGAGGTGTTGAGTAGACTACAACAGGCCAACCTTAAGGTCAAGCCGTCCAAGTGCGAGCTACTGCAGCAACGGGTCAAGTACCTGGGGCATATAGTGAGTGCGGAGGGCGTTGCCACTGACCCGGAGAAGGTGAAGGCCGTAGCCGAATGGGCACCTCCCCGAGACATCAAAGGACTGCAAGCCTTCCTCGGTACAGCAGGGTACTACAGGCAGTATCTGCCTGGGTACGCCACCACTGCTAAGCCCTTGACTGTCTTGACCAGCAAGGACACCCCCTGGAGATGGGGAGAGGAAGAGCAAGTGGCCTTTGAGCGCCTGAAGCAGGGACTCGTGCAAGCACCAGTACTAGGCTACCCAGACCCTGCCAAGACCTATATCCTGGACACGGACGCCAGCGCCGTTGGATTAGGGGCAGTGCTGTCGCAGGTACAGAACGGACAGGAAAGGGTCATTGCTTACTATAGCAAGACCCTAGCACCCGCCGAACGGAACTACTGCGTGACTCGGCGCGAGCTACTGGCTGTCGTAAAAGCAGTCAAACACTTTCGACCGTACCTCTACGGTCGAGAGTTCAAGCTCCGCACCGACCATGCATCCTTAAGGTGGCTGTGCCGGCGGAAGGAGCCGTCCAACCAGATTGCGAGGTGGCTGGAGATTCTCGCCGAGTTTGTATACAAACTCGAGCACAGGGCTGGCACACAGCATGGGAATGCTGATGGTTTGAGCAGACGCGAACCATGTATGGACTGCCGTCAGTGCAGTGCCATAGAGCAGCGTGATGGTGGGCCAACCCACGCTGAGCTTGCCAGGGCCCCTGGATCCGAACTCCAGTTAGCGAGGCCTCCTGTCTCAGAGGACGTGCGACCAAGAAACCGGCAAGAAAATCCTGTACCGATGAAAAGCCTAGAGGCAAAGGCAGACACGCCGGAGCTGTGTGTGGTCACCAGTATGGAACTGGTCGAACAACAGCGTACGGGTCAAAACCCAGTGGCCAGAATGTACCAGGAAATCAGCGGCGGTAGAACAGTGACCAGGAGAGAGTTGGAAGAGGGGAGTAGGGAGCTGCGGGCACTCTACAGTCGTAAGGAGGCCATGGCGGTACAGCCAGATGGTACTCTGACTATGCAGATAGCCCCCAAGGGTCGGACCAGGCTATGCGCGGTCTGCCCGTCGTCCCGGCGCCGACAGGTGATATGGGATACGCATGGGCTGTCCCATGCTGGTGTAAATCGCACCAGAAACCGAATCCAACTCAACTGGTACTGGCCAGGGATGTCCGCTGAGGTACGCAGACTGGTCAAGTCCTGCGAGGTCTGCCAAGTAGCCAAGAGAGGGGGAGTACAGCCAGTCCAGGAGAGACAGAGGTTGTTCGCCGGCAGGCCTTTTCAAAAGGTAGCCGTGGACCTGGTTGGACCTCTCCCAGAGACCAGGCGGAAGAATAAGTGGGTCTTGGTGCTATCCGACCACTTCACGCGATGGCACGATGCCATTGCCATTCCGGACGCCACCGCCCCTACGGTCGCCACGGCTCTTGATGAAAGGGTGTTCTGCTACTGGGGACTGCCAGAGGAACTCCACACGGACCAGGGAGCGCAGTTCGAGTCACGACTCATGGCTGAACTCTGCGTCCTGTGGAATGTCGATAAGACACGTACCACACCCTACCACCCACAGGGCAACGGGGTAGTGGAAAGGCAGAACCGGACGTTGGGTGACTCCCTGCGGACACTCCTGCTCAGGCGCGGGCAAGAGGAGTGGGATTTGCTGTTGCCTCAGATAATGAGGGCTTTCCGCGGCACCCCACACTCCGCAACGGGAGAGACGCCCAACTACCTCATGTTGGGCCGGGAGGTCAGACTTCCCGACCAGCTGGATGGTAGACCCGCAGACACGGACAAGCAGTTGGTGACTGAGTACGCTCTTCAGATGCAAGAGGACCTGAAAGCGGCTCACGACCTGCTCAGAGAGCAACAGGCAGAGGTCAGGCAGGACGACACGGAAGAGCCGTTACTCTATATGCCCGATGACCTAGTGGTATTGGAGAATAGACGGCGGGTGAAAGGTAGCAACCCCAAGCTACAGCCCAGCTTTGTTGGGCCATACCGAGTGGTGGAGGCTTACCCGAACCATACATACAAAATAGAGAAGGATGGGCAGACATCAGTGCAGAATGAGCGGCGATTGAAGGAGTATCGCCCCTGCCACGAGCCCGCGGGTAGAGCACCCACCAACAGAGAGGCCGCCCTGCGCCCGAATATGAAGGGAGCAGTCAGGCAAAGGGGCCGCCCCCGGATACCTGACATAAGGCAGCCACCAGATCCTGCTACACAGCCAGCAGAACCACAGAGAGCACCTGGAGGTGATGTCATCGCCCAGCCAGACCTACACGCTTTGGAGCGCCAGCTGAACCAGTTGCCAGCTCTACTGGAGCAAGCAACTAGGCCGGCCACCCCCCAGCAGCCGGCAGGCAGAGGTTGGGAGACACCACCCACCGAGAACCCAAGACTGAGCCGACAGGAACAGTGGGAGAGGGACAGAGAATGGCCAGCATTACCAGACAATGGTGTGCCCAATCCATCCTCCCCTCGTTCCCCCATTACCATCGACAGTGACAACAATAGCCCAGCAGCAGAGACGATCGTGAGGGATGATACTGATAGCCAAGAGATAACGAATGATGAAACAACTACTAGTGAGAGGCCAGCAGAGACGGGCAGGCCTAAGAGAAATACTAGGCCGCCGTCGAAACTGGCCGATTACCAGTGTTATCAGATGGCAGAAGGGGTACCATGCCCAAGAGACGATCATTTGCAGTTTTCAGCAGTGGTAGAACCATACTCGTCCGTTTCTGAGCACCATAATACTCCAAGAAAATTATTACTAGAGTTAAAAAAGTGCTCAGAGGACGAGGGGCTGCCCAGTTCGCTAGAAAATGCGAAAAAATATTGGAGAAAACTGGCAATGCAAACAAATGCGGTAGAGAAAAATAAACTTACCACAGCTAACGATCTTTCTCTTTATTCCGACGAACAAATGACAGGAGGAGCTAACACCCAACATAACTCTATACCTAGAGTGTTGGAAAACAGAAACAACAACGAGCACTCTATGATAAATGGAGCGCCTTGGATGCGTAAATGTTCGCTCCAAGAAAACCACTCACCAGCGGCAGAGGTGGTCACGTGTGCAGATGACGTAGGAAAGGGAGAATCAAAATCCTCCAATCACACATGTGATAACTCGAAAGTGAGGCAGCCTTCTCTCATTCAAAGTGAGGCACTGCCATTCGCACCTACGCAGTCACTAAGACAACAAGCAATTTCACTTCTTCCTACTGAACAATTAATTACTATAGCAAGGACAGCGGTTGCCAAGATGAGAGAAAGAAAAGAAAACCCAGCGGATCTCTCTATCACGGAGGACCCCTTAGCAGAGGAAGAACTTATGGGTGAGGAATTTCTAATGGAAGTGGCAAGTGAATTGGAGAAGCGCCAGCCACTTTGTGCAAACAGAGTGGCTAGCAAAGAAGTGGTGATGCAGCAACGACAGGCACAGGCGATAGTTAGAATAAATAAATTGTCTATTGCAGACGATGAAACAAAGACAGTAGAGGAGCCTCAGAGGAAAGAAAGTACTCTGCCCAAGACCACTTGGCTATCGGCGGCGACGCTAGATGCATTAAATCAGATAGTGGTAAAGAAGGGAGCCGACGACGAGGATACCTGGAAATGCACTGAATGCGGGTATGAGAACTCTCGTAAGAGAGTCGTCTACCATGCCCATCAGCATTACGCATTTTATTTTTGCACGTGTGGCAAAAAATCCAGCTCTAGGGATGCGGCCAGGAAACACGTCACAAAGCAAAACAAAGCTATCTCACACGGAGGACCAGCTGCGCCTCTATACGAGGTCGATGCGAACTCATACGCTGAGTTCGCCAAGTTCATGACTTGGCCGCAGCCACCACCATTTGGACGGCCGCAGGCAGTACTAACCAATAAACCCACGGCCGCAGCACCAGTAAAGAGGGCGAGCACCATTCAAGAACGGCTCGGCGAGCCAATACAAGCCAGCAGCCCTGACAGACCGCCCAAACGTTGCTCTGCCAGCAACGACGGGCGCAAGGATACCTGCCAGTCAGGCACTAACCCACGGAAGTGGGAGCATAAGGACCACAAGGAGACAAGGGACCGGTCGGTAGACCATAAAAGACAAGTAACCTACCACATACCAAAGAAGCAACAGAAAGAGCCTCTCCCACCAACCCTGCAATCTACCATAATGTATACTGATAGTAAGAGAGACAGACCAACACACAGTGGTGCCTACCAGCAACACAGGGTAGAGGAAGAGCGGAGGCTGGACAGAAAGAAAGAAGAGCTGAACCAGCTAACTACCGATGCTTGCAAGCTACTACAGAGAGCACAAGAGGTGAAGCAGCAAATACGCTCAATTGAGCGACAACTTAAGCGACATTAACGCTGCAACATGAGCCACTTACCTAGGCTGTATTAACCTTACCTTATTCTGTCTGCATAGTTCTATCTCGTAGTGTTCTATGTACCTTACCAATTATTATATTTTATATTTTTATTCAAGCATAACATTGCTGTAGTTGTTTTGGCAGTCACCTTCCCTGTACTTCTTTATTGGTCCCCTGTGACGACCAATGGGGGGATAGTGTACAGGAAATATGTAACACGGCGCCTGGAAAGACATTATAGCGAGTCAAGTTATATCGCACGAACTCTTACATTTATATTAATTATTATTTACTCTACCTTTTGTATTAAAGACATTGACTGTTGTTCTATGGCTTGACTGTACTGTATGTTACATAACGCTTTATATAAATAGAGCTGCTATGCCTCACAATAATCAGTGTTCACCGCGAGGCATAGCTAGACAATTCCTTTGAGAATATATATAGCTAAACACGCTCTCAAGCTTTAGTCTTGATTTCTACACAAATTCTACATTACTACTCTACCAGGCAACCAGCTCTGACGACCTACTAGGTCTGGCAGCACCAGTGTTGAGCGACGAGTAGTAGGCTCGAGGCAGACTTGCCTGACAGACTCTCGCCTACCCCGGCCTACCTTTGGCAGTAATGCTGAAGGGCGGACGCTGAGGGGGCCGAGCTGTCAGCAGCTTGCTTGAGAAGGTAACGACTCTGCTACCTAGAGGGTGCAGGTGTGCTACCGAGGTGACTGGCCACGTCACCATAAAATCCTGCACATTATTATCATCATCCCTGACTGATTTTTTTTTATAGTAGTAGTAGTAGTAGTAATAAAAAGTAGTAAGTAATAAATAAATAAATAAATATTAAATAAATAACAATAATAATAAATAATATATATTATTATTATTATTTATATATATTATAATAATTATAATAATAAATAATAATAGTTAACAAACATTATTATTTAATAATAATAATGTCTATTATTATTATTATTATAATTTATAATAATAATAATAAGGTAAATTATTATTATTATTAATTATTATCATCATCATTAATATTATTAATTATTATGATTATTATTTGATTATAATAAAAAATAATAATAATAATAATATAGTTGACAATAATAATAATGATAATAATAATAGTAGTAGTAATAAATAATAATAATAATTATTATTATATAGTCAACTGCTAATTGACTAAATTATTATTATTACTATTAATAGTAATAAATATTAATAACTACAATTAATTAAATAATTAATAGTACAGGCGCAGGCCTACCATCATCCAGCTGATCAGGTAGTCCCACTTCTCTGCCCAGCATGAGGTAGTTGGAAGTCTCTCCAGAGGCGGAGTGTCACTGTGCGATGCCACGGAATGCCCTCATCACTTGAGGCAGCAGCAGGTCCCACTCCTTTTGTCCACGCCTCAGCAAGAGTGTCCTCAGTGCTGAGTGAATTGTCCAGCGTCTGGTTCTGTCTCTCTATCACTACATTGCCCTGCGGATGATATGTGGTGGTACGGAACTTTTGCACATGCAATAAGGTGCACAGCTCAGCCATCAACCGAGATTCAAACTGCTCCCCTTGGTCTATGTGGAGCTCCTCCGGCAGGCCCCAATAGCAGAACACCCTCTCATCTAGAGTCATGGCAACCGTGAGGGTGTGGCATCCGGGATAGCAATGGCATCCTGCCACCGAGTAAAGTGGTCTGACAGCACCAGAATCCACTTGTTCTTTTTCCTAGTCTCCGGGAGGGGGTCCCACCAGGTCCACGGCTACCTTCTGGAAAAGTCTGCATTCAACAGGCTCTATCTGGGTGGGCTGAATCCTGCCTTTCTTTGCTTCTTGGCAGACTTCGCAGGACTTGACGAGCTGTCGTACCTCATCAGACATTCCTGTCCAGTACCAGTCAAGCTGTATCCGGTTCTTGGTACGGTTTACACCAGCATGGGCTAGCCCATGCATCTCCCACACCACCTGTCGACGTCGAGACGACGGGCAGACAGCACACTGCCTGGTTCTGTCCCTAGGGGGCTATCTGTATAGTCAGAGTGCCATCTGGTTGTATTGCCAAGGCCTCTTTGTGGCTGTACAGAGCCTGCAGTTCCCTACTACCCTCCTTTAGCCCTCTCTTGGTCACTGGCCGGGCACCGCTGATTTCCTCGTACTTTTTGGCCACTGGGTTCTGGCTGGTACATTGCTGCTCGATCAGCTCCATGCTGGTGACCACACAGAGCCCTGACGGGCCTGTCTCTGTTTCTTGGCTCTTCTGTCGCACAGGATTGCCTTGCCAAGGTCTAGGTGGCACGTCCTCTAAGACAGAAGGCTTATCCGGCTCGAGTTCTGGTTCTGGCAAGTTCAGCATGGGTCAGCCCACCATCACGCAGTTCTACTGCACTGCCGGCAATCTATACAAGGTTCGCATATGCTTAATCCTTCAGCATTCCCATGCTGGCTGCCTGTCCTGTGCTTGAGTTTGTAAACAAACTCAGCTAGAATCTCCAACCACCTCGCTTTTTGGTTGGACGGCTCCTTCCGTTGGCAGAGCCACCTCAAGGATGCATGGTCGGTGCGAAGCTTGAACTCTCGGCCGTAGAGGTACGGTTGAAAGTGATTGACTGCCTTGATGACAGCTAGTAGCTCGCGTCGAGTTACCCAGTAGTTCTTTTCGGCGGTTGCCAGAGTTTTGCTATAATAAGAGACAACCCTTTCTTGTCCATCCTTTTACCTGGGATAGCACTGCCCCTATTCCAATAGTGCTGGTATCCGTATCCAGGATATAGGTCTTGGCAGGATCTGGGTGGCCTAGTACTGGTGCTTGTATGAGCCCTTGCTTGGGCTGTTCAAAAGCCGCCTGTTCTTCCTTTCCCCACTTCCAGGGGGTGTCTTTGCTGGTCAGGGCAGTCAGGGGCTTAGCAGTGGTGGCCTACCCAGGTGAGTACTGCCTGTAGTACCCTACTGTGCCGAGGAAGGCCTGTAGTCCTTTGATATCCCTGGGGGTGCCCATTCCGCTACGGCCTGCACCTTCTCTGTTTCAGTGGCCACGCCCTTCGCACTCACTACGTGCCCCAGCTACTTGACCAGCTGTTGCAGTAGTTCGCATTTGGATGGCTTGACCTTAAAGTTGGCCTGTTGCAACCTACTCAGCACCTTCCCCAGTCGTTGCAGTTGTGACTCGAAGTCAGGGGCAATCACTATCACATCGTCCAGGTCAAGCAGCAGCATCTTCCAGTGCAACCCTTGCAGTACTCGTTCCATCAAACGCTGAAATGTGGCAGGGGCTGAGATCAGCCCCAAGGGAAGCACCTTCCAACACCACAGTCAACTCCTGGTAACGAAAGCCGACTTCTCCCGGGCGTCTACATCCAGGGGGACCTGCCAGCAGCCACTGGTCAGGTCCAGTGTGCTAAAATACTTGCTGCCAGCTAGGGCATTAAGGGGTTCGTCTATTCTAGGTGTAGGGTAGGCGTCCCGCCTAGTGACATCATTTAATCTTCGGAATTGATGCGGAACTGCCAGGTGTTGTCCTTCTGGGGAGCTCCAAGCACCATCCATGGGGCTCGATCAGCCCTTTGTCCAGCAAGTCTTTCACTTGCTGTTCGGCTTCAGTCTCCTTCTCAGGTCCCAGTCTGTGAGGGGACAACGGAACGAGCCTGGTGCCTTCAGCAACTGGAATCAAATCCTCCACTAGATCAGTACTGCCAATATCACCACTGTGCTCGCTAAACATGGCCTCGTACTTCCTGAGCAATCCCCTTAGCAGTTCCTTCGGTTGCTCGCTTCTGCACCCTTTACATGTCTGCTCATGCAGTTCAACCAAGTGGTCAGGCACTGGTGAACCCGTCGGTCATGGCTCGGCTGGACCCCCGGATGTGGCCTGTTGCACCTCATTGGCTGCTACTCCCGTGAATGTCTCAATATTCTTGTCGGCAGGCATACCGCGTTCAGGGTATGGTTGAGGCATTGGACCAGCACCTGTCCTTGCTTATCCGGCGAGTTTATGCTTGTAGCCAAAGGTAGACTACCTAGCAAACTCTGGATCACGCCCTAGGGGCAGTGGCGACTGGCGAGATGGCGCAGTATAGTAGCCTTTGTCCGCGGGGATCTGTTTTCTGAAGCACCTGGACCTTAGAGTGCCTGCCATAGCGATCAGTACCCACCAGTTCTTTGTCCTGCATGATTAGTATTGGTTGATCAAAGCCCATATGGCACTTCTGGTTGGCCAAGAATAGCATCCCAATGATGACATCCTCGCTGATCTGCAGGATGACAAACATTTCTGTATATGCCACAGCCCGTACTTACCCTGAGATACTGAGTAGACCATAAAATGACAGTTTAGTACCGTCTGCCATTAACCCATGTGAGTCATACTCTTGCAGTGCGGCTTTCCGACTGTCCGGCAGCTTGTCATACACATTCTTTGATAATAGGTTGGTGTTGCAACCAGTGTCTATCATGTATGTCACCGTCTTTCCTTCTACCTTGCATGGTAGGTAATGCTGGACTTGTATGGCCGTTTCATCTGGTTCACGCAAGATGCAAGAGAGATGGTTTCTGCGGGCAGTCCATGCAGCACTTGGTGCTCTCTCCTACGGGGGTTAGGGGTCTGTACCACTTTGCGCCACTGCTTCTTTGGCCTCTCTTTCTTGGTGTGCGTTCCGGTAAACACAGGCAATAGTCCCTCATGGTCTGAAGTCTTCGTCCAGAGCAGATACGTGAGTGAAACCTGTTTTGAGTAAGAACCAACACTGGCTGTGGTATGGGTGGGGTATAGACTGGACGCCTAATCTCTTGCCTTTACTGCCACCTGCAAGAAAATTGGCTGTATTGCCAGGAGGTGCCTCTGGAGGTAGGCATTTCCTAGAGTGTTCTGGAAATGCTCCATGGCATATTAGTTCCTTTGAGCTTGAGGAGAGTCTTCATGCGCCGCTTCCATGCGAGTTTCTATGGCTAGTGCGTGTTCTCTTCGAGAGTGTCTTGGGTCCTTTTGGTACCTGGACAGTCGGGCCATAGCTTCTCTGCTGGTGAGCCCAAAACTCGCTCTCAGAGAATCCATGATCGCCAAGAGCGTTTCTCCTCGTCTGCATTGCTGTGCCTTCCCTTGCAAGGACTGCCTTAGATGGATGATGGCTGTGGCCGGTGCCCAGTAGTTAGCTCCCGACATCTCCTGAAAACACTGGAGAAAGTACTAGATGTCTCCACAGCCCTCATACGTTGGGGCTTTAATGGAATCGCTTGAGGGGTGGCATCTCTCATTTTCTCTCCAGTATGTTGGTCAGCTGACCCATGGTTCTAGTAGTAGGATCCCTGTCCACACTCATGACTCGTCTGCCAGCCATGGTCTGCCGTCTTGCTCTGTCCTTGTCCTAGACGTTCCTTTCAGGGAGTTCGCAGATCCCACTGCTGGCACCACCGAGCAGGATTTTTATAGTAACGATGTTGGTTACTCCGGTAACCACGCACACTACCTCTAGGCAAGCAGAGTTGTCTATTTAATCAGACAAGCTTGCTGTCAGACCGACTGTATCAATACCTATTCTTCAGCATCATCTGCCTGAAGGTAGGCCCGGATAGGCAGCCTCTGTCAGGCGAGTCTGTCCCTCGTCTGCTACTCGCCGGACAACAACAAGGCTTCCAGAGCAATAGGTCGTTGTAAGCAGTTGTCTTCCAGAGTAGTGGAGCTGTCGGTATGTCGTATGTGCAAGAGATATTCAAGATACACTTGAATGAGTGTATATTTATTCAAAGAATAAAATCCAGCTGTGCCTTCGTGATTACACTGACTAGTAAGAGGCTCAGCAGCTGTATTTATCAGAACATTGTCCTTTGCCCTAAGGGCGGTCTTAAAGTTTATAGCCTCGAACAATTGAAACGCTCAATAGAAATAAAAATATAAAAGTTTGGAGGCTATAAATAATACAAGAGATGTTTGCTAGTAACACATACTATACAATTGGACTCGCTGTAATACTGTTCTGATCGTTTCAAGTCTCCACAGGAAGTTTGCCATATTTTTTCTGCACAGTAAAAAGATGTATACTATAATAGCCTTAAAATTTCCCTGGATATTAAGTTTCTGAATTTGTAGTCAGCTGACTATTTAGAATATTTGTCTGTAGTGATCAGATACTCATCGCAAGCTAACTTCGGAGCATCCCTATTAACTAATTGCATAGGGTACTCAGATACATCATATTGCTCATATACAGTTTTAGCACTTTTCCTCAAATGTTTTTGCATGTTTTGCATGAATCTACCACATCAGTAAAATGGCCAATAAACAGAATTTTTTGCTCTCTCAATGTTTTTGTTTGTTCTCAAATACCATTTTTGTATATCATTGACAACGCCATGTTTCAAAGAGTTTGGTTCTACCAAGTGGCTGATTTTGAGTTCAAGGTCATAATTTACATTCGATTTATGCCTGACATTCCAAAAAGCTTTTGTATGTTTATTAGCCAGCCATTCGCTATATAGGTCTTGAGCACTCTCAGGGTAGGTTCATCTCTGTCATCTCTCATTGTAGGGTCATGACCCACGGTCGTTTAAATGGTTGTCTTAGCAAAGTCTCATTAACCACCGAGTGAACTTGTTCATCATCCCTATTGCTAAATTCAACACTATTTGGGCACACATTATTGAAATAAACCCTATACAGAGTGTCGGCAATAAACATTTTGATTTCGGGTTTATGAACCAAATCATAATCATTAAGCTTGGTTCTAAGTCTTTTTCTTTGTAGTCTTGGAGTCAATTTTGTAAAAACGTTTTTTTATGCTGTAGAACCGTAGAATAGGTTACAAGTATTTGAGCGCAGGCTTTTCAAAGTTGCAATTGGTGAGATTGAGCTGAAGGTTAACTAACATGTACTTTACCAGCATTTTCATATAATATTACTTGTCCGCATGACTTATGGAATACATAGTGGACAGCATAAATGACAAACTGCAAACAAAACCGGTTGTTCTGCGTTTATCCAAAATACCTGTTAGCTACTACTGTAGTAATTAAACCTAGATTAAGCCAGAGATGATGGCCTCGACAGGAAGGGATACTGAGGCAGTAACGGGTGGAGCCAGAGGGCTACATGTACCTTCCCGGGCCCTCTGCTGTTTCTCTTGTATGTCAATAATATCGCTTACAAAGATGGTATTTCCTGGCCTGACCTGCTGTCTAGTATTACAAGCTGCCAGGTGACAAAATAACTGCAAGAGGACCTCAGTAGGATCACTCGAGTCAGAAATACTACTTACAAGAATAGCAAACAGGATCACCAATATCGACAAAATCTATCGAAAAACTCAAGTAATGATAAAAGTCTGCACTTTAGAGTAAAATTATACAATAAAACAAAATTGCCCAGCTGGTGCAAAAAGAATAAATAGATACTGAAATCTTCTACAGTGAGATATGATGCACCCTTATCTATGATAGGGCAATGAAATTTTAAAATTGTCAATGATGTCAAGAAAATAAGTTGATCTCATTTATGTGCTTTATGATATATGTCAATGACTATCGGCACGTTTTTTAAAAAAAAACGAACCTGTTAAAGCTACTAGCTAATCATTGTACGCACTACGCTATGAAATGTGTAAATAAGAATCATTTATAAAATACACCCACAAGTAGATCAATGAAACCCTTGCACCAAGTTTTATATATTTTTATTTATTTTGATCAGAAGGAAGCTGTGACACTCACTGCATCTGTCTGTGACACTCACTGCATCTGGCTGTGACACTCACTGCTTCTGTCCATTCTGCGGTGAAACATGGGCAAGAAACAGCATCAGTCAGATAAGCTGTAAGTAACTTGGTTGTTATGTAGCCTCACAGATATGTTATATAGCCTCACAGATATGAATATTTATGTAACAATATTTTATGTAAAATCTTAGAATTAATTGATTGATACACTTTTTGTAATATTGATTCCTATTCAGAAATTCTCTTTTCCTTTTAAAAGTTTTGTTATATCGTGAAAAACGAATGAAATCTTACTGTCATTATATAAGACTAGCTGTTTCACTTTAATTAGCTCAGGAAATAAATATTTCTTCTTGTTTTGATAAGAGTTTATGAAGTTTCAGGGCTTTAAGGAGTCCATTATTTTCCTGAAACAAAACATTTTTATTGTACTTGCAGCTATCTAACGGCTAATGAATGGTCGACTTATTATGGAGGAAAGAAGCAAGAACGACATGGACCTAATGCTAAGTTTAGACGGCTGCCGTTTTCTTGCTGCAGGTGAGCTCAACAGGCATTCACATTGACAATTTACAAAGTATCCCGTGTATTTCCATCTCTCCATCCGTTGTTCCTCAAACACATAAATTTCTGTTTTTTGATTATTTATTGCTTGAACAAACAGAAACTTAGTTATTGATTCCCACAATTGTATGTGTGCTCAGCATGTTGTACTATACTGAGAAAAATGTTTTTTGTTCAACTCTGTTAGAGGGATTACGTTGATAAATGATACAACTTTATTGTAGCATATCAATGCAGCCATTTGAGAACCCCTACTGTACCACAGATGGTAATATATTTGATCTGGAGTAAGTCTTTACCTGCTAGTTGACCTTGACATCTCGTTTGTCTGGAATGTTGGTTGTTAGAGGCAACCATTTGATTTATTTTATTTACAAAACTTTGATATGTAGATGTCTATAGTTCATCTTGTCTGTTTTAGGTACATCTTTCCTTTCCTGAAAAAATACGGAATTAATCCAGTGAATGGAAAGGTAGGCAATAGTGGATATTTGTATCCCTCATTTCATATCTCAGTCTTAGTTTTTGTAAATTATTCTAATATGTTACCTGCTAGTTTTTATGCATCAGAAATCTTCCACAGTGACTGATTATGCTTTTATATCATGTATAATGGTTTACATTCACTTTCTTTTACTCGTGTTAACATAGTTTCGCCCAAAACTTTGGAACATAATTTTATGTTGTTTTACTGCAAGTAGCTTTTCTCTGTCAATATACAACTCATCACAAATACTTATCATGTCATATATATGTCCCACGTATGCGCTGTCAACTCTCTATACCTGCTGTCTTACAGAAACTGTCAGCAAAAGAACTTATTCAGCTGCACTTTCACAAGAACACAAAAGGTTTGTTTTTGAGTGCTAATCTAGTCTAAAATGCAAATTCGTTATTTGTAGGACATTCCCACAGTCCAATCAAATTCACTAATTTTTGTAGGTCACTACCATTGTCCAATCACACTAAATACTGTTTGTAGGTCACTATCATTGTCCAGTCACATTCAATACTTTTTGTAGGTCACTACCATTGCCCAGTCACATTCAAAGTATTCAACGAGAATTCACACATTGTTGCTATAAAAACAACAGGAAATGTGTTTGCAATGGAGGTATGATCACTCGTTTGATGTACTATAGCTGCACACATTAAGTATTTTGGATAAAAGTTTAGGTTTACACGAGATAGTGCCGTGTTTGTGCTGCTGTCTAGCAGTTGTACCTCTGTGTGTGGTCTGTGTAGTGGGTGTTTATATCCTCTGTGTGTGGTCTGTGTAGTGGGTGTTTATATCCTCTGTGTGTGGTCTGTGTAGTGGGTGTTTATATCCCCTGTGTGTGGTCTGTGTAGTGGGTGCTTATATCCTCTGTGTGTGGTCTGTGTAGTGAGAGTTTATATCCTCTGTGTGTGGTCTGTGTAGTGGGAGTTTATATCCTCTGTGTGTGGTCTGTGTAGTGGGTGTTTATATCCTCTGTGTGTGCTCTGTGTAGTGAGAGTTTATATCCTCTGTGTGTGGTCTGTGTAGTGGGAGTTTATATCCTCTGTGTGTGGTCTGTGTAGTGAGAGTTTATATCCTCTGTGTGTGGTCTGTGTAGTGAGAGTTTATATCCTCTGTGTGTGGTCTGTGTAGTGAGAGTTTATATCCTCTGTGTGTGGTCTGTGTAGTGGGTGTTTATATCCTCTGTGTGTGCTCTGTGTAGGCTGTAGAAAGACTCAACATAAAAGCGAAACACTGGAAGGACTTGATTAATGATGAACCATTTACCAGAGCTGATATCATTACTATTCAGGTAATATTCAAAGGGTCGTCTCCGCCTGCTTTTACATGTTTGCAGGAAACACAACTCCCAATATGAATGACAGCAGAATTGGTACTTTTCATTTTATGCACCTCAGAAATAATCAAAAGAAACTTTCCATTTTATTTAGTTTGCTGTATTTTAGAGGATTCGTATTTGTTATTGTATTACTTTCGTCTCATTTCTTGGACAGGATCCAACAGAACTGAGCAAGTTCAACCTGGCCGATTTCTATCACCTGAAAAAAGGGTTAAAGGTTGACGATGAAGGTTGGGAATCTTTAATAATTTTATTCTTGGTAACTCATTCCTGTCCAGCTCTAGCATTAACATATTTCAAAGAAAGTGATGCCCTGGTCACACGAGACCAATAACGTAACTGTAACGAAACTTTATTAGGTGATCGCTGAAGCACGACGAATAAAGTTTCGTTAGGCCGGTCACACGAGAACTATAATTAGTTCGTTACGCCTAGCGATCACTAGTTTCATCCAATGACAGAGGATTGCGTTTTGTGCGCGGGCCTACTCATACTTTACTGCGTGATGCAAAAGCATGGAAATTAAATGAAGCAAGGTTTGGATTAAATTATTTTAATAAATAGCTAAGTTTGATCAGCCAGTACTATTCAAACTGTTAGATTAAAATTTATTATCATTATGTTTTATTTATTTAAAACTCATTATGAATATAATAAAAGAAATAATTATTTTTTTAAAAAACAAATGTGCTACTATGGAAACCATGTGCTTGTTGTGAATGACCCTGACATTGGAGATCAGCCAATAACGGCACATAGAAAATAAACCAATTAATGAGCTTATCTGGTCCAATGGTCCAATCACGAGCATGCATCGCAACCGACGATTTTCCCAAACCTAGCATTGCTTGATCACGACGAAACTGAAATATTCGCTCGGTTTGCTGAGCATTGAATTCGCTGGGCTTGAAAAAATAGTTTCGTTTACAGTTTCGTCAGAAATTCGGTCTCGTGTGACCAGGGCTTTAGACTTTCCAAAAATTAATTTTTGAAATAATGGGTTGTCCGCTGATTACAGAAGAAAGGCAAGCAAGAAAAGATCCAAAATACAAATTGAAAGCTATAAATGCAGAAACCAAAGATATATTGAATGAATTGGACACGACTTACAAACCTGAGGTGTGTCTGCGCTTTATACTTGTACTTATTTTCTCTGCTTTGGTGACGCTCTAGTACGTTTTTCTTTTGCAAGAGTGTGCCTGTGTGTACTCATATGTCTGCTGTCTGTGTATGTCTGTTTGTCTTTGGCAAATGATACGATTGCTTTACATCTTACAATGATTTCACAAGAAATAGCAAATGTTGTTGTGATAACAATATCTTGTCATGGTTGAGAAGCGGTAAAGGGAAGAATGATGTTGTTGTATGTAACATATTGTTAGATGTGGGGTGGGTTATGCTTACTAACTGATATACCTTGTTTCAGGAGAGGAAAGCTGACGAGAGAAAGAAAGCAGACAAAGTAAACGCGGTGAGCAGTCAGTCTACTAGCTGTGTGTGGCCTGTCACCTGTGACTTACCTATGTACTTGGACCTTTAACTCTAGGAGCATTTTTTTTATTTATTCTAACCAGTAATTATGTTGGTTTGTATTCGACTATAAATGATTTATTTAAAATCAATGTATTTACCTGAAAGTCAGATATGTATAATATAATATAGTCCTTCCTAGAATTGAACATTTCGGAGTTGTCCTCTTTTTATTGAGGGGGCAATTCCACATAGTGTAATGTGTGCCATCCAAAGGTGTATATTAATTTGATTGAAACATTGAGTAGCGGGTGCATGTTGATATTCTGCACAATGTTACTGTCATGTGACCAATATTACTGTCATGTGACCAATAGTACTGTCATGTGACCAATAGTACTGTCATGTGACCAATAGTACTGTCATGTGACCAATAGTACTGTCATGTGACCAATAGTACTGTCTTGTGACCAATAGTACTGTCATGTGACCAATAGTACTGTCATGTGACCAACAGTACTGTCATGTGGCCAACAGTACTGTCATGTGATCAATAGTACTGTCATGTGACCAATAGTACTGTCATGTGACCAATAGTACTGTCATGTGACCAACAGTACTGTCATGTGACCAATAGTACTGTCATGTGACCGATAGTACTGTCTTGTGACCAATAGTACTGTCATGTGACCAATAGTACTGTCATGTGACCAATAGTACTGTCATGTGACCAATAGTACTGTCATGTGACCAATAGTACTGTCATGTGACCAACAGTACTGTCATGTGACCAATAGTACTGTCTTGTGACCAATAGTACTGTCATGTGACCAATAGTACTGTCATGTGACCAATAGTACTGTCATGTGACCAACAGTACTGCTGATACTCAATTCATAAAATTTTATTATTTTGCAATCTGCAGCTTATCTCTAGATTATGTCATAGATTATCTCTAGATTATGTCATAGATTATCTCATGGTAGTGAAATGGTGAAGTTTACACAACTGTATACTGCAGGCTCACTACTCTACAGGAGCTGTAGCTGCTTCCTTCACATCGACTGCTACTGACAGATCTACTCAGCAGGAAGCAGGTGAACTTGTTATATCAAAGTTTGTGGTAAAATAATATTACAAATAAAAATTATTTTATATCTTTGAATTCCAATTTTAATGAATTATTTTAGTCTTTTTCTTGGTCGAGTTGTTTTCCTCGATAAAAAAATAGATTTCTACTGTAGTGTTTGGTGACATTGCCTGGTGTGTGTCTACCAGAACCGATTATGGAGTAAATATACCGCCCTGGTCGGTACATTGTTTAACTAGGAGAGCACGACTCCAACTGCCCACTAATGGATATGTAATGAATATTGCAGCTGTGATAGACGAGGACAAATTGAAGTATGAAAGAGTTAAAAAGAAGGGTTATGTAAGACTGAACACTAACATGGGACCACTAAACCTGGAGATACACTGTGATATGGTGCCCAAAACTTGTGAGAACTTTCTACTTCTGTGTCAGAAGGGATATTACAACGGTACCAACTTTCACCGCAGCATAAAAAACTTTATGGTGAGAAATGGTAGTGTACATACATTGTATACAGGTATTGTGTACAGGTATTGTGTACAGGTATTGTATACAGGTATTGTGTACAGGTATTGTGTACAGATTTTGTATACAGATGTTTCGTTAGTGTTGGCAAATTTTAGCCCAATAAATATTCACAATTAATGGACCACTTGTAATAGTACTTTGAATTTTGTAGAACCTAGGGCAAGGCTCGGAGAATTAGCAAACTTTCACTGCTATGCTATTTAATTACATGCCAAAATTACATAGAGAAACTCATAAAAATCAAATCTAAATATTCAACGAGCTCTGATATCAAGGCTTCATATATTTGTGATTGTAATAAATAACACTGCCCAAATATTCTTTGAATGTATTTGATTTGGTCTGTAGCCATCATTACAGATCATTTGTGGTTATTTTTGGCAGGTAGGGGTATAGCTCGGTGAGGCATAATCGATTGATTGTAGACTGTGATTGTTTTATTGTTGGTTGTAGATCCAAGGCGGAGACCCTACTGGCACCGGTAAGGGGGGTGACTCAGTGTGGGGTGGAACATTTCCTGATGAGTTCAAACCCAACCTGACACACACGGGCAGAGGAATTCTTAGCATGGCTAACTCTGGAACTCATACTAATAAATCTCAGTTGTAAGTCTGTTTTACTTGTGTCTAAACTATGTCTATTGTTTGTTTTACTTATGTCTAAACTATGTCTATTGTTTGTTTTACTTATGTCTAAACTATGTTTATTGTTTGTTTTACTTGTGTCTAAACTATGTCTATTGTTTGTTTTACTTGTGTCTAAACTATGTCTATTGTTTGTTTTACTTGTGTCTAAACTATGTCTATTGTTTGTTTTACTTATGTCTAAACTATGTCTATTGTTTGTTTATATTTGTGTCTAAACTATGTCTATTGTTTGTTTTACTTGTCTAAACTATGTCTATTGTTTGTTTTACTTGTGTCTAAACTATGTCTATTGTTTGTTTATATTTTTATCTAAACTATGTCTATTGTTTGTTTTACTTGTGTCTAAACTATGTCTATTGTTTGTTTATATTTTTGCTTGTATAATTATTTAATGAATTATTAATAAATAATAATAATTATTGATTGATTTAAGGTTATTGCTTGATCTATTACTAACAGGGTTCTTTTTCTGTCCGACTAGTATGGAAGTTCTTTACCAAATCCCAATCTCACATTTCTGTTGTAGTTTCATAACGTACAGATCTGCCAGACATCTGGACAACAAGCATACAGTGTTTGGCAAGTATGTGTTCTCTTCATTTCAGCCAACTTACATTTTACCATAAATACACTTTTATTACATAATGTAGAGGCGTAAAAGACTTTGATGGTATACAAGTGAATATACTACAACACTTGTAGGGTGGTCGGTGGCATGGAGACCCTCGACAAGATGGAAAAAATAGAAACCGATAAGAAAGGCGGAGACCGTCCCCTTGTGAGTGTCAAATATACCTGACCAACCTCTGTCTGTTAGTCATTGGTCAAGCTCATTACCTGCGAAACATCCGAAATGGTCCACCAAGTGTGCAATATATATACCACTGCGTGGTTTTGTGGAAAGTTCGTTGTAGAAAAGAAAAGGTGAAAAATTATTTGATTTTCAAACTCACTCATGTTGTGGTCTGTTGCAGGAAGACATAATACTAGTGTCTGCTCAGGTTTTTGCTAATCCTTACGATGAGGCAATTGAAAAGGTGAGTTACAGGGGAGATAACTCTCTGAAGCGTTTATTGAGAAAACAAGTGTTTCCTTTCAACTAAAGATTAACTTGTTTTATAGTGTTTTTTGCTAGAGGTAGAAATAAAACAGCCTGGTTACAATATCACACATTTGTTCATATAACATTAACCTCAGCAGCACTAATTGTGTTATGCTATTGAAACGTGTTTTTTTTTGTGCAGTTGAAGAACGAAAGAGAAGAGAAAATAAAACAAGAATCCGCTGAAGCTGCTGCCATACAGAAGAAGAAAAAAGAACCTGAAGTCAGCAACATTAAAGTGTACAAGACCAGTGGGATTGGTAAATACTTGAACCCTTCCGTCAGGTACCTGCATTTGTTGTTACACTCAAACAATATTTGTCTAGTCTTTTTCTGCGCAGTTCTTGTGAATTACAACTCAAGAGTTACCTTCTATAGGAGTTGTTTTTTCTTTAGGTTATTTATCAGTGAGTTTGCAACTCCTAAATTTCATTACCATCCATATTTCTCCGGGCATGATTTGCAATAGGGTCTCGGCATAGAGAGTAGTCTCACTTTAGCGATGCAACCAGAAGTAGTCTAGTCGATCTTATTATTAGAAATCTCGACTTGCTGGACTGTTACCTTGATTTGAGAAAATTTGAGCAGTTTATATGATAAAAATGATGTTTTTGAGAAAACTCAAATATCAATAAAGCCTTTGAACTTTTTTTCTTGAGAAGATATTGATTTATTTACTTGAAAAAAATTAATTATTATGCTCATAATGCTACGTAGTGGCGCCGTAGTTTCTTATTTCGAGTTTGATTAGGTTTGACGATATGAATAAATGAAGGTGCACCCTTGTTGTAGTCTAGTTACACATTAGGGACGTACTGTGATGCTTTATATGAACAGCGCATCGTCATTACTACACACTCTGTATCTATCTACTGGTCTTGAACTGTTGATTCCATAAATCTAAATAAAAAGGATAGACTTTTGTTAATATTAACAGTATTTCAGCATCGTAACTTCATAACAAAAATACTTCCCCCGGCCCCCCCCCCCTCCCCCTGTAAAACTGCAGGCACCCCATTGCGATCAATAATTTTAGTTTTTGAATATTTCATCCTTATTTTCGTTTACAGTAAACAGTTAAACTCAGACTCAGCTGAACCAGAGGTGAAAAAAAAGAAAACAGGAACATCTTCCTTTGGAGATTTCAGCAGTTGGTGAAGGAGAGGTCTATGCTACAATATAATACAAAAGTTTTGGTGGTGAAGGATCCGTAGGCATTTAGCTAGGCAAGTGCTGCACTGTACAACACTTTGAGTATAGAGATGTGGGGACTAGTTGATATATACCACTTTTAAATGAAAACAAGCAATAGAATATGGGATATAAGGTATATGCCGTATGTTGTACATATAATTTAATATTTCTGTACATATATATAATAAAGATGTAAATTATACAACAATGTGAAAATTTATTGCGATCATTGTAAGAAATAAAGATAAAATGAGATGTGATATCGATCACTAGTCTACAACACTAGACCGTGCTTTCTACTAGCGACGAGTTGACAATTGTACACAGCAGGTAGCTGGCTGCCATCAAAGCCTGATATAAGGACTATCTTGTCTGCCACCTGCTGCCATTGAACTCCCAGAGCAGGTTTGGGAAAGCCTCTACTAGTTGTACCCCCGACTGTTCCATTTATCACCTGCAAGCACCACATATGAAAGTAAATTCAACACAACATAGCTCATTATTTGTTACAACTAATTGACTTAAAAACCATTAGATAATAAATGAAAAATAATTGCCAATAATGCGCTTCAGCTTCTACAAAATGGAATCTAAGCTTCTAGCTTGCAGGCGAGTGGTAAAAAGATTATAGGTAAGACAACAAATATAATGCTATACATACCAGAACTGCAACGTGTAACTCTGTGGCGATCCTCCTGAGAAGGCAACCTACAGCACTTGCTATTGCATAACCTGAAATCAATCCAATCAACGTTGTGCTACAGCAGCTTATATCTATCAAAGCGGAATAACCACAAGCAGTGGCTGTTGGAGTTGTCTCATCACTCACTTTCTGTTAGACACTAAGAATAAAACAATATATGATTATATCCCACAGGGATTGAAAGAAAATCATTTTACAGAGAGCATCATACAATAAAAGAGTAAGAGATGCTGCAATATACAAAAAGAAACATAAATAAAAGCTAGCTTGTTATGTATGTGTGATTATATGTAATTACCTTCCTGAGACCTGTGGCCGAGGATTGGCACTAGTAACGGAGTTATGCTATCTATGAGGAGCAGCTTTACATTCATACTGAAGGCATCTGACTAAACAAACAGCATTCATAGAGCAAACACTCTCTGAATGCAGATAAAAAATAATATATATTTATATTACGGACAAGAGAGGACAACTTAATATATGAAATTTCCTGCACCACATGACTAAAGATAAAAAATTTACATCACAATAAGTTGTTAGGAAAATTATTGGTTAAAACAAACACAGCATCATTAATTGACTCAACGAAAGCCATGATTCAACTCGCTAAAACTAGTAACTAAAAACTGACACAAAAAGCGTAGAGTGTTATGCAATAAAAACCTACCTTGTATTTTAAGGCAGATATAAACTTGTGTAGCAGATCTTGTAGTTGGAAGACATCAAATATATTATATACAACAATCTTCTTCAGACACTCTTCAATAGCCTAAAAATAGAAACAAAAATTGCAATAACTGCATTTTCTGAATTTGCAACAACAAAAAAACACAATCAAAGTGTATCAGTCAGACATTCATATGTTAAAAGGAGTTACTAGTTTGTTTGAGCTCAAAAGCCAAATCGTACAACAAATATATGAAATATCACAATGTATAAGATAAAACAATCTTCACTCAAATGAAACTATATACCATATCATCTGTTTACAAGCTGTAGCTTCTGTAATAGTTTACATAAATTTGACTTTTTTCAGAAACTACAGGGGGTTGTTTTAAAAACACCCAAGCGAAAAGAAATGAATCAAAATACAAAGATGAGGTCTGCCAAAATACTTGCAGTACATTTTTGGTGTAAACATCTACGACACAATGTGACAATAAAATAAATTAATGCAAGGAAGTTTCGAGAACGCACTAAATACAGAGAATACCTCTTGAGTGGCATTGTGTTGATTCAATACATTCGTGATTCTGTCGGAAGAAAAACTGCTGGAAGTATCCAAATAAATAACGTTGTGGTCCGGTTTGATGCCAGCTAGTGCTGCCGTATGGAAAGCTAATTGCGTTTTCCCATGCGCTGACGGACCATACACTTGTACTACTTCACAAGTATAGAAACCACCGCCCAACATCTTGTCTACCCTACAGGATAGGCATGAGAAAATGGAGCCAACAAAAATGTTAGAAAATGACAAGAGCAAACAACTGCCAATATCTATAATAAAACCAAATAGCAAAACGATAAACACTTACTGCGCAAATCCTGTTCGCAAGATGGCGGTTCGTACAAGTGCTCTTTGACTCAGGTGATGACCAACTTTGATCAGAGGCTTACTCCGACTTATAATAGCGCATTTCAGCAGCGCAATATTCTAGACAGAAATGTTCAACTCAGACTACGTAAGCAGCAACATTAGTTTGCACAGATAATGTTTCATCCATAACACTTCAAGCCCACCTTCTCGCCAATAGTGTATTTGTTTGCCTCTTTGACAGCTTCATAGTTTCTGAGAAATTCTTCAGCAGATGAGCATCCATCAGTGTTTAGTGAGTTGGCAACCACCTGACCGAATACCTCATTGGCTATCTCAAGCACTCGCGGCATCGCCCAGATGTCACTGGGTTTAATCTCATTTAGCTGTTAGTTCTCTGACTACAATGGCCTACAACAATGCAGTGAATGAGTAAATGCTATACTTTATATATATCATATTAAATTTGTATGGTTATTGTTGCAGTATCGGGTTTAAAATGTGCTTATTACATGTACTGCATGCTCATTGGCCAATATTATTGTATAACAACTGCTTTATTGAACGAATGTTTGATTGTTGCTTACGATGATGATTATAACGATAATAGCATATTATAGTTTTTAATCATAAAACAAATAAAAAATCATATAATAAACAAGAAAGAGAAAAATAACAATAAAGTAAACAATAACTGATATTAATATTCTAGATATGAATAATAAGAATATCTAAAATAATAATAATTATTATTTTTATATGAATATGCCCACACACTTATTTCCTCCTCGCTCCACCACTCACTTTGCCCAGCTCCTTCCCAGCCTTGCCTTGCCCCGCCCTGTCCCATCCCTGCCCCGCTCTACCGTCCCCATTTCTACCTTTCTCTCCGCACCCAATTTGAGAAAAGACATAGGAAAACAGTGTGTTAGCACATTGCGGTCACTACTGAGACAAGCAATACATTGTTGCAATGAGAAATTGAAAACACTAAAACTACTGGTTCAAGAGCAAGTGAGTAATCTTAAGCCCGACTGTACATCTAAGTGGTCCAACTGATTGTTTGTATGACAGCATCCACCTGTCTCAGGGCAGTGATACTGGAACATGTAAGCGATGGCAAACACACAGACAGTCAGCCAAACATGCCAATGTTTTTTTAGTTTTTATACAGAGAAAATAATCATGATTACAAGAACACCTTTTCCTTTTACTTGTTTTTCTTTAGAATTGCCTTGAACATTGCTATGCTTATTTACTTCAGCTCAAAAACAGTTCTATATTTAGTAAAACAGCGAATTTTAACTAATATCTGGTATTAGCAACAGAAAAAATGTATACACATACATTTCATAGTTGTGAGCTATATAATGATAATCTTATCTTTAGAAAGCGCTTACAGAAAATTTGGAAAGCTCTCACAGATGATCTGGAAAGCGTTCAGATGTTTAATATGCAAAAAAGCAAAAATTTTGAGCTTTTATTGTATATTATTTTGAATGCGAATTTCAGAACTGTCTTTGGAAGCAAGCCATACTAATAATGCATTATAAAATAAATAACAATTGTTAATTATTATTACAATTAGCATTATTATCTATTAATAATTATCAATCGATCAAATCAATCAACAACATTCAAGTTTAAAATAAAGTCTCTAGATCACTCTACGAGCGAAAGAGGAGACCATCAACGATCTAAAATAAACATATTATAATTGGTTTCCTTGAAAACGAAACTCCTATTTTTCTCTCTCTGTCAGCATTATAAAACTGTTAGAAGACATTATACTATTTGTAAAAACTGCTTGAGGAATACCCTGCGTTTGAGCTCTTGTTTTATGACTATGGAGAAAAACTGGTTTATCATTGGGTTGATTTCTTTAGAAAACTCTTCAGAATTACTAATTAAAAAATAAAACATTCACAATTGCTGTCTTTCTGCGACTTGAAATTAATTCAAGCCTCGGTGACTGCAGATTTTCACTTATGCTCCCAACAAAAAGGCACTGCCTTATTCTGCACCAACTCCAACTCAACTATGTGCTTGATCAGGCAAGGGTCCCAAAGTTCAGCACCGCATTCAAATTTAGCTCTACATGTTCATACTGTTTTGTATGCTAGTAGTTTAATTTTTTTGTGTGCTCTTCATATTGTCCAATGCAGAAGCCTCAGAGTTTTCAGAGTGTCTTAGCATTTTTTTCGTAATATGTTCACCCCAGCCATACTTTCTCGAGATTGTCACACCAATATCCTTGAAAGATTTGACCTATGTTAGCTCTACATTACTCATGTATATTGAAAGTCATGAGACTCCATTCCTTCTGTAGTTCCAAAAGTTATTAAAGCCCTTGTGCATAAATAATTTGCTAGTCACAGATTTCAATGATTTTTGGTAGGTTGGGAGAATTATGTTGTCAGAACATAATCTTGAATTTTCAATTTCATCTTAATCAGAATAATATTTCTATGTATTATACTAGCTCAAAAATTGATTTATTTATGAGTGGTTGGTGTAGTGTGTGAAGTTGCCTCCTACTACATGGACACCAATTGGGTATTGTTCGCACTGAGTATTTATTTTGATTGGACTAGTGAAACGCTTCGTTGATTTGATTAGCTGAGCGTATAGCCAATACCCAAATCACATGCACAGTCAACACTTGAAAGCAGGTTTTTGGACTATATTTTTAGTTTACCAAATACAGCTACTTTTGGCCTTTAACTGACAAAGCTAGCTGGGAGCTTCAAATTGATGTATGGCAATTCTCGACAACTAGTTTTGTCAGCTAATGAGAAGCTATTTACTGCGCTATCTTCATTGAATGCTAATGAAGAAATGGCAAAGTTATACCCCTGTGACATCACAGCTCTGACATCACACACAAAGTATCGAAATCTTTTTTGAATGGCTGTACCTTGAGAATGGCTGATTTTACAGAAACAAAATTTTGCATGTACAATTATTACCATTAGTTCTATTGATGGTGTGAAAATCAGCCACATCCCAGATTTCATCAGTATTTATGCACAAGTACTTTAAATAGCACTTTCCTGTGTTAAAAAACATACCCACCTTTTTGCCCCGATCTCCAATGTGTTCAAAAATTCTTGCAGTATTCTCAGTTCTCAAGGTATTTACTTGAAGTCATTTTGGATGGTAATCCTATAGATGTGTCATTGATGTAAACCAAAAAGAGGGCCAGCCCCCAAGACAGAACCCTGGGAACAACGCAAAGTAACTGTCTAAAAATCCGAGGCATGACCCTACAGCAATACCCTGTCTTCTGCCTGACAAAAATCCTATAACCCACTGCAAAATCTCACTAGTAAAACCATACTCCTCCATTTTTTTGCATTAGCAAGCCTAAAGGCACTTTATCAAATGCCCTAGAAAAATCAAAAATAGCTGCTTTTACAGTCTCCCTGGTCAACCTACTGCATTACACTTTGTGTCATGGTCAATAATTGTGTAGTACAAGAAAGAAATTTTCTAAAATCGTGCTAGTTCTGTGTCAGAATATCATTTAGCTTTGTACTCGTGTTGTGTAGAATTATGTGCTCCAACATTTCATAAGGTATGGTGGTTAGAGACACTGGTCTAAAATTTCATCCAGTACATGTAATAAGCACACGTTAAACCGGATACTGCAACAATAACTATACAGATTTAATGTGATATATAAAATATAGCATTTGCTCATTCCCTGCATTCATGCACAAGATCGTGACCCTCCCTTTTAAATAGGCATGACATTTGCACATCGCCAGACAAATGGCAATGTAGATGTGTCATGGAGTACTGAAAAATGCTGGTCAGTAGAGAATAATTCACTTCAAGAGCTAAATTAAGACCCCTTATACAATTAAGTCAAGACTGACAGCTTTCCCTACTTTCAGACTATGTATCAAGTTTATTACTTTCTCTGCTTCCACCCGTATGTTTGACCTTATTTCTGACTTGGTCTGGTAGCTAGAACCACTTGGATTAAACACGCTCATCAAATAATCATTCAGCTCACCAGCTATACTAATGGGATCATCCGGCAACACACCCGAAGTTGTACTCTAAGAAACTTTATTTGATACCATTTTTTGATTTTAGAAAAATGTAAAAATCTCAAAGGTCTCCCAGGGTGAATAGTTAGTAGAGACGGGAATACATTTATTTATGGTATCTAACACGAAACACCCTTTTATTTTATTTTCTACACTTTTTATACATTGCCAAGTGAACAGGACTTTTAGATCTTTTTTATTTATTGTAAAGCCTTTTCGGTCTCCTGACTAGCGAGCTGCAGGTTTTGTTAAACTCTAGTGGTTCATTTTCATTTCTCTTGTGTTGTGTGTGTTTGGGTGCAAACATATCTTTCGCTTCAGCAAGTGCATAACAAAAATGGTCCTATATATATAGTCTATAATGGTTCCTTCAACCATCGTTTTCTTAAAATCGCTCTTTCGCCAAGTGCATTGCAGAAGCAATAGCACCTTTGTCTGCCCTATCATACAATAAAATACCCTAGATCCTCTTCTGGTTTGCGGATTAGCCCAGAAATTTTAATTTCTGCAAAAAAGCGGTCACTCAATCCAGGGCATATCACAGAAGACATCGGCACATCACCATGAGCGTTCACAAAAAGCAAGTCAAGGGTATTTCCTTTAAAATGGGTTGCCTCAGAAACAAGCTGTGAAAACCCAAACTTTTCAAAACAGTTAATAAAATTTTGATGCCAAGTTTTCCTACCACTATTCTTTTTTACCACACCTGCAACCCAAACTATGTTTAGCATATTAAAGTCTCCCACCACACATATTTTTGTTTTTCGGTGTTCCTGAACTAAAAGGTTAAGCGACTCAGCGAGATGATCATTACTCAAGCTTACATACATGTTGCAATATATACACACAGAATATTAATATATTGTTAGAAAACACCTTTTGCTTGGAAAGAAAAACTGCCACTTCCTCAACAGGCAGTGTGTGGTCTCAATCTTAAGCTCAAACTTAAGAATAACCAAATCTGCCGGGATAACAATCAAAACAACACCCCCTCTAACGCTTTTGTCATTTTAGAGCACATCCATGCCTTTAATATAACACTATCAAACAATCCCGGACGCTTACAATATCACCAAGCTCGATGGGTCTCAGTTATTATGTTAAACACACTGTTAACTATTGAAGAATTCATGATTAATTATGATTATTATTATTGAATACTCAGGAAGACAATGCAATAATAAGTTCTACAACCTTGCCCTCCATTGACTCTATGATGATTAGATAAATAAATAATGATGATAATAAATGTTTAACACAGCAATAAGAAAGCAACTCAGACACATAGGTTTAACTTCCCGACGTGCGCTCAATCGCACGATGGAAAGCAATAACTTGTGTGTGAGAGTTGCTTCGCTTATTTCTGTATTGAACATTTATTTATTATTATCAAATCAGGGTTATTATTTATTTAAAATTATTCAATCATCATGATCATCATCATCATCATCATGATCATCATCATCATCATCATCATAGATAAAAATCATCAAAACTGAAAGCCGCTTCTTTGTCTGCCTGTCATGTCCATCATCAATAACAGCCAAGAAAACATTATTAATAATTAAGTTTAACAATAATAATTATTGTCAATCTGATCAGTGAGTAGGTAGTAGTAGTAATTATTATATAATAATTATTAATAATAATTAATAATTTAATACCTCTACTCACTTACCGATCAGATTGAAAGTGAAGTAACACAGTTACATTCACACTAAAATATATAAAATGATCTGTAAATTTCAAACAAGAAGCCTTTTCTCAATATTTACAGACTAGCCCCAACCTTCAGCTCATGCTGCCATACATGAAATATTGTAACATATTATTATTTCATCCAGGCTGCTGCTTTGTTGAATTATTTTTACAATCACGGTAAATGGTTGTGATGTTTATAGACTGAGTACTTCAAATTATATTAGGCTAGTTCCAACAAAAACAAACGCATCGGCAAAGTCTCTAATCCATTCGTTCAAACATCAACTAAAAAGTTGTCCACTCCTGTATGTTTTCATCATAGGCGGAGTCAGAAAAACCTTGATTTACAATCATGTCGAATGATCCGCATATTTGAACAAATGAAGCCTCAATAGATGGAATAAATGCATGAATGTTATACAAAAAATATATGAAGTTTGAATGGATGGAATTAATACATCATGCAATAGACTAGATATAAGAAGTTTGAATGGATGGAATATATATACATGATGTAATAGAATAAATTTATGAAGTTTGAATGGATGGAATAAATACATGATGTAATAGTGTGCAGGATTTCACTGTAGGGGTATGTACTTGGTAGCTTGGCCTACCTGCACAGCTTCCCCGAACTGTTGATAGCTTTTGAGTGTGTTAGCAGCGATACAACCCGCCCACAGGTCGACAGGCTCCCTTAGCAATAGTGGGTGACCATTGCAGGTTGCTGCCGAACTGCCTGTTGCGTTAACTGCTCTGAGCGCAAGCGAGTGGCCGAACTTTGAAGGGCCGAATTAGCCAAGGCTATATTCGTCCCGCAGAGTTTCGGTGAACTGCTTATTAATTACTACTCGAGTAATAGTGCTTTGTTTGTACGTGCATGTACTGTGCGCAAGTGAAGTTATTGTTTGTAAGACAAAAAACTTCTGAGAGTGTGCAAGCTTAACTCTGCTTTATTTCATGGATTACACCAGTATTTATACAAGAGATTACATAACAGGGTACGGACAAAACAAAGGAAGCCATGCCTGATACATTTGGTTGGCTGTGCTTGACAAATAGACATACAGTAGGTGTGGATTGAGTAAATGGTTGAATAAACATAATGATGTAGTATATGGTAAGACAAGACATAGAATTATCTCACATAGAACGCTTAAAATAAAACTGTATACTGTAGTAATGGCGCCGTCCGTCACAATAGACTAGATATATGGAGTTTGAACAGATGGAATTACTACATCATGTTGTAGAGCAAATGTATGAACTTAGAGTTATATGAATGGAACAGACTATCATTGGGTGAAGGAACGAGTCAGATGAGTACTCAGTGCACAGGCCCACTGCACAAAATTTGGTGGTTTTTGGGCCACTTATAGGAAATTTATGTTGTATTTTGTTGTTGGTGTGTTGAAATTAAGTCAAGGTTTGACAATTTTGTCTTTATGTGCTGGTCCTGCTAGCTCAAACATAATTTGGGCGGCACTCCACCAAGAAATCACCAAAAAGTAAACCCTCTGGGCTGTCGATACTGAACTCTTTTACTCCGATCAGACAACTACCTGATAAGCAGCAACAGCATGTTTCCAAAATTTATGCTTGCAAATGGTGTGCCACACGAAATATCTTGTGATCACCTGAGTCTCCTAACTAGCAAGTCCTAACTCACGGGGGCGACGAAGAGTCCTCATCTCAGCTTTGAAACTACGGACACTCGTATTAGCCTGTATTACTGTATTGAGGATCCGCAACACATTATTGCCAAATAAAATAGAAACGATGCGCCCTGTAATGATTATTTATTCTACCACTTTCAAACTGTACAGCGTACAGTGATGTGGGGGAGCAATCTGGCAGAGCTTCACTGCCGATATGTGGTACAGATGGGTAGAAATCCACATATCATAGATCTTGCAGGGGAGCGTACCGGTTGGTAGTAGGCAGCTACCAGGGCTCTGGGGTCTGTACAACACGTCGCCTCTCTCTCCAGGGAGGGAAAGTTGGCCTTACAGGGTCATATTGCTATGGATATGGGGATGTGGGAGTTGTTGCAAGGGGGGTTTAGTTGCTGTTGCATTCTTTGTAACTCCTCGGACTGGAGTTTGATGGCCTCTGTTAACATTTGCATATTTTTCATTAAGAGGTCGAGGTGTCTTCTGGTAAAACAGCTGTCGGATAAATCTGCTTGGGGGGGGGAGTAGTGGGGGCCTGTCACTGAGTGGCGGTGGCTCCTCTCCGTCGTCCTCTACCATCCTCACTCTGGAAGGTTTGTCTTCAAACCCAGTTTTTATTTGTAGGAACTAATTCCCAGCCCTGATGGCTTCTTCAACAGTGTGGGCCTGCACTGCTAGCAGGTTTCGTTGTAGGTAAGCGTGTCCAATAGTGCTGGCAAAAGTTTCTAGCACCATTCGATCAACCCTTATGGGAGGCAGGTCAGCATTCGCCACGCGGACCAACTTCTCCACCTCGTTGGCATGTTGCTGTAGCGAGGTCTTGGAGAAGCGGCGCAGCACAATCAGCTTGGCTTTTGCCTCTATAGGGGTAAGCCCAAAGCGTGCACATAGGGCGGCAAAGATACCTTCTACGTGGGGGGAGGCGGCCACACTCGAGCGCGTCGTCTTTCAGCGCTTCCTTGAGGTGCATTAAAGCAGTGGCTTGGCCCCAGTCGTTGGCGTCTGCAACCTCGATAAAACGAGTGATATAGTACTCAACATCGACTGTGCCGTCGTACTTGGGGGCCTTGAAGGGCGTCTGTGCAAATCCTTGGGGGGGTTGCACCAACCTCAGCAGAGCTTCTGTGAGTTGTTACAATGCTACTGTTGGTCTAGCTCCACAACGGAGTTCGTACCAGCACTCCTAGCTCTTTGAGTCGCCATATCTGTTCAATGGCAAGCTATGGGGTGTGGAGTGGTCGTTTTGGAAGAAACCAGTATACAGGGTATCCCGTGCTGGGATAGCTTCTGGGAGGGGAAGGAGGCAGTTTACAGGGTGATACTGGCACGGGATAACTCTTGGAGGAAGGGGGAACAGTATACAGGGTGATACGTGCATGGGATAGCTTCGGGGTAGGAGGGGAAGGCAGTATACAGGGTATACTGGCACAGTATAGCTTCGGGGTAGGGGGACTGGATACAGTGAAATGGCTGGCACAGTATAGCTTCGGGGTAGGGGGACTGGATACAGTGAAATGGCTGGCACTGTATAGCTTCGGGGTAGGGGGGACTGGATAGAGTGAAATGGCTGGCACAGTATAGCTTCTGGTAGGGGGAATGGATACAGTGAACGGGCTGGCGCTGTATAGCTTTGAGGTAGGGGGAATGGATACAATGAAATTGCTGGCACTGTATAGCTTCTATCTTCTTTCTTCTTCTCTTTTCCTTCTCCTCTCCATTGTGTCTTTCTGTTCGCCTGTATCCCACCGCTGCCACCATTGTATATATATATACCTGTGTACAAAACAAATCAAAATCATGTTTATTTCAAAACCGTAACTCGAGCAGTAAAAATATAATGAATCAATAAATAGATTGCAACTGTTGACTCTCTGACAAAGACTTTGCAGTTTTGAGAGCAAACCGGATAGGTTTTAGGAGCATATCCTTTTAGAGCAGAACTAGATGAGTTCTTCAACTAGCGCTGAATAACTATTTATTATTTCTTACCTTAATGCTGAAAGTCCTCCTAGTAGTTGTAGTAGATCCTGTTCCTTCAATCACTGTTGTTGAAGTGGATGCTTTCTGTGTAGAAACAGTAGTTCTTAAATAGCTAAAGTTGCACCGATTGACACTATCTGAAATCGCACAAACATCCCTTAATGACATATATGAGGGTTTTCGCGCGAATAAAATTCTTTTTTCACCCGATAATCTTTGGTTTTTTTGCATGAAAGCCCCTCTATTATATATAAGAATTTTCATGCAAAAAACATTTTTTGTTTGCACGAAAGTCCTTATATACCATCCAGGAATTTCCGCGCAATAAGTTTTTTTTCGCGCGACGAATATTGAAGTGAAAGTTAAAGTGAACGAGTGATGAATGCAGTAAAATACATTCATGTGTTGGAGACCAAGCTTTTGCCTTCTGCTCAAGAAATTTTTGTTGCAGATAAAGGGTGGATATTTCCGCAGGATGATGCACCATGTCATACTGCAAAGAAGGTCAAAGAATGGTGTTGGCAGCGAAAAAGTGACCGTACTAGATTGACCAGCTCAGTCACCAGATATTGATCCCATAGAAAAGTTCTGGCATCAAATAAACCTCATAATCGGTAAGAACAAGCCTACAGCCGAAATCAAGCTGATTGAGGAAGTTATTAAAGCCTGGTTCTGTATTGCAATCCTGGCAGACACAAAGCTGTAATTGAAGCCAATGGCACGCCAACAACATATTGATGTCAACCAAAAACCCCAACAGCTCTTTTCAAGGCTACCCACCCATAATTAGAGTTTGTTAAAAAAATTAGAAAAAAAAAAAAATAACCTCTAATGCTTACCATAGAAATACCAATTTAATTGTTGTTTTCTGACATACGACATGTCCTTTTAATGTATCACAGATATTGAATATACATATAAGCAATATTTTCACTAGAGAGTGCGTAGGGTCACTAGAAATACAAAAAAAATAACCTTTTCATACCGAAGGACAATAAAAAATTAGGGCAGCCGTTTACTTGTAGCACTACTGTATGTAAAGACGGCCATACCCCTTTATAGGGAAACAGCCTTGTATCATCACAGATGTTGGATGTTTTACAATGGGGAGGAGGCATTCGGCTTTGTACTCCGATCCTATCCTGCATCTGGCATGAGTTTGGCCACAATGATTCTATGTGATGAAGTTTGATGTATTTCTTAAGATAACCTTGGACCATTGCTCTACGGATCACTGATAGTGAATCTTTTTCCATCTAGACCCTTTTTTTGCCATTACTCTGTGAGGAGGGTCTTTATTTTCGTTCACAGCTCTGTAGACGATTTCTCAACAGAATTTTTCTCACTCTTGATGCGTGGATTGCTGTTCCAGTTGACTGCCTCAGTTCTCTGCACAGTTCAACACTATTCATACGGTGACTCTGTTGACTGAGCTGCACCAATTCTCACTCTACTCTAGGAGTAGTCTTCCTCTTTCTTCCTCTCCCTCTTCTTTCCTTGAAATCTCCTTGCTGGTTGAGCCTCTGTATGGTTTTGGAACTCGCTTTTGCCACTCCAGTCTCTTTGGATATCTGTCTTTGAGACTTTCCTTGTTGTGAAGGTGAATAATGATTGCTCTTTTGGTTTTAGATAGATGACAGGGCATGGTTGTGTGCAAAAACTGGTATAACATTGAGGACTAAGAGCCTATCTTTTATAGCCTGTAGAAGACTTTTGTTCCACTGCTAAACCCATTAAGATGTTGCACGTGTGAAGTCAAATCCATAGACGCTGGAAATATATGGTTTATGTACTTGTGGGAGCAGCATTGGTTGAACTGAAGTTTTTGGTGGCGCTGCTGAGATTATCCAAGTTTTACAAAGTTGCTCAATAGCGTCCAGAGCTCTTAAATTCAATCTTTTCTTTAAGATTAATGTAATAGCATACGAAACAAGCATTAATTAAGTTATCAGACCACGTACATAGTGCATTAATAGCAGAGGTGGTTTATTTATTTGTAACACCACTGTATGTGAAGGTATGATGAATGCAGTAAAATACGTTCATGTGTTGGAGAACAAGATTTTGCCATCTCCTGAGAAAATGTTTGGTACAGACGTTGCGTGGAAATTTCAGAAGGGTGACGCACCATGTCATATTGCAAAGAAGGTCAAAGAATGGTGTAGACAGCAAAAAAGTGACCGTATTGAATTGGCCAGCTCAGTTACCAGATATCAATCCCATAGAAAATTTATGGCATCAAATAAACCTCATAATCAGTAAGAACAAGCCTACAGCCAAAATCAAGCTGATTGAGGAAGTTATTAAAGCCTGGTTCCGTATTGCAAGCCTTGCAGACACAAAGCTGTAATCAAAGCCAAAGGCATGCCAACAAAATACTGATGTCAACCAAAAACCCCAAAGGCTCTTTTCAAGGCCACCCACCCATAATTAGAGTTTGTTAAAAAAAATTTGAAAAAGAAGAAAAAAAAATAACCTCTAATGCTTACCATAAAAATACTAATTAAATTGTTGTTTTCTGACATATGACATATCCTTCTAATGCACCTATCACAGATATTGAATATATGTATAAGTATGTAGTCACCAGAGAGAGAGGAGGCTTTCTAATCATTTTGGTCTATGGAAGTAGTGCGTAAGGTCACTAGAAACGCATAAAAAAGTCTTTTTATAGCAAAAGAAAATAAATAATTAGGGCGGTTCGTTTATTTGGAACATCACTGTACTACATACACCACATGCTACATACACAACATGCTACATACTTTGCAAACTACAAAAAGCAATATGCTACAATTCACTACACACTAACTACATACTCTACAAACTACATACACAACATACTACATACACAACATACTACATACACAACATACTACATACACAACATACTACATACACAACATACTACATACACAACACACTACATATGCTACGTAATGCATACACAACATACTACATACACTACATACTACATACACAACACACTAAATACTAAATGAACAACGTACTACATACTACATAAACCACATACTATGTACACAACTTGCTACATACACAACATACACTACATACTACTTACACTACATTCTACATACTGTAGTAGATTTGCGTCCACTACTACCGACAAAACCGCTAACACTGCTTGTACACACTCCTCTCATTCTCTCAACTACCCGGGATCTACCTCGAAATGTATGCTAACAGCTCCACGGGGTACGTGACCCAGACAGACTACCCAAATGGTACGGAGTACACACTTTATTAAACAATTCTGTTTGGCAATATAAAATAATTACTGCTCAAGATCTACAATACTTCTGACTTCACAATGTGCAGCAGCTCCTTTTATAGGAGTAAGCCAGGAACTCTCACCCCCTTTATTAGGGGTGAGCCAATCATGCATAATAAAAGAAACAATACACTAATCAAAACACATAATACATACAAATACAAACAATGAGACCCAATCATACCACACGCACATGGTCAAGTGGCTCCTGCTCTCCATCCAGCCAATCAAAAGGGACTGGAAGTGGATGGTCCTTGTAAGCTAGTCCTGGTTCCTCTCTGTTCCTATGTATTCTAGGTATACTGTCTTCTGGTACTCAGGTTATCTTTTCTAGCTATCTCTGGTTAACTAGGTCTGGATATTGGCCCGCGATAAATCCGGGATAGGTCCTTTATGTTATTTGAAGGATACAGGGTTAAAAATTGACCCGGTATAGCCGGTATCTAGACCCGGTAAAGGTTATATAACATATAATGGAGTGATACCGGGTTCATATAAAAGCCCTGCTAGGAAACAGGGGAAGAGGTGTAGGGGGATTCAAAGCAAGGGATGGAAGGGGGTGCGGGTTAGGGTCAGTTTAACCACAAAAATCTCCCACATACCCTGCTTCATTAGTGATGTAGTCTCTAATGGGATCCCGGCAGATTTTTCTGCAGAGCTATTATTAAAGAACCGGGAGTCCGCTTTCCACCAATAGCACTGTTAAAATGAAAGTCACTTCATTTTTAACAATTACTGAAGAAACATCTTTTCGTTCACGGCAGCTGATAAGTTTGGGGTATATAATACTGACGATGCGCCATCGTCATGAACTGTCCAACTACAACGGCACTGTAAAAGCAAGCCACGGTTATCGTTCAAGGGTGCACTTTCATTAGTTTGCGTTGGCAAGCCCAATGAGCTGCAAAATACAAAGCTATGGCTCTACACACGAGCATAATATTCAATTAATGTTTATCATGTGAATAAAACAATATTATTTTCAAAAAAAAAATTCAGCGGCTATATTGATTCCTTGAGCTTCCTCAACGACATAAATTTTGTCATATCAGTTGCTTAAACTGTCTAAAATCTAAATAATAGGCGAGCAAGTCGTGATTTCTAATGATAAGTTATACGATCGGCTATGCTACTCTCGGTTGCATCGCTAAAGCGAAACTACTGTGCCGGGACCCCATTAGTAAAACCATCGCCCACTCTTATCATTACTAGTCTGAGTTATTCAGGAAAGGGAGATGGGAGGGATGTGGGGCGAGAGTGGAGATGTAGAGAGAAGCTTTTTCAAGAGTGTTAGCTCACTCCAGGCCGGAGTAGTGGGGTTTTCAGTCTTGGTTTGTTGGCTGCCACTTCTGGTGGGTAGGGGCGCCGCAGGGAGGCCCTTGAGACAGTGGCTGTAGGTTATGTGCATTGAAGGGAACGGGGCAACAGAGGCCGATTTTAGGGTTGCCTTTGGTTAGTAATGCTTAGGAAGGGCGGGGGAGGTATCATAACTCATTTTGGCTGCTCAGGGAAGGGGCGGACTCTCTAGTAGCTGGTGTTGCAAGATCTACATAGATGTCAGCCTGCAGAGCCCATCTGAAATCAACAAAGGATACTCATTCTGAGCTGATGCATGTTGCAGTAGTCTCTGGGTTTTTTATGGAAGTTGCTGGTTCCACTCCCTCAAGTGGGAGTGCAGGCGACAATTCTTCCACACTGGTCTGCGTTGGAGGGTTGTACTCTGCCAGGTTCACGTCCAACGGAAAGTTGTCATTGTTTTCCGCCAGTTGGAGATTGGGAACAGCTGCGCCGGCTTCTGTTTATTGGTGTAGCATGTCCAGGATTAATTGTAGCAATGGAGCAGTTGATGCTACTTGGCTATTGTGTGATGGAAGGGGCAAGTTTGCATGGAATCACATTTGTTGACTGTTCTACTCAGCCTCTGGATCGCTCTCTCTAGCACTGGGCGAAAACGGGATTATTTCAAAAGAGCTTGGGGAAGACTGGGGAATGGGGGAGGGAATGGGGATAGAGGGACCGAGATGGTCTCTACTGGCAGATATTTTGGCTTATCACAAGGGTTGGTGGACTCCCTGGTTTGGCCAATTAGTGTAATCACTGCCTCAAGCAATCACGCCTTGTCAAAGTATTGTTCGCTTTCTTTGACAGTGTCCACTGTACGTGGGAGTTTGGCTACTTGATAGCACCAAGGCTGCCTGTAGAACATGGGTGCTGGGGCTACAATGGGAGGGGGTGTAGCTGGTTTGGGGAGGGGCTCGTTCTGTTTAGTTTGTTTTCCAATTTTCGTAGGCCTCAAAGGGGAAAGGAATGGGGGCAATGGGAGTTCTCTGGCAGAGAAAAAGGGAGAGCGGGGTGGAAGGGAAGCTATGGGGATTTCTCTGGACAGGGGTGGTGGAGGGATGTCTATAAGAGGTGGAGGAGGCTCTTTTTTCTCTGTGGGACAGCACCTCTCATGTTAGGATAATGGGCTTGCTACATAACAGCCAGGGCTTGTCTCTGGGGGTACAGGCAGGCATTGTACGGCTTTAGGCAGCTGCCATTCTAGACAGACCACCGTCCATGTCTGCAGATCAAGGAAGTATAGTTGCTGTAGGCTTCTTCAATGATGTAGGGCCCAATAAACTTGGCATGGAGTTTGGGCCTTTGCCCTTTCTCTGCCGCGTATTTTTCAACATACTTCATTCTCCGTCTTGAATATTTGACGACTCCTCTCCATCGTCATCTCTCACTTGGTATTGCTCTGTTCACAGAGCTTGAAGAACTTCTTTCAAACTCTCCTGAAGCGCTCTGGCGTATTTTGGTACAGGTACACATTCAGTTGGGGGGGGGGGGGGGGAATGATAGTAGGTGAGCTTTCTACCCATCATCAGGACATTTGGTGTTTTACCAGTAGTAGAGTAAAGGGTAGACCAAAATGCTCTCACTATCTGAGGAATGACCAAGTCCTACTTTTCAGGCCATCTCTTCAAGAGGAGAAACTGCAGTGCATCTCCTAGAACTCAGTTGCTGTGTACTACACTGCCATTGGCCTGAGGGTGGTATGGGGCGGTCTGAGTCTTCTTTACTCCCCACAGGAGTAGTAATATATGAGCAGATCTCCCTACCAAGTGTTTTTTTGTGGATTTGATCTTGGAGTTTAGGCAATGGGTTACGACGTTGGATGAATTCGCCGAGTTTATATTGTATTTTACTTGAGGGGTATTTGAGTGGCATTTGAATGGCATTTAAGTGGCATTTGAGTTTTGATTATTTTTTTACTTAATTTGAACTTATAGCATATACATTTTGAATGCATGACATT
Organism: Cryptosula pallasiana; assembly: GCA_945261195.1. Lineage (NCBI taxonomy): Eukaryota > Metazoa > Bryozoa > Gymnolaemata > Cheilostomatida > Cryptosulidae > Cryptosula > Cryptosula pallasiana. Next base: position 19,720,805 of record OX183139.1, read on the forward strand.
CAAGTTTTGATAATTTTTTTACATAACTCGAACTCATATGATATTTTGAGAGAGAGAAGAGAAGAATGAGGAGACTACATTGAATCAATATATGATTATATACATTTATTACATAATAAGTAGCAAAATATTCTTGTATAATATAGCTAGAGTTAGTAAATACTAAGTAATTCAAAGCACTACAACTTGTAATGACAATCAATGGTTGATAGTCTTTTTCTTTACAATGTTGTCATTGTTGTACTGATGTTATAACTTAGGAAGGAAGACTTCTGTTCTATGTACTTTTGATTCCATAATGAACTAAAATAAAAAGTTATGTATTAGTATAGGATGATTAAACAAAAATGTAAAATAATTACATGAATTTGAATTATAGTTCTTTTTACATTGGTTAGTTAACATTATATAGTAAAGGGAAGTAACTCACCAAGTTATATTGTTCGGTTTGTTTTTTCTTGAGCATAATTCTCATCAAGTGTTTTTGATTCTCTCTCTTCTATCTAAAGCAAAACAAAAAATAATTGCTTTATAAATAAATTTTATCTAATCGGAAGTATTACTTATATCAGTTAGTTTACATTAAATAAAAAATACTCACTATGTTGTCTTGTCTGACATGCTCTTTTTGAATATAGTTTTCACCAGGGGGTGCTGGTTCTCTCAAAGATGTAGAAGATGTGTTTCCCACTCCCATTGAAAGCACTAAGACCTTGTTCTCAACAACCTCATCTGTAGTAAAGTACTTCATCTGGTTGGAATCATCAAGTTTGTTGGATAGGTTTTGAGCCGTTTCTATCGCTTGTAATGCTGTGAATGTGATTATATCATGTCGATGATAACCAAATCTACTAACTTCACGATTTCTTACAAGTATGACTCCTGTTCCAATTTGTTTGACGTTGCTAGCGTGTTTTTCAGGTATATATAGAACTCCCATCATCAAACCATCATATTGCAAACATCTGTAGTTTACCAGTAGCGCATTCATCACCACATCTCCATTAGGTAATGTTAACTGAGTTGATATTTGAGGAGATTCAAAACTGATTACACTTCCAACAGCAAATTGCGAGAGCGTTGCGATACGAACCATACTGATCAACTGAGTAGGTGTTTTTTTTTTTATTAATCTACTTAGCTGTTTAGCTTCCTCAAGGGAAATATTGGATGGGAAGTTGATAGGGTGAAAGATTGGATGCTTGTCTGAATCGAATCCCATAAAAACCACCAGTTTTGGAACATCTGGTTGTGTTGGAGCTAATTTGTTGTAATCCTCATTTCTCACCATAGACCTCACTTGTCGTCTGTTGCCAAATGTTTCGACATTGTAGCGGATAATGCATAAGTTTTTATATACGTCCTCAGTTGGTCGTTTGATGGAGACTATCTCAAGAAGTGATGGCGTTTGATTTAAGTGAAGTGGTTGAAACCTTCCAATCATTACTCTGTCATTGGTATCGCAAGAATTGAGCAAACTAGCAGCATTTTTTGACAAGCAGGAAAGATGAGAAGGAGATGGTGCTTTCAAAGTCCAAGTATAGTCAATCGTTTTATTTCTATCCGAATCCCATGGCTTTGGTCGAATTGTGTTCAGTTTCCTTCTTATTATATGTGAATCAGGAGGGATATTTTCTTTATCATCAGAGTATGGTTCGAATGTTGAGAGAAATGAGGTATTACCAGGGGCGTTTTGAGTTAAAAATCCAACCCCCTAACAAAATAATAGAATTGCGCGAAGCGCGAAAAATTTTTTGTTAGGGGGTTGGAGGAATTTGTTAGGGGGTTGCCTGTTAGGGGGTTCACCATGAGTGTTAGGGGGTCGAGTTGTATTATTTTTATACTATATTATCATTTATTAGCTAATCATTATTCATTTTTTCAACTTTTGTAATTTATCAATTATTAATAATGATAATAATAAACAACAATCATCAATTATTATTATTTATTTATCTGTATTTCATTATTTTGATTATTTATTGTTATCATTAATATATATTTATTTATCATTTTTTATTATAATAATAATAAATAATATAATTTGACTGCTTCAAATTATTATTAACTGTTATTTATAATTATTATTATAAATGATAATAATAATTATTATATATTATTATATAATTAATAATCTAATGATTATAAATAATAGTAGTAGTGAAGTGGGGGAAAATCCAATCATCATTATTAATTATTAGAATAATAGTTACAGTAGTAGTAATAATAATTTTAACCACCAAGCCACATACAGACAGTTGTTAGTTGTTGCATAGCAGCTTCATTTGCATGATGTTGTTGTTTAACAATCATAATGTAAATAAATATTTCTTTACAGTGGAGCCGCTTTTCCACTTTTATTCAAAAGCAGGAATATTCATTTATTTGATTGGTCAACCATATGTTTATGAGCCAATGATGTGCCATGTTAGTTTACTGATAAATTTATTGTTTTATCACAAGGGTGGGTCAATGTCAATCCACAAAAGAAGTAAAGCATGTAGTTGGGCTAGGTCTATGTTTCATGTTGTAATGCTAAGATAACTCCAAACAATCATCAGGAGAAAAATCAATCCCCGCAAACCAAAACAATACCCGACAAATTTGACCCCCTAACGTTAGGGGGTTGGGAGTTCGACCCCCGAATGTTCGGGGGGTCGGGGGTACTCAATACGCCTCTGGGTATTACGGTCTTCATTCATATTCAGAGCGTTCAGTCGGAAGTTGGAACTGAAAAGAGAGTAAAAAATATGTAACAAATGGGTGGAATTTGAAAAATATTTTGAAAAGAATAAACTAACTAGATATTTATAAAATAAACACATAATCAAAACCATAATAATTTTTCTGATGTGTTATGGTGAAACTATTTGATCTTTTATTAATAAGAACAAAATATTAAAACATAAAATTAACTTTCTGAAGTATTATAGCAAATCTAGTTGAAGTTTTTTATCAGTATATGTTAAAGAATTATTTAGTGATTCTCACCTTATTGACTGAAAGTCTTTCTATAGTTTCAAGTAAATGTAGTAGTTGGTGTGTAGATGTTGCTTCCTTGCTAGCTATTGTAGAACTGGATGCTTTCTGTGTGAAAACACTGGTTCTTAAATAGCTAAAGCTGTACTAATTAACCCTATGAAACCTTTATAATATATCTATGACTCAGCAGTTTTTTCACGCGATATTCCCGCGAAAGCTTTGGTTTTTATTCGCGTGAAAATTAATTTTTTTACTCCCGCGAAAGCAATGGTTTCTATTCGCGTGAAAATAAACTATTTATTCCCGCGAAAACATTGGTTTGTATTCGCGTGAAAATAAAATATTTATTCCCGCGAAAGCAACGGTTTCCATTCACGTGAAAATGAAGTATTGATTCCCGCGAAAGCTTTGGTTTGTATTCGCGGGAAAATAAAATTTCTATTCCCGCGAAAGCAACGGTTTCCATCCGTGTGAAAATAAATTATTTATTCCCGCGAAAACATTGGTTTGTATTCGCGTGAAAATAAAATATTTATTCCCGCGAAAGCAACGGTTTCCATTCGCGTGAAAATGAAGTATTGATTCCCGCGAAAGCTTTGGTTTGTATTCGCAGGAAAATAAAATTTCTATTCCCGCGAAAGCAACGGTTTCTATCCATGTGAAAATAAATTATTTATTCCCGCGAAAACATTGGTTTGTATTCGCGTGAAAATAAAATATTTATTCCCGCGAAAGCAACGGTTTCCATTCGCGTGAAAATAAAGTATTGATTCCCGCGAAAGCTTTGGTTTGTATTCGCGGGAAAATAAAATTTCTATTCCCGCGAAAGCAAGGGTTTCCATCCGTGTGAAAATAAATTATTTATTCCCGCGAAAACATTGGTTTGTATTCGCGTGAAAATAAAATATTTATTCCCGCGAAAGCAACGGTTTCCATTCGTGTGAAAATAAAATATTGATTCCCGCGAAAGCATTGCTTTGTATTCGTGTGAAAATAAAATTTTTATTCCCGCGAAAGCAACGCTTTCCATTCGCGTGAAAATAAATTATCTATTCCCGCGAAAACATTGGTTTGTATTCGCGTGAAAATAAAATATTTATTCCCGCGAAAGCAACGGTTTCCATTCGCGTGAAAATAAAATATTGATTCCCGCGAAAGCATTGGTTTGTATTCGTGTGAAAATAAATTTGTTATTCCCGCGAAAGCAACGGTTTCCATTCGCGTGAAAATAAATTATTTATTCCCGCGAAAGCATTGGTTTGTATTCGCGTGAAAATAATTTTGTTATTCCCGCGAAAGCAACGGTTTCCATTCATGTGAAAATAATGCTGATTCATAGCAGTGCAACTTAAGCTATATAAGAAGCACTGTTTTCATACAGAAAGCATTCACTTCATCGTTAGTAACTGAAGGAAGAAGATCTACTACATCATCATCTACTACAGCCCTCCTTCTTCATCATTTGAGTTACATAGGAAACAGCTGAAGTTCAAACAACTATGTATATAATTCATCTAATTCAAAGAAAAACAAGTCTTCATTTGTGATGTAAGTATTTATATTTCGTTTTAATTGTAATCAATTTAAGCGTGAAGACATTTTCTGAACAAAAAACAAGATTATTCACTATTTAAGATATCAAAAAATGTTGTATGTAAGTTTTAATTATGTTTATTCTTATTATTTCAGGGCTTCAAAATGAAAAAAGTACTCCTTCTTCATCCGAATTTTATAGAAAGCAGCTCTCAAGTTCAAACTAACTGAAGGAAGAAGATCTACTACATCATCATCTACTACAACCCTCCTTCTTCATCATTTGAGTTACATAGAAAACAGCTGAAGTTCAAACAACTATGTATATAATTCATCTAATTTAAAGAAAAACAAGTCTTCATTTGTGATGTAAGTATTTATATTTCGTTTTAATTGTAATCAATTTAAGCGTGAAGACATTTTCTGAACAAAAAACAAGATTATTCACTATTTAAGATATCAAAAAAATGCTGTATGTAAGTTTTAATTATGTTTATTCTTATTATTTCAGGACTTCAAAATGAAAAATGTACTCCTTCTTCATCCGAATTTTATAGAAAGCAGCTCTCAAGTTCAAACTACTAGGAATATCATTCATTTTAATTCAAAAGAAAGACAAGTCTTCATTTCTGATGTAAGTATTTACGTTCTATTATAATAGTAATCAATTCAAGTATATTGAAAAAAAATTGAAACCTTAGTCTTTTTTTTATTTTTTTGCTATAAAGCATTATCATTTTTTTTTAGAATAACAACGAACTAGATCAAAAGGAAAGAACTTTCCAACAAAACTTCAACTTGAGTAATAACTGAAGCTACTACTTGTATTATATATAAATAATGTGTCGAGTAACAAACAACAGATATGTAGCAAACACTATTTATAATGAAAAAAAAGAAATGCGAAAAACTCGGAATTGCTTCGAAAATACTAAAGACTGCACTGAATGGATAGATGATAGTTTACTCGTTACTTCGTCGTTGTTTTTACAACGAAATTTTCCTGATACCACTGCAATCACTTATGTCGTCGCAACTTATCCGGATAATCACTGTAGTCTTTTGTCATTAAAATTACAAAAAACTATTGCGCAACTTTCCCCAGCGGACTTTTTCAAGTTCATTTACAATGAACTCTCTTTTTATGAAAGAGAGGCTTTAATGCTTGATGAAAGTTATCGAAGAAAATCATTTCTTACAAATTGGAGACGAGTAGGTAAACATTGTGGTGAAAACATGGCTGCAGCTGGTTTCTATAACCTTGAAAAAGACAACGCTGTTCGATGTGTTTTTTGCCAAGGGGTATTACTAAACTGGAAGGATGAAGATGAACATCCGATGAAAGAACACGCTAAAAGTTTTCCGTTTTGTCGATTTGTTAGAGGATTTAACACTCACAATCGTCTGTATAGACCTAGGAAACTACTTGCAGATGAAATGAAAAACATCTCAATTGTCAAAAGTTATACGATGGAAGAACAAAAGACCAGAAGAGGAGATTTAACTGCAGAAGTATTACCTCTAGGTATATCAATTGATCGTGCTGATACACCACGTTTTGCTACTGAAACATCTAGAGAAGACAGTTTCAAACAATGGAAGGGTAAAGTCTCCATGAAACTCCTTTCCAATGCAGGTTTCTACTATACTAAGTTCGGAGATAGTGTAAAATGCTTCTTTTGCTCAGGTGAACTTAAAGAATGGGAAGAGAGTGATCTACCGTGGGAGGAACACTGTCGATGGTTCCCAGACTGTTATTTTTTACTCGGGAGTAAAGGTGAAGAGTATGTTGAGGATGTTTACATGCGAACGGAAAAAGGCAAAAGGTGTAAGCGACGGGTTGAAAAATATCGAGAAAAAGTAAAACAAATAACGCACAACAATGACACCGAAGAAATGAAACTTATTTGCAAAAAACTAGGATACAGTCAAAACGATATCGAACAAGTTTTAGTGTTAAATGGAAAACCTTTTGAGCGAATAGGTTTTATGATTGAAGCCTTACATATTTTTGAAAATGATTTTACAACTGTTGAGAATTCGTCAACACTGTTAAAAAATGATGCTAAATCAATTGATTCGTTAAAAAAAGATAAAGATCAGACTAAGCAAAGCAAACTCGCTCAATGTGTGTCTGAGACGCATGAAAAAAAGTAATTGCAAATCATATCTCTCTTCCATGTGGTCATCTCATTTACTGTAGTGAGTGTAAGGAAAAAGCGCTTACTGAATGCTCATCAGAAGTAAAACCTTGCCCAATCGATGGTTGTCAGGTTGAAATTAAAGCATTTATGAAGATCTACATGAGCTAGCATAACAATTAACCTCAAAAAAAAGAAAAAGTAATGAATGATTAAATAGGTGTTTCAATTTGAAAACGTATCATTCGCGTTTTGTAATTTAACGGAATAACAACAAATATGTTACGCGTTGAAGACTTTGCTCACCAAGAAGCTTCCGATGCTATAGGACCTAAGACTTTTTTGGCTGAGGTTTCTGATGAAATGTTGAGGATTTATTTTACGGAGGAATGTGTATACTGTGTACTAGGAGGAAGTTTTTACAAGCAAGCAACCAATCTATCGCTACTAAACTGTTACTGTTCACACGTTGATGACAAATGTATCACTTGTAAAAGATATGCTGAAATGGTTGAAGGTGCTACACCTACCAAAAAAGAATTGGGTGATGCTATCGACTGGATTGATAGAAGACAAGTTTTGAAAAATGCTAAAATGGGTTTTTTGGTGCATGATGAATGGATTAATGCTTTTTTGGATCTTTCCACTGATGATTTGAAGTCTCCCTTTTTGTTAACAAATTTGAGAGCACGATTAAATCCCTACCTATTACCTACTAGTCAGAGCAAACTGGCTTATCAACGACTAAAGGATAAATTACTTGCGATAGCAGAAGGATATCCATACGCTTACACTCTTGATGAAAAAGAAGACTCAGTCAACCCGATAATAACTATTGATTCGACAAATATATCTGAAGACTCATAAAAGAACTGCTACAAAAAAAGTTGCTTCATTTATCTCTGAACTACAGCAGAAACATGAGTGGAAAAACTCAAGGATTCAAGTCAATTGGTACATTGGCTGATTTTGTTCCTAAGTTCATAAGGACTCATTTTGAACACATTCCTTTAGAGCGTTCGAATCCTCTTTTTGTTCAACTCATCACCGAAGAAGTATTTTATTTTGTGTTAGGATTCAATCTAGTCCGTAAATCAATACAAAGCATGCTTTTGAGCTGTAATTGTATTTCAAGAGCAAATCCTCTCGAATGCTTAAACTGTTCTAGGAGCTTTGATCCAAAAGTATGCTGTCCGCAAGCCAAGTTGATAGATTTTGAAGATCTCAAAAGAGCGATCGAACTGATTGATATAAAGCAATGTTTGAAAGATGCTGAACTGGGTGATTTGATAGATATTTCGATTTTAAGAGGTTTGACTTCATTTCGCTGGACAGAAACACATGTTCTTTTGTCTCAATCTCGATTGGAACCATACTTACATTTTGGTAACCACTTTGATGAGATTGTTTCACATCTTCAAAATCGGTTGAGAGAGCTGAACAAGCCGCTAGCCGCTTACGTATAAATAGAAAAAACATCAAGAAAGAAAGTATTCAACTTTCAACACTGAAAGCGAAAACATTTTAAAAAATGAGCCGCGTATTTATCTTGCTACTGGCACTAACATTTCCCAATGTTAGTGGAGTATTCTATACCAACGAAATTGATGAATGTATAGCCGGAGCTATGGATAAAAATGATGTCTTGGTTTTTTCACCTTTCGAAAGGACTATACGATATAAAGATGAAAATGGAAAAAACTGTGTGCGACTCTACCCTCCCGACTTATTATATTGTGGTTTTTTCATCCCTCGAAGCGCTTCTTGGATCTGCAAGGACACAACTTCTACAGATTCTGTGCCTTGTGATACACCAACAAAATACACTCTGAATCAGGAGGAATGCGCAATAGGGATTAAAAATAATACGGAAGGTCTTACTCAAAATACAAAACTATTTTGGAATGATGAATTATGTGTATTTGAATACAACACCTCACGTTTGATTTGTCCACCAACAGAAGAGTTTGAGACAACCAACTTTGCATGTGTGGAATGCAATCGTTTGACCAACGAGGAGCCAAAAATAGCTACTATCATCACTAACATCAATGGTATTGAAGGTGTAAATTTGTCATTTTCGAGTTTTGAAAGTTTGAAGTCTGTTCAAAACAAGATTATCATCAGTATCACATGTCAAGGAGATACCAAAGACAAATGCAATCCCAAGGTTATAAATATAGAGCTTTAGTTGAAGCATATTAACCAAAGACCACCGAAATGCAAGACAGTTAACTCTAGATGATGAAAGCATAAACTAGGTTAAAAGTCTCTCTCTCTCTGAATAAAAAAATGAGATATTGCATCTATCTCCTATTATTCCCAATCCTAAGCGGTTATTGTCTTGTAACAGAGATTAAACCATTCACTTTATCTCATAGAGCGTCTGGATGTTTTCGGGGAATTCTTAATATGGAAGCGGTTGAATCAGTAACTCGTATTTTAAGAAAAAACTTAAAATATCGTATGCTTAGACTCACATGTTTCATGGAACCTGCTCACCTACGTAGAAGCTGTGACACTTATGATATGTGGCCTCAACACTACTTTGTTTGCAAAACCGATGAAGCTTTAAATTACATTCGTTTATACGATGAAGGATTACTAACTACGACTCGAATAACAACTCCAACAACAACCACTGCAACTCCACATACAACGACAACAATCACCACAACTCCACAGACAACGACGACAACAACCCCGACGACAACCACTACAAACAAGCCAGTAGTTCCAGCTTTATCACCATCAATTCCATCTCTTCCACAAGCTCTGGGTTTAGTCGATTTAATTTTGGAACAACCAAACCCTACAAACTCTACTATATACAATTCTGAAGAAATCGAAACTACTACTGATTGTGTGTGTGATAGATACATCATATGCGAAAACAATTCAGTATCAATTACAAATTCAACACCGTCGATTTATAGAGTTTTTATTTATAATGATTTGGAGGGTTTTTCAAAACTTTCTCTGTCTATATCGGAAAATAGTAAACTTAAGCTTGAAGAAAATCTTCTCATCATCATTGAACCTGAATGTGATGATATTTCTTGTAAAGTCATCAAATACTTTACAAATTAAAAAGTTTTTATAGACTTTAACTCTATATATTCAACTTATTACACTCTATTATGATATCTATTTTATCACATTCTCCTTTTTTGTAAATTTGTACAATAAAACAGAAGTCTCCCTTCTTAAGATATAACATCACTACATCAAAGACATCATTGTAAAAAAAGACTATGTGTTAATTGTTATTACTTAGTATTTACTGACTCTAGCTATATTATATGGAGAGATTTTCCCTACTTATTACACAATAAATGTATATATTCACATATTGTTTCATTTTTAATCACTGTATTTATTCAATGTAGATATATCTCCTCTCTCTCAAGATATCATATGAGTCGGAATTACAGAAAATTATCAAACCTTAAATGCCTTACATTCAAAATCTAGATACCCTATGAGTTATAATTATGTATACAGTTATGTAATAATTATCATAACCTAAATGCCATACATTCAAAATTTAGATACCATATAAGTTCAAATTAAGTAAAAAAATAATCAAAACTCAAATGCCACTTAAATGCCACTCAAATGCCACTCAAGTACCCCTCAAATAAAATACAATATAAACTCGGCGAATTCATTCAACGCCGTAACCCATTGCATCACCCCAGATTATGACCCCACAAAAAAACACTTGGTAGGGAGATCTGCTCATATATTACTACTCACAGGGTGCTCAGCTCTCTCATAAGACTGGACTCAAATTGAGCATCAGGGTCTGGGTGCATTTGTTTGGGCAACCCAGAAAAGCAAAAGACTTTCTCATGTAGGGCGGTGGCGTCTACTTGGGCTTTAGGGTCAAGGAAGGGGAGGGCATCTTGCCAGCGACTAAAGTGGTCTGTTAAGAAAAGAACCCACTTATTTCCTCCATCCATCTCGGGGAGGGGCCCAACTAGGTCTATGGGTAGCTTTTGCCAAGGCTGTTTGGCATACAGCCATTGCCGCACCAGGTTAGGCCTAGTTCCACCATATTTAGCTCATTGGAAAGTCTCACAGCTGTTAACAGCTCTTCTGATGTTGGCTGTCATGCCCGGTCAGCACCATGTCAGGTTCAACTGCTTGAGGGTTTGTTGAATGCCTTGGTAGGCCATGACGTGCAGTTCCCACACTCCCTTGCCTCTCAAGCTGGGGGCTACACTGCGCACCAGCGCAACTGGTTTTGTCCCGCATTGTGGATTTCTAACACACCGTCTGGTCTTCGCTGCATGGAGTGTTGTCTCTTCTCCAACTGACGTAACTCATTGCTTCTGAGCTCCAGCTGTTTGGGATCTATGGGAGAGTTATTCCTGGCTATACCATAATTGGCTGCCACGGAATGTCTACCAGTTCTCTGAGCCTCCAGTAGGTCTGTGTCGGGGGTGGAGCCAGGGAAGGGTAATGGCAGCCACCTAGGGGTCCTGGAGGAGAGGTTTAGTTGATCTGGGCTGTGATATTGGGGGGGGGGGAGAGGCGTTGGGAAGAGCACAAGTCACCTCTTCCTTGGTGGGTCCACGATCTCAGGCCTCGATATGACTGCACTGTTTACTGTCCGAAGGCGCCTCCTACTCAGCACATTAGCATTTCCATGTAAGTGGCCCCTGCAGTGTTCAATGGTGAATTGGAACTCCGACAGGGCTTCTAGCCACTGGGCTACTTGGCTGGATGGTTCTGTTTATTTACAGAGCCAAATGAGGAAGGCATGGTTGGTTCTTACCCGGAATGGTTATCCATAGAGATAGGGTTTGAAGTGTTTAACCACTTTTACTATTGCTAGTTACTCTTTGTGAGTGGCGCAATAGTTGCGTTCTTGGGGGCTCAATTTTTTGCTATAGTAAGCAATCACTCGCTCTTCTTTATTCTGGATTTGGGACAGGATGGCTCTGACACCTTGATCACTGGCATCTGTGTCCAACATGTACGGGCTGTAGGTGTCAAGTTAGCCGAGGACGGGTGCGGAGATTAAACCTGCTTAAAGCTGGTTAAAGTTTTCTCTCTGATGGTGCATCCACTCCCAGGTGATGTCCTTGTTAGTGAGCTTTGTCAGGGGCTTAGCCACGGTGAAGAATCGGGGAAGGTATTATCAATAGTACCCGACTGTTCCGAGGAATGCCTGTAACTCTTTGAGGCAGGTGGAGGGTGGCCAATCTCTGACAACGGTTATCTTCTCAGAGGCACTGGAGACACCACGTTCACTGAAAATGTGGCAAGATAGTGGACCTGGGACTGCAGAAGCTCACACTTGCCAGGCTTTAATTTGAGCCTGGCTCCCTGGAGACTCTGGAGCACTTTTGCCAGCTGCTGGAAGTGGATGGGGAAGTTGGGGCCGATGGCAATTACATCATCCAAGTACAGGAGGAGAGATTTCCAATGGAGGCCATGGAGTACTATTTCATGAGTCTCTGAAATTTGGTTGGAGTGGACGTTAATCCAAATGTGACACTTTCCACTTGTACAGGCCAGATTGGGTAGAGGAGGCCCATTTGTCACTGAGTTCAGCCTACAGCGGTACTTGCCAATATCCGCTTACCAGGTCAAGGGTACTGAAATAGCAGCTACTTCACAGAGCACCCAAACTCTTGTCTATTCTGGAGATGGGGTAAGTGTCTTGTTGGGTCACTGCATGCATTCGCCGGTAGTCCATGCAAAACCTCCACGAGCCATCCTTCATTTTCCCCAATACCATGGGTGAACTCCAGGCTGCGGTGGCTGGTTCGATGAGTCCTTTCTCAAGCAATTTGGACTCCTGTTCTTCAACTTTCTTCTCTTTGTGGGAGCAGATTCTGTGAGGGGGGGGAGGGGGGTGCTTAATGGGCTGAGCACCACGCTTCAGGGGATGCTTTGTGCCATGAGGTCGGTGAGACCCATATCGCAGTTTCCTTCACTAAACACCTCTCCGTAGCAGTGCAGGAGCTGGGCCAACTGGGAAGCTTCTTGTGGGCTACAACAATTGTCGAGGGCCTTGGCATATAGTTCCTGCAGGTGCTCTGGGTCAGGAGAGGGGAGACAGTTGGGGAAGGGGGGTAGGGGTTGTAGGTAGTTATCCCTTACTGGTAGCTCAACATCACTGGTGAGTACTCCGATGTACCTGCCGATGATCTTTCCAGCTTGCAGATCTAGTGGTTGGTTGGTGGGGTTTAGACACCTCACTCGTAGATGATGCTTGGCGTTCGGGGCGTTGAGGTTAGCAGCTAGTGGTGGGGTACCTTTAATGATACTAAGGAAAAGATGTGTGGGGTGGGTAACTTCGCACAGTATCGTCATCTCTATGCATGGGGGATGTGGGAGTCTCTTATCCCTTGGACCTCTGTGGTGAGCATCCTGCTTCGCTGGCTGGTACACGGGAGCTCTTCACTATTTATCACAATGACCGACTGGTCAAACTACATGTGACACTGGTGAGAGGTGAAAAAAGGCATGTCTAAAATGGCACCCTCATTAATTTGACTCACCACGCAGGTAGTCTCTGTCTTTATGTCACGTAGACGAATAGGCAGTTGGAGGGTACCAAAAAAAGGGATGTGGGAGCCATCTGTGATAACACAATGGGCATCACTCTTCTGCAAGGAACTCTGGGTCATGGGAGGTAGCCAGTTGAACAGGTGCTGTGACAACAGGATCGTGGTACACCCAGTGCCAATAAGAACAGATACTGGTTTTCCCTTTATACGGCAAGCAAGAAATAATTCGCTTTGTTGGGCCGTTCTGGCGGGGGGTAAAGAGTGCCAGTTGGCTTGACAGAAGAGGGTCTTGAGTGGTGGTTGTTTCTCTCAAGGGTGGGAGGGTGCTCTGTGATTGGTGGAGTTAGGGGGCAACTCTCCGAGGGGAAGGCTGGCGGAGTTCATGTAGTTCAGTGTCTTCTTTTGAAAGGTACACAGCATAGCCACGATCAACTGGGGGAGAGTGAGGGGCAGCTGTCTATGGGGATGAGGGAGAGACTCATTGTAAAGGTTGTTTGGAGGTAGCAATGATAAGCTTTACTAACGGTGTGTGAATCCCAAGGGTACAGGTCTGGGTTATCTAAACCTTGTAGGCGAGCGTACCGGCTGGTAGTTGGTAGCTGCCAAAGTTCTGGGATCTGGACAGGACGTCCTCTCACCCTTTCGGAGGCAGGGTGATCTGTGAGATTGTATTGCTCTAATCTCTCTGTTTTCCTGTGATAATCCTGGTCTGCCGAGGGCAGTTGGAGACCTGTCTCCCTACTGTCGGGAACGCCCGTTTTTTGACTGAGGGTTAGAAGAGGTGGTATGAGCAGGCCATGGATTCATGGGGCAGCTTCTCTGCAAATGTTCAATAACACCACACCCCCACCCCTGAAGTGGGGCAGACATAATGGGAGAGAGGGGGTGGCTACCAGAGGAGGGGTGGGGGGTCGGTTGATGTTTCAGCCAATGTTGCTCTTCCGACTGGAGCTTGATGGCCTCTGTTAGCATCTGCATATTCTTTATCAGAGTAACTAAGGCGTCCTCAGGTAAGATGGCCGTCTGTTGAACTTGATTGAGGGGAAGGAGATTGGGGGCCTACCCTCTAATTGTTGTTATTGCTCCTCTTCTTCATCTTCTACTGCCCCTACTATGAAAGGCTTATCTTCAAATCAGTCTGTATCTGGAGGAATTCATTGCCGCTCTGACAGCATCTTCAACAGTGTGGGGTTGCACTGCTAATAAATGCTGCTGCAAGTAAGCATTGCCTAGTGTACTGGAAAAGATGTCCAGTATCATGCGGTACACTCTTTTGGGGATAGGTCATCGTATGCAACGCAAAACAAATTTTTCTATCTCATTGGCATGCTCTTGTAGTGAGGTTTTGGGTGAACAACATAGGACGGTCAGTCTGGCTTAAGCTTTCTTTGGTGAAAGCCCAAAGCGTGCACTCAGTGTCGGCCACATTTGACCGCATCATCTCTCAGTGCTTCCCTAAGGTGAAGCAGGGCAGTGGCTTGGCCCCAGTCATTAGCATCTGCAACCTCCACAAAGCGAGTAATAAAGTACTCAATGTCGCTTGTGCCATTGTACTTGGGGGCTCTGAAAGGCGTTTGTGCTGTGCCTTGAGGAGAGGGTCTCTGCAGCGCATCAGTAAGTTGGTCAATTGCTACAGTAAGTTGGGTTCCAACAGAGTTTCTGCCAGTGCTCCTAGCTCTTTGGGTTTCCATATTTGGTCAATGGCAAGCTATGGGGTCTGTAACAATGGTTCTGACAGAGTGACAGTAAACAGGGATACACTGGCACGAGTTAGCTTCTGGAAAGGGGGAGAGACCGTGTACAGGGGCATACTTGCACGTGATAGCTTCTGGGGAGGGGAGAGACAGTATACAGGGGTATACTAGTATGGGATAGCTTTTGGGGAGAGAGAGGCGCAGTATACAGGGGTACATCAGCACGGGATAGCTTTTTGGAAAGGGAGGACTGGATACAGGGTAATTACTGGCACTGTATAGCTTCTGTCTTCCTTCTCCTTCTCTCCGATGTGTTTTTCTATTCGCCGTTGTCTCACCACTTCCACCAATGTAGTAGATTTGCACCCTTTACTACCAGCACACCGGCTAACACTCCATGTATACTCCTTGTACACACTCCTCTCCTTATCTCATCCACCAGGGATCTACCTCGAAATGTATGCTAACAGCTCCACGAGGTTCGCGACCAAGACAGACTACACAAATGGTATACAGTACACACTTTATTAAACAATTCTGTTTGGCAATATAAAATAATTACTGCAGTGACAAGATCTACAATACTTCTGACTTCACAATGTGCAGCAGTTCCTTTTATAGGAGTAAGCCAGGAACTCTCACCCCCTTATTAGGGGTGAGCCAATCATGCATAGTAAAAGAAACAATACACAAATCAAAACATATAATACAAATAGATAAAAAAAACTGAGACCCAATCATAACATTGGCACATTCTCAAGTGGGTTTTGCTCTCCTTCCAGCCAATCACAAGGGACTGGAAGTGAATGGTTTTTGTAAGGTAGTCCTAGTTCCTCTGACTCTGTTCCTATGTATTTCAGCTTCTGTCTCTATCCTTGATAAATGGGTATACCGTCCTATGGGCCTCAGGCTATCTTTTCCAGCTATCTCTGGGTAGACCCAGGAAAGGTCCTTTATAATTTATATGAGTGATACAGAATTAAGGGTTGACCCGGTATAGCCGGTATTTAGACAGGATATAGGTTCTATAACCTATAATGGAGTGATACTGGGTACATATAAAAGTCACGCTAGGGAACAGGGGAATGGGTGTGAGGAAGATTCAAGGCAAGGGGTGAAATGGGGTGGGGGATAGAGTCAGTTAACCACAAAAATCTCCCACAATACTTCTTACACTCGATACTGCATACACTACTACATACCTGCCCACTGGTATCTCGTCATATAGCAAGTGGGCGTCCTTCAATGATGACTAGGTGTTGAACACCAATTTCACCAAACTTTTGATTGTACAAAGTTTCGCTGGGGTGTAAACATTCGCTCCGAATGTGACACTGCTTGATGACACAAATCTAGGGCTATGCCTCACAAGAGCGCTATGATTAGTATTTGCTGCTGACAATACAGTGTCACCCGATTTAAAGTCATCAGCAGCATTATCTGTAAAATTATATCCTACATACTTACATACAAGTAGTACATAAATACATGCATCTAGTACATACATACAACACTTGTAATCACATATATACTTACATACCTAAATACGTACAATGCATGTAACCACATGGAAGTAGTATATACATACATACAGCACATGTAACTACATACGTACGTACATACGTACAAACGCACATACATACATTCGTTCGTACGTGCGTGCGTGAGTGCATGCTTGCGTACATGTGTGTATGCGTACGTATGTACATACATACATACATACATGTAACCACATACAAGTAGTACATACATACATGTAACCGCATACAAGTAGTACATACATACATGTAACCACATACAAGTAGTACATACATACATGTAACCACATACAAGTAGTACATACATACATGTAACCACATACAAGTAGTACATACATACATGTAACCACATACAAGTAGTACATACATACATGTAACCACATACAAGTAGTACATACATACATGTAACCACATACAAGTAGTACATACGTACATGTAACCACATACAAGTAGTACATACGTACATGTAACCACATACAAGTAGTACATACGTACATGTAACCACATACAAGTAGTACATACATACATGTAACCACATACAAGTAGTACATACATACATGTAACCACATACAAGTAGTACATACATGTAACCACATACAAGTAGTACATACGTACATGTAACCACATACGAGTAGTACATACATACATGTAACCACATACAAGTAGTACATACATACATGTAACCACATACAAGTAGTACATACGTACATGTAACCACATACAAGTAGTACATACATACATGTAACCACATACAAGTAGTACATACATACATGTAACCACATACAAGTAGTACATACATACATGTAACCACATACAAGTAGTACATACATACATGTAACCACATACAAGTAGTACATACATACATGTAACCACATACAAGTAGTACATACATACATGTAACCACATACAAGTAGTACATACGTACATGTAACCACATACAAGTAGTACATACATACATGTAACCACATACAAGTAGTACATACATACATGTAACCACATACAAGTAGCACATACATACATGTAACCACATACAAGTAGTACATACATACATGTAACCACATACAAGTAGTACATACATACATGTAACCACATACGAGTAGTACATACATACATGTAACCACATACAAGTAGTACATACATACATGTAACCACATACAAGTAGTACATACATACATGTAACCACATACAAGTAGTACATACATACATGTAACCACAAACGAGTAGTACATACATACATGTAACCACATACGAGTAGTACATACGTACATGTAACCACATACAAAAAGTACATACGTACATGTAACCACATACAAGTAGTACATACGTACATGTAACCACATACAAGTAGTACATACGTACATGTAACCACATACAAGTAGTACATACATACATGTAACCACATACAAGTAGTACATACATACATGTAACCACATACAAGTAGTACATACGTACATGTAACCACATACAAGTAGTACATACATACATGTAACCACATACAAGTAGTACATACATACATGTAACCACATACAAGTAGTACATACATGTAACCACATACAAGTAGTACATACGTACATGTAACCACATACGAGTAGTACATACATACATGTAACCACATACAAGTAGTACATACATACATGTAACCACATACAAGTAGTACATACGTACATGTAACCACATACAAGTAGTACATACATACATGTAACCACATACAAGTAGTATATACATACATGTAACCACATACAAGTAGTACATACATACATGTAACCACATACAAGTAGTACATACATACATGTAACCACATACAAGTAGTACATACATACATGTAACCACATACAAGTAGTACATACATACATGTAACCACATACAAGTAGTACATACGTACATGTAACCACATACAAGTAGTACATACATACATGTAACCACATACAAGTAGTACATACATACATGTAACCACATACAAGTAACCACATACAAGTAGTACATACATACATGTAACCACATACAAGTAGTACATACATACATGTAACCACATACAAGTAGTACATAGGTACATGTAACCACATACAAGTAGTACATACATACATGTAACCACATACAAGTAGTACATACATACATGTAACCACATACAAGTAGTACATACATACATGTAACCACATACAAGTAGTACATACATACATGTAACCACATACAAGTAACCACATACAAGTAGTACATACATACATGTAACCACATACAAGTAGTACATACATACATGTAACCACATACGAGTAGTACATACATACATGTAACCACATACAAGTAACCACATACAAGTAGTACATACATACATGTAACCACATACAAGTAGTACATACATACATGTAACCACATACAAGTAGTACATACATACATGTAACCACATACGAGTAGTACATACATACATGTAACCACATACAAGTAACCACATACAAGTAGTACATACATACATGTAACCACATACAAGTAGTACATACATACATGTAACCACATACAAGTAGTACATACATACATGTAACCACATACAAGTAACCACATACAAGTAGTACATACATACATGTAACCACATACAAGTAGTACATACATACATGTAACCACATACAAGTAGTACATACATACATGTAACCACATACAAGTAGTACATACATACATGTAACCACATACAAGTAGTACATACGTACATGTAACCACATACAAGTAGTACATACATACATGTAACCACATACATGTAACCACATACAAGTAGCACATACATACATGTAACCACATACAAGTAGTACATACATACATGTAACCACATACAAGTAGTACATACATACAAGTAACCACATACGAGTAGTACATACATACATGTAACCACATACAAGTAGTACATACATACATGTAACCACATACAAGTAGTACATACATACATATAACCACATACAAGTAGTACATACATACATGTAACCACATACAAGTAGTACATACGTACATGTAACCACATACAAGTAGTACATACATACATGTAACCACATACAAGTAGTACATACATACATGTAACCACATACAAGTAGTACATACGTACATGTAACCACATACAAGTAGTACATACATACATGTAACCACATACGAGTAGTACATACATACATGTAACCACATACAAGTAGTACATACATACATGTAACCACATACAAGTAGTACATACATACATGTAACCACATACAAGTAGTACATACATACATGTAACCACATACAAGTAGTACATACATACATGTAACCACATACAAGTAGTACATACATACATGTAACCACATACGAGTAGTACATACGTACATGTAACCACATACGAGTAGTACATACGTACATGTAACCACATACAAGTAGAACAATAAATAATGATGGTAGTGAGCCAAGTAAACAAAAGTTACCTCTTTGCAGCGGATGAATACCAGGGCTGGAACTACACCCGATGGTTCTCCTTGAGTGATGATGAAATGCTGAAGTATGTTGAGGTGTCCTCAGTCATCCTTCTGTGTCCCCATCAGCATTTCCATTAACATTGGGCTCATTACTTTGTATAAAAGGTGTTAATAGTATCATATAAGAAATAACGAGTAAGAACACAAGTGCAAAAAGTTAAAGGTCTTGGGCCTCCAAAGTAAAAGGGTGGAGCTAATATGCATATTGCCTCTTTGTACACTCTCCCATCTCCTACTAGGTTCCTGGGCTTTCCATAGCCTGACTTCCGCTGTTCTTGGGTTCTGGGAGTAATTGAGTCCTAGACTTGTCCTTCTCAAGTACCAAAGCTATATTTTAGGATTCTGAGCTAAGGTGTTATTTTCATGCTAACCTAGTGTCACTTATCCTGGCCCAGTGATGTTACCTTGGATTAAAAGGGTCCATGACCGCCCCAGGGATCTCTATCCCGGTCCATGATCGGCCCTGCCAATTAGTTGTTAATGTATTAGTAGTGCTGGTTGTCTCAGTACTGATGACATGGACTGCCATTTGCCTGTTGGTGGTCTTGCTTGGTGCAAGGGGGTGTCTCTGAGCCACATAAAGATCTGTAATCATATGAATGCCTGCAGAGGTGTGTCCACATGTGTTATACGCAAAAAGCTACCACAGTATTTTTCCATCCATTGAGACTTCATCTGTTCAAATGCGCCCATCACTCAAAATCATTGACCCCCCCCCCCCCCCCCTCTTCCCCTTAGAGGTATAGATAAAGGCCTAGGTTAATGAAACGCCACTATTATTGTTTCCCGTTGGCCAGGTTTGCGCTAGAGTACATAAACCACATAATAGCAGTGTACTGCCCTTCGGTTTTATTGACCCAACTATAAATATAGCTTCACCCCCTTTTTCTAAACGATTGTTTCTACACTTGACCGTGTTCAATCATAACAACGAAACAACTATTTGTGCTGATAAATCAGTTTTTGACAGAACGAAACTGCAGATGATATATTTATGTTGATGGAAGTTACAGTGAGGTGCTATTGATGAGTAATTAAATTGTAAATGAAAAACTATGATTGCAAAGAATAATAGTAAAATAATAATATGGTTTTAAAGTTCTTATTCTTACGTATTTTTGTTTTTCAGAGTAAATAAGGTAGCCAAAAAATTGCTTAATTTTATCTTTAGTCAAAAATAATATAAATTTGATACAATTTGCCTTGAAAACTTTTAAAGTCAATAATCTTCTGTATGTTAATCATTGTAAACACCAAACCGGAACCTAGAGCAAGTGCATTATCCCAGCTCAAAGGTTTGGCCCCCATGATTGGCTAATCACGGCTTTTCCGACTCCGCCTTATGATAGAAACAGGCAGGAGTAGACAAATTCTCAGTTGACGTTTGATCAGACGGACAAGACAAATCACATCTGAGGGTTGTAGTCCACCCTTCAATCATTTCATTCAATGGGCCAAAACCAATGCACAATCGAATTATCAAAAAAGCTGAAATGAATAAATCATTTTGCCTTTGGCAAAAATATTAGCAGTTTGCTGTTTATAACTAGCAGGGCACAAGCTTGTTGAGCATTAAGTCAGCAGCAGCAGTGGGAGCAGTTGCCCTTTATTTACTAACTACTAGGATATCAAGGTAAAAGTTTAAAAAAACCAAAACTTTTTTGCTATCAGTGCTAACTTTTTTGTAGTGGTTGCTATATACAATGGCGGTAGATTAGTTAGCTGGGTATAGTCATTTTTGAAAATGGACTAAAACTCGAAATGATGGAGTTGTTGTGGTGAATAAACAGAGTTCCTCGAAAAGTCTATTCACCGTGCAAGACACCCTGACCTCATTACAATAAACTGTCAATAGAGGGCATTAGGCGGCTGACATGAGCAGCCTAGATTGTGCAACTGTTTGAATTGTTCTGATTAGAGGCTTAAATAAAATACACAACAAATTAGTTGTCCAACAATATATTGCCCTCACGCGTAGCCTTGGTTCTCTTGAGACTCTAACCCCACTACTGGTTTAAAGAGTTGCATCAAATCATTTACATAAATTTATGCAACCTTTTTTATCTCAGTAAGAATAAATGATCTGCAGCATTGTCGAATCACATGGTACCAGCGCTGCCTCAAGGTTTCACAATAGATTTTTGTATCAACCGCATCATCTCAAAAATTCTCTTCCCTCAATTATTGCAGTGTACTATAATTAAACACCAAAAATAAATATCTAATTTGAAATATCAGAGTCCTTGTTTTGTCTGATTCACTTTATTAATTAATTATCCCTAAAATTACTTACGTCCGCTCTCAACCGGACTTCAGCTGTTAGCTTCGTGGTTAATCCCAGATTCAACAAACCATTTCCTGTAGGCAAAGATAAAAAAAAGATTTTTTAAACATCATCACTTTATCTACCTACATAGGTCCTCTTTGCCCATCGAAAGTCTTTGGTACGAAAACATCAGACAGTAGCGTCTCAGTACGCCGCTTCGTACCTCCTGAGGGAGTTATGTAGTGTTTTTACGTGTAAAAGTCAAACCAATATAAACAGGGACGTTCAAAATTTGTTGCCAGTTTGTTAACACCATGACAGAGTCCAAAGGTGAAGGACACTCGTGTCTATTATCTATTCACTGTCATGTTTATGGTTTGGTGTTCTCATTGTGGTGTTTTCGTTCTGATTTTATCCGCATTCTGATTACTACCAACTCATTTCATTTATTTCTTTAGCTTTAATCGAAACAAATTACCTACTAATGACATTGTCTCTTTGGCTAGATAGAAAACTCATTGGAAACAATTATTGTCAATTCCATATTGTTTCTATAGGAAGATGAACTGCCAGCAGACTATCTGAGTTAATGTTATCAATATTCATCTTGTTTTTTAGGCTTGAATACGATATTGCTCATGTGAGAGAGGTAGCCTCTATTAAATCAAGAAATGAATAATCTGAAGAATAGATTAAACCATACCTATTTTTGGGCCTGGGACGACAAACAGGGATGGAACAACACAAAATACTTCTCGCTCTTCAACGAATTCGGCAGAGATTATGAAGGCTTAAAATACGTAGAATTTGGTCTCATCCTCTCGCTATGTCTAATCAGCCTGCTAATTAACGTTTTATTTATATATGTATTTCTGGTGAAGAAAGAACTGCAAACTAAACACAACATGCACACTGTGAACATAATGTTTAACAGTGTGGTCTGGCTACCATTTGCAATGATCATTGGCAGCACTCGACTATCAGATGAGGGTTGGATGTTTGGTGGTTGGCTATGCCAGACAACCATATATATGGTGGTAGCGACATCTGTTGTCAAAATCTGGCTGATGACATTAGTAAGTGTAGATCGTTACTTGACAGTTGTCCACTCACATAAACCTGGCCGACAGATTGGTCACAAGTTGTCTATCATTTTAAGGGTAATTGCGTGGATATTACCTGCAGCAATTGTGGCTGGAATGGTCTACCCCAACACTGAAGAAAAGTACATAGCAGATGTCTACGATGGAGTGACCATTTGTATCGCATCGTTTAAATACCGGGCATCAGGTACTCGAACGGTACTCCAATATGCTATCGGCCTTTTTCTTGTTGGGTTTTTGCTGCCAACAATCATAATGGCCGTCTGCTATAGCCTAATCATGAGAAAAATCAACAGCTCAAAAGCCAACTTACTAAGACACGCTAATCCAACTCAAAACGCAAATTTAGTAGACAATGACCTCAGATCTAATAAGCGCATGAGAAGAACGATTCGTATACTAATCGCAATCGTGGTTCTGTTTCTAGTCATGTGGATACCTGTATTTGTACTTCTAGTTGGCGTGGCTATTGGTGCAAAGGAACAAACACCTTGGTTCTCATCTGGCTGGATCATAGCTCAAGTTTGCCTTCTTTTGTTGAACACATTGATAGAACCTTTTCTCTATTTATTTACCGCACCTAAAGCACGTACCGAACTAAAACGCATACTAGAAGAATTGCGACCCTGCAAAGTCACTGCTACAGAAAACATTTCTGTTGAGCACAAGTCATCTACCCAACCGTACATTACAGATTCTACGGTGTAAACAATATATCTGAGCTTCCACGATGTGACTGAATCTGATGTGAAATGTTCATCTTTCTTTGGCTTAACATTGCTTTACATGCCCATTGTGAATCAAAGACTAATTGGTTTGAATTTGTGCTATGTATATAAGTATAACATTAAATATTGATGTTTAACTGTTAGCTGTAACACAATCAGTATATCGTAATATAAAATGTAATTTAACTAAACATTTACCTTGACAATCCAATTTTATCTATCACATCTCTAGAACATGGCCATAAAAACAACAAATAAAACGGCTGGACATGTGGAAGAAGATTGTGAATGCAATATGAGAGAACAACAAATATTACAAAACACAATAGTGTAGTGGTTTTTCCTTCTACCACTACCAACAAATTGGCATCCACTCCAAACAGACCGTAACAACCTCTTTGGAGTCCACGACCCAGACTCACTACACCAGAGTTTATACTAACATTATTTTATTACATAAATTTAATTAGCAATATAATAAATGTACTAGCACAAACTCCACTAACTTCTGTTCAACACAAGAGCTCCCTTTTATAGAAAGAGAAGAGGAACACTCACCCCCTTACTAGGGGTGAGCCAATCACATACAATAATACAAGTATATAGCGAATAGACTCATAGAATGCAAATCATATAAACAACACAAGCCAAACAATTCGTTAGCACATGGCAAAGCAGCTCTGGGCTGCCTTCCCGCTATTTTTACAATAGTGGAAAGTTTCCACTCCTTTCAAGGTCCCTTGGTTCCGTGATCTCTGTTCCTACGATCTGCATCTTCTCGAATCTTTCTCTAGTGGTGGGTATCCAGATTCTTGGGTCCCAAGCTATCCTAATCAGCCATTTTTTTGGACGGACCCGAGGTACTGACCCGGGGTAGATTCTATATGTTTATATACATGGGATACAGGGTCTATACAGGGTCGGGGTAGCCGGTATTCGAAATTCGGGGAAATATGGGTGTGTACTAAAGGGGGAAGGCTCTGGGGCTACTTTAACTTCTGTAGTTGACAGGGTAAGAGGTGTGGGGGGGGGGGGGGGGTTTAGGGTGGGAGGGGGTGGGGAAGGGGCATTGCTCGTCTGATCATACATGCAAATCTTCCACAATAGCGCTACTTCATGCATGTAGGTGTGTTAGCTATCAATTAAAATTTGCCAGAGCTTCCAAAGTTGGTCAAAATACAACGCCCAAGTTGATGTTATAAACTTCCTTCAATGTCAAAGCTTAGTAATCCTCCCTTGCAACCACCGACCACAACAATAGTAATAGAGCCAAGCATACAAAATAACA
Organism: Cryptosula pallasiana; assembly: GCA_945261195.1. Classification (NCBI taxonomy): domain Eukaryota; kingdom Metazoa; phylum Bryozoa; class Gymnolaemata; order Cheilostomatida; family Cryptosulidae; genus Cryptosula; species Cryptosula pallasiana. The sequence goes on from OX183139.1 coordinate 19,746,081, forward strand.
TGAAATGCTCCATACTAGACCAGCAACTGTACAACTTAAATGTGGTAGGACTACAGCGCATGCGTGAAAGCTCAACAGACCTGCACCCTAAAACAGGTGAGTGTAAGCAGATGACAAACGACATAGTCATTAGCTGACAGCCAGTCTATAAATAGATGAAAGCGGAATGCCGATTTGATTGACAGGCTTAACAAGTGACACGAGGAAAAAATTGACATCGACACTGCTAGAGCTGAAAGCTTAAATCTTAGCTCTGCTTAGAGTAGAGAAATGTATTGATATACAAAGTATAAAAACTAAGACAAAGATAAAATTGTTTTGATATAGTAAGCTTTACATTGCCACTCCTTGAAGTTATTAACAATATTATTATGTGTTTTGATTTTTTGCATCAATAAGTGACATTAGATGTTCCTGTTCTTGTTTGTAGAGTCAATGAACAATAAATAATGATGGTAGTGAGCCAAGTAAACAAAAGTTACCTCTTTGCAGCGGATGAATACCAGGGCTGGAACTACACCAGTAGTAATATATGAGCAGATCTCCCTACCAAGTGTTTTTTTGTGGATCTGACCTTGGAGTTTAGGCAATGGGTTACGACGTTGGATGAATTCGCCGAGTTTATATTGTATTTTACTTGAGGGGTACTTGAGTGGCATTTGAGTGGCATTTGAGTGGCATTTGAGTTTTGATTAGTTTTTTACTTAATTTGAACTTATATGGCATATAGATTTTGAATGTATGGCATTCAAGTTTTGATAACTTTTTTCATAACTCGAACTCATATGGTATCTTGAGAGAGAGGGGAGAGGAGAGAGGAGAGAGGAGAGATGGGAGATGAGAGAGGAGAGAGAGGAGAGAGATTTTTTAGTTTTCTATACATTCATGTATATATGGTTAGTTATGTACATATTTATGGCTATATTTATATCTACATAGAGAGAGGAGATATATCTACATTGAACAAATATATTGATCAAAAATGCTATAAAATATGTTGGAAAATTATCAAATTAGACCTCTAGATGGTTAAAATCTACAGTATTTGGGAAATAACTGCAAGAGAGGAGAGAGGAGTATTTGGTGGAGGAGAGAGTATGTTGAGAGAGAGGAGAGAGGAAATATATCTACATTGAATAAATACAGTGATTAAAAATGAAACAATATGTGAATATATACATTTATTGTGTAATAAGTAGGGAAAAAATTTAAAATAATTACATGAAATTGAATTATAGCTTTAGTTACATTGGATAGTTTACATTATATAGAAAAGGGAAATGGCTCACCAAGTCACATTGTCCAACTTGTTTTTTGAATTAGAGACTATCCATCGCTAAAACACTCATCATTTTTTTTCAGCAACATATCCTGTCTCAAAATCATCAAAGTCTCCACATAGAAAATCTTCAAGTTCATCATCATCATCAATTTCTAATATTGTTTTGTTGTGCTTTGCTTGATCACAATATTGTTTCCAATACATTCGACCGAGACAGTATGGAGAGCAAAATGAAAGATCGTATTCTGTCTTAAATTTTCCGTGGGTTGTTTTTCCTCTGTAGATCATCACACCTGGATTATATTTGTTAGCTTCTGAAGCATATTTGTCTGGTATGACGAGCGTCTTCAACAGCGTTTCTCCACATTGTTCAATGCTATAACGGATACAAATTACATTCGACTGCCCTCCTTTAAATCGATGAGGAACAAATCTATCAACAACATCTTGGTAAGGAAAAATAGCGCCGGGTTGAAAACTATTGAGGGTGTTGATGTTCAAGAAGCGTTTGAGCTGACATTTAGTCAATGTACTAAAATATAGTGATTCCTCTTCAGCTTTCTTTTTGCTTAGAGGATGTCTGCTAACACGTCTGACATCATACCAAAGAACGTTTTTATTTTTTGGTTTTCCCTTTCTACCCAAATATACAACGTTAAACGGAGGGGGGTAATTATCACAGTTGAAGTTTTTAGCTATTTCAACTGGACAGAGGAGTATTTTGGGTTCGAGTTCATTTATATCTGAAGGATCATGGTAGTGTACTTGAGAATATCTACACTTCTCCTTACTTGATGGATGTATCACACCACTCACTCGCATAATGCTTGGGATAGGAAGATCTTCAAATGTTTTGCAAATCGGAACTTTTGGTGAGTCAATCACTTGAGAACCTTTAGACTTTTCTAATTCCCTAGCTCTCCTTTCGTTGAGACATTCAACTGTTAAATGAGTTATAGCTGCGCTCTCCATTGTTTGCTTATCAACGGAAGTAGTTTGTTTTCTCACTGTTTGTTTTCGTTTCCTTACTATTCGCTTTTTTGGAGCAGTTTTCCTTCTCTTAGGAGTTGTTTTGCCGTTTTTCATTTTATTTTCTGTTGGATATGGATCTGTGCTAAGGAGCTCTTCAGAAAGAGCATCCATAACATTCTAAAAATAAAAGGGTAATATTTGCATGAGTGGCTAAGAGTGTATTTATTACTTAGAGTGTCTTATATATATATGTATTTATGCCAAAAGCAGTTAAGATCATAGAGTTATGCTAGATTGAGAATGTGCTTATTAAACTATTGGGATGTGGAGACAGACAACAAAGGATGCATTCAAATATATATATGTATTTACTTAATATCATACCGCTTTTAACATCTAAATTGGTAAGAAATAAAATATAATAGTTTGAACAAAATATTGTAAAATAATAAAAAACAACTAAAAATTTTTCATAAATATGTATGAAACGCTTCCAACATTAATTCTAAAATACCTACAGAAGAGGATAGAGCTTTATCTATTTGGACATAATTATAAATATGCTTTCTGAATTTATAAAAAGTTTTTTTGTTCCATGTCATGTTGTATAATTTTTTGAAAACTATTTGATTCCAAGCACTTCTTTCAATTTCTTTTAAAAAATTATTAATATTAACGACTTCCACCATTGACAAAACGATTTCGAAACCGTTTTTTATAATGTCATCAAAACGTTCTGTAGATATATCACGTTTCTTACAACACATCCCCATACTCATCATGTGTTGAGTTATACAGAATATTATAACTTGAAATGTCAAACGTTCTACAGCTTTTTCCTCAACAACATCATTATTTATCACATATTTATGATACATTTCTGGAAGGAAGTCCTTTAAGTAGATTGGATTTGTTGTTGCATTGTTCTAAAATACAAGCGATAATTAGATAACTAAAATAATTAAAGGTGTTCAACAGGTGTTAAATAGTATTTTTTATTAATTCTTACCTTTTCATCAGGCTGAGATTCCGACTTTAGATACAATGGTTGACTTTCTACGACTTGAGTATTCATTCTGAAAAAAAACAGAAAAAATTGGTTCAATTCTTTATAACCAATTTAAAGATAGATATGTCATAAAGCCTTCAGATAGTTGTGTTAGCTAGCGAAAATATTTGAATTTAAGTTTTACCTTTATGAAGAGAGAACTCTTAGTAGTTGCAATGGAAGATGTAGTAGATAGATGTTGCTCCTTTGCTCACTGTTGTTGAACTGGATGCTTTCTGTCTGAAACCGTTGTCTCTTATATAGGTGAATGTGTGAAAATAAATCTTTCATTCCCGCGAAAGCATTGGTTTGTATTCGCGTGAAAATAAATTGTTTATTCCCGCGAAAGCAACGGTTTCCATTCGCGTGAAAATAGCTTATTTATTCCCGCGAAAGCATTGGTTTATATTCTCGTGAAAATAAATTATTTATTCCCGCGAAAGCAACGGTTTCCATTCGCGTGAAAATAAAATATTTATTCCCGCGAAAGCAACGGTTTCCATTCGCGTGAAAATAAAATATTTATTCCCGCGAAAACATTGGTTTGTATTCGCGTGAAAATAAAATATTTATTCCCGCGAAAGCATTGGTTTGTATTCGCGGGAAAATAAAGTATTCATTCCCGCGAAAGCAACAGTTTCCATTCGCGTGAAAATAAAATGTTTATTCCCGCGAAAGCATTGGTTTGTATTCGTGTGAAAATAAAGTATTCATTCCCGCGAAAGCAACAGTTTCCATTCGCGTGAAAAAAAAATGTTTATTCCCGCGAAAGCATTGGTTTGTATTCGCGGGAAAATAAAGTATTCATTCCCGCGAAAGCAACAGTTTCCATTCGCGTGAAAATAAAATGTTTATTCCCGCGAAAGCATTGGTTTGTATTCGCGTGAAAATAAAGTATTCATTCCCGCGAAAGCAACAGTTTCCATTCGTGTGAAAATAAAATGTTTATTCCCGCGAAAGCATTGGTTTGTATTCGCGTGAAAATAAAGTATTCATTCCCGCGAAAGAAACAGTTTCCATTCGCGTGAAAATTAAATGTTTATTCCCGCGAAAGCATTGGTTTGTATTCGCGTGAAAATAAAGTATTCATTCCCGCGAAACCAACAGTTTCCATTCGCGTGAAAATAAAATGTTTATTCCCGCGAAAGCATTGGTTTGTAATCGCGTGAAAATAAAGTATTCATTCCCGCGAAAGCAACAGTTTCCATTCGCGTGAAAATAAAATGTTTATTCCCGCGAAAGCATTGGTTTGTATTCGCGTGAAAATAAAGCATTCATTCCCGCGAAAGCAACAGTTTCCATTCGCGTGAAAATTAAATGTTTATTCCCGCGAAAGCATTGGTTTGTATTCGCGTGAAAATAAAGCATTCATTCCCGCGAAAGCAACAGTTTCCATTCGCGTGAAAATTAAATGGTTATTCCCGCGAAAGCATTGGTTTGTATTCGCGTGAAAATAAAGTATTCATTCCCGCGAAAGCAACAGTTTCCATTCGCGTGAAAATTAAATGTTTATTCCCGCGAAAGCATTGGTTTGTATTCGCGTGAAAATAAAGTATTCATTCCCGCGAAAGCAACAGTTTCCATTCGCGTGAAAATAAAATGTTTATTCCCGCGAAAGCATTGGTTTGTATTCGCGTGAAAATAAATTATTTATTCCCGCGAAAGCATTGGTGTTCTTCCGTAAAAACAATGTTTCATTAATTTAACCTTATGATAAATGGCATGATTTCAGCTATATAAGAAGCAGTGTTTTTACACAGAAAGCAGTCACTTCGACATTAGCAACTGAAGGAGCAAGATCTACTACAACATCATCTACTACAACTGCTAGAAGGACTTTTCTGTTTGGAGGTAAGTCAACTTGATTGAGTATAAATTTAATTTTTATCGATTTAGATACTAACAGCGGTATGATATTGAGTAAATATATATATATATATATGTATATATATCTTCAAATTGGTTTGAAAAAGAAATCATAACATGGATTTTTACTTTATCTTTTAGAATGTCGACACAAATCAATACAAAACAACTGAAGAATAAAGAACCAAAACCTTCACAAGATAAGGTGATTGATGACAATGTACTTCTTCAACGCACTATGATTCCCTTTCAAAGCGCCAGTCTGAATACTCTGGCAACTCTCATCATCAAAAGCGCCTCTCTGTTAAGTACTCTATCTCCAGCTTCCAGAAGAAACATTGAAAACATAGTCAAAGTTGAAGATTTACCAATACCTACAGTTATGCAGGTGTTAACCGTTGAGCTCCATGATGAAACGAACTGTACCATCATCTACAACTATAAAAAGGATGGAAAGGTAGTTAGAGTGAAGAGCACTATTCCATTAGCAGCAGGATTACTTGTCAATGAAGCTTCGCAAATAAGACCACTGGTTTTGATCTACATGGGTGTTGAAAAGACCGGAAAAGCAATTTTTCGTGCTGCTACACAAACAGGAACTACTTTGAGGTGTAAGAACGCGTTTGATGTATTACCAGAAAAAAGTATGCGACAAATCAATGCTTATTTCGAGGTAGCTAATCTTCAGGATTTCCCAACAGATAGTGTCATATGTTTCCAAAACCCTGAAGTTATAACAAAATCTGACAGGCGATGGAATGGAAATGAAGAGACTCTTCTAGTTCAATACAGAAGTGTTGTAGATGAAGAATTACTGATCGGAGATATGCGCATTCCTCATCAAATAGCTTCTGCTGTGACATCGGAGAGATTTGGAGTGATTTTGTTCAAGGGTCTGAGTCGAAACGCAGACAATTCAATTTTCTACAACATCAGTGTACTCGCAGCTCATCAAGCCTTCGTCCAAGCCTCGGAACTGGCTGATAATCCAAAATCTGAGGATTTTCTCAACCACTTCGATGATGCTGAAAAAGAAGACTGTGGAGAACAAACTCTCGAGAAGCTAATCTATAACTCAAGGGATTCATATCACTATAGGTAAGTTTTATTAATTTTTACCATAATTTTAAAAAAGTTGATTTGTGAAAATTTTGTGGATTCTTACAATGAAAAACCCCTTAAAATGATAAATTTGTGAACATTTTTGTAAAACATTTTTAAGTTATATATATATATATTTCGAATTAAAAAAGGATTTTGTTGTGTCATCAGTGTATTTTTTTACATGAAAGTTGGAAAAATAACAAAAGGTGATAATTATTTTGCAAAAATGTTCAATTTTTCACATAAATGATCAACTCATAACCTTTTTTTGTAAAACATTTTTAAATTATATATATTTCAGATTAAAAAAAAGGACTTTTTTGTGTAATCAGTGTATTTTTTTACATAAAAGTTTAAAAAAATAACAAAAGGTTATAATTATTTTGCAAAAATGTTTAGTTTTTCACATAAATGATCAATTCATAAACATTTTTTGTAAAACATTTTTAAATTATATCTATTTCGGATTAAAAAAGGATTTTTTTTGTGCAATCAGTGTATTTTTTTACATAAAAGTTTAAAAAATAACAAAAGGTTATAATTATTTTACAAAAATGTTTAGTTTTTAACATAAATGATCAATTCATAAACATTTTTTGTAAAACATGTTTAAATTATATCTATTTCGAATTAAAAAAAGGACTTTTTTGTACAATCAGTGTATTTTTTTTACATAAAAGTTTAAAAAATAACAAAAGGTTATAATTATTTTACAAAAATGTTTAGTTTTTAACATAAATGATCAATTCATAAACATTTTTTGTAAAACATGTTTAAATTATATCTATTTCGGATTAAAAAAAAGACTTTTTTGTGCAACCAGTGTATTTTTTTACATAAAAGTTTAAAAAATAACAAAAGGTTATAATTATTTTACAAAAATGTTTAGTTTTTCACATAAATGATCAATTCATAAACATTTTTTGTAAAACATGTTTAAATTATATCTATTTCGGATTAAAAAAAGGACTTTTTTGTGCAATCAGTGTATTTTTTTTACATAAAAGTTTAAAAAATAACAAAAGGTTATAATTATTTTACAAAAATGTTTAGTTTTTCACATAAATGATCAATTCATAAACATTTTTTGTAAAACATTTTTAAATTATATCTATTTCGGATTAAAAAAAGGACTTTTTTGTGCAATCAGTGTATTTTTTTACATAAAAGTTTAAAAAAAATCACAAAAGGTTATAATTATTTTACAAAAATGTCTAATTTTTCACGTAAATAGCATGTTTTATCACATAAATGGCTTATTCACGAGTGTTTGTTGTAAAACATTTTTAAAATTGTATGTATATATTTATATTTATACATTCTGAATCCAAATGAAAAAAAGGACTTTTTCGTGTGTAATCAGTGTATTTCTTTTACATAGAAGTTGAAAAAATAACAAAAGTTTATATTTATTTTACAATAATTTTAATCATACTATACTAATACATCATTTTTTATTGTAGTCCATTATATCGTAAAAAGAAAACAGAGTAAAGAACTTTCCCTAAGAAATATTGAGCTGAATGTTGTAACTCAGTGAGTTATTTTCCTGTTATATATAATGTAAACTATCTAATGTAGCTAAGAGTAAAATTTAAATTCGGTAAAATTTATTTATATAATGAATAACTTTTGTATTTTAGTCAATTATTGGATCACAGAGAATACGGAATACAAGAGTTCCTCACTGAGTCTAATAATATACCAGAAGAATATCGAGGAAGATATTGTTCAAGAAAAGCACTTTGTAACCATTGATATCGTAAACTATAGTAGTTTGTATTACAGAAAATTTACTATAAAACAGTTTTATGAATGTAAAAACTAGATATGGTATTTTCTATTACAATTATTTACTTGTAAATTTTATTCATCTAGAGAGGTAATTTGGTGATTTTTTGACAGTTTTTAAAAAAGTTAAAAAAGTACAAAAAAATCAAAAAAATATCAAAAACTATAAGAGGTAATTTGGTGATTTTTTGACAGTTTTTAAAAAAGTTAAAAAAGTACAAAAAAATCAAAAAAATATCAAAAACTATATATTTCAATGATTATTTTTTAAAAAGTTCAAAAAAATGTAATAAAGCTCTGTTTTGAAACATAAAAAATTTAAAAGGATTGTGTAGGATAAAATTCTCACTCAAAAAATTATTGAAAATTGAATGAAATAAAAAATATTTTCCTAAATACCAAACTTTTGTAAATATAAAGTGAAAAACTCTATATATATATACATTGTTTTTAAAATAATATCGAAAACTATATATTTCAATGATTATTTTTTAAAAAAATAAAAAAATTTAAAAGGAAGGTGTAGGATAAAATCCTCACTCAAAAAATCATTGAAAATTGAATGGAATAAAAGAATATAAAGTGAAAATCGCTATATATATTTATTTTTTTTAAAAAAATATCGAAAACTATATATTATAATGATTATTTTTTTTAAAAAAGTTGAAAAAAACAAAAAAAAACTTTGTAATAAAACCTAAAAAGTTGAAAAACAAAAAAATTTGTAATAAAACCCTGTTTTAAAACATAAAAAATTAAAAAAGGAATGTAATAAAAGAATATTTTACCAAAATACCTCATTTTTTTTGTAAATATCTAGTAAAAATTTCTGAAATATTGTTGGTAAAATTTACTGGAAAATGGTTTCAAGTGTGTCAAAGACTAAATATGATGTTTTCATTGAAATGTTTATTTTCAAAAGATCCAAATAATAACATTGAATCAATTAGTTAAATTTAACAGTCAAATTTTTTTTATCAAGTAGGCTTAATGTTTCTATTGTGATTAATTCTCAAATATTGTAAACTTGAACTATCTAGAGGAGTAATTTGTCGATTTTGATGTGTTTTTTTAAAAAATTATCATGTAATACCACATACTTCAGTTCTAATTCGTTTTGAACAATTTCATGGGAGACAAAGAATAAAAAAGTTACATTGATTTAGTTTTTAGAATTAAAGTTGCTATCAAAAATGGATTGTTCTTCTTTAAAAAAAAAAATGATTACGTAATACTACATGCTTCAGTTCTAATTCGTTTTTAGAATTGAAGTCGCCATCGAAAATGGTTTGTTCTTGAATGGGTAAATCCATAGCCTCCTCCTCATCATGACAAAAGCTTTCTGATGATTGTGTTTTGAAAAACAAATTGCATTGTTTTAGTTTTCCGAATTGAAATTGCCATCGAAAATGGTTTGTTCTTAAACGGGAAAATCCATAGCCTTCTCATCATCATGTCTAAGTTTTCTACCCCAATATCTCCAACCTCTCAGAGATAGGAATTGTTCTGTTTAAAAAATAATGGAAATTGTATATATAAATGATTGTTTTTGAAAAAAATGGTAAATTTTTGAAAAAAATTCAAAAGGAAAATGCAGGATAAACCCTCACTCAAGAAACTAATTTTGTATGATAGGTTGCTCACCTAATAATAAGAAAATAATGAATGATTTATATTTAAACAATTATTGAAAGAATTAATGAAAATTGAATAGAATAAAGGAAATATTTTACCAAATAGTCTGTTTTTTTTGTAAAGATATACAAACAGATAAAATTTAACCATTTAAAGGATGATTTCTTTTTTTTGCAAAAAAAATAATGAAGATTTAATGAAATGAAAGAATATTTTACCAAATACCTTGTTTTTTTGTAAATTTATACAATTAGAATAAGAAAATAGTGAATAATGTATATTTAAGCAATTATTGAAAAAATTAATGAAAATTGAATAGAGTAAAGGAAATATTGTACCAAATACTCTGTTTTTTTGTAAAGATATACAAACAGATAAAATTTAACCATTTAAAGGGTGATTTCTTTTTTGCAAAAAAATAATGAATATTTAATGAAATGAAAGAATATTTTACCAAATACCCTGTTTTTTTTGTAAATTTGTACAATTAGATGAAATTTAACCATTTAGAGGATGATTTGTTTTTGTAAAAAATTAATGAAAATTGAATAAATCGAAAAAATATTTCACTAAATACCTTTTTTTTGTAGATGTAAACAAATAGATGAATATCTAACTTTATCCATTTTTTTTTCCATTTGGGATCATGTTTTGAAGGTTTTCAAGATAGTTTTTAGTAAAAGCTTATGCATTGATTGTCATTACAAGTTGTAGTGTTTGGTATTATTTAATATTTACTGGCTCTAGCTATATTATATGAAATTTTCCCTACTTATTGCACAATAAATGTATATATTCACATATTGTTTCATTTTTAATTACTGTATTTATTCAATGTAGATATAATGAGTCGAATTACAAAAAAATATCAAAACTTAAATGCCATACATTCAAAATCTAGATGCTCTATGAGTTAAAGTTATGTATATAATTATGTACAAGATTATCAAAACTTGAATGCCATACATTCAAAATTTAAAAGTTCAAATTGAGTAAAAAAATAATCAAAACTCAAATGCCACTTAAATGCCATTCAAATGCCACTCAAATACCCCTCAAGTAAAATACAATATAAACTCGGCGAATTCATCCAACGCCGTAACCCATTGTCTCAACTCCAAGATCAAATCCACAAAAAAACACTTGGTAGGGAGATCTGCTCATATATTACTACTTACACCCGATGCTTCTCCTTGAGTGATGATGAAATGCTGAAGTATGTTGAGGTGTCCTCAGTCATCCTTTTCATTAACATCGACTCATTACTTTCTACGTTTCTTCTATGGAACTGCGTTCTCGGCAGCACATGTTTGTTGTCAGCATTTTGGTTAGCAGCATTTTGCTGTTGCATTCTTGCAAGTGAATGGATGCTTGGAGACCTCTTGTGCAAGTTGAGCATGCATATATATAATCCTATGCACAGCTATCATCAAGATATGGCTAATGTGTGTCATCAGCATTGACAGGTATTTGAAGGTTGTCCAGTCACCAGATAGACATCTAGATTGCAAATCATCAATAATAATGCAGTAGATTTTTACAGCGCCAACATGTGCGCAGATGCCTACCAACTGTTCTGGCATCACTTATATAGCCTTTGGATGACCAGAACACCAGTAGTAAGTCATACCGGATTGACTGACCCTGCGTCGGTAAGATAACAACCCTGCATCAGTGCTGTACCGATCCTGTATGAGTCAGTACCGACCCTGTAGAAGCCGTACTGGGCTGGCAGGAAGTGACTCATCCTAGCCTGAGACCTGAAAGTAGCCTGAGAGGAACAGAGGACCATATCTAGGAGATATCCACTCTTATATCTGGAGAAAGCCAAGGACCAGAGCTTAGAAAGACTGATGTACCAACAGCAGGAAGTATGAAGGCCTGGGATTGGCCAGCTAGCCTATGACTCCGCCTACCACTTCTGGGCGCCGCACATATTTAACCCTATATACTGTACCCCATTTGTCTGTATTTATATCTGCCAGCCAATTTGTTATATTATGTTGTACTTCTGTGTTATTGGCCATTGCACTGTTTTACTTCCTGTGCTCTGCCTATAAAAGACAGAACTTATGCTATGATAATCAGTTTGTATTGGGACTTGTACTTACTCGTTTTGTTTAGCAAGAATAAATGCATATTACTCTCAAGCTCTGAGTTATGCGTCTGGGCCCAGGGCTCTATACTAGTTGTGGAGTAGAGAACACTCCTTCACATCCAATTTGGTGTAGTACCGACCTGTTGTTATCTCCAGGTGAAAGGTAACTGGTGGCAGCATACCGTCGGAACACTATCGACTTCCCTGTGCCAGCAAAGTAGGAGTTCGGCTGGTCACAGCACTCAGTTGGTGGATTTAAGCCCCCAAAATCCACTACAAAAATACTATCACTGCTCGGATTTTTTCCTATGGCTATCATGGTTTGACCCTACACTCGGTTTGTACAGACACAAATAGAAGGCAATCTAACAGTTACCATTTGTTCGGCAATATTTAAATAGCACCCAACTCTTTCCTGTGCTCTCATTCATTTTGCTATTGTTTTTATTTTGGGGTTTCTGCTGTCAGCTATGTCAATGAGATTTTGCTACATAAAAATAATGCAGATTGAATTAAAACTTTAAAACATTAAAAAGATAAAAAAAATCAACATTTTGATGAGATTTCTAATTTTTTCTATCATTTTTATTATTACTATTATTATTGGTTTTAAATATACTCTACATATATATCATCAGTTTTGTAATAACTTACCATAAACTTTTTTTAGCATAAACTTTTGTGTTTTTATGCTATGTATAATCTACAAAACAATTTTATATATTTTTTAGTTATGTTTTAAAAAATTACTTTTATTGCTGGTACTTGCAATCACTGATGCATATCTTTTAGCTTCCAGCCTTTGTTAGCGCAAACTTATATGTTCTCATACTATGTACAGCGCTCATACTGATTTCATTTGTTTGCTAGCTATGATTGAGAACTTACATTTACTGCTGGTACTTGCCGCTATCGATGTATATTTTTTAGTTACAAACATTAAACACTCACAACATACATACTGATGTTATTTGTTATGTTTAAATGAAACAAACATATATGTTTTCATAGTATGCATAACCTACATTGCATAACCTACATACTGATACTTGTAATTACCAGTGTATAACTTCTAGCCATCAGCTTCAATTGTTTTTATTACATTGTTAAAGTAAACTTCTACGACTTCATAGTACGTACGATCTATAAAATGTTTCACATCTATAATGCCTTGGCTAGCTATTGATTTGATATGTACAAACTAAATCCATGTGCAATAAAAAATAACTAAAGCAAAAGTAATGTCTAGCGGTAACTAACTCAAAACAATAATGAAAGCACATCTTGTAAAAGTTTGAGTCATCCTTAAACGATTAAAAGTGAAAAAAATGAGGAGTAACTTGAAAAAGTTGGAGCTGTCGTTTTACTATTCAAAGTAAAATACGAGGAGGGTATCGCTAAAAGCTGGAGTTATCTTTTCCTATTCGAAATAAAATGCAAGGAGTGTAGTGTAAAAAGTTGGAGTTGTGCTTTTACCAAATACTGCTTCTAATTTATAAATGTTTCATTAATTCAAAAATTAGTTATTGTGTTGAATCCTGGGGAAATGCTGGAACAACTTATCTTAACAAAATTCATCTTCTGCAAAAAAATTAATACGAATAATATATAAAAAATCTGTTACTACTCACACAATACCTCTTTCCCAAAACTCATCAATTTTACTTGTTCATTCAATATACAAATACAAACTACTATTACTTGCTCAGAAAAATTTCTACTCTAACTGATCTCACTTGCATCACAATTACTTGACTCGTGCTTCCCAACTTAACCTACTTCTACCAAAATCAACCACTGCTGTAAGACATCGCAAAGTGTGCTTCTATGTGGAACGGGCTGTCCAGTTCGATTTTGTCTATTAGGGAGGGGGGGGGGGGAGAATCGCTTCAGGCAAGCTCTACAGCGTCATCTACTCAACCTGATGTAGAGATGACTGCTGACTGCCAACATACTGGGCCTGGAGCCTTGACTAGCTGCAGTGCAATTGCGCCTTGGGCCCCAACATTTTGCCTGCTGCTAAGTTTTTTTGAAATAAATAAATAAGACAAACAAACAAACCATTCAAAGTAAAATACGAGGAGTGTAGTGTTATAAGTTGGAGTTGTCGTTTCACCATTCAAAGTAAAATACGAGGAGTGTATTGCGAAAAAGTTAGAGTTATCTTTTCCTATTCGAAATAAAATGCGAGAAGTGTAGTATAGAAAGGTGGAGTTGTCTTTTCACCATTCGAAGTAGAATGCGAGGGTCTTATAAAAAGTTGAAACTGTCTGTGTACATTGACGAGCCAAATAGGTAACTGCGAAAGCATCTGGGTGGCTTTAAAAAGAAAAAAAAACGTGACTATTCACGGGAAATGTGCGGTTTCCTTTCAAAAACAGATTCTAAACAATAAAAAAGATACTCATGTTCAAGTGATGACTATGTTCTGTATACAAAGCATTTGCATCAGCTTTATTGGACCTTCATCCATCAAGTCATCAGTTATCAACCATCTGTTTTGTCCAACTCTGGGCAAACTTGTCGTTATGACTACCATGCCCTCGTGAAATATCACTTCGGATATCTCATCAAAGGCTTTTTCATATGTATTTCTAGCGGTGGAAAATGAGCTATAGTCTGACTAGCTTCAATCATTAGTAAAATCGCTCATGTCTTTCCAGATCCCGTTGGTCCTGCAATCATCGCCGTAAAAAGTGAAAGCATCCTAACATCAAAACCTTTAGCACTACCATCTATGACAAATTAGATGTTTTGTCATTCGCGTATAGTTTCATATATGATTTGAGCGGGAGAGTTCCTTGTCTTTTGTATTTCTTCGATAGCGATTTCATAGATACTAAACTCGGTAACACCTCCAAAAGTAGAAAATCCCATGACAAATACCAAAATCATTATAAGTATCATCATCCCTTTTCGTTTCATACTTGGAAAACATCTACAATTTCACCCCCACTACCATCAACCATATGGTTTTCACTCATCGCTCTCTTATCCACATCTTCTTCTCCAAACACCTTGCCTATCCGATGGCATTATAATGATATAACACTTTATTTTTATGCCTCCAATATTTATACACTAGTCAAACAACAATCAAAACTGTGATACAAACCGGAATATAAAAAACTGCTGCACAATAAATAATATGCAACATAAAAACACTACAATATCAACTGGGATAATCAACTCTTAGTGCGCACAAAAAAAGGTACCTAAATGATACTGATGGACATTTGGTGCTCAAAAATGCATTTGGAACCAGGAAAACCTCTTGTCCTTAGACACCTGTATGCAGATCTGCTCTTATTATACTACTTGTGCGGACAATTGATAAACGTTCTGAACGCAGCAATATTATTGAGTGCTCAATTATTTTTGACACAGTAGCTCCCGTCGCCACCTTGACTATAATCAATGAAAGTGGTTATGCTCTGGTCTCAATGATTTCCGGTAAGCTAACAGTGTCTAAACTCGTCAAATTCACAGACCACTTGGCCATTGTCATTAGACGAGAATGGTCACAACAACGTAGTAGCCGATTAACGATGGCTTAATATAAAAAGAGTTTGGCCACAATTGTTTGGCGTTCTTGTTGGCCAACACCTTGTTCTCAGCTAATAAAATTATTTTTTTATTGATGCATTTTCTGATTGTATACAAAAGTGCCAATTGAGATAATATCAAATTTCAAAAATTCTCCTTCGTTCTCCTTCAATTAATTCATATAACATGACACGGAATTTGGTACGAGCGTAGACTCGAATGAACGTTGACAGGAATGAATGCAGACATAGTTGAAATGAACGGAGACACATCCTGGAATGAATGTCGACCGACTTGGAATGAATGTCGACTATGTTAGAGAAAAGAAGAATTCGACGTTCATTCTAGGAAGTGTCGACATCCATTCTTAGCGACATATAAACTTCGTTTCGACATTCGTTCCTAGAATGAAGCAAATTATTGGTTTTTCCCAAAGTAGACAGCTCCTAAAATGGAAGTCGAAAAGATTTTTATATTTTGCTGAGAACTAATAGAGGCACATCCGCGAATGAAAGTTGAAAATCTCTTATTTTTTGCATAATCGACATTTGTTCCTGGTCTGTCGACTATTTTGTATTATTAGCACAATATGCATGTCTGTTGCTGTTGTACTCATGTACGCATGTCATCAACAAGTTATTCGGGCTGTAGTGTTACTCAATAATAATTGTCCAGAAAGTGGCTGACATTAATCAATGATTGAATTTATATGATAGCAGCTATCAAGAAATGGTTCATATTTACAACATGTAATACAGTATTTAGAAAAAGACAGGCAGCAAGGAGTTTTAGTAACTATCCCCTTGCAGGCAGAATACTGATTATGTAATAACGTTAGCTGATCTGATAGGCAGAAGGGTGTGGAAACACGGCGCATAATTTCCAGTTAAGGGGTGGTTTCAATGCGTCTAACTACTCTTGATCTAAGTGTTACTTCACTTGGCTTTTGACAATCGGCCATCACGATCAGCAACACAGTATTTTGCTGTTCGTACTGTTATTAATAACATGTATATCAACCATTACCCACAGCCGACTCGTTGCCAGGGTAAACAATACGGTCACTCACTCCTTCGACATGGCTTCTAGTTTTGTGCACAATATATCATATACTATACACACTATGAGGTGCATCAGTCAACAAAAGTGCTCAATGAATATATTCAGAACCGAACCAGAATATTAAAATTTTTAATTGTGAAAGCGAATTTTATTGCATATTGTGCAGGATTTCACTGTGTGAGTTGGTAGCTCGGCCTACCTGCACAACTTCCCGAACTGAGTTGGCAACTGTGTCTATCGCTGAGCAATACAGCCCTCCCACAGGTCGACTAGTATCCTTGGGAATGGTGTGTAACCATTCCTATTTTACTAGTCTAACTGCCGGCTGCGTTAGCTTGTTTCAATGTGCAAGGCAGAGGTCGAACTTTGAAGGCGAACTAGGCAAGCTAGGTTCGGCCAGCAGAGGTTCGAACTGTTCTGCTGAGTGCAAGTCAGTGACCGAACTTTGAAGGCGAACTAGTCAGAGCTAGGTTCGGCCAGCAGAGGTTCAGGCTGATCTGCTTATATATTACTACTCGAGTAATAGAGCATTCGGTGTACGAGCATGTACTAGCGCTGTGAAGTTATTATTGCTAAAGAACAAAGAAACTTCTGAGAGTGGGGCAAGCTGACTCTGATTTATTGTTGCCTTAACACGGCTATTTATAAAAGGAGTTACATAACCAGTAAATATGTAAACAAACAAGGACAAAAGAAAGTTGTAAGACACGCCTGTTAAGAAAGGCTTAGACAAATGAAAATTGAGTGCACAGAAAATAGGCTGGCTTCACAGCTACGGCTGGATGCACTCACATGGGCTACATATATAATTGTGTGTAAATAGAATTGATGCGATATAAACATAGAGTGAATAGTCTTTGAGTGTAGACATAGAACAAACAATTAAGACGGTACAAAACATAGAACGAGTAAATAGTGTTACAGTGTAAGCATAGAATCAACGATTATATATACTATATACTATATATATAATCGTTGATAGAATAATAGGTGAGTGTTTACTGTCGGCGCCGTCCGCCACACAATCACATTTGTCACTACTCATTAATTTCGTTCGTGCAATAGATAGATGGTTGTTTGCACTTTTTAGCTGAACTTTGTGGTATTGATGAATAAAATAATTGAAAAGGTTTTAAAAAAAGGAGAGAACTTTTCATTTGATCCCTATTTGATCTAATGCGCTTTCTGTTATTATATATAATATTATATAATATATGGCGCAAGTTAGCGTTCTAGAGGGGGAGATAATTCTGTGGCAACTTCAAGCGTAGCAAAATAGCGCCAGTTCTGCAGCGTAAACCACTTGAGGGAGGTGCGTCATGATGAAATTGAGAAATATAACTGCAGGCTATAGCCAAAAACAGTACGCGATTGCAACCGGAACCTCGTTCCAACTAAATGATGTAGTTTTGTCTGCTACTAGCTAAGTCGGACTACAAGAAAGTCATGGCGAAACAGGAGGTATTTATCTTCATTTTCACACGTTGCATTTGTCAAATTAAAATTGTATATCTTGTCGGTTTTTCTGCAAACAGACAAAATATACTTGTCGAAGATGATCTGTGTGACTTTTTAATGAATGAGATTAATTTTGGCATGAAGACAAGAAAGCTTGTAATAATAAAATAATAGTAGTGGATTATTCGGATGATGATGATGATAAAAAATTATTATTATTAATTATTATTATTTATAAATAAATAATAATAATTAATAATAATACTTATTATTAATAAATAATAATAATTAATAACAATATATATACAATAAATGATAATTAATAATAATAATTGTTATTATTATAGTAGTTTATTATTATATTATTAGATTAGAGTTAGTAGTACTTCTTCTTATCATCATCATCATGACTACTACTGCTACTACTACTAAGTACTTCTACTACTGCTACCGAATAATAATAATAATACAATACATATTAGTTAATAACAGTACTCACTCAGTATAATATTATTACACTGCCAGGCTTGCCAACCTAAAATGAGGGGTCAGGAGTGAGACTTGGAAACACTGGAAAAAATAGCGCGAAATCGTGCAATGCACTGTGAGTTTGGAGAAGTAGCTACCACCATCTCAGACTACATTGACGCCCATCCTCACCAAAGCAGCACTCAGAGAATCCACCTGCAGTACCTAATTCTTCACTGCAACACCAGTTGTACAAAAAGTGCTTCTTTGTTTCAACAGCCAAGAAGATGTGGAATTGCCTCCCTGTTTCTTCTTCTCCGCTCTCAGCACCCCCTGTGGTAGGCTAGGATCAGACGGCCGTTTTGCCCTGACTTGTGTTGATGATCTGGAAAAATGAACGATATATGAGCTAGCCACATCGCTAGAATCTTCAGAAAAAGAAGCGATTACGCTTTAAGTATCAAGTGAATGAGTAACAAATGAAGGAAAAGTCGCGCTAACGTGATTTTTTTTATAAAACGCCAAAAAGTAAAATCTGCCATCGTGGAATCTTCAAGCTAGCCTCATGCTAGTTGCAGAAACAGTAAGTGGTGACAGGGCTATTGGTAATTTCTGAGCCAATTCTCCAACAAAAAATCTGCGTGCAGCGGAAACGCTTTTTAGGCATACATGTATATAAAAATATTGATGGAGATGTCAGTCTCTAACATTAATGTTAGAGAGTTCAAATATCACATTTCATCATGCTTTTGTGACATATATAAAAATAGCTCTAAAAGAAATGACGATGACTTACTACTAATCAGAATACCTAACTACAGAGGTGCTGCTTTTCACAGTTTCATCATCTTGGCCACATGGTTGCAATATACATAAGATGAACTCGATTGTGCATATGGATACAAAAAATATGAGACAGGTCTACTGCTGCACAGCTACCCAATCACAGTTGAAAAGAGTAGGCACTGCACAGATTCATACAAATATGCCTCATGCATTCATTCACTAGACATTCAGATGTTTGTGTAATGTTATTATGAATTAATGTCTCCGATCTAATCTGCAAAAGTTTGTTTGAAAAGTTTATTCTTATATTTGCCTAAAAGCTTTAATGTTATACAGTTTGAACCACCGATTGAAATACAAACCCACTGGGTTTATATTTCAATAGATAATACTCATATACCTCCTCTTTCTATGGTAATACTGGTAAATGATAAATGAGTAGCAGTAGCAGTGAAATGTAGTAGGTAGTTGTAGTAAACAATGTGAGTTAAAAATATAAAAAACTTTCCCTTAACAAAGTGAGAAAAGGGGAATTGCGTGTTTCTCATGCCAATGATTGTCAGTTAGCAAGTCTGAATACTGCTACTAGCTACTGCTTGAAAATTATAAAATATGTAGTATTACTATTGGTTGTTATTATATAATAATTATAATAATAATTATTGATAAATGACCTCATTCAGTAATAATTATAATATATTATTATAATCCCTGGGATAGAAAGAATATTATTATGAGAATATAAAGACAGCAACAGCATGGTTCCAAAATTTATCATTGCAAAGGTCTCGCAACATTTCTTATGATCACCTGAGTCTCCAAACTAGCAAGACCTAATTTGCTTAAAGATGAAGAGTGCTCATCCCAGCTTTGAAATCATGCGAACCTTATATTGGCTCGCCAACAATTAAACATAGTATAAATTATCGTTGAGTTCGCTTTGAAGATCTGCGACACGGGTCTCAGGGGTTTGCCGAACAAAACAGACGATGCGCCCTATAACAATTATCTAAATCTAACTTATGTTTCAAACAGTAGACGGCTTCCAAGCCTTTTAAGAACCTTATTTTAAAATTGGAGTTGTCTTCCTGTATGCGTGCAGTTTTCGTATAAAGTACCATTAAGCTGTTCAGAAAATGCCAAAAAACGGAGCAGGTAATGAGTGGGTACAATGTAGTTCTGCAAATATGTTATGTAGAATGTTACTACCACTGCACTCGGAACAAATTTTCAACTGTGCATTCTCAAAATAAAGCATGCTACTAATTTATGTTACACCAGGTTAAGCCCGGGTAGTAAATAATACTCGCTGATCGTATCATTCCATACTTGATGAACTCATTGTTGCTGTGATTTGTAGACCATCAATGTCAATGTGATGTGCTGCGACACCGCAATGTAAAAGCCAACTCAATATAGCATCTAATCAAATAATACTCTGTTCGTTTATCTATTTTAACTTTTTCTAATTCTATCACGAGCAATGCTCGGACTTTAGTAATGTGACCAAACATTCCATCACGGCTGTTGCTCGGGTTTATAATCGTCCGGTTTTCGGAACATTTTGCAAACGTTTGTGTAGACTCACATAAATAATTCTTATACCATCGTGTAGAGCAGAGTCTTGCCTATATTTTGGTTTTTATTTCAAGATTCTACGACCTTCTAAACGGAAACAGTTTCAAATCTCCTTGACCCTATCACTTCCTGTATTCAATTTCGGTAATTTTTTGATAATAATGTTCAGTTTTTTTTTCTGTCAAACAGCTAGCACATTGTTTCTTCCTTCTTATATGATTAGTTTATTATTATGTTAGCTTGTTTTAGCTTTCTGATTGTGGAATTGAACGTTGGTAAGCTGTTAATTAATTATTTAGAAACGGCATTGATAATAAATAATTAATTTCACTTTTTTTTTATTATTTTTGTGAAATTGTTGATTGATGTTGTTTTTTATATCAAAATGTAGCTCTGAATGATTCTAGTTCATTCGCGCAACAATAAGAGCTTTATCTTAGCTAATATAAAAATTGTTAATTATTTTCAGAAGAAAAAAATTTCCGAAATTTTCGGTATTTTGTGCAGCCAATGCTAGATCGTTGTTGCAGCGTTATAACTCTTGTTTCGCATATTTCTGCTTCAAACTTTGCTAGTCTTATCAAAATTTTGTCCTCTTTTCAGCTGTGCTATCAGTTTTATGTTTAGTGTGTTATTTTTTTTGTAACTGGTTGATCTGTTGAGGTCATTACTAAAAAATGGTCTCCGAGCTAAAAAAATGATAAAAAATAGTTTAGACTGGTGGAATCAACATCTTATTAATTCTCCTAAGAGAAGAGAGAATGCTGATTCATATGAGCATAAATCTGTTACCATATCATGTATAGATAAATTTTAATAAAATTTTGAAAATTGAACTTTTTTTGCAAAAAGGAGCGATCGAAATTCAAAG
Source organism: Cryptosula pallasiana (assembly GCA_945261195.1). Lineage (NCBI taxonomy): Eukaryota > Metazoa > Bryozoa > Gymnolaemata > Cheilostomatida > Cryptosulidae > Cryptosula > Cryptosula pallasiana. Next base: position 19,767,646 of record OX183139.1, read on the forward strand.
AGTTAAGCCGCTTCATTAATTGATTAGCATGCCTGTTTTTGAACGAAAATACCTCGCGTTGCTTATGCCCCATTCAAGCATACAAACAACTGTTCCAAGCTGGGAAATGACAAAATTAAAGTATGGAAACTACATTAGACACTCTGCTGCCTTGTCTGACAGCGAGTGACTTGTATTGAGTGTATACCAAAATAAATAATATAATACGTAACTTAACAACTACTCACAGAAATTTGGTAAGCCTGTCGAATGATGCATTCCCCTACCTTGGTGACAGAGGAAAACGGTGGGACTTACAGCCTTTTTCCCCCTCTCCTCTCTTCCACTAATTCAACTACATGAAAAGGTGTAAAACGATGTGGTATATAGTTTTTTGAAGGATGTAAATCCGTGGCAAAACTTAGAAACAAGATCGGTTTTATTAAATTCAGCAATTGCTGGCAGATGAGAGTTTGCTCTACTTATACAGGGAGGAACAGTCTCGATCTCAAAGTCATTCACTTCTACTGTTGCGATCAACATAGTGTAAAAAGTTGATATGGTCATTAATTAATCCAATTAGCAATCTTGGTCTGGTTATAAAGGAGATAAAAAAATAATAGCTAAATGTTCGAGCAAGGCTCAGCATGTGCTCATTCTGCCTTATTCCAAGCAAACAATACCTCAGAACCAGCTCACATGGACTTCTGAATATTTCCTGCAGCAAAGCACCGGTTCTGCCAAGAATTAAATGTCGTATTTGTATCAGGAGAAAAAACCTATTGCGAAAACATTCCTACAATGACCAAGTACAGGACAGATGACAGTCAGAGGCACAAAGAAAATTTAGTTTGTTGCTTATACCAGTATAAAGCTAATGATCAAAACTTTTTATTGTCATGAAAAGTTTTTTGACCGAATGATGGGATGCTTACAATACTTCCTTTGCGACCAGCTTGTAACAGTAATGTCATGTTCACCGTCTGACCCTAGACAATGTAAGAACACCTGATTTTAACAAAAAAAAATTTCGTGACCCTCTGTAAATTTAGCCATTATTTCAGTAGCAAGTTCAGCTCAGTTGTTCTAATTTAGTTCAATACATCTACATACATGCATGAATATATCTATTAAATTTGCGGTTATTCATTCCTATTGATGAAAGGAGAACATTCCTAAAGTAAATTACAAAGTATTCTCTGTTTCGCTGGGAATGAATATTCAGTTCTATGAACTAATGTCAGAATATTATTCATCACAGCCTAACAGGCTATTGTTCCAAGTTTGCTCACCTTCATTCCTAAATGTGTTCCTCGTTTGTGCTCTCTGTCGACATTCATTCCGTTCTACATTTGTTCCAATATTTGGGAATATCTGTTCTGCTTATTTAGTGCAGATTATTTATTCTTAAACTGCCTCCACCAATTTCTGTTCGTTTGCAAGCCGACATTTCTGGCCTGGCATTACTGACATCCGGATTTTTTAAATTGCTCCTCATTCATCTGTTACAATTTTAATTAGATTTTTTGTATCAGGCTGCTTTCCAATCTCACTTGTAGAGTGGATAGCCCCGAAAGCTCTTTGAAGAATAGCCAGGCTATGTTTTTAATCCGGCAATCAATTACACAGCACTATATTTTACACTCCCTACTATTCGTTACTGGATATCTCAATAGATAATCTTAATAAAACAACTTCCATTAACTGGCCTAGCAGTTCCGGATACCAAGTTTACGTAGACTGTTAGCCTGGAGACCTGTGCCGAACCAACGCCAAATCAAAGATAGTAAAAATGCTCACTTTTTCCTGTTTACTTTGCGGGAGTTGATCAGAGCTTAGAAAAAAGGATCACATTCAAGGCAGCCGCACCAAATAATGTTGCGGCAACAATGATAGTAATAAGCATTAGTTGAATATTATTTATCCGCAATGAAAATTTGAGCTGTCTTGTTGGGTTGTCATGTGACGAAGAATTCTGGCGGACTTCGAATAGTTAATTAAATTCTGAATGATATGCAGAACCATTTGTAAAAACATGGCGTTGAAAGTTAACAACTGTTATATGATGTGCCATATAAGACCAGATATATAACGGTACTTCTGATTGGTGTTGATGGTGGTCTTAATAGAAAATTATGTTGACTTGAATGTGACATTTGTATATATACAATGAGCAATAAATTTCACTTGTAGATGTGAGTATAATTAATGAACCATTTTGTAGCTTGCGGAGGTTTTGAAGAGCCTGAAAGATGTGCTCGTTTCAACCTCTAGTTCAAAAATATGCAGCGCCTTGAAACAACTCTCAGATTTGATACTGAACCCGGATTCAGGTTTGCACACTTATTCAAACATAAACTGAATGTTGTTGTCGGCAAAATAGGAAACTTAATCATTACCTGTTGTATTAGCTTGTCATCTGGAGTTCGTTATTTTTTAGTTTTCCATTGCTAGTACAACTTAGACACGCTTCTAATTGTGATTAGATCCAATTTCTTATGAGATCCACAATAGTATAAATGAGTTGAGATGGAAATGCATCTTGTGATGATGGTTCTTGCATTTGTAAAACTTGTCTCAGATACTTGGGTTTATCGCTAAAACTTGCACTTTTTAGTTGCTCACCAAAATTTGAATCTCTAACTCTCAGTTAAGGGTGTGTATATGCCGACCATTTGCTTGTTTGTATATATTCACATCTCGATGTTTCATAGGATTCAATGAAGGACTCCTCAAAGGAATATATAAGTGTCTGCTATTGCTGCTTGGTCGATATACCAGCAGCAAGTCACGTAATGCTGCCATTGACTTTGTCAAACTTACTGCCAAGCAGTTTCCAGATACAGCAGCGCAGCACTTTGTTGATGGGTCAAAGGACTCTTGCGACAAGCACCCCATGCCGTGGTCAGTTGTGAGATGCTTGAATAGTTGACTGTGATTTATTTTGTTTGTTGTTAGTTTGTGATGATAAAATTCTTCTGCATTTTGTTATAAAAGTGTGGGATTTTGTAATTTGATAAAAAAATTTGAAAGAGATTTTTTGTGCTCATTGTGTTATTGTCTGTCTTCAGTCGTATCCAGTAAAGTGATGGTTTGTCCTCAGTTATATCCAATAGACTGTTAGACTGTCCTCAGTTATATCCAATAGACTGTTAGACTGTCCTCAGTTGTATCCAATAGACTGTTAGACTGTCCTCAGTCATATCCAATAGACTGTTAGACTGTCCTCAGTCATATCCAATAGACTGTTAGACTGTCCTCAGTCATATCAAATAGACTGTTAGAGTGTCTTCAGTCATATCCAATAGACTATACTCTTCTCCCTTGTAGTTACGGTGCCGATATAATAGACTGGCTCAATTGGTCAGAGATTATCTTACCTCTGGCTTCAAAAAAAGAGACTGTACTGCAGACACTAATCAAGTACCAAGCCAATGTCACTTATGCAGTGGCAGTATGTAGTAAGAAGTCCGCAACTTCCAGCTTAAAGAGGCTTTGGTCTCGGCTTGTCTCAAAGGTGCCCATGTTATACTTGTAGTGGTATTCGTAGTACTGTAGTGGTATTTGTAGTACTGTAATTGTACACGTAGTACTGTAGTGGTATTTGTAGTACTGTAGCTGTACATGTATTACTGTAGTTATCCATGTAATACTGTAGTTGCACATGTTTTAGTTAGACAAATAATGTTGTAGCACCCAGAGCTGCTCACCAAGTCTATATCTACATTATGTGATGATGCTGATGTATATTATTACCTACCATTGCTTTCTTATCTGTTGGAGTGTAGCTCTCCCTCACCAGCGGTTGATACTGCAGCTGTGAGTACATTTATGTTATATCTTACCTTGGTAGTGTAGGAGACATCTGGACTGATTGTCGAATGCCGGATCGACGACCGCCTGGTGGGCGGCAAAGGGATGTCGCTTGTCGTCACTTTCCACAAAATCCTCGAGTAGTACATTCTCAATGTCAGAATGAATGTTGAATGGTATGGAATCGATAAAAAAAAGAGTTGTTAAATGGATATTGTTGTGTGTACGGTGACTATTATTGTTATTGATTATTGCCCCAAACACAAAACTTTGAGTTGTGTACACTACCAAAAAAAGATGACTACCAATTTTTTTGTCATCATTTTCTTCATTTCTATTTACTTGATTCTTTGCCATGTGTATATATATATTATTTACTTACATATATATACGGATTTTCTTATGTAATTTTCATATGCAATATGCAAATGGAGCATTTATGAATATCTTTAGTAGACCAAAGGCGTTCACATGCTTAGTATATTAAAAAATTTACATGTTATTTGTGCTTGCTGTATGTAATGAGATGTGTGTAAAGGCTTGGCTACACAGGCCGATGTTTGGCATCGGAAGGCTTTGCGAGGGGCGTGCCCGACACATCGGCACATCGTGGGGCCTGTTCCTGAGCATAACCAGCATTAGCCTAAGTTTTAGGCCAACATTTGAGGCAATATCTGTTTATTTTGCTGTCAATATGTTGTGTTATTGATTGGGAGTTGTATGTTCCTGCGTGATGATGGTGGCCTGTGAATGGATTTCATTGGATGATTGGTTCAGTGGGCGGGGTTTTTTCTGCTGGTTTGTTGGCCTAAGTTAAAGGGACAGCTTCGGCGACCAAATGGTCGCCGTACCAAAGATTGTAGTAAAAATTAACTACCATCGTTGGCCCATAGCGTGATCAGCTATGTTTTGGTTTGAACTTTTTATTAGACCTCGGTTTATTTTCGGCTTTTCTTATTAATGATATTTATTATTATTATCAGTTATTAATTAGTTTTGTAGCCAGCACCAACAAAGACAGGTTTGAAGATTTAAAAATAATATTATTATTATTATTATTTGTATAATATTGTTTATTCCATGTATTATTTATTATTGTTCTTATTATTTTGGGATTATTTTCACCATAATTATTCTTCTCAGGAGTTATTGTTGATCAGATTATCCTCATCCCACAAATAACAATAATGGTATATTAAATAATATACAAATATTAATAACAATTTTTTAATAATAATATTATTTTTAAATCTTCAAACCTGTCTTTGTTGGTGCTGGCTACAAAACTAATTAATAACTGATAATAATAATAATAAATATCATTAATAAGAAAAGCCGAAAATAAACCGAGGTCTAATAAAAAGTTCAAACCAAAACATAGCTGATCACGCTATGGGCCAACGATGGTAGTTAATTTTTACTACAATCTTTGGTACGGCGACCATTTGGTCGCCGAAGCTGTCCCTTTAACTTAGGCCAACAAACCAGCAGAAAAAACCCCGCCCACTGAACCAATCATCCAATGAAATCCATTCACAGGCCACCATCATCACGCAGGAACATACAACTCCCAATCAATAACACAACATATTGACAGCAAAATAAACAGATATTGCCTCAAATGTTGGCCTAAAACTTAGGCTAAACCAGCATGTGGGTCTATGCCCAATGCCAAAGGCACAACGGCGTCCTCTAATTGGTTAAAACAAGATGTTTTCCTAAGCACATCAAGTTTAACCATTTACAACACATTTCCGCTAGAGTTTTTTTTATCAACAGCGAGGATCTAATTCAAATTCCGAAGGAATATTTATGTTATAGAATTTGAACATCCATCTCTTTGCACCGAAGTAATTTTGATGTAATGCAGTTGTTGCAAAAAACAATCCAGTTCAGTGAATTTTTTTCACATGGTTTATAGAAAAGTGATAATGGATAATTTCAACATTACTGAGTATAATTATAATAATAATAATTAAATAAAATTATTATCAAGTACAACAGTAAAGTAAATGATGAATAGTTACAGTGTTCTAGAGATTTAATAATAAATGAAACCAAAAAATTTACTAAAAGTAGTGTTATTTATTTATGGTGAACAAAAAACAAACATACATCACAGTGAATTTTTTTCAATTATTATTATTATTGTAATTATCAGGGAAACAAATAATTTGTTGTCGGAAATAAAACAGGCAAAAACCCGCATGTTGTGCCGTATGATTGGCCAGTTCAGTCACAGGTCACCGATATGCTCTGGTACAAAGTCATGCTACATCGGCCTGTGTAGCCATCTGCACATCGTCACGATCCATTGTATAGGTACATCGACACCAAAACATCGGTGCAGTGCAGCCACGCCTTCAGAAGAAAATATTTGGGTATTGTGCTGAAAGCTGTGAGTTGTCCTCTACTGTCAAATTTTAAACTGAGAAATCTTTGCCGAACAGGCCAATGATTGTCTACAAACACTGTGTCGACCTCAGGGTAAGCTATTTGACCAACTGGGCAGGGTTGTCACCAATTGAACCTGTTTTGACGCCAGTCTATCTAACTTTGTGGCCATCCAGATTGTCGTTGCGGTGTTTGACAATCAGTCCACTATTTGTGTAGGATAGCGTTACATCACTGGTGCAGTCAGTCAAACAGACGTTGTAATCCGCTTGGACTGGTTTCGTCAATTTCTGTTATTCATTATGAGACGGGAAGGGTAACTCCAACCATAAATGCACTTTTGGAGTTGTGTTCTCACTGCGCTGCTTGTCAACACAAGGCATCCCCTCATCTAATGTCGAAGTACAACCCAGGACAAGCGCTTTTGAAATGTTTAGATGTGCTTTAGTTAAATACTTATATAGCCTATGTTATCTACCGCAGGCAAAGCTCATTGACATACTTACTAAGACTCTGTATTCTCTAAAGACTATTCCATCTGCCCCATATATGGTGAGTTTAACATTAGATTTTTTTTAATCTGAAAACCAGCTCTTTTCGAATACAAATTACACCGTAGCAGTTTGTGAGTCGTTTAAGGTATGGTGCCAACCGACACTTACTGTCAAATGCTGATAGTTGTATACTAGTTATCACATACCAGCAGGTGTCAGCAGGTGATATGATGTACTAGTTGTTATATTTGAGTGGTTCATATTATGTTTTAGTTATCACATGTCAGCAGGTGGTATGATGTTTTAATTGTCACATATCAGCAGGTGATATGATGTTTTAACTGTCACATGTCGACAGGTGATATGATATTTTAGTTGTCACATGTCGGCAGGTGATATGATGTTTTAATTGTCACATGTCGGCAGGTGATATGATGTTTTAGCTGTCACATGTTGGCAGGTGATATGATGTTGTAGTTGTCACATGTCGGCAGGTGATGAGTTGTACTGGTTATTTCACTGTAGGCTGCTTGTGCTGCCATTATATCCCACTGTACACACGATGCATTCACTGCTACTGTATTGCCGACTATGAAGAGATTCATGCTTAGAAATCCTGAGCATGCATTATTTGGTGAGTACAGCACTGTGTGTGTATACAAACATTTTATAATATAGTCATGTAAGTGTGTGTTATTGTGTATAGTATACCTATGTTATGTTTGTATATTCAACAATGTATAGTATACCTATGATATATTTGTATATTCAACAGTGTATAGTATACCTATGATATATTTGTATATTCAACAATGTATAGTATACCTATGATATATTTGTATATTCAACAGTGTATAGTATACCTATGATATATTTGTATATTCAACAGTGTATAGTATACCTATGATATATTTGTATATTCAACAGTGTATAGTATACCTATGATATATTTGTATATTCAACAGTGTATAGTACACCTATGTTATGTTTGTATATTGAGCAGTGTATAGTACACCTATGTTATGTTTGTATATTGAGCAGTGTATAGTATACCTATGTTATATTTGTATATTCAACAGTGTATAGTATACCTATGATATATTTGTATATTGAGCAGTGTATAGTATACCTATGTTATATTTGTATATTCAACAGTGTATAGTATACCTATGATATATTTGTATATTCAACAGTGTATAGTATACCTATGATATATTTGTATATTCAACAGTGTATAGTATACCTATGATATATTTGTATATTCAACAGTGTATAGTACACCTATGTTATGTTTGTATATTGAGCAGTGTATAGTACACCTATGTTATGTTTGTATATTGAGCAGTGTATAGTACACCTATGTTATGTTTGTATATTGAGCAGTGTATAGTATACCTATGATATATTTGTATATTCAACAGTGTATAGTATACCTATGTTATATTTGTATATTCAACAGTGTATAGTATACCTATGATATATTTGTATATTGAGCAGTGTATAGTATACCTATGTTATATTTGTATATTCAACAGTGTATAGTATACCTATGATATATTTGTATATTCAACAGTGTATAATATACCTATGATATATTTGTATATTCAACAGTGTATAGTATACCTATGATATATTTGTATATTCAACAGTGTATAGTATACCTATGATATATTTGTATATTCAACAATGTATAGTATACCTATGATATATTTGTATATTCAACAGTGTATAGTATACCTATGTTATGTTTGTATAGTCAACAGATTCTTGACTAATCTCTAGTCACTACTATTGAGAGTTGTGCTTAAAACTGTAGTTGCTCTTGTATGGTTGTAAGCTGTCTTCTCATAGAATTTTACTTACTCAATAATGGCTGCATTTGTGACTACTGGTAACTTTCTTGTCTGAAGAAAAATGGTGTCATTAATTGTCGTTTTTGGAAACCAGTTACCTAATTTCTCGCTCTGTTCATGGAGGGGTCTGTACCTCCTCGCTAGCTAGAAAGTTGCTTAGTCTATGGTACTAAAAATGTATATCTCAAAAGAGTTGCATGTTATCTTATTACGTTAGTTTATTGCTCAAGACTTGGTTTGACATAATGACATGAGAATGTCGTGTTGTGTTATATAACAGTGACAGCACCGCTGATTGAGTACTCTGGAATTGACCTGAGCAAGTACTCTCTGGAGCTGGCTAAACTTCTCTCTGGTACGTCGTATGACAAGTGTAATATATATGTATATCTCTTCACTAGATGAAGTGTAATATATATGTATATCTCTTCACTAGATGAAGTGTAATATATATGTATATCTCATCATTGTATGGAGTGTAATATATATGTATATCTCATCACTAGATGGAGTGTAATATATATGTATATCTCTTCACTAGATGGAGTGTAATATATATGTATATCTCTTCACTAGATGGAGTGTAATATATATGTACATCTCATCATTAGATGGAGTGTAATATATATGTATATCTCATCACTAGATGGAGTGTAATATATATTTGTATCTCATCACTAGATGGAGTGTAATATATATGTATATCTCATCACTAAATGGAGTGTAATATATATGTATATCTCTTCACTAGATGGAGTGTAATATATATGTACATCTCATCATTAGATGGAGTGTAATATATATGTATATCTCATCACTAGATGGAGTGTAATATATATTTGTATCTCATCACTAGATGGAGTGTAATATATATGTATATCTCATCACTGTATGGAGTGTAATATATACGTATATCTCTTCACTAGATGGATTGTAATATATATGTATATCTCTTCACTAGATGGAGTGTAATATATATGTATATCTCTTCACTAGATGGAGTGTAATATATATGTATATCTCTTCACTAGATGGAGTGTAATATATATGTATATCTCATCACTAGATGGAGTGTAATATATATGTATATCTCATCATTGTATGGAGTGTAATATATATGTATATCTCATCATTGTATGGAGTGTAATATATATGTATATCTCTTCACTAGATGGAGTGTAATATGTATGTATATCTCTTCACTAGATGGAGTGTAATATAAATGTATATCTCTTCACTAGATGGAGTGTAATATATATGTATATCTCATCACTAGATGGAGTGTAATATATATGTATATCTCATCACTAGATGGAGTGTAATATATATGTATATCTCATCACTAAATGGAGTGTAATATATATGTATATCTCATCATTGTATGGAGTGTAATATATATGTATATCTCTTCACTAGATGGAGTGTAATATATATGTATATCTCTTCACTAGATGGAGTGTAATATATATGTATATCTCTTCACTAGATGGAGTGTAATATATATGTATATCTCATCACTAGATGGAGTGTAATATATATGTATATCTCATCACTAGATGAAGTGTAATATATATGTATATCTCATCACTAGATGGAGTGTAATATATATGTATATCTCATCATTGTATGGAGTGTAATATATATGTATATCTCTTCACTAGATGGAGTGTAATATATATGTATATCTCTTCACTAGATGGAGTGTAATATATATGTATATCTCTTCACTAGATGGAGTGTAATATATATGTATATCTCATCATTGTATGGAGTGTAATATATATGTATATCTCTTCACTATATGGAGTGTAATATATATGTATATCTCATCACTAGATGAAGTGTAATATATATGTATATCTCATCACTAGATGGAGTGTAATATATATGTATATCTCTTCACTATATGGAGTGTAATATATATGTATATCTCATCATTGTATGGAGTGTAATATATATGTATATCTCTTCACTAGATGGAGTGTAATATATATGTATATCTCTTCACTAGATGGAGTGTAATATATATGTATATCTCTTCACTAGATGAAGTGTAATATATATGTATATCTCATCACTAGATGGAGTGTAATATATATGTATATCTCTTCACTAGATGGAGTGTAATATATATGTATATCTCATCACTAGATGGAGTGTAATATATATATATATCTCATCACTAGATGAAGTGTAATATATATGTATATCTCATCACTAGATGGAGTGTAATATATATGTATATCTCTTCACTATATGGAGTGTAATATATATGTATATCTCATCATTGTATGGAGTGTAATATATATGTATATCTCATCACTAGATGGAGTGTAATATATATGTATATCTCATCACTAGATGAAGTGTAATATATATGTATATCTCATCACTAGATGGAGTGTAATATATATGTATATCTCTTCACTATATGGAGTGTAATATATATGTATATCTCATCATTGTATGGAGTGTAATATATATGTATATCTCTTCACTAGATGGAGTGTAATATATATGTATATCTCTTCACTAGATGGAGTGTAATATATATGTATATCTCTTCACTAGATGGAGTGTAATATATATGTATATCTCATCACTAGATGGAGTGTAATATATATGTATATCTCATCACTAGATGGAGTGTAATATATATGTATATCTCATCATTGTATGGAGTGTAATATATATGTATATCTCTTCACTAGATGAAGTGTAATATATATGTATATCTCTTCACTAGATGGAGTGTAATATATATGTATATCTCTTCACTAGATGGAGTGTAATATATATGTATATCTCATCACTAGATGGAGTGTAATATATATGTATATCTCATCACTAGATGGAGTGTAATATATATGTATATCTCATCACTAGATGGAGTGTAATATATATGTATATCTCTTCATTAGGTGAAGTGTAATATATATGTATATCTCTTCATTAGGTGAAGTGTAATATATATGTATATCTCATCACTAGATGGAGTGTAATATATATGTATATCTCTTCACTAGATGGAGTGTAATATATATGTATATCTCTTCACTAGATGGAGTGTAATATATATGTATATCTCATCACTAGATGGATTGTAATATATATGTATATCTCTTCATTAGGTGAAGTGAAGAACAAACAAGAGATGAGAAGAAAGATAGCAGTTGATACGTACAAACACTTGGCCACTCACTGCAGTAATCCAGACTCTGTAACAGACTTACTCAAGCATCTGTTTGGTGTACTGAAAGGTATCTACTCTCTGTGTTGTACATTTATATCTCTCTATTCCACTTTTATCTGTCTTACTTGCTACCAAATACTACCAATTTAAAGATGGTATGTGACTAGTTGTTTGGAGTTGTCAGTTCGTGTGCATTGTATAACAACTCACCTTCAAGTGTTGATAACCGTAATCATTTTTAAAAATAACGCTAACACGTTCATGTTGTTTGAACTTGTCTACTGTTTTTTCAAAGAATATTTAAGAAAAATATCAATTTTCAATTCTTTTGCATAAAAAATGAAACTCGGATAGAAAGGGTGACAACTCTAACAATGCTTTTTGTAGCCAACTAAAACGAATAAGCATCGTGGATTTTTTTTTGGTTTTCTTTTGCACCACCTAAATTGCAAATCTTGAAAATCCCAAAAATCCCATCAAAAATGTTTCTGCTGCACACGACAACCAACCAAAAGTGAACAAGGTCTGTTGTAAATTGTGTCCATGAATTATTTACATTGTGAGGTATCAAACGACCCCAACAGTCTCATGTGCAGAGAATAAGCCTTTGTGAAAAAGGGTTAAAAATTAGGAGTTTTAATTAATCATTGAAGAGTTCTACCTTCAAAGTATTGCTATTTCATTTCCCCTGCACTTGTGTAGGTGCTGAAGGTAAGGTGACGGTATTAGCTGAGAGAATGGATGTTGTATCGGCTATTGGTAACCTTACTAACAACTCTGTGTCTGGATCCCTGGCTATGCAGAGTATGGCCACTGAGGCTATGACTCAGTTCACTGCTCTACTTAGCCAAGAAAGCAACGAGTCGATGATAGGACATATCATTGGTGAGCTGTGCAAATGGGTGAAGACTTCTCCTTCCAGCGTACCATCGAACCTTGTCGACAGAATGAGGGTGAGAATAATTTGTCAACTACACGTGAATCAACTGCTTTTCTGTTGACGATCAAACAAGAATTGTCTTGGGAAACTTTCCATTACAATATACTAGATGGACAAGTTAGGTTTCAGAGAATGTTTAACCAATTTTTTCAAATGGATGAAAAATTTAGATTTACCAAAGTTAGAATTAATGTCTGTGAGATAGAACATGGATAGTTGAAGCGGCTTATACAATATTTACTTTTCCTACCTATTACACTACAGATGAATGCCACTGTATAATGATTACACATTCAGAGTCGTCTAATTTTTGGATGGACAACTCCCAATGATATGTTAAGCTTGGTGTATTTCAATAAACAAGTTTGTATGTTAGTGTTTTACAGAAGCAGATTATGTGCTAGTTGTGAATAGAGAGCATGCGTTTTGTTATATAGATAGGAGCAAGTCCAAAGACTGCCAGCTCGACAATTAGACAAGGATATCTGGATTTACTCACCAAGTGCTTCAGCAATGGTAAATGTTTTGTTCTTGCTTTCGTGTTTACTCTCTGGTGAGTTACAGCAGCATGTACTATGTTGTTGGCTGCCAGTGTATAATGGCATATCATCTCACAGTTGTTGTCCGTTGGTATGTGGCTATATTTGGTGTCTTTGACAAATAGGATTTTCCTACTTCGAATAATCTCTTTTGTATTCATTGCTTTGAGCTTTCCCACGCCTAATATTAGCATTTTTTTGCAATTTCTTTCTATTTCTGTTCTTTCATAATTATTGGAGATGCAACCATATACTACTATTGACAATGACATTGGATTTCTGCACTTATCTGGTGCCACGTACTTCCTGTACACTCTATCACACGCTCTAGATAACCTCCTATTATCTCTCTGTTGTAGCCGACTCTATGGAAATGCTTCAGTCTTTTGAGCAACTGTTAACAACAACCTTAACTACTGCCCAAGGACAGCCTGCGCAGGTACCTCTGGCGTGTGAAGCTGTGTATGCTGCTGTACTTCTTCTCAGACTAGTCAGATCAGAATTACTCGGTTAGTTACATACTTGCTTTATCTCCATCTCTCTCTCTGGGTTTAACTTGTTGTCTATAGATTCTCTAGAAGTTGGTAGTTGTGGGGGTTTAAGCCTGATTCACATACATATCGTGAGTGCTAGCGAGTCATCACAGCACATCTTACAACTGCGTGCCATAAATTTTCGCATAAACTTGGCACAAATTATGATCGCAAGTACTATAATTACTCTCTTGACTGGGAGGTAATAAAATCCTGAAGCCTGCCTTCATTGACCAGTGATTATATATACTAAATAGATTATCATTGTTCAAAGACACCGATTATTTATTACTTTTAATTTTATTATATTATTATTAAATATTATTTTATAATTTTCAATTTTATTTATAACTATTGTCCAATGGTGCATTATTATGATTTACTATCTTCAATTTTCTTCAATTTTCAATTTTATTTATAACTATTGTCCAATGGTGCATTATTATTATTTACTATCTTCAATTTTCTTCATATGTCATTTTTGAATCTCAATTTGTAATAATATAATATTGCTATTATATAAACGTTTACAGAACATTTATATATTTTATACATTTAAATCAACTATCATAACATTTCATTCAGAAAATTAATAATGAATAATAAATAATAATAATTATAATACTGACAATAATAATTTTATTATTTATTATAATTTCTCAATGACAGTCATGTTTACATGAATAGTCTTTACCCTACTCTGGTTTTTGAAAATGAAATCAAGAAAAGTTGTACGCACTATCGTACAATGTCGCAGGAAAGTTTGTCTAGCTGAACTTTTCTACAAGATTCTGGGACTGCGTGAGATGTCGTACAAGCTGTTCAAAGTCTGGGTTCACATGCATCGCAAGCAATCGTACGATGATCTGCGATCACTTGTGAGCACTTACGATATGTATTTGAACCAGACTTTAGTGCCATTGAATTTTTATTTTCATTTTTTTATTTTCTCTTTCCGGCAAAAAAGATTTTACATGAATTTCTGCATATACTAGCAATGAGAACTCTCAAAGTGGGATAGCTCTTTTTTCAACCACATGAGTTTGTGAGTAACTGGAATAATTATATCAAGTTATTTCTATGTAGTAATAGTCTGTGATCTTAATAAATGTAATACATTAGGGGGCGCTACTATTCAGTTTAAAAACCACCTGACCAAACACATTTTACCAATAGAGAAGACAACTCTGCATTAAGAAAGTTACCAAATGGCAGGATCTACTACCAGCTTTGACTGGGACTCAGAAAAAAGCATTTTCATTACTAGGAACAACCATTGATAGGTTTAGTTTGATTTAAAAGAATTCCTAGTTTGCTGAGGGTGTAATGTAGATAAGGAATGATGTGGTGAGCTACTTCTGATGATGATGGATTCTACTGCAAGCATTTAATCTTCTGAAACTGCTGATACTTAAATTTGTTTAGCATATTATTTCAGCTTGCATTTTGAAACTAGTGGAAACAATTTTGTGTTAGAAAACAAAAGCTTAGTTGATAGGAATGTAACATTGCAATGTGCCGTTGGCTGAGTTGCAGTTTTAGAAATGTGACCACTCAAACCCTTTCACATCTGATTTTTGTTAGAAAAGTTTCTGACACATTGCTCGATGGCGCAGACACGTTGCTCATAGAATTATCTACCCTTCTAGAATGCTAACCAATGATAGCATTTAGTGGCTTTATACCCGCATCAAAATGGCGTACTAAGTTTTTGAATCGGAGTATTCTGCTGAAATTTTAAAACTGATTGTAATAAAGGAGTAAGCCCAATTTTTGACACCATTTTATCTTGGTTGGTATACTTAGCTATCTGTCACGAGCCACCCATTTGCTATTTTTCCGACAGCTGGCTTTGTAGAAGGGAAGATAATTCTATGGCGTTTCTACTCTCTCTTGTGCAATTGCAGGAGAAGCAAGCCAACAAACCCTGTGGAAGATCCTATTGAATCAGGACAAGTCAATTCTCTGCAATGAACGCCTTCTATCTACTGCCTCTGACCCTGTACTGTGTGCCATTGTATCTCTCTCAGAGATGTTGGTACTACAACACCCAGACAAAATGTCTGACTCTCTCACAGAACAATACCTCCACAGTCTACTCTATACATGCTGTTACCACAGCTACACGGTCAGAAAGTGTGCTCATCAGTCTGTGAAAAAAATTGTGGCAGGTTTGGGTGGACTTTCTCTGTCACTGAGTATGTTATCTCTGCTCACCAAACTAATAGAACAACAAAATTGGGCTGAGGTAAGATTGTGTGTACATGAGCTAACTTTCATTCTAAATGATTACATAGGTTCCTATCTAAGCTATATGTGTTTAATGATTCTAAGGGTGTGTTAGCAATACAGTTATTTATTAATCTTATTTTTATTAATCTTCACTATTGATGGTTTTTTTCTTGTTAATGGAGATGGCAACCGTTTTTCTCAAAAAATCATTTGGCTCTGGAAACAGCTCTTAAACGAAGGTAGTGCTATGAAATACATTTATGAAAATTGGGTTGGTTTTATTTTAATAAATAACAATATTTTGAATTAACCAGCTTAATAAATTATAAAAGCTGAAGTTAAAATATATAGTTTTACGATCCTTACTACATGGTTGAAATTCTACGGGAAATCATAATACATTAGAATGGTGGTAGTGACTGTCTTTCTCAAGCGGTTTAATTACGGGAAGCAGTTTATCGCCAGATGGAATTATATGCAAGTGCGCTTTTTAGAATGGTTATTTAACTGGTTCTTATATCCTTTTTTATCTGTTTTAAAATGCGTTCAAAAGAGAGAAAACATTATTTTATAAGTGGAAATTGAAAAAATGATCCGTCAAAGAGTTTAAATTATTAAAAAGTGCCAATACTTTCCGGATTTTTAGAAAACAAAAACACATGTATCTCTAGCGTGACCGTAGACTGAAAGTTTTCTATAGTTGTGTGATTGTAACGTAAATACCAAAGACGGTAGTTTCTATAAACTATTCTCTCTGTCATCGCTAAAATAAACGTAACTAATGGTCTCGGAGACAATATCCGTAGCACCTTGTTTAATAGTTTTTTTGGGTGCGTCCTTTTACAAAATTGATAAAAGTTCTCAGTCTATTCATATTTTCAGCCGATAGATTCAATTACCTAAAACTCTAGCGACTTCCTGCCGTATGCACTCGTATCGTCACTATCCTCATTACTGAGGTAACAAACCTTCTGGCGGAGTTGTCTTTTCTACAGGAGATAGCTCTAATGTAAATCTGGAGTTGTGTTCTTTTGGGGGAAATAACTGTGCAGTTCTAGTGATTTGTTTTTCAAAAAAAGTACTCGGGTTTCCTGTTTTTGTACTCGTACCAGCGCAGACCCCATTGCATGTCACCAAACTTGGCTCATTACTCCCAGTCGTGAGCTCTTGTGTCGTAGAGTAAAAAATGTTAAAATATTATTCACTTTTTCCCCTCTTCTTCTATTCACATCTCCTTTGTTTGTGTTGTACTGTCTCTCTTTGCCTTCCTCCTATGTGTAACCCTATAAGCTGTTTATTTCCTGTGCTGGCAGATACTGGATGAGAACAGGGAGGACAAACCGGTGCTGCTGACAGCCAAAGGGTTTCTAGAAACCCTGCATTGTGTCACCGGCATGTCCAGCCAGGACAGCAAGGAGTTGTCTCGTGTTGCTGTGGCAGCACTTCTATTGGCCCATCATCATGCTATGTGTGAGTCTACAGGCTTTTATTTATCAATCACATTCCTCAAACTTGTTTTGAATAGTGGCCATAGCGGTCTGTTTCAACAGACGTTTAACCGCTGGAACAGCGAGCAAACTTCAAACAGTTTTGTGAAGTAAATATGTAACCTTGATCTGATTTTGACATGTCATATTTTTTCTTTTCACCCATTTGGATATTGTGAAAATAAAAGTGAAATCACATCCGCCAAATCATAAATTAAAGGTTGATGATACAGGATATAAATTTATTTTTGAGACGCTCAAATTTCATTTCAGTTTTGTATCTTCTGCGTGAAGCAGTACATATTATTTTCATCATTATTGTGGATTAGCATAATGTTGTTTGGGTGAAATCATGTGCAGCAAAATCTTTTCTTTTATGAAATAAGAGTTTGTTCAAAACTTATTATTTTTCAGGTGAGGGGGAGACCATTTTGCTTTCGTCAGTTGATCCTTCGATTCATGCGATTTTTTTGCTTTGTGCTCTAATTTGCGCAGTCTCCTTGGAAAAACATAAACTGTTAGTGCTATCCCTCATCGCAAACATAGATGGTTCAGATTTGTGTTTAGTTAGTCAAAAGTCTATTTGCCATTATATGTATTACGTAGTAGACATTATATATATATATATTATGTAATATACATTATATATATATTATGTAATAGACATTATATATGTATATTAGGTAGTAGACATTATATATGTATTACGTGTTAGACATTATACATATAACACTTCTGCTTACAGCCGTTTACGAGAATGACAGCTGGCTGAAGCTGCTGAAGAGATTCTCACTCTCTCCGGGAAAGTTATTAGAGCAGAATATTGATGTGATTCTGCCTCAGTTGACCTCAACAGAGGCTACTCAAGCCCAAAGTACAGCCTTGCAGGTACCAACTATCACAGACCTACAATACTTGGTGCTATGTGGTCTTTGTCATTGATGCAGTAGCCCATACTATCGAGCTTGGTGCAAGTCAGGTGTCATGTAAAACTACCATTAGCTGGTCATGTATTGAGGAGATAACTCTTGAGAGAAGGATTTGGTACTGGGTGGTGGTAAAAAATAAATTTATCTTATTTATTCATCAACTATCAAGGTTTTCACCCCCTAATATTTTAAGTATGTTGAAAATTGATCAACGACATATCTTCAGCGCATGTTGAAACAGAAAAAATGACACTTTCATGTTATTGTACAAGCTTTTGCGTTTCATTATTTATAATCTGATTTTGTAGCAACAAATATATGTACTCCTGAGCTTGGCACTCGGTGTTTGCTGGTTGTTGATTCCGTAGGTTTTAGATATCGTCTATATTTAAATGCCTTAGTGGCTCGCACCCGGTAAAATACTGATTTAAATGACAAAAACCGAATATATACGTTTGTTTATAAGCCAACAATGTACATGACTCAAGTGTTACTGCGTATGTACATGACACAAGTGTTACTGCGTACGTACATGACTCAAGTGTTACTGCGTATGTACATGACACAAGCGTTACTGCGTATGTACATGACACAAGTGTTACTGCGTATGTACATGACACAAGTGTTACTGCGTATGTACATGACACAAGTGTTACTGCGTATGTACATGACACAAGTGTTACTGCGTATGTACATGACACAAGCGTTACTGCATACCTTGGCAGGCTGTGGTTAGGATAAACGGAAGTCTGATAGTACCACGACTACTACAGCAATGTGGAGATCTACTAGAGGAGGATGAGCAGCTGACTAAAGTCACATCTGAAGAGTATAACATCTACGCATGGCCTGAGGGAGAGCTCTTTGATACGTCTGTCATTGAGAAGTGAGTTGTACTGTATATGTCTATGTACTGTATGTGTCTATGTACTGTATATGTCTATGTACTATATGTGTCTATGTACTGTATGTGTCTATGTACTGTATATGTCTATGTACTGTACATGTCTATGTACTGTATGTGTCTATGTACTGTATGTCTATGTACTGTATGTGTCTATGTACTGTATATGTCTATGTACTGTATGTGTCTATGTACTGTATATGTCTATGTACTCTGTATGTCTATATACTGTGTATGTCTATGCACTGTATATGTCTATGTAGTGTATATGTCTATGTACTGTATATGTCTATGTACTGTATATGTCTATGTACTGTGTATGACAAAGTATTGTGTATGACTATGTACTGTTTACCTCTAAGTACTGTCTATGTACTATACATGTCTATGTACTGTACATGTCTATGTAATATACACGTCTATGTAATGTACACGTCTATCTATGTATAACTGAATGTACTGTATATATCTATGCACTGTATACTATATATCTATGTACTGCATATAACTCAACTTATGTGCAGCATATATAATGCGCTGTATATATTATTTATACTTGTACAATCTAGTTTGTAGACAATGCAGTTTTTACTTGTGACTCGTGCCAATTTAGGTCCTTCATCAGCTAGTAATATAAATGCAGTAAATATAGCAATCCCCGAGGGCCGTTCTCTAATTGGTACGCTGACATTGCAGTTTTTAATCTACTGCATGCTTTGTGTGAAGCTTTCAATAATTTTGATAGATAAACGTCTTGTGCTGTGAGCATGAAATATTGCTTGACAGCCTAGCCCACTGAGCTTTTGATAAATCCAAAAATACATATTTTATGCGAGCAATTAGAGTATTTGCGAATGCAACATGTTCGTAGAACAAAAGGCAAACATGTAAGGACTCACAAATCAATAGGTTGCATATTAAACAAAACGTCAGTTGCGATTATCATTAAGATCCAATATATTCTTATAAATCACTGAAAACTGAAGAGGAGATAACTCCCAGTTTACAATATATTTGAGAAAATGCAAATCGCATCGTTATAAGTAAATATAATTAGTAAAGTCACCATTTTTTGTTGTAATTTTACTGTAATCACTACCATACGTCACGTTTTTGAGGATATAAAAATGATTATTTACAATGAAAAGAATTAGACTTTCTTATTAGTTTATTTAGTGTTTAGTTACATTTGCGATCTATGAACCATATTAATAATGCCTGTTGATAATATTTTTCATTCAGTTCCAATTTAAATGATTTATTGATTAAACTTATTGCCGGTCGGATAATTTTTATTGCGTATTGTTCGGCGAACATTGATTGCAGATACTCATAATGAGAGCGTGATCATTTTAGAGTGTGGTCATTTCATTACATTTTTTTTGTCATTAAACGTAACAAGGTAGTCTCTATCTGATGTGCTTAATATTTCTAAATGAGTTTTGAAAAATTGACAATAGCGCTTTAAACGCGATTGCAACTCTGTTTTTTCTGAATGCTATGAGGAGATCTATACTTGTCTTATCGTTTTTTCTTGCACCACCATTCCTCTACCAAATCGGTTTTCAACTGGGCCGATCTATGTTTGACGATGTGTACAAGTAATAAAATATTAAAAAGACATTCAAATCACAAGAAATGTTATTCACACATTAGTGCAGTTCATCGATCATTCAATTCTTGAAATTTATAAACACTTTTTTCAACTGTTGACAAGTGCACTAAATTTTAAATTTTTTCAAGTTTTGTTTCGCTGACTTTTATAGAAACAAGGAGTCAGAGGACAACAGAAACATGAGGAGGGAGAATAAACTCTATTCCTATCAGGACCAGCTGATGGAGATGGAACTGCGCAAGGTATCTCTGCCTTCTTAGCATTGAAAGAATTTTGGTTTAAAGGTCGAAATAGTTTTTTTTTCAACTTTTAATGTTTATGATTCAATTTGGAAATGATTGCTGTGAAAGCACATCCATCTACAATTATTCTGTTCCATCAATATTCCCAAAAAAACATTAAATTTCTTTTTGTCTTACATTCATCTTTTTTTTATTTTTCACAAGTTCATTTCTCAAGCATTATTTTTTATTTGTTTATTTTTTTGTTTCTTTTTATTTGATTAAGTTTTTTACCCTTATATGGTTTTCAAATTACTTTTGTGACTGACGTTGTTAGAATTAAAAAATAATTGATTTCTGTCTTGCACAATTCAACAGCAGCTTGCATTACTCGCTTAGATAGGATGAATAGATAGATAGTTGTTATTAGTTGGCTGTTGTGTTTGTGACACACACAAACTAGTTATTTCTGGTAGGCTGATTAATTGACGTCTATCACAAATGAAAACTTTGCAGAGTTTTATAACTCACTATTTATCCTAACATCTTCTAATATCGAGTTTTGTAAATCAATATTAATTGTTCAATGCTTGGCTTTATTACCTCATTATTTCTGTGCTCCTCTTTGCCCTCCAGTGAATAATGAAAACATGTTTTTGCTACAGGTCTGTGCTAGAAGATTTTTTTGGGAATGTTGTATTGACATTTTTACACTTGATTTTCACTCATAGCGTCTTTTAGTCTTTGCTTGTAAGAACTGGCCCTGAAGAAGCGGTAGAAACTCTTAATTTTGTTGTAGGAGTTGGAAGCAAAACGGAGAGCGGAAGGAAAACTGACACAGAAGCTGAGTAAGAAGCAGTTAGAGGCAAAGCAGGCTCAGCTGAAGATCGAGAGTGAAATCAGGAGCAAAGTGCATAAGGTAACCTACGGAACTCTATTCCGCATGTATTTGATTATCTATATTTATATTGTCATATTAAATGATGACGATATCACAGCTTTGGAGACATTTTCCTTATTGATTGAGCAAACAGAATCATAATGAATGGTCTTTGACTTCCTAATTAATGTAACCTCTGATAATTTGTTTTTGTGCTGTGTCTGGTGTGCATGTAGTTGGACACAAGTCCTGAATGATGCTAACAGTATCGCTGCATTGTTCATAATGTCTCTTCTATACGGAAAGCAAAGTTACGTTGCTAATTTTCGATTGCAAACGGATGTGATTACTATGAAAGCTAACCAGACGTTTCCGGCATTACTAACGGCGTTTACAATATGTTTGTGGTTCAACTCGCCGTCTTCACGGTATCGGTCGTCGCAGAAAACAATGTTTACATATCTGCCTTCTAATACCAACATTGATGCTGTTTACCTCTCGCTTCTACCTGGATACATTCTATTCTCCCTGAATAATGATTTTATCATTGCCCCAAAAACTGTAAGTATCAAAATATATTACGCTTTAATTTCATAACTAATAAACCAGAGCTTATACATTTTTGAGTGCTTATATCACAAGCGCTGTTTTTTCTGTGAGCATCTTTGTTTTGTTTTTCAGGCAGATGATGGTACATGGCACCATGTTTGTGTTAACTGGAACACACTCGGATATGGAAACATTTTTTTAGACGGTGCAAAGCTTAGGAGTTCTTACAAAATGGCAGCTCGGCTAAAGCTCGTCGCTGGAACTCTATTTATTGGCCAACTACGTTCTCACAGATCTCCTTCATCGCCATTGCAATCTTTTCTGGGAGAGATAACGGAACTGAAGTTTTGGAACACTAATCGAATTTTACCTTCTCATGTGATGTGTCTTCAAAAAGACATATTTTCTCGTTACAGTATATTTACTTGGCAAGTTTTCAATCGCTCTGCTACCGAAATCCTCAACTCAGAGCCAGACAGTATAGTTTATATTGAAAAAAAAAATATTTCTGTCTCACAATGCTCATATGGATTAACGGGTGAAAGTTTAGTTTACTACGATGACCAGTTTGCTGTTGACACCTCGGAGACGCATGGCAATATCTCTGATACCTCTAACAAAATTTCTGGCTCTCCTCAATCCTTGATACTTAATGCCACTCAGTTCAGCAAAAACTCATCCATTTTGTCCTTTGATGCCAGACCTTCTGAAGCAACTAATGTTGGAAACACAACTTTGCCATCAAATATTTCTACGACATCTGATACAATGTCAATGTCGGACGAGTTGACTGCAACACAAATGTCATCAACCATAAAGACCACTACACATAAACAACTACGTTTGACTGACATCATAACCAGCACTGCTTTTCGTGTAAATATGGCAAACTTGTCGCTGACTAGTGCAACAGCTGTCAATGATACCAGCACTTTTGTGGGTGCAATTAACATAACAGCATCTGAAATACCAGCCACACCCCCAGATACATTTTTCCCAGCAAAAGAAACTACCGAGATGACAGCCAGTCTTGAAACTAAGAAAAAAACTGGTTTTTATAATATAACAAACAATATCATCAATAGTACTGCTAGTACCACTGCTCAAAATTTTACCGCAACCTCTGCTATTCCCAAGTTGAAGCCAATCTCTTCACACATGTTCCACTTATCGTCTTACACAGTTGCTACCAGTAGCATATCTTTCACTTCGCTCATCAATAACACTAAATCCGCCACTGCTCCAACTGATAACATTACATCTTATACTGTTGCAGTTAATAAAACAATTCTCGACAATGTTCCAAACAATAAGACTTCAGTATTCTCAGCCCAAACTTTAAGCACCACATCATATGGAATTTTGACTGATAAAACTACACTACAACCAAGCACGGTTGATACTTCAAAAGATTTGACTATTGATAGTATTTCATGTGTTATACAACCACCATCTACTCGATGGGTATCTCCTACATCTACAGTTACTTTTCATGCTCATGCAAAAAGGACAACCTCACCTAATCTTAACCTGTACATGAAACCAATAGCGTCAAGGATACATTCAGGGATGTGTACATGTGAGTGTGAGCCAATCCGCACTAGAGTGAACTTAAATCTTAGGATAATTCCAATGACAGGTGATCAAAGTGACAATGAAGAAACTGTAGCCGTTGCTCTTATTCCATCTAGTCATAAGTCTAGAACAACACCCAGCCATATGGAGTTTGTTGAATTTGACTCAACTACATCTATGCCAGCTAGCTCCACTGTTCGAATAATTAAGCGTTTTGTGCCCAAAGTTGAAAATGAGACAGTCGAGGTCATAAAACCCGTGATTCCTCCTCCAAAATACACACCTAAAGATGCTCCTGGTGCTAAATACTTTGGTGTAATTGCTGTTTCTTTTGTTTCGTTTCTGATTTTGGCTTTGATGTTATCCGATTACCCGTACTTTTTAAAATGGAGCCGTCTGTTGTCACATAACTGGCGCGCTTGCTCAGAATGCAGAAGATGTCGAAAAACGACAGAGTTACAGAAAGCGAAAAGAAGGTATAGGAGAGCTGTTAGAAAGATGAGTACAGTTCCACAAGCCAACAGTGTTTGTACATCATTGTTGAGCAGCTCAGATGCTAGTCTATTAACATTATCTTCTGGTGAAAGTGAATTTTCAGAAATTGTGAGCGTTTACTCAACTTGTAGCGAAAATGAACATTGAGTTGTGTTGATTTATATCATTTTTTGTGATAATCTAAATAACATTTTGCTATTGTTTGATTATAAATGAAATAAAACGAATGAATAATTGAAATACTAATTTATGTTTGTTTTTATGTTCAGTTTTTTAGCATATGTTTGCTTTTACAATAGTAAACGATACAGGTTTTCTAAAAAAAGATTTATGAACTATATCTTGATTTTTTGTGTATAAAACGATAATTTGGTGTGGAGGTGCTGATATCATTTACTGTTGCATTTGATGGAAATAATCATTTGGAAATCATGAGTTGCTGTTGAGATAAATGTAGTTATGATTGCATAGCCTTGTGATAGCTTGTTCATTTGTTTTCAATTCTTTTTCAATGGTGGTGTTTCTGAGGTTTAATTCCGATCATCAAGTTACATGATAGTAGCTCATCATGAATTTGTATTCAAAGTTTCATAATAAACGTTGCCAGAGCTGATAGGGTGATATCTATTTGTAAATAATAACAATGTTTAACTACTTGCGTATGTTTTAAGGGTGTTCTTTGAATTTGCTCTACCAAAGATCATTATTGTTGAGATTAGATCGGCCTTCACATTGCACCGACTGAAAAAAAATACTGTTTAATGAAAACCCAGTTGGGCTACCCTTTCTGTATCTTAATTTGGTAAAGACTTCAAAGTGCCATCCACCACTCATGTGTTAAAATATTTATGCTTGGCGATGATTAATCCTCCTGGAGCTGCTTAATTGTGCGAAACTTCAATAAATGTTAAAATTTTATACAAGGAAGCATATGAATTTAAAAATCTAATTAATTCCTACTGTCCCACAAATGTTTCCATTGTTAAACCTGAACATAATGCTCAACAACACAATGTTAACAATGTTTTATGTGTTTAATGGTGCAAGCTTTTTCAATTTTTTAATCGATGAAGCAAGACAGCGAAATAATCAATCGATGAGTTCTAGCTCTAGTTTATCAAGATGAGGCAGCGTAAGTTAGCCACTTGATATATCTACTGTACACGACCTCATAAATAGGGCTTCAGTGTTTTTAATCATTTATACATTTCCAATAACCTTATGTATCTGGTGATTGTTCAACTATTTGCTTGGGATGTACTGTTTGCAGTAGCATAAGTTTTTGCTATAAATTATGTCAAATAAGTTGACTAATTTACTCTGTGACTTGTAATAAAACAAACATTGAAATAGACAAGTAGTTGCTCACAAAACATGCATCGTACTTATGGTTAGCCAATATTGTAGTTGGATGAGTGTGCAAAGAAAGTATCCTATATACTGCATAACGTAGCCAGAGCTGAGGCTCCATCCATAACCCATCTACTACCAGATATCTGTGAACTGATAGTACCACTCCTACAGTACCCAGTACCTGCTACACACCTGTCTAAGGTCTTCGTTGCAACTATCCAGTCAGCACTGTGTAACAAAGATTTCGGTACGTAGACTTTCTGGGCGAGAATGGTTCATTTCAGTTAATGTAGTGGATGGATTAGTTGACGATTTTGCCGTGATAGAATTAATTCTTTGATACACTTCTTTGGTTGAGATGAGAGAAGCGTTAATGTGCGGAAACAGTTTGAAAGTTATCACCATGTCTAAACTTGATAAAAAAGGCACTTCACAGTTTTGGGGCTAGATATCTGAAAAGTCAGATCACAACTTCAATGAAAATGTAAATCTAGTTGGAAAATTTTGTTAACTTTTTGCTTGATATGAAGTCACCCTAGAAATCCACCCAAGTACTAGAAATCTCACATCCATGTTACTTTACAGGTGAACTTGTTGCATATTTAACACTGAGAGTTTATGAAGTTGCTTGCGATCTACCTGCCCATTGGTGTGCTGAGCCTCTGCTGGAGCAGCGTAAAAGAGTACTGGATGAGTTGGCAGCACGCTCACCGATGAATGCTGCCACATTTGCCTGCTGCTATCCTTTGTTCAGGCAGATTCTTGCCTCCACCAACATTGACGACTCACAGAGACTGGCTATCCTCAAGATATTTGAGACTCACGCTAACCTCAGGAGTGACTTAGAAACAGTAAGTGTATACTTGAGAGCTAGTGAACTTGTCGAGAGATGAACAAATGGTGTTTTAATGCAGTTACACCTTCAGTTTATTCAAGATATTTGTTGTATAACACCTGTATTATCTTTCCCTTCTGTATGGAATCTTGGGGTAGTGCAACATTCCATTTTGCATTGCATTTTGGAAATTCCATCTGTTTTGCATTTTGGAAATTCCATGTTTCTTCGCATTTTGGAAATTCCATCTTGCTTCAAATTTTGAAGATTTGATCCTGCATTGCTGTTTGAAGATTTTTTGGCTTGAAATATGTAATTATTTTTCCAATTATCTCCGTAACCAACAAGTTGTGATTAATACCTACAGGACGGCCCGGCTATACTTCCTCGCTGTGACATGCTCAAGGTTCTATTCAACATGGCTGACACTTGCTCGAACAAAGTAGCCAAGATGGCCCGATCTGTACTACTTAACGTATGTACATGCGCCAGTGGAGATGATGGCTGCACTCTAGCAGAAGATGATGAGATAGAAGTACTAATGAATGC
Organism: Cryptosula pallasiana; assembly: GCA_945261195.1. Lineage (NCBI taxonomy): Eukaryota > Metazoa > Bryozoa > Gymnolaemata > Cheilostomatida > Cryptosulidae > Cryptosula > Cryptosula pallasiana. Next base: position 19,795,008 of record OX183139.1, read on the forward strand.
GCTCACCTGGAGCTCCAATAATATCAGGCATTTGGCTCTCCAGGTCAGTTGTCTCCCCATGTCTTGTTGACCAACTCTTTACAGCTAAAAGTGTTACATACATCGTTTGTATACTAGTCATTCTGGTCACACAGGGTATGAGGGAAATGATGGATGCTTTACCAACACCTGACGCAGACGTTGAATCTGGTAACAAGTTGATGAAGAGGTTGTGGATTGCCAGATTTGATGTGGATGAAGTGGTACAAAAGCTGGCTACGCAGTAAGTGGATTCGTGCAGGTGTATAGCATGCGTAACAGTGGTCTTCTATCCATTGGTGTAGGATTGCATCGATACGTATTTTGTCTATTCATGTAGTTTACTGTATGTTTTTGTTAGCTTGTGGTTATGGTCTGTCCTGATTTGTTGTCGGTACATTCTCACAGATAACCAACTATCTATTATGTCTAGGAATCAAATTTGGCAGTGAAAAGAATTCTGTACAACATTTGTGTCCGTTTTCTTTTCGCCAACACTCAATAAATTTTTGATTCAATGATTGTTTTTGTGATGCGGAGATTTTCATGTTATCTTCCTAGGACCATCATCGATAAACAAACTCTCTCTCCGTATCACATAGCCCCACTCATTCTTATTCAGCTGAGATTACATTATTTACATCTACTGACCAGCTTACTCAACCTATAAAAATTAAACTGGTTTTTTTTGGTCAAAAGATTACAAAATCTAAATTCTCCACAGTATATGTCATGTTTTACTATATGAGGGAGGTTTAGGTAACTGTTGTTTAATTACGGATACGGCCCGCTGCACTCACGTTGTCGTACATTTTAATTGCTGTATAAAATGAGGTTTAGCAATGGCAGTATTTTGCGTAAGAGTTGTCTGCCCATATGATAGCATGGTTGTATTTCTTGTCGGGAAATTTTAGCACTTTTTGAGGGTAGAATCCATTTTATCGCTTTGAAAACCAAGGCTAGTTTCAATATTTTTCACTTGAGTGAAAAGCAAATAAAGTAGAGGCCTTACAAATAATAATTAATGAAGACAAGCTACCAATATTATTTATCATGTTAAGTATCTCTATTTTGTTGAAAACGAAATGGAATCACAGGAAAATTAACTGAACAGTTTTTTTTTCAAATAAATAAAACTATATTATAATAAATAGTTATTATTAATCAGAGGAGCCCAAAGCAATTAAAGTTAACAACAGCCTTAACAATGAAGTCTTTTGACCATTTTTCTTTTGCTGAGAGTAGCCACTTGAGTTTTATTACAGTGGCTAGATTAGGCATCAGTCTACACAAAGCAAGCATTATATTTACAAGGACATCAGGTGGTTAGGAATGAATTGAAGACGTTTCATTAACTGCTGCACTTGCTTGTTTCTTGCGCTACTTGTTTCTTCCACTGCTTTATTGGTCACATGGTACAAAGTTGGATGTCCCGTGGTTTCTAGTCGTTACCATAGCAACAACTTCGCCTTTGCTAGACCTCCCTATTCTGAGACCTTCCGCTGTGTTTGTGATCAGTTAGCCTGAAGACAGCCAACATGTAGTTTGATGTGTTGTGTAGGATCTGGGAGGACCTGGAGTTAGAACTAGACAGTGCCATCTGTGAGGATGTGCTTGCTGATGTAGTCAGTGATGTGCAGTGTATCAGGAAATCTGTCTCACTCGCTCTCTATGAGATGTTACAGCATAACAAGAAGCAGCTACCTAACGTCTTACAGATCGCTGTAGAGTTGTACCACGCCAAACTTTATGTATGTCTTCTGCTACTCTCTTCTCATATGCTTTGTAAGGCCAATATTGTAACTTTTGAGTTGATAGTGTCTTTCCTTTTTTGGTGAATTACCGTGTGATCAAATAGTATAGAAATTGTGAGTTTAAAAATGAAAAAAGATTCTGTCAATTGATGACAAATATTTTAGTTTTTATGAATATTTATTGTCTGCTTTATAATCGTTTTTTGAAAGTTAACTTTATGCAGTTTTGCCTGTGTCAGTAAATGCATGGTGCTCAGGCTTGGTATCATTAGCTGCAAGCACCTGCTTATTCCGATGTAGATGGCGCCACCTGTGCTAGACAACTTTGGTAGAGTAGTTGAGAAGCAAGGAGCTGACCAATGGCCAGCGAGAGAGGGTATAGCGCTGCTGCTCAAACAGCTGGCTTCTCTATTCAACGCTGACAGCGTGGAGGAGCTCACCAACTTCTACATACCTGGAGGTCTACACGACAGAGACCACAGGGTTGCCATGGCGATGAGATCAGCAGCTGTTGAGCTCATAGAGCATCATGGCAAGGTGTGACTCCTTTCTTCAGTGGTCTTGAGAAAAGTTGTCATTGTCTACTTTTGTAATATTGTTTTATTTTGTATGCTAAGAGTGGAAATGATATATTCTAGTGAAACATCTTGAATAGTGTCATTTGGTTTCACTTGCGCTGAGGTTTCAACCGATTTACAACAATTGTTCCCTCTTGCAATTTGTAAAAAAATTGTCTTCAGTACATTAATCATATTTAGCAATTTCTACTCCTTAATCTTATATTGCAGGCAAATGTGCAGTCGTTGCTGCCAATTTTGGAGAAGACTTTGACCTCGCTGCCGGACACAGCAGGCTATGACGTAGTCAAGCAGGGTGTTGTGGTTATTATGGGTAACTTAGCTAAACATTTGGACAAAAGTGACGCCAGAGTGAAGCCAATAGTGGCTAAGCTTATATCATCTCTCTCCACTCCTTCACAGCAAGTAAGTGTGTAGTACTGCAGTGTGTAGTACTGTAGTGTGTAGTACTGCAGTGTGTAGTACTGTAGTGTGTAGTACTGTAGTGTGTAGTACTGTAGTGTGTAGTACTGTAGTGTGTACTGTAGTGTGTAGTACTGTAGTGTGTAGTACTGTAGTGTGTAGTACTGTAGTGTGTAGTACTGTAGTGTGTAGTACTGTAGTGTGTAGTACTGTAGTGTGTAGTACTGTAGTGTGTAGTACTGTAGTGTGTAGTACTGTAGTGTGTAGTGTGTAGTACTGTAGTGTGTAGTACTGTAGTGTGTAGTACTGTAGTGTGTAGTACTGTAGTGTGTAGTACTGTAGTGTGTAGTACTGTAGTGTGTAGTACTGTAGTGTGTAGTACTGTAGTGTGTAGTACTGTAGTGTGTAGTACTGTAGTGTGTAGTACTGTAGTGTGTAGTACTGTAGTGTGTAGTACTGTAGTGTGTAGTACTGTAGTGTGCAGTACTGTAGTGTGTTGTAGCTTCAGTACCATTTCTTGTGATTGAAACATAAAACCTTGACTCTAACTTGTATCTGAACTTTGTCGTGCAGGTCCAAGAGGCTGTAGCCAACTGTCTACCCCCTCTGGTACCCTCTATCAAGTCTGACGTACCCGAGCTGATATCCAAACTACTGCAGCTGTTGCTCTCCTCGGATAACTACGGAGAGAGACGAGGTGCTGCCTACGGACTGGCTGGTCTTGTTAAAGGCAGCGGAATTCTCTCGCTTAAGCAACTGGACATCATGAGCACGCTCACTGCCGCCGTACAAAACAAGAAGAACGTGCAAGAGAGAGAAGGTAGGTGGTTGTGGTTGTACTGCAAGAGAAAGAAGGTAGGTGGTTGTGGTTGTACTGCAAGAGAGAGAAGGTAGGTGGTTGTACTGCAAGAGAGAGAAGGTAGGTGGTTGTACTGCAAGAGAGAGAAGGTAGGTGGTTGTACTGCAAGAGAGAGAAGGTAAGTGGTTGTGGTTGTACTGCAAGAGAGAGAAGGTAGTTGGTTGTACTGCAAGAGAGAGAAGGTAGTTGGTTGTACTGCAAGAGAGAGAAGGTAGTTGGTTGTACTGCAAGAGAGAGAAGGTAGGTGGTTGTACTGCAAGAGAGAGAAGGTAGGTGGTTGTACTGCAAGAGAGAGAAGGTAAGTGGTTGTACTGCAAGAGAGAGAAGGTAAGTGGTTGTACTGCAAGAGAGAGAAGGTAGGTAGTTGTACTGCAAGAGAGAGAAGGTAGGTGGCTGTGGTTGCACTGGAAAGTGAGTGAGAGCACCTGCTAGCTATTGCCTACAACCCTGTTGGTTGTATCTCTTGTACAACTATATTTGATCACTAGATTTCCTAATATGGAGTTGTTAGTTATGGTAGATGCAAGTTTACAGTTGATATCGGTATTCCCAGCTCCTGGTCCTGAGGCTAATCTACAGATTTCTCTGAATTTCTTAAACTTTGAACTTACTCAACTTTTCTTTGGGAGTTGTCCTCCTAAGATCAACAACGTGGAGTGATATTTGGAGTTATTTACTCCTAAAAAAATATCTCGCCTCTATGATAAAGTTTTGTGGTGTTTCAATGATGGATAGATTTGTCTACTTGTACATGACTACTGTGTACTCAGTATTAGAGGACTTTAATGAATGGGTGAATGGAAACTCGTGAACGTTAGGTTTCTTCCACATACTTTCATTTTTTAATTAAAAGAAAAGGTTTGTTTATTGAGCTTTTAGATGACAACGCATTATTTAGTATATCATCTTACAGACATTAACTATCAAGCCTTTATGTAAGGAAGGTTTTTAATATTTCACGTAATAAATTGCTTCTGTAGCCAGAATGCAACAGTCACGCAAGTCTGTACAATATTATACACAGTTGTCATCATCTTGCAGGTGCTCTATTTGCATTTGAGATGCTGTCAACAATGCTGGGTAGGCTGTTTGAGCCATACATTGTGCATGTTCTACCCCATCTACTGCTGTGCTTTGGTGACAGCAATCAGCATGTGAGAACCGCAGCAGATGACACAGCTAGGGCAGTGATGAGTAAGTTGTCTGCTCACGGAGTGAAGCTTGTACTTCCTCTGCTGCTGAAGGCCTTAGAGGAGGATCAATGGAGGACCAAGTGTGGTGAGTGGACAGTAGCGACTGAGTCACTCTTTCTTCTTCGGTTTAGTTTGCGATAAAATCTTTCAGCTGTCAACTGAAATTGAGCTCAAATGAAAGACAAAATGAAGATTTACAACAGTTATTTAATACCATAAATTTTTTTGTCACCAGCTGACAAACTTAAGATGAATAAGCATTATGAATTGGCATTTCCTTAGCTTATTTATGCCTCTCACATGTTTTGTTTTATGATTGCTAATTAATGGCGTACTTACAATCTCTACACTGGTTGACCTGCCACTGTTATCTCTCTGTCAGGATCTGTGGAGTTGCTGGGAGCTATGGCCTTCTGCGCCCCTAAACAGCTGTCAGCGTGTCTGCCACAGATCGTACCTCAGCTGGTCGATGTGCTCGCTGACTCCCATGATAAAGTGAGGAATGCTGGGGCTATGGCCCTGCTACACATCGGAGAGGTCATCAAAAACCCCGAGATACAGTGTGAGTTTATTTTGTAGATTCAAAGGCTACATATCTTAGACATGTGTGTGTATATTTATTGTTATCCTGAAAATCTCACTATGTCCGTATGCAGCCATCGTACCTGTGATGTTGGATGCACTGAAGAACCCAAGCAATCATACAACCAAGTGCTTGCAATCTTTGCTTGGCACACAGTTTGTGCACTTCATTGACGCCCCGTCCCTTGCATTGATTATGCCTGTGGTCACTCGGGCTATTGAGGATAGATCCACAGAGACTAGAAAGATGGCGTGTCAGATAATTGGTAACATGTACTCGCTCACAGACCAGAAGGTTAGTGTATGATGTCACTTCCTGGCCGTCTTCTGTGTTAGACTCAGCGCTGCAGTTGTTGGTGCCTTTTTGAAGGTCCCTACAGTTATCTAAAATATCCCATTTATCTGTACACCTATCTAGTTGTTTAGTTATGACCAACGGGTCTGCAGAGACAAGAAAAAACCCTGATAAATACAAAGTACATGTAATTAATTCTCCAAAAGAAGACAACTCCAAATATTAAATTGGGGTTATCTCCTTTAGAAATATTGTTATATTAAGAGCTGGTGTTATCGCAGTAATGATAACATGTGACAGTTCACTGTAAAATATAAAATATTAGTAAAATTTTCGAAGTTATAATTGTACCAATTTCTTTTGGTGTTGTAACATCCGTTTTTGTTCTATCAACCAGGTCCATCGACAAATATTGCAATTTAGTTCAATAAAATCAAATCAAAGTTTCATATATATGTAACAGCTATATCGTTGTTTGTAAAATGTTTCCAGAACCGAATGGGTTTTGAGAAAGACAATTATTTATGCAGTCTTGACTGCGCAGATAGTAAGTTGTACTTACTACTAGCTGTCTATCTCACAGGACCTAGCTCCGTATCTAGCCAACATAATGCCTGGTCTGAAGAAGTCTCTCGTGGACCCTGTACCGGAGGTGAGGGGTATGTCTGCCCGTGCCCTGGGGGCCATGGTGAGGGGTATTGGTGAGCAGGGCTTTGATGACCTGCTGCCTTGGTTGATGGCCACGCTGACTTCTGATGGAAACACAGTCAACAGGTAAAAATTTACCTATTTATCGCTGACTTTTTCTCGTTGTTGCTGCCTACAGTATAAAAAAGACAATTAAAAACTATGAAACGTTCTTGGCTTTAATCTTGCATTTTATTGAATGCTTCATCTTTTACATTTATTCACTCTGTTGTGTAAAGTATGAGTTTTAATATTGTTGTTCTTATTGGAATCATCATCCAATATTGTTTTGTTTAATCCAATTGTCCAGCTCACAAGTTCTTTGCTCATCCTCAAAAGTCTACGAACTGTTGAAAGTGATTCCAGTCTTTGTCCTTGATCTGTATAAACAAGCTTCATAGTTATCGTTTTTTATAAGGAGTTGTTTTCTTACTAGCTACTACTTATTGCCTGTCAGTTATTGTCCTTTCTCACTAGCTACTATTTCATTGCCTGTCAGTTATTGTCCTTTCTCACTAGCTACTATTTCATTGCCTGTCAGTTATTGTCCTTTCTCACTAGCTACTATTTCATTGCCTGTCAGTTATTGTCCTTTCTCACTAGCTACTATTTCATTGCCTGTCAGTTATTTTCCTTTCTCACTAGCTACTATTTCATTGCCTGTCAGTTATTGTCCTTTCTCACTAGCTACTATTTCATTGCCTGTCAGTTATTGTCCAAGTTCCAGGAATATTCTTGGGTAAAAGTTTTTACACAAAATGATAAATTTTATTGGGGGGTAATTTTAATTAACTTTGGTTTCTGTCCATTCTAAATCGTTATCTCATCTCATTTTTTCAATTGTCCTCTGCCAACCTTCAAGTAAATACATACTAATGCGGTATTATACCTAATAGATCTGGTGCTGCGCAAGGTTTGAGTGAAGTGATAGGAGCCATGGGTGTAGCCAAGCTATCCCAGTACATAGATGAGATCATAACCACAGCTAGCAGGTCTGACATACCTCCGTATGTACGCGACGGATACATCATGATGTTTATTTACCTTCCTACGGTGTTTGAGGATGACTTCACTCAGTTTATTGGTCCTATTCTACCCACAATCCTCAAGGTTTGTTGTGTGTGCTCCATACATTAACCTGCTCTGGTATGCACTGCTCTATTCTATCTGTTGATCATTCTATTCACTATTGACTAATTTTTAGTACATCCCTAGTTTTTGGCAATGAGTCGTTACTACGCAATTGACAGTGGAAGTCTTCTCAAGCATCCATTGCCATTCATAATGAACTATTCAACTGCTCTATTGAAATACTAGCTCACTAGTTTAAATTTTTGCTCAATAACACTTTAGTAATCGTGGCAGAACATGGTTAATCTAGAACACAAATCATGGTGCATTATGCGGAAATGAGCGAAATCGCCTCATGAGAAGTGAAACACCAAAAGCCAGGGTTTAATTCACTTCTTGGTCAATCAGCGATAATTTATATTCTGCCACTAAACATACTTGACTCCTGTAAGTGTTTGGTAAATCCTAAGTAGCACCTGTCTCACCTGTCACTGCTCCTAGTCTCACCTGTCACTGCTCCTAGTCTCACCTGTTACTGCTCCTAGTCTCACCTGTCACTGCTCCTAGTCTCACCTGTCACAGCTCCTAGTCTCACCTGTCACTGCTCCTAGTCTCACCTGTTACTGCTCCTAGTCTCACCTGTCACTGCTGACTCTTGCACAGGCCCTTGCTGACGAGAGCGAATATGTGAGAGATACTGGTCTGAGAGCTGGTCAGAAGATAATCAATATGTTTGCTGAGACTTCGATTGAACTTGTACTACCAGAGGTACGTTAGTTGTCTTCTTTCCTCGCGTCTGCAGTAAGTTGTACATTCATTCATTCTCAGGTATATCTCTATTATATCGCTCTGTCTCTTCTGCAGCTGGAGTTCGGGCTATTTGACGAGAATTGGAGAATTAGGCTAAGTAGTGTTCAGCTACTCGGAGATCTTCTATACAAGCTCTCTGGTGTCAGCGGTAAAATGTCCACTGAAACTGCTCATGATGACGACAACTTTGGAACAGAAATCAGCCAACAGGTAATACTGATATCTAGGCACTGTGTGAGATGTTGTTGGAGTTATCCCCTTAACACGAGTATATCTTATGAGAAATCTTGTTTTACGTGGCAAATTTCTTTCATATTAGTGTACAGCACTAATATGATTATTGTTTTGAGGGGGTCGAGAAGTTGTCTACCCAAATGTGACATTAAAAACTGTTACAAAGTGATTAGCGCGCAATTTTATTGTTTACGTACCAAACCAGTTAGCAAGCGCTGGGTACATCCATAATCTTATGATATTTACATGATAAATAATAATACCAAAATAACATGAAATTATGATATAACTTGCTCTCTATAGATGGTGATCAACTCGCTAGGTGTAGAAAGGAGGAATCGTGTGCTCTCTGGACTGTACATGGGCAGGTCGGATACAGCTCTGCTAGTACGTCAATCTTCACTGCATGTGTGGAAAGTAATAGTTAGTAACACTCCCAAGACTCTCAGAGATATACTACCTACACTGTTCTCTCTGCTGTTGGCTTCTCTAGCTAGTACCAGCTATGATAAACGCGAGGTGAGTCATTGGGCAGATAACTCCTTTATTCGTTGGTGGTGTTTGTATCATGCCGTATGGGTACATTGTTAGTGGCTAGATTGCGCAGTTTATCATTTCTTTTGTTATTAATTATTTCTTGTTTTTGGGTCTTTTAGTTTTTTTCACTTGAACTTTTCCTGTAGCCCAGAATTTACTGAAACTGTTGCATTGATAAGACAACCTTTTAACATACCAAGTGTTTGCACACATGCAGGTCGCTGCCCGGACTCTGGGGGATGTTGTGAAGAAGCTCGGCGAGAGAGTTCTTCCAGAGATTCTGCCAATACTTCGTGCAGGACTCTCAGACTGTGATGCTGACAAACGACAGGGAGTGTGTATCGGCTTGAGTGAGATAATGAAGTCCACCAGTAGGGACCATGTAATTGGCTACTCAGATAGCCTCATTCCCACAGTATGCAAGGCTCTCTCTGATTCTGAGGCACCTGTGAGACAAGCCGCAGCCAAAACATTTGATTCTTTGCACTCAAATGTGGGATCTCGGGCACTGGAAGAAATACTGCCAGATCTATTAGAAAAATTGGTTAGTAGTTGGCTTTCTTCCTCCAGTATTGCTCGTGTTGCATTATATGGGAGAAAGTGCTCATGGAGGTAGATATTTTACCATTTGTGCACTTTTTATCAAAGTTATTGCAATAAATCTCTTGATTCTTGCTGTAGGTCTATTTTTTGTTCGTCATCCAGAAGGAAGTTTGTGTGTTGTGCACTGAATGTGCGTTGTTGTAGAATGATGAGGGAATGAAAGAGTACGCATTAGACGGGCTACAGCAGGTGATGGCAATCAAATCACAAGCAGTGCTGCCGTACCTTGTACCCAAGCTTATTCACCCCCCGGTGAACACTAAAGCCCTCTCCTTGTTGGCCAGTGTAGCGGGTCAAGCTCTGGATAGAGAACTCTACAGAATACTGCAGGTGTGTTTGTTGTGTCTCATTGTTTGTATTTTATTATCTCAGAGTTACTTGTTATTGTTTGATTGATTTTATATTTGAAAGAACTTGAGAATGAGAAATTAATTATTTCATTTAATAATATTTATGCATTCATTTATCTATAGTTTAGTACAATTTTATTAAAGGGTAACTAATTTAATGGGATATGTATACTAATTTTTATATGTTCACGAATTTGCTTGATTTTCACCCAGATTTTTTGCAAAATAATTAATTTATGACTTTTTGATCGCAAGTTATATTTCTATAGAAAGTAGTTAATTTTTTTTTATTTATTTATATTAGGTCAATTTACATGGGCTATTTGGTATTTTTATTATTTATTATTACTATCCGTCATTTTATTGTTTATTGTTCAGTCAAAAATTATAATCTTTCATTTTACTCACTCTGTTTTATGCTTGGTTGGTCTACTAGAGGTGAAAGACACAAGCTGCATTCACACCATGCGGTTCTCGTACAAGTGAACGGAGCCCAAAATTAGCTCGCAAGTGTGAACAGTGCATATGTTAACGATTTCACAATCGGTGGCAGATTTTTTCATCAAGCAGTGATGGAGCTCTGTACGATTATCGGCCTGTCTAGCCACTCAGCATCCACATCACAGCTTGTCAATTTAATAGTTTTCAACAAACTTGCTGCTAAAATTATTTAAACCCAATTTCGGGATATTTTTATATATTTGGAATATTGTTTTTAATATTTCGCTGATCAATTGCTAGCCTTGTTTATAAGTAGAATATTGAAGTGAGTAAACTAATTATTATCAATATAATAAAAACAACTACAAGCTCCGTGATTATAATAAATAATCGAATTGAAAAAATATTATGATCATTTATTTATTATTATTCTTATTTTGTAATCGAAATTTTAATTAAATGTACTAATAGTTATTTATTATTATTTGCAATTTATTGTTAATGATGAGTGGAAAACGCTTTAATGTGTTGAAATCTCTAGTAATATAAGATAATAAGCTATCTTATATTATTAATAATAATAATTTGATGCTATGTAGTTATCACTGAAATCTGCTGTCTTGACAACTGTCAAGGCCATGCGATATCGGGCATAAAAATTTCAAGTGTTAACTCTTGGGAATAATGGAGAGGGCAACTCCTGATTCTGCTCGATAATCGCATTGCTGAGAATCGTATAGAAAGCAGCTACACACATACATATTATCTGTAGGCAATGTGTGAGAGTCTGTCTACCAAGTTGGACACAACAGATGTGGACCAAGAGTTGAAGTACTGCGCTGCTGTCGTACTCAGTGTCCAGTCTGACGTGGCTGTCAAGACTGTCATTGAAGAGTTGCTCAGACTCTTCGCTAACAAGGTCTGCTTTTTATCTAGTTAACTAGTCTGCTAACTCAACTGAAGGTGTTTGTTGTTGGTTTTTTAATGTTGTTATTTGCTGGTATGAATGCTGTAATGTTTTGTTAGCCGAGTCATAATAAGAGTATTCCTGTTTGCTGAACAACATGCAATAGAAATATTCAGGTCGGCAATAAATTTAACAAATAACTATTTTGTTTGGGACTTGAGGATCAAGGAAGAGTAACTCACTGAATTAATTAATGACAAGCGTTTATTAATATTGTTCGTAAGACGTGAATAAAACTGAATGCTAAGTAAATTAATAAAAAAAAATTGTAATCGACTGGTTTCTTATCTTCAAAATTATCATGTATGGTAGTAAATCTCATGAAATTACGATACAAGAACGTGTGATTTTACGAAATGTAGTTGCTTATAATGATGTCGTTTTTCTTTTTTTCTTAAGTTTGCTGGGCGTTATCTTTTATATAGTGTGCTTGAACATCCACAAGAATTCATTAAATTATTATGATGTTCGAAGGTGGCGTTCTGTTTCATACACGACCTATTGATTTATGGACACCTATTCTTTTTGTCATTTGTTTTACAAACATGTTACAAATACAGTGAAACCCGCGTTAATCAACCCGGGAGAAATCAATAAACCGGGTTATTCAATGACACAATCAAAGTCCCAACTTTTAGCAATTGAAATTTGATTCACCAAAGTCAATATTGTCATCACTAGTTCGATTGAAAAATCTTCATTTCCTAAATTTTCATAACTAGTTTTCAAGCAAGATCTGTGAAAAGTCTTAGATAAAGCATGGTGTTTGCAAACAGAGGTTGTTCTGTTGCATTGAATAGCAGAAATTTTGTCAACCGTCGATCGCAAGCTATTAAAATCGTATAATCAAAGAGTTATCATTTCTTGTGACTAATGGAATTTTTTTTAAATGCCTTCACTACAATGCCTGAGCAACCTCAACAGGTGCGTTTTCATTACTGAAATGTGTTCAATCATGAAATGTAACAAAGATCCAACTATCAATTAGAGATAATAGCAAGTCAATGCTGTCTATACGCGTTTGTTGAGCTAGATCAATTGGTAATTATGGTTGGTTCCTTTCTGAATGATAATTGCCATTAGTTGATAAAACATTACACCAATTGACAATGGTTTTAAAAATTAAACCAAGCAAATTTACTTATCGTTATTAATTATTATTATGGTTGGCATCAAAATAATGAATTATTAAATTAATAATAATTATTATTATTAATTAATAATAGTAGTTCAAGTTGTCATTACTATTAAAATTTATTCACTATGCAAGTCAAGTGAGAGAAATGTCTGGAGTCTATATTAATATTATATTATTAGGTACATTTATTATTATTAGGTACCTATATTTATAGCCTCCCAAGGTATATTCATGCAATTCAGTACCATCCCTAATTAGTTGCTTTTTTTCTTGGCCCTTCAACGTAGATTTATGCAGTTTCACTCTACTTTTAATCACTCTATTGTTTAGCTGTTTGAAAGTAACATATTGTTGACAGAGTGCCAGGGTGCAGACGGCCTCTGCTATGATACTGAATGTGTTCTGTAAGGAGACTAAGATAGACTACGATGATTACCTGACTCAGCTCTTTAGGGCTACTATTGGTCTTCTAGCTTGTGAAGATACGGCTCTACTCACTGCTGCTTGGGAGTGCGTTAACTCTATTGTGAAGGTGAGCGTATAGACTTATCCGTGTCATGATTTAGACTTCTATATGTCAATACATAGACGTGTGTATGCCATTTTTTGTTTAAAAATAAGATGAAATGCTGTAATCAATATATCGCTTCGTCAAATTAATAATAGTTTTAAAACCGTTTTAACAAATTTTTTATTTAAAAAAAACTAGACAACGTTAAATTTTTCAATAAGCCAACCGCATTTCCTTAGGTTGTACTTATCTATGTGGTCTTTTGGATTTGCCTAATTTAGTTTTTATCAAAATTTTTGTTGCTTAGTAAAAAAAAAATGTTTAAATTCCTTTTCAAAATCTATAGCATGTCATGATGATGGTTTTTTAATTTAGAAAATTAGCAGATGAGTGAATATTTTTGCTGAAGGTTTACGCAGTTCTGCTATAGTTTTACACCTGCAGCAGAGATTATTTAGTGCACGATAGGAATATATCTGTAGAGGTTGGATGCCAACAAGTGTATGATGCAAGTACCAACAGTTAAACAAGCTCTCAGGTATGCTGTTAGTGACCTGAAGGGAGACGAACTTTTACCCGGGTTTTGTCTACCTAAGAAGGTTAGTAACATTTCATATTTTCGTCTTCTGTTTATTATTGTTTTGTTCCACCGAGTGTGAAAAACTTAAAACAACCAATAGCAACGCTTGTTTTATAACCAACCAATAGCAACGCTTGTTTTATGTTTCAGGGTATAACTTGTTTACTACCAGTATTCAGAGAGGGTCTGCTAACTGGAGCTCCAGAGATGAAGGAGACTGCAGCCATTGGGCTGTCAGATGCAATCAAGGTCGCCTCTGCGGATGCCCTCAAGCAGTCTGTTGTACACATAACTGGCCCTCTTATTCGAGTGCTAGGTGACCGATATGGCCCCACAGTCAGAGTGGCTATGATAAACACTATCAATATACTGCTTGTCAAGGTTGGTGTCAAATGTCACATGTCACCTGGCATGTGTCATGTCAAACCAGTCGCGTATCAAATAGCAGATGTCAGATGAGGAGCATCCTCTCAAGTGTCAGATGTCATATCCACCGCAGCTGTGTCACTTGTCATGTTCTAGTTTCAAGGGCCATTACTCCTGTCAAGCAACCAGTTTGGTTCAAAAACTAGTCTTCTCAGTTGATATATTCTGTAGATTATTTCTAATGATGTTTTTCCTTCTTCAGATTTAATGAAATTAATCCATCGCAGGCCATTATAATCCGCATTAATTTCTGCTTTTACAGTGTGGACCGATGTTGAAGCCTTTCCTACCTCAGCTGCAGACAACATTCGTTAAGGCTCTCAATGACACGTCCCGCTCTGTGAGACTAAAGGCAGCCGAGGCTATTGCTCAACTAATTATCATTCACATGCGGGTAGACCCAGTGTTCACTGAGCTCAACAACGGCATCAAGAACTACGCTGACGACACGTCCGTCAGGTGCTGACTCTACTCTGTACCATCTCATTGTGTAGTGCATGTGGGTGGTCTGTGTGTTGAGTCTTTGATCATTGTACAGCTGACTGGCTTTGAGTTTGGGAATTCCAAAGTGTAATATTTTTACTAGTGATTGTAAGAATAATATTAATAATAATAACAAAAATAATATTAATTATTATTTTTATTATTAATATTATTCTTATTAATCTTATTAATTAATATTATTCATATTATTCTTATTAATCGTAAATCTTGCAAACCGTATAGTTGTCTCGCAACTAATTCAGATTGCTTAGAAATGATTCAGGTCATTTAGAAAATTACAAACAGTATGGACGCTTTAGAAAGAGTATGAACTATTTACAAACCGTATGACCTATTTTAAAATAGTCTGAATTGTTTTAAAATAGTCTAAACTAGTTTGAAATAGTTGGAAAGGTTTGCAAAGCACATGGGTTTCGAACCAAAAGCAATCGTCATCATTTTACTTATAGCTTTCTATGCAACTTTATCAACATAGATTTAGATCAAAAGACAGAGCGAGTTAATTAACTGTATAAAACTGTTGTTGAATATAATCTCTTACTTAATTTTTTTCATTTATAATTAGCTTGTATTTATTATTTCAAATAATATAAAACAAATATTTAATAAATGTTTAATAATAATAACAAAAATAATATTAATTTATATTTTTATTGTTATTATTAATGTTGTTATTATTATAAAAAAATTTCTTACATATGCTCTTTTACTACTTACAGGGAGACTTTCCTATACGCACTACGCCTGTGTGTAAAGGGTGGTGGCTCTAAGATGGGCGCTGCTATACGCCAAGAAATCACCAAAACGTTGACATCACTGATGTCTCAACCAGAGGATTCCATCCGCACTGGTACCGCTGCCGCACTGGGGGCACTAGTTGGAAGTCTGCCAGATGAAGAGAAAACTGATGTGATTCTCTCCCACATTCTTGGTAAAATTCTGGCTGCAATTTACAACTTGTCTTGATTTGTTCTCAGTTAGCTGCTTTTGTCTACCAGTTTATCTGATTGGTCCGTTTTAGATAAGAATGATTCTAATTGGATGGTGATACACGCCAGAAGCGTAGCACTGTTTGTAGCTTTGAGTGAGTGTGCAGATGCTTTGCTTGCTCAGGACACAAACAGAGAAAGTGTAATCACTACATTGTTAGCTCACAGTAGCTCTGATAAGGTATGGGATAACTCTATGGCTGCACTGTGCATATCTATGAATTAATACATTGCTGTACTATTAACTTTTTGTGTAGTTATAAAAAGATGGTATTTTTTATTGCATCCAGGTACCGATATGTCAGTTTGGGTTGAGAGGTCTAGCGATGTTGATAAAACGAGATCTACAGACGGGAGTGAGCCCAGATAAACGGCTAATTATTGCTGTCAAAGCGGTTAGTATAATCATATACAAGCGTGTGTAGCTTTGTCGTTGATTGGTAACAAATGCAGCTGCACAATTGATTGGAAGTAAAACAATAATCAAGTCGACATTTTGTATGCTGCCTGGGAATGTAGCCAACATCAAGACAAACGTCAGAGTTCTTGTTGCTGTAATATTTTGGTAGCTTATGGTTCTATCGATATTTTCTAACAAAAATTGTGTTTATTCTTCACTCTCTGAAAAATTCCAAAATCCTGTCAAGTTGCTGCATTCTTATTTAACTGTTTGGATGCATTAGGATTATGTACTCCGCTAGCACTAGACATATACATACCAGTGTCTCACAACATTGCAGGGCATGAAGTCAGACTCCAATGATGTGAAACAGCTGGTTGGGTACGTGGTAGAGCTAGTGAGTCGCGTAGCCAACCAAAGTTGTGGTGGATTAGATGAGAGCAACGCTAAGGTCTGGATACCAGTTCTTATCAGTGGCACCAAAGAGAAAAACTCAGCAGTCAAGGCCGCCAGCGAATATGCGTTAATCACTCTTCTTCAACTCCGTCAGTCTGATGCAACTTACACGGTGGGTTATGTTTTGTCTCATTCTGGAAATGAATGCTTTTACAAATAAATAATTAATAATTTTTGTCAATTTCTTTTCAACTAGTAGTTGAGTGTTTTTTTTTGTTAATCAATGATTAATAATTTTTTGTTAAAATTTGTTTTGATGCTGATATTTTAAATATCTTTTATGTTTGTAGAAATTTCTTCCAATCATAGACGGACCCAAAGGCGAGATGCTGTTGGAAACTTACAACAAAAACTTGAAGAAGTTATTAAAACAAGCGGAGCCAAAGGAAGAGGAGTTTGATGTGACATTTCTCAAATGAGCTCATCACTTGACCTCTCATTGCTGAGCATGATAGTTGATAGTTATTGAATATAACCTAGCTTACTCGCTTGGCATATAGTGAGATATATCTATAGATATGAAGCCTTTTTACCATGCAAGCATTACAACTGAATGAGTCATGCCTTGCTTCTGTGAAGGCTGCTAGAAAGCCTTTGATCGGTGTAATTATTTCTAAATATAAACTACGTTGCTTCCACCTTGACATTGCATTGAGCAAACATTTGAGTCTATCAGCTCCGTCTCTGTGCTTGGCATGTAAATGTCACATCACTGCTTAATTTTGTTCCCATGAATAGCTTGAACCTGTCATCAAATGTAAAGGATGTTAATATGATGTTAAAGGACTGAATCACTGTTTGTTTAACAGTCAAATTGTCTATCAACTGCAGTCAATTCCAGATTTTTGTTGCTGTCTTCTGGCCACCAAGTTCTTACCACTCAGTAAGCTTCCCTGTTAGCCTTAGTTGGTGAATGCTGTTTGAACTCTATCGGTCACATTGGTGTGGCATTTATTCGACTAAAACTGTGAGCTGAACTGCTCAACATTATAACCTTTCTTTTGGCACTGCAAAACTGAAACGTCATTTTTTCATGAAGCTTGTGTTGATGGCCTCATTTTCACATTACCACAGTCTCAAAATACAGGATTATTGAATAATCATTAATTACTCCATTTTTCGCAATGGTAGACCTTATGATAATAAATTATCGATGTAATGCATTTTGAGCAATAAGTGATATTTTTAGATCAAGAAATATGAAGTGTGGCAGTCTAGATATGAAAGAACCCTCATTTATTTTAAAAAAACCGACACCACAGAGTTGATGTTGTATAAAGTTATATGATTGAAATGAGCATCTACAATTAGCGCTGCATTTTAATCGGGTTTTTCAAAGATTAGTTTAGACTAATTTTTTTAAAGATTAAAATATGAGATTAATTTTTCGGTTAATTAATCTTATAAGTATAGAAAAATTGTTAATGGTATTTAGCAAGGAATCTCTGATACATTTTGGCCAGTAAGTCGCTTATGGCATAAAAACTCACTGGGTTCTGTCTGTTTATTGAAGACTCACGCACACGATCCTCAACGGTTATAAATATCATGATACCAAACTCAAGGATACGTAGTTAACAGCGTTTTAAATTAGGCTCCACCCACTTGCTGCAAACTGATATGCTGGTTATATTGTGCTATATGAATAAGATTATTCTAGTATTGCTGGTTATATGTGGGTACATATATACAGTTTGGTTGTTATAATAATTGATAGTAAACTTAATTCATTTGCTATTATAATAATTAATTCAATAATAAATTAACTCTTATTAGCAATTTATTCATTATTTTTACTAATCTTTACAACTAATTCGTGTCAATTACTACTTTCTCTTCAAATGCAGGCATATACGCTCTGGGCTGCAATTTCAACCATTAATAGCAGTCTAATGTATTCTCTTGTTCGGTTTGTTGGTTCATCTGTAAAAACTTTGATCATTTGTGATAGATTTATACAAGCAGCCTTGCGCTGGATGATGGACCAGTTCTTATTACTATTGCTACGAAGAAGATGACCTTGACCTTGGACACCTAGCAACCAGTCAAGACACAGTTCTTACCTGACGTGAAGATACCAGCCGTACAAGATCGTGTCGAAGGAGAGTCAGGCTATGGTGATTCGAAGTAGCCATCTTTGAAACATATATTATTATTATTTTAGCGATGTCCTAGGAGCGCCAGCTTGTGTGTTACATTTATTTATAGATTTTATGTCTGGCGCTGTAGGAATATGACTGCTAATGCGCTTGCCTATATTTAACCAATCACTGTTGTATGTATTTAGCCAATCATATTCTTCCATGTTTCAACTGCTATACTTTCTTATAAATAGAAGAGCAGATAACCCAGTGAGTTAGAGTTAGTGGAGAGTTTATATTGAATATATACCTTGTGCATTTGGAGATAACGTAGTGTGTTCTGGTATAGACTTGGACTGAATTAGTGGGTTTCTGATTATCGTCAAGTTTGTTATACACTTCATGCATTTTCTCTGCTTATAAACAGTATACTAGTTACCCCCAACAAGTGTCGGTGAAGGCTCTGTTGTTCATACGGCACAGAAAACCGTTATAATATATAAAGTTCAAGAAACAATTGCTGAGCTAAATGAAAGGTAAAAACAAGATGGGTCAAAAATGTCACTGAGAGAACAAACTAAACCCTGTATGTAAGTATAATGCAAAAACAATGTACTTGCTGAGCAATCTAAAAGTCTGTTTTTCATTTGGTGAGAAACAAAAGTTAAGTTTATAAAAAATTTTAAGCAAAAAATTAATTTTCTAGGAATTTTGATGGAGCGGAGAAGTTTTCAGAAAATGATTGAAATTTAACTCTCAGATAAATGAAAAATCAGAAAGCATGACAGGCAAGTTGTATGATAGAATACTTCACACCATTGGAGAATGGACCATGGACCTACCTACTATATACTAGGTACATGCTTCACACATTGCATAATCCCAGTAAATTTTTCTCGGAGTTGTTTGCACTCAAACATTTTGTATTAGTACGGGTAGATAAATCCATAATAGTTTTTCCATCGTCTGTTTTGTCACGTGTTATTTACATGAACCAATAATACGTTTAGTAACAATTTTACAGCTGAAAAGACGGGTGTGGGTAGTACAGCCGGAGTACAGCCGGTACTTGAGTTTTCAGCTAAAAAGACATAGTAGTAGGTCTTTGTACCAATAATTGTAGGCAGTTTTGAGACGGTCACGTAAAATGAAACTAGCTATCAGCAAGAACTTGGCCACGAAGTTGTCAGTCAAAAATTGTTTTGCATTTTTATTAATAATTATTATTTGTAATATTGTTGTTCTATAGCAAAGTAACCGTTCAATGGAGCGAAAAACAGTGATTGACGCCACTCTGGCGTTAGCAAGACCTGATGCAGTAAACTACTCTGTGATAAGATGGTCTAGTTATTCTTCTGCTTATGCACCCACGTAAGTCCCAGGCTGACTTTTTTCTGCTCTGGTACTGCTGGTCCGATTGATAATAATAAAAAATAAATTTATTACCATTATTATAATTATTATGATACTTTAATTCAAGTTTGAGGTTGTCAATGTTTATGCTGTGCTGCATTGATTTTTACAAGTGTGAGAAGTTATAAACAACTAATGCTATATCACCATAATAATAATGTGCAGGATTTAGCAAGAGCAAAAAAAACACTCAAAAATTTTTTGCACTATTGAATGTAGTATCAAATTAAAAAGGATTTTTGGGTGATTCTATTGATACCAAGTTTGTTGCCATAGCTAGTATTTATGGAATTTTTAATTATTTTTTAAAAAAATGTACTCTTAGCTAAAAAAATATTGCATTCCTGTCTCGACCGCAAACCACAAAAATGTTCGTTTACGCGTAGCACGGTTCGCTGTATCCTATATAGATGTATATAAACGCTTATTATTACATATATATTACAACAATCTACTAACGGTAATAATAATAATGCACAAATAATTGTTATAAGCAGACTGTCAACTACTATCATTATTTATTAGCTAGTTTTTTGTTTCACATTTCTCTGACTAAAATTATTAAATTATTATGCACGGATAAGACAAGAAGAAAGAAAATGAAGAAAAAAAACAATGGTGACTTTTGAGTAAATCAATGATATTGTTTAAAATAAAAAAAATACTTGATATTGATTACTATAATAATAAATAATAATAATCAAATTCAAATATGGTTAGAAAAAGTGTAATTAACCAAACTGATTTTATTATAAACTACAAATGAAAACAAAACACATAAGAAGTAGATGCTCAGAGTTAGTCGATCAGCCATGAACCCAGCAACTATCGTAATAACGTAGCCAGAGTTTCTTATTTTATATAATCATCAGAGGGGGAGTTCCGCCGCCCACACTGTGTTACTACATTGTGGTACAGAATATCACGCTGTAGCCTATTGACGATCGAAAATAAATTTTTGGTTGTTTTCTGAAAAAAACTGTCAGAATGTAACCACCAGTTAACCAATTACCAAAAATAATATACCAACGCATAGAAAACATATTTTTGAATAACTTAATGACATTTATATTGCAGGATGGCATTTCAGGATTTGACAGATTTTTGATGAAGTTTTAGAAGTTCGAGCTCAAATAGCGACATTCACAGTGAATCTTGGATGTTTTCCTATTGGCCAAATTTACCGAAATATGATTTGCTACCTGGTGATGACCTTACTTTTGTAATAGGAGCCTTAGTTCAAAAAATATTTAAATTTTCCTGCAAAGGGTTGGTCAACCATGCGTTGGACATTTTCATATACTGAGGAATTTGACCGGTCACGTGGTACAATACGATACTTTTTGTCCTTGCTACAGGATTTCACTCTAGGTCGGTTTTGGTAGCTTCGGCCTACCTGCACAGCTTTGCCCGAACTGTGTGATAGCTAACAGCTATACAACCCGCCCACAGATCGACAGACTTCCTTAGCAATAGTGATCGACCATTGCAGGCTGCTGCCGAACTGCCGGTTGCGTAAACTGCTACTGAGCGCAAGCCAGTGGCCCAAACTTTGAAGGCGAATCAGCTTTGGCTAGATTCGGCCAGCAGAGGTTCGGTATACTGCTTCAGTAATTACTAGTCGTAGTAATGTGCTTTGTTTGTACGCGCATGTACTTAGCGCAAGTGAAGTTTATTGTTTGTTAAGACAAAAGAACTTCTGAGAGTGGTGCAAGCATGACTCTGATTTATTATTCACATGACATGGGTATTTATGCTGACAGCTATGTATTATAAAATGTGTAAAAAAGACAAGACAAAGAAAATGCTGTAAGCCACGCCTGACACTAAGACTGGACAAATAAGAAAATACATGGGCTGGCTTTACAGCTATGGTTGAGTGCATGCACATGGTGCTAATATAAGATTGCATATAAGATGAAGGAATAAAATATATGTATAGCGTTCATAGAGTGATTAGTCATTGAGTGTAACCATAGAATGTCATACTGGTTTAATATGGCCGCCGTCCGTCACACACTCCGCCCCATTGGCGATGGTGGCCAATAAAACAAGGTCGGCGGTGTTGGTATGCCCCTTTATAGGCATTCTCGTCTCATCTTCCCTTTGATAGCCTCAGCTCGTCTCAATAGCGTGAGGGCGTCATGTGTCGTACGGTGGAGCTCCCTCCTGTACTCGTCTAGTTGCTTGGTTCGGTCTCTCTGTTTTCTACTTTCTCGTGTCTCCACCGATCTTTCTTCTCTTGTTCTCCTCTTTCTTGTGGGGGTGGCCTGCCTTTGTCGGTTGGCCGTTGTCAACCTAGGCGGTGTTAGCCGTCTCCGTGTTCGAGGGGTGGGTAGTTCGACCTCTACTTGGGGGGTCGGTATGCCGAACGGTGGGGGCGTCGCCCATTCCATGGTGCTGCAGAACTCATCGTATCTGGCTGCGTCGACCTCGTATAAGGGTCTATTCTTTCCCCCATGTTCGGCTGGTCCCTCTTGTGCGTGGATGTGCTGGCGGATGGTGTTCTTGCAAGAGCCCTTCTGGCCACACAGGCAGAAAAAGAACGTGTAGTGTTGCCGAACGTGGTCCGCTACCTTCTCCCTGACTTGCTCATATCCGCACTCCTTGCATCTCCATATCCCTCCGTCTCTCCTTTCTATCGCCTTCTTGATGTTCCACAGTGTTGTACCGCTGATCCAGATTTCTCTTGACTTAGCGGTTAATGGCTCGGTCGGCTCGTCCGTAATACCAACATTATTTATTTTAATGGTGTGTTCGAGCGCTTGTGACAACGTCTGTACCGAATCCTCAGGTAGCTCACCATTAGTCGTTGATGTGACGTCGACCTGGCTGTGTTGTTCGGTTGCCCTTGCCATCATTGATAATATCTTTTGTAGTTGTGTCTCGATCTCGTGTGGTAGTTGTTGCTCTCTTGGTTGCTGACTGTGCATTGAACGATGGCGGGCTCGTCCTCGTTCTTTAATATTATTTGCTTCATCTCCCACGTGTTCTCTCAGTACCGCCTCCCACGTGACGGGTTCTTGGCGACGTAGTTCTGCGGTTGTTGAAGAGTTTTCGCCGGCGGTTTCCTCGGGAGTTACCTTCTCCTGCGCAATTTCTGAGATTGGCGCTTCGTGACGTGGTATGGTGGGGTTTGCGTGTGGATTGTCGGTGGTTGTTCTGGGAGTTGTCTCCTCTTGCGTTTCACCGAATTTTCGTCCTTCTGCAATTGTTTGATGACAGTTTTGTTGATTTTGATCGTATCTTCTCCATTTTTTCTTTCGTTTAACCACTATCCAACCGTTTTCTTCGCAACTTTCTGCAGTCTTGGCGGTTGGGTTGGTGTCTCCTGGTATTTCGTCTCTCTTTCCCTTTTCGGCTTGGCTAGTTGATGTCTTTGGGCTAGAATGACCTTCTGTTTGATAGCAATGATAGTCATCTAACTTCTTTGGTTTATTTCTTTCCCTTGTAGGCCGGTTTAAAGGGGAGGTTGTCTCTCCTCTGGGGTTGAGTGGTGGCCACTCGTCTACATCTAGGTCGGGGGTTACTGCTGACCTTCTGGTGACCTCGGGGGGTGGGGCTTCGTTCCTTTCCTCGTCTATCGGCCGTGCCTCTTCTTCTATGCTCCTTCGGCCTTCTTCGAGGGTTTCGGTGCTTTCTGGTGCCCTCCTTTCTTCGGCGACTGTCACCGGGGGCTCCTCCTCATCAGCGCGTAGGGGTGTTGGCGCACGTCCTTCAGGGGTGGGTGGCCTCTCTACCCAATGTAATGGCAGCGGCAATGGGGCGATATCTTCGTCCGGTCCTGTTGGAGGGCGCTTTGTCTTTGGTGGGCGACCTCTCCTGGCTCCCTTCATGTTCGGCATCAGTGCCGGCTCTCGACAAGGGGGTGCTCGCCCCACAGGCTCTTCACAGGTGCGGTAGGATCGCAGTCGCTGGCCGTTTTGGATCGACCATTGCCCATTCCGCTCTAACTTGTACGTGTGGTTCGGGAACACTTCGGCGATTTGGTAGGGTCCGACGAACCGTGGCTGTAGCTTGGGGTTGCTTCCTTTGACTCTGCGCTTGTTCTCCAGCACCACCAGCTCTCCCTTCTGGAACGCGGGGGGTTCCTCGCTCTCTTGGCTCCTTATCCCTTGCTGACGCTCTCGGAGGTAGCTGTGAGCCTTCTGTAGGTTCTCTTGTATTTCGGCCGTGTATTCGGTGATGTTCTGGGGGTCCAGCGATGGGGGTGTTCCTGTCAACTGGTTGGGAAGGCGTACTTCTCGTCCCATCATCATCATGTTGGCCGTCTCTTCCGTGGCAGAGTGGGGGGTACCTCTGCATACTCGCATGATCTGGGGAGTAGGCTGTCCCACTCGTCCTGTCCTTTCGTCAGAATTAGCGTGCGGAGGGCGTCTCCCAAAGTGCGGTTTTGTCTCTCCACAACTCCGTTCCCTTGCGGGTGGTATGGTGTGGTGCGAGTCTTCTTCACTCCCCAGAGACTGCACAGTTCCTCCGAGAGCACTGACTCGAACTGCGCGCCCTGATCAGAGTGCAGCTGTTCGGGTAGTCCCCAGTATGCAAATACCCTCTCGTCAAGTGCTGTGGCAACCGTGGGGGCCGTGGCGTCCGGCAGGGCGATGGCATCCTGCCAACGGGTGAAGTGGTCGGTTAAGACCAGGGCCCAGCGGTTCTTCCTCTTCGTTAGCGGCAAGGGGCCGACAAGGTCGACTGCCAACTTCTGAAAGGGGCGTCCTGCGTACATCCGCTGCCTTCCGGGGTTCTCTGTCCTACTGCCATTCTTCGCCACCTGACACACCTCACAATCTTTGATGAGTCGCCTCACCAACGGAGAGATACCCGGCCAGTACCAATCCAAAAGGATTCGTTGTCTGGTTCGGTGTATCCCTGTGTGTGCCATCCTGTGTGTCTCCCAGACAACCTGTGTTCTCCTACGGGTGGGGGGGGGGCAGATCACGCACTGCTTCGGCTTGGTGGGGTGAGTAAGCTTTATGGTAAGTATGCCATCTGGCCGAATACTCATGGCTCCCCGTCTCTCGTATAGGGTCCTCAGCTCCAGCTCTCCTTCCGCCAGCTCTCTCTCGGATACACTCCCTGGCCGTTTCACTTCGGCGTAGATCCGAGCCACTGGTCCCCCTCCTTCCTGCTGCTCTTTAGCCAAGTCCCTGGTGGTCTGCATTGGATTGGTCACCGCAATGTTGACTCTCTCCTTCTTCGGCGGGGCCGACTGGACTTCCTGGGCGAGCTCTGCATGTGAGGGTCCTCCGTCTCTCTGTTCAATGGAACTGCATTGGCGACAGTCCGTGCACACTCCTTGGCGACTGAGCCCATCAGCGTTCCCGTGGCGTACTCCGGCTCTGTGTTCCAGTTTATATCGAAACTCAGCTAGCGTTTCCAGCCAACGGGCAATCTGGTTCGACGGCTCCTTCCTCCGACACAACCAGCGTAGGGAGGCGTGGTCGATCCTGAGCTTAAACTCCCGTCCGTAGAGGTAGGGGCGGAAGTGCTTGACCGCTCTGATCACAGCCAGCAGCTCCTTCCGAGTGACGCAATAGTTTCTTTCTGCAGGGGCTAGGGTCTTGCTGAAATAAGGTATCACTCGCTCCTTTCCTTCCTGGACCTGCGACAACACTGCGCCGACTCCTACTGCACTGGCGTCAGTATCGAGAGTGTAAGGTAGACTGGGGTCGGGGTATCCTAGCACAGGAGCCTGCGTCAGTCGTGCCTTGAGCTGGTTGAATGCTGCCTGTTCCTCCTCTCCCCACTTCCAGGGCATCTCCTTTCCGGTGAGCACCGTCAACGGCTTGGCTATCGTGGCATAGTCCGGAAGATACTGTCGGTAGTATCCGGCCGTTCCGAGGAATGCTTGCAGTTCCTTCACCTCTCTGGGCGCTTCCCACTTCCTTACTGCTTCGACCTTGCTTGGGTCGGTTGCTACTCCTTGGGCGCTCACCACGTGGCCCAGATACTTCACTTCCTTCTGAAGTAACTCACATTTGGAGGGCTTTACTTTCAGATTGGCTTGCTGTAGGCGTCCCAATACCTCTCCGAGCCTTTGCAGGTGTGTCTCGAAGTCCGGGGCGATGATGATGACATCATCGAGATACAGCAGCAGCGTCTTCCAGTGTAGGCCCTTCAACACTTTCTCCATCAGCCTTTGGAAGGTGGCGGGGGCCGACGTCAATCCAAAGGGCAGCACCTTCCACTTCCACAGTCCACAGAGTGTAGTGAAGGCCGACTTGTCCCGAGCGTCTGCGTCCAGAAGCACTTGCCAGTACCCGCTGGTGACATCCAGCGTCGTAAAGTACTTGCTGCCGGCCAAGGCGTCCAGAGACTCGTCTATGCGGGGAATGGGGTAAGCGTCTTGCTTGGTAATGTCGTTCAACCTCCTGTAATCGACACAGAACCGCCACGAGTCGTCCGTCTTCCTGACCAAGACAATGGGGGAACTCCAAGCTCCATCTGCGGGTTCTATCAAGTCTTTCTCCAGAAGGTCCTTGATTTGCCGTTCCGCCTCTGCTTCCTTTTCGGGTCCCAGCCGATGGAGGGGGGGGGGCACCTGATGGGTCGAGCTCCTTCTATGGTGGGAATGGAGTGTTCGGCCAGTGTGGTTCGGCCCAAGTCTCCGTTGTGGCTGCTGAACACCGTCTGGTGCTGGAGCAGCAACTCTTTGAGCTGTCTTTCTTGCTGGGGTGTCTGACACCCTCTCTTGGCCTTGTCAAAGAGTTCTTGCAGGTGGGGGGTACTCTTCCTCCTGCCGCTGCTCGCTCATCTGCTCTCCTGGGCTCGTTCAGCGTCTGGATTCCACTTTCATCTACTCCTGTGAAGGTGCTAATCACCTCTCCTGCTGACAACCTCAGAGTGTCCTGCGTCGGGTTTAGACATCGCACCAACACTCGTCCTCGTGCGTCCGGCCTGTTGACACTTGTGGCGATTGGTAACCCACCCTGCAGACTCTCTATCACTCCCTGAGGACAGGTTTCCCTGGAACTCGGGTGGCAGGGTATGGTGACCTCCGTCTGTGGGGGCAGACTGGTGTCTTGCCAAACTTGTACTTTGGAGACTAGGCTCCTTCCATGCCGATCTGTGCAGGCCAGCTCTCTCCCCTGTATCATCAATACAGGTCGGTCGAGCCCTAGCTGGCATTCCTGGCTCGTCAGAAATGGCATCCCGAGAACGACATCTTCGTTGATTTGACTCACCACGAAGGTCTCGGTGAACTTGACATGCCGTATTCGTCCTTTCAGGGCTAGCAATCCGTAAAAGGGTAGTCTCGTCCCATCTGCCATGAGACCGTGAGAGTCGTACGGCTGTAGATCCTGCTGTAGGTGAGAGGGTAGTCGGTCAAAGACACGTTTTGCTAACAGGTTGGTGTTGCATCCAGTGTTGATGAGGTGGGTGACTGCTTCTCCCTCTATCCGTCCTGGCAGGTAGTAGCTGGAGCGGTAAGGTCGCTCCACTTGATTCGACTGAAGGTTTACAGGCTTGGGTGTGAACCGTTCCTCCTTGGGTGGTGGCGTCTGGGTTTGCTTGTCCTTCTTTTTGGGCCTGGTTGATTCCTGCTGCTCGAGAGTCTCCTCGCTTTCCGATTCCAGTGTGACAGGGCTGTCGAGTGTCGACAGACTGGAGAATCGGTTGTGTAAAGCGATCGGAGGACTGGTCAGGAGGTCCAAAGTAGGAGTCACCCGTCCTGCTCGATCCTGGTTCCTAGGAGGTGCCTGCGCCTTCTCTTGAGGTGCCCGTGCGCAGCCAGCAGGTCTCCCTACTGCTGCGGGCGGTAATCGTTTCCCTGGCGGCTGGGCCATGGAGCAGTTTTGCATGCCTTTCGATGGTGTCCAACCTGCTGGCAACCCCAGCATCTCTTGGGAGTGTCTTCTTTCTGTTCGGCTTTGAGGCCCGCTGTCTCCTTACTTAGTCCTTCCACCGTGCGGAGGAGCTGCGTAAGAGGGTCTTGCACCTCTTGTGAACGAGCAGTCTCTCCTGGCGGGGTCGAAGCTAGGTCATAGGGGTCAGTCTCCACTGTCCGAACGTGTGGTCCTCCTAGCGGCTGGTGTGGCACCTGCAGGAACTCGTTGTCTGCTTGTATTGCCTCTTCTAAGCTCTGGGGGCGTACAGCCAACAGGTGTCGCTGCAGGTAGGTGTGTCCCAGCGTGCTGTGAAACGTCTGGAGCACCAACTCTTCTCGCTTCTGCCTGGGGAGGTTGTTGTGGGCGGCCTTGATGAGGCGTTCCACGGTGATCGCATGATCTCGTAGGCTGTCCCTGTTCGTTCGTCGGTAGCTCAGCAATCTTGCTTGTGCCTCAGAACGTGTGAGTCCAAAGGTAGCTCGTAGCTTCATGGTCACCTCCTCCACTGTCTCTCCTCTTCCACACTGTTCGGCCTTACCTGTCAAGGCTTGCCGTAAGTGTATCACTCGGTCATCTTGTTGCCACTGGTTGGCGTTGGCCACTTCCTCAAACCGCTGCAAGAAGTAGTCTACTTCTCCTGTGCCGTCGAACTGCGGCACCTTGAACTTGCTTCTGGTGGAGGCCATGGTCATCCTGTCCAAGATGTGAGTGAGGGTGTTCATCATCTGCATGTCGGATGGGTTTCTGTCTATGCTGAGCGCTCTTCTCCTCTGCGCCATCGTTCAGTCGGGTTCTGCTTGTGGGTGTCTCCAATCCCACTGCTGCCACCAATGTGCAGGATTTCACTCTAGGTCGGTTTTGGTAGCTTCGGCCTACCTGCACAGCTTTGCCCGAACTGTGTGATAGCTAACAGCTATACAACCCGCCCAC
This sequence comes from Cryptosula pallasiana, assembly GCA_945261195.1. Taxonomy (NCBI): domain Eukaryota; kingdom Metazoa; phylum Bryozoa; class Gymnolaemata; order Cheilostomatida; family Cryptosulidae; genus Cryptosula; species Cryptosula pallasiana. The sequence continues at coordinate 19,823,646 of OX183139.1, forward strand.
AGATCGACAGACTTCCTTAGCAATAGTGATCGACCATTGCAGGCTGCTGCCGAACTGCCGGTTGCGTAAACTGCTACTGAGCGCAAGCCAGTGGCCCAAACTTTGAAGGCGAATCAGCCTTGGCTAGATTCGGCCAGCAGAGGTTCGGTATACTGCTTCAGTAATTACTAGTCGTAGTAATGTGCTTTGTTTGTACGTGCATGTACTTAGCGCAAGTGAAGTTTATTGTTTGTTAAGACAAAAGAACTTCTGAGAGTGGTGCAAGCATGACTCTGATTTATTATTCACATGACATGGGTATTTATGCTGACAGTTATGTAATATAAAATGTGTAAACAAGACAAGACAAAGAAAATGCTGTAAGCCACGCCTGACACTAAGACTGGACAAATAAGAAAATACATGGGCTGGCTTTACAGCTATGGTTGAGTGCATGCACATGGTGCTAATATAAGATTGCATATAAGATGAAGGAATAAAATATATATATAGCGTTCATAGAGTGATTAGTCATTGAGTGTAACCATAGAATGTCATACTGGTTTAATATGGCCGCCGTCCGTCACAATAATAATGATCATCATCATATCATTCAGAAGAAGAAAGGGTTTTTTTCTGCCACTGTTTGACACACTCCAGCTACCAGTATTATTAATAAATTATTATAGTCAAATAAATTATGCTATTTATTATTGTTGTCTCACTCATTAGGTACATATATATGGAATCATGATGTGTCAAAAGACGCTGACAGGCTGTCCTCGGCGTAGTTATTCCATATGGATGGATACAATGTATCCACACTGTCCTTAAATGGGTAACCCTGGTTCCAAACTCTTGGAAAAAAGTACCCAAACCCTGGTAACAAATGGGAAAAAAATAGGCACGCCCTTTCTGCGTCATATAACATGATCGGATGGTGACGGAGCGTACTATGTATAATTGTTATAGTACACAGGCCTCTTAAAAATGGCGTCGTAGACCGAAATAAATCCTGTATCACGTTTGCTTTTACGATAAGCACATCCCTGTTTAAAACGACTCTTATTACAACAAAGATAGCAAATCATGAAAACGACAAACATTTGGAGAAAATAATAGTGTAGTACGCCGTTTTTAATCCTCCCAAATGTGACCATCCACTATCACTGGTTAGTGTTCTAGGAGGGGAGACAAGGCTATGCCTGGAACAATCAGAACATTATTATAACAATTCCAATTTGTACAGTGTGCGTTGCTATCAACACCCTTTTGTTATTTATAACCTCGAAACTTTTATGCTTTTTATTTTTATTATGTTCGAGGCTACAACTTTAAGGCCGCCCTTAGGGCAGTCTTAAGCCCTTAGGTCAATGCTATTATCAATACAGCTGCTGAGCCTCTTACTCTTCAGTGTAATCACCGAGGCACAGCTTGTTTTATTCTTTGAATATATATAAGGCCTACACTCAATCAAGTCTTATCTTGAAACTCTACTTGCGCACACAAGCATACTTACAGTACAGCTCTACTACTCTAGAAGACAGCATGATCTGACGACTTGCTGGTCTGGTAGCCTTGTTGTTGTCTGATGAGTGGCAGACGGGAGACAGACTTGCTTGGCAGGCGCTGCCTATCAGGGCCTGCCTTCAGGCAGATAATGCTGAAGGATAGCTATTGATACGGTCGGTCTGACAGCGAGCTTGTCTGATTGAATAGACGACTCTGCTTGTCTACAGATGGTGCGAGTGGCTACTGGAGTAACCTACCATAGTTCCTATAAATCCTGCGCGGTTTGATCCGTCATCACTGGCCATTGCGCCACCACCATTACTGCTGTTCAAGTTTCAGTTGCTTTAAAACACTGGTGCAGTAAGTCGCTGTGCTGGGACTTGTTTCACATAATCTCAGGCTTCTGGCAGCAGCTATCTCTGAGTTTTTGTGATTTCTCTTCTCTGAAATCCATGCAGTAGATAATTCCCTTTTGTTGTGAAGTGAGCATTCTGTTTAGCAGCCATTCTTTTGCTTTCTCAAATCTTAGTATGCTTCACTTGCAGCAGGCTGTAAGTTTCAAGTTTCCACACTTGGAACAACTCTGATAAAAACAACTCAGTGAACGCTGTCAAAATCATGCAATTTTAATTTAATGCATCAGCAGTTACTAAATTCAACTGGCAAACCGCAATGCTCAGATAAGAAAGATGAAAAGTTTTTTTTTATAGTACTTGAACTTTTTGTTTGGCATACAGATTATTGGATTGGTGCAGTTATTGCTGCAGTATCTGTCGTAAGTGCTTGTTGCTGAATTTGGTAACATAGTTATCTTTTATCTGATTTTAGATTGAACTAATAATACAAAAAAGTTGTGAAATTTTTCATCTTAACTTTACTGCAACTCCAGACCTTTGTCAGATCATTTTTTTAGTTAATCATAATATTCTTGCAAAAAGAAATGAACATTTGCTCCTTGGAAGTATGCTTCTGTAGATTGGTCAGCCAAACAGGCCGACAAAAAATAAGACATTGTATCCTCAACCTTCTTTTAGTGGTTAATCATTATTGAAAAAGGGTTGTTTGCATTTATTTTAAGTTGGTTATGGGTCTGTGTTTGTATTATTGTGATGTAAAGCTTTTTTATAGAATATTGATTTTATATTTTGTAATATTTTGCACCATTTTCGTCTGAAGCGCTATAGTACTGTGCAGGAAGCAGCTAGGCACGTTTCCATTTAGAATTGTTTTTTTTACAACTTTCTATAACTCTTTCTTTTTTGATATTAACAATAGAAATAAAACAAAAAACAGTATATTTTAATGTTACGAATAATTATCGACTTCTCACATTTTGGTACAGATGTAATTATTTCATTTTTGACAGTTAAATAAAATGTCGTTTATTATTTATGAATAATTATTGTCTTGTGTTTATTATGTTATAATGTTATGTAACCATGACACTTGCAAGCATATAAGATGGCTGCTCACTCGTAGTCAGGGTAGTAGGAAGAGCTCAACCAGAAGATAGAAGTCTGATAAAGACTTGAAGAAACTACTCCCTACAGCTTTTTCTTAGTACATTGACAAGTTGGAACTACATGACAATTTGCAATCCATATGAAGAAAATGAAAATTTACTAAAATAGCAAGCCCAATGAAGGTGTTGGCCAGCAAATGGTTTTCCGCCCAGATGAGTCAGGTTTCATACACGACTTGCCATTGGTTAGACTTGGTTTGAATATGCCAAGCACAGTCTATTCACTTGGGGTGTCTGGCAACTTGGTTGGATTTTTAAACCACTATCCTACAATTGTCAACCAGACAGCCTAAGGGCAAGTGCAAGTAGATGCTACTATAGAGCTGTGGCCACCACAGCCATCCACATTTCTGCACAATATCATTTATCAATTATTATTGTGCCAAGCATTACTATTATTGTGATAAAATAAAGACATACCAAATATGGAGGAGAGCATGTCATTCAACACAGATAAATGATGTAAACCTTTGTTGTAAGATATTAATCCTGTAATGGAGCTAAAAGCTACAAACATCAGCGCAAACTTCTATATTGATTCCATAATTTCAAGTTACGCATAGAGATTAAAAAAATCTTCTAAAACAAAGCAAGCATTAATAAAGCTTTTGCTCAATCAGATTAACAAGAAACAATGAAACAACTTTAGATTCAACTGATGAGAATGGAAGCAGTAAACAACAGATTCTAAGTCTATTTGCTTTACTCAATTACTCCACAACAATTTACTTGAGCTTTAAGTAGTTCCTGCCCTTCCCCCAGGGCCTTCTATTAGTGATTCCTCAAAGTTACATATTCAGGGAAAATATCATATAGTTAGTTGACCACAGTACTTGGTGCATCTTGTGCCCTGCATCAATGGATATTGACAGATCAATTTCACCGCTAATTAGAAATATCGTTCCAAAAACGCCATATTGTTATTCATATTGTAGTGGATTTGAGTTCTCTACCACCGACACAACAGCTTCCACTCCGTGTACACTCCTTGTACACACTCCTCTTCACTCCAAACACCCTCTAGGTCTACTCCGAATAGACTCTGACAACTCCACGGGGTCTGTGACCCAGACACACTTCACCGATGTTCAAATGAAAAATAGTTTATTAAATGATTCTGCTTAGCAATACAATATAAGCGCTGTACAAAATCCACTAGCCTTCTCCTCACTCAATGTACAGCAACTCCTTTTATAGGAGGGCATCAGGAACTCTCACCCCCTTATTAGGGGTGATCCAATCATATACAGTAAAACAAGTAAATAGCAAATCACAATACATAATACAAGATATAAAAACAATGCAACCCAATAAAAAAACTTGCACTTGGCAAAGCACCTTTCTTTTCCGCCACTCCCAAGGGTGGTGGAAGTAGCCAGTCCTTATTTGGTACTCCTAGTTCCTCTGTCTCTGCTCCTACTGCTCTGCGCCTCCAGTCTTCACTCTCTAATGGTGGGTATCTAATTCTCTGGGCCCCAGGCTATCCTTTCCAGCCTTCTTTGCTGGCTAGGCTGAGATACTGGCGCGGATAACCGGGTATAGGTCCTTTATGTCCTATACATGGGACCCAGGGTCAGCACCGGCTCGGGATAAGACCCGGTATAGCCTGTATTCTTAACCCGGGGTAGCTGGTATATAGTGTAAAGGGAAATTCCCGTGTCATCATAAACCTGGTACTAGGGGAAGGGGTGTAGGGGGTATCTAAGGCAAGGGGTAGACGGGGGTGGGGGTTCTCATCATGTTGAGCAGGTTTAATATTTCTTCAATGTATTTGTAAAATAATTTCTGTGATTTTTTTTTTTAAATACGTATTTCTGTACAAATAATTAATCAATTTTGAGCTCTTCAGCGAGTCAATACGGTTGTCTGCTCAAAATAAGTAATTAATCGGCTAAATAAGTTAATAATTTGAACCTCAGTGTTTGCTCTTATTTAGTGCATGTCAAGTAAGCAGCCGATGCAATGAACAATCTATAATTGGTTGCTTAGGTTTGGTGCAGATACTATACTCCTTGTATGTTTGAAACGGGACAGTGTTGTTAGTTTTTGCACTCCATACTGCAGTTCTCACACTGATGGGTTATGTGAACACTCCTTAATACATTAGTATCATCTATCAAAACATCATAAGCACTTATCATACGTACATTATTATCATATCTATCAAAGTATGGCTTCAGTAGGAAAACTTAAAATCAGTTGAAAAGAACAACAAGTATATCAAGTACATTTTTTGTATTACATAATATGGTCCATATTTCATGTAGGTTAAACATCTTCTACCTTTGTATATACAAGTAAATGTCTCTGGTTCTTCCCCAAGTGTGGATGAATTCACACTTGGGGAAGATTCAGTTTTCTTTTGTACGTATATAATGTCTATGAGCTGACAGACTCAATCGTCCCCCTATCAGTTTTTCTTTGGTTGATCAAACTTGACAAAGAGGCTTTGATAAATTTAAAGGTCATAGACATAACGATAGGCGATACTGCTGCTGAAACAAACAGCTTCATCTTGTTTGTTTTATTAGAAATGATCTAGTTTAACCTAGTCCTAGAATGCCGTAGTCTTTTTATAGTTTTAATTGGTCGGGAACTTGCACAAAATGATGACATATGATATAGCAGTGCTGCGATCAAATCACAAAACTGCAAGTCTCAAATGTCTTGAGGGCTTAAGATGTTCAATTTTTGTTGGATTTGATATAATTTATTCTTTTACAGCTTGAACTTTATTTAAAAAACTGATAGGGAGTTGCTCTCTCGCCAGTCAGATAATTCCAATAAACGCAATCAGCACTGAGGTAGACGAAAAATTTTCGTGAAGGCGCAACAAGTTATATGGACTACAAAGCGGATTTTCAAAAATTTGGTTTTTTCGAATGGAAGAAGGGCCTCCCGAATATTGGCATTGTGCAGCGAATTTCGTGAATGCGAAAAAGAAATTTTGGAGCTGTTTTTCTCAAGTCAGCAATTCTTTCTATCGTACGTTCATACCGGCCTTCATGTGAAATTCTTTTGTGATGGAGATAAAAAAAACCGAAGGATAATTTTTATTGAAAAATGAAATTCTAGGTTTAAAATTTTTTGAACAATAAAATTTTTATCAATAATCTGAAATAAAACAAGAGTTTGCGAAATTTTATTTCTGGCTATGTTTGTTCACAGCAATGATAGTAATTAAATCTGAAATAGGCCTACTTACCATCTTGCTGACACCTAAATTGAAAAGCGCTAGATGATTATAATAGAGGTTTTTAAAGAGCAATTTCAAAATAAAAACTCCAGCAAAATGTTATAATTACTTTTTTAAATGTACTATGTGATGTTATAATAGAGCTGCTGTTCCTAGATAGCCCCGTTTGTCGAACACGCAGCCATAGACATCCGTAGACCTTAATAGACTTACAGTAATGTCTTTTCTCTACATTGATTCACTCAATAGATTTACAATACTCAATGTGAAGACAACTCTACATCCTGAATGCATCTAGCAAGACCTGTCCTTGGGCCTTTCAAGTCATTTAATAACAAAGTCACAAATCCAATCGACCACTTTCGTCGTAAAGCAGTTCAAGTTACAAGTTGGTCTAGTAGAAACAAGCAAATCAAATGAGTTACTTGACTTGCTGAGACCTAAATTCAAGTCAATAGCCAAGTCATTCAAGTCAATAGCCAAGTCATTCAAGTCAATAGCCAAGTCATTCAAGTCAATAGCCAAGTCATTCAAGTCAATAGCCAAGTCATTCAAGTCAATAGCCAAGTCAGTTTTGGCTTTTTAAAGCTTTGCATAAACCATTGGTTTGGAAAGCCGTAAAAAACAATTCTCATCGGCATAATAAAACAGAACCACTGTATAACTAAATGGCAATAATATAGAATAAGAATATAATAATGTGCAACAAGATAAATTTGAGACATTTGTTATTATCAATCGAAAATTGCAAAATTATGCTTGAAAATCAATTCAAGTTGATTGAAAAGCAAGTAATTTAGAAGTCATTTTAATGAACTGTCGATTCAAGTCTCAAGTATTTAAATATAGGCTGTAAGCGGGTTAATACTTAAAAGGTTGAAGTTTCGAGTCTGACTCGAGACTTGATCTTTTATTCAAGTCACCAACACTGTGATATAGATGTGTGTCTGTTGATGGTTATACATATAAACACGTTTACTGTAATTATTAGACCCAATTTAAAAAATAAATATGTACGTGTATTTATAGCAACATATTGAGTGATTGCCCAGCTGATCAAAGCTCCAGATGGTCCAGTGAAAGTAATATACCACCGCAGGTAAATGTTTTTGTATAACAATATATATATATACTATTACTAAACGCGTGTTATTGTGCTACACTCATACACGGAATGCTCATTTTTTACACAAGTATCTGGTGCTGAAGCTCGACCATCCCTCCATCTTGTCATCGATTAAGTTCGGCAAGTTTGAGAAGACGCACGTCTGCAACCTCAAGAGATTCAAGATTTTTGCTGGCCTCACAGAGGATGATTTAATAGAAGTTCTGGAGAGGTAAGTTGTATATGTGATAGTATCTGTAGTTATAATATAGTCCTAGTGAGTGATATAGTATCTGTAGGTATAATATAGTCCTAGTGAGTGATACAGTATCTCTATGTAGGTATAATGTAGTCCTAGTGAGTGATACAGTATCTCTATGTAGGTATAATATAGTCCTAGTGAGTGATACAGTATCGCTATGTAGATACAATATAGTCCTAGAGTACACTACACAATGCTGAGTACAAAGTTAGATAATGTAACTGTTAGTGTTGTACCTGTAGCTGTTATTGTTGTACCTGTAGCTGTTATTGTTGTACCTGTAGCTGTTATTGTTGTACCTGTAACTGTTATTGTTGTACCTGTAGCTGTTACTGTTGTACCTGTAACTGTTAGTGTTGTACCTGTAGCTGTTATTGTTGTACCTGTAACTGTTATTGTTGTACCTGTAACTGTTATTGTTGTACCTGTAGCTGTTACTGTTGTACCTGTAACTGTTAGTGTTGTACCTGTAGCTGTTAGTGTTGTACCTGTAGCTGTTAGTGTTGTACCTGTAACTGTTAGTGTTGTACCTGTAACTGTTAGTGTTGTACCTGTAGCTGTTAGTGTTGTACCTGTAACTGTTAGTGTTGTACCTGTAACTGTTAGTGTTGTACCTGTAGCTGTTAGTGTTGTACCTGTAACTGTTAGTGTTGTACCTGTAACTGTTAGTGTTGTACCTGTAGCTGTTAGTGTTGTACCTGTAGCTGTTAGTGTTGTACCTGTAACTGTTAGTGTTGTACCTGTAACTGTTAGTGTTGTACCTGTAACTGTTAGTGTTGTGTACCTGTACCTGCAACTGTTACAGTGGGCTGAGGAATGACCACATCCCGGAGACGTTTGAAGTAAAGAATAAAGTTGACTCATGTTATTTTCCCGTTAACTATGTCAAAATTGGTAGGTAACGCCCAGCGCTGGCAGCGTCATCCAGTGTTTGTCTTCTTCTTGCCTTCATCTTCTACTATCACTACCCGACTGTTTATCAGCTACCAGTTATTTCATATTGTAGCTCTTTTGCAAGTTCACTTTGTTTCTCTCATTATGTTGTTTGTGGCAATGACGTTGTGTGTATTTTGTTGTAGTGCCATTGCAATCTTGGGGAACTAGTTTCAATTTTAGTATTTGGTACGTACAGCTGAAGGGAATAGACAAAAGGGATATAGTTAACCCTGCTATTGACATGTATAACCAGGTATAACCCATTCACCTATCTAATGTTACTGCATTTGTTTTCTTATTGAGTTCTTTACGATTGGGAGAAACACCTACAGCTTTCAGCAAAAGAATAAAAAACCTTCAGTTACTGAGCTCTACACTTTCAGTAAGAATAGAGGCTAATGTGACTTGTCTTATTTGATTAACATAATGGTATTTTACTCTTGTGTTGGAGTGAGCTCCCCAATCAACAATTCTTCTTCATATTCATAAAAAAGTATTTTTTATATAAATTTATTTCAAGTATTATAATGAGTGACAAGTCTTCGCACTCGCACTTGTGAAATACTCGTAAATACCTTGCATTATCGCTAGGTGAATCGTTGATGCCTCTGATGTTACTGGAATTTTTAATGTAAAAAAATTTCCTTTGTAAGAATTCAACCTCCAACTTCCTGCTCACAAGATGTTCCAATAAGCGTGACCCTCATTATCACACTGCTCAATTTTATGATGTTTATTGTTATGTATTATGTAACATACAATATGTAACTTAGTCTTCGATATGGACTAATAAACTAAAATGTATGAAATTTTAATCTGTTTCTACGGTACTTTTTATTGACACGTTGTTCAATCCACCCTCGCTGTCAGTATATATGTTTGTACAAGTTTGAATCTGCTTGTACTGGATGGTGACGTTTATTTCCAAGCAGTTCATGTAGATTTTGATGAAAAAGAGAAGACAACTCCATATCTATGTATTGATAACGTTCAATTGTAATAGTATTATGTCTTTTTATTAGTTAACAAAATGAATCTGCTTTCATATTGTCATAATGATCAGCTTTTTTATAGTATCACTATTTTGCACATGATCAGGATGTTTAGTTGTTCTTCCTTCTTTTTTTTCTTATTTTTCTTTCTTTTTTCTTATTCTTATTTTACGCAAACCTTGCAACACTGTAGCCACTTTTTCTCAAGAACCAATATAGATAGAGCTACAAATCTTTTTCGACACAATTGTCAGGCATCAAGCCAAAAAGTAAGTTGGTGCACAAAGTTACAGATCCTTCCAGAACATCACAATTCAAGTGCAAAAACAAGCGAAGAATCGTTTTTCAAAGCATCAAAATGGCTGAAAAAACATGTACCCGATTGACAAAAAAATACCAAGTTTTGAAAGATGGTGCATTTCGCTCACCTTCTGATTCGACATGATGAAACGAAGTTAGAAAACCATTCGGAAGCGGCCATCTTGGATTTTTCAAGAAAAAACCCATTTTCAACAAATAACAGCTTTCTGTTAGAGAACCAACAGGCCAAATCAGCTGAAATGTGCTGTAGAGGTGTGAATTAGTGTATCGATGCACCATTTTGAACGTCAAGGTGATCGCACAGAACTGTTTCAAGTTTTTCCATTTTTCATTGTCATAAACACACCAAAAACAACCGCTTTTGATGCTTTCCCGGCTAAGAATCGGGCTAGTAAGAGACAAATTAAAAATTCATTGATGCAGCCACATGCGTTGTCTTTCAAAAATTTGATGCTTCAAGCTGGTCGCAAAAACGCCAACACAGCTATTCCATTTTTAAAAAGGTGCTTTAAATGCAAATTTTAACTGTTACTGGTCAACCGCTACTCCGATTGACTCGATTTTTGCTAAAAAACATGCTCTTTCAGACCAGCGTTCACGTGAAGTCATTTCCTTTGGGCAAATGCTCGAGGTAGGGCAAAAACCATAGTTGAGAACCGCTTCAGCAAATCTTGCTGTGTAACCAGTTTTTTTAATGAAAGATTTTTTTTGATAGTGGTTTCTTTGTGAAATGGTGTTCAAATGGCTGAATGAACAAGTTTGAAAAAAAATGAAGAAACTGGAGTAAACTTTAACAGAGTTAGTGCACTAAAATATTCTTTTGTATGTAGGCTAAAACATGCTTTCTTTTATCACTAGCTATTCAGGAACATTGGGCAACATTTCTTCATGACTGAATGCTTAATGTTGTGACCTGCAGTCTGCAGGTTCCCGGTTCGAGTCCTTGCTGTTGAAAACTTTTTTAACGTAGAAGTCTTTGTGAAGATTCCCTTACTTCTCAAATTTATAAGCTGCCACATCTAGGGTGTTTCCATACCTCTATATCAATAATGATATGATGGTATTGATGGCAGAGTGTATGGTTAACCAGTCCACATTTTGCGGTTCAAGTCTCACGTATAAATATCTTTTCGGTTTTGTTATTTTTTAAAATACTCTTGTTTTTGCTCGCAAACACAAATCAATATCTAGTTATTATTCCAGCTGCTTTTATTACTGCCTGATAATAAAAATACACGATATTATAAATATAACTTTAATAATAACTTTTATATGAAGTTGTCTCCTCCTTTTTTATTCAAAATCCAAGTGAACTGTTTTGAAATAACTGTCACTGTACTGTTTGTATCTCATATAGATGCATAAGGGTTTACAAGCAAACATATATGAATAAACAGGTTTAAGTCTTGAGATTTTACAAAATTATACATTTAGTAACAAATAATAACTTATGTGGATGTAAAATAATAATTATCTAAAACCACCAAGTGTCGTCTTAGTCGGTTTTTCATAAATAAATGACTCATCTTGCTTTCACAGAAAAACAAATCCTAACAAATACAGGCGTATGAAATTATGCAAAAGTTTCACTCAATAAAGTTAATAATGAGATGTCTAGTTTTCAGGTTTTTCTGAAATTTGTTTTGTGAAAAATAAAAAACTATTTAGTACAAACATTCTGTGTTATTTTTTGTTTCTAGTAAATGTGTTACATAACAGCAGGATGTTGTGTAATATTATGATATTAAGAGGATGAAATCATTTATAAAATATGGATAACTTGCAGCACAGGGAGCGTCAGGCCATCAGATTGTGTCTCAAACATTTCCGACAGAAGAATTATTTGGAGGCATTTGAAACTTTGAGAAAGAAAACTAAGGTGTCCCTTGAAGATCCCCTCTTAGAGCAGCTATACAACACATTAGTGAGTTCTACTTATATATATAGTATAGTTATAGTAGTTATACAATACATTGGTGAGTTCTACTTATATATATAGTATAGTTATAGTAGTTATACAATACATTAGTGAGTTCTACTTATATATATAGGATAGTTATAGTAGTTATACAATACATTAGTGAGTTCTACTTATATATATAGTATAGTTATAGTAGTTATACAATACATTGGTGAGTTCTACTTATATATATAGTATAGTTATAGTAGTTATACAATACATTAGTGAGTTCTACTTATATATATAGTATAGTTATACAATACATTGGTGAGTTCTACTTATATATATAGTATAGTTATAGTAGTTATACAACACATTGGTGAGTTCTACTTATATATATAGTATAGTTATAGTAGTTATACAATACATTAGTGAGTTCTACTTATATATATAGTATAGTTATAGTAGTTATACAACACATTGGTGAGTTCTACTTATATATATAGTATAGTTATAGTAGTTATACAATACATTAGTGAGTTCTACTTATATATATAGTATAGTTATAGTAGTTATACAATACATTAGTGAGTTCTACTTATATATATAGATATAGTAGTTATACAATACATTGGTGAGTTCTACTTATATATATAGTATAGTTATAGTAGTTATACAATACATTAGTGAGTTCTACTTATATATATAGTATAGTTATAGTAGTTATATAGTACATTAGTGAGTTCTACTTATATATATAGTATAGTTATAGTAGTTATACAATACATTAGTGAGTTCTACTTATATATATAGTATAGTTATAGTAGTTATACAATACATTGGTGAGTTCTACTTATATATATAGTATAGTTATAGTAGTTATACAATACATTAGTGAGTTCTACTTATATATATAGTATAGTTATAGTAGTTATACAATACATTGGTGAGTTCTACTTATATATATAGTATAGTTATAGTAGTTATACAATACATTGGTGAGTTCTACTTATATATATAGTATAGTTATAGTAGTTATACAATACATTAGTGAGTTCTACTTATATATATAGTATAGTTATAGTAGTTATACAATACATTAGTGAGTTCTACTTATATATATAGTATAGTTATACAATACATTGGTGAGTTCTACTTATATATATAGTATAGTTATAGTAGTTATACAATACATTAGTGAGTTCTACTTATATATATAGTATAGTTATAGTAGTTATATAGTACATTAGTGAGTTCTACTTATATATATAGTATAGTTATAGTAGTTATACAATACATTGGTGAGTTCTACTTATATATATAGTATAGTTATAGTAGTTATACAATACATTGGTGAGTTCTACTTATATATATAGTATAGTTATAGTAGTTATACAATACATTAGTGAGTTCTACTTATATATATAGTATAGTTATAGTAGTTATACAATACATTGGTGAGTTCTACTTATATATATAGTATAGTTATAGTAGTTATACAATACATTAGTGAGTTCTACTTATATATATAGTATAGTTATAGTAGTTATACAATACATTGGTGAGTTCTACTTATATATATAGTATAGTTATAGTAGTTATACAATACATTGGTGAGTTCTACTTATATATATAGTATAGTTATAGTAGTTATACAATACATTAGTGAGTTCTACTTATATATATAGTATAGTTATAGTAGTTATACAATACATTAGTGAGTTCTACTTATATATATAGTATAGTTATACAATACATTGGTGAGTTCTACTTATATATATAGTATAGTTATAGTAGTTATACAATACATTAGTGAGTTCTACTTATATATATAGTATAGTTATAGTAGTTATATAGTACATTAGTGAGTTCTACTTATATATATAGTATAGTTATAGTAGTTATACAATACATTGGTGAGTTCTACTTATATATATAGTATAGTTATAGTAGTTATACAATACATTGGTGAGTTCTACTTATATATATAGTATAGTTATAGTAGTTATACAATACATTAGTGAGTTCTACTTATATATATAGTATAGTTATAGTAGTTATACAATACATTGGTGAGTTCTACTTATATATATAGTATAGTTATAGTAGTTATACAATACATTAGTGAGTTCTACTTATATATATAGTATAGTTATAGTAGTTATACAATACATTGGTGAGTTCTACTTATATATATAGTATAGTTATAGTAGTTATACAATACATTGGTGAGTTCTACTTATATATATAGTATAGTTATAGTAGTTATACAATACATTAGTGAGTTCTACTTATATATATAGTATAGTTATAGTAGTTATACAATACATTAGTGAGTTCTACTTATATATATAGTATAGTTATACAATACATTGGTGAGTTCTACTTATATATATAGTATAGTTATAGTAGTTATACAATACATTAGTGAGTTCTACTTATATATATAGTATAGTTATAGTAGTTATATAGTACATTAGTGAGTTCTACTTATATATATAGTATAGTTATAGTAGTTATACAATACATTGGTGAGTTCTACTTATATATGTAGTATAGTTATAGTAGCTATACAATACATTAGTGAGTTCTACTTATATATATAGTATAGTTATAGTAGTTATACAATACATTGGTGAGTTCTACTTATATATATAGTATAGTTATAGTAGTTATACAATACATTAGTGAGTTCTACTTATATATATAGTATAGTTATAGTAGTTATACAATACATTAGTGAGTTCTACTTATATATATAGATATAGTAGTTATACAATACATTGGTGAGTTCTACTTATATATATAGTATAGTTATAGTAGTTATACAATACATTAGTGAGTTCTACTTATATATATAGTATAGTTATAGTAGTTATATAGTACATTAGTGAGTTCTACTTATATATATAGTATAGTTATAGTAGTTATACAATACATTAGTGAGTTCTACTTATATATATAGTATAGTTATAGTAGTTATACAATACATTAGTGAGTTCTACTTATATATATAGTATAGTTATAGTAGTTATATAGTACATTAGTGAGTTCTACTTATATATATAGTATAGTTATAGTAGTTATACAATACATTGGTGAGTTCTACTTATATATATAGTATAGTTATAGTAGTTATACAATACATTAGTGAGTTCTACTTATATATATAGTATAGTTATAGTAGTTATACAATACATTAGTGAGTTCTACTTATATATATAGTATAGTTATAGTAGTTATATAGTACATTAGTGAGTTCTACTTATATATATAGTATAGTTATAGTAGTTATACAATACATTGGTGAGTTCTACTTATATATATAGTATAGTTATACAATACATTGGTGAGTTCTACTTATATATATAGTATAGTTATAGTAGTTATACAATACATTGGTGAGTTCTACTTATATATATAGTATAGTTATAGTAGTTATACATTACATTAGTGAGTTCTACTTATATATATAGTATAGTTATAGTAGTTATACAATACATTAGTGAGTTCTACTTATATATATAGTATAGTTGTAGTAGTTATACAATACATTAGTGAGTTCTACTTATATATATAGTATAGTTATAGTAGTTATACAACACATTAGTGAGTTCTACTTATATATATAGTATAGTTATAGTAGTTATACAACACATTAGTGAGTTCTACTTATATATATAGTATAGTTATAGTAGCTATACAATACATTAGTGAGTTCTACTTATATATATAGTATAGTTATAGTAGTTATACAATACATTAGTGAGTTCTACTTATATATATAGTATAGTTATAGTAGTTATACAACACATTAGTGAGTTCTACTTATATAAATAGTATAGTTATACAATACATTGGTGAGTTCTACTTATATATATAGTATAGTTATACAATACATTGGTGAGTTCTACTTATATATATAGTATAGTTATAGTAGCTATACAATACATTAGTGAGTTCTACTTATATATATAGTATAGTTATAGTAGTTATACAACACATTAGTGAGTTCTACTTATATATATAGTATAGATATAGTAGTTATACAATACATTAGTGAGTTCTACTTATATATATAGTATAGTTATAGTAGTTATACAATACATTAGTGAGTTCTACTTATATATATAGTATAGTTATACAATACATTGGTGAGTTCTACTTATATATATAGTATAGTTGTAGTAGTTATACAATACATTGGTGAGTTCTACTTATATATATAGTATAGTTATAGTAGTTATACAATACATTAGTGAGTTCTACTTATATATATAGTATAGTTGTAGTAGTTATACAATACATTAGTGAGTTCTACTTATATATATAGTATAGTTATAGTAGTTATACAACACATTAGTGAGTTCTACTTATATATATAGTATAGTTATACAATACATTGGTGAGTTCTACTTATATATATAGTATAGTTGTAGTAGTTATACAATACATTGGTGAGTTCTACTTATATATATAGTATAGTTATAGTAGTTATACAATACATTAGTGAGTTCTACTTATATATATAGTATAGTTATAGTAGTTATACAATACATTGGTGAGTTCTACTTATATATATAGTATAGTTATAGTAGTTATACAATACATTAGTGAGTTCTACTTATATATATAGTATAGTTATAGTAGTTATACAATAGATTGGTGAGTTCTACTTATATATATAGTATAGTTATAGTAGCTATACAATACATTAGTGAGTTCTACTTATATATATAGTATAGTTATACAATACATTGGTGAGTTCTACTTATATATATAGTATAGTTATAGTAGTTATACATTACATTAGTGAGTTCTACTTATATATATAGTATAGTTATAGTAGTTATACAATACATTAGTGAGTTCTACTTATATATATAGTATAGTTATAGTAGTTATACAATACATTAGTGAGTTCTACTTATATATATAGTATAGTTATACAATACATTGGTGAGTTCTACTTATATATATAGTATAGTTATAGTAGTTATACAATACATTAGTGAGTTCTACTTATATATATAGTATAGTTATAGTAGTTATACAATAGATTGGTGAGTTCTACTTATATATATAGTATAGTTATAGTAGCTATACAATACATTAGTGAGTTCTACTTATATATATAGTATAGTTATACAATACATTGGTGAGTTCTACTTATATATATAGTATAGTTATAGTAGTTATACAATATATTAGTGAGTTCTACTTATATATATAGTATAGTTATAGTAGTTATACAACACATTGGTGAGTTCTACTTATATATATAGTATAGTTATAGTAGTTATACAATACATTGGTGAGTTCTACTTATATATATAGTATAGTTATAGTAGTTATACAATACATTAGTGAGTTCTACTTATATATATAGTATAGTTATAGTAGCTATACAACACATTGGTGAGTTCTACTTATATATATAGTATAGTTATAGTAGTTATACAACACATTAGTGAGTTCTACTTATATATATAGTATAATTATAGTAGTTATACAATACATTAGTGAGTTCTACTTATATATATATAGTATAGTTGTAGTAGTTATACAATACATTAGTGAGTTCTACTTATATATATAGTATAGTTATAGTAGTTATACAATACATTAGTGAGTTCTACTTATATATATAGTATAGTTATAGTAGTTATACAATACATTAGTGAGTTCTACTTATATATATAGTATAGTTATAGTAGTTATACAATACATTAGTGAGTTCTACTTATATATATAGTATAGTTATAGTAGTTATACAACACATTGGTGAGTTCTACTTATATATATAGTATAGTTATAGTAGTTATACAACACATTAGTGAGTTCTACTTATATATATAGTATAATTATAGTAGTTATACAATACATTAGTGAGTTCTACTTATATATATATAGTATAGTTGTAGTAGTTATACAATACATTAGTGAGTTCTACTTATATATATAGTATAGTTATAGTAGTTATACAATACATTAGTGAGTTCTACTTATATATATAGTATAGTTATAGTAGTTATACAATACATTAGTGAGTTCTACTTATATATATATATAGTATAGTTATAGTAGTTATATAGTACATTAGTGAGTTCTACTTATATATATAGTATAGTTATAGTAGTTATACAACACATTAGTGAGTTCTACTTATATATATAGTATAGTTATACAATACATTGGTGAGTTCTACTTATATATATAGTATAGTTGTAGTAGTTATACAATACATTGGTGAGTTCTACTTATATATATAGTATAGTTATAGTAGTTATACAATACATTAGTGAGTTCTACTTATATATATAGTATAGTTATACAATACATTGGTGAGTTCTACTTATATATATAGTATAGTTGTAGTAGTTATACAATACATTGGTGAGTTCTACTTATATATATAGTATAGTTATAGTAGTTATACAATACATTAGTGAGTTCTACTTATATATATAGTATAGTTGTAGTAGTTATACAATACATTAGTGAGTTCTACTTATATATATAGTATAGTTATAGTAGTTATACAACACATTAGTGAGTTCTACTTATATATATAGTATAGTTATACAATACATTGGTGAGTTCTACTTATATATATAGTATAGTTGTAGTAGTTATACAATACATTGGTGAGTTCTACTTATATATATAGTATAGTTATAGTAGTTATACAATACATTAGTGAGTTCTACTTATATATATAGTATAGTTATAGTAGTTATACAATACATTAGTGAGTTCTACTTATATATATATAGTATAGTTATAGTAGTTATACAATACATTGGTGAGTTCTACTTATATATATAGTATAGTTATAGTAGTTATACAATACATTAGTGAGTTCTACTTATATATATAGTATAGTTATAGTAGTTATACAATAGATTGGTGAGTTCTACTTATATATATAGTATAGTTATAGTAGTTATACAACACATTAGTGAGTTCTACTTATATATATAGTATAATTATAGTAGTTATACAATACATTAGTGAGTTCTACTTATATATATATAGTATAGTTGTAGTAGTTATACAATACATTAGTGAGTTCTACTTATATATATAGTATAGTTATAGTAGTTATACAATACATTGGTGAGTTCTACTTATATATATAGTATAGTTATAGTAGTTATACAATATATTAGTGAGTTCTACTTATATATATAGTATAGTTATAGTAGTTATACATTACATTAGTGAGTTCTACTTATATATATAGTATAGTTATAGTAGTTATACAACACATTAGTGAGTTCTACTTATATATATAGTATAGTTATAGTAGCTATACAACACATTGGTGAGTTCTACTTATATATATAGTATAGTTATAGTAGTTATACAATACATTAGTGAGTTCTACTTATATATAGTATAGTTATAGTAGTTATACAATACATTAGTGAGTTCTACTTGTATATATAGTATAGATATAGTATTTGTCACTGTATATATAATATAAGAGCTCTGTTATGGGTGTAATACGTCTTTTGATATTAACGAATTGATTTGCTTTTTTCACAGTTAAACAATTATTAGTTGTATCAAATAAAAGTTATAGTCGGACTGGAATCGAAATTGATAACTTCACTTCTTTTAACCGTTAAGATAAGATATTTTGTTAAAGAAATCTTTATATTGTTTACATGGTACCATTTTTTTCCTTTGATCAAAGGCTGTTCTTTAACTGATAATGACCATTTACCACTTGTCTTTACATATTGACTCAAAGTTCCATTCTAACCATACACATCATAGAGTATTCCTTGTAATCATGACCTGATTTTTAACACAGCTTATGATTGGCTGTTAAGGTACTGGATGGGAACTATGAAGAGACAGAACGTATCATAACAACTGCTGGGCATAGTGAGTAGTTCCCAAGTATTACTGTAGTTGTCTTCCCTTGTTTCGCTTCGTTTGACACCTTATTTGTAAGATTGTTTGGTACCAAATGATTGCTGCTAGCATTCTCTCATTCTGGTACATTATTGGTTCATGTATAAGATCTGCAGGAGTTAGATATGTAGTAGAGATCAATGGATCTATTAGCTATTGCATTGATCTCTTCCCTCAGATGGACTGTTCAACCATTTTGTTAACAACCAAGAGTTCCAGTCTAAGTGGACTAGAATTGAGCCAGTCAACAGAGATGGAAGTGACCAGAGACCTGGTAAACGTGGGGGACATCAGATGGTGATCAACCCTTACACAGGTCAGCAGTGCTGCCTCACTACTTTAAAAGGGTGGCTACACGGGCCAATGTTTGCCACCGGAAGGCCTTCAGATGGGCTTGGCCAATACATCCGCACGTCCTGAGGTTTTACTGTAAGCCAAACCAACATGTTGGTCTATGCCCGATTTCGAATACTCATCAGCGCCCTCTGATTGGTTAATACCAACTATGTTCACTAGCTCATCCAATTTAACCATTTACAACACTTTCGCTGGACAAAGTATGATCTACTTTAAGTTCCAAAGAAATGCTGTCGTTATAGAACTTGCACTTCTTTTAATTTGCACTTAAGTTATTTTGATGTAATGCAGTTGTTGACAAAATTTTTAGTTGAGTAAACTTATTTTGTATGGCTCATGAGACGAGTAGTTATATAAATGGTTAGTAAGTTATCATTGCTAGTAATATTTGCTCAATTATTGTCGTAATAATCAATTAATAATTAAAACAAAAAATTCTTATTTGATAGCAATGTTTTATTCATTTAAAGTGA
Organism: Cryptosula pallasiana; assembly: GCA_945261195.1. Taxonomy (NCBI): domain Eukaryota; kingdom Metazoa; phylum Bryozoa; class Gymnolaemata; order Cheilostomatida; family Cryptosulidae; genus Cryptosula; species Cryptosula pallasiana. The sequence goes on from OX183139.1 coordinate 19,844,127, forward strand.
ATATGACACGCTTGGGTTCTTTATATCAAATCGAAGCTCTTGATTCGCTGATTTTTAGCATTGCAATCAATGTTGCACCAGACCTGCCAATATTTCATGATTACTCCTACAACCTTCAATATTGGAGGTAGCTAAAAGGTAGTTGTGGGATTGTCAACTCTCCAGCAAATCCACATGCCTTGACATCTTGCCAGAAATAATAGAGGGAGGTAGGTGGCTGTGGTCATAATGAGGTTATGATTATTGGCATTATGTCCAAGCAAGAGCATGTATTGTGCAACTTGATCGTGGTTGCTTTAGCCAAAGACTATATAATACTATGGGTATTCTATAGTCTTTGCTTTAGCTATGCCACTTGGCAGCGAACACAGTAGCAGTTTTGATGACAGTACCATAGCGCTATGGACAGTACAATTAAAAGCCACAAAAGCTTTCTGTCTCCTGTACTATGATCAAAGACTATATAATTATATAGTATTTGCTATGACCTTACGACATGTGTTGACCAAGCACCCAGAAATAACAAGTATAAACAATGTGAGGTGGCAATTTTGACTTCAAATTCGCTACACTTCCCCACAACAACCCACTGGATGCCATCTCTGAAAATTCATGACCCCTGGGGTCAACTCAGATCAGCTGTCAGAGAGGTCAAAATTTTATGCATCATCGAGTACAAATATTGGTGTGATAGTGTGAGTTAGTACGTAAGTCTCTCCACTTTGACGCCTTGCTATCCATGTGTTCCAGTTTGTGAAATCTGATGGCAGAAAGTGCTTATAGCACAGCGCTGACGATTTAAAAACTTAGATTTCTGGACGATGTTGATAGATAAATGCATTCCACTTGTTTCGTATCTCTGGATCGATGGTAGAAAAACCAAACATTGCTTCTTTGCAATCACAAATTAGGCATTTTCTGTTTGGCATGTTGCTCCTTATCCTAAGCTTCCCTATAGATATGTGATGAAAAAATATTCTGCCCCTTTTTTATAGTTACAAACCTTGTCTTTGTTTACTGGACTCCATGCGCTGATTATTTAATTGCTTGACCTCGATGTGTGGTCTAAGCTGACCCTGTGGTCAACATGCTAACTCATTGTTTTGGCAATATCCCTAAATCACATTTGGCATGCTTTGATCTTCCTCAGTGTTTTTGCTGGTAAGGGCACAGTGCCAAAACACTGCTCAAGCCAATAAATGGAGGAGGCAAATCCAAAGATGAATGAAATGCTAACAACTGAGTTTTCGCACAAATTTGATAATACGTAAAAATGGAAATTTTCATCAAATTCAGTGAATTGAGAGCTTCAAAATGATATAAAGGTGTCTTGAGCGTGGCATATTCACTTTAATAATAAGTAAATCCATAGCAGTAAATAAAAAACAAAAAGCAAACATACGTTACAGTTAGTGTGTTTTTTCTATTATTATTATTATATAAAGAAACAAAAATTCGTTTCTAGAAATCAGGCGTAAAACCATGCTTTGTGTCGTATGATTGGCTAGTTCAATCGCAGCTCACCGATGTGCTCAAGTACATCGTCCTGTGTAGCCACCCGCGCATCGTAACGATCCATTGCATAAAAAATTGGCACCAAAACATCGGTACAGTGTAGCCAAGCCTTAACCCTGCTGACTCTCTCTGTCAGCTCATTTGTCTTCAGCTTTTGGTTTTGCTTTCAATTGTTTTTAAGATATTTTTGCCAAAGCATTGCACATTATCAGCTGCAGCTGTCTTAAGCCGTGGCTACACACACCTACGTTTTGTAGGTATGCGGTAAAAACGCGTTTTTTTTCTTGTCAAGCGACGTTTTTTTTACAAAAAGACGCTCAATTTCGTAGACCAACATGTTGGTCTACGAAAACGTTTTTTGCCTGACGTTTCGGTGATTGGACAATTATTATTAAATAACTACTCTCGATTGGATAAAATATAGGGATGAAATTTGACGACTCCAGTGAACTTTTTTATAATTTAACCTTGACCTGGTCCTTACTGATTGGCCAACAGTACTTTTATCAAAGAGGTTACTGTTTATTTATAAACAACTAATTATTATTTATAAACTTTAATTATTTATCACAGATAATAAATTATTTATCTAGTATTATAAAGAAATATCATAATTAACTAATTATTATAATTTGCATTTATTATAGTTATTACATTGATTATTTTCAATAATTATGTCCTCTTTGCCTCACTGGACACTCCGTAGCGTTGCGGTGATCAATCATCTGTGTGTGTAGCCACCAGAGCGACGCTACAAAACGTTTTTTTCGTCATATTCCTACAAAACGTAGGTGTGTGTAGCCACAGCCTTAGGTGCATCTACTGCCAGAAATAGACAATACATCAGTGTATATAACCTACTGTAAGAAACCTGCGACGCTCCAATATAATTTACAGTTTAGTCATAAGTGCCGTTAGGTAATTTTATTGATTCACTCATCTGTAGAGACTCTATACCTGTTTGGTGGTTGGGACGGCCATAACAACCTGGCAGATTTCTGGTCATACCACATTCCCTCACAGCTGTGGACTTGTATATCGACCAACACGGAGGAAGAAGGGGGCCCTTCAGCTCGTTCTTGTCATAAGATGACAATAGATTATGAAAGAGGGCACCTGTTTGTACTTGGCGGATATCTAGATGTACAATATCGCACTCCTGCTTCTCTCAAGGTATCAATCTACTGGAGGAAAATGCTTAGTTAGTTTATTTCCTAACTACTTGCAAGTTTACTATTTCCTTTATTTTGTGATGTCACAACTGTTCACAACTTCTAACAGTAGAAAACTCCCCAAAAATGCAAGCTATACTAGTTAGTAAATATACCAAAGAATGCACAATTTAAATACTGTTTTATACAGTAGCTTGTATGCTTCTATGTCTATGCATTATAGAATAGTTTATATGTCTATGTGCTATATAACTCTTTCGATGTTTATTTATTACAGAGTAGTTTTTATGTCTATGACATAGACCAGACCAAATGGATACGAATCACTGAAGACACATTCAGTATGGGTGGACCAAGGTTGATATTTGATCACCAGATGTGTATGGATATAGAGAACCAAACAATCTATGTGTTTGGTGGTAAGATACAGTGGTAAGTGTTTTACGTATCTGTGTACATTACTGCAGCCCAATGCAGCTGGGCAGAGAATTTAGGTATTTGTGGGCTATCAAATAAATTGGTCAACACTTCTTAGTGTTTTTGGGAGTTGCCCTCTCATGTACTGCTCTATAAGTACAAGTGAGTCTGTAGAAAACTGATTTCTCTTAACAATTATGAAATTTATATGTTATATTTGACACAACTGTGCATGTTAAACAGCTGGTATGTTTTTGGTAGTTACCTTTTGTTTGTTCTACAGAACAAAATTTCTAAATTATTAGGAGTTGTCATACCTTTTTTTCATTTTATCTGGTTTCAGTACAAACGAGACCTCTTCATGCAGTGGTCTATTCTCTTATCACCTCCCGACCAACCACTGGAGAAAGTTGAAGGAAGATGGAGTGGCTATGAAATCTCGTTATGGTCACTCTATGATGTTTGACTATGTAAGTCTATGATATCACTCTATGATGTTTTATTATGTAAGCCTGAGAGATCACTCTGTGTTAGTGACTCTGTAGGTCTATCATACCACTTTATGTTAGCAACTGTATACATCTATGATATCGCTCTATGTTAGTGACTGTATAGCTCTATGATATCGCTGTACGTTAGTGACTGTATAACTCTATGGTATCGCTGTACGTTAGTGACTGTATAACTCTATGGTATCGCTGTACGTTAGTGACTGTAGAACTCTATGGTATCACTGTACGTTAGTGACTGTATACATCTATGATATCACTCTATGTTAGCGACTGTATAACTCTATGGTATCGCTGTACATTAGTGGCTGTATAACTCTACGGTATTGCTGTACGTTAGTGATTGTATAACTCTATGGTATCGCTGTACGTTAGTGATTGTATAACTCTATGGTATCTTGCACACAGAGATCTAGGAAGTTGTACGTATTTGCCGGACAGAGAGGGAGAGACCCCCTCAATGATTTACTCATGTACGATGTAGACAATGACACTGTACATGCCCTTTCTACCATCGACCATTCCTTCAATGATGGCCACTTCGGTGAGTTATTTGTTTCTATGTAATATCTATGTCTATACGGAATATTTGGTTACGTAGACCTGTATCCATAGACATATAAATGGATGTAACTGTCTTACCTCTCTCTCTAGCACGCATTTTCTATCGATTGTTTTGTTGGTAGAACCACCTACTGGTTTCACTCAGAGAGCAACCATCGATGCTGATGAAGGAACCATCCATCTTCTTTTGGTAAGTTCCGGAGCTAATATATAATCCACTCGTTGTACCACATATATTTGTCGTTTACATATTTTTTTAAATTTTTTATCTGTCTCCTCAATTCATATGTTGATCCGAGTATTGTGAATTACATTATGTAGTTTGAATTGATATGAAGTTGTCTTCTCTTTAATTTTGCATCAGTAATAAACAGTACATAAGTGTGCAACCAGTTATTATATGCGTGTAGAGCATGAACAAACAGATGAAAGAGAAAGATCGTGAGCCACTAAAGAACGTTCTGTGGCTGTTCAATTTGTGTTCAGGCACTTGGACAAGCGTTGCCAACAGTAATTGTACATCTGCATCTTCCACTTCCTGTTCGTCACTTTCCTCCTCCTGCTCATCGCTCTCTTCGTCTTATGCCAGTCACTCACCATCGGGTGACGTTACATCGGAGCCACTTCCTAGATTCGCTCATCAGCTTGTCTATGACCATGTGAAGAAGGTACTGGATTAGTCAGTGATTTTATTCTTATTCGTATCCTTCCAAAAGTTATATTGTACACTTTATACGTAAGACATACTGCATACTGTACAGGTACACTACATGTTTGGTGGAAATCCGGGTGGCTCACAGAAGACACGCAGACTAGACGACTTCTGGGCGCTACGATTGTGTCGACCTTCACAGGACCATTTCATGAGACAGTGCAAATATATTATCAGAAAGTACAAGTAAGTTATCCGTGTTTGTTCTCTATTTTATTGGCTTTTAAGCACAACTTGTCTGCTCATGTCAAGGGAAATGAAACATTTAATTTTGCTTTCACGAAAATGTTTTGAAGTGATCTCATGAGCTGTTATTTGCTACAATCTTGTTAATTTTGCTCTTTTTTTGAATATTAATAAACTTTGTTGGTTGTGCCGAACGTCAAGTATGCTACCATTTTACTAAGTCGCTGTTATTGGTGCAGGTTTGAAGAGTTGGCTGCTGACAATCCTATAGTAGCTCTAAAATATCTACAGAATGACCTTCACAGTATTATTGATCACTTGAACAGGAAGGAAGCCACCGAGGTATTCTATACCCCAACTATCTCAGCTCACTCTTATTGAGGGAGTAATGGTTTTTAGCCAGTATATAAGACTCCACAATGGCCATTGTGTCTGACTACTAGCAAAGCATAATAATGTATTTTAAAGTTTATCACAACCATGTCCCGGCATTTGTATAGGTGGCGCTAGTAGTAAAGAGACGGTAGCCTGATTTCTACCCGCTCTACCATACCATTAATAGGGGACCTGCGTAGCTTTAGTGGGGGATCTGATGGAAGTTATCTCCCAAACAGATAATCGAACGTTTTTACGACTCATGAGCAGTAGATAGATATGGGGTATATTATACTGACAATGCGCCGCTCATAAAAATCACCTCAGTACATGGCTCTGTGTGAGTACGCCACAACATGGCGCACTCTCATTAATGTACGTTGGCCAAACTTACTCAAATCAACTATGGCTCTACCATTTAATATTTATGGGCATAATTGTTAATTGTTCTCAAGTAAATAAACCAAAGTATTTTCAAGAAAACTTTTCAAAAGCCAAATTGATTTCTTGAGCTTTCTCAACGATACTATTTTCGTCATATCAGCGGCTTAAATGTCTCAAATCAAGATAATAGTCAAGTAAGTCGAGATTTCTAATGATAAATTATACGATTGACTGGACTACTTCCGGTTGCATCTCTAAAGAGAAATTACTCTGCCGGTACCCCATTGTTAGTTAAATAATTACTCACACAAAATCATGTTATGTAACCACCTCTATATAATACCAGACCAAAAATACTACCAGTCTGATTTGGAGGATCACTTCTCCCTGTTGGTCATTTGTAACATTGAGTTTTTAAGTTTTTCACATCTCATCATTTTAAACGATTAGCATTTTCGTGAGATGTCTTGGATTTTTTATCCCTAGGTACTATTTACTAACTTTCTCAAATTTATTTCTCTGTAACATGATAACTAGCCGATCTTAAATGTGGAATGAAGTTTATTTTGATTTCAGTTCCAAAGATTGACCAGCTCCTTATTTGGCGACAGCTCTAGCAGCGATAAAGGTTAGTGCCTTTCACTTTGTGGTAGACGGTTTTGTTGTAATGCTAAAGCCACTTATTCATAGGCGCATCAGCTGCTTACATCGCAGGACCCACATTACACAACTGAATGGTTCATTCATAGTTTCTAATGCAATATATGGTTGCTTTTTTCCATATTCAAAATTACGACGTAAAATTTATAACACCAATTGCTCAAAAGGCAATTTAAGATGGAAAAATGGCATCGATAATAATTTTGTTAGTATTTGGCTTTAATAAAGTTGCTGTGGCATAGCAGAGGCGGATTGGTCTGGAAATTATTTTTTCTGTAAAAGTATTTTTTGCTTAACAGTTTGCTTAGATTTTGTATCGTAAATTGGAGTTGTCTGAAAAATACTCCCATTTGCAGCTATCACTAATTGTATTAGGTGTTGTCCCCTCAATTATACATGCTGGAACCCTAGTGTCAGGAGGAGACAACAAACTTTAGTATTTGATTTCATTTTGTCGAGACAGACAGCTTTCGCCCTCATTGACTAAGGCTCCAATTTATAAATAAATTTAGCGAACCAAGGCTCACAATCTGTTCTATGGAGTACGTAGATGACATTCTCTCTTCAGCTTATCGGCAGCCATTTTCTTATTTGATTTTGTAGACTCTCCGCTACATCATCATCTGCGCTCTGAACTATTTGACACTCTAGTCACTTACTTTCCCCCTTCTATGACTCAACCTAAGCAAAACCTCATCGACCTTATCAAGTTGTGATGAGAAGTCCGACTCACTACCCTCATCTACAACCTACACAATATCCACCACAAATATTCTTATTTCTATACACTTTTTTGTTGACAAAAAGTGAATTACAACCATTGTTTATGTGCCAACCAAATAATCATACACTTGAGGAAACTGTTTTTCCATTAGAATTGCACATTTTTGTTTGATATACTGTTTTCATCTATAATTGCTCTTTCCCTGCACTCTGATGCTGCAGGAAGCCCTTGGTGAATTGTGTGAACACTTTTGCTGACATGTCTGCAAGTCGTTTTTGATATTTAATACCTACAGCGGACCCCCCCCTTGTGTCTTTTTTGTTACAATCTAAACTTGGCATTACTGTTTAACAATACTGTATGATTAAATGTTTTTTTAAATACAAAATAGATGTAAAGTCAGTCAGTCAAATCTGTACAACAGTTTTTACCTGAATACTACCTTTTTTAAGCCACCTATTTGTTAAAATTCAAGTTACGGAAATACTAGAATTCTTTGAGAAACCCACGATTTACTTTTGACTTTTTGGAAACTTTTTGGTTGGTATTAGCTAAAGCCAACTGGAAACAGCGCAATCTACCACACATTCTTGTTCTTCAAATAATTTTGTATTAATTTTTATTATTATTTAGTTTTTTATTATGATTTAATTCATTATTTAGTAATGTTGCAAAATCACGCAGAAGAATGAGTCAAAGAAGATTGAAGTAAGTTAAGACTGAGTGATATTATGTTTCAGGCAATTATGTATTACTAGTTCAGTGACAATCAGCAATCAGTGATCTGATGAGTAATGCAGAAAAATTTCATGCAATTACGAATTATAATACTCACAAATAAATTAATTTGAAGAACAATTTTCGATAACAAACAAAATATCAAATGTCTGTTCTGAACGTATCACTGCCTTTTCCTCCAGTAGAGGTGGCGGTTTACAGCCCTCCCTTGATAAGGACAAAAACTCAAGTTATTTCACTAATTCTAAATGTAGGTTTTGTATTTCCATCTTGGCGTCAGTCCGATATGTAAATCACTTGAAGCGGGGTCCCTCAACAGTTTCTTAACTTGATGCACAAATATATTGGCTCCATGAAGTACGGCTGTCATCAGTTGAATCCGGTGGTCATGCATTGTTGTCATCACTGCAGAAATAAATTAATGTTCTAGTCTAAAGTTTGAAATCCATCACATTTTATACTATATAACCATTTCTTGTGTCTGTCAGATCACATTAAATTTGGTGTAATCAAACAAACAGGGCATTTAGTGAGTACACGCATTCATCACCAAAAATACCAGATTCTGTCTCGCACTTTTTTAACAGAATTGCGAGAGCACTGATAACTCTTGTGCACAAATTGTGTTTTTTTTTTAAAATTGTTAAATAGTGAGCTGGTGTAAAAATCTACGCAGTTAGTAATGCAGATCAAAATGTCTTTTTCATTCACGTAATCATAGAAAAATTACTATTTACGTACTAATCTATTTCATATTTTTTGCGTTCGGCAAAATTGGTGGTTTTCAAAAAAGATTTGTATCACCAACATGTAAAAATAAGGAGTTATTGAAGTCATCTGTGTTTTCCTAAAATACATTTTCTTCTTAACTTTTTGACCACAATCAATTTATTTTAATAATTGTAACAAATTATTAATTATAAGTGAAAAAGTGAATGTGGCACAATTTCTTATGATGTCCTTTAAGGGAAAGAGAGATAGAGCTAGTGAGGTGCCATAACGAAGCGTAGGAAGGTGTTCTTTGTATGCGAATGATACATTGAACAAACAAAACAACATTGTTAGTGACATTCAGACAAAATGTTGAAGTTTGTTTGGTGTTAGAGTGCTTTCGGTTAGTAATCGCATCTAGTGATGCGTGGTCAGGCATGACCGTACGCGACGACACCTTCGGCAAGGCGTCGTATAATCCCCCCCGCTAATCCATCACATCCGATATTCGACGAAGCGACAGGCCGTCGTATTTGGGCAGGAATATTTAGAATACGATGGCAGTATGCGTCGCTGTTCGGTGATATGCCCATAGACGTAGGAGTCTATTGCATAGGTGAGCGTAGTCCGAAAGTTGCTCGTGCAGACATTGGAAACTGTGAAGAATTAGGCGATTCCAACTGAACATTTTTAACAATAGAGTTGACATCAGGTGTGTTATAGAGTGACGATGGATGCGATTTAAAACGCGTTGAGGAGACAACTCTTAAAAATTACCTGTGGCAACCGGACGGCGCCACGCATCAATGGCCCGTATCCAAAGCACTAACCCATTTGGATGCGAGATAAGCCCAATCACGCATCCTATACAGTTGCGTCGCATACTAACCGAAAGCACTCTTTGTTTGGATGCTCAAGTGTTGTTAAGGAGTAGAGAAAGCAGGTTGAGTTGTATTGATAACTGATCAACAGATGATTATACATGCGAACGTAATACTGCAGGCAACACATGGACAGGTAGGTTGTACTCCATAAAAGGTTTTACAAAGCGCTCAGCAGTAGATAGCTATAACTCATGGCACACATAAGTTGTATGACGCAATCACTGGGTTGATAACTTGTATATAAAACACTGATAGTAAGAAAATGTGTAAGAATAAAAGTTAGAAATATATAAATCAGAAATAAAATAGATACAGCTCTATAACTTGATATTACTGGCAAACGGTATCATTTAAAAACGCGCGAGAATGAGCAAGCCGAGTCCTTCTCCCTAAATATTCCATGTTTTCTACAGTGCGGTAAAGGATGCAGGTTGTGAGAGTTGAAAATGGTAGAACTATACCAAACCAAATCCTTCAGAATGTTCAATTGCAAGCAGTAGTTTGTTGCGTAACGCGTCTTTAGATGAGTAGGGAGGTAAATCTAGCACGTTGAAGCAAGTGTGAGCAACTGGTAGATGGTCGTCGGAAGAAACCATCGGCTGTATTATCATCTAAAACATACAACAAACATTCTTTTCACAAAGCTCATCTGAGTCAATAATAAAAATTAATAGTAAATAACAAGACTAATTGGAATTGTCAGCCCACTGATACTTTATATCGTGTGTTGCAATGGTTCTCATATCGGCCAGCGGAAACAAATCACCCAGATTAATGGACAACTACTACATACTTCTAAATCCACAAAAGTGTGTTTCTATGGAATGTACAGACATAGACAATCACGTGTAGACTATATAAATTTGAGCCAGTTCTATTACTGAGCCGTGAGTGTGACCTCAAACCAAAAGTGAACATAACGGTGGCTTACAAATCAATAAACAATCAAAAGTGAATAAAATTTCAGTTAGTCTATTTCTATCATCAACTGTTGTTGTTTATATTCGTTTTAAGAATTTTCATAAATGTTTTCTGCGTAAGAAAAACTAAAATTGTAATTAAAAGTCCAGAGGATAGCCTTTGTACCTAAAACAAGCATTTGTGGGATATTCAACCAATTTTGGTACATACCATAAGAGAATATCTTTTTTTGAAGTTGGTATTATTCGCAAAGAAAATATCACAAATTCCAGTAAGCAATCATTAACACTGAGACATTTCAACATTAAACCAGCGCAATTTTTATCTCGGTAAAATAACTATGCAGTTTTTCAAAATGCACAAAAAACTGCACTAAAGATTGGGCTGCAAAAGCAGCAAGAACAGAAAACAAATATCTGGGTTTTAAAGAGAAAGGTGACTGTTAAACACCGATGGAACTTGAGCTCAGGTGGAACAATAAGAGTATTCGCGACATGTTCGTCAAACAAAATACAAAAAATAATCAGTTTTGGTAATTCAATACGTCGCGAATGAAACGGAACATCATAAATATTCAATGAACTGTTATAGTTTACCAAACAAATCATAAAGAAGATAACTTCCAGTTTTCAAAATAATCAAGAAAATAATATAAATTGAATCGCTATAAACTGGAATAGTTTGTAAAGCTGCCCCTTCAATTTAGTAAATTTTGAACGAGTGCAATTATTATAACTTATTTTTTAAGGATAAAAAACTGGTCTATGAAAATGAAAAAAATCAACTCGCTTGTTATAATTGATTTAGTGTTCAGTTTCATTCGGGACCTACAAACAAAATAAATAAATACTCGTTGATTATTTTTTTTTACTCAGTGAGTTAATTTTTGTTGACCCGCGAGCTCCGAACAAAACGATTATTTATTAATTAAATTTATTGCCGGTCTGATTATTTTTATTGCAATTTGTTCAGCGAACAGCGGTCGCGAATACTTTTTTAATAGCTCAGTGTTTAAAGGCTTTTTGCTGTAATAAAAAATGGTAGCAGTGGCACAACTCCAACTGCTACATTTATTTGTTTCATTAAGACAGGTCTCTATACTATGTTGAGAATAGGTTGTTGACGTTTCTTTACTTGACAAAAAGTAGAAGGTTCTTAAACGTACCTTCAAAGAATCCATGCCTTGCGTAGGAATTCTATCACAGCCAGTTAGAAATCCTGTACAAAGTACAAACCATGTATGAACCAATCAATTTACAAACTGCTGCAATGGATTAGCATCAGAATTGTTGGGCAAAACACACAAGTCTAAAATCAAAACAAATCAGCACCAACAGCAAAATTAGCATTTGCAGCTCTTGTTTTTAAATTTTGTTACAAACACTAGAAATACTCTAGAAGTCTTGTTGGCCACATGCAATGGTGATCAGGTGAGATAACAGGAAGTAGAAGGGAAGGAAGTGATCTGTACGACTTACTGAGAAACTTTTTTCGTTTTGATTCGCTCAATTCAAAGAAGACCTCCCAGAACATCTGCACGACTGGGTGGCTGGGGTAAAACTCTCCCTTGTATTCACACTTCTACAGATAAATGGATACACAATAATATATAACTCTATTAATGGATATACAATAATATATAATTATATTAATGGATGTACAATAATATATAACTCTATTAATGGATGTACAATAATATATAACTCTATTAATGGATATACAATAATATATAACTCTATTAATGGATATACAATAATATATAACTCTACTAACGAATATACAATAATATATAACTCTACTAATGGATATACAATAATATATAACTCTATTAATGAATATACAATAATATATAACTCTATCAATTGATATACAATAATATGTAGTTTCACCAATTTTGTTGACAGTGTGACATGACTTACCTTTTTGAGAGCTTCCCAGTCGTAGTTCTCGTTGCCAACAACCATTGCTTGAAGTTCAACAGGATGAAAGAAACTCTGCAAGGAACATCCAACTTGATACACTAAAAGTGCACATTCTCACCAAGAGAAGACAACTATGAAATATTCTCTAGTCTGTGTTCAGGAGCAGACAACACTAAAAACTACTTCTGTTCCCAGCAAGTACACTAAAACATATTACTAGTCACAGCCTATTGCAAATTTACTATAAACAAAGATAATATTTATTACTGTCAAAAATAACGTAAAAAATAAAAAATGTTTGCAATTTACATTGGAAAATATAAAAATCTGGTTTTTATTTTAAAAGAGAGCTGACATGCGACAACGTACAGTAGTATGGAGAAGTTTTGGTTTGTAAAGGAGGCAAGTTGGCAAATGCTGCGAGTTTAGGAGGGCCTGTTGCTCACCAGAACTGTGTTACTTACCAAAACTTTGCTGCCACAAACTTTATGAAAGCCATCAGAGAAGGCATCAAACATGCTCTTGACAGACTCATTGAAGATGTAGGAGACGTAACGTTGTACATATTCTTGTCTACAAGCACACATACAAAGCTAACCCACTAGCAGATAGAGTTAGTGACAGAGCAAACAACGCTGTATTACCTGTCCGTACACTCACCTGTTGTCGTTAGTGACATTGACGTGGCTTCCATTAGGAATAAGATCTTCAGAGACGACCTGATCTAACTTGTTGACTGATACAGAGAAAGAAAGACCAAACACTTCCTCTACATCACCTTCTTCATAGTCCAACAAATCTTGTAGACTCCTACAACAAAACACAACAACCTCTACAGCTGAATGATTGCTCCTTTCTCTCACATCAAGTAATAATAATCAAACTTCACTCTAAACCTACTTGCCATGAATTGGATCCAACTCTCTCAAGTCGTCCAGGTTGACTGGTTTACCGAGAAGCTTCTTGTAAAGAGCGACAGGAAACGGTAGATCTATGATGGTGATGTTATATATAGCCAGACCACACAACAAACCAATGAGCCGATACATCGACATATCATCCTCAAATGTAGTCGAGTTGAACCACAGAAGTCGACTGTCATCATAATGAGTGAACATTCCATACTTGATGTCAAGAACTTCTTTGATGATGAGCAAAAAAAACTCCTTGCGTAAGCCTCCTTCGTCTATCGCCTCTTCCCCTTTGAACTGCACCTGGTTACGAAGCAGAAGTCTTCACCAATCAGATACTATCACTGACTGTGACAACGAATTACATCGGTTAGTAACTTACCTTGAGAGGTTTCTTGAGGTCGGCACTACCGTGTGAGCTGAGACCAGCCAAAGTATCTATCACAATATTTTCTCTAGATACAGTGAGCACTAGACATGGATGTACTGGGTCGATCTCACCAGAGAATACATGGTACAGATTGAGTCTATGAGCATGATCTATAGCTTGCTACAAGCAACAGTGCATAAACATTGTGTGATGTATGATAAATCCAAAATCATATTAGAAATACAATATTAAACATATTATGGTGTCTTCATCAGATCAGTCAAGCATGAGTATTTTTACAAATGCAGAAAAAATCCACCAGCAGGACTGGGATTCGAACCCGAAACCTTATAGACACACCGCCTAGCACGGAAACCAGACACATTAACCATTATACCAACTAGGACACCCTAAAAATAGCATTGCCAGGCTGTTAAATCGTAATGTGGGCGTGTCCCACTGGACACCAATGGTGGCCTACCTGCTGTATATATGATGATTTTTGGCCACACTTTGCTCATAAACTTTCATGGTCAATCAAGCGGACTCAAAGGTAAATAATTAAAAGATAAGTAACTTATTACCTTCATTTGTATAAGAGCATCGGTGTGCAGTAGTTTAGTCTTAGCTTGTGCATCAAACACAAATGCATAGTTACAGAAAGATAGGATTTGGTTGCCACGACTATCCTAGAAAATACAATAACTAAATTAATTGATTCAAAAGATGGCTGATAGACTCACCAACGTTATGTCATTGGAAAGAGCACACTTAGAATGTCACTTCCTGCCCTCTCTAGCTTACACTGAATTATAGGGAGCTTTTTAGTAACAAAAGGCAATTCTTTGAAATTGCTAGTAGTTCTCCAACAAACTAGCAAAAGAGAAACTTGGAGTTGCCCTCCCGCTGGATAGACGATTCTTATGGCATTAATCAGTGCTGATCTAGAAGCAGGTTTTCCCTGAAGTTGCAACAAAATCTATAGAGCTATAAAACTAGTTTGGAAAAATTGGGCTTCATGTATCGAAGGGCCTCCAGGAGAATGCTATCATTACAATTTTCTAGCAGTTTTTGTTTTCTTTGTGAAATGTCTACCCCATCACGTGTTATTCTACATGAACACAATTTGAACAACTAATGCATACTTTTAATTAAAAACTTAAAGTTCATTAAGATTGATGTACTAATATAAATATTTGGGATAAAAAACTCAGAGCTGAAATTGAACTTCGGACATTGCTCTTTTTACAACAACAATAATAATTAATTAAGATTTTTAAAATTATAATTTGAAACCAAATATTACATAAAAAGCCTTACAATAATTTAGTCAAATGTGATATATAACATTACATAATATATTGTAACATATTGATGTCGCGGCATGTTGAAAGTGCCTTTCATAGACCTTAAACCTCACTGACTGAAACATCTTTTGTTGATTTATGCAAGTTTCCAATGTATAACGAAAAGACAACTTCCTATAACGTGGTCCACATTTCTGTTTCAAGTCCTGAAAAAGCTGAGCTGTTGAACAGTAATCATAAACAAGTAATATTCTAGATTGAAAAGAACAGACAAAATGGAAATGATGTTCTTATAAAGTGTTCATAACTCTATGTTGAATACTCGCCGATCGAAACTGGTTTTGTCTTCTTCTCTGAAAGGTTAGTTTGTAAACCATAAATGAATGAGGGAATAATACAACACGAAGGACTAGATTGAGATGCATTAATATCGACAAAGACTGCAGCACTAGTTTATAATAACCTTATTGTACTACATAGGTGAACCCCTGTTTGATAGACATAATCCTGGTTTAAATCATTGCGTTTATGAAGTCATAAAGCGTGTTTACACCAGCCTATCAGAGAGGGAGCAAATGAAAACAATATAATATTGTCCTGCTGCCTATACGTCTGACAGAGCTGTCAAAGCACCATCTACCTATATGCAGTGGCGGATTCAGGGGGTAGCCATGGGAGCCATGGCGGCCCCCTCCAGAAGGATAAGTGAAGAAATTTGCTAAGTTTGGCGCCATTTTTTTTTGTTCCCATAGTAACAGTTTTCAATTGCGCGTCCGTTAGTGAAGTGCCCATTGATAATTGTCGTCATAAAACACCTTGTAAAAGTTGATCAATCAAAGTATGGCCGTAGAAAAGCGTAAGGCAGCAACAAGCATTCTAGATTCTCTCATTGCACCTCCAGGGCAATAATTATCATTTGTTTTTTTTTTAAGAATTAATTGCTAGATAATAGATAATAATAATTAATCAATATATATAATAATAATAATTATTATTATAATAATTAACAATTAATAGGTCTAATCTATTAGTTTCCTGTCTTTCTCTTCAATGCAATAGCAACAATACATTATAATAATGCACTATTATTTTTTATTATTACTACTAATTTATTACTAAATCATTGAATTCATTTATTATTATTCATGTTATTGGTGAACGAATATGCGCACAACACTACTAAAAAGAATCAATTCTTCTCCTAAATAACAACTAACTTATTAATTATTATTGCTTACTTCATTATTACTACTTACTACTCCTTCTGCGACTACCACTACTTACTACTGCTGCTGCTACTGTACTACTACATACTAAAGCTAAATTATTATTAATTATTACACTTTTTAAAAAGTTATTGTTATTTATTATTGTTCATTATTATTAATTTATTTAATAGTCTTTTCTTTAGAACAATACTTTATTTTACAAAAGTATGCTGATCTTTTGATTTTTTAATAACTGATAACAATAATAATGACAATTTGTAAGAAGATGCAGATAGTGGTAGCAACCTTTCTACTTTTGTGTAGGTTTGGGCCCACACGGCCAACCCCTTTCAATGCAACATGCATGCTCACCCACTTTGAATGAAACATACATGTGTGGATGTGTGTCTGAGGGTGTATGTTTCACAATTACCAATGGTTGATGATGTTGAATAAAAAATAGTACATACTATTCTAGCAACCATATTGAAAACACACCACATCATTTATTATGGTTTTAGAGGGGGTGCCAAAGAACACAAAGGGGGGAGCCAGCAAAAAATTTTTCGGGGCTCCGCCCCAAACCCCAGTTGGCTCCCCCTTTGTGTTTTTCTGAATCTGGGCTGCCTAGATGTCTGACAGAGCTGTCAAGGCACCAACTACCTGTATATCTGACAGAGCTGTCAAGGCACCAACTACCTATATATCTGACAGAGCTGTCAAGCCACCAACTACCTATATATCTGACAGAGCTGTCAAGGCTCCAACTACCTGTATATCTAACAGAGCTGTCAAGGCACCAACTACCTATACGTCTGACAGAGCTGTCCAGGCACCAACTACCTATATATCTGACAGAGCTGTCAAGGCACCATCTACCTATATATCTGACAGAGCTGTCAAAGCACCAGTAGTATTTACTTACAATCTTGGTGTTGGTCAACCAGTTACAATAATCTGTAGCAATGTCCACATATTTTGATATCTCAGGGATATAGAAGTCTACACACGACACTTTTTGTTCTTCATTCTCTGTTTCATTTATCTGCAATATATAGACTTGGATGCATAGAGCATGTACAATACATATATGGACATAAATGTATACAACAAGTGCAATACACACATAGACATATATATATACAGCACATACAATACACAAATAGACATAGATATATACAGCAAGTACAATACACAAATAGACACAGATATATACAGCAAGTACAATACACAAATAGACACAGATATATACAGCACATACAACACACAAATAGACATAGATATATACAGCAAGTAAAATACACAAAGAATTACAAAAAATTGCAAGTTGTCCTCTCCTGCAAAGATGGCGCAACTCAAAAGAAAAGTCACAACTGTCAAACGCTACCTACCTTGACCTTATCAAATCAAAAATTGAATAAACAAATCGTAGATACTCAAATAGTGTGTATATATAATACCAGCAAGTGTGTAACCAAACTAAGGGATACAGAGCACAAGGTATAACGGCTACACTATGTACAACTCACTTTGTACAGTAGATAGACACAACTCACCTTGTACAGTAGATAGACACAACCCACTCTGTACAATAGATAGACACAACTCATCTTGTACAGTAGATAGACACAACTCACCTTGTACAGTAGATAGACACAACTCACTCTGTACAGTAGATAGACACAACTCACCTTGTACAATAGATAGACACAACTCACCTTGTACAGTAGATAGACACAACTCACCTTGTACAATAGATAGACACAACTCACCTTGTACAATAGATAGACACAACTCACCTTGTACAATAGATAGACACAACTCACCTTGTACAGTAGATAGACACAACCCACTCTGTACAATAGATAGACACAACTCACCTTGTACAGTAGATAGACACAACTCACTTTGTACAATAGATAGACACAACTCACCTTGTACAGTAGATAGACACAACTCACCTTGTACAATAGATAGACACAACTCACCTTGTACAGTAGATAGACACAACCCACTCTGTACAATAGATAGACACAACTCACCTTGTACAGTAGATAGACACAACCCACTCTGTACAATAGATAGACACAACTCACCTTGTACAATAGATAGACACAACTCACTTTGTACAATAGATAGACACAACTCACTTTGTACAATAGATAGACACAACTCACTCTGTACAGTAGATAGACACAACTCACTTTGTACAGTAGATGGACACAACTCACTTTGTACAGTAGATAGACACAACTCACCTTGTACAATAGATAGACACAACTCACCTTGTACAGTAGATAGACACAACTCACCTTGTACAATAGATAGACACAACTCACCTTGTACAGTAGATAGACACAACTCACCTTGTACAATAGATAGACACAACTCACCTTGTACAGTAGATAGACACAACTCACCTTGTACAATAGATAGACACAACTCACTTTGTACAATAGATAGACACAACTCACCTTGTACAATAGATAGACACAACTCACTCTGTACAATAGATAGACACAACTCACTCTGTACAGTAGATAGACACAACTCACTCTGTACAGTAGATAGACACAACTCACTTTGTACAGTAGATAGACACAACTCACCTTGTACAGTAGATAGACACAACTCACCTTGTACAATAGATAGACACAACTCACTCTGTACAGTAGATAGACACAACTCACTTTGTACAGTAGATAGACACAACTCACCTTGTACAGTAGATAGACACAACCCACTCTGTACAATAGATAGACACAACTCACCTTGTACAATAGATAGACACAACTCACTTTGTACAATAGATAGACACAACTCACCTTGTACAGTAGATAGACACAACTCACCTTGTACAGTAGATAGACACAACTCACCTTGTACAGTAGATAGACACAACTCACCTTGTACAGTAGATAGACACAACTCACTCTGTACAATAGATAGACACAACTCACCATGTACAATAGATAGACACAACTCACCTTGTACAGTAGATAGACACAACTCACCTTGTACAGTAGATAGACACAACTCACCTTGTACAGTAGATAGACACAACTCACCTTGTACAGTAGATAGACACAACTCACCTTGTACAGTAGATAGACACAACTCACCATGTACAATAGATAGACACAACTCACCTTGTACAATAGATAGACACAACTCACCTTGTACAGTAGATAGACACAACTCACCTTGTACAATAGATAGACACAACTCATCTTGTACAGTAGATAGACACAACTCACCTTGTACAGTAGATAGACACAACTCACCTTGTACAATAGATAGACACAACTCATCTTGTACAGTAGATAGACACAACTCACCTTGTACAATAGATAGACACAACTCACCTTGTACAGTAGATAGACACAACTCACCTTGTACAGTAGATAGACACAACTCACTTTGTACAGTAGATAGACACAACTCACTTTGTACAGTAGATAGACACAACTCACCTTGTACAGTAGATAGACACAACTCACTCTGTACAGTAGATAGACACAACTCACTTTGTACAGTAGATAGACACAACTCACCTTGTACAGTAGATAGACACAACTCACTCTGTACAATAGATAGACACAACTCACTTTGTACAGTAGATAGACACAACTCACTCTGTACAATAGATAGACACAACTCACCTTGTACAGTAGATAGACACAACTCACCTTGTACAATAGATAGACACAACTCATCTTGTACAGTAGATAGACACAACTCACCTTGTACAATAGATAGACACAACTCACCTTGTACAACAGATAGACACAACTCACCTTGTACAGTAGATAGACACAACTCACTTTGTACAGTAGATAGACACAACTCACCTTGTACAGTAGATAGACACAACTCACTCTGTACAGTAGATAGACACAACTCACCTTGTACAGTAGATAGACACAACTCACTTTGTACAGTAGATAGACACAACTCACTCTGTACAATAGATAGACACAACTCACCTTGTACAGTAGATAGACACAACTCACCTTGTACAATAGATAGACACAACTCACCTTGTACAGTAGATAGACACAACTCACTCTGTACAGTAGATAGACACAACTCACTCTGTACAGTAGATAGACACAACTCACTTTGTACAATAGATAGACACAACTCACTTTGTACAGTAGATAGACACAACTCACCTTGTACAGTAGATAGACACAACTCATCTTGTACAGTAGATAGACACAACTCACTTTGTACAGTAGATAGACACAACTCACCTTGTACAATAGATAGACACAACTCACCTTGTACAGTAGATAGACACAACTCACTTTGTACAGTAGATAGACACAACTCACTTTGTACAGTAGATAGACACAACTCACTTTGTACAGTAGATAGACACAACTCACCTTGTACAATAGATAGACACAACTCATCTTGTACAGTAGATAGACACAACTCACCATGTACAATAGATAGACACAACTCACCTTGTACAATAGACAGACACAACTCACTCTGTACAATAGATAGACACAACTCACCTTGTACAGTAGATAGACACAACTCACTTTGTACAGTAGATAGACACAACCCACTCTGTACAGTAGATAGACACAACTCACCTTGTACAATAGATAGACACAACTCACTTTGTACAGTAGATAGACACAACTCACCATGTACAATAGATAGACACAACTCACCTTGTACAGTAGATAGACAC
This sequence comes from Cryptosula pallasiana, assembly GCA_945261195.1. Taxonomy (NCBI): domain Eukaryota; kingdom Metazoa; phylum Bryozoa; class Gymnolaemata; order Cheilostomatida; family Cryptosulidae; genus Cryptosula; species Cryptosula pallasiana. The sequence goes on from OX183139.1 coordinate 19,865,025, forward strand.
AACTCACCTTGTACAATAGATAGACACAACTCACCTTGTACAGTAGATAGACACAACTCACTTTGTACAGTAGATAGACACAACTCACCTTGTACAGTAGATAGACACAACTCACTCTGTACAGTAGATAGACACAACTCATCTTGTACAGTAGATAGACACAACTCACTTTGTACAGTAGATAGACACAACTCACCTTGTACAGTAGATAGACACAACTCACTTTGTACAGTAGATAGACACAACTCACTCTGTACAGTAGATAGACACAACTCACTCTGTACAGTAGATAGACACAACTCATCTTGTACAGTAGATAGACACAACTCACCTTGTACAGTAGATAGACACAACTCACTCTGTACAGTAGATAGACACAACTCACTCTGTACAGTAGATAGACACAACTCACTCTGTACAGTAGATAGACACAACTCACTCTGTACAGTAGATAGACACAACTCACTCTGTACAGTAGATAGACACAACTCACTCTGTACAGTAGATAGACACAACTCACTCTGTACAGTAGATAGACACAACTCACTTTGTACAGTAGATAGACACAACTCACTCTGTACAGTAGATAGACACAACTCACTCTGTACAGTAGATAGACACAACTCACTCTGTACAGTAGATAGACACAACTCACCTTGTACAGTAGATAGACACAACTCACTCTGTACAATAGATAGACACAACTCACCTTGTACAATAGATAGACACAACTCACTCTGTACAATAGATAGACACAACTCACTCTGTACAATAGATAGACACAACACACCTTGTACAGTAGACAGACAAAACTCACTTTGTACAGTAGATAGACACAACTCACTTTGTACAGTAGATAGACACAACCCACTCTGTACAGTAGATAGACACAACTCACCTTGTACAATAGATAGACACAACTCACCATGTACAATAGATAGACACAACTCACCTTGTACAATAGATAGACACAACTCACCTTGTACAATAGATAGACACAACCCACTCTGTACAGTAGATAGACACAACTCACCTTGTACAATAGATAGACACAACTCACCATGTACAATAGATAGACACAACTCACCTTGTACAATAGATAGACACAACTCACCTTGTACAATAGATAGACACAACTCACTCTGTACAATAGATAGACACAACTCACTCTGTACAGTAGATAGACACAACTCACCATGTACAATAGATAGACACAACTCACCTTGTACAGTAGATAGACACAACTCATCTTGTACAATAGATAGACACAACTCACCATGTACAATAGATAGACACAACTCACCTTGTACAATAGATAGACACAACTCACCTTGTACAATAGATAGACACAACTCACTCTGTACAGTAGATAGACACAACTCACCTTGTACAATAGATAGACACAACTCACTCTGTACAGTAGATAGACACAACTCACCTTGTACAGTAGATAGACACAACTCACCTTGTACAGTAGATAGACACAACTCACCTTGTACAATAGATAGACACAACTCACTTTGTACAATAGATGGACACAACTCACCTTGTACAGTAGATAGACACAACTCATCTTGTACAATAGATAGACACAACTCACCTTGTACAGTAGATAGACACAACTCACCTTGTACAATAGATAGACACAACTCACTTTGTACAATAGATAGACACAACTCACCTTGTACAGTAGATAGACACAACTCACCTTGTACAATAGATAGACACAACTCACCTTGTACAATAGATAGACACAACTCACTCTGTACAGTAGATAGACACAACTCACCTTGTACAATAGATAGACACAACTCACTCTGTACAGTAGATAGACACAACTCACCTTGTACAGTAGATAGACACAACTCACCTTGTACAATAGATAGACACAACTCACTTTGTACAGTAGATAGACACAACTCACTTTGTACAGTAGATAGACACAACTCACCTTGTACAATAGATAGACACAACTCACTCTGTACAGTAGATAGACACAACTCACCTTGTACAGTAGATAGACACAACTCACCTTGTACAATAGATAGACACAACTCACCTTGTACAGTAGATAGACACAACTCACTTTGTACAGTAGATAGACACAACTCACCTTGTACAATAGATAGACACAACTCACCTTGTACAATAGATAGACACAACTCACTTTGTACAATAGATAGACACAACTCACCTTGTACAGTAGATAGACACAACTCACCTTGTACAATAGATAGACACAACTCACCTTGTACAATAGATAGACACAACTCACTCTGTACAGTAGATAGACACAACTCACCTTGTACAATAGATAGACACAACTCACTCTGTACAGTAGATAGACACAACTCACCTTGTACAGTAGATAGACACAACTCACCTTGTACAGTAGATAGACACAACTCACCTTGTACAATAGATAGACACAACTCACCTTGTACAGTAGATAGACACAACTCACTTTGTACAGTAGATAGACACAACTCACCTTGTACAGTAGATAGACACAACTCACCTTGTACAGTAGATAGACACAACTCACCTTGTACAGTAGATAGACACAACTCAGCTTGTACAGTAGATAGACACAACTCAGCTTGTACAGTAGATAGACGCAACTCACCATGTACAATAGATAGACACAACTCACCTTGTACAGTAGATAGACACAACTCACTCTGTACAATAGATAGACACAACTCACCTTGTACAATAGATAGACACAACTCACTCTGTACAATAGATAGACACAACTCACTCTGTACAATAGATAGACACAACACACCTTGTACAGTAGATAGACACAACTCACCTTGTACAGTAGATAGACACAACTCACCTTGTACAATAGATAGACACAACTCACTTTGTACAGTAGATAGACACAACTCACCTTGTACAGTAGATAGACACAACTCACCTTGTACAATAGATAGACACAACTCACCTTGTACAGTAGATAGACACAACTCACTCTGTACAATAGATAGACACAACTCACCTTGTACAATAGATAGACACAACTCACTCTGTACAATAGATAGACACAACTCACTCTGTACAATAGATAGACACAACACACCTTGTACAGTAGATAGACACAACTCACCTTGTACAGTAGATAGACACAACTCACCTTGTACAATAGATAGACACAACTCACCTTGTACAATAGATAGACACAACTCACCTTGTACAGTAGATAGACACAACTCACTTTGTACAGTAGATAGACACAACTCACTTTGTACAGTCTCTGTAAGACATCTAAACAAATCTTCACACCACCTTGTCTGACTGCTACCTCATAGGCTGTTGTGGCAGCAGGAAGGATCAGCACGTGACTCACAACCGCTTTGAACGTCAGCAGATAATACTTAAAGTGTCGCCTTGGTACATGCAGTAACCATTTGACTATAACACACAGTAGAAGTCTATTGTCAGTGAAACAACCAATGATATACAATGTACAGTGATAGAAGAGTTACTAGTAACATTTACAACAATATCAACTACAAGGAGTTGTCTCTCCACAAGCATACATACCAATGACATTGGCGGCAGCGGCATCCATGTTGGTTAGAGCGCTGCCATATACTGACTGAATGGTTGCGTAGTTACTAGCGACAGCAAACATCGGCAGAAATGGAAGTATTAGGAAGATTCTCAAAGCTTCCACATCAGGGATCTTCCCTTTGAGGTAGATTGTTAGGTGTTTCTCCAAGTTACTTTCTATCTACAAGGTCAGATAATAGCTCTATAGCTACAGCAACAATAACAACAGCAATAATAACAACAACAACAACAACAACAATCACAACAGCTGTACAGTATTAGCCTGGGTAACCTACCAGCTGATGAACTAACACATTCTTGCATAAGGAGATTCTAGCAAGCTGCTCTCTTGCTAGATCTAAGTCTATACCATGTTGCGTAGAGCTACAACCTTGTTCAGCTTCGCTATAACGAACATAACACACTTGGTAGTTCTAGAAACCTCCATATAGCGATCGATAGCAGCATGGTAGGTTTAAATAACTAAAATACTGGTTTTATCTCTCTCAGAAAGGCTTGTGATTTGTGATCAATTTTCAAGTCCAAACACATTCCACGATCTCAAATCAATGGAACAGACATATTTCTCAAGAGATTAATTAGATCGAAACTAAAAGTTATGTTGATGTATCTAGCCTCCGGGTTAGGCCATATTGTTGTGTAGCCTTGGATTCAAACGTCAGCAAGTTTTATTTTACTAGACCACAAATAGATTCTTATCATAACAGTTTATTTGCGCCCATAATAATTTCCAAAATATTAAACATAACCTGAGAGACAACAAGGTTTATGTTCCACTTACCTGTTGAGAAAAGCACCATTCCATACTGAGATACTTCTATATACATCCATTATGTCACTGAATAAATAACCCACAACATTAGCACCTATCACTATGCACAATCAGATTTATAAATAGACTTGAAACAAAGGCAAGTAAAGCGTACAACTTATCGATAGGAATATACTTACGATTCTAGGCTAGCATCGAGGGGACTAGACTCAGGAGCACGCACTATCGCAGATATATGTTGCTCATCAAGTGTACTTTGTAAGGATATGATAACTCTATGATCTATGGATGGCATTTTTATATGCTACAAAAGAAAACTCTATTCGCAATCTACAATCTTGATACTACATCAGAGTGAGCAACTAAATAGAAGTTATCTTCCCTCTGTTAGGGGCAGCCAACTCCAAATCAAATTAGCAGTAAGCATTGTTAATCTACTCAGGAGGCTTTATTCATACATACTTGAGGAAATGCTATGACTAGACAGCTGTTGCCCCCAGTGACAACACGTGCGGGAGAATACGGCGGCAATGACGATGAAGACCAAACAGACTTGACAGGACAAGGAGTTGTCTTCTTATCTGTATCTCCTATCCCGAGCTGGCCGAAGGATCCCAGGCCAAATGAGTAAATCCTTGCACTGGATGGCACGAGACTTAAAGTGTGATACCTTCAATGAAACAAAAGAAGTTATAATTTTTCTCCTAAAAAAGAAGTGATTCCAAGTGAAATTAAACAACAGACATACCTTCCACAAGAGAGCTGTGTCACTATAGACCCCATTAGTTCCATGACTTTTTTTGGAAGAGACTCATCGTGTGACACCCCATGACCGAGCTGTCCATTGTTCCCTGCACCAAATGTGAACACTCCACCATCCTAACAGAGAGCAGAAGTACACACTGCCTCAATAGTGGTGCTTTGAAATATTATTATATCGCCGCAAAGTAATTGGTGACGTTTATTTCCAAGCAGTTCATTTAGATTTGGATAAGAAAGGGCAGACAACTCCATTTAAATTTTTAAATAACGTTCATTTATAATATCTCGCTTTTTCATTATTGCACAAAACGAATATACTTTTATATTAACATAATGATCACTTTTGTTTATGATGCTACTAATAATGCACATAATCAGAATATTCATCATTATTATCATGATAAATTATTGTTAACTTTAAATAAAGTCATCAAAATTTCACGTCACACAGATGTCATGTCTCCATAACAATATATATCTTTATATTATTTGTAGCCGAATGAAAATTATATTGTAATATTCCTGCAACTTCTTTTACAACTGCCCGATACTAGAGATATAATTATAAATAATCTGTCGTTAATAAATCTATAAGGAGTTGTTTCCTCTTTTTCATCTAAAATCTTTATAAACTGCTTGGAAATAAACGTCACCTTCTTGAGGGAAATGGTACAAATTTTCTTTTGGAAATGCTACTGTGAACACTTCTATCAAGTGTTCCATCCAGTTTTTTTAAAATCAAATTTGAACGGTTATTTCCAAATTACCGACAGTAGTGAAGGTTTGAGATAGGATCTAAGGCAAAATTCAAACTATAGATTGTCCAAACGAGACTTTCCTCTCGAAACTACGGCGTAAGTGTAAAGCGTAACCAACACAGTTTACAACTCTAGCCCTAAATCTGAAGGTTGCAAAGAGAAAACATACCTTGGTAAGAGCTGCTGTATGATTCATCCCACAGGCTACATGTTTGATCTTCTGCTGCCTCAACGCCCGGCAGCATATTGGGAAAGGTTTATCTTCGTTGTTACCTAAACCTAGCTGGCCATTACTAAAGCAACAACAGTAGCCAAGTCATGCCTCATTTATATTAAAGAAACAAGATTACAAGAAATGGTAACCTGGTGAAAAATCCATGAAGTGACTTAAATTGTTGGTTATGATGGATGTGAACAGGGTTGAATAATTCATTAGAAACTAATTGACAGTTAATTCAAATTTTACTGATTTTCCAACTTAGAATATACTATCAAGCGTTATAGTATATTATAATGTGACGTGATATTATCTTTCAGGGAGTCCGGGTGGTTGGGCCTACATTGTTTACATTCTACTAGCAATAATATACTAAATAAAGAATAAGTACATTGTTTGTCCACAAGTCAATAAGTTACGCTGATAGGGTATCTTACAAGCAATTATTGTAATTATTGAAAACTTAAAAAGCCTGTGAACCTGAAAAGTTGTCATATCTGAAAATTTTGAATCATCAAAAAAAACTCTAAATAATTCTAAGAATCGCGAATTTTTCCAATCCTGGACGTGGAGCAATCGAGATCAGCAATTAGCACTAAATAGCAACAATCGACAAACTTAATCCAAAAGACAACTTAAAAAAATTTTCCTGCGGAAATGTTTTGCACAAAAATAATGCAATAAATACTTCAGTTACTGAGTGACTCAACGAAATAATGAAAGGATGTAAAACGAAAGACAAAATAAACATTGTTGTATTACTAAAATACAATCAAGTGAGAACAAACGAAAACAAATAAAATCTTCCATACCTGTTTCGGCCCCACCCAAACAGAGCACCAGATATGGTCAGAGCAAAGGAATGATTTCCTCCTGCAGCTATTTTCACAAAATGGAGACTACGAATTGACTGCACATACTTGGGACTGGTCTGACACAAACCACCACTACCATGTCCCAACTGGCCGTACTGGTTGGCGCCCCAAGTATAAACTGCACCATCTATACATATTATATCATGTTTTGCAATATGGCCATCTACCTGTCAGTGTCGGCACAAACAAATAGTTGTGGAGGGGTGTACCGTACCTTTAGCTAGAGCTATGTTGTGATATTCACCACAGGCTATCTGTGTTATGTGACATTTAACTGGAAACTCAACAGGTCTGCAAGTAGAAAGTGGCTAGTTATTTTCTGTGCTTGCGCTGACGGAGGCAGACAGTAAGAACAAAATAATGTATAGTAAGACATTAAACCAACGCTAGAGTGGATAGGAGACACAAACCGAATATCCCCAGCAGAGTCAGCTCTTCCCAGCTGTCCACATTTGTTGTCTCCCCAACTATATAAAACCCCTTCTGTAGTGAGCGCGAGACTGTGGATGTCACCAACTGCTATGGTTGTAACTTGATGGTGGGGCAGGCCCTCCACAAGTTCTGTAACAATAATTCGGCATTAGATCAAAATAAACGGGAGTGTGGAGCCGGAAAAAGGGGGAAAAGGAATAGTGCGCGGTGAAGACGCCACATGTCGCATGTGGGAGAAAGAATCAATCAAACCTACAGATCTTATTGCTATTTAATAAAACCTTACTTACGTGGCTTATCAATGGAGCCATTATCACAGCAAAGACGACCCAACTGGCCAGAACCATTGCAGCCTGTACTGAGCACCCCTTGGTCAGTTAGCAGCAGGCTATGATTGGTACCTATGGCAGCATCTCTCACCGCAATAGGCACAGCTGTGGGCTCCACAAGGTATCCGTGCTCTCCGGCATCTACTCAGTAAAAAAGCCTCAAGTTTTGGTATAAACTCTTATTCATTTGGTGATCGCTTAATGATACTGATGACTTGGTCAGATAAAAAATAAAACAGACTATTTGTCATCATTCTAATGTTAAAATACTACAATTCACACTTGGCTGAAAATTTCCAAATCAATTGTCAGGCACAACACACTTGTAAGGTGCTTGCGCAAGGAAAACTTTCTCATGGACATGTTCTGATCCAATAGGTTAGTACTATGTAATGCATTGTCATATAAAAAGTATTTAATTGAGATAAACATCATTCTGATATATACAATTTTTTTTTATTGTTGGTTTTTGTTTTCGTGCGTTTCGTTTTTCTTTTTGCTCATGGCACATTATGTAAGACATCTTAAGAAAACATGATATTGTTACCAATGAAAAAATCTCCAAGTGAAGGATATACCGTAAAACATCTTACCGCAGCCGAGTTGATTATTGCCTGTTTGTCCCCAGATAAACACTTTTGGTAAAACTCTGTCTCCTTGTTCATCCATTAAACATGATAAAATTGAGCACTCAGTTGGCTGTCCCTTTTTTTTCTTTTTTTTTTAAAGCAATGTTTCTGGGGGTTAATCCATCTAAATTAGATAATGCAATTCTAAAACTCTACACTTTGTGCTCATTTGAATAATCATAGTATAAATATATAACACAACGTATTAAAATTTAGAATCAACTCTTGAAAACTTGCCTCTTATCACCGAAATAATCCACTTAATCATTCCCAACCATTACATATTTTATTATTAACATTTTGTGAGTCAGAGACAAGGTATAGGAGAATGAAACTTGCGCAAGAAATATTAAAACCAGGCAAGAGTTAAGCATTGTATTGATTCAATGGTTGAACAGTTTGCGCTTGAACATTTGTTTTGAGAGCTATAAACTCAACAATTCATTATTTCTTTCACCCATTTTACATAGCAATAATGCGTAGCGAAAGTCACAGCATAACATAATGCACACCGAACATTTCACTGTTTTGGTGCGTGGGATTAGATGTTTGATTGATGTATTCATTATTGGTGAACTACAAAAAAGGCAAAACTTCAAGCATGGCAAAAAGCAACACAAATTTAAACAGTATCTAAGATTTTCCTCGAATGGCTACCATATAACCAATATTATTCCAAATATAAGCCAGTGATGCACCAGAGTTTGAGAAAAAAAAAATTAACCATCTAATGAGGTGGAGATTTACAGTGTTACTGATTCCATTTTTTAACTAGGGAGACAGGCAAGGCACAGGGAGGGAGAAAAGATCTACATGAGCAAAGAAGAACAACGGAAAAGCCTGTGGATGATAGAGGTGATCAGAAAAAAGGCAAACAGGGAAAGAGAAGGCAGAGGTGAAAAGGGGAGGACATGGGAGGGGCTCTTGATAATATAGGGGGTAGTCAAGGGGTCAAAATTGAACAGGGAAGGGGACGGGAAAGGCAGAAGTGAAAAGAGAGAGGATATGGAGGAGCTTGTAGATAAGGGTCGTAGTCAGGGTTGAGAGGTTGACAGGAGAGGGCAAGGGAAAAAAAGGGTATAAAATAAGTTATGTGCAGCAACAGATAAAATAAATCTTATACATTGGTCAAATTGCAGATAGAAGACTTATTTTATTTGATGATTGGAATGTTGGAATAAATGTCGACACGAACGAATGTAAAAAAGAATGAACGGCGATAGAAATGAACACCGACAGGAATGAACGCCATCAGGAATGAATGCAGACATAGCTAGAATGAACGAAGACACATCCTGGAATGAACATCGACAGACCTGAAATCAATATCGACTATGCTATAAAGCGGAAAATTTTGATGTTCATTTCTGGATGTGTCTACATTAATTTCTGGCGGCATATAAAGTGCCGCTTCCACGTTCGTTCCTGGTATAAAAAAAAATTTGTAAAAGTAAGCAGCTGTAGAAAAATATAAAGTAGAAATGGTATTTTATATATCGCTGAGAATGAATGTAGACACTTCCAGGAATGAATGCCGAAATCTAGTTCTTTATAGAATAATAATTGACATTTATTCCAGATCTGTCGACCTTCATTCCAGGATGGGTCTACGTTTATTGTGGCAATGACTGCACCCATTCCTGTCAATGTTCATTTTAATCCCCGATGATTGCATACAACACACAAGTGTTAAAGTGAGTAAAACAATTTTTTCGCAAAACTTTCATACCTACTATTCTATCTATTACTATCTTCGAATGTTTTATTCAACCCATCTACTGATCATTATCATATATATTTATTCATCTACCCACCTATGATAACTATTAATAAAACATAAAATATTCAAAAAAGATGGTAATAATAATGTATTGTTGTTGTTAATAATTATTCATCACATACAATTTGTTAACGCGTTATTATTGTGGTAGAAATGACTGGTGCTACCTACCTACAACAAAGGAAGTGTACGCTCAATTAACATTATCTCTATGCAGTCACATGATGACAAAGAACAACTCATGTGACGTGGCCTTGATTCAGGCAGCACTTGTTTACATCTACTTATTCATATACACTTATGTAACACAATTGACATTTTCTTGACAGCACCTAAGGCTGATTGTTATGTAAAATTTTATATATAAGCTGGCTGGAGCTCTCTGTTATTCAGAGCAGGAGAAGAGCTCAGCCAGGCGTGTTAACCAATACAGCTATTCATTACTCAAACACAAGTCTTCATTCGAGGATGCCCTACTATTGCACAGCACGACTAAGGAGTGCCAGCCTGCAAAGGCCCAATACTCTTATCAGTCTCCTTCCCAGCTACTAGTCTGACTATGCTGGGCAGGCAGTGGTAGGGGCAGTCAGCAAGTCGTGCACCGACAGCAGTCGTACGCAGACAGCAGTAAACAGCCTGGGGTCTGGTACAGGTGAATGCAACCAGTCACTCACCAACTGACTAAAAAATCCTGTACATTATTATTATTAGAAGAGAAGCTTTTGAAGATTCGCAAACGTCATTCAACAACAAAAACCCGTTTGTCATCATCATGTTCTTCATGAGGCAGCAGCAAGCAATAATAATTGACTAACAATAATAATAATAATCGTTATTATTATTTATAGTTATTATTATTATCATAAATAATAACAACTATTATTATTATAATAATTATTATTATTTACTTTGTTTATTGATTTACAAAGAACACACACACAGCAGCAGTAGTAGTAGTACTAAGTAAGTATTATTATTTATTATTATTATTTATTTATGTGTGTATGCATGATGATGTATGTATGAATAATATGTTACTGTACGCCAAATTTTATGTTAGTCAACAAAAGTTGGGAATAATACTGTGTTTTTCAAAAAATAAAGTTTTTAGTGCAATTGTGGCTGTCATAACAACAGCAATAATTCATTAATAAGCATAAAAATAATAATTGGTTCGCACAAAAAAATGCGTTGGAATGTTCAGGTTTGCTGCCTTCTGGCATAAATGACTTCATTTAGGTTAAAAACCTAAAAAGCAGTTCACACACATGAGATGTTTTTATGATATTATTTGATGTTTTCACGAGGAATGTGTAACCTCGTAACAGTAAAAGTGATTACCACAGGCTATTTTTTTATAGTTGCAACGATCCCAGTTCATTGCTTTGTGTAAGAAGTTAGCGCTCAAGAACTTTGGTGAACTTTCCCCAATTTCAATTTTCTTACTACTTCTTCTACCTGTGCTTGCTATTTTTGCCAAACCATTCAGTATTATTCATTCACCACATTTTCAGGTAGTCAAATCACGTGCACTCTTTAAGCACATGAAATTTACATTGTATTACTCACTCACTCAATTGTTGCTAGAGTTCACTGTACTGTTGATTATCGATGATCGATGATGATGATGAATGATGATGATGACGATGATCTGATGTGCAATAATAATAATAATTATATTTATTATGATAATAATAATAATTATTATTATAATAGCTGGCACCAGTGCAATTTATATTTTGATAAGTTTTTCTGAAATGGAGCATCTATTTTTAGAAAAATTTGTTGTCCATCGATCCAATCGTGCAAAAGTTATTTCTGTCACACCAGACTCACTCAGTGGTTGTCTCAGAAAAATAATTGGGAAAAAGTACCTTTGCTTGATTAAAAAAAACAATGGTTTGTGGTCAGCGTATTAAGCATTGATGACAATGGTATTGTTGCATTGATGCGAAATCAGTGACGCATGACCATCCGTCGCGAAAATTAGCTAATAATGGTGCATTATTATTATTGTGCAGGAATTTCTGGTAATGTTATCAGTTACCCCGGTAGCACACCTTCACTTCCCTAGGTAGGCAGAGTTGTCTACTCGCTGTAGTCAGCTTACTGACAGGCCGTTGTTATCACTACCTATCCCTCAGCATTGTCTGCTAAGGTAGGCTAGATAAGCAACGCCTGCCAGGTAGGCCTGTAGTCTGTCTGCCACTCCTAGGCAACTTAAAGCTTCTAGACCGAAGGGTCGTTAAAGCAGTTGTCTCCTGGAGTGGTAGAGCTGTCTAGTCTTTGTGTAGTCCGTGATAAATATTATTGCTAGTCTATATCAATGACCTTCCAGGCTCTGTGCTCTCTCAAACACGCCTCTTTGCTGACGACACTGTGATATACAACCTCAGCAGTGACAGTCACCAACTACAGCGGGACCGAGAGACGCTCCAAAGTGGGAGGTTTCCTGGAATATGGAATTCGACCCACTTAAATGTGAGCTCATCAAATTCAGTTGAAGAAAAACAAGAGGCAACATAAACAACTATTTTCTCCATGACATCGAGATACCAAAGACTACCAGTGTCAAGTATTTAGGTGCTGGAATGACAACACCACCTACTTGGCCAACAAGGCATCAAGCCGGCTTGGCTACGTGAGAAGAGTAATCCCACCACTACCCCGCCTAAGAGCAAAGGCGTACACCACCCTAGTTAGACCAATTGTTGAGTACTCCTCTACAGTATGGGACGGCAAACTTACAAATACTTAATCCACCAAACTCGAAGCCATCCAGAGACATGCTGCTTGAATTGTACACAACATTCCTAGAACAGACCATACTAGCACAACCAAATTGCTTGAGAACTTGGAGTGGCAAACCCTGGAACACTGAAGAGAGAGGAGATGACTCAGCTTATTCCGGGCAATCCACTTTGGAGAAGTAGCTACCACCATCTCCGACTACATTGATCTCCATCCTCGCCAAAGCTGCACTCGGAGACACCACCCGCGGTACCTAATACCTCACTGCAACACCCAGTTGTACAAAAAGTGCTTCCTTGTTTTAACATCCAAGATGTGGAATTGCCTCCCTGTTTCTTCTCTGCTCTCAGCACCCCCTGTGGCAGGCTAAGATCAGACGGCTGTACTGCTCTGACTTGTGTTGACAGAACGATAAACGATATATGAGCCAGCCACATGGCTAGAATATTCAGAAGAAGAAGCGATAACACTTCAAGTATCAAGTAAGCATTATCAATATTCTAGACAAACATGCATCTTTCATGTGCAAGCTGAACCACACTAAACATGAGATGAGTTGAGGCTCAAACTGTAGACTACTGGTCTGGTGGAATAGTAATGATGATGATATGTTATAATCAAGGGTGCTTGCATAACAATATTGTCAAATAAGTGATTCTACCGGTAATAGTCAACAGGCTCACTGAATGTTATCGATAATAATAATTATAATAGCAGTCACTGTCAGCTACATTCATTCAATGCTATTTTTTGTAGAGAGCTCCCTGGGCACTCAGAGCATATTAAAAAAATCCTGGACTGCCGTAATAAATAGTGAGGCTTTCCCGAAGCCATCCCAAAAAACGCAAATTACAGTTTTGGGAAAAGGATGCGAAGTCACAAAGTAATATACCTTTATTTTGTGTATCGCAACACATTCACTCTGAAGAATGACTATCAAGCTCAGCGATTCTTCTGTCAATGGAAAGAGCAACAACTTGAATATGTAGCTAGGGCAAATCGTTTTGTGAAAAATTGCAAGTTTCTAAAAATGATATCAAAATGTACAGTAACGTGTTGTGGTCATGTCATAATGGTATCAAAATTTTTATAGAAACATTCTAACCCACACAGAAAAGTAATTTAAAAAAGTCGCTTTTGAAAATTCTTGCTCATTGATGAAAATCCATGGAGGCGGATTACCTGAGCGTGGTCTTATGTGGAACAAGCGTATAGGCTTAGTTTGGTTGCTAAGTCATAATAATAGTATTATTTGTAAAATAAATCTTCCACAATAATTACAGTTTCATGTTTTGCTGGACAAGCAGGGTTGGGATTAGCAGTTTGAAATTCATGCACCAGGGATTTTAGCGCATCCGCTAGTTGGATTTACTTTTAGTTAATAGCATAATCGCTAAAGTACTGGTAATCCCTAAAACAAATCACTGGTTTCTCCCTACTAATTATATCACAGTCAAAGGTTGAAATCACTCATGCATGCCAAAAAATTGACAGAGCTTGTCTTGCAAGCATTTCTATCCAATATAACTACTGCCCATTTTCTACATCATGTTACCTCAATAACAAAGTCTCAATAGCAATTATATTGAACTTGAGCAAGTGTAAATTTAGCTGAATTTGATGTATTGAGATAAAGGTGAATGAAAAAGTTCCAGTCATTTTTATCAGACTTGCTGTGAATAATTATTATAATCAATTATAACATTATTTCTAAAAAATTTTGACATGGAGGCTTGAATAAGCAGGCAAGGAAAGAGTAGTTCAAGTTGTATTTAACTTTCAACAGTTCTCGTTCTGTCGAATCATTGGATAATGTATGTGTTCTTGTTTATATAACTCATCATTGTTATAGGAGTGTATGTAAAGTTATCCAAAAACTCGAAAATTTTGTCAGCGAATCATCTGTGGAAATGATGGTAACTCCTAGTTTCACAGAACCTGGCATGAACACCCGCAAAAAGCCCTATTGCCTAGTTCGTGACAGCAATAGCGAAGGCGATTTAATCCCTAGTTTAGAAACCAGCTATTCCCAACCCTGTGGACAAGACAGTGCCAAGTGGAACTCATGCAAAAAGCACGTCTACTAGGAGACCGCAGAAGGAAACTTTTACAGTTAATGATATTATATATTTCTCTACTGATATTAAAACATGCTAATTCAAAATATTTTCTGTGGTATAATTAATGTGTTGTGAATCTGTTAGTATTGATTCTGCCTGTCATCTGATAACAATATAAAGTATGTTGTAAAAAGAACCGAAATTCACCAAGTTTCTACAATGACTCACCTCCAGGTGATGATCAAATAGGTTTTGATCACAACCGATGAAATTGATAGAAGTCGGCGTGAGCATAGTAATCTGGATGACTGCGCAGAAACATACGTAGATGATAGCTAGGTGCAGTGCATCTGTGGAATCAGTCAGCCATGCAAGAAACCCTGCATTGAGTGTCCAATCCACGGCAACAAACTAGCGAATGAAATGAAATCATGAAATTATTTGAGGAAGTGAAATTGTTCATAGTCTTGAGAAACACTAAATTTTCACCGTAAGAAATCCACCAACAATGTTATATGGTCAGAACGTTTTGTGTTTTGCATTTTCAAAACATATGAATGATTTCCAAACTGTTTAAACGCTTTTGAAATAGCCTGAAGTTTTGCAAATCTTCTGAACGCTTTGTGAAATCGTTCGTGGGCTTTGAAAATCCAAGCCAATTTGCTGGTTCGCTCTATTGATCATATATCTACAGTCCAGTTATGATTGATAATGTTTTTACTAAACACCGAATAGTTGAATTTTCTTTAAATAAATAGAACGTTTTTATTTGTTAAATATTATTTGTTTTATATTATTTTAAATAATTTATACAAACGAATTATAATTATAAAAAACAAATTAATTTTACATATTATATTCAACAGCAATTTTATACAGTTGATTAGTTTGCTCTATGTCTATTGATCTACGTCTATGTTGATTAAGTTGCATATAGGCTATAAGTAAAATGATGACAATCGCCTTTGGTTCAAAACCATGTGCTTCGCAAACTTTTCCAACTATTTCAAAAGAGTTTAGATTATTTTAAAACAGTTTAATCTATTTCAAAATAGTTCATATGGTTTGTAAATAGGTCTTACTCTTTCTAAAAGTTCATGCGCTCTTTAAATTTCTAAATCGTTTGAATCATTTCTAAACCGTCAGAGTTATTTGCAAAACAACTATGCAGTTTGCAAAATTCACAATTGTTAGACAGAAAATACAGTTTTATAGCATGAATGCCGCAACTGCTAAGGCCGACGATTCATTTATTACAACCAACAAGCCCGTTTTTAAACATGGTTTTCTTGGCTATTTTACTACAATTACCCAATTATTTTCAATGTAAAAGATGCATTGCAAATTGCCTAGACTGTTTCAAATCTGTTCATACGCTTTGAAAACGGAACCGTCTAAATTTATGAGCCACCATAGCAATGGCTTGATGAGAGTTTATCTGGAAATAATACATTATTCAAATCTTCGGTAATTTGTCAGAGACGGTTAAACGTAAAAATGATGCGGTCTAACATTAGATATTCAACAGTTTCACTTATGTGTTTACCAGCCGTGAAACCCAAGTTAGTCAAAATATTCTGTATGCAAGTTGAAAATACTAAATTCTCTTTTGCAGATCTTGTACAGAGATATTTTACATTTTTGCTATGCCAGTGATGTTTTTGCACTAGCTAGAATATGGCTCACCATTGAAATTTGAGCTTTTTATTATTTTTCTACACAGGGTGACGAAGTTTTTTTTACGAACAGTCTGTAATCGCTGATGTGTATAATCAATCGAAATCAGTGTTAGCTTATAATAACAATAAATCCAAAGAAAGCAAACTGTTCAAAACTGGTTACAGGAATGAATGATTTTCATTCTCTCATTGGCAAACAACCAGTAATTTTTATATACCTAAAAGCGCTGTTCGATAAAATGGGAAAACAGCCTATCTTATGCGGATCGAGTTATTAATGCTTGACAATAAATAAATTTTACTTTCCGTCGCCATATTTAGTCATTGTAAACTGTAATCTTACAATTACTAATGTACTAATTTATTGCGTACTCCTTGGTTATAGCTAATATAGCTTGTGAAGCTACAATTTCCATTATTGATAGCAATGACAAGTCGCCCACAGTTGTCTTTTGGAGGAAAGCATTCACTTAATAACCGCTACTGAAACGGAGTTTCTGTTTAAAAAATCCTAATAATTTTTTTTTAAAAACACGGTAAAAAGCTTGTGTTTATGGTAGGCTGATTTCAAGTTGTTCTTCTGAGTGAATTAAGAACCACTGAGCTCAATCGTTCTCTTTTAAGCTTCTGAAATACAGTTTCATATAAAATTTGATGTAAACATACTTGAGAATTTGCCGTGAATGTAGTGCAAAGGATGGAGGGAATACTCTTGTATGATAATGTGGGTGAATTGAGAAGCAAATGTACCTGTATCTCAACACGGGGCTCACTGATTGATTATCCTTGTATACTGAGTCAATAATTGCAAATATGGCCTTTTAAGCAGTTGATAACTATAAAAAAAGCAGTGAATTGATATATATTTATTCAACATTGATATTAAGACTTGCATTGGTATCTAAAACAACATATGATTCAATAAAAGTCTGCTAATTTCCGCTGTCAAAATTTAAGTCAAACCTAAGGACAATTTAGTCAATAAGACCTTGCAAGTTATTGCTTGTTATGTTGGCAGGGCTTTTTGGAAGAAACACATGATTGAAAATGTGTCTGAGTTTTATAAATGTTCTAGTTGGTTCTGACAAGTTTTCTGTGATCAATCTCCATCAAAAATTCCGGAAGCTTAATAGAAGAGCAAGGTTTCAAGGGCTTAGGGACTCGTAATTTTAAAAGAATTTGATTTAATTTAAAATTTTTGAGGTTGAAATGTGTTCAAAAAGATTTGCTGGAGTTGCCCTCTCACCAGTAAGGCGATTTCTATAGACGCAGGCAGCACTCACAAAGACGCGCATGTTTTTCTAAGATGCAACAAGTTATATAGAGCTGTAAAGCGAGTTTTTAAAATTTTGGCTGCTTTGCATAGAAGTAGGGCCTCCTAAATATTGGCATTTGCATTGTGATTGCAAGTTATATAGAGCTATAAAGTGGATTTTAAAAATTTTGGCTTGTTCGTGTAAAATTAGGTCCTCACTATTGATATTGTGCAGAGACTTTTGTGATTGCAAAAAACTGAGATTGCAACCAATTTTAAATATTTTTGAGCTGTTTCTCTCAAGTCAGCAATTTTTTTCGTCTTTGGTAAGCTCGCTTTTATGTACACAACGGCCTTCATGTGATAGTGCTTGTGGTCAAAATAAAGAAAATTAATGGAAGATTTTTATCAAAATAATCATTTTCAAGTGAAAAATTGATTGAACAATAATATTAGTATAATCTTGTAATAATATGAGATGGAAAAAAAACATTGCCGAAATTATATTTCCGATATTTTTTTCACAACAACGATACTAATTAAATTTGAAATGCTGGCAATCTTTCTGAGAACAAAATTAAAAAGAACCAAACTAAATAATAATAATTAAGATTTTTAGAAGCTAGTTTAAACTGAATACTTGATAAAAATGGTACAGTTACTTGCTGAAATGTACTATATAGTATCATAATGGAACTGCCTCTAGCAGATAACCACTTCTGTCGACCACATTATCACAGACCTCCAAAGACCTCTACAGAGCCATTGCATTTTTGTTGCCGCAAGTGGGTTTTCTCAATAGTTTTACAATGCTTCGTGAAAGAACAACTCTACACACAAAGTCTGCCTTGCGTAGCTCGTCCTAAGCCCTTTAGACAGGTGAGTAGTAATATATGAGCAGATCTCCCTACCAAGTGTTTTTTTGTGGATTAGACCTTGGGGTTGAGACAATGGGTTACGGCGTTGGATGAATTCGCCGAGTTTATATTGTATTTTACTTGAGGGGTACTTGAGTGGCATTTGAATGGCATTTAAGTGGCATTTGAGTTTTGATTAGTTTTTTACTTAATTTGAACTTATATGGCATATAGATTTTGAATGTATGGCATTCAAGTTTTGATAACTTTTTTACATAACTCGAACTCATATGGTATCTTGAGAGAGAGGGGAGAGGAGAGAGGAGAGATGGGAGATGAGAGAGGAGAGAGAGAGGAGAGAGATTTTTTAGTTTTCTATACATTCATGTATATATGGTTAGTTATGTACATATTTATGGCTATATTTATATCTACATAGAGAGAGGAGATATATCTACATTGAACAAATATATTGATCAAAAATGAAAATTATATGATTATATACCTGATTACATAATAAGTAGGGAAAATCTTCTGGAGAGAGGGGAGAGGAGAGATGAGAGAGGAGAGAAGAGAGAGGAGAGGGAGGAGAGATTTTTTTTAGTTTTTTATACATTTATGTATATATGGATAATTATGTACATATTTATGGATATATTTACATTTACATCATTGAATAATATACATTTATTACATAATAAGTATATTAAACGCTATAAAATATGTTGGAAAATTACCAAATTAGACCTCTAGATGGTTAAAATCTACAGTATTTGGGAAATAACTGCAAGAGAGGAATTATGTACATATTTATGGATATATTTATATCTACATAGAGAGAGAGGAGATATATCTACATTGAATAAATATATTGATCAAAAATGAAACATTATCTGATTATATACCTGATTACATAATAAGTAGGGAAAATCTTCCTATATAACATAGCTAGAGTCAGTAAATACTAAGTAATACAAAGCACCACAACTCGTAATGACAATCAATGCATACATACATACATATGGTATCATGAGAGAAAGAAAGAGAGAGAGGAGAGAGATTTTTTAGTTTTCTATACATTCATGTATATATGGTTGATTATGTACATATTTATGAGTATATTTATATCTACATAGAGAGATGAGAGAGGAGATATATCTAAATTGAATAAATATATTGATCGAAAATGAATCATTGTATGATTATATACATTTATTACATAATAAGTAGGGAAAATCTTCCTATATAATATAGCTAGAGTCAGTAAATACGCATATGTCCATATTCATGTACATGTGCATAAATGGACATGAATAGGTACATGTCCATATTCATGTCCATATTCATGTCCATATTCATGTCCATATTCATGTCCATATTCATGTCCATATTCATGTCCATATTCATGTCCATTTATGTACATGTCCATATTCATGTCCATTTATGTACATACCTATGTCCATATTCATGTCCATATTCATGTCCATATTCATGTCCATTTATGTACATGTCCATATTCATGTCCATTTATGTACATACCTATGTCCATATTTATGTACATGTGCATGTCCAAATTCATGTCCATATTAACATTTTATAGCTATGTACAGAGGAGAGAGAAGAGAGGAGAGAGAGAGATTTTTTAGTTTTTTATACAACCATGTATATATGGATAATTATGTACATATTTACGGATATATTTATATCTAGAATGAATAATATACATCTATGACATAATAACTATATTGAATGCTATAAAATATGTTGAAAAATCACCAAATTAGTCCTCTAGATGGTTAAAATTTACAGTATTTGGGAAATAACTGCAAGAGAGGAGAGAGGAGTATTTGGTAGAGGAGAGAGGAGGCTTCAAAAAAGAGCTACAAAAAACTAATCAGTACACAACTCAGTTTATTAGGTAGTAGCGCTTCAAGGAGGTACAAACACTGATTGCTGACAAACAACAAATTTTAATGCAGATTGGGAGAGGTAGCTTTTTTTAGACCCTATAATCATCCTGATTGCACAGGTTTTAATATCAATACAAAATGAATCTTCCTCCTTTAAAATATGGTGAACGTTATTTTGTTATACCAGAAGAGGAGTATCATAGTTTGATGGAAAAGAACAGTGGGGCTAAATCAACAGACCAAGACAAGTTTGCGTCATCATTGTATGACAACTCGACAAAAGACAAAATGGTGAGAGATATCGAGAAAATCCAGAATATTTTGGTTGAAACGAATGAAATAGTAATGGGAATCAAAAACGAGTTGCTTGAGCGCAAAAAGACAAATGAAAATGTTCAAAGCACAAAAACCTATCGGAGTGATTTTGGAAAGATTAGGGGAGAGTACAAGCAACCAAAGAGCTGGAGCTCTGCTAAAACACCAAAGCTCTCACCATCATCGTTTGATAGAAACACAATTGACGATGATAGCAATAGAGATTCGGAGAGAATGATGCAACAATTAGAAGAGTTTAAAAAGAAAGTATCCGACATGACAGCTAGTAAAGACAATCAAGCGTTAGGTGTAAAAATATTGTATCAATTGAGAGATTCTGGAAAATACGATCTGGATACTGACAGGATAAAACTCAAGGGAAGATGGCTTAGCGCTAAGCTATCAAAGAATTTGTTGCAAGATGTACTAACTGATAAAGACTCAATAAGATCAACAAAAGATAACTACAGTAGATTTAAAAGTCTGCTCACCACTCAAGGAATCACAACTGTCAGGAGATCCTCATAAAAAACTTATTTTAGCTACCTAGTTGTTAATTCAAACATCTTAGCAACAACTTATTAGCTCAAACATGACTTTGTTATACTCAATCCTTTATCCAACACCTACAATAATTCTTAGTAATAGTAGTGTAATGAGACTGAGTAATAATCTACACACACCTTGTTCACTCTGTATGCTGTAGCACATGTTTTTCCTTTAGTTATCTGCAGTTACTTCAATTGGATCTTATCCAGATGTTTTATAGTCTTTGCTGCTACTGCGTTTTGTCTCAAACAAGAGTCCAAAGTAGGCATTGTGTCTACAAAATACAAAAAATTGATTGTTACAATTGTTTCATTTATTTTCATTGGTTTTATCTTCATATACATAAAGTAGCGAAGAAACAGTTTGTGTGAGTATGAAACTATCTAGTAGAGATAAATTAATATCTAGGTTCAACTAGCATTAAATATTAATTACTTTGTTAACAATAAATAATTAGAGTCAGTTACTTTACTAGTGCTTGGACAAACACACAATTTTGTTAATGTCAAAGTCTGCGATCTTACAAAGAAATAACTTAGATACTATTACTATTAGCATAAAATTATCTAGTAAAGATAAATTACCTAGGAGTGAATTCTAGTTGAGGTTCGATTATTTTAAATATAAATAATTAAAACCAAATTGATTGGAATCGTAGTAATATTTTTTAAATACAACATTGCTTTGCAACGACTATTAATGAAAGCGATTATGAAATGTTGATGAGTAACTAAGTAATCTAGTAAGGAAAACTGATTGAAATCACGGTAATATTTGTTAATAGATACTTGCGACATGTTTTATCAACGAAAAAATCAAGCGATTTTCAAATGTTTACGAGTAACTAAGCGATTTGGTAGAAAATACTAACAGAAATCACTCGATATCCGTTTTTGAAATATTTACGATAAACCAAATTGGGATATTGCTGTTATCAACCAAAAAATCAAGCGAGTATCAAATGTTTACGAGTAACTAAGTGTTTCAGTTGACAAAAACCGATTGAGATCATGTGACATCCGTTACAAATATTTACGTTAAGTTAGCAACGGAAAAAACAAATATTTCTTAGAATATTCGCTATAGCAAGTTATGATAATTTTGTACTCGCTCTAAAGGTAAAGGTTTTCAGCCCGTTTTTGGTCAGACCAAAATTTATGCGAGTCGTTTTAGGCATTATTTCAGTCGACGTAATGTTACCAGTTCATTTTCACAAGTTTTTAATATTTATTTTAAAAATAAATAATTAGAGCTTTCTACTAGTGTTAAATGATTGTTGATTATTTTTTACCTTATCACCACTTAGAGCCAGATGATTTAATTAACTAAAGACAAATAATTATTTTAGCATTTCTTACCTTGATGCTCTCCTAGTAGCTGTAGTAGATGATGCTTCTCCGCTTGCTGTTGAAGAACTGGATGCTTTCTAAGTGAAAACAGTGGCTCTTAAATAGCTAAAGTTGCACTGATTAAACCCTATGAATCAGCATTTTTTCCAATGCTTTCGCGGGAATAAAAACTGTTTATTCCCGCGAAAGCAACTGTTTCTATTCGCGTGAAAATAAACTATTTATTCCCGCGAAAGCAACTGTTTCTATTCGCGTGAAAATAAACTATTTATTCCCGCGAAAGCAACTGTTTCTATTCGCGTGAAAATAAACTATTTATTCCCGCGAAAGCAACTGTTTCTATTCGCGTGAAAATAAATTATTTATTCCCGCGAAAGCAACTGTTTCTATTCGCGTGAAAATAAACTATTTATTCCCGCGAAAACATTGGTTTGTATTCGCGTGAAAATAAAATATTTATTCCCGCGAAAGCAACGGTTTCCATTCGCGTGAAAATGAAGTATTGATTCCCGCGAAAGCTTTGGTTTGTATTCGCGGGAAAATAAAATTTATATTCCCGCGAAAGCAACGGTTTCCATCCGTGTGAAAATAAATTATTTATTCCCGCGAAAACATTGGTTTGTATTCGCGTGAAAATAAAATATTTATTCCCGCGAAAGCAACGGTTTCCATTCGCGTGAAAATGAAGTATTGATTCCCGCGAAAGCTTTGGTTTGTATTCGCGGGAAAATAAAATTTCTATTCCCGCGAAAGCAACGGTTTCTATCCGTGTGAAAATAAATTATTTATTCCCGCGAAAACATTGGTTTGTATTCGCGTGAAAATAAAATATTTATTCCCGCGAAAGCAACCGTTTCTATTCGTGTGAAAAGAAATTATTTACTCCCGCGAAAGCAACTGTTTCTATTCGTGTGAAAATAAATTATTTATTCCCGCGAAAGCAACTGTTTCTATTCGTGTGAAAATAAATTATTTATTCCCGCGAAAACAACTGTTTCTATCCGCGTGAAAATAAACTATTTATTCCCGCGAAAGCAACTGTTTCTATTCGTGTGAAAATAAATTATTTATTCCCGCGAAAGCAACTGTTTCTATTCGCGTGAAAATAAACTATTTATTCCCGCGAAAGCAACTGTTTCTATCCGTGTGAAAATAAACTATTTATTCCCGCGAAAGCAACCGTTTCTATTCGTGTGAAAATAAATTATTTATTCCCGCGAAAGCAACTGTTTCTATTCGTGTGAAAATAAATTATTTATTCCCGCGAAAGCAACTGTTTCTATTCGCGTGAAAATAAACTATTTATTCCCGCGAAAGCAACAGTTTCTATTCGCGTGAAAATAAACTATTTATTCCCGCGAAAGCAACTGTTTCTATTCGCGTGAAAATAAATTATTTATTCCCGCGAAAGCATTGGAAAAAATGCTGATTCATAGGGTTTAATCAGTGCAACTTTAGCTATTTAAGAGCCACTGTTTTCACACAGAAAGCATCCAGTTCTTCAACAGCAAGCGGAGAACCATCATCTACTACAGCTACTAGGAGAACATCCAGCATCAAGGTAAGAAATGCTAAAATAATTATTTGTCTTTAGTTAATTAAATCATCTGGCTCTAAGTGGTGATAAGGTAAATTATTATCAATAATTATTTAACACTAGTAGAAAGCTCTAATTATTCATTTTTAAAATAAGTGTTTGTCCAAGCTCTAGTAAAGTAGCAGACTCTACTTATTTATTATTAACAAAATAATAATAATTATTCAATGCTAGTTGAACCTAGATATAAATTTATCTCTACTAGATAGTTTTATACTCACACAAACTTTTTCTTCGCTACTCTATGTAGATAAAGCTAAAGCCGATGAAAATAAATGAATCAATTGTAACAATCAATTTTTTTGTATTTTGTAGTTATGATGTCTACTTTGGAGTCTTGTTTGAGACGAAATGCAGCAGTAGCAAAGACTATAAACATGTGGTCAAGATCTACCAACACCAATGATAGATGTAAAACAACATGACTTTCTCTCCTACTTATGTGACACAGCAAGAATTCCTTTCAAGATCCACCTACTTAGATGATACCAAACCAATGAAGACTCAAACTACATCATTTGAAGACAGCATACTTCTCCAACACAGCAAGAATTCCTTTCAAGATCTACCACCTACTTAGATGATACCAAACCAATGAAGACTCAAACTACATGAGTTTTGAAAACCAATGATGACTCAAACTACATGAATTTTGAAGACAGCATACTTCTCCAACACAGCAAGAATTCCTTTCAAGATCTACCACCTATTTAGATGATACCAAACCAATGAAGACTCAAACTACATGAGTTTTGAAAACCAATGAAGACTCAAACTACATGAATTTTGAAGACAGCATACTTCTCCAACACAACAAGAATTCCTTTCAAGATCTACCACCTACTTAGATGATGCCAAACCAATGAAGACTCAAACTACATCAATTTTGCAGACAGCACACTTCTCCAACTCAGCAAGAATTCCTTTCAAGATCTACCACCTACTTAGATCATATCAAACCAATGAAGACTCAAACTACATGAATTTTGAAGACAGCATACTTCTCCAACACAGCAAGAATTCCTTTCAAGATCTACCACCTACTTAGATGATACCAAACCAATGAAGACTCAAACTACATGAGTTTTGAAAACCAATGAAGACTCAAACTACATGAATTTTGAAGACAGCATACTTCTCCAACACAGCAAGAATTCCTTTCAAGATCTACCACCTACTTAGATGATACCAAACCAATGAAGACTCAAACTACATGAGTTTTGAAGACAGCATACTTCTCCAACACAGCAAGAATTCCTTTCAAGATCTACCACCTACTTAGATGATGCCAAACCAATGAAGACTCAAACTACATCAATTTTGAAGACAGCACACTTCTCCAACACAGCAAGAATTCCTTTCAAGATCTACCACCTACTTAGATGATGCCAAACCAATGAAGACTCAAACTACATCAATTTTGAAGACAGCATACTTCTCCAACACAGCAAGAATTCCTTTCAAGATCTACCACCTACTTAGATCATATCAAACCAATGAAGACTCAAACTACATGAATTTTGAAGACAGCATACTTCTCCAACACAGCAAGAATTCCTTTTAAGATCTACCACCTACTTAGATGATGCCAAACCAATGAAGACTCAAACTACATCAATTTTGAAGACAGCACACTTCTCCAACACAGCAAGAATTCCTTTCAAGATCTACCACCTACTTAGATCATATCAAACCAATGAAGACTCAAACTACATGAATTTTGAAGACAGCATACTTCTCCAACACAGCAAGAATTCCTTTCAAGATCTACCACCTACTTAGATGATACCAAACCAATGAAGACTCAAACTACATGAGTTTTGAAAACCAATGAAGACTCAAACTACATGAATTTTGAAGACAGCATACTTCTCCAACACAGCAAGAATTCCTTTCAAGATCTACCACCTACTTAGATGATACCAAACCAATGAAGACTCAAACTACATGAGTTTTGAAGACAGCATACTTCTCCAACACATCAAGAATTCCTTTCAAGATCTACCACCTACTTAGATGATGCCAAACCAATGAAGACTCAAACTACATCAATTTTGAAGACAGCACACTTCTCCAACACAGCAAGAATTCCTTTCAAGATCTACCACCTACTTAGATCATATCAAACCAATGAAGACTCAAACTACATGAATTTTGAAGACAGCATACTTCTCCAACACAGCAAAAATTCCTTTCACAAGAATAACTTTCAAGATCTACCACCTACTTAGATCATATCAAACCAATGAAGACTCAAACTACATGAATTTTGAAGACAGCATACTTCTCCAACACAGCAAGAATTCCTTTCAAGATCTACCACCTACTTAGATGATACCAAACCAATGAAGACTCAAACTACATGAGTTTTGAAGACAGCATACTTCTCCAACACAGCAAAAATTCCTTTCAAGATCTACCACCTACTTAGATGATGGCAAACCAATGAAGACTCAAATAACATGGATTTTGAAGATAAGATGATAGCAAACCAATGAAGACTCAATGTTACACAACATTACTTTCTCTCCTGCTTAGATGATACCAAACCAATGAAGACTCAAACTACATGGATTCTACTTCGATGATGCTGAAAAAGAAAACTGTCCAGAACAAGAGCTCAAGAAGCTAATCTATAACTCAAGGCTATCATATCACTATAGGTGAGTTTTACTAATTTTTACCATAAGTTAAACAAAATGCTGAATATATACATTTTACAAGTGAAAAAAGGACTTTTTTGGTGAAATTAGTGTATTTTTTACAACAAAATGCTGAATATATACATTTTTCAGGGAAAAAAAGGACTTTTTTTGGTGTAAATAGTGTATTTTTTTACAACAAAAATGCTGAACATATACATTTTCTAGGTGAAAAAAGGACTTTTTTGATGTAATTAGTGAATTTTTACAACAAAATGCTGAATATATACATTTTCATGGTAATTGTTTTAGATAGATGAAAGAGAATCAAAAACACTTGGTGAAAATAATGCTCAAGAAAGAACAAGTTGAACAATGTAACTTGGTGAGTTATTTCCCTTTTCTAATAATGTAAACTATCCAATGTAACTAGAACTATAATTCAAATTCATGTAATTATTTTACATTTTCGCTTAATCATTCTATACTAATGCATAACTTTCTTATTTTAGTTCATTACGAAATTAAAAGCACATAGAACAGAAGTCTTCCTTCCTAAGATATAACATCACTACATCAAAGACATCATTGTAAAGGAACAAACTATGCATTAACTGTTACTACTTTGTATTTATTACAAGTTGTAGTGCTTTGTATTACTTAGTATTTACTGACTCTAGCTATATTATATGGGGAGATTTTCCTTACTTATTATGTAATAAATGTATATAATCATATAATGATTCATTTTTAATCAATGTATTAATTCAATTTAGATATATCTCCTCTCTTCTCTCTCTCTATGTAGATATAAATATACCCATAAATATGCACATAATTGACCATATATACATTAATTGCTAGAAAACTATCACATTCAAAATCTAGACATCCTATGAGTTATAATTATGTATACAATTATGTAAAAAATTATCATAACTTAAATGCCATACATTCAAAATCTATATACCACATAAGTTCAAATTAAGTAAAATAATAATCAAAACTCGAATGCCACTTAAATGCCTAAAAAATCTCTCTCCTCTCTCTCCTCTCTCATCTCCCATCTCTCCTCTCTCCTCTCTCCTCTCCCCTCTCTCTCAAGATACCATATGAGTTCGAGTTATGTAAAAAAGTTATCAAAACTTGAATGCCATACATTCAAAATCTATATGCCATATAAGTTCAAATTAAGTAAAAAACTAATCAAAACTCAAATGCCACTCAAATGCCACTCAAGTACCCCTCAAGTAAAATACAATATAAACTCGGCGAATTCATCCAACGCCGTAACCCATTGTCTCAACTCCAAGGTCAGATCCACAAAAAAACACTTGGTAGGGAGATCTGCTCATATATTACTACTCAGGTGGTTATCAAAAAGCTAGCAGAGAAATATTTTGCAACATTTTGAAGGAACACGCGCTATATAAAATCTTGTGAGGTAAATATGAAGGTGACGTTTTCTTCTCGTTGGGCAGAAAACAAGATAAAATACCTGGAATTTGCGTAAATTGTCTTAAAATGCGTTTGTGGAAAGGTCAAAGATGTTGAGGTTAACTGCATCAGTTTATCTGTGGATAAGTTCAAAGAATGTGTAATTTTTGGGAAAAAGAAAAACTGACAACTTAATTTTTCAAAGGCCACATTTGCTTCTCCAACTGTGAGTTTTGCAAAATGTGGGAGCGTTTAAAGCTATAAAATACGAAAAATGCAATCCTCTTGCAAAAAATAACAAAACAGAAAATTATGACCCTTTTTTCCTTTAGTCTTCAGCTCTGCACCAGTCATTTCCACCCAACCATGTGCAGTGTCACTGGCTAACTATGTATGAAGGTTTGATTGAGATTTCCCTGCAGTAAAATGTGCTGCTGCAAGTTGCAGTATAATAGCTGCCCTAGTAGGAGCCCCTCAACTTTTGTTGCTAAAATATCACTGATCACATTCATTACATCCATAATCTTTTGACAGTATTGGATGAACAAAGCTGAATCAAAGGAGGCACCATTTCACATTTAATATTTGGTTTTGTTAGCTTTTGGAAGCTGATGAAACAAATACAGAAGAAATTTAAAGTTCATAAGGATAATAATAACTAGAAAAGATTATTTTTTCTGTAGAAAAATTAAAAGCCATACAGATGCTCAGTCTGACGAAAAAAAAAATGATCCATTTTCGACTTACGGTTCAAAAGTTATGGTGAAAATGCACTTTTTGAGGAGTTATCCTCTCGGTATCTGATTGAAAACGCAGCTATTAATGAAATTACATGATACAAAGTAAATTGGCAGCTTTCCAAGTAAGCGGCTCATGGTTTGAATGATTATGAGCGCATTCAATTGTTTTTACACGACTAACTTCCCTTGTCAAGACGGAAACTGGTTTATTTTAGGAGTTACCCTCTCAACCAATCTTTCAAAGTTTTTAGGCAATTACTGTAGTGACAGAATATAACATTTAGATCAGACAAGCTGTGCATATTGACGATAAATGCACATATAACTTAAGAGTTGTCCTCTCTGTATAATGTTTAACATCCAAAAACATAAGCAACCCTGTTCTGCTCATATATTACTACTGTTCATTATTTTTTCGAAATGTTAGTCAATGTGACTTAATCAATGTGTCTTCCAAGATCGGTTATGATCAACGTAAGAACCAATAAAAACTGGTATTGCTTTGCGTTTACATGGAAGAGCGTGTAGTGGTGTGAAAACATTGTATGCGGCATTATTGGCTGTAAAACATGCACACATGGCTTTGATTAAAAAAAGTTTTAGTGACTTGTGACAAACGGTTCAAAAGTTAAAGAGCAATATGAGTGTTTCGTTCGGAGTTGTCTTCTCCGAGGTGGCAGGCAACTCTCTAAATGGTCTGTCAAAGTACACATGCACTTGGCAACATTCCACGTAAGTTACTCAATGCTAATGCCTCTATTCGTTTGAGCAGACTATGACGTTGTGTCATTACGCAGCTAAGTTCACAACGTTGTTGATCAAACTGCTGCTTGCTTAAAGACGTCGTGTCATGACTTAAAGTCCTAATAGGCCTCTCCTGTGAGAAAACCTGCCATATCTACTTGTATTCCAACAGTTTATATTGGAATTTCTTCCAGCAGACTATGACGTTGTGTCATGACGCGACGTCCTTGATCAAACTGCAGTTCACTCAACAACGTTGTGTCATGACATAACGTCGTAATAGGCCCCTGCTGTGGGAAAACATGCCATATCTACTTGTATTACAACAGTTTAGAACGGAATCTCTTCCAGTGAAAAAGTTCGAATTTTCTGAAAATCACTAAAAATTGCCTCTCCTTGAAAAACTTGTAAACTTGCTATTGAAAACTTTTGATGCTTGTATACATCTACCATAGCCGCACACCCTCATATAAATATCATGCAGTTTAGATGAAAAGTGACAGAGTTATTCAGCATTTATTGAACGAAAATGACTGTTGAAGAGGCGTGCGAAAAGTGGAATAGCTGTGACGTGGTAACTTTTTTAACTTGAAAAAAAATATTTCGTTAATCTCCAGATGTACCCCTACGTAACCAACTAATTTTTAGAGAGTTCTAATCAGCGAATCTGTAGTTATAGAAGAAGACAGAAACTGAAATCTAGTGGTTAGAATGCGGCGAAAGAAAAATAATAATAAAACCTACTAAAACAATAGCCATACAGATTATATCTGTATGGCTAAAAAAATAATGCTGTGATCATAACAACAACCGATTCTATTGTATTGGTTTGTGCATACTCATTTATATACATTAACTTTAGACTCATTTTAGACGGTGTTAACAACCATCACCAATCAGCTATATCACAAAAATGGCTCCGAAAAAGAAAACTCTCTCAGATTCAGGTACTATTTCAAACTAACTGACTACAATTCATGATAGTTTAAACATAAATTTTTAGAAAAAGTTATACTTTAGAGTTAAATTTTGCTAGAGAGAAGTGCTAAGTTGAGGGAGATAGAGGAACGACGTAAAGCCATTGAAGCTGAAAGATTGAAGAAAGAGCAAGAGATGCAAGCATTGCTAGCTGAACAGGAAGCTCTGCAGTCAAAACTAGGTAAATTCTTTCTAAAAGTTCATTAATAAATAATGGATTATTGACGA
The DNA here is from genome assembly GCA_945261195.1 of Cryptosula pallasiana. Classification (NCBI taxonomy): domain Eukaryota; kingdom Metazoa; phylum Bryozoa; class Gymnolaemata; order Cheilostomatida; family Cryptosulidae; genus Cryptosula; species Cryptosula pallasiana. The sequence goes on from OX183139.1 coordinate 19,896,249, forward strand.
TATAAATTAAACCCTACTAATCAGATGTAGATACAATCTCACCACCGGAGGCATCTGGCAAAGGCTCTAATTGTACCATTTATGTTTTCCCCCTGTTATTTGTGGTACAAAATATCTGAGATTTCTTTTTAATGGTGTGTTGGCTAGCTCATGATCATATACTATCAAATATTCAGAAATCGTTCTCGACAAACACTTTTTATGTGATTTGAAAGTATTTAAACACATGCAGAGTTTAAAAATATAAAAATCATGGATGAATTATATTTACTTACATTATATGTTTGCTAATTTGTTATTTTCTTACTAAATATTTTTATGAGGGGCTATTTTTATGGATTGATGTAGTTTTTCAGCAAATCAATCTTTCAATTGCAAACAAATAATTCTTTTGTAGTTATTCAAGTGAACCAACAAGCTTGTTGCATTCTGTATCATTATTATTAATAATGATTTTTATTCTATTATTATTCTGATAAACAAATACTGGCAGTAATATTGCTAATAATTAATATTACGAAGAAAATTAAAATAATTATCATCCTTGTTGACTTATTTATCTTTTCAAGATTTGCTATAATTTTTTTATTAGCCATTCTAATTATTCATCAATAAATATCATTGTTGGTAATTCTACATAGTGTAGAATATTTTATTATAATTTAATATAAATGCACAGTTAGTTACTTTTGATACATGTTCAGCGTGTGCAATGTTGATCGTATTGTGTCTACGTACATGGAAAAATAACTTCAGTGAAATATATACCAGAATTAACAGAAAAAAGATTGTTAAATAAGTTATATTGGAACTTCTATAATATATATATATATAAGAATGGAAATAAAACAAACTGTTAGTAAATTGATGTTATATATACAAACCAGATATGGCTTCGCTCAACAATAGAAATACCCTTGTAACAACTTGTAGACACTCCAACAAATTTCTATTGTCCAACTACAAAAGCCAGGGAATTACATAGCTTATTGCAACATCTTAGCTATAAATATGGGACTCCAATTGTATAATTATATGCATGAAACTAGTAGTTATACACCAACTTGGTTACATCTTGTTTTATTTCCATTTCTATACGGGTTAGCTCTCTATGGCAGATGTGCAACCAACACTGCTAGATATATATATATATATATATATATATATATACTAAAAGGTAAAATAGTAAAAGATGTTAAAACTATTGGCTGACTACAAGTTGTTTCATGTGCTAGAAAAAAAGAGATGGAAAAAGAAAATAATTCTAGGCACAATCATCAGGTCGGCTCTCAGCTGTCTTGACTGGTTTTTCCATCTCTCGGGCAACTAATATTAATAATTAATTATTTATTATTTATATTTAGTCTAAGCCCCTGTGCACATCCTGTGCCCCAGTCATACTTTCACTTATATATATATAATGTATATATATATATATTTATGATGTTTACCAAAATTTAAGGATGTCTTTACTGACATCGAAATTTATATTCTAACCAGTACTAGCAAAATTCTGAACATATTTTTGAGGATGCAATAACTTTGACAAAACCATAAAGTGCTTCAATTTCCTAAGCAGGCCTCGACAAAGGTACAAACAAAATAAAATATTTTAGACTTTTCATCGCTGTTCACACTGAGTCATAGTGCTTTTATTGTTGGTCAATCCGCTATTGTGTGCACGCAGTTTCCGCATTCAGTTACAAGTAGCCTATCTGTGTATTTTTAATCAAAAAGTATCTTTTCAAAATTTGAATCGCTAAAAAGATCAAATCTCTATTATTTCTAGCTCACTTGGAAAACGAGTCGATAAAAAGGTATACTATGCTTTGCTTAAAATGGATTATAATAAAGTTTGAAACACTCGCTAATTGAACAAAATTATAAGATGCATTTGATGTAATCAAGATACTCAAAATATTGTTTCAAAGTTAATCGTGAGATAATCCAGTTTTTAGTTGATTCTGTTGACTAATGGCAAGCCGCTTGTTGTATCATTTCAGTGATATGTTGAATAGCCTCATATGATACAATTTGCTTTAATTTTTTGTTATTTGCTGCAATAAATATATCCGAAATTGAATTTTTTTTAAATTTATTGGAGGATCTCGCTGTGATTGTCTTTTTCATTATCGTCACCTGCTGTATGGCGTTGCTGTGATTCATGCCACAGCTCTGGTTGATGATGATGACGAGACGGAGGAGGGAGAGCTTGGCACCACCACCGAGGAGTCAGCCTCTGTATCCATGTCGGAGGTAGCCTCTGCTCCTGAGTCTTCACGAGTAAAGACTGAGGCCAGCAATGCCAAGTCAGCACCTGCTGAGTCTGTATCAGAGCAGGCATCTGAGTCCGCTGAACCTGTGGATTCTTCGCTGCCCACTGAGGAACCACTGCCCACCGCTGACGTACTGTCCACTCCGAGTGAACAAAAGGTTCCAGCGGAGGTGATGAAGACTGGCATGAGTGTAATGGTTAGTATCATTCCCTGTTATATTCGCTTTTACAGTGTAATCAATTTCAAAAACTAAATATTTGCTTGAAAGTGTATATAGTTCACTACCCTGTTAGAGGGGAATTGCCACAGATATAGCAGTGTCTCTGATAGACACAAACCCACTAGAATCGGGTTTTCATGTTTGACGAAACTGCAAAATTTCTTATTGTTGAGCTAAATTCTCACAATGCGATTCTCGTACGAGTGGGCGGAGCCTAAAATCGGTTCACAACTGTGAACAGTGAAATCTTAACGATTTCACAATCGGTGGCAGTTTTTTTTTCATTGGGCAGTGATTGAGCTCTGTATGATTATCAGCCTGTCTAGCCAATCAGCATCCACATGACAACTTTTCAATTTAATACTTTTCAAGTAACTTGCAGCTGCTTGATAACTATTATTGAACCAATTTTAGAATATTTTTTAATATTTCCCTGATCAATTGCAAGCTTTGTTCATAAGTAAAATAATAAAGTGAGTAAACTAAATTATTATCAATATAATAAAAACAACTACAAGCTCTGGGATTATAATAAATAGTTGAATTGAAAAAATTATCATCATACATTTATTATTATTTGCAATTTATTTCTTATTATCGATCAGTGAAAAAATGCTGTCGTTTATTGAAATTTTTGGTAATATGAGATAATAAGCTATATTATATTATTATTATTATTGATAATTTGGTTATATGTATTTATCAATGAATGAAATGCGGTGTCTTGACAACTGTCAAGGCCATGCGATATTGGACACAAAAAATCGCAAGTGTTAACTCTTGGAAACAATCGAGAGAGCAACTCCCGATTCCTCCCGATAATCGCAATGCCAAGAATTATATAGTGTGAACGTAGCTTTATGGTGTTTTTTGTTGTTGAAGATAATATTGTGGTTTATTGCTGAGATTTTAAAATTCATTTAGATCTTGTTTTTAAATTTTGACTTTATTTTTCTATTTTAAATCCAACCAACAGTTGTTTGTTGGCTTGCTGAGCACCCATTGGCCAGTTCTATCATTTTACTTTGACAAATCGTAGCTGTATTCGCTGTCTGGATCGATGAACATCTGCTATTATTTATATTTGGGATCGACATTGGTGGGCCATGAACGCATCGATCCAAGCATTTACATTTTATTATATAATAATAAGAAATAAATCTTTCGATCCGCATCAGATGGTGAAGATATAAAATTCCAGTGTGCATTGTAACGAGCATAATTATTTTCACATGTGTAAGCAGTTCATCAGCGACGATTACCGTGTCATTGATTCCTTACTCGTGCTATTAGCATAATGCATCGGGACATGGCAGACTAACTATAACAAATACATTCATCTTTATTGTTTTAACAAAATAGCTCTGCTTTTTATTATTATGATCAATTTATTTATAATATATTATTATTGTACATGAAAGTCATAATAATAATAAACAACATACATATATAATTTATAAAATTAATAAATAATGATAAAATAATAATAATACCGAGAATGAACTGCTTTGAAACAAGCATTACCCATGTGGATATATATTAATTTCATGTTATGGATGGGTAGAGTCGCGACCTATGAGTATGCCTCGCTTAACATTTTTCTGCCCGTGGGATGGTATTTTGCGATTTGCTAAAAATATAGCTACCAACCCATTCGCATTAAATAAATTGTAGAAAATATTATTTATTGTACAGATTGATTCTGCTGGCGAACACACCTTGTGTAGTCCTGGTTTTGTCAAATTTTCAGTCTTGTGTTGAAATCCCTGGTTTTTTCATTTCCATTGAATTTCCTTTGGACTTTAATTGTATTGTTTCTGTTTGTAGGATGAAAAGTGGACCTTATTTGCTAACCGCCTGTTTGGTAACTTGTACAAAGAGAGAGAGACCAAGTTCTTCATTGTGAAAAGTGCCAACAGGGAAAATTTAGAGATGGCATTTGACCACAATGTTTGGGCTACAACTTCCGTGAATGAAATCAGATGGAATGAAGCCTTCATGGTTAGCAATTTGGAGTTGTCTCCATAACATTTCACAGACATTTACAAAAATATAATTTCTGCTATTTCTTACTTGTGCAACTGGAGTCTCTCTTGTCTCATGTGGAATTATTGCTGTGGACAACCCTAAATGCATTTGTCATAGGCTATAAGCTTGTGTCACCCCCTTGAATCAGCTGCATTTCTGACTAACCACAAGAATTCTTTAGCCTGCATGACTCCAGCTGGTATCTATATCCCATATCCAATCAGACAGGACATGTGGATGAAGGCAATTACTTTGATCAAGAGTAAACATACTGGTAGCTTAATGCAGTGCACACCCGTTAAACACAAGCTCAAATATCGCTGCCTTGAACATGCTGCCGTGCACGAATAATTCACTCGCACCCCGTTTATTATTATATCATATTTTGTTCTCATGTTTTTGTTTTCATTTCAACTAGAATTTGTATATTGCATGTTTTAGGCACATACGAATGTTCTTCTGATATTCTCTATACAAGCCAGTGGGGCATTCCAAGGTATAGCAAGAATATCGTCTAAATCTAGCACCATTTTACCTACAGGAGTTTCTTGGACTATTCCTCCGAATTTAACAGAAAACTCTCTCAAGGCAGTCTTTCAGATAGACTGGATGAGTAGGTGCGTGTATGTTAGTATTGTGTTGGTGGGTTTGTCTTATCAACGGTCTCGTCTATCGGTCGTCTGTACCTTCGGTGCTGTAACATTCAGAGCAGGTTTGGTTTTTGATATATTTCTGTGTTTTACCATTTATTTACATGTACATGGCATGAACAAATCACTTCGAAAGTTTGCATGTATCTGCTATTAATCCTGTACTTCAATTTACGCTTGATAAACCTGGAGATTTCCGGTTTAAAAAAATAAAATATTAGCCCGATTTGGGAATCGGTGTGCAATTACTGAAATATTAGTTGTTGTCTTCTCTTGTAGACAGGAAATACCATTTGACAAGGTTACTCACCTAAGGAATACATGGAATAGAAATAAGTTGGTGAAGGTAGCAAGAGATGGTCAGGTAATGTGTGTGTTTGTTTTATTACATAATAATCATGCATTTGTATTATTATTGTTATTATAAATTCATATTGTATATTCATTATATATAATTTATTTTAATGTTATTATTATATATATCTTACCTTTTTTTCGAGTTGTTTAAACTTAGTACTACCTGCATCTTTCAGTTTGTTTCTAATTTTTTAAATTATTTTGTGAATTATACACAAAGTTCCATTATGGTATTGAATAATTGAGATTAGCATTTGGCTCCCTGATCACCTGTAGGAGGTGAGCTGGAAGACAGGATGTGCTCTAGCCAAGATGTTCCCTCTAGACGGCTCATGTGCCTACGACCAGCTGATTGGTAAGATCAAGAGAAAGCGTACAGAGATTGGTCCAAAGCAAGCTGTAACCGCTTCCTCAAGGTGAGCGTTTGTTCTGTTTGCTTGTTACCATGTGTGTAACTGCTATGGTACTGGGCTACTGCTTGCCTGCTGCTTGAATCATATCAACTGAGGAATTTCTGCAAAAGTTTTGTGAAATTTACTTTGAAACTTCGGTTCTCTATAGATTTGATTCTAATTTGCTAATTTGTTTACCAATATTTGATGCTAACCCAAACCTACGGTTAGTGCCATTGAAAGCAACCCTTGGTATCTGCAGGAGTGTCAGGAAAAGAAAGAATCTGAACAAACCAACTCGTGTATCAATCGGTATCAACCCATCCGGTTATAAGAGACCAAATGCTGGTTATAATAGAGGGGGAGGGGCTGGAGGCCCCGCAGCCAAGCGTAAAAGAACTGAGGTAAGCAAGCTACAGTTATTTCGTCATTACACATTACACACCATCGAATTTGGAGTAATATCAATGATAACATTGGTGTCGTTTATTTCAAAGCAGTTCATTTATATTATGGATGAAAAGAAGAGACAACTCCATATCAATTTATAATAACAGTTTATTTAGAATAATGTGTATTTTTAATATCAGGCGCTTATAAAATCAGTAACAGCAACATTGTAATATAATTTTTATTTGGCTACACAATATAATGATATGTTTTGTTATGGAAAACTTGACATCTCTGTGATGTGAAAATTTGATCCAAATAAAGTTAGAAATGATTTATTATAATAATAATATCATGATCATGTGCTATAAATAATAGTTAACATGATAAATAAGCTGATCATTAGGACAATATGAAAGTATATTCAATTTGTTTAGTAATAAAAAACCATGATATTATTATAGAAGTTAACTGATAAGCATTAGTACATATGGAGTTATCTCCTCTATTTCAACAGCGGCCTAACTGAACTGCTTCAAAGTGAACGCCACTGATAGCATTAAAGAATTAGTAAATTCTTACGAATAGCCTTTGTTCCAACGATGTTTATTAACTCCCTACATGTATCCATTGACAGGAGGCCACTAGTGGAGCTAATGCTGCTCCCCTAGGCAGCAAGCCAGACCCCACCAAGGGAGCTACAACTCTCTTCAATCTGTCTACATAACTGACACAGCGCGGTGTCTTGGTTGGCATGTGACATCTATGCGCAGGTGCCAGCAGGTGTGGCTAGAGATCATTGTTACATATACAATGGTTCATTGTGCACTGACATTAATCCCTGTGCTAGAACCATTTGAAAGCGAGGGGACAACTCCATGATGTGACTATCAGTTGTCTCCACTTTTAACTATCACATATTATTGTATATAATGTGACAAAGTAACCTGACTGTTTAGCTTTGTCCAACAGTCAATTCTGGTGTAAATATATTCATCTGTAAAGTTATTGCGTGTAGTTGATATAAGCATACCCTGTCTATTGTAATATTGTCTTAGGTCTGTACGCATCTGTATACAGATTGCACTTCAGTGAGTTTTATTTCAAAGATTGGTGCCTGCATTAGGCATTACCTTAAATTAATTTTTTTTCAGTCGGCTAAATACTGTCCATTATCGAACTACAATCCAAACCATCACCACCCAATATTTAAAATCATATTTTAGCCCGTCGAGCGATGGCTACATTCACCTCATTTCTGAAGCAATCTCTCTTACGGGTGAATTTGTCACCAAAATTTTATTGCTCATCTCTTCCACTTTCTTCTTCCATGTTTTCTTTGGTCTTTCTTGCTCCATCTATTTTACATTTTAGTGTTTGTCATGAAACAAGTCCATTGTCCTTCCAGTACAACTTCTGTTCATCATTTTCACTCCATACATTACTTGCACCAGTGCTCTTTCCGGCATCCGCAAAATTGCCATCCATTTTTGCACCGAAGTGCATCTCACTCCCTTGCGACATCGCAGACCTCAAACCACTCCAAGATAACCTCCATCTTACTTTTCAACAACTTTCTGCATTCCCCCAACTTTATCCAACCAAGTCACTCTTGCTGTCACAGCTCATCTGCCTCCACCACTAGCGTTAATTCTATCTTAGAACAACCAATCCCTTCTACTTCTTCATCATGATGAGCTTTCTAATATCGTTAACTAGCTTTGTGTTTGTTTTTGTTACCTGAAATAGTTGTTACATTTTTTTCATTTGCGTGATTAAAGACAAATCAATGAATAATGGCATCGGCTTTGAAGAAGATGAATGCATCGTTTTAGTTGCTCCCAAAGATTAGGAAGTTTTTACTTGAAGCAGCTAGTTGTATGGATACAACACTGTTACATACATGGGTGTGCATTTCTTTCATCTATTGCTTGTGAAATGATTTTGTCACGAAGAGTACATGTACATATAGCGATCCCTTGATGATTTTCCTTAATGATTGCCAAAGCTCCTAAAAAAATTGTTTAGTTTTTACTATCGTCCATTTTTTCAACGATTCTGGTCAAGCTCGCTGTTACAAACTACAGACACTGTTGGAAATGAGGGTAATATATTTGTGCGCTGTGATTGGTTGATAATGGAATCGGCTAGTGATATTTTGATCTGGATCAAAATCTGCCGATAGCCTCAAATTAAATTCTAGCGATTTATCCAAAAACACAGGCTGCAAACTCGCGCACTCGCTAAGTTGATCACCTAGCAATCAAAGTTTTTTTGCTTATGATTAAACAAAACAGACAAACAAAACAAACCTGTTTTCATATTGTCATAGTGATAATTTTATTTATAATATTACTATCAATGCTCAATATTTATTGTTATTATAATAATTATTATAATCAAGTTATTAATTTAATGCGGTGAAATTGTAACATCATACAGATGTCTTGTTTTTCATAATGATATATATCATTACGTCATATGTAATCAAATATAACTTGTTATATAATACTACTGCAATTGCTTTGCTAACTGCCTCATGCTAAAAATGACACTAGACCATTATAGATAAACCAGTAATAATTAATATAGATGGAGTTATCTCCTCTATTTCATTAGTGACCTAAATCAACTGTTTTATTTACAATAAACGCCACCTGTTACGTTTGATCCATTTTATATTTCATGCCGAAGATTGTTAAACTCGTCCGTTAAGAGTGACGAAAATAATTTTGCATTTGCAGCGTTGTCACTACTAAGCATAACAACAATTATTGTCATTCCTGAAATGTCACGTACCTTATCCTCATCAACGTGCATTCCTAACCTTTTAGCTTTGTTATTGATACCATCATCGACATATTACACACGTAAACCTGCTGTAAATTTTTACTACAACCTCCAATCTGTTGCATATGATTTAAGCAGTTTGTCGGTAGTTGCATTCTCCTGCTTGTCTAATCGCTATCAAGTTGCATTGCAAATTTTCTGTATTGATTTTGTAGCAATTAGTTTTATATAATGTGGGAGTTGTCTTTTCTTTAACTCAGCACAAAATGGATTTTATTGATTGCTTTAGTGGGCTAGATAAGTGCAGCTTTAGTAAGATATAAATGACAAGACAGGTGTTAACGTTGGACAAATATATAGTATACAACTGCTACATACTAACTAGCTTAACCTCTCTCGTAGCACACTCAGCTGTCTCTACCCGCGTCTCTCTCCTGTCTCTATACAATCGCATCTCTATGGGATATTGTAGCTGCCTGTACAACTAGGATATCATCTACTGTAGATAGGAGCAGTTTTACTAGTTATTACCATGGTTTGTTCATAGCCTGAGTGTCTCTACTGACTGACAATGTCTGGTAGGGAAGAACAGTATGTCGGCCCCTACAAGTTGGAGAAAACTTTGGGTAAAGGGCAAACAGGTAAGGATTGCACTTTTTTGCCGGTTTTTAAGTTTGTTTCTTCAAATTGCGATTTGTGGAAAATCTGTCATAGTTTTTATTTCGCATGAGTTGTAATACGCAAAATATTTGACCAAGAATTATTTCTTTACGTTTGTGTGAAGCTTGTAATTGTTTTTAACAGAAGAATATTTGAACAAAATAAGCGAAAATCAATCAAAACTAATTTTTCACCACATCAACTGGTAGGATTATCAACAATCAATGAAAATCTGAGAAATGGAGGAAAAGCCATTATATAGTTTTGTCTATCTATAATCGCCTCAAGAAAATTGACTATTGGTGGAGACTTTTTAGCCAAAGCAGAGAACTTTGGTGAACAAGCATTCTGATGGTTCACGTGTACTCATTGTTCACATCCGTGGTAGAGTAGAGAGCAGCTGTTGAAGTTCAACAGTTGCTTATCATAGAATTGAACATTAATTTTTCACCTTCGATTGATCTATGCATATTTTTTTATGTTAGTAATCAGTTGTTTCTCTCCATAAATAAATTTGACATTTAATTTTTCCTTCGAGTAAGCGTAAAGTACAGTTGAACCATTTAAACATAACTTTTATGTACTATCTTTGGCTTTCTCATTGCTATAATTGGCTTTAAAGTTACTTTCATTTATGGCGTGTTTTTCCGATACTGACAGCTAGCACAGTATATTGTCTTAAACCATTTTTTTTATAGACAAACAGGTTTATCCTTCGCAATCTTTTTGTAAACTATGCTAGCTACTCTAATATTCAAGAATTCTAACGCTGACGTTACCCACTGTGTGTTTATGTAACAGGACTTGTGAAGGTTGGTACACATTGCGCTACCGGTAAGAAAGTGGCAGTCAAGATAGTAAACAGAGAGAAGCTCTCAGAGTCGGTATTAATGAAGGTAAACCGATATTTTATTTACAGAACAACAAAAATTTTCTTAAAAAAAATTAATAATGTAAGCGCTGACAGCTGGCAGGTACGCTGTCTATTGTACTTTATTAGTGGTTGATTAGTTACCTGAGCTGCAGTGACTGTACTTGTCTTACACTCTATCAGGTAGTATTGTCTGGGGAGTTTAATGCTTAGCTACAGGTAATACATTCAACTGCGTATTTCACCTGCCTTCTTCCAGCTCACTGTCTCACTCAACGCCTTATCTCCGTCTATAATATGACCTTGAAGGCAGCGGTTTCATGGCTCATAGGCAGCAATACTGTGTGAAATTTCAGTGTTTTTATCAAAACCGATTCTTTTGTAAAATCTATTTTGAATTGTGTTTTATTATTAATCACATTGTGTATTTGGACCTCTGGATGGTTGATTCATCTTGTAGAATTGCTTGTCAAAGTTTTACTAGCTCAGCTTCCAAGTTCATGAAAGTTTTGCGATATTTATTTAGTTACAGCTCGTATACGATGATATCACGGCATTGCATAATAATCAATCAATATTTGACCGATCATTCGTGCTATTTTTAGAAAATTATATTTGTACAAAGTCCCTGTAGTAATACAGTCGGAGAACGTTAAAAAAAGAGACTTTTTGTGATTTGCTTCGTTATTATTATTTGTTAGCCGCTGTGCAATCACTGTGCGAGATTTTGACTTACATTGCACAAAAGAATACATGATCAATAGAAAAATGTATTGACTATTTAAAGCATTCTTTACTAGTGTGTAGCTCTATTGATTTTTGAGTCAGTTTGCACGGCCTGTGATATGATAACTGAGCATCATAAATGAAATCAAATTGGCTTGTTTTGTTAGTAGTTAGAGTGAGTTAAGGCAGCATAGGCAGCCCCAGTGGATGAGCGCTGACTGCAATAAATATAATATAGGTGGTCTAATGATTGAAGATGACATAGATGGCTGTAGCTGTACCCTCTCTCTCTCCACACACCCATTAACTATTGATTACTGGCATCAATTGATAATGTCTAATTGGCTCACTCGAGGGCTTGAAGAGAACGCTGACTTGTAACTGTGTGCTGTAAGACAGCGTCTATTGACTTGTACCCTACTTGCTCCAGCGAGTCAGCAATTCAACTCCCTAGCTGCCGCCAGCCTAGTTGAACTATTCGTTCTTTAGTTCAACTTTTGTGAGCCTGTGTGTGGGATGGTCACTAGTGGATATTATATTTTGTTTGTCCGGGAAAACTTCAGAAAATAAATATTATGCCGGCTCAAAAGAATTCACCGATAGATTGTCAATTCTCAAGCTGTTGTCCGAAATCTACATTATTATTGTTTAGATGAATTACATATGTCTCTTTCCACATCAGTGACCAGTTTCAAGTCTATTGTGGGTAGACAACTCTCACCCCTCAAAATTATTACATGAACTTCCTGCACAGTGAATAAAAGGGTTCATTTTTTTTATTTATTATTTTATTTTCTATTATAATTATTCGAATCGCTTGAGGAATGAAATCACCAACTGTTCACCATGTCTTTCTGTAACATTCACCGCCCGCTCAGTGCTTGTCCCAGGTCATAGTTTTTTACTTTTTGGAGTTTCCCGTAGCTTGTTTTTTAACATTGAGCCAGGTAAATATCACTCAAGTTTGAAATTAACAAACGTTGCTTTGGCTTTGCGTTGAACTTTTTAGCCTCAGTGCCTAGTAAATGTATAAGATTGTTAGCCTTGGTGCCTAGTACGTGCATGACGTACATAGATGAATGCCCTTGACACTGTTTACTATGGATCTACTATTTTAGGTCGAAAGAGAAATAGCCATAATGAAACTTATCGAACATCCGCATGTGCTCGGACTTTATGACGTTTACGAGAACAAGAAATATTTGTAAGTTTTCTATCCCAGTTTATCTATTTTTAAATTTTTCAGGTAATATGAATTATATACTAGGAGTTGGGATTTGTCCCCTCTACATTTTCGGTGGTAATTGTCACTAAACGTCTAATACGTCTGCTTCTATGAATGAAGCAATTTTATTGTTTACAAAAATTGATGTTAATCATTTCAATATATACTAAAGTCCAAAAAGTCTGCTAATCATCAAAGATCGGTGAAACTCAAACTGAATTGATCTAAAGATTTATTTGACAAAGTTAGATTGTTAGTCTGGATATTTAATAGCTGGCAGTGAAATTACAGCTCAGCAATTATGTACATCCCATACCCCAGGCTTGCAGTTTATCAAATAGCCTGGGGGCATGCTACTTACGGTGTGACATCACTAACTAGTTGTATGTGTCTTAGTGACAGCACATTAGTTCTGTCACAGTTCTGTCACAGTTCTGTCACAGTAGCTAGTAGTAGCTAGTAGTAGCTAGTGGTAGCTAGTGGTAGCTAGTAGTAGCTAGTGGTAGTAGTAGCTAGTGGTAGCTAGTAGTAGCTAGTAGTAGTAGTAGCTAGTGGTAGCTAGTAGTAGCTAGTGGTAGTAGTAGCTAGTGGTAGCTAGTAGTAGCTGGTAGTAGCTAGTGGTAGCTGATAGTAGCTGGTGGTAGCTAATAGTAGCTAGTGGTAGCTAGTAGTAGCTAGTGGTAGCTAATAGTAGCTAGTAGTAGCTAGTGGTAGCTAGTACACATTCACTGATGTACAACATACATTTGATTGAGCCAACTGCAGCAAGCATATGCCACTACTCAACGCTCAATCCATCAACTAGCTAAGTTTACCAGTACGGAGAATGCAATTGAATAAAATAAGTGTTGCAATCAATAAATGCAGCTTGTTTAACATCCTATACCCTAATGTGCTAGAGTAGAGTCACACGTGTTGTACAGAGTCATTGTATTGTACAGAGCCGTTGTACAGAGTAGGTGCAAATAATAATTATAACTTCACTACCTCTTATATACGCTTTCTTTCAGTGCAGTTGATTCACCAATAATCGCACTGTGGATAATATCGCTTGTCCAAATATGAGCTTTTTAGATTGCTCTTCAAACGTTAGGATGCGTTTGCAATAACAATCTTGTCGATAAGTTTTTTGTTCTTTGTTAGGTTAAGCTTGAGCCAGTCGTGGCGTACGGCTGGTCGTTAGGAGACACTTTCACATTGATTCGGTTAATAATCAAATTATTTCTACATCTGCTCCTTTTTTCCATCGACATTCCATAAAACTACCAACTTTCAACTATCGTTTGTGCAGCGTTCTTGACTGTCTCTACAATGTCAGCAAATGAGTTGGAAAAAGCATTTGGTGCACTCTATTTTTCATTTATTCAATGATAATTCTTACTTGGGGTGCTTATTGAAGTTATCAACTGGAGAGGAGTGATTACCTGGAATACAGCTGTTTTCTTTTGTCCGGTGGTCGTGTTATATAACACCTCATTCATGACAGATTTGTTTCTTGAAGTAACGGATACATATCACTTCCGATTCCAGCTTGATTTGTATCTCATTTTTTAGTTTGAATATCTGCCTATCGAGTTTTTACCTCGTTTTTCACCTGGGGAAAACCAACATTTGGTTGACAATTATTTAAATTGAAATACATGTAGAAACCACAACCGGGCTTGAACCAGAAAACTCCAAATGGACGCCCAGCTACTGCTATCCTCATATATTTTTGATGATTGGATTTTCTCTGACTCTAAAGTTCGTTCATAGACTTACCACAGATGTAGAGATTGATTTATTTTTACATATAAAGCACACCATGATGCTTATTGTAGATATCTTATACTAGAACATGTATCTGGCGGAGAACTATTTGATTACCTCGTGAAGAAAGGCAGACTCACTCCGAGAGAGTCTAAAAAGTTTCTCAAACAAATCATATCAGCTCTAGATTTCTGCCACAGCCATTCAATTTGGTTTGTTTCTATTCAGGTTATAGATTCATTGATACGTGGTATTGTTATGAACTATAAATTTGATAGGAAATCATCTACATGGAGTTGTGCTCTTTTTCACAAGAGTTAAATGCAATAGTACTATTTCAAACTTAGCGAGTTTAAATTTGTTTAAAGACGTTAACTTTAATATATATTCATAGGATTTTGTAGCCTGTGATCTGATAAAATTGTTTTGGTAATGCAATATGGGTTGTTCTAAGTTTCCGTAAGACTTAACGTATGATGAGAAGATTATTTTAGCATCAGTGAAGTAGTCCAAGCTAATCTCTATATTATCTCATCTGTATTCCAGCCACAGAGACCTCAAACCAGAGAATCTTCTCCTAGATGACGGTGAGAACATAAAAGTAGCAGATTTTGGTATGGCATCATTGCAGGTAGAGGGGTGCATGTTGGAGACCTCTTGCGGGTAAGGAACTTCAGCTATGTGCATGTTATGTGTATTCTCTACTTCCATGCATGCCATAGTGTGTACCCTATCAATGTCTATGTCTATATGTATACTGTATGTCTATGTATATGTATACTGTATGTCTATGTATATGTATACTGTATGTCTATGTATACTGTATGTCTATGTATATGACTCTGTGTATACTTCATGCCTACCTATATAGTTATTTATATACACCTGTATATGTATGTACTCCACGTCTATGTTTATTTGGAGATATTTATATGTATTTTTATGGATATGTCTTTGTACACGTATAATCTACGTTTCTGTGAATATGTATGCTCTATGTTTATGTGTATACTCTATGCGTATATGTGATTCTATGTCTATGTGTAGCTCTATGTGTCTGTGTAACTCTATGTCTATGTGTAACTCTATGTGTATGTGTAACTCTATGTGTATGTGTGATTCTATGTCTATGTGTAGCTCTATGTGTCTGTGTAACTCTATGTCTATGTGTAGCTCTATGTGTCTGTGTAACTCTATGTCTATGTGTAACTCTATGTGTATGTGTAACTCTATGTGTATGTGTGATTCTATGTCTATGTGTAACTCTATGTCTATGTGTAACTCTATGTGTATTTGTAACTCTATGTGTATTTGTAAATAAATGTATGAGTAGCTACTATTTGATCACCTTTCAATTTTTTAACATCACTTCACAACTAAAAATTGTATTTTAATAAAGTTAATCTATTGAAATTAGGCTAGAATCATGTGATATAAAGTCATACGTGACTGATTCATTATTTATTTTTGTCTGATTAGAGTTTTTTCAAAATTAGTTTTAACTTAGCAGAACGACAACAACTCAGCGAGTAGCCAGTAAATAGATGCTGACACAAATATATTGTTGCTGACAGGTCACCGCACTATGCTTGCCCTGAGGTCATAAGGGTAAGAATTTGTTGTATTCTTTCCTAAAGTCATCCTTTCATATCTGTTGTATCATTGTTTTCTTTGTTGTTAGTGCTATGCTATTATGACTCAGTGCAGCCAAATGTATGGTGCGGTCATCTTAATAATAATAATAAATAATTTACGGGCGCAAGTATTTTTATTTGTTGTATTATTATTTTGACTTGATTAATATTTTTGAATTGTTAAAGAAATATTTTATTGTATATGTTGGTATTATTTGTTTTGTGTGCACTCAAAATATAAGTTGATGGTGTCAGATTTGGTTAGCGACCCTAAAAGCCCTCTCGTTGCTTGAATTGGTCATTATATAACTGGAATGAATGAACTGTTGTAGGGCGAGAGGTATGATGGTAGGAAAGCAGATGTGTGGAGCTGTGGAGTTATCCTCTTTGCTTTACTCGTTGTAAGTTGGTTATGCATTATTTTATCCATAAATAATAAATGGTCTTTTTTATTATTTATTTAAAAGGAATGAATAGAATAAAATCATAAAGTATTACCTGAAAATTATTATTTACATTAAAATGTTTTATAAATAAATAATTATAATAATAAAACTTTTGATTTCAGCTACTTGAAAAATAATTATTTTTGTTTTTGATTTTTAACTTTTTGCATTATGACAACAATATTTACAAAAAAATATTTAATTTTATTTATTTTTAACTTTATATTTCAAGTGTTTGGTTATATTTGGTAAAATCAATGTGACTATGTTATCTCACACCTACGTACTACACAGCTATTTCCTGTGCTAAAGCTCTAATAGAGTTAAACTTCATATAAATACATTAAGTGAAGAGAGACACAGGCTTGCCTGCTTCAACAAACTACACTGTATAACGCGTCCATTGATTATCTCTTCGATGTGGTGTTTGTGCTGACTTTATTGAAATAATCGCTATAATGTTATAGCCTGGGGGCCTCACTTTGTGTGTCCTATAGTCTGCTGTACAATAGCCTCTCTCATGTTATATAATCGAGAATATAACGTGATTTGTTATATACTGTTAATTTTTGTAACTTTTGCTAGAATTGTGTACACTTGTATGGAAAGAAACCATCACCTCAGTTGAATAAGTTTTTTTTTATTGTTTGATGCATGTATTGCTAATATGGGATTTCAAGACGATGTGAGTGCGATGTTTAATTAATTGATTTTTTGATCTGATATGGTAAGATGTACGCAGTAACTTTAAAGTCAGCACTGAAATTTAATTGTGACTTAGTTTTTGTGTATTTTTGATTACCAAGCAGAAAATTGATAAAGTTTTTCTTTGCGACTTTATATTCTGGTACTTCCAATTTCTACTGTATTCCATGTATCATTCTTTGGGGGTTTGAGTCTCCCCCAATTCTGCCCCCTTCACAAACCCCACCCACCACGTCTACCTTCCACCCACCCACCCCCTCCCCCGTACCTCCACCCCCGCACTCCCCTGTCAAACATTGTTAAATCCAATCACAATGTTTTTAAACAAACAACATAGTAAGCTATTGCCGTTGGTTGAATATCCCGACCTCCATTAGCTTCAGGGCATTCCTGACCTATGCCTTTCAGGAGACGGCTAAATATACTCCCGCAAATTCTCTTTTGTCCTGTGCTGAGGCAACTAGTGACGCATGTCTGTCTGTGTACTGCATACATTGCATTGTAACCTCACACTATATATATGTACATGTCTATGCCCTATACCGTCTATGGAGATATATATAATATATATTTAGTACATGCTTCAGTTTTATTTCTGGTCGTATTACCAGTCAGTTTAACCTAACTTGACCAATAATAAAGGTTCATTTCTCTGCTACTGCCTGGACACCTGTAGTTGACTGCCCTTCCTCATGCTAAACTATTTGTTTACATCAGGGTGCTCTTCCATTTGATGATGACAACCTGCGACATTTACTGGAAAAAGTCAAACGAGGAGCATTTCATATCCCAGCATTCATAGCTGCTGACGCACAGAACTTGCTCAGACGAATGATAGAAGTTGATACAACCAAAAGGATCACTGTAAGTATGAGCTCTTTGATTGGCTGGTTGCCATCTGCAGCGTGGTGTCTGTCAAACAGATGAGTACAACAGTTACTGAATCCTTTTAAATGTTAATTTGTTGCGCCCGTGTCAAGAGAAGATAACACTCAAAAGTTTTTGTCATTGTACAAGTTGTCTATTGGTGACTATTTGATGCTTACAGTTAGCTGAGGTTCTCAAACATCCGTGGGTGGTAGATAATAGAAAAGCAGACATTGAATTAGAGTTGCCCATGAAAGAGGTGGTACAGGTAGGATATTTTTGTTCCCTTGTCTTTTTTTTTAAGTCAACTTCACTAGTCCTCTTAACTTTGGATTAATCAAAAATCCAACATGGAAGACATCCCAGTTACTAGCTACTTGTTGTTGATGTCTACATGAAAGGTTAATTAGTTTTGAGGCTATCTTGAAGGCATCATGTGCTCAGTACATAACGGGTGAACACTTGTTACTTTTTACTTTGATGTGAAAGTTTTACCTAGCTGGCTTGTCGGAACTCCTAGAAATCGTGTTGTATTGAGTACATCATCTTGTCACAATCATTCAGTGAGAAACTCCTATGAAGCTTTTGAAATGGAAATTTCTAATAATAAATTATCGGAAAAGCTTCCGTGACTTTGCTCTATTCCAGTTAATTTATTTGGAAATCATTTATATAAAGATGTTATTACTGTTAGTTTTAAGTAGGATGCAACCAACTAGATAGTCCGCACTCACTGCTAATGAATCAATCAGTAATTATATATATCATATAACATTTAGTGAGCGCTAGGGATGGCTAGACTTTTGTTACCTCCAGCTACAGAGAGCACTGGTTATACAGTTATAATCTGTACTATAGATCTATATTTGTCTGCTTTCATCCTTTTGATCTTTATATTTCTTGATGCGCTAATGCTGAGAACGTAACAGTAAATAAACAATCTTTTCTGTGTATTCAGTGGTATTGTTTAACGCTTTGAGGCTCTATGGAGATGATTGGTTAATTCTCTAATGGTTGATTGGTCAAATAGGAGATTGGAATTAGTCTCAGTCGATAGGAAATACATTCCATCAAAGTTTGATAAATATTTTGCATAATTGTGAGCTCGAGGAAATGCTTCAAGTCTTTTACTGTATAATTCTGACTTTGCCAGCTGTCGCAATTGAAGGAGATTTCTATTGATTGAAATGACAGATCAGTTAATTCCCACCACTTTCAGACTTTATTATGGTTGGAAATTATTATAATATCAGTCATGCAAGATGTAATGGTTTCATCAAAAGCGCTTTCATTTTAATCTAAGGAGTTGTGGTCCCATTGTATGAGCTGACAATTCCAATATTTTTACATGTTTTCTGTAGACTTCTGTACTGCCTAATGAATCGGATATAGATGTGGACGTGATGAACACCATGTGCTCGCTGCAGTGCTTCAAAGATAAAAACAAATTAATTGAGGAGTTACTCTCTCCTAGGTAAGTGTGACATCAGAAGGAAGTCACTGTGACATCACATCTGTGATCAGTAATGCCAGTCTGATAACTGATGCAGACGTTATACAAGTTTTTTTTACTATGTTTATTTCTGTTAGTCTTTTGCCAAAGGGCCACAAGCTAATGATGTTGTGTATTCGTTATTTCCACGTTACTAGATGGTCGGTGATTTCATGTTTTAGGCACAACACAGAGAAAGTTGTCTACTTCCTGCTACTTGACAGAAAACTAAGAAATCCCTCAATGGAAGACGAGGTAGATAAGAAACATAGAAGCTCATTTGGTAAGCTTGTTCTGCATATTACATGTTGGCAGATTTTTAATCTTCCGCGTTTTTGATGTTGCAATAACTGATAATTGTGATTGGTTATTTCAGATCCTCCGAGAAAGAGAATAGATCATAATCCCGTGTCAGACGTCTCAGAACAAGGTTTAGCACTAGGAGAGATCACTGAAGGATCTCCAGCTATGCCACGCAGAGCACTCACTGTACATAGAATGTAAGCATGGGGTGACAACTCCTTCAAACACTCATGAATTATTGAGGTTTGGTATTGGGCTGTTACCGTGTTCTGTCCTCAAGTGAAAAGTTCAACTACTAAATAAAATAAGAAGCGAAAGCAAGACAAATGTTGTTTACTGTTAATGTCAGCTCAGTTGCAGATTTATCTCATTATGCATGATGAAAATTTCAGGAGAAAGACCAGCCTAAATTCTGCATATTCCTCACCGGGGGCGTCACCCTGCCCCAGCCCTAATGTGAATAGGTATAGGTCTGTATCAGCTAATGCCACCGCTAGAGCCACTCCTAAATCCACCCCTGGACATAGTCCTGGCTCCACCCCTCCCATGTCACCTCGATCGACTCAAGGAGCTGATAGCTGGAAAAGTCGTCTGCACTCATTCCTGGGTACACCGAGGTTCCACCGGCGTAAGATACCAGGTGAGGTGTTTTGTTGTTCTCTGAGGCTATCTTAGCTTCAACTCTGCTTGGTTTTCTGAAGGGAAGCTGCTTTATATAACGTATCGAATGAGTGTTTGTTTCACTGCTGGCTTGCTGTTTGTGCAGGTCCAGTGGCGGAGAACATGTCCATGACACCAGAATCTTCTCCTGAGTAAGTCTCTTTTTGTCTGTTAAGTTCATTTGAATGCAAGAGAAGACAATCTACAAATGTCAGCCTATCTATTAGCGCATAATCATTGGTATGCACTGATTGTTAGAATGACAAAGAAATCATGGTTTGCTAACATGATGGGGATGGAGAGGGAAGAGTACAGACACACCGTCACTATGAAAAATAAGCAAATGAATCAAGTAAAAGCTGACGTAGTAACTGCATTCTTGTCGGTAAGTTATGCCGCGGTAATGAGAAGTTGTCTGTCCTTTGTGTGGTGGTGTTATATATGCTTTATTTATGATATCGTAGACTGCAGACATCGTCCATACAGTGGTCACCCCAACCATGTTCAGAGCTGAGTATCGGCGCAGCTCTAATACCTCCATGTTTAACAGAAATGTAAAGTTCCAAGTAGACTTAATACAAAGCAAGGAACAGGAGAGTACATTCTATATCAACTTTTTACTTCTCTCAGGTAATCTTTTTTCTCGCTGCCGCTGCTTCTGCTGCTTCTCTCACTCACTTTTTTGACTTCATATAACTTATTTGTACTTTCTACAGGGCCTGTGCGTCGTTTCAAGAGATTGTGTGAGATTATGCAAGGTTTTCTACTCAATTCACGATGTCACCGAAATCAACTCGCTGTCGCTAGTGACAACCTCAGCAGCGACGGATCCTCCTGCTCGTCACGCTCGTCATCGCTTACCTCAGATCGGATATCGCCAGGTGTTGGCAAAGAAAACGACTCAGTGAGTTGAACATTGCAGGCAGTTTCTGGTTTGCATTCACTTTAGTAGCTAAAATAATATTTGTTTTTGATAGGCAGGCGGTGAATGTTTTTTAATTGCAGAGAAAACTACATACATTCGAGGTTTTTTGGCACTACCACCTAGCGCAGAAACTAGACAAATTAAACATTACATCAATGGTTTCCTGTTGGAAAGCAAAAGTTCACCATTTTTTCGCTAACAAACTAACTTCTTTGTGACACAAAATACAAGGCCAAAAAGATATTGTTTATTAGTAGTTTTTGATTTTATTTGATGCATAAAGCTTTAAATTATTTTTCAACTTTTACTTACTATTAATTCGGTGAAACTAAATTTTTTTGTATAATTCAACTGATAATTGCCAATAATGGATCCCAAAAACCGATACTTCCCAAAAATCAATTCTAATCCAATGCAAATCTGAATTGCTTTTATTCTTTTCACCAGATGAACTGAAACAGGGTTAGCCTCAGCGTCCAAAGAGTAATGTGTACGTGTAATAGACTTATTTTGTAGCTAGCTATTATACAGTTCGCTATATGGTTCACTTTATGGCTCTAATTGTTGTTGGTGACATCTCTATTACTATAGAGCTTTCGCATGGTATTACATGTACAAATGTATCATTTCACTGTTTATCTTCAAGCACAAATTGAAGGCCTCGACGCAAGTAGGCGTAGCACGGTAACATATTGCCTTGGAGGCTAATTAACATAGCCCTAGAAGTGAGTGTACATTTGACTGTACCAACCCGAGCTAACACAGTTAACTGTATGCAGTGCATTAATCTGCTTCAGACTAGGTTTGAATGTGCTGTGTTATCGCTGGCCTCGCTATTTCTATCAAATCATCTTATCAAATTGACTTGCGCGGCGAGTCACGTTTTATACGCATTAGTGACATGATATCTTAGTGTTTGCGTTGGTTGATGTACGTAAGAGTAAAAAGACATCTGTTTATTTTCTTCTAGTCAACAGAGGAAGGCAATTTCTTCCTGTAAGGCTGGCCAACACCTCAGCTCTGTGTGGTTTATTGTTTGTGTTCATTTTTGTTATATTTGATACCGTGTGTGTATATGTGTGCTCTATTTTCTATACTTATCTCTATATCGCTCTATTACCGCTCTATTATCGCTCTATGATAGATATATATATTGCTGTATTAGAATTTCACAGTGAAGTAGAAACATTTGCACAATGAATTGATATTATTTCACACAATAGATTTCTTCTGCAATAGAAGTATACAGCTTTTATTTTCGGTTGCTAGTAGTTAGAGAAATTGCTAGTGGCGAATTTTTTTGAAACAACGTCAGCACCTGATTGTTTAGATTCTCGGAGATATTTTGTTGAAAGTGAAAAAAAACCATCAAAATTACGGAAGCTTTTCTCTCAAGTCAAAATTCGATGTTCTATTTACTATGTGCCCGTGGACGAATTATACGAAATCAACATACGAGTTTTCCTCTCGGGTGAATGAACAAACATTTTGCATTTCTATGATACAACTCATGACGTCACAAAATTATGCACAGGAATGAAGGATCTGTTGATTAGCTGTAAATCGGTTTGTCAAACCGATTTTGAAAGTTAAACTTGGTTCCGATTACTTGGGGCACTCCCATGATTTTGTCATTGGTAATTTGATGTGAATCGGCTAATGAGAACATAGCGAATGGGTTTTTGGAACTATAGGAGTATTATGTTCTTCAAATGAACTGCAATAACTATAATTAAATTGGCAACTAGTTTAATCAATAAAGAATCATTTAGTTCGAAACTCGTGAGTCAACAAAAAGTAGCTCACCGAATGAAAAAAGTTATCAACGAGCATTTATTTATATTGTTTGTAGGTCCTGAATGAAACTGAACACTAAATAAATTATAACAGTCTAATTGGTTCATTTTCATAGACCGGTCCTGTTGCACTAAAAGTATTACTAAATAATTAGCATCGCTGAAAATATACTACATAAGAAGGGCGAGTTTGCAGACTATCTTTGTTTATACCGATGCCTTCTTTATTTTTTCTAGATTTTTTAAAGATTGGGAGTTATCTTCCTTATGATTTGTTCTGTTCTCTAAAAAATTCGTTTAATAATTGTGGTGTTCTAAACTAATTTTCCATTCCATACGCGATACAGCGAATTACGAACACGTAATATTTTTTGTCCTTTGTTTGATGAACACGTAGCGAATACCCTTATTGCTTTACTTTAAATAGAAACTGTTTTCTCTTCTGAATTTATTGAGTTTATGAATTTTTAACTTTTTAGTTAGATATATTATTATGCTAAATTTCTCTCTGTGAGAAAATTTAGTTTTTTCATCAATCAATGTTTATTGATTATGTTTTATTTCTGTAGGGACCGCATTGCCAACTTGATCCTAAGTCTCTAAAAAGAAATGGTTCAAATGTATCCTCTGTATCAGCCATGTCCACTACCAGTATGCCTGAGCCTCCCCGTATCCCTGCTAGGGCCCGGCGCATGCTCTTTTTCATGAACAGTGAACCAGGCGTACAAATATGAACCAACCTACAGCACAGCCAGATGGAGTTACCTCCCCTTTAGCTCACACACTATGACACAATATTAGTGTCTTACGCACTAATTTCTCATTGCAATCTCACACTAAACCATTTGTATATAATCTAAGTGGCCAATGAATGTATCGCATGGAAAATAAATGTTAGAATCATTTTTTATTTTCTTTATTCAATGTGTTTGCACTGCTGAGCTGCATTTCTTTAGAATTGATTGTTTTATTTATAAAACATTGCCTCATTTCAAAATATTCAAATTTTTTGTACAGTTTGTTGTATACAGAATACAAAATGATGTTTTGAGCTAAATAAACTAGTCTTGGTTTGCCCCTTTTTGTTTCGCACCGAAGGAAATTTTAATTCATTGAGCTCTTCATCTTTGAAAACCATTTCCTTCTAGAAAGAAATGTTAGATGTGATAAATTTCTAACGATTCTCGCATTATGGATTTGATATTGCGCTATTTATTTTATTCAAAATGTTAATGCTGCCAAGCAGCATTTCAAATTACAACACCACACAATAGCGCTTACTGCAGCTATCATTTCATTTAGATTCAGCGAATTCAATGAAGTTAAAATGCTATTTCAACAAACCAATTGTTCTCAAATAAGAATGTTTCAAATACCAACAAGTGTTGGTACCATCCACAAATGTAGCGCTAGGGCTGTTGTAGAGGTTGACGACATCGCCACCATTTTGTCTTTTAAATGCTGCTGAAGTTGCAATTTTCTGTCTATTACTTTGCTACAACAATGAGGTCCCGGCAGAGTAGTTTCACTTTAGCGATGCAACCGGAAGTAGCTTAGTCGATCGTTGAACTTATCATTAGAAATCACGACTTCCTGACTATTCTTCTGATGTGAGGAAATTTGTTCAAACAAAGCCTTTGGAAGTTCGTTTTTGACAAAAAAAATTTATTTATTCAGTTAGAAAAATTGAGCTTGCCAACGTAAACTTATGAAAGCGCGCCCTTGAACGATTACTGTGGTTTGGTTCCACGGTGCTGTTGTAGTTTTACAATTTATGTTGATGGCGCATCGTCAGTATTATATACCCCTAACTTATCAGCCGCCGTGAATAAAAAATGTTTCTTTAGTAATCGTTAAAATAAAGTGACTTTCGTTTTAATAGTATTGTTGGTGGAAAGTGGACTTCCGGTTTCTTTAATAATAGCTCTGCACAAAAATCTGCCGGGACCCCATTGCTATGATGAGTGAGTCATCAATTATTGGTCAGAAAAAAATAGATAGAGCTGTCTGGTCAAATCTGAAATGGCAGATAACTCCAAATAACTACAAAAACATCCGGGAGAAAATACGGATATCTAAATTTTTGTAGTTGACGATATCCTGTTCTCAGCTGATGTGAACTTTGAATCCAAACAGGATGAGATTTATCTTGACTCTCAACTCTGAGCCACATGTTCTTTCTCGTAGCAGATAAAAAATAGAGGACAAAGTTTGTAGCGATATCATTTCAAGTATATATAATGCAAAGTTGCTTGACGAAAAAGTCAGTTGGTAGAGTGTAAGCAATCGATGTGATATAGCCTAAGAACTCAACTATGCAACTTCTTAAGGCATTTCTTTTGCTTTGCTTCTTCTCAACTACTTTTGCCTTTCTACGTCATTCGTTACACCGAATTGTTATCAATATTCCAGGTACGTTACTTGTAACCAATTTACATATATTTACAGTTGGTGTTCCTTCAGGTTTATCTTTGCTGTAACCAGTGCTTGAGATTTATCTAGTTCGTGCCTTAGTTTATAAAATGACTCTGTTTTTAATGAAATTGCTCATATCTTTAATGTTTAAAATGGAACGCAGAGTCATACATAGTTGGCTGCATGCAGTTATGACAACAACAAGAAATTGACAACAGTTTTACTTTAAAATTTACTATCAAAGCAGTATATTATTTTATATACTAATGGAAATGATTTATGTATGAATCAGTTGCGGATGTTCGAAAACAAAAATATTAAAAACACTAAGAACATCTGAAGTTCAGCAGTCATGCTTTGCAAGCAAATAGTGTCGTTATGTATTGTTTTTCATCAAGTTAATTGTATTATATAATATTTTGCTATGTCAGATCATGTAAAAGACAACACCGAAGAAAGTCATCAAAAGACAAAATCACCGCCGTGGAATCACATCTTTGGCAGAAGATCTTATCGAGCAGAGAAGCTGTAACTGATGAACGTTCTCTCACTTTTTTGATATTTGATTGATTTATAGTAGAAAATACAACAAAACTATTTTTTCATAGAAGAGTTTCTGCCACATGATTAGCAAATGCAAACATTTTTACTCTAATACAAATAATTTTTTTATGGACTTGTCTCTCTCTGTTATAATAAGTAGAAATATAAGCACAATATATTTTGACTTTAAAAACTTATGTACAACTAGTGCAGCATGAAAGGCTGACCGCTGATTATGGATTTCGCACATCTAGCTAAAGAAATAACAGCTATGAATATCGATGATTGCAATTTTTTTATCATTTAGTAGTATTCAGAATATAAACTTTATGTTGAAACAACTATTTAAGCTTCGATAAATTTCAAATCACTATCAGTCGCATTGTATTCGCCATTTTCAAAAAGGATTTCAGTTGTAAACAGCCCTTTGTTGTACTGTGATATATTTGAGTTGTAGCTTTTATTCCATTAATTTCCTCTCTATCCTAGCTCCACCCCTTCTCTGCACCTCCCCACCTCCTACTCACCTCCAATCCTCCTATACAATGTCTTCACTCCCCCAGAAAAAAAGTTATATTTGACATCAGAAGCAGTCCCTGCTTTCTACTGTGTTTATATAGAAATGGACTAAGATCTTTTGGATTTGTCTGACCCTGGTAACCAACCACACCAGTTACACCCCCCCCCCCCCCCCCATTCTTGTCTCTCAACCGTAACTTAACTTTCTTCATTTCAAACCTCATACAGTAGCTGATAAATTGAGTAAAATGTCTAAAGTTTGAGTTGCTCTCTCCTGCCCTTGTAAAAGGTAGCTTGCCTATGCAGCTCTGTGCCCAGGAATACAAAGGATTCAAAGTAAAGTTATTGTCTTATCCAATCTAGTAATTTCACTGGAGACTTTGTATCTGGTTTCAGCTTGGACTCATATTAGTAGTAATATATGAGCAGATCTCCCTACCAAGTGTTTTTTGTGGGGTTAAAATCTGGGGTTATGCAATGGGTTACGGCGTTGGATGGATTCGCCGAGTTTATATTGTATTTTATTTGAGGGGCATTTGAGTGGCATTTGAGTGGCATTTGAGTGGCATTTAAGTGGCATTTGAGTTTTGACTATTTTTTTACTTAATTTGAACTTATATGGCATCTACATTTTGAATGTATGGCATTTAAGTTATGATAATTTTTTACATAATTGTATACATAATTAAAACTCATAGGGTATCTAGATTTTGAATGTAAGGCATTTAAGGTTTGATAATTTTCTGTAATTCCGACTCATATGATATCTTGAGAGAGAGGAGAGAGAGGAGATATATCTACATTGAATAAATACAGTGATTAAAAATGAAACAATATGTGAATATATACATTTATTGTGTAATAAGTAGGGAAAATCTCTCCATATAATATAGCTAGAGTCAGTAAATACTAAGTAATAACAATTAATACATAGTCTTTTTTTACAATGATGTCTTTGATGTAGTGATGTTATATCTTAAGAAGGGAGACTTCTGTTTTATGTGCTTTTAAGTTCGTAATGAACTAAAATAAAAAAGTTATGTATTAGTATAGAATGATTAAACAAAAATTTAAAATAATTACATGAATTTGAATTATAGCTTTAGTTACATTGGATAGTTTACCTTATATAGAAATGGCTCACCAAGTCACATTGTCCAACTTGTTTTTTTGAATCAGAGACTATCCATCGCTAAAACAAAAAATTATTTGGGGTAGAAATAACTACAACTACATCTAAATTGAGTTGAAGTATTATTTACAATGATTAGAATTTATTAAATAAAAAGAAAAACTCTCACCGAGGTTTATCGTGTATCTCATCCTTTTTTTCAGCAACATATCCTGTCTCAAAATCATCAAAATCTCCACGTAGAAAATCTTCAAGTTCTTCATCATCATCAATTTCTAATATCGCTTTGTTGTGCTTTGCTTGATCACAATATTGTCTCCAATAAATTTGACCGAGACTGTATATAGAGCAAAATGAAAGATCGTATTCCGTCTTAAATTTTCCGTGGGTTTTTTTTCCTCTGTAGATCATCACACCTTGAGCATATTGGTTAGCTTCTGAAGTATATTTGTCTGGTATGGCAAGCGTCTTCAACAGTGTTTCTCCACATTGTTCAATGGTATATCGGATACAAATTACATTTGACTGCCCTCCTTTAAATCGATGAGGAACGAATCTATCAACAACATCTCGATAAGGGAAAATAGCACCGGGTTGGAAACTATTGAGGGTCTTGATGTTCAAGAAGCGTTTGAGCTGACCTTTAGTCAATGTACTCAAGTATAGTGATTCCTCTTCAGCTGCCTTCTTGCTTAGAGGATGTCTGGTAACACGTTTGACATTGTACCAAAGAACACTTTCATTTTTTGGCTTCTCCTTTCTACCCAAATATACAACGTTAAACGGAGGGGGGTAATTATCGCAGTTGAAGGTTTTAGCTATTTCAACTGGACAGAAAAGTATTTTGGGTTCGAGTTCATTTATATCTGAAGGATCATGGTAGCGGACTTGAGAATATCTACACTTCTCCCTACTTGATGGATGTATCACACCAGTCACTCGCATAATGCTTGGGATAGGAAGATCTTCAAATGTTTTGCAAATCGGAACTTTTGGTGAGTCAATCACTTGAGAACCTTTAGACTTTTCTAATTCCCTAGCTCTCCTTTCGTTGAGACATTCAACTGTTAAATGAGCTATAGCTGCACTCTCCATTGTTTTCTTATCAACGGAAGTAGTTTGTTTTCTCACTATTTTTTTTCGTTTCCTTACTATTCGCTTTTTTGGAGCAGTTTTCCTTCTCTTAGGAGTTGTTTTGCCGTTTTTCATTTTATTTTCTGTTGGATATGGATCTGTGCAAAGGAGCTCTTCAGAAAGAGCATCCATAACATTCTAAAAATAAAAGGGTAATATTTGCATGAGTGGCTAAGAGTGTATTTATTACTTAGAGTGTCTTATATATATATGTATTTATGACAAAAGCAGTTAAGACCATAGAGTTATGATAGATTGAGAATGTGCTTATTAAACTATTGGGATGTGGAGACAGTCAACAAAGGATGCGTTCAAATATATATATATATATATGTATTTACTTAATATCATACTGCTTTTAACATCTCAACTGGTAAGAAATAAAATATAATAGTTTGAACAAAATATTGTAAAATAATAAGAAACAACTAAAAATTTTTCATAAATATGTATGAAACGCTTCTAACATTAGTTCTAAAATACCTACAGAAGAGGATAGACCTTTATCTATTTGGACATAATTATAAATATGCTTTCTGAATTTATAAAAAGTTTTTTTGTTCCACTTCATGTTATATAATTTTTTGAAAACTATTTGATTCCAAGCACTTCTTTCAATTTCTTTTAAAAAATCATTAATATTAACGGCTTCCACCATTGACAAAACGGTTTCGAAACCGTTTTTTATAATGTCATCAAAAAGTTCTGTAGATATATCATGTTTCTTACAACACATCCCCATACTCATCATGTGTTGAGTTATACAGAATATTATAACTTGAAATGTCAAACGTTCTACAGCTTTTTCTTCAACAACATCATTATTTATCACATAGTTATGATACATTTCTGGAAGGAAGTCCTTTAAGTAGACTGGATTTGTTGTTGTATTGTTCTAAAATACAAGCGATAATTAGATAACTAAAATAATTAAAGGTTTTCAACAGGTGTTAAATAGTATTTTTTATTAATTCTTACCTTTTCATCAGGCTGAGATTCCGACTTTAGATACAATGATTGGCTTCCTACGACTTGAGTATTCATTCTGAAAAACAGAAAAAATTGGTTCAATTCTTTATAATCAATTTAAAGATAGATATGTCATAAAGCCTTCAGATAGTTGTGTTAGCTAGCGGAAATAATTGTATTTTTAGTCTTACCTTTATGAAAAGAGAACTCTTAGTAGTTGCAATGGAAGGTGTAGTAGATAGTTGTTGCTCCTTTGCTCACTGTTGTTGAACTGGATGCTCTCTGTCTGAAACCGTTGTCTCTTATATAGCTAAACGTGTGAAAATAAATGTTTTATTCCCGCGAAAGCATTGGTTTCTATTCGCGTGAAAATAACATTTTTATTCCCGCGAAAGCATTGGTTTGTATTCGCGTGAAAATAAAATTTTTATTCCCGCGAAAGCAACGGTTTCCATTCGCGTGAAAATAAATTTGTTATTCCCGCGAAAGCAACAGTTTCCATTCGTGTGAAAATAAAATGTTTATTCCCGCGAAAACAACGGTTTCCATTCACGTGAAAATAAAATGTTTATTCCCGCGAAAGGAACGGGTTCCATTCGCGTGAAAATAAATCATTTATTCCCGCGAAAGCATTGGTTTGTATTCGAGTGAAAATAAATTATTCATTCCCGCGAAAGCAATGGTTTCCATTCGCGTGAAAATAAATTATTTATTCCCGCGAAAGCAACGGTTTGTATTCGCGTGAAAATAAAATGTTTATTCCCGCGAAAGCATTGGTTTGTATTCGCGTGAAAATAAATTATTCATTCCCGCGAAAGCAATGGTTTCCATTCGCGTGAAAATAAATTATTTATTCCCGCGAAAGCAACGGTTTGTATTCGTGTGAAAATAAAATGTTTATTCCCGCAAAAGCATTGGTTTGTATTCGCGTGAAAACAAATTATTCATTCCCGCGAAAGCAATGGTTTCCATTCGCGTGAAAATAAATTATTTATTCTCGCGAAAGCATTGCTTTGTATTCGCGTGAAAATAATTTATTCATTCCCGCGAAAGCAACAGTTTCCATTCGCGTGAAAATAAAATGTTTATTCCCGCGAAAGCATTGTTTTGTATTCGCGTGAAAATAAAATGTTTATTCCCGCGAAAGCAACGGTTTCCATTCATGTGAAAATAATTGTTTTATTCCCGCGAAAGCATTGGTGTTCTTCCGTAAAAACAATGTTTCATTAATTTAACCTTATGATAAACGGCATGATTTCAGCTATATAAGAAGCACTGTTTTTACACAGAAAGCAGTCACTTCAACATTAGCAACTGAAGGAGCAAGATCTACTACACCATCATCTACTACAACTGCTAGAAGGACTTTCTGTTTTGAGGTAAGTCAACTTGATGTACTATTGAGTATAAATTTAATTTTTTATCGATTTAGATACTAACAGCAGTATGATATTGAGTAAATATATATGTATATATATATATATCTTCAAATTGGTTTGAAAAATAAATCAAAAAATCATAACAAGGAGTTTCACTTTATCTTTTAGAATGTCGACACAAGTCAATACAAAACAACTGAAGAATAAAGAACCAAAACCTTCACAAGATAAGAAGGTGATTGATGACAATGTACTTCTTCAACGCACTACTATTCCCTTTCAAAGCGCCAGTCTGAATACTCTGGCAACTCTCATCATCAAAAGTGCCTCTCTGTTAAGTACTCTATCTCCAGCTTCCAGAAGAAACATTGAAAACATAGTCAAAGTTGAAGATTTACCAATACCTACAGTTATGCAGGTGTTAACCGTTGAGTTCCATGATGAAACGAACTGCACCATCATCTACAACTATAAAAAGGATGGAAAGATAGTTAGAGTGAAGAGCACTATTCCATTAGCAGCAGGATTACTTGTTAATGAAGCTTCGCAAATAAGACCGCTGGTTTTCATCTACATGCAGTGGCGGATTCAGGGGGGTAGCCATGGGAGCCATGGCGGCCCCCTCCAGAAGAAAAAGTGAAGAAATTTGCTAAGTTTGGCGCCATTTTTTTTTTGTGCCCATAGTAACAGTTTTCGATTGCACGTCTGTTAGTGAAGTGCCCATTGATAATTGTCATCATAAAACACCTTGTAAAAGTTGATCAATCAAAGTATGGCCGTAGAAAAGCGTAAGGCAGCAACAAGCATTCTATATTTTCTCATTGCACCTCCAGGGTAATAATTATCATTTGTTTCTTTTTGTTTTAATAATAATTAATTGCTAGATGATGAATGATGATAGATAATAATTAATCAATAATATATATATAATAAATAATAATTATTATTATAATAAATAACAATTAATATGTCTAATCTATTATTTTCCTGTCTTTCTCTTCAATGCAATAGCAACAATGCATTATAGTAATGCACTATTATTTTTATTATTACTACTAATTTATTAATAAATCATTGAATTCATTTATTATAATAATAAATCACCAATAACATGAATAATAATAATTATTATTCATGTTATTGGTGAATGAATATGCGCACAACACTACTAAAAAAGAATCAATTCTACTTCTAAATAACAACTAACTTATTATTATTACTTACTTTATTATTACTACTTACTTACTACTCCTTCTGCTACTACCACTACTTACTACTGCTACTACTATACTACTACATACTAAAGCTAAATTATTATTAATTATTACACTTTTTAAAAAGTTATTGTTATTTATTTATTATTGTTCGTTATTATTAATTTATTTAATAGTCTTTTCTTTAGAACAATACTTTATTTTACAAAAGTACGCTGATCTGTTGATTTTTTAGTAATTGATAACAATAATAATGACAACTTGTAAGAAGATGCATATAGTGGTAGCAACCTTTCTTCTTTTGTGCAGATTTGGGCCCACACGGCCAGCCCCTTTCTATGCAACATACATGCTGGCCCACTTTGAATGAAACATACATGTGTGTATGTGTGTCTGAGGGTGTATGTTTCACAATTACCAATGGTTGTTGATGTTGAATAAAGAATAGTACATACTTTACTATTCTAGCAACCATATTGAAAACACACCACATCATTTATTATGGTTTTGGAGGGGGTGCCAAAGAACACAAAGGGGGGAGCCATCAAAAATTTTTTCGGGGCTCCGCCCCGAACCCCGGTTGGCTCCCCCCTTTGTGTTTTTCTGAATCCGCCACTGTCTACATGGGTGTTGAAAAAACTGGAAAAGCAATTTTTCGTGCTGCTACAGAAACAGGAACTACTTTGAGGTGTAAGGATGCGTTTGATGTATTACCAGAAAAAATTATGCGACAAATCAATGCTTATTTTGAGGTAGCTCATCTTCAGGATTTCCCAACAGATAGTGTCATATGTTTCCAAAACCCTGAAGTGATAACAAAATCTGACAGGCGATGGAATCGAAATAAAGAGACTCTTCTAGTTCAATACAGAAGTGTTGTAGATGAAGAATTACTGATCGGAGATATGCGCATTCCTCATCAAATAGCTTCTGCTGTGACATTCGAAAGATTTGGAGTTATTCTGTTCAAGGGTCTGAGTCGAAACGCGGACAATTCAATTTTCTACAACATCAGTGTACTCGCAGGTCATCAAGCCTTCGTCCAAGCCTCGGAACTGACTGATAATCCAAAACCTGAGGATTTTCTCAACCACTTCGATGATGGTGAAAAAGAAGACTGTGGAGAACAAACTCTCGAGAAGCTAATCTATAACTCAAGGGATTCATATCACTATAGGTAAGTTTTATTAATTTTTACCATAATTTAAAAAAGTTGATTTGTGAAAATTTTGTGTATTCTTACAATGAAAAACCACTTAAAATGATAAATTTGTGAACATTTTTGTAAAACATTTTTAAATTATATATATATATATATATATATATATATATATATATATATATATATATATATATATATATATATATATATATATATATATATATATATATATATATATATATATATATATATATATATATATAATATATGTATATATATATATATATATATATATATATATATATATATATATATATATATATATATATATATATATTTCGAATTAAAAAAGGATTTTGTTGTGTCATCAGTGTATTTTTTTACATAAAAGTTGGAAAAATAACAAAAGATTATAATTATTTTACAAAAAATACTTAATTTTTCACATAAATGATCAACTCATAAACATCTTTTGTAAAACATTTTTAAATTATATATATTTCGGATTAAAAAAAGGGCTTTTTTGTGTAATCAGTGTATTTTTTTTACATAAAAGTTGAAAAAATAACAAAAGGTGATAATTATTTTACAAAAATGTTTAATTTTTCACATAAATGATCAACTCATAAACATTTTGTGTAAAACATTTTTAAATTATATATATTTTGGATTAAAAAAAGGACTTTTTTGTGTAATCAGTGTATTTTTTTAGCTAGAAGTTGAAAAAAAATCACGAAAGGTTATAATTATTTTACAAAAATGCTTAATTTCTCACGTAAATAACACGTTTTATCACATAAATGGATAATTCATAAGCGTTTGTTGTAAAACATTTTTAAATTATATATATATGGATATATATTTATATTTATATATTCCGGATCCAGATGAAAAAAAGGACAATTTCGTGTGTAATCAGTGTATTTTTTTACATAGAAGTTGAAAAAAATAACAGAAGTTTATAATCATTTTACATTAATTTTAATCATGCTATACTAATACATCACTTTTCATTTTAGTCCATTATATCGTAAAAAGAAAACAGAATAAAGGACTTTCCCTAAAAAATAATGAGCTGAATGATATAACTCAGTGAGTTATTTTCCTGTTATATACAATGTAAACTATCTAATGTAGCTAAGAGTAAAATTCAAATTCGTTAAAATTTATTTATATAATGAATAACTTTTGTATTTTAGTCAATTATTGGATCAAAAAGAATACGGAATACAAGAATTCCTCTCTGAGGCTAATAATATATCAGAAGAACATCAAAGAAGATATTGTTCAAGAAAAGTGCTTTGTAACCATTGATATCGTAAGCTATAGTAGTTTGTATTACACAAAATTTACTATAAAACAGTTTTATGAATGTAAAAACTAGATATGGTATTTTCTATTACAATTATTTACCTGTAAATTTTATTCATCTAGAGGGGTAATTTGGTGATTTTTGACAGTTTTTAAAAAAGTTAAAAGTACAAAAAAGTTAAAAAAAAGGTATGTAATAAAACCCTGTTTTGAAACATAAAAAATTTAAAAGGAAGGTGTAGGATAAAATTCTCACTCAAAAAATTAATACAAATTGAATGGAATAAAAGAATATTTTCCTAAATACCAAAATTTTGTAAATATAAAGTGAAAATCTATATATATATTTTTTTAAAAAAATATCGAAAACTATATATTTCAGGGATTATTTTTTAAAAAGTTCAAAAAAATCAAAAAAAACTATGTGATAAAACCCTGTTTTGAAACATAAAAAATTTAAAAGGATGGTGTAGGATAAAATTCTCACTCAAAAGATTATTGAAAATTGAACGAAATAAAAGAATATTTTCCCAAATACCAAAGTTTTATAAATATAAAGTGAAAATCTCTGTATATATCGTTTTTAAAATAATATCGAAAACTATATATTTCAATGATTATTTTTTAAAAAGTTAAAAAAAGAAGAAAAGTCATATAATAAAACCTTGTTTTGAAACATAAAAAATTTAAAAGGAAGGTGTAGGATAAAATCCTCACTCAAAAAATTATTGAAAATTGAATGGAATAAAAGAATATAAAGTGAAAATCTCTATATATATATATCTTTTTTTTAAAAAAATATCGAAAACTATTTTTTTTTAAAAAATTGAAAAAACAAAAAAACTTTGTAATAAAACCTTGTTTTAAAACATAAAAAATTAAAAAGGATCCTGTAGGATAAAACCTTCGCTCAAAAAATTAATGAAAATTGAATGGAATAAAAGAATATTTTACCAAATACCGCATTTTTCTTGTAAATATATTAAAAATTGATGTACATATAAATGATTGTTTTGAAAAAATGGTAAATTTTTGAAAAAAATTCAAAAGGGAAATGTGGGATAAAACCCTCACTCAAGAAACTAATTTTGTATGATAGGTTGCTTACCTAACAATAAGAAAATAATGAATAATGTATATTTAAGCAATTATTGAAAAAATTAATGAAAATTGAATAGAATAAAAGAATATTTTACCAAATACCCAGTTTTTTTTGTAAAGATATACAAACAGATAAAATTTAACCATTTAGAGGGTGATTTCTTTTTTGCAAAAAAATAATGAAAATTTAATGAAATGAAAGAATATTTTACCAAATACCCTGTTTTTTGTAAATTTGTACAATTAGATGAAATTTAACCATTTAGAGGATGATTTCTTTTTGCAAAAAAATTAATGAAAATTGAATGAAATGAAAAAATATTTCACCAAATACCTCTTTTTTGTAGATGTATACAAATAGATGAATATCTAACTTTACCCATTTTTTTCCATTTGGGATCATGTTTTGAAGGTTTTCAAGATATTTTTTTTAGTAAAAGCTTATGCATTGATTGTCATTACAAGTTGTAGTGTTTTGTATTATTTAACATTTACTGACTCTAGATATATTATATGAGATTTTCCCTACTTATTACACAATAAATGTATATATTCACATATTGTTTCATTTTTAATCACTGTATTTATTCAATGTAGATATATCTCCTCTCTCTCCTCTCTCTCAAGATATCATATGAGTCGGAATTACAAAAAATTATCAAAACTTAAAAGCCATACATTCAAAATCTAGATGCCCTATGAGTTAGAGTTATGTATATAATTATGTAAAAAATTATCAAAACTTGAATGCCATACATTCAAAATCTATATACCATATAAGTTCAAATTAAGTAAAAAAATAATCAAAACTCAAATGCCACTTAAATGCCACTCAAATGCCACTCAAATGCCTCTCAAATGAAATACAATGTAAACTCGGCGAATCCATCCAACGCCGTAACCCATTGCATAACCCCCAAGATCTAATCCACTAAAAAACACTTGGTAGGGAGATCTGCTCATATATTACTACTCATATTGGTTATAGTAGTTTCTAGTGTTGTGCAGACAACTCCATATTAATGAATTGTGGGTATTTTTTGTGATTTTCCAGTTTTGTGTTATTTATGGCCCTAACACTGTGACATTCTAGTTTTGTTTAGGGCGTGCAGACATCTGATGCATAACCCACTCTTGTGTTTATACAGATTACATTTTGTTACAATAAATCTGTTACTATTTCACTTAAACTGAAGCTCATCCTGCTACATTATTGACAGACACAAAGTACGTTTGATATCAGGCAGTAAATCTTCTTACTCATCTGAGCTAAGGGCTTCTGTTATGGTTAGTAAACTAAATACTGGAGAGCATGAGTGGGAGAAGTAATAGTCCAGAATTGGAGAAAGCAGGGCCACAGGCATCTGAGCTTCTGCCAAATAGCAACAAAATTAGAGCATAGCAAAAGAGAAATACAAAAACATAAATTTGTGATTATTACTTTTTCTAGCAAATTAATTTCCTTACAGAATAATATATAAAATACAGTCTTGTCATTAAGTGTATAGAAAAGTAAGTACATCAATGAACAAACACAAATTGATAGAAATAAAACAAGAAGCGTGACAGAAGTTATTGAGGTAGTGATAAAATTATGTAAATTATAGCACAAAGTGGTTTTTTACAAGTACCACAGTGTACCACAGGTTTTGTGCATTGCAATGATAAAAAGCACTGGACTATTTAGTGAGCACCTTCCAGCCATTGTAGTTATCTTTCCCTATCCATCAATCCCCTGGCCTGTTCCTAAACACTTTGGTTGTAGTACACTGTAACCATGGATGAAATATAACAGGATTGCCAGCTGCGGCCGCGTAATAGGAATTTTGTGACGAGCCAAATGTAGCCGTTTGTGGGAACCGCCATACTGCTCCGAAATTTTCAAGACCACTTGGATCTCGTAATAAATATCGTTTTCACATGAATTTTTACACGTCAAGTTCACGCCGTGGTCATACTGAGCTAGTTTTGACGATTCAACTATTTTTACTTACAATACCATATCCGCTCCGAGAACAAAATTGTATATGCCAACGATAACATATATGTAATCTTTGGTGTGTGGCAAACTTTATGCAGCTTCCGCTCCGAAACTAGAAAATCAGAACATCGCGTTAATACTAATATTAACGATCATTTTTTTGAGCTGCTATAGTAGTTTATGTTTCCGCTCCGAACAACCAGTTCAATATGGGCGCCATGGATGACTTCCCATTGGCCAAAATTGGCTACACCCCGTTCGGGTTTCTGGCAATCCTGTTATATTTCATCCATGACTGTAACACTGCATCTAATCACCATAGAGTTCAAGGGCATAAGCTGCACATGTTTCTTTTGATGACATCACATTAACATTTAACATCACGTCATAATCATATTGATAACCTTGTCTAATTTGCACACGCATGACCTATTTATAAATTATATTTTTGTTCAATTTCAGTTTTTTGCCAAAAACTATCAACTTCCAGAATAAAAATATTTTCTCATACCGACTTAAATGTGCTACAGCATGAATGACTGCCACATCTTGTTTGGTGCCAGCAGCTGGAAGATTTCTATTTAGTCAGTTTGAAATTATGACCAAGAAGATAACTGAAGATTAAAACAAACAAGCAAACAGCTTGTACATTACTACCTCAATAACTTCCTTTCTGAAAAACTAACCTCACCTGTGATTGGCTGAATATCAAACAATAAAATAACATAATCATGCTGTTGTGGATCATACTGTGGTCGCCGTAGCTAGAGGTACCAAAATAGCCTAAGTCACCTCAGAAGGATTGATCCAGGAACTAACCACCTTACTCTTGCCATTAGGTGCCTAATGCTTCTAACCTCGTGCACCATTTAAATGTATTGTTATATTTGTATTGTTTGATTGGTCTAACTTACACCCTGTACTGTTCATTGGCTATCGTATGATAATGCTATCAGCTTCCTGTAAGCCAACCTATATAAAGGCTGGCTCTCTGTATGTTCAGTGCCTTTTATCTACTACCGCTACTGTATGCACCTCTAGGTGACTGCCTTCCTAGAAAGTGGATATTTGAGACAACAAATATGTTTTATATTTCAACTCTGTGTAGTTTGTCTGAACCATGGGCTCACCTTGTTGTGAAGTTGTGATCAACTTCTCCGTTGTACCCTGCAGGTCTGACAGACCCAGCGTAATCTTTTGGAGAGAGGAGTGGATAAGCTGTACTACAAGCTATGGATTATAGACTCTACTGAATGGTGGTGGAAGCCTGACAAGCATAATCTATTACAATACTGTGCGTGTGTGTAACTGTTGGTGGTATAAGTTTGAGGTTACACTGTGTTTGGTATTTGTTGCTGCGCAGTGGTTTCCATCTTGTGTTGTAATGTGTAGGTGAAGGAAACTCTTTCTTGTGTTGTAATGTGTAGGTGGAGGTAACTCTTTCTTGTGTTGTAATGTGTAGGTGGAGGTAACTCTTTCTTGTGATGTAAAGTGTAGGTGGAGGTAACTCTTTCTTGTGTTGTAATGTGTAGGTGGAGGTAACTCTTTCTTGTGTTGTAATGTGTAGGTGGAGGTAACTCTTTCTTGTGTTGTAATGTGTAGGTGGAGGTAACCCTCTCTTGTGATGTAAAGTGTAGGTGGAGGGAACTCTTTCTTGTGTTGTAATGTGTAGGTGGAGGTAACTCTTTCTTGTGTTGTAATGTGTAGGTGGAGGTAACTCTTTCTTGTGTTGTAATGTGTAGGTGGAGGTAACTCTGTCTTGTGATGTAATGCGTAGGTGGAGGTAAGTCTCTCTAGTGATGTAATGTGTAGGTGGAGGCAACTCTCTCTAGTGATGTAATGTGTAGGTGGAGACAACTCTCTCTTGTGATGTAATGCGTAGGTGGAGGTAAGTCTCTCTAGTGATGTAATGTGTAGGTGGAGGCAACTCTCTCTAGTGATGTAATGTGTAGGTGGAGGTAATTCTCTCTTGTGATGTAATGTGTAGGTGGAGGTAACTCTCTCTAGTGATGTAATGTGTAGGTGGAGGTAACCCTCTCTTGTGATGTAATGTGTAGGTGGAGGCAACTCTCTCTTGTGATGTAATGCGTAGGTGGAGGTAAGTCTCTCTTGTGATGTAATGTGTAGGTGGAGGTAACTCTCTCTAGTGATGTAATGTGTAGGTGGAGGTAACTCTCTCTTGTGTTGTAATGTGTAGGTGGAGGTAACTCTCTCTTGTGTTGTAATGTGTAGGTGGAGGTAACTCTCTCTTGTGATGTAATGCGTAGGTGGAGGTAAGTCTCTCTGGTGTTGTAATGTGTAGGTGGAGGTAACTCTCTCTTGTGTTGTAATGTGTAGGTGGAGGTAACCCTCTCTTGTGTTGTAATGTGTAGGTTGAGGTAACTCTCTCTAGTGATGTAATGTGTAGGTGGAGGTAACTCTTTCTTGTGATGTAAAGTGTAGTTGGAGGTAACTTTCTCTTGTGATGTAAAGTGTAGTTGGAGGTAACTCTCTCACAGTTATTCCGACTGTTGCACTCGACTCTATGTAAAGTAAAATAGCTTAAAAAGTCCTTCATTCGTATTAAAATCACTTCATGATTAAACAATTCTATAAATGGCAGCATATGATGCACGATGACTCACATGTGATGTCAGACATTCACATTTGTCAGCACTGTCTCATCAACTCCAATCAATAGTTATGTGAGTAGACAGCCTCCATCTTGTTTTCTTCACAGAAGAACTATACCCAATACAGTAACAGAGTTGGCAGTGCTATCTGTGATGTCATCAAATACCACAATGCGTTGCTGCCTAGCAAGCAAACATAGCTACATCATTTTTTTAATAAGTAATAACAGTAAGTTTGAGGACCAAAAGTATCCACTCCTTTTTTAATCTTAAATAGAAAAACTTGTTACACACAAAAAACTATAATTGCTGCCTTAGACAACCTATTTACATCAAAGATGAAGTGAAGTAAATTACTTGTTTTTTACACCAAACAAGTTTTGCTTCATACACAATGAATCACTAATCTGTGGTACTTGAAGTCTAACTGAGTAGATTAACTCACCTTTCTCACAACCTTTCACTCCCGTTACCCATTTCAGTTCAACAACAACAAACTCAGAGTGCAGCCAAAACATAAAACATCACATGTTTAGGAACAGCTTATGTGCTTGATGTAGAACAATCTGTGAGGTTTCCTTGCATTAGATATCTGCTGTCAAATACAGAAGTCTGCTGATGTTTGGTGTGTGGTAGCTCTTGCTGACTCAGCACTGTATGATGGCTGCTGCCAGCTAGTTACAAGATGTGGCACTCAATGAAGGTATGGAATGAAGTTATGACAACAATGCAGTACAATCACTGCATGTGTCACAAAATGATAGGTCAGGTATGAAAACCAACCAATGAAAATATTTTAGGAAGTAGTCAGATTAGTCAAGTTAGTCAATACGTATTAGTAGTAATATATGAGCAGATCTCCCTACCAAGTGTTTTTTTGTGGATTAGATCTTGGAGTTGAGGCAATGAGTTACGGCGTTGGATGAATTCGCCGAGTTTATATTGTATTTTATTTGAGGGGTATTTGAGTGGCATTTAAGTGGCAATTGAGTTTTGATTATTTTTGTTACTTAACTTGAACTTATATGACATATAGATTTTGAATGTATGGCATTTAAGTTTTGATAATTTCTTTACATAACTCGAACTCATATAGCATCTTGAGAGAGAGGAGAGAGGAGATGTATCTACCTTGAATAAATACATTGATTAAAAGTGAATCAATGTATGACTATATACATTTATTACTAAATAAGTAGGGGCAAAATCTCCTCATATAATATAGCTAGATACATAATTCGAACTCATATATACATTGAATGCTATAAAATATATTGGATGATGAAGTTAAATATTCATCTATTCGTTATCGATATTTATAAGGATGATGAAAGATTTCTTGTATTTTATATATATATAGTTATAGTAACTGTGGTAAAAGAAGTCTATTATGAAGGTGTTTATTTAAGCCAAAGTAGGTTCGGTAGATACTCCATCAGAACACACTCGTCTTTTAGCATAAAAATATGTGAGTCCTCGCTTTATTTGGCTGTATGTCAACATTTTTTGATCCTTTACTACAAATCCTCGATTTTTACCCATAAACGACTTTTTTGTGTTCAATACATTTAGATAACTGTCTTTGTTCAATTGATTAATTCGTTTGTTCAAACCTTTTGAGCTAAACTTGTTTCCTTTTTCTCCCCAGCAGTAATAGGATTTAGAGTTAAGTGCAACAATTCCATCTCCGGTAAATTCCTCTTTAAACAGCCCGGGTGTTCTTTTTCCATGTTTTAGTACTTTTTCACAACAGTCTTGCATGCTCCATTCTAAACCCATTGTTTTGGTTCTTAAAAACTCATCCCTATGTTTGTCACAGTATGGTCGTGGAAACCAATCACCATATTCATTGTAAAACTCTTTTTTCATACTTGGTTTTACCAGTGTTTCTAATGTTCCGCTCAACGCCATGTATGCGCTATCTGTATCCATTTCAACATATTGGAAATCACTTCTGTCAATATATCTATAAATAAAAAGATTGTTTCGATTTCAATTATTTGGAAGTTTTACTTACTTATACATAATAATGGTAGGGAATTAGGTTTTACTTACTTATCCATAAAGTCGTAGTAAAACTGTAACATTCTCAGTTTAGCATACTGTAGCACGGAAAAACCCAAGTGTACTGGAACGTTCATAGTTAGCTGAAATGATGGTGATACTGATTAGCAAAGTAAACTTGGAGAATATAAATTTTGAATTGCAAAATAATTGTTTTTAAAACTTACTAGTCGTTTACAGGTTACGATTTCATAAAAATCATCTGCTATCTCTTCCATGGAGATGAATTTGTTCCCTCTGATACGAAATGAAGCTTTTCTCGCCCCTTCGATGAACTTGATGGTGGTGTGTTTTTCTTTATCAGTGATTGTTTTTCCATAAGCAGCATTTCCTACCAACTTGCTAGTAGTAGCGAGTAATTCTTGACTAGGATCTACATCTCCCATTCGCCTAGCGTCTGAAACTGATGTTCCAAAAGCTTCAAAAGCTTTTCTAGGAATATATTCTATTAGCTGATAAACTTTGGTGACTTTCAATCCTTGTTTCAAGTACCATTTTAACAAAGGACTCATTAGCAATATTTTATCTCCGTACATACTTCCAACTAATGAGCGTTGAGGAGTCTTTAAAAACCCTTCGGCTTCAGCAAAGACTTTCATTTCTTCGCTCAATTGTTCTCTGGTTAACATCGTATTTTTAAAAATCGGGGGCATTTCGGAGAACTTTTCTTCCTCTTCCTCAGGAACTTCGATGTCACATTCAACAAATCCGAAGAATTCCTCTGATTGAACTCTCGACAACA
This sequence comes from Cryptosula pallasiana, assembly GCA_945261195.1. Lineage (NCBI taxonomy): Eukaryota > Metazoa > Bryozoa > Gymnolaemata > Cheilostomatida > Cryptosulidae > Cryptosula > Cryptosula pallasiana. The sequence continues at coordinate 19,939,689 of OX183139.1, forward strand.
CTTCTTCTTGATTTAGTTTTTTTTCAAGTATTTTAGGGTAGAAAGAATTGCAAAACGTGTTGACAAATTTTTGTAAATTTGTATGAGTTTTTACACGTTTCATCCACTCACACTCCCAAAATCGAGATTACAGTGTAACCTAGCGCTCGAAGATATTCTTCATTTTCCATCGTAGTTTTAAACAGATTTGCTTTTGATTTTCTTCCACTAGCTTGAAGCTCTTGTTCTTTAGCATTGTTATAAGAGCAGTTGTGTCCATGCCAAAAACACCCGTGGAATTGAAAGACATGACGACTTTCAACACAGAATCCATCAACTGGTAATCCTCGCTGTCCAAGAGCAACTTCTCCTCCATTGAGCTGATGCTTGATATTGATTTTTTTTGAAAACATTTGGAACTGTAACCAACTATGAGCTACCTTGCTAAATTTTACTGGTTCAGCAACAAAGGAGTTTTCGATTTTTCTTCTTCGATGATAACCAGTAGGCATTGATTGCATCATACACCATAAATAGAGCGCATTTGCATCAACTCCATAGATTCTATCACAAACTTTTGCTTCTTTTCCCAACCAATGTTCTCTAATTTTAGTTATACCTTTTTCGTGATATCTATGCATCACTAGACTTGGTCCACCAACTATGTTTTTCTTTATTAGAGGATAAAGTTCTGCATTGCAGTTGTCAATCAGACAAATTGGGAGAGTCTGACGAAACGAGTTACCAAGTTCATGGAAATCCAAGTGTGTAGAGAGGTATGGAGGAGGTGGTTGAGGAGCTTTGTTGAACATCCATCGAATCGCTAATCCTGGTAAAGATATACCGTCTTTTAACATATCAATCCCATGCTCTCTGTAGATCGATCTTTGTCTTTCCAACGCTTGAACAAATGGTTTTACATCCAAGTTGTTGTACCATAGTAGTAATATATGAGCAGATCTCCCTACCAAGTGTTTTTTTGTGGATCTGGCCTTGGGGGTTATGCAATGAGTTACGACGTTGGATGAATTCGCCGAGTTTATATCGTATTTTATTTGAGGGGCATTTGAGTGGCATTTGAGTGGCATTTAAGTGGCATTTGAGTTTTGATTATTTTTTTACTTAATTTGAACTCATATGGCAGATAGATTTTGAATGTATGGCATTTAAGTTTTGATAATTTTTTTACATAATTCGAACTCATATGGCATCTTGAGAGAGAGGAGAGAGAAGAGAGAGAGAGGAGTTTTATCTACATTGAATAAATATATTGATCAAAAATGAAACATTATAAGATTATATACATTGATTACATAATAAGTAGGGAAAATCTTCCTATATAATATAGCTAGAGTCAGTAAATACTAAGTAATACAAAGCACTACAACTTGTAATGACAATCAATGCATACATACATACATATGGTATCTTGAGAGAAAGAGAGAGGAGAGAGATTTTTTAGTTTTCTATACATTCATGTATATATGGTTAATTATGTACATATTTATGGGTATATTTATATCTACATAGAGAGAGGAGAGAGGAGAGTGGGTATATTTATATCTACATAGAGAGAGGAGAGAGGAGATCTATCTACATTGAATAAATATATTGATCAAAAATGAATCATTGTATGATTATATACATTTATTACATAATAAGTAGGGAAAATCTTCCTATATAATATAGCTAGAGTCAGTAAATACGCATATGTCCATATTCATGTACATGTGCATAAATGGACATGAATAGGTACATGTCCATATTCATGTCCATATTCATGTCCATATTCATGTCCATATTCATGTCCATATTCATCTCCATATTCATGTCCATATTCATGTCCATTTATGTACATGTCCATATTCATGTCCATTTATGTACATACCTATGTTCATATTTATGTACATGCGCATGTCCAAATTCATGTCCATATTAACATTTTATAGCTATGTACAGAGGAGAGAGAAGAGAGGAGAGAGAGATTTTTTAGTTTTTTATACAACCATGTATATAAGGATAATTATGTACATATTTATGGATATATTTATATCTAGATTGAATAATATACATTTATGACATAATAACTATATTGAATGCTATAAAATATGTTGGAAAATCACCAAATTAGTCCTCTAGATGGTTAAAATTTACAGTATTTGGGAAATAACTGCGAGAGAGGAGAGAGGAGTATGTGGTAGAGGAGAGAGGAGAGAGGAGGCTTCAAAAAGAGCTACAAATAACTAATCAGTACACAACTCAGTTTATTAGGTAGTAGCGCTTCAAGGAGGTACAAACACTGATTGCTGACAAACAACAAATTTTAATGCAGATTGGGAGAGGTAGCTTTTTTTAGACCCTATAATCATCCTGATTGCACAGGTTTTAATATCAATACAAAATGGTACTTCCTGAATATGGTGAACGTTATTTTGCTATATCAGAAGAGGAGTATCATAGTTTGATGGAAAAGAACAGTGGGGCTAAATCAACCGACCAAGACAAGTTTGCGTCATCATTGTATGACAACCCGACAAAAGACAAAATGGTGAGAGATATCGAGAAAATCCAAAATATTTTGGTTGAAACGAATGAAATAGTAATGGGAATCAAAAACGAGTTGCTTGAGCGCGAAAAGACAAATGAAGATGTTCAAAGCACAAAAACCTATCGGAGTGATGTTGGAAAGATTAGGGGAGAGTACAAGCAACCAAAGAGCTGGAGCTCTGCTAAAACACCAAAGCTCTCACCATCATCGTTTGATAGAAACACAATTGACGATGATAGCAATAGAGATTCGGAGAGAATGATGCAACAATTAGAAGAGTTTAAAAAGAAAGTATCCGACATGACAGCTAGTAAAGACAATCAAGCGTTAGGTGTAAAAATATTGTATCAATTGAGAGATTCTGGAAAATACGATCTGGATACTGACAGGATAAAACTCAAGGGAAGATGGCTTAGCGCTAAGCTATCAAAGAATTTGTTGCAAGATGTACTAACTGATAAAGACTCAATAAGATCAACAAAAGATAACTACAGTAGATTTAAAAGTCTGCTCACCACTCAAGGAATCACAACTGTCAGGAGATCCTCATGAAAAACTTATTTTAGCTACCTAGTTGTTAATTCAAACATCTTAGCAACAACTTATTAGCTCAAACATGACTTTGTTATACTATTTTTTTTGGTTAATGTCATTGTTGAAAAGTCTATGTTTATTGCTAATGCTTGCTAATACATTACTGCTTAATCCTTTATCCAACACCTACAATAATTCTTAGTAATAGTAGTGTAATGAGACTGAGTAATAATCTACACACACCTTGTTCACTCTGTATGCTGTAGTACATGTTATTCCTTTAGTTATCTGCAATTACTTCAATTGGATCTGATCCAGATGTTTTATAGTCTTTACTGCTGCTGCGTTTTGTCTCAAACAAGAGTCCAAAGTAGGCATCGTGTCTACAAAATACAAAAATTGCCATCTTAACTATCCAATCTAAAAAGACAAAAAATAAGAAATATTTTAAAAAATGTGAGCTATTTATTATTATTTAATCATAATACAAAGAAGATAACATTTTTATCAATATCCAAGACAGGGTTTGTAACACAAACGGATTTGGTTGTAGGAGGCTATTTTCTCCATAGTGCAAGTAGGTAAGTTTTTCAACTAGTGGTAAATAAATATTTATCATTCTTTTATTATTTAGATCACAAGACTTGAACAAAATTCAATAAAGTAACAATGAAAACCAAATGAAATCACAATAATATTAACAATAGTAATAATAATAAGAATAATAATCATTATCAGTAAAAATTATTTTTCATATTAAATACAATGAATAATAACTGTTATATGTTGATAATAAAGTAAAACAATACAATAATGAAAGTTGTAATCATTTTTTGGCTGTAAAGTTCTAAATCAACCTGTCGTTCAAGATGTCATTTAAGGCTAACCTATTTTTTCTCTCGGACCTACGACAATTCTGTCAATCAATGCCAAAAGACTGCGATCTTGAGCGCAAACAGGATAGGTTCTATGAGCATAAAATTATCTAGGAGAGATACTTCTATGGTCAAGAGAACGACTCCATATCGTAATATGAGGATAACTCCATAGTGCAACTAGTTGAGTTCTTCAACTAGTGTTAAATAGTTATTTATTATTCCTTACCTTAATACAGAAAGTCTCCCAGTAGTTGTAGTAGATGTTGATCCTTCAGTCACTGTTGTTGAAGTGGATGCTTTCCGTGTAAAAGCGGTGCTTCTTATATAGCTAGGTTGTACTAGGTACCGATTGACACGAGTTGATTCCAATGAAAAGTCTTTATAATATATAAGCAGGTCTTTACGCGGAAAACTCACGCGAAAACCGAAACTGAAAAAAAAATCCTTCGCGGGAGTTTTCCTTCTTATAAGTCGTAAAGGTTTTACGCGGAAAACTCACGCGAAAAGTTGAACAGTAAAAAAATTCTCTTCGCGGAAGTTTTCCTTCTATATACTATAAAGGCTTTACACGGAAAACTCACGCAAAAACGGGAAATACAAAACAATTCTTTCGCGGGAGTTTTCCTTCTTTTATGTTATAAAGGCTTTATGCAGAAAACTCACGGAATTTTTTTTACCGTTAGTTTTCCGCGCAAGGCCTTTATAGTACATAGAAGGAAAACTCCCGCGAAGAAGTTTTTTTATTTTCCCGTTTTCGCGTGAGTTTTTTGCATAAAGCTGTCATAACGCATAAGAAGGAAAACTCCCGCGAAGAAGTTTTTATATAGTTTTGGTTTTCGCGTGAGTTTTTTGCGTAAAGCCTTTATAACATATAAGACGGAAAACTCCCGCGAAGAATGTTTTTTTTAGTTTTCGCGTGAGTTTTCTACGTAAAGACCTTATATATTATAAAGGCTTTTCATTGGAATCAGCTCGTGTCAATCGGTACCTAGTACAACCTAGCTATATAAGAAGCATCGCTTTTACACAGAAAGCATCCACTCCAACAACAGTGACTGAAGTATCAACATCTACTACAACTACTAGGAGACTTTCTGTATTAAGGTAAGTGATTAAAATTATTATTTAACACTAGTTGAAGAACTCAACTAGTTGCACTGTGGAGTTATCCTCCTATTACGATATAGAGTCGTTCTCTTGACCAAGTTATGATAATTTTGTACTCGCTCTAAAGGTAAAGGTTTTCAGTCCGTTTTTGGTCAGACCAAAATTTATGCGAGACGTTTTAGGCATTATTTCAGTCGACGTAATGTTACCAGTTCATTTTCACAAGTTTTTAATACTTATTTTAAAAATAAATAATTAGAGCTTTCTACTAGTGTTAAATGATTATTGATTATTTTTTACCTTATCACCACTTAGAGCCAGATGATTTAATTAACTAAAGACAAATAATTATTTTAGCGTTTCTTACCTTGATGCTCTCCTAGTAGCTGTAGTAGATGATGCTTCTCCGCTTGCTGTTGAAGAACTGGATGCTTTCTAAGTGAAAACAGTGGCTCTTAAATAGCTAAAGTTGCACTGAGTAAACCCTATGAATCAGCATTTTTTCCAATGCTTTCGCGGGAATAAAAACTGTTTATTCCCGCGAAAGCAACGGTTTCCATTCGCGTGAAAATAAATTCTTTATTCCCGCGAAAGCAACGATTTCTATTCGCCTGAAAATAAACTATTTATTCCCGCGAAAGCAACAGTTTCTATTCGCGTGAAAATAAACTATTTATTCCCGCGAAAGCAACTGTTTCTATTCGTGTGAAAATAAATTATTTGTTCCCGCGAAAGCAACTGTTTCTATTCGCGTGAAAATAAATTATTTATTCCCGCGAAAGCAACGGTTTCTATTCGCGTGAAAATAAACTATTTATTCCCGCGAAAGCAACAGTTTCTATTCGCGTGAAAATAAACTATTTATTCCCGCGAAAGCAACTGTTTCTATTCGTGTGAAAATAAATTATTTATTCCCGCGAAAGCAACGGTTTCTATTCGTGTGAAAATAAACTATTTATTCCCGCGAAAGCAACAGTTTCTTTTCGTGTGAAAACAAACTATTTGTTCCCGCGAAAGCAACTGTTTCTATTCGCGTGAAAATAAATTATTTATTCCCGCGAAAGCAACGGTTTCTATTCGCGTGAAAATAAACTATTTATTCCCGCGAAAGCAACTGTTTCTATTCGCGTGAAAATAAATTATTTATTCCCGCGAAAGCAACGGTTTCTATTCGCGTGAAAATAAACTATTTATTCCCGCGAAAGCAACTGTTTCTATTCGCGTGAAAATAAATTATTTATTCCCGCGAAAGCAACGGTTTCTATTCGCGTGAAAATAAACTCTTTGTTCCCGCGAAAGCAACTGTTTCTATTCGCGTGAAAATAAATTATTTATTCCCACGAAAGCAACGGTTTCTATTCGCGTGAAAATAAACTATTTATTCCCGCGAAAGCAACTGTTTCTAGTCGCGTGAAAATAAATTATTTATTCCCGCGAAAGCAACGGTTTCTATTCGCGTGAAAATAAACTATTTATTCCCGCGAAAGCATTGGAAAAAAATGCTGATTCATAGGGTTTAATCAGTGCAACTTTAGCTATTTAAGAGCCACTGTTTTCACACAGAAAGCATCCAGTTCTTCAACAGCAAGCGGAGAACCATCATCTACTACAGCTACTAGGAGAACATCCAGCATCAAGGTAAGAATTGCTAAAATAATTATTTGTCTTTAGTTAATTAAATCATCTGGCTCTAAGTGGTGATAAGGTAAATTATTATCATTAATTATTTAACACTAGTAGAAAGCTCTAATTATTCATTTTTAAAATAAGTGTTTGTCCAAGCTCTAGTAAAGTAGCCGACTCTACTTATTTATTATTAACAAAATAATAATAATTATTCAATGCTAGTTGAACCTAGATATAAATTTATCTCTACTAGATAGTTTTATACTCACACAAACTTTTTCTTCGCTACTCTATGTAGATAAAGCCAATGAAAATAAATGAATCAATTGTAACTAACAATTTTTTGTATTTTGTAGTTATGATGTCTACTTTGGACTCTTGTTTGAGACGAAATGCAGCAGTAGCAAAGACTATAAACATGTGGTCAAGATCTACCAACACCAACGATAGATGTAAAACAACATGACTTTCTCTCCTACTTATGTGACACAGCAAGAATTCCTTTCAAGATCCACCTACTTAGATGATGCCAAACCAATGAAGACTCAAACTACATCAATTTTCAAGACAGCACACTTCTCCAACGCAGCAAGAATTCCTTTCAAGATCTACCACCTACTTAGATGATACCAAATCAATGAAGACTCAAACTACATAGATTTTGAAGACAGCATACTTCCCCAACACAGCAAAAATTCATTTCAAGATCTACCACCTACTTAGATGATACCAAGCTAATGAAGATGAAGGCAGCACACTTCTCCAACACAGCAAGAATTTCTTTCAAGATCTACCACCTACTTAGATGATACCAAACCAATGAAGACTCAAACTACATCAATTTTGAAGACAGCACACTTCTCCAACACAGCAAGAATTCCTTTCAAGATCTACGACTTAATTAGATGATACCAAATCAATGAAGACTCAAACTACATCGATTTTGAAGACAGCGCACTTCTCCAACACAGCAAGAATTCATTTCAAGATCTACTACCTACTTAGATGATACCAAACCAATGAAGACTCAAACTACATCAATTTTGAAGACAGCACACTTCTCCAACACAGCAAGAATTCATTTCAAGATCTACCACCTACTTAGATGATACCAAGCTAATGAAGATGAAGACAGCACACTTCTCCAACACAGCAAGAATTTCTTTCAAGATCTACCACCTACTTAGATGTCAAGATCTACCACCTACTTAGATGATACCAAACCAATGAAGACTCAAACTACATGAATTTTGAAGACAGCATACTTCTCCAACACAGCAAAAATTCATTTCAAGATCTACCACCTACTTAAATGATACCAAACCAATGAAGACTCAAACTACATGAATTTTGAAGACAGCATACTTCTCCAACACAGAAAGAATTCCTTTCAAGCTCTACCACCTACTTAGATGATACCAAACCAATGAAGACTCAAACTACATGAATTTTGAAGACAGCATACTTCTCCAACACAGCAAAAATTCATTTCAAGATCTACCACCTACTTAAATGATACCAAACCAATGAAGACTCAAACTACATGAATTTTGAAGACAGCATACTTCTCCAACACAGCAAGAATTCCTTTCAAGATCTACGACTTAATTAGATGATACCAAATCAATGAAGACTCAAACTACATCGATTTTGAAGACAGCGCACTTCTCCAACACAGCAAGAATTCATTTCAAGATCTACCACCTACTTAGATGATACCAAACCAATGAAGACTCAAACTACATGAATTTTGAAGACAGTCGACTTCTCCAACACAGCAAGAATTTCTTTCAAGATCTACCACCTACTTAGATGATACCAAACCAATGAAGACTCAAACTACATCAATTTTGAAGACAGTGCACTTCTCCAACACAGCAAGACTTCATTTCAAGATCTACCACCTACTTAGATGATACCAAACCAATGAAGACTCAAACTACATGAATTTTGAAGACAGCATACTTTTCCAACACAGCAAAAATTCATTTCAAGATCTACCACCTACTTAGATGATACCAAACCAATGAAGACTCAAACTACATGAATTTTGAAGACAGCATACTTCTCCAACACAGAAAGAATTCCTTTCAAGCTCTACCACCTACTTAGATGATACCAAACCAATGAAGACTCAAACTACATGAATTTTGAAGACAGCATACTTCTCCAACACAGCAAAAATTCATTTCAAGATCTACCACCTACTTAAATGATACCAAGCCAATGAAGACTCAAACTACATGAATTTTGAAGACAGTCTACTTCTCCAACACAGCAAGCATTCCTTTCAAGATCTACGACTTACTTAGATGATACCAAATCAATGAAGACTCAAACTACATGGATTCTGAAGACAGCACACTTCTCCAACACAGCAAGAATTTCTTTCAAGATCTATCACCTACTTAGATGATACCAAACCAATGAAGACTCTAAAAATTACTTATATTATATTTCGATGATGCTGAAAAAAACTGTCCAGAACAAGAGTTCAAAAAGCTAATCTATAACTCAAGGCAATCATATCACTATAGGTGAGTTTTACTAATTTTTACCATAAATTAAACAAAATGCTGAATATATACATTTTCTAGGTGAAAAAAGGACTTTTTTGATGTAATTAGTGTATTTTTTACAACAAAATGCTGAATATATACATTTTCATGGTAAAGAAAAGGACTTTTTGGGTGTAATTAACGTAGTTTTTACAACAAAATGTTGAACATATACATTTTTTTCAGGTAAAAAAAAAGCACTCTTTTGGTGTAATTAGTGTATTTTTTTACAACATATTTATAAAGCAAGTACTTTTTGTTTTGTTTTAGATAGATGAAAGAAAATCAAAAGCACTTGGTGAAAATAATGCTCAAGAAAGAACAAGTTGAACAATGTAACTTGGTGAGTTATTTCCCTTTTCTAATAATGTAAACTATCCAATGTAACTAGAACTATAATTCAAATTCATGTAATTATTTTACATTTTTGCTTAATCATTCTATACTAATACATAATTTTTTTATTTTAGTTCATTACGAAATTAAAAGCACATAGAACAGAAGTCTTCCTTCCTAAGATATAACATCACTACATCAAAGACAACATTATAAAGGAACAAACTATGCATTAACTGTTATTACTTTGTATTTATTACAAGTTGTAGTGCTTTGTATTACGTAGTATTTACTGACTCTAGCTATATTATGTGGGGAGATTTTCCTTACTTATTATGTAATAAATGTATATAATCATATAATGATTCATTTTTAATCAATGTATTTATTCAATTTAGATATATCTCCTCTCTTCTCTCTCTATGTAGATATAAATGTACCCATAAATATGTACATAATTGACCATATATATATTAATTGCTAGAAAACTAAAAGATCTCTCTCCTCTCTCTCTTTCTCTCTCTCAAGATACCATATGTATGTATGTATGAATGCATTGAATGTCATTACAAGTTGTATTGCTTTGTATAACTTAGTATTTACTGACTCTAGCTATATTATATAGGAAGATTTTCCCTACTTATTATGTAATCAGGTATATAATCATATAATTTTCATTTTTGATCAATATATTTATTCAATGTAGATATATCTCCTCTCTCTATGTAGATATAAATATATCCATTAATACGTCCATAATCTTGCTATATTATATGGGGAGATTTTCCTTACTTGTTATGTAATAAATGTATATAATCATACAATGATTCATTTTTAATCAATGTATTTATTCAATTTAGATATATCTCCTCTCTCCTCTCTCTCTATGTAGATATAAATATAGCCATAAATATGTACATAATTAACCATAAATACATGAATGTATAGAAAACTAAAAAATCTCTCTCCTCCCTCTCTCCTCTCTCATCTCCCATCTCTCCTCTCTCCTCTCTCCTCTCCCCTCTCTCTCAAGATACCATATGAGCTCGAGTTATGTAAAAATGTTATCAAAACTTGAATGCCATACATTCAAAATCTATATGCCATATAAGTTCAAATTAAGTAAAAAACTAATCAAAACTCAAATGCCACTTAAATGCCACTCAAATGCCACTCAAGTACCCCTCAAATGAAATACAATATAAACTCGGCGAATTCATCCAACGTCGTAACCCATTACCTAAACTCCAAGGTCTAATCCACAAAAAAACACTTGGTAGGGAGATCTGCTCATATATTACTACTTACCATTTTAAAAAATCCCTCATTGTCCTCATGTCGTTATCTTTCCACGCTTCTTGACAAATCATGTACTCTTCTTCACTGATGTTTTTTTGTTTTAAAGAACTGTAAAAAGCTTCTCTTGGAGGTAGATGTTCTTGATTAAGTTGTTCCAAGTCTTTCATCCATTCATAAGGAAAAAATCCTTTTCCGGCTTCACATTTGTATGCTTTGAGATACATTTCATAGCTATATCCAGGAGCGATAAAGTTTGTACAATCTAAAAACAAAAAAGTTCCTATTCCGATAACAGGCATCTTGTTTCCTTTTTTTATAACAAAATCAAAATCTTTGCCGGAGACATCTTTCAATTTTTGAAGCAGTTTTCCTTTCATCACATTGACATCATAAGTTTGTGAGTTGAATCCTAGAATAGGAAGTTTTTTCATATAGCTGTACAAATCATCCAGAACTTTTTCAGCTCCTGTTCTCCGTCTGAAACGATTTTGTTCATAATCAGTACGAAACTTTTCTTCAGCTTTTTCCAATCGTTGTAATTCACCTTCTATCTGTTTTATGATTTGTGAAAATTGTTCTTCCAATCGGTTATATGATTCTTCACTAATATCTTCCAAGTATTCAATGAACTTTTCAACACACTCATCATCATCCCCGTTATTGACAATACAACGTGGGTTGTTGAAGCCCGGTACATTTGAACAAATTAAAATACTTAAAAGTTGATGCTCGTTAGTGTAAATGGTTGTGTCCGTATCTCGATCTTTTTTGCAATTAGGTAACAAACACTCTATATCGAATGTTGCAAAAAACGGAAAGTATCTCAAGGAATCATCTGACCCGATATCTATCCCGAATTGAATCTTCAGTTTGTCGAATATTGTAGCGGTAGGTTTGTATTGCCCTGCAGAAAACTCCAGATTTGTTGCGCCTGAGATTGAACATCTGTGTCTTTTCAAATTCCCCAATCTGTCATAACAAGTAGAACACGTTGGACATCTGTAGGTTCTGACATATCCTTCCAAGTTTGTAATAAGACTGAAGTGATTGATATAAAGATCCAAATATAGATTCTCTTTATAACTGGAGTTTGAATTCCAAATAACTGTTGAAGTCATATCATCATTTAAAGAAAACACTGTTATCTTCAGTTGAAATGCTTGCTCCAAAAGCAATAAATCAGCTTCTGTTACTCCTTTCCCATCACAACTTTTAGCACTATCACCATAGATGAAACTATGATATTGTTGTTGGTACTCCTTCACCTCCTTAATTATCGGATCTTTTGCAATTCCACCGTTTTTTTGTAGTTCTTTGTGTAATGCTAGACATCTAAAAAAACAAAGATTGTCGGTAATTCATATTCCTTTTGTGTTTTTTAACATGGTTCGTATGTGTCTGTTGTTAAGGAGGTGAGAGGGTAAATGCTCTGGTGGTGATCCAACTTTTCCCATTCCGAGTAGTTTGTAGAAATAAAACGAAATGTTTGTGATTAACATCAATCTCCAAGTCGTATTTGGTCTCCGTCTCAAGCTATTTGTACGATGATCAGTCTCCATAACATCAACAAAAAAGTCATCAAGATCTCCTTCAGTTTCAATCAGTTTAGCTTTTGGATATACAGTAGCATTGTTTGATGATGAGTGAAAGTATCGGAGTTCACCATCATTTTTATTTTCTAGTATACAACCTACGCTACAGTTGACTTTTGCTCTCGAGCTCAATTGTCTCCAAACTTTTTTTAGCAATTCTAACACTCTTGAATCATGATAGTCATTTTGGTAGGTATCAGCTTGGTCTCTTGGAATCCCATCCCAAAGTCTTACATTTAAAAGTTCTATGACTTTTCCAGCTCTATGTTTCGTTTTCATAGCTCCCCAATATCTAGCTATCAAATCATCCCATTCTTCATCTTGAAAAGTTGGAGCTGTGCTATCATCAACAATACCTAGGGTTGATACTCGGCTAGGTCTTTCAAAATTTAAATCTTCCATTTCTTCTTCTTCTTGTTCTTCCTCTTGTGCTTCTTCCTCTTCTTCTTCTTCTTCTTCTTCTTCTTCTTCTTCTTCTTCTTCTTCTTCTTCTTCTTCTTCTTCTTCTTCTTCTTCTTCTTCTTCTTCTTCCTTTTCTATCATTGGATCATTCTCATTTTCTTCAACTATCTCCTCCACAACTGGCTCTATATCTTGAGCTATTATGTTAGTCTTTGATGATGAAGGTTCAGCACCAAACCCTGTTTGATTGATTGTTTCATCAGGTAAACGAAAACAAATGAGATTTTCTTCTAACCATTTCCAATTAGGGGAAATTTCAGGGGTTTTTTCTTCTACATTCTCCTCCCGATAATTTAAACTTTGTCTACAATAGAAATGTTAACACATAATAGTTGTTCTATAAAACATTCACATACATTTTGTATGAAATGTAACAGAAGAAAAAATGACTTAAACAATATTATCAATTAATTTTTAAAATGGAATTGGAAAAAAATGTCTCAAACATTATTATTAGTTAGGTTTTTAAAAACTTACTGTGTACTATGAGATGAATTCTCAACTCCCTCTTTTACATTCATTCTCTGATATTCTGAGTCCTGTCTACAATAAAGAGATAACGCATTAATTTTGCTGATTCATGAGATAACTCTAAAAAACCAGCAAAAAGAATTATTCTACTAACATTATTAATTTATGATTTTAAAAACTTACTGCATATCAAAGACTATTGTATTTTCAGTAGTTGCTGAAACTTGAGAAGTTGAAGGTGTGTCTTGAAAAGCATTTTCAAGTTCTATCTCCATTTTATTTTCATATTCAGCATTACATTCGTCATTCATGTATTCATTATCAGCATTTGAAAAACTGATATCATTTTGATTTTTCATGAGCCATTCCCATTCCTTATGTATGTCTACATCAGTATCCTCCTCTTCTGTTTCCATAGTACTAAAAAAACAATAAAATCATTACTTTTAATAGAAGTAACAATAGCACATAAAAAGGTAAGTTAAACGTCTCAGCTAATAAATTTTACCTTGTGAATAAAACTCCTAGTAGTCAGTTGGTATATTATATAGTAGATGTCGAGTCTTCAGTTACTGTTGTTAGAACAAGTGATTAATTGTGTGAAAGCATTACTTTTTAAGTAAACAAATAATTAAGTGAGATAATTAAGTCAGATAATTAAGTCTTAAATTCAATGAAAACTTTCAAATTCACTCAGAAAAACTTTTAATAGTTAGTGGATGTAGTAGTAGATGTTGCTCCTCCGATTGCTGTTGTAGAACTGGATGCTTTCTGTGTGAAAACAGTGGCTCTTAAATAGGTAAAGTTGCACTGATTAAATCCTATGAATCAGTATTTTTTCACGCGAATACAACCCAATGCTTTCGCGGGAATAAATATTTTATTTTCACGCGAATGGAAACCGTTGCTTTCGCGGGAATGAATATTTTATTTTCACGCGAATGGAAACCATTGCTTTTGCGGGAATAGAAATTTTATTTTCACGCGAATGGAAACCGTTGCTTTCGCGGGAATAATTAATTTATTTTCACGCGAATAGAAACTGTTGCTTTCGCGGGAATACAAATTTAATTTTCAAGCGAATACAAACCATAGCTTTTGCGGGAATAAATAATTTATTTTCACGCGAATGGAAACCGTTGCTTTCGCGGGACTAATTAATTTATTTTCACGCGAATAGAAACTGTTGCTTTCGCGGGAACACAAATTTTATTTTCATGCGGATACAAACCATAGCTTTCGCGGGAATAAATAATTTATTTTCACGCGAATAGAAACTGTTGCTTTCGCGGGAATACAAATTTCATTTTCACGCGGATACAAACCAATGCTTTTGCGGGAATAAATAATTTATTTTCACGCGAATAGAAACTGTTGCTTTCGCGGGAATACAAATTTTATTTTCACGCGGATACAAACCATAGCTTTCACGGGAATAAATAATTTATTTTCACGCGAATAGAAACTGTTGCTTTCGCGGGAATACAAATTTTATTTTCACGCGGATACAAACCAATGCTTTCGCGGGAATAAATAATTTGTTTTCACGCGAATAGAAACTGTTGCTTTCGCGGGAATACAAATTTTATTTTCACGCGGATACAAACCATAGCTTTCGCGGGAATAAATAATTTATTTTCACGCGAATAGAAACTGTTGCTTTCGCGGAAATACAAATTTTATTTTCACGCGAAAGCATTTTGCTTTCGCAGGAATAAATTATATTTTCACGCAAAAGCATTGGTTTGTATTCGTGTGAAAATAAAATTTGTATTCCCGCGAAAGCAATGGTTTCCATTCGCGTGAAAATAAAATATTTATTCCCGCGAAAGCAACAGTTTCTATTCGCAAGAAAATAAATTATTTAATCCCGCGAAAACAACGGTTTCCCTTCGAGTGAAAATAAAATTTGTATTCCCGCGAAAGCAACAGTTTCTATTCGCGTGAAAATAAAATATTTATTCCCGCGAAAGCAACGGTTTCCATTCGCATGAATAAAAAATATTTATTCCCGCGAAAGCATTGGTTTGTTTTCGCGTGAAATTAAATGTTTTATTCCCGCGAAAACAATGGTTTCCATCCCCGCGAAAAGAAAATTTTCATTCCCGCAAAAGCAACGGTTTCCATTCGCGTGAAAATAAATTATTTATTCCCGCGAAAGCATTGGTTTTCGCGTGGACAAAATGCTGATTCATAGGATTTAATCAGTGCAACTTTACCTATTTAAGAGCCACTGTTTTCACACAGAAAGCATCCAGTTCTACAACAGTGATCGGAGGAGCAACATCTACTACACTTTCCATTGCAACTACTAGAAGCTTTCTCTTTATAAAAGGTAAAATTTAAAAAATTTATTATTCCCTACCTATCAAAGATCAAAATTAGTTTAGCTATAATGTAAAGTATGAAATAAATAATCTTTTAGTTCCACATGAAAAGCTGAATTATATATTATTTCTTTCTTTTTTAGAATACTATGGAGGATTTTTCTGCTTCTTACATGGATTTAAAACCAATCGAAAACAAACAAAAAGCACTCAAAACATCCTCCAAAAGAAAAAACTCTAACTCTGTCACAAAAGAAGCAACAATAAAGAGACGAGCTCTTCCAAAACTGGTTTTACCCACAACATCAAACAATATGGAACAAAAAGAATTGCTCACTGATGCTGACAGAGCTCTCAAGATGGCCAAATCTCTCCAAAAATGGAAAGCATGTGATTTGAAAAAGATTGGAGGGTTTCTTACACTAGCATCACTTCCTGTTCCATCAGTTTTGCAAATCGTTTCTATTGAACAGAGTACTGGTGCATACGGAAATTACTACATTCTCACTTATCTTGATAATTCAACTGGAGCGAATTTTCAGAAAGTTGTTTGCCCAAGCAGAGTAGTTGAAAG
The DNA here is from genome assembly GCA_945261195.1 of Cryptosula pallasiana. Lineage (NCBI taxonomy): Eukaryota > Metazoa > Bryozoa > Gymnolaemata > Cheilostomatida > Cryptosulidae > Cryptosula > Cryptosula pallasiana. The sequence continues at coordinate 19,955,980 of OX183139.1, forward strand.
CTTCAATGTTGATAACTACCCATTACCTTTCAACATTTTGTACTTGGGTGAGATGGAAAACTCAAAAAAACCAGAGACTACTTACTACAATGTCAAATGTATCAGCACAAAACGCTTAACCACAATGGAAGCTACTGCTGAAGCTGAAAAACTGAGAAAAATGAGTGAAGAAGAACTCAAACTCGCTTACAACATCGAGTATCTCAGCAATTTCAAAGATTGTTCCATTTTTGCTTACATCGAAGTTGTAGAAAGATTCATTCCTTTCCGATTCAATGGAGAAGAATCCATTGTAAATTGCATTCGCTATGTCGCTGAAAAGAACGGAAAAAGAGAGACGAGAACGCTTTTACTACCAATCAGATACGACGAGGAAGCTAAAAGATGTGCACCTGGTGTGATGATTTACAAAGGAAAAAACAGAGTAAGAATGGAAATCCTATTCCATACCACAATGTTGTCTTCATTTCTTCAACCAACGCTAGTGATTGGGAGCAATATTGCACACAAACAAATTCCAATGAGGTGCTAACAAAAACAAATAATGAGGATGAAGTTCTTAAGGAATTCCTAGAAAACGAATTACAAGATTTTGATGAACAGCTTGGTGTTGATGGTATGTAAACTCAATATCAAATGCTGACAACAGGTAGTCTCAAGCGAATAATGAATGTATAAAAAAAGCCTGTGTATTGATTGACATTACAAGTTGTACTGTTTTGTATTACTTACTATTTACTGACTCTAACTATATTATATGGAGAGATTTTCCCTACTTATTATACAATAAGTGTATATAATCATATATTGATTCATAGAAAAGTCTAAAGGTTCTCAAGTGATTAACTCACCAAAAGTTCCGGTTTGCAAAACATTTGAAGATCTTCCTATCTCAAGCATTATACGAGTGACTGTACTTTTTATCTAGTTGAAATAGCTAAAAACTTCAGCTACTTAGTATTTACTGACTCTAGCTATATTATATGGAGAGATTTTCCCTACTTATTACACAATAAATGTATATATTCACATATTGTTTCATTTTTAATCACTGTATTTATTCAATGTAGATATATCTCCTCTCTCCTCTCTCTCAAGATATCATATGAGTCGGAATTACAAAAAATTATCAAACCTTAAATGCCTTACATTCAAAATCTAGATACCCTATGAGTTATAATTATGTATACAATTATGTAAAAAATTATCATAACTTAAATGCCATACATTCAAAATCTATATACCATATAAGTTCAAATTAAGTAAAAAAAATAATCAAAACTCAAATGCCGCTTAAATGCCACTCAAATGCCACTCAAATACCCCTCAAATAAAATACAATATAAACTCGGCGAATCCATCCAACGCCGTAACCCATTGCATCACCTCAGATTTTAACCCCACAAAAAAACACTTGGTAGGGAGATCTGCTCATATATTACTACTCGTATTTTAGGGAGCCTCTCTATTCAAAATGTTCTGCTTTTAAACTGGTTTTGAAAAACCAATTAGGTCCAGGGCCTTTACAAAACAAGATTATTATTAAGAATATTTTATACAGACAAATACTGTGGGGAAACTTGATAATAATATACCACCTTACTACTTCCCCATTTCACGCCCTCCTTCCCCTTTTATTCCATATGGATTTCTCATGCACCACTCAAGTGATCCCCATTGTTGCCTACCTGATATAAAACCTGGCATCCTTCCGTTGTTTTCTACATACCTTATCCCGGCACAATATCTCTCTCATACCCGTCCAGTATCCAAACACGGGATTCTTTATGTACATTAAATAGTTTCTATACCGAGCCAATATCTGGTCCTGGTTAATTGAAAATCAGGGTTGCAAGTACAAAAACCAAAGCTGTGTTCTATTATTTGTGTTTAATATGTATTATGTTGTGTGATTGGGGCATACATCCTAAATAGTGATAACATTAATAGAAGATATATCCGCTATTACAAAAATTCTACTTACTATCATTTATTTAAAACATTATACATAAACATCATTTAACAAAAGCAACACTTTTATTAACCAAAAAAACTGACAACTGATTAGTAACGCTCAAACCAAACTTTGAGGTATCACCTGGTGCACAAAACAGTCACCTAATGGGTTCTCCTGGTACCCATTGCATATAAAAAACACACATGATTCTATAAGAGCTTCTATTTAACTCCAATCAATTATGATAAATGGGATCGAAACATTATTTTAACCTGGAGCTCAAAAAGTCACCCAGCGGATTATCCAGGGTTCACCTGGTGCACAAAAAATGCTTTTACCGATGAGAACTCGATTTCCATGAAACATTATCACGAGAACTGCTCCTACTATACTACTTACATTAAAACAAGCAAAGAAAACGTGAATGACTCACAAAAACACAAAGTGAGTGAACTCAGGTGAACTTTTAGTAACAACCAAATGTAAACAGGATGTGACACATCTTTGTCATAAAGCATGAGCCATCTGTTCTTTCTCAGAGTAGATAAGAAATAGAGGAAAAAACCTGCCACCATATAAAATGGAAAGACATTGTCCAACTTGACCTATGTTACTTAGAGTAACATAACTTCTTTGTCATGAAGTTTCTTAAACTATTTTTGTTACTTAGTCTTCTCTCAGTGGCTTCCAGTATTTCTCTTCCAAGGATACGTCGTGTTGTCAGTATCAAATTTCCAGGTATGTGTTGGTTCATTTAGTTACAATTTTTGTAAATTGTTTACAATCATAAAGAGATGCCACTTCATTTCCTAAAATTTTGTCGCAACAACTAACAATAAACTTGGGAACAAAAATAAAAAAATTATTTTTTGTGAAAACACAACACACAATTGACATGAAAGTGTTGCATAGAATTTTTAAGGTTATATGCTAACTTTAGTCTCTTGTTGCATATTTGAGAGAATTTTATATTGGTATATTTCAAGCTTGTCATAACATCTTTCCTACATTTTTGAAAATTTCCAAATCGTAGGAAGTTATAAGGTGTAATATTATAAAAAACGCTTAATTTTAAAATTGTGATTACTGATAGTGATGTACTTGGACTCAGTAGGAGCGTTTCGGATAGAAAAATGTTGCGAGATACTGGTTTTGAATTGGAATAATATTACGTTCCACTTTCTGTGTAGATCATGTCAAAGACAACACCAACAGAAATCATCAAAAGACCAAACCTCCACCATGGAATCATATCTTTGGCAGGAGATCTAACTAGTTAATACAGCTGAAGGCTCTACATTTTCGCTTTTGAATCTATGAACGCTTAGTTGTTCTACTATTCCGCAGTATCATACCAACCTATCAACCACAAGATATACAAACATAATTTTGTATTAAATTATTGGCCTTGTGATCAGTGACAGTGATGTAGCTAGATTTTCAAGTTTTATGGAATACAAGTAGTTTATTTATTAACTGTTTTATGGTTATTGTTGCATCATGACATAAACTCTGAATTAAATCTTTCGCCCAATCGAAATGATATTAGTGGAGAATCAATGTTTTCTGAAACCAACAAAACTGTTTAACTTAACGACAGCTTAATAAAAATTTAAGTTTAGTCTCTCAGAGTTATTTAAAAATCTAAGCTTGTATTCATCAGCTCACCGATATTTTGTATAGGTCATTGTTTAGAATGTGTGACAAACTAACTTAAAGTTATAAATTTCTCACACCAGAGTTATTTTTTCGAGATTTTTTGAGGTGTTGTAAACAATTTGACACCACATCTTTACCAAACTCAACTGAGAAATATTTTGGAAAAAGTGTCCACTGCTCTTTCAACTGCAGACACTGTATAGCAGCGCTGAAAAGAACCAGAATCTGATTCTCAACTGTAGTATTAGAAAGGCACCCAAGAAAAATATTAAAAGTATATTCTCCTACATATGACAATAAATGACACAAAACAACAATGACAAATATCACTCTATTCAGCTCACTCTAATACAATCCTAAGCCAAGTCTATATTTATACATAACTTATGCAAATGATTACATTTGAATCCGCACAATGCTATTGGCTAATTCAAATATAAAAATGAAAGACACTAATCTGCACGGTTTACATTTTGTTTTAGTTCCATCTGCTATCAATGGGCCAGCTTAGCTGGTTAATCTCATCTCTCACTGGTCTCAATAGGCCAGCTACGATAACTCTCCTATGGGAAACCCCCTTTCCACTACTACCACTATGGTTGGTGGCATTGTCACACAAATTCACCACAGTATAAAACTAATTTGTGGATGACCCCTGTCATCTACATCTAGTCAAAGACTTGATCAAGAATTAGAAGAAAATCAAACAAACACATCAAAAAAATTTTATAAATCAATACCTGTGACTATGTCTAAATACTTTAGGTCGAAAAAGATTTACTAGGCAATAACAGTTGAATAACTTAACAGGTCGAAACAAGTGGAGACAACAACAAAATTCTTTGAAACTTAAATGGCATTATCCAAAAGTTTACCTAAACAATCCAGCGACTGCGAGTAAATCTTCATGGTTAAACATATATAACAACCATTCAAACATATATAACAACCATTCAAACATATATAACAACCTTCAAACATATATAACAACCATTCAAACATATATAACAACCATTCAAACATATATAACAACCATTCAAACATATATAACAACCATTCAAACATATATAACAACCCTTCAAACATATATAACAACCATTCAAACATATATGACAACCATTCAAACATATATAACAACCATTCAAACATATATAACAACCATTCAAACATATATAACAACCATTCAAACATATATAACAACCATTCAAACATATATAACAACCATTCAAATTTGAATGTAGACTCAAATGACAACAGAACAAACCATGAAAGCTAAACTCATTGTTTTCTCACATTTTTTTTTTAAATAAAATCTGTGGAAGGATTTTCTTGTTGATACCTGTTTTGCATCACATTTATATAGCCTTAGTAGCTACTTTTAATGTACCGTACCTGCAACTTTTTTCAGAAACGGAGTAAACCAATGGGAAACTAAACTAAGCGCATGAAACATAGAAACCGCTTCCCTAAAGCAAACATAGTTGGTTTCCCTCATGCTTGCTCATTCAAAAAAATGTCCCAAAACTTTCAATCTTATTTCAGATCTGCCTTCAATTGGTTAGAACCCAGTAGACATTTTATGAGCAGAAATGTGGCAAAAATTGGTGACTGAAATTGAGGACGGTTCCCTTTTCTGCCACTACATATACTCTAAACCTGTCACCTCTTCCCATTTACTCTCTTCGGCTTGCTTTTTTCTGCCTCTCTGCCTTCCCTTCCTCCTTTCCTGCCCCCTTCATTCTCTTGCTCTCCCTCCTCTCTTCTCTTCTCCCTTTTCTCTTTTTCTTGCTTTTTGTACTGTCAGCAGAAGCTGGTCACAAGCCTAGGTGCTGACATAGAATAAAAAACTGCTGCCTTACTCCGGGTAGCCATTGGTAACCTTAGCAGTGGCAGCTAGTAGTAGCATACCGCTGACAGCAGATTTTGACATCAAACACAGCCCACCCACCATGTCAGATATAGTCTGAATATGCGGAGTTGTGGCTGCTAAGTCAAAGTGTCTCACAAATTAAAATATTTTGGTTTAAAAGTTCCAGGGAGCTAGGGGACCTTTTGAGCTTTTAGATAATTGATTTTTTTAAGCTTTAGCTTGTCAATTCGTTGCGTTATGAGCTGTTGAAAATGAGCGTTTTTTCTATAATTTATAGTGCAGTCACTCAAGCATTTGGTTCCAGAGGGGCGCGTGACAAATGAGGTTGGCCACACTTTGATTACTTCACTTGGAATATTACAATTTGAAATCATGATTTATTCTGCTCAGCCAAGCGAAACCATGTGGTTTTTCTGGTGGCTGAGATGAAAGTAATGCTTGAAAGAGTTACGAGCTCTTGTACTGTATAGCTTTGATTGACTTGGTAGTCGATTAGTTATTTACGTTACAAGTTGTGATAGTGTAACAGCACAATATGGGAGCGCAAAGGCTTCTGTTCCTCAGGTTTATTGTACTGATGTATAGTACTGGATATGTTGTAAGGTATGTGATTTTGGTTACAAGCATCGTCGTGGTTGGTGTCTGCTTTGTTTTGTCCCTTTTCTTGAGCAATTAATCAATGATTGGAAAGTTTTCTTGTTTTCTCTATCCCTGGCCGCAACTAGTATCACTATACAACAACACTTTTTCTTTTTGTGACACTTTCCTATTCAAGTACCATTTTTTAGCTTCATTAACAATTTTTATGAACTCGCTTTGCCAATTTCCTAGTTGATACACATTTCATAGTGTGATGTATTTACATCGCATTTATTGATTAATTTGGCTTTTCCCCTGTCCTGGGTTCCTTCACTCCTCCCCTGCACCCCACCCTCCCCTTATCCTTCTAGCCATCCAGAATCTGGCTTTATTTCTTGCGAAAACCAAATTCTATCAAAACAGTATTAGGATCGCTCTGTTGGATTAAAAATAATCACTCAAACATATTTGGGAAATGGCGACAAGGAAAAGGAGCTCCCTGATTGGTTGACCACAAGCTGCCTGAATGTGGTAGTGGAGCTCGCAAACTCACCGAACACAAAAGTCAAGCAATGACTCAGAATATTAGAATTATTTAGACTTTGTAATTCGCTATTTTATTTGCTTATTTTCAACTGCTCACCACCATACTTACTTCAACATATATCACAAAAATTGATGATGTTTTCAGTTTTTGATTAGATGGTTTGTATGCTGTGCATCATATTATTGTGAACCTACAGTATAAATAGGATAATATAGCATATATTTTGCTAAACGCTTTGTTGTCTGTCGACTAGTTGCCTTTGAGGTTGATTGTTAGTCCTCAAAGTTTCGGAAGAATTAGTACTAGCCAGCCCAGGGTGGTGGTTCGTCGTTGCAAAGCAGGAAAAGATCTGGCCCAGATGTGCCGGTGGTGTCCGGAGAGAAAGATTTTGGCTGGTGGTGGTCCTAGAAGTTAATAAAGGTTGGGAAAATATTAAAAAAAACCTGACAGAAAGCTAGCTTTGATCCAGTTGTTGAAAGACAGCTTAGAAAGAGGCTTGCTTTGTATAAAGAATTATTTTCAGGGACAACTAGTTGTGTTTCACATAAATGTAGGTAAATTTTTTTATAATAAATATCTATCACGTTCTACAACTACAGCACCCCATATTGAATCAGAAATACCAAACTGTCACGATTGAGTTTTTAAGAAAAAAAATGTAATCAAAATAAACACAAATTAAAAAATAATCGGAATAGTTTGGTTACCACCAGGGCTAATTTGAGACATCGGCTTCAAATGCCCCTAAGCGGGCATTGTTTTTGAGCGCACATTAACCATCAGCATTATTTGCACTTAATTGAAATACATTAGAAACTTATTGATCTCTACATTTGACCTAAAAACTTTCCTAAACTTTGCAGATGCGCTGATTATGGAACATCAAGCTGGAAACAGTCAGCTAATTTGACCAATCACAGTTCTACATCAGTGGAGTACCCTTCTAAAACAGCGCTGTACAGTGAGTATACTATTAAGTATAGATGTTAGCACTTGAGTCGTTTTTTGTCTGTATTTTATCTACAATCTGTAGTACATGTTCATGAGTAGTACATTGGAGCCAAATATCAAATAAAACCAAAATCAAAATTGAGATAAGTTGTAAGTGAGCAGAAGACAAATTTACCAACAGAGTCTAGCAAAAGTAGTGATTAAAATCCAGAAAATGCAGATCTAAAAATTCAATTCAGAAGTTACGTTTTCTGAGTATTTTGGACATTTCGTTTATCCCAACATTTGCGTTGTGCCAAAAAAGTGTCTTCTAAGGGAACTTTAGCTCATCCATCTCTCTAGCTTTTTAAACGTTTAAAACATTTAAAAAAATACATTTCAATAACAAAACAGATTTATAATGAGTGTTTGTGAGAAATTGATGCTCGTTTATAAAGCAACTTGTTGCGGCATCTGTGTGAGCCCACTGACTCGTCTGATGTGAACCGGAAACATTAACTTCAGAGACTTCAACGTTATCGCTGTTATAGTTTGCTGTTGTAAAATTGTGAAGGATTTGGGCTGCACTACAGGCCAAACTACTATTTGGATAAAACATGTACTGAATACAGTTGTCATCACTGAATACTGCATTGCCAAAACTATATTTCTTTTCATGCTCAACTAATTGTATTTCACAGGAAAGTTGGCAAAAACTTTTATACAATGGATATGGAAAAAAAAATGATGTGTTGTTAATAATAGTCCATGTGAAACTGTCTTTCCATCCAAATTTACATCTACAAATACGCTAGGTCGACACACAGAGGTATAAATCAATGAGAACTTTTCACCTAAACCATCAAAAATGATAATATTGTAGGGGAGCTTTGTTGAATATAGAATCCTGGGTTCAGCTCCACATTTGTATCTTACCTTAGAGATGTCTCTGGTTGCTTACCATCAATCAGACAAACTTCCTGTTGCTTGTACAGTATTCACAGCAGAGATCAATCACCCACTACAACTACTGTAGTTAAAAAAAAGTCGCTGATGCTACTCCAGCACAGTGTTTTATGCAGGGTATATGAGCCTGTATAGCTACCTCGGGCTGGCATAAAAATGCCTTAAGATAGCCTCAGTACTGCAGTGAAAATAAGTTTCTAACGCACTCTGGCACGGAGTTGTGTAGGGTATAAATGGGCCGGTATAGCTGCCCGGGCTGGCATAGAAGAGTCCAAAGATAGACTCAGTACCCTCAAGAAGATGTAACCAGGATTTTATCGAGTCCAGAGGCTGTAACCAACCAAATCCAGTCAATCAAAGACTAAGGACTTTACAGAGAACCTAGGAGCCAGCTAACTGGATAGTTAATTAGCCACTCCAACCTTTGGCCCTAAAAGCCTTCTATATGTAACCTTTTTACATGGTATGACTAGTCTGTATATGTCTCTATCATTGTTAGTGGCTATTTATTAGTAACTCAATACATTATTGGTCACGTAATAATGTCGGTCTACCGCTTCCTGTAGACCAGTCTATAGAAGGCATGTCCTTTACTGCTATCAGCTCTCACCTCTCTAATCACCACTTCTTTTTACTCGGGTGGTTTGGTACGTGAATCTAGAGACCCCCTTCCTCAAGAGTACCATTCTATTAGAATTCAAGCAAATGGAATGGTTATTATGTTGAAACTTTGCCTATGGAGGATCCCTTGTGTTGTTAAGTTACTAGTACAGTAGGAAGGAACAGATCTCTGATGAAAATGGACCTGCCAACATACCATGTTGATTGACACACTTGTCAAATGGTTGCGCCTGGTTCACATTGTCACCGATGATGAGGATCTCTTGTGTTGTGAAAGTGTTTGGCAAGTTCTCTGAAGTTTATTACAATGTCACCACTGGAGAAAGTTATTCACAGGCTGTGCCAACCAGCTGGGGTTTGTGGATAATATTGGCACTTAGCAAAAATTATTCTTACGACAAATATATGCTACAGTAAGAAGGATGTTAATGAACGCATGCGATATAATGTTGGTGACTTGTGTCCATAATTTGATGCCAAGTATAATGTAGGCATATGATAAAACTTTTTCTGTACTGCTGTTCTCCACAATAAAACTCATTGAAAAAACTGGCAAGTAAGTTTCTATCCCGTTTGAGTAGATTACACGAGTTTCAGTTCTACAAAGAAGAGAGCTTCAACCAATGAAAACTACGTTAGCATGAGTTGCATCCACGTTTACGCAATCTGCCTATTGAATGCTTTTCAATCCAAAACTACTACTAGTATGGCATCCAGCCAAACTAACTAGATAGGTTGTTTAAAGCCACAATAAATGCATTTGCCTATATATACCAGAATTTACAACAAGATACATACACAACACACAATTCTATTGTTCTGCATACACGCCGAAACAGTTTAACAAGCCATGGCCATGTCACTAAATTAATACAGTAAGATAGTAAAATAAGCAGTTCAAATGCGAGTAATATAACTGGTTACAAACAAACAGGTGTATAAGTAAATCGGATAAGATGGTCAATATTTCAATTCATCTAATTCTTTAGGCTGTGACTTTTCTCACACACTTCCCTGTGTGGCCTGGCATATTAATCAATTTAGAGGGGATCAGCTTGTTAGCGATTTGTTGCTAAAGGCAACCTATTGCAACACTGTAATAGGTTTCGGCATGACATATTCATAGAAACAAGCATCTCCTTACTTACCTGCAGAGATGTGAATAAAGCGTCTCTGCATAGAAGCTAAAGGCTGCCATCCCAGCACAGAACATGTAGTGCAGGTCCAGCATAAAAGCCTTCAGGGTCGGTAATGACCCCTGGTGTGCAGGTAGTACTCGACTGGGCTGGTACAAGATGCCCCCCTCCCTTAGACAAGGATCCTAACAATAGTTGAGGATATCACTAACCTCTATCCAAAAATTATCAAGCCAGATCTATGTTAAACCTTTGATCACAGGCTAGAAGGAGTCCTATGACTCATAGAGATTAATCAGAGCCCGCTGTTGGAATACTCCCTTATGAATCAGCCTCTTAGCCACTCGCCACCTGCTCAGTAAACTTTCTGTGCTCTTATATTATTGGCTACCTATTTACACCTTTGATTGTATTGGTTATGCCTTTCTTCCTGCACACCGAGTGTTTCCTGTCCTTTAGCCTATATAGAGGCTGACAGTTTTCATTACTCTTTGCATTCATTCCCTTGGTGTATTATAATGTATCACCACTCCCTTGGTGTATTATAATGTATCACCACTCACTAGACGGCCTCCCTACAGCTAAACTTATGCCAATAAATACTGTTATTTACTAGGACACTGTCTAGTTTGCCTGAACAGAAGGCTCTGCATATACCGTGAGATTTCGAAGTGACTGACAAGCTTTCACTGTCCATACCAGCGCAGTGTCCCCTTTGGAGAGCGGTAAAACACTTGAGATTAGTGGAATTTTGTGCAAATCAGGCAGAAATCTACAACAACAAGTTTGCAGATAACCAAAGAATTGTGTTTGTCATCAGTATATGTATCAGGATTATCTGCTAAAACCTCTAGCTCATCCTCGGCTTGAAGTACTAATGTGGTTGCCAAGACCACAGAATTATCTCCTCTTTTAGAAAGATAGCCATAGTTCAAATAGACCTAGAACTGAACGGGTGGTCAAAGAGGGTAAACAGATTTTATCTATAGTTTATATAGTACAGGATGTTCTAATAAAATAGCTTTGTGGGATGTGCTTACTTCTCTATTGCAATTAGTTTAATTTTTTATTCAATTTATCCAAGGAAAACATATTATAATACATCATTTTTAACTGAGCATAAAATCACCAAAAGTAACTATTGGCTAGCATTCTAGAAGAAAAGAATGTTGTATGGTTGAGACATACTTTCATCCATCACGTTTTTTCAACCAATGAAATCTTTGCTGGTATGAGTTGTACTCAGTGAACTCAGCAAGTATTTATAACATGTTTGCATGTACTTTCTTAGTACCGTCTACAACTTAACCTGTCTACCCTCAGGCACCCGCTACACCAGATATATTATATTGTAGATGAGAAATGTACTAACTACAACTTTGAATGGTTCAAAGTACACGGGTACTATGCAGTGTGTAGTAACCATGGCAACTGTATTGAAGGGAAATGCCAATGTTTACCAGAATATTATGGAAAGTATTGTGAAATCAGTGAGTACCTGCCAACTAGTGTCACAATAAAGCATGTATATAGTAGTGCTGGCCGTTGTACTATTACTCACTTATATTACTTGTATCTTTAGAGAAATGTATAGATGGATGTGTACATGGAACATGTACGATAGATGGACAATGTGTATGTAATGAAGGTTATGTTGGAAATATATGTGATACCATTGGTGAGTAAATTTTTATCATTTATTTGTCGTACTCCAGAGACATCTGTGAAGTGGCAAGATGGTTTCAAAATTGACAAATACAATTTGCTCTTTGTTGTATCAAAATTTATGGTAGAAGTTTACCAATAATGGCTTCATTAATAAAAAGAAAACAATACATTATTTGATTTATATCTTTTACCTAAGACACCTACAAGGTGTTGATGTATAGTTGACTCCATTTACTGATAACATTTAAAACGAAACTCTACTAGTTAGTTTGTTCATCATCAATTGCCACACAAATTATTTTTATATTGATTTTTCTCTACACAAATATAGGATCTGGTTTAGCCTGTGATCCAGCAACTGAGGAATACAACAATAAAACCAAAACATGCGACTGCAAGTCTGGATACCTTTTTAGGTCCGCAACTAAACAATGTAGAGGTGAGACAAACAATCTCTATAACTTTTGAACGTCATATACCAGGTAGTGTGAATTATTAGAAAGAGATCAAAACATAGTCTAATTTCCGAGTGACAGCACTCTGTAATGACTAAAGATAACTCTCTGCATCTACTTTTTCCCTCTTTAAAATTTGCTAAGAGTTTGTGAAAAGAAACATCAGTCTTTTTATTCCTAACGTTGTACAAAAATACAGTTTTGAGTATTCTGCTGCATATAACTGACATTCTTGTGTCAACTACAGATGCTCTAATGAGTTTTGCAATACAAACAAAAATTCAACATAACTGCAGCAGAATTTCCGCCCAGTGCTATTGGCTATATTGCATTTGCCATCAAAATTCTTTGTTAAAGTGCGACTGGATGGCAAAAAGAGTATTCACGACATATACTTTGAAACGAGTACATTCAGACCCCAAAATAATAATTATAACCAAAGTATTTCTTCTGTTTCATGTCTAACTGCGTTGTTTTACTGCACACTTTGTTATGAGAGTTATGTAATCAAAACAAGAAACTTCATCGATATAACAATGGTGATACGTAATATTTATGGCTATTTTCTAGAATACAATTGTAACACAATGGGAGGCTGCAACAATAGAGGTGAATGTACTGAATCCGGAATATGCATATGCACGGCAGGATATTCAGGTGGAAAATGTGACACAGGTCAGCGGATCAACTTGCTTCATATGCAAAACATCAGACAAAATCTTACATCCATTTGATGTGAAATAATTTAACTATTTTAGCTATTTTACTAAAATTTTGCTAATTTGAACTAGCAGTAGTATAGCAAAAAATGAGCCTGATAAATTCTATTGGAGATGATGAAATATCAATTGAAGGTTTTTTTCTTAAAAACCTTAATTGTGAATAGGCTAGACTTGGTATTGCAACAAAATCATAAAATGTGAATGTTATGCCCATTCTATGTTATGCCCTTTCTATGTTATGCCCACTCTATGTTATGCCCCTTCTATGTTATGCCCATTCTATGTTATGCCCATTCTATGATATGCCCATTCTATGTTATGCCCATTCTATGTTATGCCCATTCTATGTTATGCCCATTCTATGTTATGCCCATTCTATGTTATGCCCCTTCCATATTATGCCCATTCTATGTTATACCCATTAAAAATTGAGTTTAGAGACAAAGAGTTTTTCTTTTAGTAAACTGCTTTGACCAGAGTTACTATGATGCAAATGGAGCCCATGTTGTATGTAACAACCAAGGCACTTGCAATGGAAGCTCATGCGATTGTAACTTGTGGTATTATGGAGACTTCTGTGAAAACAGTGAGTACTAATTTGTATCTGATATTGCTGTTGCAGTAATAATGCCAGAGAAGTTGAACCCATGTTTGTCCTAGGTGCCTAACATGACCTATTTAGTTCTTAATAGCCTTGCTTTAGACCACAAAAAAACCTTACCCATAGAAATACACCCAAAAAATGCAAGCACACTGAAAAAAGGCTACACTTGTAAATTGTTGACATTGGGTGTTGCTACAATGCGCCGATGGCATAACAAGTTTGTACAGGTGTTTTCGTGTAGTTTTAAATTGTCTCTACAGGCTCAACTTGGATCTACTTCTGGTCTATGAAATGGCCGCCAGCTCACAGCAACCTTCCGCTGTTTCAGAGCTTCTGCCAAGTTGGCTCCAACTCAGTTACCACTGCCAACCAAGCTTTCCAAAGCCTGGTCATTTGTGCTGGTGGTAAAGTTAAAATCCGCTAGGTTTCCAGTGTTGTGAGATCTTTCTTTCTCTGATATATTTTCTGTTTTTGTTATTCTTTGGAGTAATCTTTCTTTAACAATGACCTGCCTATGTCTCCACTTCTGGGCTATAAATGGAAATTTTGATTTCAGTTTGCATAGGTCTAACTAGACTGAGGTTTAAAACTCAAATTTTGACAGCAAAACTCAAGTAGGGCGTAAGCACTGTAGATTACATTTACAGAGAGAGGACTGGTTCCTAGCGACGTTACAAGAAGGAGAGTTTGTGGGCTTTTTGGAATCAAGTTGAGGGTATTGGGGTGGGGGTGAGAGCGATGGGGTGAGGAGGGGTGCCTTGTAGAGTAGTTATAGATATATACAGGGTAGGGAGGGGAGAAACTGTTTTAGGTAGGTGTAGCATTTATATGAGTGGAGGGCGACAATCATAGGGTGGATTCAGAGGTGAAGGGGTGGATCAGAAATGAGAGAGGCAAATAATTAAGGAGTGGGATAGACAGGGGGCAAGGAGTGGGTACAGGGAATCAGGGAAAAACCAATCTTGTTACATAATTTGCCACAATTTAACTGTAAACACTCACTAAAGTTGTTCATTAACCAGCAGGATAGTGTACTTCACAATCAAGCTTTTTAAATCGCAGATATATCTACTGCCCCGGTTCTAATCTTTTTGATGACAAACACCAACCCGTGCAGTTGTTTTTCATTACAAAAAAACGAGTCTGCCTTGTCAAGCCCCGTCACGTCCTTGATCATGTTCCTATTAACGCAAGTGCTGTACCCAGGCAGGAAGCACCAATTTTTTGGGTAAGACTGAAAATATTAATCGGGTTTACTTTTGTCTTTCATGCTAATATCCAGTCAGGTCTAGCAAGGAAAAGCAAAGACAACCATCTGGAATTAAATCCTCCGATCCAGTAAAAGCATTTGATACAACTCACCCTTCTCTATGATGTTGCGTAATTCTGGATAAAACATAAAAGCGGTGATAGTGATTCGTTCCGGTATGGTCAGATGCAGAGCAATCAGAAAATGTTATTTTGATGATCAGCCAATGAGAAAGGACTAGAATACAGGCTTGTATGTTTTTATTAGTTCAGCAAGAAAAGCTTTGAGACATTTGATTTGATAATCCTTGAGAAGAGCAAACAAAATTTTAAGTTGCCTACCACAGCTAGCATTAAAACGAATGTGACAACCGGTGAAACCTAACCCATAATTTTGTTTACCCTGGTAACAGCGAGTGATCGGAATGTTAACCGACTTTTCCCATCGTTCTATAACGAGTTCCAACTCTCACTTTAAGGGCTGTTATGTAAAAAGAAATTAGATTGTTATTTTTATTGTGTGAATGGTACTGCGACACACAAAGTCGACTGGCTCACAATAGAAAAAATCAACAAAAGGCAGTGTTGGGATGACATCCATTGGTTCATTGATCTTTCAGGATTTACAACTTATTTTTTATCAGGTCTCACTCATGTTTAATTAATTTAATTATTTAATAATGATGAAAAGTTTTTAGTCAATAGGTAAGTAAACATAAAACTTACACTGTCTCAAAATTTAAAAATGGATATTGTAGATAATGATATAACTGTGAAGAGTAAATGCTCAGGATTTTTTGAGGGTTTTCTAAAAATTTCAGGACTGATAGATGTCTTTCCAACACCTTACGAGTGCATTACATGAAATGTAGAAAACCCATCAATGTTTATGAAACAAACTAAAATTAACATGAAGCACACACAAAACTGAAGATTAATATTGTAACGGTTTTCTCCTTTCAATGCGAGAAAGACTGCCACAGGTACTGCAAGAAGCTTTTGATTGTGCCTAACTCTGTGCTTTTGTGGTAGCGTGGCTACAGAGTGCAAGGTCTAGTATCTCTCTGTATGAGACGAGATAGAATGCTGCTTATCAGCAGTCACAATGATAGTTGGCAACCGGTCAAACTGAGCTCAATTGGTTGAAAGTGTGAACAAAGACTTTATTCCTCACTTCTTAGTACGCACAAAATTGCTATTAGAAGTAATTGTAAAGGTACTAATACTGTCTCTAAAATACTGTTGCCTGTACTGGTAGGTGGGCGTTTTCTGGCGTAGTCTTGAGCTGGTGTGGATTCCTACGAGAGTCCAAGCGTCTTCCGTACACTTGTGGGATCTTCTCTATGGTAGTGTGAACCTCTCTCAGCTGTCTTGCTAACGCAAAGCACGCACAAGTCCTACCAGTCTCTTACAATATAATATCGAGCACTACTCTACTAGATCATATCATACTAATAACTGCCTGGCTGGGCTATATGCAAGTGCTTAAATATGAGCAGCAAAATCACAGAAGTGTGTAAATATTTGATTGGCTAGGCATAAGTAAACAACACCGCATGTAACACATGCCAATGATATAAATAACAAAAAGAGCGGGAATATCTTTCCTGCTGGCTAGAGCTATAACTATAGTGCAACTGCACTGCTGTGGGCGCTCAAGCGTATGAGTCATTCTTGGATAAGTAGTTGATTAAATAGTTGAGTAAATAGATGTAGTGCTGGCTGCGGATGGATGGCAAAACTGTGCATTTCCATTACAATATTATAATTTGTGAGATAGACTAGAAAACAATGATGAAAAAAGTTGTCGATTTCAGCATACATAGAATCCACAACTTGCATTTGTTTATGGAGAAGCATACGAAAAATTGTATAAATTAGACAGAGCTCTCAAGTGCTGGCCGGGAGGCCTGGTGAGTGAACCACCAATCATAAGCGTTATGAAATACAAAAAGCTATCATTACTCCTCTAACATAGAGTATGACTGGGTACCCTGGTCCTGAAAGCTACTCAAGGCCATCACCAAAATGGCAAGCATAGCCAAGAATCCAAGTATAACCCGAGAGGCATATAGGCCACCTGCCACCTAACTAACTACAACCTGATGCAAAGAAATCTGTTCACAAGGCTGTAACATACTGAAAACTTTGAGAGTCAGCCAAGTCCTACCCTGGAAGTACCCCAACGAGTAATTGAGCCCAGACTTTGCCGACAGTCCCCATGCACCTTGTTGATTTCACTTTATGCGATTATTACAACGTTTAATATGAATAAATATTGTTATCGAAAGGCTTTTAGTTTACTTCTTGTATTTAACATTGTGCATTTAGTACATACGTAGCATTCAGCCTTGTTATATTGATGGCGTGGTTTGTTTTGGATATATTAACTGTATAATACTCCAAAGCACTGAGTTGAATGTTTGAGCCAATGGCTCATCACAATGGTGAAATGGAGATTGGTCCTTTACAACAAATTGAAGTGCCATCCCGGCACAGGGTCACCTCTGGGAAGAAGTTGATTGTTATTTGTCAAGTTTTGGAACACTGACTGTATTGTCAAGTCCTATAGACGGTATTGCCTGCAAGCGGCAATATATGAAATAAGATAAATTTATTCCATGGTGTGGAAGATATATGGTTCAACTTTTGTACATTCTACTTTTTTCATTCTTCACCCTAGTAAAATTGTAGAGATTGAGAAGAATACAATGTTGGCTATGCTGAAATCCTACATTGTGTATCCAAAGTCAAGGGCTATAATGTAAGCTAGTTATTCAGAATTGCACTGGCCCTAGGTCATCTCTGGAACAAACAAAAAGTGTGGTCAAGTCCTAGTGACTGAATGACAAACAGTTTAGCTTGTTTTCGAAAAATGGGGTGTTTTTTGCTGATGGTTGAAATCTAGTAAAATCTTAGTGGTTGCTTCGATCTGCTACACAGACAGAGACAGGGAAATATTTTGAGAAAACTAAAAGCCTAGTTTCTCATAGTTGTGCTGATGCACACTCTTTCCACATATCAGCAGCTCTCCTTCTCCAAGAATTTTGTACACCATGATACCACCACCAATCTTTCAAGTAACGAATTGGAACAGGACTAGTACAGTTTTTTTTATCCATTAGTCTGTTGTTGGAATACCTTTCTCTTACTACTCAACATCTTATTAACCAAGAACAGCTACATCACTGCTAATAATAACATCAATTTTTTCAAATAACATTTTTGTATTGGTTTTGTGCTGCAAATTCATTTACGAAATATTATTTTCATGTGAATGATGATTCGGTTAGTTTAATGTTTAAAAATCTATCGGCAGATGGGCTCAGGTTGATTTTCAAACTTCAGAGCATTACACATAGCTGCAGAACAAGCTTCAAAATATATTATAACTGTTTCCCTTGCTATATACTGTTTGGGTTATTTATATGAGTCAGTATCTCTACTTGCTAACCATTATATAATTTTATTGGCAAATGTTCCATCAGAACAACAGAGTTTGTATGAGGTGTTCGTGCACCAGAAGAACGGAAAACCAAGTTTAAATGATTTATTTTCTGTAGATGAATCATGCTTTTCTTGGACATGCTCTGATCATGGCACTTGTGGAGATGAAGGATGTGTATGTTCGCCGGGGTATACAGGCAATTATTGTGAAGTTGGTGAGTGCATTTCTTACATTTCACCAAAAAACGTATCAAACAAGAAGATGAATGGTTTGTTGACTAAATGTAGTGTAACATATTGTGGGAGATTTGCATGGTGATTAAGTAGTGTCAGACCCCCTCCCCACCCTTCCCCACCTTAAAACCCTCCCTACACCCCCTATGCCCTCTGGTAACTGAGTTATAGTACTCTCAGAGCTCCCCCCCTTGTGCCATTACCTAAATCCC
Source organism: Cryptosula pallasiana (assembly GCA_945261195.1). Lineage (NCBI taxonomy): Eukaryota > Metazoa > Bryozoa > Gymnolaemata > Cheilostomatida > Cryptosulidae > Cryptosula > Cryptosula pallasiana. The sequence continues at coordinate 19,974,835 of OX183139.1, forward strand.
CTTCAAAAGGGATATCCGGTACCCCGGACCAGTATCCACCCTGTATCCCCTTATATTAACATATAGCAGCTACCCCGGGTCTACCCCGGACCTACCCCGGATCAGGACCCCAACCCTGTTTCCAAACAGGGTGATTCACTAAGACTGTGCCCCTAGGAACCAGAGAGTCTTGACAGAATGGAGACCGGAGCCTTCCCTCTCCCAGGAGCCCAGACTAGGAAGTGGCAATTCCAAATAAGTAGCGGAAAGTTTCCACCACCAGAAAAGAGCGAGAAGAAGAGCCCAGTGCCAAGTCACCATGTGTTTCTGTTCTAATTGGCTTGCTGTATTATTGTATTTTGTATTGCATTATGTGATTGGTATAATTCTTGTTTTATGTTTTTCTACTGGCTATGCCTAATAAGGTAACGAAATAGTCTCTGATCTCCTATAAAAGGAGCTGCTGTACATTGAGGTGATCAGTTGTTGAATGGATAGTATTAAATACCCTTTTAATTGTGTATCAAATAAAGTATTTGTTTGATAAAACCTCTAGTAGTGTGTTTGGGTCATGGACCCCGTGCAAGTTGTTAACGTCTATTCCGAATAAACCCCGAAGTGTGAGGAGAGGGAAGGAGAGGATTCCATTGTGTCAGTGATAGAGGACTCAAATCTATTACATTTGGTAGCAGCAGTGGGATCTGATGAACAAAGGACACAACGGAAAGAAGAAGAAAGGAGCTACCCCGAAGCTATACAGTGCCTGTCTACTCTGTATACAGCCATCCCCCTTACCCCAAAGCTATACAGTGCCGGTATACCCTGTCTACCCTGTATACAGCCTTTCCCCCTTACCCCGGAGCTACCCCAACCCGAGATACCCTGTATACCCTGTATACTTCCCTCCCCCTCACCTCGAAGCTATACTGTGCCAGTGTCACCTTGTACACTATCATCTTCCCCTCCCAGGAGCTATCCCGACCCGGGATACCCGGTATACTGGTCTTCTTGATAAAACGGCCACTCCATACCCCATTGCTCGCCATTGAACGAATATGGCAACCCAGAGAGCAAGAAGCGCTGGCCGAAACCCCGCTGTGGTTCAGCCCACAGTAGCTTTAGCTGAACTGACGAACGCGCTACAGAGATTGGTACAACCCCCCCAAAGGCCAACACAAACCCCTTTCAAACCCCCAAATATGATGGCACGGCTGACGTTGAGTCTTTTATTACACGGTTCACTGAAGTAACCGATGCAAATGATTGGGGCCAGGCTACTGCTTTACTGCACCTAAGAGAGGTGCTAAGAGACAACGCCCTTGAGTGTGGCTGCCCTCCCCATGTAGAAGGTATCTTCGCTGCCCTACGTGCAGATTTGGACTTACCCCCAAAGAGGCACAAGCCCAGCTGATTACGCTACGTTGCTCCCCCAAGACTTTGTTGCAACAACACGCCAATGAAGTTGAAAAATTCGTCCGTGTTGCTTATGACGACCTGCCCCTCAGAAGAGTTGACCGAATGGTGCTGGAAACCTTTGCTAGCACAATCGGCAATGCATACCTTCAATGACACTTACTGGCAGTGCAACCCCACACTGTCGAGGAAGCAGTCAGAACAGGCAGTGAATTCCTCCAAATCAAGACAGGCTTTGAAGACAAACCCTCCAGAGTTGGAGTAGTGGAGAAAGAAGAGGAAATTCCAGAGCCGCTCAGTGGCGGAACCCTCAGTCAAGTTCACCAGACAGCTATCGCGTCACAGGACACCCTTGCTGTTTTAATAAAGAACATGCAGTTGCTGACTGACGCCATCAAGCTTCAGTCTGAAGAACTACAGAGACTGAAGCAGCAACCAACTCCTCCACTGGCCATCCCCCACCCCTCCTACCCCCCCGTCACATCTTCCCCCCTCAGTGTTGGGGATGTGGCACCATTGGCCATCTACAGAGAAGCTATCCCGTCAACCCCTGGCCATCCCCTGCCCCCCTTCCTAACCAACCGCCAAAAAACGGGCGTCGCCCGCAGTAGGGAGACCAGCCCCTAACAGCCCCCGGGCACCCCGGAATTATAGGAAAGAGCTAGAAAGATTAGAGCAGTATAACCCTGTGACTCAAATCCCCCTCCCCGTCGAGAGTGACGGTATCCTGTGCCGACCCCAGCAACCTGGCAATTATCCACTGCCAACCGGTATGCACCCCTACAAGATCTGGAAAATATGAACTTCTACCCGTCCGCCCCACCTGTTTGTGGTAACAACCAACCATACAACTCCCCGGCCCCCTGTATGCTGATCTTCCCCGTCCGCCTCGTCAGCGACCCACCGCTGATCACGGACACAAGCTCTACTACCTAGCCAAAGAGGTTTAGCCACCCACACCCTGCCAGCCCCCCAACAAAGGGTCTCACCCCAAATAGTCCCCCACTTCACCAACCAGAGGGAGCCCCTTCCGTCCTTGAGAGAGAAAACCCCCTGCCCCCTGCCCCATCAGCTGTCAAACCAAAAGACACTCCTTACTCCCCGCCAGAACGCCCCTACGAGGCAAGTTATTTCTTGCCCGGTCGAGTCGAAGGAAAGCCTGTGTCCATACTCATTGACACCGGGTGCACTACGAACTTGCTATCACAGCACCTGTTCAACCGGCTGTCTCCTGCCACCCGGGATTCACTACAAGAGAGTGACACCCACGGTATTTTGGCAGATGGATCCCATATTCCCTTCTTTGGTACCCTACATCTGCCCATTTGACTGCGAGATATAAAGACTGATGCTACGTTTGTAGTCGGACAGATCAACGAAGACGCCATTTTAGGCATGCCCTTCCTCACCTCCCATCAGTGTCGCATGAAATTTGACCATTCAGTCATTGAAATAAATGGTCAAGAACTCCCATGCACTGACCAACAGGGTAAGATGCTCTCCACGGCTGTCCAAGTAGTAAGAGACACCCACATCCCTCCACATACCGAGGCGACGGTACTATGTAAAGTTACCCACCCCTCACACCTCCCCCTCGGCATAGTAGAAGGTATTCCAGACTCCCCGCCCCTCAACTCCGCTGATACCAAACACCACTTACTAGTGAGATGCCTTAACCCAACTAGTCAGCCGCTATACTTGAGAGCGGGTAAGACCATAGACCGGTATACAGGCGTACAGACCAGTGGCGTAGAGTTACCATTTGAAGAAAACCAGCCGACCTCCCTCCCCCCTTCCCTCCCCTCCCCTGTCCCCAAATGCCTACAGACACTATACATAAAAGCCCTAGACAACTGCCACACCCCCATGAAGCTTTCCAGTTGGCCTAGCTCTTGCACTCCTATGAGGAGGTGTTCAGTAAGGGAGACCACAATATGGTTCGCACCGACCTCGTGGCACATAGTATTCCCTTGAAGCGCGGAGCCCAACCCATCAAGCAGCACCCCCATAGACTAGGCCCCCACAAGGAACAAGAAGCTAAAGAACAGGTGTCCGAACTACTAGAGAGAGGGTTGATAGAGCCCAGCACTGGTGCTAGGAGTTCTCCAGTGGTACTAGTTAAAAAAAAGACGGCCCATGGAGATTCTGCATTGATTATTGGCGGTTGAATGCAGTGACGCAACAGAATGCGTACTCCCTGCTTCAAATAGATGAGAGCCTAGACGCTTTGTTGGGTAGCCGCTACTTTAGCACCCTGGACCTAGTAAGCGGGTATTGGCAGGTTCCATTGGACGCTGATGCCAGCGACAAGTCTGCTTTCTCCACCCGCTCTGGCTTGTAAGTAGTAATATATGAGCAGATCTCCCTACCAAGTGTTTTTTTGTGGATTTGATCTTGGGGGTTATGCAATGGGTTACGACGTTGGATGAATTCGCCGAGTTTATATTGTATTTTATCTGAGGGGTATTTGAGTGGCATTTGAGTGGCAATTAAGTGGCATTTGAGTTTTGATTATTTTTTTACTTGATTTGAACTTATATGACATATAGATTTTGAATGTATGGCATTTAAGTTTCGATAACTTTTTCGATAGCTATATATATATATTTATGTACATTGAATAGAAATTAAATATTATATGATTGTATATATTAAAGTTTATGTTCTTGAAAAAGCCATAACATAACTTCAAACGAAGTAATAGATGAATATAAACATTCATCTGTTTGAATATAGCGTAAAATAATAGGTTTAAACTTGAGCATTAGTTCTTCACTCCATTGAGCTTTAACTAATCTTTGTGTGAGATCTTGATCCCATACTTTTTTCTTAATTTTTTTTAAAAAATGGTTAATATTTACGATTTTAGACATTTTCAAAACTGTCTCAAAATTGTTTTGAATTGTTAGTTTTAATAATGTTTTCTGATTGTCAGCATTCTGGTGTAATGAATGTGGTTGGTACTGTATGGGTAGCTCTCCGTATAAAGATGCTAAAGTTAGCAAATGCTGTGTTATACAGAATAACACAGCTTGCAATGTTAATGGATATTTCGCATTTTCCTGCACGGCTACATTTTCTTTGATATACTGGTGATAAATCTCTGGGAGGAAGTCTGTTATTGTACATGACTTTGAACTCATAATGAACTAAAATAAAAAAGTTATGTGTTAGTACAGGATGATTAAACAGTGTTGTAAAATAATTACATTTTAGCTTCGATTAAAATAGTTTTTTTTATTAATTCTTACCTTATCACCAAGAAAAATCAGCTGTAGTAGTTGATACTCCTGAGGTTATTGTAGTAGTTAATGCTCCTGAGGTTATTGCTGAAGAGAATGATTTTTATGTAGAGAGAGTTGTTCTTATATACTATAAGACACTCCTACTCATTTAACTTATAACCAATAAAAACACTCACGCGAAAACTCTATCAGAATAGTGTTATTCGCGTGAAATATTCCTGTTTCATTCGCGTGAAAATAATTTTTTTATTCCCGCGAAAGCAACGGTTTCCATTCGCGTGAAAATAAAGTATTTATTCCCGCGGAAGAATTGGTTTGTATTCGCGTGAAAATAAAATGTTTATTCCCGCGAAAGCAACGGTTTCCATTCGCGTGAAAATAAATTATTTATTCCCGCGAAAGCATTGGTTTGTATTCGCGTGAAAATGAAATGTTTATTCCCGCGAAAGCAACTGTTTCCATTCGTGCGAAAATAAATTAGTTATTCCCGCGAAAGCAACAGTTTCTATTCGCGTGAAAAGAAATAATTTATTCCCGCGAAAGTATTGGTTTGTATTCGCGTGAAAATGAAATGTTTATTCCCGCGAAAGCAACTGTTTCCATTCGCGTGAAAATAAATTAGTTATTCCCGCGAAAGCATTGGTTTGTATTCGCGTGAAAATAAAATGTTTATTCCCGCGAAAGCAACGGTTTCCATTCGCGTGAAAAGAAATTATTTATTCCCGCGAAAGCATTGGTTTGTATTCGCGGGAAAATAAAATTGTTATTCCCGCGAAAGCAACAGGTTCCATTCGCGGGAAAATAAATTATTTATTCCCGCGAAAGCAAGGGTTTCTATTCGGGTGAAAATAAAATGTTTATTCCCGCGAAAGCATTGGTTTGTATTCGTGGGAAAATAAAATGTTTATTCCCGCGAAAGCAACTGTTTCCATTCGCGTGAAAATAAATTAGTTATTCCCGCGAAAGCATTGGTTTGTATTCGCGGGAAAATAAAATTTTTATTCCCGCGAAAGCAACAGGTTCCATTCGCGGGAAAATAAATTATTTATTCCCGCGAAAGCAAGGGTTTCTATTCGCGTGAAAATAAAATGTTTATTCCCGCGAAAGCAACGCTTTCCATTCGCGTGAAAATAAAATATTTATTCCCGCGAAAGCATTGGTTTTCGCGTGGACAAAATGTTGTTTCATAGTTATATTATAAAGAAGGTTGGTATTCATAGGATTTAATCAGCGTAACTTTACCTATTTAAGAGCCACTGTTTTCACACAGAAAGCATCCAGTTCTACAACAGCTAGCGGAGAAGCAACATCTACTAAACCTTCTATTGCAACTACTAGGAGCTCACCTTCTTTATAAAGGTAAGAGTAAAAATATTTATTTTCTGTTAGCTAACACAACTAGCTGAAGGCTTATGATCTTTATGATCTTTTAAAATTAATTACGAAAAATTAAACAAAATGTTTTGTTTTTTAGAATGAATACTCAAGACGAAGGAAGTCAACCAATGAATGAAGAAGCAGAAGCCCAGCAAACCTTTTCCCTATCACCTTCTCCTATCTTTGACATGCCAGAAAGTCAATTGGTGGTTGATGAACCAGAATCCCAAAAAGATTTTACTTCATTCACATCTCCTACTAACAAGCTACCTTCAAAAAGAACATCAATGAGGAAACGATCTTTTATTGATTTGACAAAAGATGATAATGAAACTGGCTCGAAGTGCAAAAAACTAGTTTTGACGGATGGTGGAGATGAAACGCTTTTTCGTCACACCAGAATACCCTTTCAAGATGCCGGAAGTAATGAACTAACCACTCTCACCTACAAGAGTGCTGGGTTAATAAACTCTCTCTCTCCAGATAGTCTAGAAAAACTTGAAGAATCCATGGAAATCCGCGAACTACCAGTACCAACAGTTATGGAGGTGTTGTCTGTTGAATTTCGTGATGAATCAAAGTGCACCATGATTTACAACTACCGAAAGGATAAGAAGATAACTCGGGTGAAGAGCGATGTTTCAACCAAAATAGGACTGCTTGTTAATAAAGCTAAGCAAACACGTCCAATTGTTTTAATTTATATGGGAGAAGGAAAGACAGGAGATGCGATTTTTCGTACTGCTGAATCTCATGGATGTAATCGAAAGATCAACGATCCATTCAACTCATTGTATGGCAAGAGTTTGAGACAAATACAGGCTTATTTCAGTGTTGCTCACCTACACGATTTTCCGACAGGAAGTGTTATAGCTTATGAGAATCCTGGAATGCTAAGAAAATGTGATACTCGTTGGAACAAGACTGCTGATGTTATAGTGGCTAATTACAGATGTATGGTGAAAGGAGAGCTATTGATTGGAGATCTTAGCATCCCTGCTCAAATAGCTTCATCTGTGGTGGCGGAAAAAAGTGGTGTAATCGTATTCAGAGGACTAAAACAAAATACGAACAACATGATTTCCTACGACATCATTCTACTCTCAGCTCTTCAAGCTTTCATTCAAGTCTCAGAACTGTTTGATACTTCGCTGCAGCACACCTGTCTCTCCTACTTTGATGAAAATGAAAAAGAGAATTGTCTAGAACAGCATATCGAAGTCTTAATCGATAACACAAAGGATGTGACTCGTCTTCTATGATGGTAAGTTTCATATCTATTTAAAGAAAGATCTGAAGTATTTTTGTAAAATTAATTCATATAACTATGTATGATAGAGTCATTAGTTACTATGTCTTTTAGATATAACTAAAGAGCGCTCCTGAGGAAGAAAATGAGAAGATCTTATTTACTTCTTGCTTGAAACATTACAAAATAATAGTTTTTATAGGCTCTGTAGTGTTTAGCACAAATAATGAGATAAGTTGTATTTTATTCATTTTATTTGTTATATCAAATAAAAATCAATTATAATAATTTATTTTAACAATTTACTTAGTAAATTAGTTCCTTGTATATGTACACCATCTATTCCTTCTACTGTATTATCTTCTATGAACTCGAAGTTAGGATAGGTCTGTATGATAAATCTCCGTATTGAGTGATCTCTCATCTCACTATCTCCTATGTCTCGTAAACTTCTAACAATTTCATCCATACTCCATCCTCTACTTCTCAGTAAACAAAAGTATACACAATAGTCGCCACATACAGTTGACAAAAAATTTTGTAGTTGTGTTTCATTACTTCGTATTGTTTCATATCCTCCATGAATACTTAGTATTTCATTTACATCCGGATAAAAGGAAACAGAACGTCCAAATGAGTCAAAAAAATCCACCTCTGAATCATTAGCGTACACAGCCAACCAATGCTCTCCAGGTTGGTGAGAATAATGGGTGTTGAATACGAAACATCCTCTTGGAAAATTGTAAATTTGCTTCCAAAACTGTTCTCTAGCTCCAACATGAATCCCTACGCTTTGACATAAAACGTCTGAAGATAAGATCGAACGAATTTGCATGGTATTCATCTCTAACTTTCTGTTTAAAGCACTGCGTCTCCCCCGATAGTTAATTGAAGAATGCCATCCATCTCCAGCACACCGTCTTTTACAAAGTATGCTACCAAGGATAATCCATCAGTCGTGTTAGTGCTAAAACGAATTTCCACACTTGTTGTAACATTTTTCATAGAGTGAAATCCTTCTTTAAGAAAATCACCAGTCAAATCAAATCCATAAAGTGTAGTACCATCAAGGTATTGTTCTTTCGTAATACCGAGACTATCACCTTCAAGCAAAGTTCCGGTAGCGTGTAGAAACTGATGATATTCTCTTCCAAAAACCCCTCTAGCATAATTTGGCTCAAATCTTCTTCCAATTGGACAATCACCAACTCTCAATACAATACTATCAACATTAGCGTGTATCATTCTATATGGATTCAAGGCAAAACGTCCGTTCATTGCGTTGTGATCAACTAAACCTAAATAGATCTGTTTAGGTTTTTGTTTGTTTTCTTCCAAAGTGATGTCAATCTGCGCAACCCCAGCACGAATTCCATATAGTTTTATCCGTTTTCGACCAACTGGATAAATGTAGTTGTGACCTTCCAACGCCAAACTGAGTTGGGAGTTTTGTATTGTAGGATTCACCTTAACTTTACAAAGATGAAGTTCAAATTTATCAATTCTAATCTTTGCTCCTCCTGCAGGCATCTCATTTGCAGCAAACAAAGCTAGTTTGCCGGAGGCACGCTCAAACTCCAGCTGCATACTAGGACCTGGAATTATTAGTTTTTTCTGCTGAAATAACGCAAGATGAGGTTTTCCAGTTAATTCTATTGTCTTTCCACTTATGATTAGAGCTCTCCTCTTTTTCTTATCTGCGGTTTTATGATCAGCAGCGTCTTTGCTAGTTGAATCATCATACAGCCATCCTTCCATCTTACCTTGATATTTCTTTCTTTCTGCACTGTTTTCGAGTAGTTGTGAAAAGTAGGAGCGTAAACCGTAGTTGTTAGCGTATTCAACGGTGGTTCCTTCTATCGACATTTTCAACTCACTGAATAATGTATGCATTGAATCCCCCATCCACACAACTGCATCATCATCATTACCTGTAATATCGCTTCCATCATCTTGAACAACTGTGGCTTCAACTTGCAGAAACGAGTTGTAGAGATCTGTGTAATGTTCAGTGCTCCCTGACAAGGTTAACTCAATACTACCATAAGGATCTAACCTATCAGGTCTGATGACAACATATTCTGATCTTTCTACCGATATGTTTGTTGGTTCCGTAGCAAATACATCCAATGTTGGATTTATGTTGTAGGAAGAACCTTCCAACTTATTACCTATTGTTCCATTTAGGCTAGCCATCTTTTGCGAATGATGAATGCTTGAGGTGTTACTGCTTAATGAATATAGTTATCAAGCTCTGCTGTCTTTATAGCAGATTCTGCTACTATTAAAATATGCCACGTTTACCAACACCTCTTCTCTTCTTTCCACCTTTTGTTTTTCTCCTTTTCATACTATCTAGACGGACTGCATTGAGCACATCTCCCCCCAGATCATTCAACTCCGCCAACCCCCTCTTCTTTGCTGATGCTGCAAAGCTTTGTCCATCGATGACATCACGCGCTACATTTTCACCTACAGACAGTGCTCTTTTCCCCAAACTAATTGCTCCTCTTTTCAGCATTGGTGCTGCGGATTTAAGTATACTTGAAAAAATACTACCAAGTCCATTTCCTCTCATATTAGGCATCACCCGTCGTCCACTATACACTCCAATTCCATTTCCAGCTTGCATCTTGTAGTACTCATCAAAAAAATCTTTTGAGTCCTCAGGGGTGTATCGTACCAAACTCATGATAATATTTTCTCTCTAAAGTGAACCGTCAACACAACCTTTCCACCATCAAATGGTATTCGTTGGCCGTCGTCACTCGTTATAAGTACTTGAATCATATCACTATTTATTGATGAAGCGTCAACATAGTGAGGATTTTTAAATTCTTGATACACAACACTATTCTTCTTTCCTTGAACCGGAACTACTCTCAGTAAAGGTACATTCGTATCTCCTACCATTCGATTATCAACAATGTTGGAATAAACATACAGAGATGTTAAACCAGAATTTATATCAGGAGGTGAGATATTATTGTATCTACCATGAGGGTACATAGTTTTTGGTTCAAAACCAAAAATATATGCTATATCTTTGGAAAAGCTTATGGCAGTATCAGGATCGCTGTTAGTTAGTAAAGTGGTGTTGGTGATCTTGTTGTAGGAGATGGCAAATTTTTTGTCTAAATCCATTTCACTCATTCTCTTTCGTATAATCTCCTCCAACTCCTCCATACTATCATATCTTCCATTACCGATTAAGATGAAGGACTTTTCGCTTTTACCAGAGACATTAGTCTTTTCTAGATATATTTTCCCTTCGGTAACATTCTTCCAATTATTAGAATAAGACATATCTAGCAGAGCTACTTCCCATTTTCCGCCATCGATAACCAAATATTTATACAGTCTCACTGTAAATTCGGAATTGTTATTATCAGGAAACTCTTCAGCGCTAGAGTTTGAGGGTAAAGTTATCAACATCGACATTTTCTCAACGTATGATGATTATATCAAGCGTTCTTTCCTTATAAACTATTCATCTACCCACTCGTTGAACTTTTCTCCATATCCTAACCACTTAACTAGAATCTGTCTTTTACCTCTTCTCATTCTTCTTCCCAATATCTTTTCAATTCTGAAAATCGTGGGTTTTTTACTTTTTGCAACTCTTTTTCGTAAAAGGTGCCGTCAATCATCTCCTCAGCCAAATCTTTCACCCCATATACAACAGGTTTTTCATCAATAAGTACATCAGTGATTATAAAAATCTCAATCGTCCAATTCGGAGTGTATCCTCTTTCAAACGCTCCTCTTGCCTTACTTATTCTCACATAATCCCCAATCTTTAGTTTTGCTTCTTGAGCTAAACTATGTTCACCTCCTTCATACACACGATTCCATACAAGTTCCTGATTTTGAAAATTCACATCATTCGGTCTCATACCTATAGCACCATGAATTGTGTTGTTGTATGCATCAACCATTTCTGGTAAAACATCAATGTACCTGTCATCATCTTTATATGTCAAATATCTATATATCTTTTCCTTTAAAGTTCTGTTAAAACGTTCCACCATCGATGCCTTTATCGTCTCATTTTCGGTTGTAAAGTGCTTGATTTTTTTTTCCGCCAGGAGAGTCTTTACATTGACATTGTCAAACTCTTTACCTTTATCGGATTGTAAAGCTTTATAGTTTTCCCCTTCTACTATTCTTCTCAATCCTCTTGCCACTACCTGTCCTGATTTGTTGATGAGCGGTACAGCCCAACCTTTTCTAGATAGAGAATCAACAGCAGTCAGTAAAAATGCTGTATTATTATTTTCTTCTTTTCGAGATCGAACATCCATCAAATCTACCTGTAACTGTTCCCCTATTCCAGCTACAATTGTAGGACGACGTTTAAACTTAGTTACAGCTCTTTTATGTAACGTGTAGGCATCCTCACCACTCAACCATTCACGGATTCTTTTTTCCCCCTCTCGCTTTCTACGAGCTTTCAGTAAAGCTCTAGCTCCTCGTAGAGATGTATGTAATGCAGGATTGTAATACAACTCTTTTAGCGTGTCGATGTCCATGAATTAGTACCTGGAATGAGCAACTTTTTCCTCTTACGTGTTTGATGCGGGGATTTTCTGACAGTTGTGATTCCTTCATCAGTTAGCAAGCTTTTAAATCTACTGTAATTGGTATTTCCCGATTGTATTTTACCTCCTTCAGTTAGAACGTCTCGTAGTAAAGTTTTGGAAGTCTTAGGATTCAACCAATGTTCTCCAATTTTCACTCTGTTCTTGTCCGAGTCGAATCTACCAATTTTACTCAGATTATTCAACATTCTGACAGCGATCGTTCGATCACTCTTTTTTGTTGTTAATTCAGTTGCTTTTTTTTCAAACTCTTTTAAATTTTCGCTTTCACTATCATGCTCATCTTCTCCATCAGTAAGAAATGTATTTCCAAGTAGGGTTGAGTCTTCAGTATCAAACAACTTCCCTTTTATTAATTCCATCCCGATATCATCATCATCATCATCCATTTTCACTGATTCTAACTCAATGTCTTTATGAGCATTCGGTGAAAGGGTATTAGGTTTATCATCAATAACTGTGCTATTGGCTAAAGGAGAATAAGACTCTATCTTCTTTTTCTTAATGGGATTCCAACTATCCTTCTGTGTCTGATTTTGGTTATTTTTAATCTTTTTGACATCAGACAAATACTTACGTAAGTTTTCAACATTTTCATCTAACTTTTCGTGTGAGGATAAGTCAGAATCATAAGCCGTTTCCAGTAGATCATTTCGCTTTCTCTTCATATTCTTCACTGTTATACCTTCCATAGGATTATAATACAATGGAGGTCTGGTCTTCTCTTCCTTTACCACTGTTTTATTTTCCTTTTTTTCCGTTAATCTATAGTATTCATTTTCAGTGAGTATAAAAATACGTCTGGAGAATGTTAAAGGCTGTCGATTCATCTTTTTATTGATGACAAAACAGATACAATAGGGTTTATAATAGCATCCAAAAGATTTCCTCTACCAGTCTGAATCAAAATTTTACGCTTATCATCAACTGTCCCTCTACCACTAAGTTTATGTAGTTCCTTCTTGTAACGCTGCAACTCAATAAACTGCTCAGAATCAAGAGGAACATTACCTAATATAATATTTTTAACACTTTCTATCAATGATTGAAACAAATCTGAGTTAGCCTTTTCGACTATAGCGATTTTTCCTTTCTTACTCAGTTCATCCAGAGCTAAAATTGCTGTTTTATTTCGCATCATTCGTGTTGAGACTTTCATCTTTATCTTCTCCCTCCTCCTAGCACACTTTTAAATAACCCAGGAACTATATTGCTGATGATAGGTCCTAGTAGAGCACCTAAAAATCCTCCTTTTTGCAATACAGCTTTCTTATCATCTAACGTTGATCTTCTTACTAAAGCGCTAATATCCTTCGCGTTCCGCTGCAACTGATTGTACTGAGATGTTGTCAATGGTATCGTTCCATTTATAATAGCTTTAGCACATTCCATTAGAGTCATAATAAACTCCTTTTTGGCTTTAGCTATAACAGACTTTTGAATAGCAAAGGTTGCATTGTTGAGTGATAACAACACAGCAGCATTTCTTGTTAATTTTTTCTCCAAATCTTTAGTCATTATAACTCTTTCGTGTTGCGTCGTTGAATAACAAAATATGATTGAGGTGAAATGAATAGTAATTGTATTTATATCCTTTTACTTGGGTACATATAATATCATAGGGAGATCCGATGTAAAATTTCCCAATAGTCTATGTTGATCATTCGTTTGTTGAGTCGTATCTATTCGTAAACAAGAGTATGGTTTTTTTGTTGCATCTTCAAAAGCCTCTTGTACATATTTTACTTTTGATGGAAAACATTGTCGAGCCAAATAGGAAATAGAAGAAGCATCTCTAGGATTTTTAAAAAGAAAAAAATAGTGACTATTCAAGGAAATTGTACGATTTCCTTTTAAAAACAGATTCTGAACAATAAAAAACACACTTATGTTCAAATGATGACTATGTTTTGTATACAGAGCATTGGCATCAGCTTTACCAGAAACTTCATCCATGAGATCATCAATTATCAGCCATCGATTTTTACCATCTCTGGGAAAACTCACTGTTATATCTATCATCCCTTCATGAAAAATCACTCCTGGTACATCATCAAAGGCTTTTTGGTAGGCTCCATAACAGTAGTGAATTTCTGTTGGTGGGGGGTGTGCTATAGTCTGACTAGCTTCAATCATTCTAAAAATCGCTTGCGTCTTTCCCGATCCAGTTGGTCCTGCAATCATTGCTGTAAAAGGAGATCGCATCCATGGGTCATAATCTTCAGGTTTCCCATTCATCATAAAAAGATGTTCATCAACCAACAGTAGTTTCATTTATGATTCCAACAGGAGAGTTTCTCGCTTTTTGTATTTTTTCCATAGCTTCTTCATACATACTAAACTCAGTAACACCTCCAACAGTGGAAAATCCTATGACAAATACCAAAATCATCATAATTATCAACGCTTTACGCTTCATACTCGGTAAAACATCTATCATATCACGTGTAGTACCATCAACAGTATCAACTTCATTCATCGGACTCATCTCAACATCATCCTCTGTCGACATCTTAACTTCCAATAACAATACAATCATATCACGCTCCATTTTTATACAATGTAAAAAATATCAAAAAAAATCAAAAAGTTATACATTCAAAATCTATAAGCCATATAAGTTCAAATCAAGTAAAAAATAATCAAAACTCAAATGCCACTTAATTGCCACTCAAATGCCACTCAAATACCCCTCAAATGAAATACAATATAAACTCGGCGAATTCATCCAACATCGTAACCCATTGCATAACCTCCAAGATTTAATCCACAAAAAAACACTTGGTAGGGAGATCTGCTCATATATTACTACTCTTGTATAAATGGAAAGTCCTTCCGTTCGGATTAATTTCCGCCCCTGCCACCTTCCAGAGGCTCATGGAACAGGTACTCCATGGCCTCCATTGGAAATCATTCCTCCTGTACCTGGACGACATCATAGTCATTGGTCCTGACTTCCCCACCCATCTCCACCGGTTGACAGAAGTGCTCCAGCGACTCCAAGCAGCTGGTCTGAAGCTGAAATCCAGCAAGTGCGAGCTTCTCCAGTCCCAAGTACGCTACCTTGGCCACGTTTTCAGCGAGCGTGGTGTCTCCACCAATCCGGAGAAGATAGCCACCGTCCGAGATTGGCCCATACCTACCTGTCTCAAGGAGTTACAAGCATTCCTTGGAACTGTCGGTTACTATCGGTTACTGTCGGTTACTAGCCAGCTGTTTAAAAAAATAATGTATTGGTTGGTCATGTACTCGATAGATAATAATGTAGAAACACAGTAATGAATATATACCAGATGATAATAACCATTTATTTACTGACAAATAAATGAACTCAGGAGAATAAATATGTGAAATAGTGAGGGAGTGAATAGATAAATAAATGAACAACAAATATATTTAAATCTTGAGTTTATCAAAAGCGAAAACTTGCAAAAATGTTTCATCAGATAAAATCGAGAAAATGAACCCGTATTTATTAGTCTGTTAGTCTGTTGTTGGAATAGCTGTTTTTTGCTACTCAACATCTTATTAACCAAGAACAGCTACATCACTACTAGTAATAATGCCAATTTTTTTGAATAACATTTTGGTATTGATTTTTTGTGCTGTAATTTCATTTACCAAATATTATTTTCATGTGAATGATGATTCGGTTAGTTTAATGTTTAAAAATCTATCGGCAGATGGGCTCAGGTTGATTTTCAAACTTCAGAGCATTACAAATAGCTGCAGAACAAGCTTCAAAATATATTATAACTGTTTCCCTTGCTATATACTGTTTGGGTTATTTATATGAGTCAGTATCTCTACTTGCTAACCATTATATAATTTTATTGGCAAATGTTTCATCAGAACTACAGAGTTTGTATGAGGTGTTCTTGCACCAGAAAAACAGAAAACCAAGTTTAAATGATTTATTTTCTGTAGATGAATCATGCTTTTCTTGGACATGCTCTGGTCATGGCACTTGTGGAGATGAAGGATGTGTATGTTCGCCGGGGTATACAGGCAATTATTGTGAAGTTGGTGAGTGCATTTCTTATGTTTCACCAAAAAAAGGTATCAAACAAGAAGATGAATGGTTTGCTGACTAAATGTAATGTAACATATTATACACCACACCAAATTCTTTAGTGACCAGCTGTTATGACTTGGAGAAAGACAATTATAAGGAAAATGATGAGAAAATATTGTGTAACACCCATGGCAGATGTGAGGGTGGGAACTGCACCTGCGATCTAGGTTACACTGGCCTGTTCTGTGAAGAAAGTGAGTTTAAATTTGGTTCGTTAGTGCAAGTTGTTTGGTGTGTGAGAGGTAAACAATAAAACATGATGTGCTAGTTCAGATTGATCCGTGTGTCTATAAATGATTTACTTCCATCATTTGTTAGCTTGCACATATTGGGAGAGTTCAAGGCCTAATCACTAGAGGGCGAATGTTTGAAGAAACTGTAAAAGAATAAATTTTTTTGGTCAAAGCGAACTCATTGCTAAGCAAAAGTAGCGAATAGTTCAGTTTCATCATGATGAAACAATGTCAGGTTTGGAAAATTGGTCAGTTGCTATGTTTACATATTATTGGATCATTGGACCACATAAACTCATCAATTGGTTTATTTTCTCTGTCCCCTTGTTGGCTTGTCTCGTATGTCAGGGTGCCAGGTTGTCAAAACGTTTTACAGAATTTCATTGCCACTCTAACGGAACCTGCCCACCACATGGATACTGTGAGAGAAACAAGTGTGTTTGTGAACCGGGATATACTGGACATAAATGCGAAACAGGTAAGATTTTAACCTGGAATTGATGCGATGCCAAAGTTTTATTATAAATAAGTACAGTATCTACTCACTAATAGGAAACAGAGCTGTGGTATAACTGGTTACGCTATTGTATCATTTACCTACGATACATAGCATTTACTTACTTGTTTACAAATTTTAGTTGTTAGTTGTGACGACTATGAAAACAACTACTATGACGAGAATGGGGATTATATTGTATGTAACAACCATGGTAGATGTGAAGGAGAGATGTGTGTGTGTGAGGGCGGATATAGAGGGCTATTTTGTGAAAATGGTAAGTTTGTGAATCGAAATTGACATTATTTTATTATTGTAGGATTTTAGTTATTCCTGTCTATGCAAATCAAGTGTCAAATGTTATATATGGTATACAGCTTTTCTTCTATTTACCTCTCAAGTTCCGATGGCTGAACTTTGAGGTGCTAATCATATTTTCAGCAATATTTATGATCGCACAAGAAACTTTATGTCACAAGCTCTTTATTTCTTAAATTCTTTTCATGTTATTTAACAGAGTACAAGTGCGTTAATAATTATCAGTGTGGTTACCGGAGTAACTGCACTGATGGCAAATGCTATTGCCACCCTGGATATACTGGAAACGACTGTGAAAAAGGTGAGAGAAAGTTGCACCATGTTGAAGATTTCATCACCTCTGTTAGAGCTTTCTGTGTCTTTCTGTTTGCTAGTACAGTTTACTAACCATGTAGCCTATGATTGCTTTTAACTCAAATGCTCTTAATTTTCCTCAGGCTCCCTCACTAGACCCTCTACTGTCTTTTTCCGGCTATCTTTAAGCTGCGTACACACTAGAACGATTTTTGATCAAAAAATCGTTCATGTTGGAGTTGTTTCCTTTGTCGGCCGATCGGTTGCGTACACACTAGTAAATAATTTCGGCCGAAAAACATTTGCTCTTTGGTGAGAGAGATAGATAAATTTTGTTTTTCAGCATAACCATATAACTACTGTTGATATTGCTCTCTGTTATTTCACAATTATTCACCATGTCTATGGTTGTTATTAGTAAATGCATTAGCTGTGGCTGCGGCATTATTAATTATTTATGTTGTTCTGAACAGAATTTTTTATTTTTTTTAGCTTTACCAAATACCTATTTTAATTAATTAAAGTTATTTCTAAATTATTCATTAAACTTATGCTTATCAATGATTGATCTACCATGTCAAAATAAAAATGGTAATACATAAATCATAAATTTTCTTAGTGAGTTTTAAAATAATAATAATTATTATTATTATTTGGTTATTGCTGGGAAAATTGATGATTTTTTATTATTCTATTATCATTGTTTGTGACCACAAGCTACTTCTGAACTGATTTTGTGTTGTGGCTTCCTTGATAATCTGCTAAAAATCGTCGGGGATTTTGAGCAGTGCTCAAATGGCAATAACGCCGGCCGATGTGATACAATATCGGCCGTTATTGCATTCACACTAGGCCGTTTTGTATCTGCGCCGATTTCGGCCACAAAATCGTCCTAGTGTGTACGCAGCTTTGGTTGTCAACGTTGAGTGATCTTGTCTTCAGATTGCTACATTTTTACTCTGGCAAGTATTGTACTCATTGTAACCACTGATGCAGAAGAAAGTAGTTCAGACAAACAATGCATTTTAAAAGCGTAATCCTATTATCTAAGGTAAACCTTTGTAAAATTTCTATAGCCAAAACAAACCATAGAACAGGCTAAAAATTTTATGCTGTAACACATAAAATAGATATCTGTCCACTGCTGAAGTGTTGGACTTGACATTTGGCAGTCCGTTGGTACAATCGGAAATAGGGATTTCCGCATTAGCTGCGTTAGCTGTTTTAGCACTTGTATAAGCTGTTGAACGGCTAGCAAGGCTGTCTAGGGTTGTACAGTGAACAAATGGAAACTCTTAATTTATTATGTGGTGTCTTAGTGTAAGCTTCTTATATGGTAACCTATACCTTATGCTTATTTTTTTCAACATTTTCTGATAGTAATCCAACAACGCTACTTGCTCATTACTGCTAAATGCTACACAAATACTGCACTATGAACAAATCCTTGCTGCAATAACATGTGTGTTTTATCCTGCACACAGGACCAGTATTGATCCAGTATAAACTCCTATCTACCCAGCATGTGCTGACAAACTACTTACTTACTACGTATTTGCTCTAATCACTGCTGCCACTAAACTCTGCCACAATATATGGTTGAAACGAATGAGCAATCCTCGCAAAACTTTCATTCACTTAATGGTAAATCTGTCAATTCGTGAAAAGGAGTTTAAAACAGCGATGATTCAAGAGTTACACAAAACATACCTGGAGCACTGCAATTTATTTGCATTTTAGTCTTCGATCTAATGTTTGTTTCTACCTCCAATAAAGGTCGTTCTTTCAATGATGTCTTTCTGTTTAAGCTACAATTTTCATGTTGTCTTTTCTATTGCATTCAAAATAGCTTCAATGCTGTTCTAAATTGTTCTTGTCCTTTTGATTCCAAGGAAACATTTATAAACTTTACAGTAAATCCAGGAAATGTTCTGCAGCTTGATATTCTTTCAAAATTGTGTTTGAAAAGTGTAATGCAGATTTATAATTTTTGCAGCAAGTGTCACAGCCCAGTGGCGATGACCTTGGAGTGCAGTAATATCTGATCAAGCAGTTGATTTTCACTTTTGAGTCAGTTGAATTCCTCGCACAACAAACTTGAATCCAGTTTGATCTCAGATTTTTGGTACTATTCAACTTTAAAAACAACAAACAGTTTTGATATGGTAAAACAGACCTAAAAAATTGGTAAGCTTAGCACAAAATCTTGGTAAAGAAGCATATTTGCTAAAGTTCTTTATACGCCACAGAATCGTTTATTTTAGACGAAATCATCCTAAAAAAGATAAGCTTCATAGTAATAAGCTATTGGACTCATAAGTTTTTGATGCTAAGATACTTCAAAACTCTACATCAATTGTTTGTTATCCTGGAAATTACATAAATCAAAAGACCACTCCACAAAGTTTAAAAAAAGCTTTTGCGCAATGTAAAATTTATCCTATTTAGAGAAACTGGGCTGAAAAATTTTCATCTATGGGAATATAACAACTAAATAGGCCAGGGGAGGAAGGAGGGGGACTATGTATCATTGATATTGTTGTACTATAATATTGCAATGAATTCACATAGCTTGCTCCCTAGTAACCAGTAGCTAACTTTAGGGAAATCTCCTCTAACTTGGTTGATGTTCAAGGCTACACGATGAAGCAAATGAGAGAAGTTACCAACTGACAAGTAGTAGTAGTTGAAGCATGGGGCGGCACATTGATTCATGTGGGCCAGCTTATTTATGTCTACATTTAATATGAGTCAAGCTGCTTTAGCAGTGACGAACTGGTAAAACTCCACATCTTTTTCACTTATTCACCTGCATGTTTGCGACCAGTTACGTTACTTTATTTTCAACTGCCCGTTATAATATTTTTTTCCATAAACATATATATATATATATAATACTTTATTGGCATCAATATCTTTTTATAAAAACGTTTTTCATAAAGTGCCATAGCTAGAAGAAAAAAAAAAATCAAAAATGAAACAGAAATATAAAATGAACACAGAAAAAAGAAGTCTACTCAAACACAGTTTATTTAAAATAATTCTCCATTGGTATTTAAAAGATATTTAAATAAATTTGATTTGAAAACAGACAGGGTTTGTGAGATTCTCAGAGAAGTAGGCAGTTGGTTGAATATGGCAGATATATGTGTTTCTATTGCAGCTTGTGTGTTGGCATAAAGTTTCTTGCAGTTACGAAAATTAAAATTGCAGTTACGACTAGTGGTAAAATCGACAGAAATAAAGCTAGGAAAAATGTTATTAAAAATTTTAAAACCAGTGATTGCCGTAAAATATTGAGCCAATTTTGGTAATAGTAACAGTTGAATTGAAGTGGCGATATCATTTATTCTAATTAACGAAAGAGGAATGGTATGAACCTTTGCTATCAATCGAAAAGCTCTTTTTTGTAATGAAAATAACGATTTTGACAGGTATTTAGGAGATAGATTGTGATAAATAATTATACCATAAACCAGGTGACAGAATATAAAGTGATAGTAAAATGCTTTCGCTGATTTGTTAGTAAGATAGTTTTGTGATAGCTGCAGGAGGTTTATGTTTTTACAGAGCTTGACTTCAGTTACTAAGATATGGTCATCCCAAGTGAGTCTATCATTTATCATAAAACCCAAAAATTTCGTTTTGTTTTTCCGTATCAAGTTTTTACTTTCAAAAGTGACAAGGAAACTTGGCAAACTATTATGATAATTAAACAAAAGAAAATGTGATTTGTCAGTATTGATAACCATTCTATTTTCAACGCACCATTTTGAGATTTTTGTCAAATTGTCATTGCAATTATAGTTTAATGTGGAGATGTTACTGTGTGATGATAAAAAGATAGTGTCATCAGCATACGCTAAAGGTTTAGATGTTAAAGATAATTTGAGTAAATCGTCGATATATAAAGCAAAAAGGGTTGGTGCTAAAATTGATCCCTGAGGGACACCAATATGGACAGGTAGGGTTTGGGAAACATCGTCTCCTATTTTCACCAGTTGATATCGTTCCTTTAAAATGATTTAATGATAGAAAATGCCTTTCCATTTATACCACAACGTGTAAGTTTTAGAAGAAGAGTCTCATGGTCTATACAATTGAAAGCTTTTTTGAAATCCAAAAACAGTAGAAGAGCAATCTCATTTTTCAATTTGACTTTTTGGCATTCTGCAACTATTTTGTGAACTGTATCAACACATGAAACTCCCTCCCAGAAACCAGTTTGTAAATTGTGCAACAAATTGTTATGATTCAAATGGTATTTGAGACAACTGTTGACGTGCTTTTCAAAAATTTTGGACAAAACTGGTAAAATTGAAATTGGACGGTAGTTAGATGGATTAGCTATATCACCATTTTTAAAAACCGGAATGACTCTCGCGGTTTTCCAAGTTATCGGGAAGGTACCGTCAATCAGAATTCTGTGAAACATATCAGTTAAAATTGAAATTTAGAATTGGATGGTTTGCTTAATCATTCTAACTGATATTCCATCTAAACCGGTGGATTTTGAAGATGGTATGCGTTTTAGATAACAACACAATATCAGAAGGAGTGAATTGGGTAACTGAAGTTATATGTTTTGTGTTAGATATTTGGCTGACAGGGGTAAAAGAGTTGCCACGTAAATGATTTGTAAGCCGACTAGCAGCTGTAGTAAGGTGATGGTTAAAAACATTGGAAGATAGTCCCTGGGGTAAGCCAGATGGTGATGAGTTACGATTTTCAATATTGAGAGCATCCCACAAAGATTTAGTATTCCCATTTTTACAGGTATTAATCATATTTTCGATTACCAATTTTTTCTTTCTTTTTTATCAAATTTGTCACAAAGTTTCTTTGTTTTTTGTATTCATCCCAAGAGCCATGTTTCTTGATAGAATTACGTAATCTAATATGTCCTTGAACCTCCTTATCCAACCACTGTGGTAAAGTACTGGATTTGACAAATCGGGTTTTATATTGTACAATTTTAGATATCTTACTTAAAAACAACTTGTTAAAAGAACTGATTATGTTTTCAGTGTTTTCTTCAAGCAAAACAGCATCCTAATTCACACCAGAAAATGCTTTATTAATGTTTTCATTAGTAAAATTAGAATAGTCCAAAAAGTGCAGTTTTCTCTTTTGACTTTGTGTAAGCTTTTTTTCTGTTGTAAACAGCATAAATAAGGTCATGATCACTGAAAGAACATGGCATAACTTGAGAGTACATAATGTTACTAGGAAAGTTTGTATAAATATGATCAATCAAGGTCGATGATACATTAGTTGATCGAGTTGTCATTGCTGATTAGAACTGTTTAGGCAAGTATGGAGAGCAATAAAAGTGTGTGTTAGGCTTTACACTTTGTTGTAAACTCTAGTACATATAGGCAAATACATTTATTGTGGCTTTAAGCAACCTATCTTGTTAGTCTGGTCCGATGCCATACCAATAGTAAGAGCTGAAATCCAATTTTGGATTTCATTTAGCATTGTCTTTCTGTACCTTGCATTAACAGTAAAGTAGACACTGATTTCAGAAGCATCTTTCTAGTAGTGCTTTGTAAAGGTTGGGTGCAAATTCTTTACTTTGGTGGCAGTGGTGGCATCTCGCCGGTGTACAGACACTATTTGAGAAGCACCAGGTCCTACTTACCAGTCAATGCTCATTTCCCGTACCCTTATCTTACCCCACCTAGTGTTGGCATTTCTATAATCATTACAGACTCGGTAAATGATCTGCAGTGGTTTCGTATACTGCTAAACATTCCTGTAATGTTACCAGTATTTTTACGGTGTTCCTGAAGCAGATATATCTACCTTTGATCCTATTACCACAACCCCATATCTGATAACAGCTCTTACAACAACCCTGTACCCTGCTACAGATCTCTACAGCAACTCATGACGCTGCAAGTGATCCTACAACAGTTCTAGTCTGGTTGTAGCTTTCCTGAAGGAGATAGAGCTACCCTAGCCTTACTAGGGCACTCTCACTCTGCTACAGCAATGCCTGATCTGGGAACAGCTCCTACAGCAACCCTTGACTCTGGTACAGATCCCTACAGCAGTTTCTGACACTGCTTTTTTTACAGCAGTTTCGGACCAGTTGCAGCCTGTTTTGAGCCAGAAGAAGATACCCCCCCCTAACCTTGCTGCACCCTCAAATTCAAAGGCAACCCCTCCCCCCCAGATAAAAAGGATATCTTGCTTAAGCAAAAAACACCATTTCCTTCGGTCCTGATGGCAGCGCCGAGAGCGAGAAGTGCCGCTAGGATGTCAGCTGGACTGGTTGACAGGTGGACCTAGACAGGTTAATTAGGACACTTCAAGGAGTGCTACAGCCCCCTCAACCACCCCCTACACAGAACTTCAGGCCCCAAAGTTTACTGGCACTGAAAAAGTTGAATACTGTATTAAAATTTTGTGCACAACATCTGTAAACACCAAGCTTTGCACACCTGTATGATGATAAGTGCCTCTGTGGTTTAGAGGCACCCTCTTGCATAAGCAAGACAAATAACAGTGCTTGCTAGCAATGCTACAGCAATTTATATTGCCAACACACCAGTAATTACTTGGCAAGGCTGGTCATGGACCCCTGCTAATTCGGTATAAAGATGCCAGGGCCAGTCAAGTACCCCTGATCATCCAGGGTAGGATCACAGGACCAGGGTTAGTGACCCTGGGTCGGCAGGAAGAGAACCACTGAGCTCAGGATCCCAAAGATAGCTGTGGTACCTCAAGAATATAAATCTAGGACATAGCTGCCTCCAGAATTCAGGAACCATGGATGCCAGGCTAGGAAAAGCCCAGGAACCCAGAGGGAGATAGGACAGAATAATTACAGACAATGCACCCTCTAGCTTCGCCCCTTTACCTTGGGCACTCAATATCTTTAACTCCATTGTTATTTGTTGCTAATAATATCCATGTATGTTATTCGCTGATGTTACTTCCTGTTTGTGCTACGGCCACATTGTTATCTAGGCAAATAGCTTCCTGTAGTCCAGCGCGTAAAAGGCTGGATTTTGCTTACACTCTTGGCATTTGTACTATTGTGTCTACTCTTGCCACTTCACTCTAGAGGATTGCCTTCCGAGAACAGCATAAAATACAATAAATGTATTTGTATTCAAGCAACCAGACTAGTCTGTCTGAGCCATGGGTTCTCTTTGCTAGTTGTTAATTCACTTGGACAAGTGGCACCGGCTACCCCTGCCCGGTGTCCCCTCTGGAGAAAGGCAGAATACTTGAGCTTAGTAGCATTTTGTGGTCCCAGACCAAAATCTACTACAATACTTCATTGCAAGGTTTCTTGATATGTCAGAAGCCAAGAACAGGAAAGCACATATGGCTCGTTATCATGCTAGAGAAGCGCTTAGAGATGATGGTCTGGAGTGTGGGGAGTCCAGCTCCTTTCAAGGCATTTTTGCTACTCTCCGTGCCGGTTCTTTTACACTTTTATCTCTGCCACCAGTCTAGTATTGAATAACATCAAAAAATGGTTGAATTCTAAAACCTGAACCAATTACCAAATTAAAAAATTCGATTCTAGGGAAAACAGCTATTTCTATTTCAATTTTCTCTCCCCCTAGCTGGTATTCCTGCGTTATGGCTGGAAATACTTTTTCATGGGTAAAACAGGTTAACTAAAAAATTTTAACGGTTTTAATTTTTTGCTTTAGTATAATGGTTAGAGGGAGAGAGGATGAACTATGATTGGGAAGCAATTGTGTGAGTTTTTTATGATGGGCCGACCGAGGAATTGTTACGGATAGACTTCCAAGAGCAAACCACTCTAAAAATTACAGCTGTTTCCTACGAACTTTACAGTAATGATTTTGTCTACAGTCTAAGGCAACTTTGGAAGCATATGTAGCTTCTTGGGAGAAAAAAATATTCTTTGTTATCGTAAAACCTTGACATTAACCTGATCCTGTCGATCGAAGTTGAATTACAGCAATTATATGTTCATGTTTCAGCTGTGAGTTGCGATAAATACGAAAATAACTACTATGATTTGGATGGAAACTATATTGTATGTAACAACCATGGCAAATGTGATGGTGGAGAATGCACGTGTGAGCCAAGTTACTCGGGATCATTCTGTGAAAAAAGTAACACTTCTCTTATAGTCGATCTAGTTTACGGAGAATCCAATATCTTGACCAACTTGTGACTTTTTAATTATAAAAAATTATCAAAGAACATGATGTGTGTTTTCTTTTTTGTAAATTTTTATGTGATTTTATCAATAGGTTTATTATATTAGACTTGCAAAGTGCTTTGCGATTGAACAACTACAAAATATTGAGAATTATTGCTTCAAAATACTTCGAGCTCTTTGCTATTTTCACTGATTTATTACAGCTTGTAAATGAGTATTACAAAGCTACAATGACAAGTTTCATTTGTCAAATTTTCTTCTATGTCACGAGTCACAAATTATTTTGGCTGTTTTAAAAGATATCCATTTTATCATCAACGTTTGTTACTCTAATTCCAGGAGCTCTCAACCAATAATTGAGCGCATGGTACTTTCTTTTACTTGCTTCTATTCAATACCAACTAGTTTTTATTGTTTTACAGAGTTTCAGTGTCGCTACGCAGGCCACTGTTCTTCAAATGGTAACTGTACTGATGGTGAATGTTATTGTAACCCTGGCTATACCAGTTACAACTGTAGTGCAGGTGAGAGTAGTTATGATATCAGAAAGGTTTGGCATATCTATTGATTATGTTGTACAGTTTTGGCATAAGACAAACCTCAAAAACTTCAGAAAAGCAAACTAAATATAATAAAGCTGTTACAAAACAATGTGAAAGATACTTGTATTCCAATCTTATTTTTCACAAAAGTTGTGATTGGTTTGTCAGTCCTTACAACGTAATTCCCTTTTAATTTTTTTTTTCCAGCATCGAAGAACATAAATCATTTACTTGCAACATATTGACTCTACTATTCATTAATACTATTTTGTACAATCACCTTGAACTGGCATACTTCAGTAGTTTATCATTTTTCTCGCATTTGCGTAGGAGTGTTAAAAAACTCAGAAATATTGATTTTTTTAAAAACATGTTTTAAAGGTTGAAATTAATACAAAACGTAAAACTTCCACTTTTATTGTACAAATCATGCCGGCAGCTCAGAAGGTCGCAGCTGAGTGTGCCGTCAAATTCTCTCTGTAGTGTGGGGACACTTGATTGTGTTTATGAACCATTTTGTAAGACGGCGTAATTTTGTCTCTGACAAGTAAATTTTCCCCAAGATTCAAGCTCCTCAATGTTAGCCTTCTAGTTTATACTCCCAACTTAAATATGCAGCGAATCAAGGATTAATCCTTTGAGGACCAATTCTAGACATAATTTTCTGTTAGCATCGAAGTTGTCTGCATTCAGTTGCTTGTCTCTTCCTACTCAGGCCCATATTAGCAATGGCGAAAATTTGGAAGACATTTAAAATGAGTTTCAAAGTGTGTTATATATATATATATATATATATATATATATATATATATATATATATATATATATATATATATATATAAATAAGTAAAAGTATGACTGGGGCACAAGATGAGCACAGGGGCTTAGACTAAATAGAAACAATCAAATAAATAAATAATAAATAATTAATTAATTAATTGTTAATATTAGTTGCCCGAGAGATGGAAAAACCAGTCAAGACTGAAGCAAGTAAAACAGTGCTCAACAAGAAAAAATCGAGGAGCTAGATACTAAAAGGTAAAATAGTAAAAGATGTTAAAACTATTGGCTGACTACAAGTTGTTTCATGTGCTAGAAAAAAAGATGGGAAAAGGAAAATGATTCTAGGCACAATCATCAGGTCGGTCGGTCTGAACTAACTGTTTCCTGTTCCACCTTCATTTTTAACAGCTGAGAGCCGACCTGATGATTGTGCCTAGAATTATTTTCTTTTTCCATCTTTTTTTCTAGCACATGAAACAACTTGTAGTCAGCCAATAGTTTTAACATCTTTTACTATTTTACCTTTTAGTATATATATATATATATATATATATATATATATATATATATATATATATATATATATATATATATATATATATATATATATATATATATAAGTAGTAATATATGAGCAGATCTCCCTACCAAGTGTTTTTTTGTGGATTAGATCTTGGAGTTTAGGCAATGGGTTACGACGTTGGATGAATTCGCCGAGTTTATATTGTATTTTATTTGAGGGGTACTTGAGTGGCATTTGAGTGGCATTTAAGTGGCATTTGAGTTTTGATTATTTTTTTACTTAATTTGAACTTATAGCATATACATTTTGAATGCATGACATTCAAGTTTTGATAATTTTTTTACATAACTCGAACTCATATGATATTTTGAGAGAGAGAAGAGAAGAATGAGGAGACTACATTGAATCAATATATGATTATATACATTTATTACATAATAAGTAGCAAAATATTCTTGTATAATATAGCTAGAGTTAGTAAATACTAAGTAATTCAAAGCACTACAACTTTTAATGACAATCAATGGTTGATAGTCTTTTTCGTTACAATGTTGTCATTGTTGTACTGATGTTATAACTTAGGAAGGAAGACTTCTGTTCTATGTACTTTTGATTCCATAATGAACTAAAATCAAAAGTTATGTATTAGTATAGGATGATTAAACAAAAATGTAAAATAATTACATGAATTTGAATTATAGTTCTTTTTACATTGGTTAGTTAACATTATATAGTAAAGGGAAGTAACTCACCAAGTTATATTGTTCGGTTTGTTTTTTCTTGAGCATAATTTTCATCAAGTGTTTTTGATTCTCTCTCTTCTATCTAAAGCAAAACAAAAAATAATTGCTTTATAAATAAACATTATCTAATTGGAAGTATTACTTATATCAGTTAGTTTACATTAAATAAAAAATACTCACTATGTTGTCTTGTCTGACATGCTCTTTTTGAATATAGTTTTCACCAGGGGGCGCTGGTTCTCTCAAAGATGTAGAAGATGTGTTTCCCACTCCCATTGAAAGCACTAAGACCTTGTTCTCAACAACCTCATCTGTAGTAAAGTACTTCATCTGGTTGGAATCATCAAGTTTGTTGGATAGATTTTGAGCCGTTTCTATCGCTTGTAATGCTGTGAATGTGATTATATCATGTCGATGATAACCAAATCTACTAACTTCACGATTTCTTACAAGTATGACTCCTGTTCCAATTTGTTTGACGTTGCTAGCATGTTTTTCAGGTATATATAGAACTCCCATCATCAAACCATCATATTGCAAACATCTGTAGTTTACCAGTAGCGCATTCATCACCACATCTCCATTAGGTAATGTTAACTGAGTTGATATTTGAGGAGATTCAAAACTGATTACACTTCCAACAGCAAATTGCGAGAGCGTTGCGATACGAACCATACTGATCAACTGAGTAGGTGTTTTTTTTTTTATTAATCTACTTAGCTGTTTAGCTTCCTCAAGGGAAATATTGGATGGGAAGTTGATAGGGTGAAAGATTGGACGCTTGTCTGAATCGAATCCCATAAAAACCACCAGTTTTGGAACATCTGGTTGTGTTGGAGCTAATTTGTTGTAATCCTCATTTCTCACCATAGACCTCACTTGTCGTCTGTTGCCAAATGTTTCGACATTGTAGCGGATAATGCATAAGTTTTTATATACATCCTCAGTTGGTCGTTCGATGGAGACTATCTCGAGAAGTGATGGCGTTTGATTTAAGTGAAGTGGTTGAAACCTTCCAATCATTACTCTGTCATTGGTATCGCAAGAATTGAGCAAACTAGCAGCATTTTTTGACAAGCAGGAAAGATGAGAAGGAGATGGTGCTTTCAAAGTCCAAGTATAGTCAATCGTTTTATTTCTATCCGAATCCCATGGCTTTGGTCGAATTGTGTTCAGTTTCCTTCTTATTATATGTGAATCAGGAGGGATATTTTCTTTATCATCAGAGTATGGTTCGAATGTTGAGAGAAATGAGGTATTACGGTCTTCATTCATATTCAGAGCGTTCAGTCGGAAGTTGGAACTGAAAAGAGAGTAAAAAATATGTAAAAAATGGGTGGAATTTGAAAAATATTTTGAAAAGAATAAACTAACTAGATATTTATAAAATAAACACATAATCAAAACCATAATAATTTTTCTGATGCGTTATGGTGAAACTATTTGATCTTTTATTAATAAGAACAAAATATTAAAACATAAAATTAACTTTCTGAAGTATTATAGCAAATCTAGTTGAAGTTTTTTATCAGTATATGTTAAAGAATTATTTAGTGATTCTCACCTTATTGAGTTTCAAGTAAATGTAGTAGTTGGTGTGTAGATGTTGCTTCCTTGCTAGCTATTGTAGAACTGGATGCTTTCTGTGTGAAAACACTGGTTCTTAAATAGCTAAAGCTGTACTAATTAACCCTATGAAACCTTTATAATATATCTATGACTCAGCAGTTTTTTCACGCGATATTCCCGCGAAAGCTTTGGTTTTTATTCGCGTGAAAATTATTTTTTTTACTCCCGCGAAAGCAATGGTTTCTATTCGCGTGAAAATAAACTATTTATTCCCGCGAAAACATTGGTTTGTATTCGCGTGAAAATAAAATATTTATTCCCGCGAAAGCAACGGTTTCCATTCGCGTGAAAATGAAGTATTGATTCCCGCGAAAGCTTTGGTTTGTATTCGCGGGAAAATAAAATTTCTATTCCCGCGAAAGCAACGGTTTCCATCCGTGTGAAAATAAATTATTTATTCCCGCGAAAACATTGGTTTGTATTCGCTTGAAAATAAAATATTTATTCCCGCGAAAGCAACGGTTTCCATTCGCGTGAAAATGAAGTATTGATTCCCGCGAAAGCTTTGGTTTGTATTCGCGGGAAAATAAAATTTCTATTCCCGCGAAAGCAACGGTTTCTATCCGTGTGAAAATAAATTATTTATTCCCGCGAAAACATTGGTTTGTATTCGCGTGAAAATAAAATATTTATTCCCGCGAAAGCAACGGTTTCCATTCGCGTGAAAATAAAGTATTGATTCCCGCGAAAGCTTTGGTTTGTATTCGCGGGAAAATAAAATTTCTATTCCCGCGAAAGCAAGGGTTTCCATCCGTGTGAAAATAAATTATTTATTCCCGCGAAAACATTGGTTTGTATTCGCGTGAAAATAAAATATTTATTCCCGCGAAAGCAACGGTTTCCATTCGTGTGAAAATAAAATATTGATTCCCGCGAAAGCATTGCTTTGTATTCGCGTGAAAATAAAATTTTTATTCCCGCGAAAGCAACGCTTTCCATTCGCGTGAAAATAAATTATCTATTCCCGCGAAAACATTGGTTTGTATTCGCGTGAAAATAAAATATTTATTCCCGCGAAAGCAACGGTTTCCATTCGCGTGAAAATAAAATATTGATTCCCGCGAAAGCATTGGTTTGTATTCGCGTGAAAATAAATTTTTTATTCCCGCGAAAGCAACGGTTTCCATTCGCGTGAAAATAAATTATTTATTCCCGCGAAAGCATTGGTTTGTATTCGCGTGAAAATAATTTTGTTATTCCCGCGAAAGCAACGGTTTCCATTCATGTGAAAATAATGCTGATTCATAGCAGTGCAACTTAAGCTATATAAGAAGCACTGTTTTCATACAGAAAGCATTCACTTCATCGTTAGTAACTGAAGGAAGAAGATCTACTACATCATCATCTACTACAGCCCTCCTTCTTCATCATTTGAGTTACATAGGAAACAGCTGAAGTTCAAACAACTATGTATATAATTCATCTAGTTCAAAGAAAAACAAGTCTTCATTTGTGATGTAAGTATTTATATTTCGTTTTAATTGTAATCAATTTAAGCGTGAAGACATTTTCTGAACAAAAAACAAGATTATTCACTATTTAAGATATCAAAAAATGCTGTATGTAAGTTTTAATTATGTTTATTCTTATTATTTCATGGCTTCAAAATGAAAAAAAGTACTCCTTCTTCATCCGAATTTTATAGAAAGCAGCTCTCAAGTTCAAACTAACTGAAGGAAGAAGATCTACTACATCATCATCTACTACAACCCTCCTTCTTCATCATTTGAGTTACATAGGAAACAGCTGAAGTTCAAACAACTATGTATATAATTCATCTAATTTAAAGAAAAACAAGTCTTCATTTGTGATGTAAGTATTTATATTTCGTTTTAATTGTAATCAATTTAAGCGTGAAGACATTTTCTGAACAAAAAACAAGATTATTCACTATTTAAGATATCAAAAAAATGCTGTATGTAAGTTTTAGTTATGTTTATTCTTATTATTTCAGGGCTTCAAAATGAAAAAAGTACTCCTTCTTCATCCGAATTTTATAGAAAGCAGCTCTCAAGTTCAAACTAACTGAAGGAAGAAGATCTACTACATCATCATCTACTACAACCCTCCTTCTTCATCATTTGAGTTACATAGGAAACAGCTGAAGTTCAAACAACTATGTATATAATTCATCTAATTTAAAGAAAAACAAGTCTTCATTTGTGATGTAAGTATTTATATTTTGTTTTAATTGTAATCGATTTAAGCGTGAAGACATTTTCTGAACAAAAAACAAGATTATTCACTATTTAAGATATCAAAAAAATGCTGTATGTAAGTTTTAATTATGTTTATTCTTATTATTTCAGGACTTCAAAATGAAAAATGTACTCCTTCTTCATCCGAATTTTATAGAAAGCAGCTCTCAAGTTCAAACTACTAGGAATATCATTCATTTTAATTCAAAAGAAAGACAAGTCTTCATTTCTGATGTAAGTATTTACGTTCTATTATAATAGTAATCAATTCAAGTATATTGAAAAAAAATTGAAACCTTAGTCTTTTTTTATTTTTTTGCTATAAAGCATTATCATTTTTTTTTAGAATAACAACGAACTAGATCAAAAGGAAAGAACTTTCCAACAAAACTTCAACTTGAGTAATAACTGAAGCTACTACTTGTATTATATATAAATAATGTGTCGAGTAACAAACAACAGATATGTAGCAAACACTATTTATAATGAAAAAAAAGAAATGCGAAAAACTCGGAATTGCTTCGAAAATACTAAAGAATGCACTGAATGGATAGATGATAGTTTACTCGTTACTTCGTCGTTGTTTTTACAACGAAATTTTCCTGATACCACTGCAATCACTTATGTCGTCGCAACTTATCCGGATAATCACTGTAGTCTTTTGTCATTAAAATTACAAAAAACTATTGCGCAACTTTCCCCATCGGACTTTTTCAAGTTCATTTACAATGAACTCTCTTTTTATGAAAGAGAGGCTTTAATGCTTGATGAAAGTTATCGAAGAAAATCATTTCTTACAAATTGGAGACGAGTAGGTAAACATTGTGGTGAAAACATGGCTGCAGCTGGTTTCTATAACCTTGAAAAAGACAACGCTGTTCGATGTGCTTTTTGCCAAGGGGTATTACTAAACTGGAAGGATGAAGATGAACATCCGATGAAAGAACACGCTAAAAGTTTTCCGTTTTGTCGATTTGTTAGAGGATTTAACACTCACAATCGTCTGTATAGACCTAGGAAACTACTTGCAGATGAAATGAAAAACATCTCAATTGTCAAAAGTTATACGATGGAAGAACAAAAGACCAGAAGAGGAGATTTAACTGCAGAAGTATTACCTCTAGGTATATCAATTGATCGTGCTGATACACCACGTTTTGCTACTGAAACATCTAGAGAAGACAGTTTCAAACAATGGAAGGGTAAAGTCTCCATGAAACTCCTTTCCAATGCAGGTTTCTACAATACTAAGTTCGGAGATAGTGTAAAATGCTTCTTTTGCTCAGGTGAACTTAAAGAATGGGAAGAGAGTGATCTACCGTGGGAGGAACACTGTCGATGGTTCCCAGACTGTTATTTTTTACTCGGGAGTAAAGGTGAAGAGTATGTTGAGGATGTTTACATGCGAACGGAAAAAGGCAAAAGGTGTAAGCGACGGGTTGAAAAATATCGAGAAAAAGTAAAACAAATAACACACAACAATGACACCGAAAAAATGAAACTTATTTGCAAAAAACTAGGATACAGTCAAAACGATATCGAACAAGTTTTAGTGTTAAATGGAAAACCTTTTGAGCGAATAGGTTTTATGATTGAAGCCTTACATATTTTTGAAAATGATTTTACAACTGTTGAGAATTCGTCAACACTGTTAAAAAATGATGCTAAATCAATTGATTCGTTAAAAAAAGATAAAGATCAGACTAAGCAAAGCAAACTCGCTCAATGTGTGTCTGAGACGCATGAAAAAAAAGTAATTGCAAATCATATCTCTCTTCCATGTGGTCATCTCATTTACTGTAGTGAGTGTAAGGAAAAAGCGCTTACTGAATGCTCATCAGAAGTAAAACCTTGCCCAATCGATGGTTGTCAGGTTGAAATTAAAGCATTTATGAAGATCTACATGAGCTAGCATAACAATTAACCTCAAAAAAAAGAAAAAGTAATGAATGATTAAATAGGTGTTTCAATTTGAAAACGTATCATTCGCGTTTTGTAATTTAACGGAATAACAACAAATATGTTACGTGTTGAAGACTTTGCTCACCAAGAAGCTTCCGATGCTATAGGACCTAAGACTTTTTTGGCTGAGGTTTCTGATGAAATGTTGAGGATTTATTTTACGGAGGAATGTGTATACTGTGTACTAGGAGGAAGTTTTTACAAGCAAGCAACCAATCTATCGCTACTAAACTGTTACTGTTCACACGTTGATGACAAATGTATCACTTGTAAAAGATATGCTGAAATGGTTGAAGGTGCTACACCTACCAAAAAAGAATTGGGTGATGCTATCGACTGGATTGATAGAAGACAAGTTTTGAAAAATGCTAAAATGGGTTTTTTGGTGCATGATGAATGGATTAATGCTTTTTTGGATCTTTCCACTGATGATTTGAAGTCTCCCTTTTTGTTAACAAATTTGAGAGCACGATTAAATCCCTACCTATTACCTACTAGTCAGAGCAAACTGGCTTATCAACGACTAAAGGATAAATTACTTGCGATAGCAGAAGGATATCCATACGCTTACACTCTTGATGAAAAAGAAGACTCAGTCAACCCGATAATAACTATTGATTCGACAAATATATCTGAAGACTCATAAAAGAACTGCTACAAAAAAAGTTGCTTCATTTATCTCTGAACTACAGCAGAAACATGAGTGGAAAAACTCAAGGATTCAAGTCAATTGGTACATTGGCTGATTTTGTTCCTAAGTTCATAAGGACTCATTTTGAACACATTCCTTTAGAGCGTTCGAATCCTCTTTTTGTTCAACTCATCACCGAAGAAGTATTTTATTTTGTGTTAGGATTCAATCTAGTTCGTAAATCAATACAAAGCATGCTTTTGAGCTGTAATTGTATTTCAAGAGCAAATCCTCTCGAATGCTTAAACTGTTCTAGGAGCTTTGATCCAAAAGTATGCTGTCCGCAAGCCAAGTTGATAGATTTTGAAGATCTCAAAAGAGCGATCGAACTGATTGATATAAAGCAATGTTTGAAAGATGCTGAACTGGGTGATTTGATAGATATTTCGATTTTAAGAGGTTTGACTTCATTTCGCTGGACAGAAACACATGTTCTTTTGTCTCAATCTCGATTGGAACCATACTTACATTTTGGTAACCACTTTGATGAGATTGTTTCACATCTTCAAAATCGGTTGAGAGAGCTGAACAAGCCGCTAGCCTCTTACGTATAAATAGAAAAAACATCAAGAAAGAAAGTATTCAACTTTCAACACTGAAAGCGAAAACATTTTAAAAAATGAGCCGCGTATTTATCTTGCTACTGGCACTAACATTTCCCAATGTTAGTGGAGTATTCTATACCAATGAAATTGATGAATGTATAGCCGGAGCTATGGATAAAAATGATGTCTTGGTTTTTTCACCTTTCGAAAGGACTATACGATATAAAGATGAAAATGGAAAAAACTGTGTGCGACTCTACCCTCCCGACTTATTATATTGTGGTTTTTTCATCCCTCAAAGCGCTTCTTGGATCTGCAAGGACATAACTTCTACAGATTCTGTGCCTTGTGATACACCAACAAAATACACTCTGAATCAGGAGGAATGCGCAATAGGGGTTAAAAATAATACGGAAGGTCTTACTCAAAATACAAAACTATTTTGGAATGATGAATTATGTGTATTTGAATACAACACCTCACGTTTGATTTGTCCACCAACAGAAGAGTTTGAGACAACCAACTTTGCATGTGTGGAATGCAATCGTTTGACCAACAAGGAGCCAAAAATAGCTACTATCATCACTAACATCAATGGTATTGAAGGTGTAAATTTGTCATTTTCGAGTTTTGAAAGTTTGAAGTCTGTTCAAAACAAGATTATCATCAGTATCACATGTCAAGGAGATACCAAAGACAAATGCAATCCCAAGGTTATAAATATAGAGCTTTAGTTGAAGCATATTAACCAAAGACCACCGAAATGCAAGACAGTTAACTCTAGATGATGAAAGCATAAACTAGGTTAAAAGTCTCTCTCTCTGAATAAAAAAATGAGATATTGCATCTATCTCCTATTATTCCCAATCCTAAGCGGTTATTGTCTTGTAACAGAGTTTAAACCATTCACTTTATCTCATAGAGCGTCTGGATGTTTTCGGGGAATTCTTAATATGGAAGCGGTTGATTCAGTAACTCGTATTTTAAGAAAAAACTTAAAATATCGTATGCTTAGACTCACATGTTTCATGGAACCTGCTCACCTACGTAGAAGCTGTGACACTTATGATATGTGGCCTCAACACTACTTTGTTTGCAAAACCGATGAAGCTTTAAATTACATTCGTTTATACGATGAAGGATTACTAACTACGACTCGAAGAACAACTCCAACAACAACCACTGCAACTCCACATACAACGACAACAATCACCACAACTCCACAGACAACGACGACAACAACCCCGACGACAACCACTACAAACAAGCCTGTAGTTCCAGCTTTATCACCATCAATTCCATCTCTTCCACAAGCTCTGGGTTTAGTCGATTTAATTTTGGAACAACCAAGCCCTACAAACTCTACTATATACAATTCTGAAGAAATCGAAACTACTACTGATTGTGTGTGTGATAGATACATCATATGCGAAAACAATTCAGTATCAATTACAAATTCAACACCGTCGATTTATAGAGTTTTTATTTATAATGATTTGGAGGGTTTTTCAAAACTTTCTCTGTCTATATCGGAAAATAGTAAACTTAAGCTTGAAGAAAATCTTCTCATCATCATTGAACCTGAATGTGATGATATTTCTTGTAAAGTCATCAAATACTTTACAAATTAAAAAGTTTTTATAGACTTTAACTCTATATATTCAACTTATTACACTCTATTATGATATCTATTTTATCACATTCTCCTTTTTTGTAAATTTGTACAATTAGATGAAATTTAACCATTTAGAGAATGATTTCTTTTTGCAAAAAATTTATGTTACTGACTCTAGCTATATTATGTGGGGAGATTTTCCTTACTTATTATGTAATAAATGTATATAATCATATAATGATTCATTTTTAATCAATGTATTTATTCAATTTAGATATATCTCCTCTCTTCTCTCTCTATGTAGATATAAATATTCCCATAAATATGTACATAATTGACCATATATACATTAATTGCTAGAAAACTAAAAGATCTCTCTCCTCTCTCTCTTTCTCTCTCTCAAGATACCATATGTATGTATGTATGAATGCATTGAATGTCATTACAAGTTGTATTGCTTTGTATAACTTAGTATTTACTGACTCTAGCTATATTATATAGGAAGATTTTCCCTACATATTATGTAATCAGGTATATAATCATATAATTTTCATTTTTGATCAATATATTTGTTCAATGTAGATATATCTCCTCTCTCTATGTAGATATAAATATAGCCATAAATATGTACATAACTAACCATATATACATGAATGTATAGAAAACTAAAAAATCTCTCTCCTCTCTCTCTCTCCTCTCTCATCTCCCATCTCTCCTCTCTCCTCTCCCCTCTCTCTCAAGGTACCATATGAGTTCGAGTTATGTAAAAAAGTTATCAAAACTTGAATGCCATACATTCAAAATCTATATGCCATATAAGTTCAAATTAAGTAAAAAACTAATCAAAACTCAAATGCCACTTAAATGCCACTCAAGTGCCACTCAAATACCTCTCAAATAAAATACAATATAAACTCGGCGAATTCATCCAACGCCGTAACCCATTGTCTCAACTCCAAGGTCAGATCCACAAAAAAACACTTGGTAGGGAGATCTGCTCATATATTACTACTTATATATAT
The DNA here is from genome assembly GCA_945261195.1 of Cryptosula pallasiana. Lineage (NCBI taxonomy): Eukaryota > Metazoa > Bryozoa > Gymnolaemata > Cheilostomatida > Cryptosulidae > Cryptosula > Cryptosula pallasiana. The sequence goes on from OX183139.1 coordinate 20,012,526, forward strand.
ATATATATATATATATATATATATATATATATATATATATATATATATATATATATATATATATATATATATATATATATATATATATATATATATATATATATATATATATATATATATATATATATATATATATAATACTTTATTGGCATCATTATCATTTTATAAAAATGTTTTTCATAAAGTGCCATAGCTAGAAAAAAAGAAAAATCAAAAATGAAACAGAAATATAAAGTGAACACAGAAAAAAAGAAGTCTACTCGAACACAGTTTATTTAAAATAATTCTCCATTGGTATTTAAAAGATATTTAAATAAATTTGATTTGAAAACAGACAGGGTTTGTGAGATTCTCAGAGAAGTAGGCAGTTATATGATTGTGTGTGTGCATGGGGGAGTGTTTGTGGAACCAGTAAATGAATGGAGCAGTGAGATTGGCAAGGAAAGGGATACGGGAGGGATAAAAAGCAGTTAAGGCAACTTGCAGCTCAAAAATTCTCCAGGGCTTTTAAATTTTGGATTTATTTAATCTGTATAAAAATCTCTTTACATAATTAAATAAATTTTATAAATTATCATCATATACTCCAACTACCGTAGCTACTAATATCTAAATTCTAACACAAAAAAGTTTCAGCTTTAGATTTTTTGATATTTATGTAATATTTCAGCTGTCAGCTGCTATGACTATGAGAACAACTATTATGACAAGAATGGAGACTATATTGTTTGTAACAACCATGGTAGATGTGACAAAGGGAAATGTGTCTGTGACTCTTGGCATTTTGGAGCATTCTGTGAGCAAGGTAACTGTTTCTTACTATTAGCATTGAAAATGTTCAATTTCTAGACAAGCTGAACATAATGAATAACAACAATAATTCCGCCTCACGATATGGTTCATCAGAACATTTATTGCATTGCTACAATGAATTTTGACATAAACAAAACTTTCAGACAATTGAAAATAAAAGCATTTGAGCTACTAGCCGTTGTAATGGAAAACTGATGATCTGCTGCGAATAGTATCATCCTGTTATTTGGAAATAATCAACTTTTCTTTCATCGTGCAAAACTTCTTTTTTTGGAAATTGCAGTTTTCACTCATGCTACAGTACCATATGAAACAAAATGAAGCATCAGTTGGTCAAGCAAAATGATTTGAAGTGCCATTCTAGCCACGTACCCTTTACCTTGAGTGGATAGTTAGTTAAATGAACTTTCCAATCTCAATAGATTTCTTGATATAAATTTTTGAAGTTGCAGTAAATTATAAAATACAACAAAAATTATAAGCCAAATTGCTGTTTGATATTAACTAATCATATAGCTGAGAATCTCACAAAAATGGCGAGTGAAACGGGAAAGATATACAACTTGTTAAGATGCTAAGGGCCTGCATAAATGGTACAAATCTTCACCAAACTGTTACTGCTGATTCACTCTTTACTGACAACAGAAACTAAACTGAAATAACAAACAGTTCATGTGCAGTGGCCTTTACTATGCTATCAATAAACCAAAAAGCTTATTTGCTTTTTCTTTCAATTACCCAAGTTTTAAAAAGATTTGAATATGCTTTTTCTTCATAGTAGTAATATATGAGCAGATCTCCCTACCAAGTGTTTTTTTGTGGATTAGACCTCGGGGGTTATGCAATGAGTTACGACGTTGGATGGATTCGCTGAGTTTATATTGTATTTCATTTGAGAGGCATTTGAGTGGCATTTGAGTGGCGTTTAAGTGGCATTTGAGTTTTGATTATTTTTTTACTTGATTTGAACTTATATGGCATATAGATTTTGAATGTATGGCATTCAAGTTTTGATAATTTTTTTACATACTTATATACATAATTCTAACTCATAGGGTATCTATATTTTGAATGTATGACATTTAAGTTTTGATAATTTTTTGTAATTCCGACTCATATGATATCTTGAGAGAGAGGAGAGAGGGAAAGAGGAGAGAGGAAAAAGGGGAGCATTAGCCCTCTAGATGATTAAAATTTACAGTAAATTTTGTGTAATACAAAGTACTTTAACTTCATTTATTCACTTGAGACTACATATCATCAGCATTCGAGATCGAGTTTACATATAAGAATAGTTGTATTTGTATACATCTAGAGAGGGGAGAGAGGAGAGAGGAGAGAAGTTAGAGGAGAGAGAGGAGATATTTTGAGAGAGAGGAGAGAGGATACCATTAGTCCTCTAGATGATTAAAATTTACAGTAAATTTTGTGTAATACATTTGTAATTCCGACTCATATGATATCTTGAGAGAGAGGAGAGAGGGAAAGAGGAGAGAGGAGAAAGGGGAGCATTAGCCCTCTAGATGATTAAAATTTACAGTAAATTTTGTGTAATACAAAGTACTTTAACTTCATTTATCCACTTGAAACTACATATCATCAGCATTCGAGATCGAGTCTACATATAAAAATAACTGTATTTGTATATATCTAGAGAGAGTTTAGAGGAGAGAGGTTAGAGGAGAGAGAGAGGAGACTTGAGCATAAATATTTCTTTTAGTTATATATATATTTACAGTTATTATGTTTACCATACATGTAATCAGCGTTAATTTTTGATTTTGTTTAAAAATTATTATTATTTCTGGTAAAAAACTACATTAGTTAAGTTTTAAAATCATATGAATAAAATTTGTGTCAATTTAGTATCTACTGCATTATATATTTACAATATTACTTTGTAATTATTAGTGAAAGAAATTATGAAATACCGGCGAGTAATTAAGTAATTCAGTAAGGAAATTGGTTGGAATCGTAGTAATATTTTTTAAATACAACATTGCTTTGCAACGACTATTAATAAAAGCAATTATGAATGTTGATGAGTAACTAAGTAATCTAGTAAGGAAAACTGATTGAAATCACGGTAATATTTGTTAAAAGATACTTGCGACATGTTTTATCAACGAAAAAATTAAACAATTTTCAAATGTTTACGAGTAACTAAGCGATTCAGTAGGAAAAACCAGCTGAAACACGCAATATCCGTTTTTGAAATATTTACGATAAACACAATTGGGACATTGCTGTTATCAAAAAAAATCAAGCGAGTATCAAATGTTTACGAGTAACTAAGTGATTCAGTTGGCAAAAATCAATTGAGATCATGTGACATCCGTTACAAATATTTACGTTAAGTTAGCAACGAGAAAATAAATATTTCTTAGAATATCCGCTATAGCGAGTTACGATAATTTTGTACTCGCCCTAAAGGTTTTCATTCCATTTTCGGTCAGATCAAAATTTATGCCAGACGTTTTAGGCATTATTTCAGTCGACGTAATGTTACCAGTTCATTTTCGCAAGTTTTTAAAAAGTAATTAATTATAATATAACGCAAGTGTCACTTCACTAATAAACTCACTCCAAAAAAGTCATTAATCACCATCTCTCGCCTAATCCTATATGTTTTGATCTTTTTAATGTTATGCGTTATAAAGTCGCTCGAGAAAAGTCATTAATTACACCTAAGCACTATTTATTATCATGTTATTTCTATTTAAAACAAACAACGAACATCCATAGACGTCGGAATTATAGGTTTATCAATTCAACCTAAAAAGGAAGAGAACTTGATTACATTTATCTCCTGTTTTTATTGTGTTTGATTACATATTAGTTAATACAGGTACAATCTTTCACCAAAACTTAATGAGAAATCCAACTCACTTCCAACAAAACGGATTTGTGGTTATACCTCTAATTCTAGTTATCTCCGGTATCAACTAAAAAAACATGAACAAAGTATGACTTTATCCACTTGTTTTGTTAGTTAGACTGTTACTTTTCTTAAAATATCTCATTGTTTTTTGTGTGAAATACAAACAATGTATCAACATACATAGTGTATTTTCTATTTTTAGGAACTGCTGTTTTGTCTAATAAATCAAGAGTTATATGTTACATATACATATTTAAATGCTATCAGATACCTGTAAAGTATTTATTACATTCCTAACTCATACTTAATGTTGTAAACTATAATTGAAGCTCTCACATTTTAATTTACTGTCTGATGATATAAAGATGGAACTACACTGCATCAATGTTTTGCTGTTGATGTGTCTATATGATTGTTTGTGGATATGTTCAGTTGACTACATAGTTCGAAGTAGTGTGTGTTGTAGTAGAGCATATCAATGAACTGCAATTGAACTAATTAATCACACATCATATTTTTGCTATAAAATATGTTTGAAGGATGTGAGTTGTCATTCAAATGAATTGTAAGTTTCGTCCTAGCTAGATATATTTAAAAGAGTATCAATCTAGGACTTGTAAAATTTGTTTATCCAATGCTCTACATTCAAAAATTTTAGCTAGGTAGAAAGGAAGTTTACAGGAGTGTATGTAGAGCTTAAGCTTATTAGTCTATCTAATCTCTATCTTCCTATTTTTTTAACCAACTTCCCATTTTAACTTCCACTTTTTTTTAAAAAACAATATCATTTATCATAGTAATGATCAGAAAATCAGTCTACGAATTAATTTTGATAAATGACTTCAATGTTTTGTATATAAGAGAAAGTATTTTTTCTAAGCAGTATTAGTTTTCATTTGTACTTCATTTCAAGTATTAGTCTGCAAAACAACAAAAACTGGCTAGCAATATTCCTACCACAAATGAGTAAGTTATTTTATACTATCTTTTACAATTTTGTTGCAGTTACATTTATAAATTTATACAAATGTATATATATATATATTACTTGTAGGTCTACAACCTCAAATGAGGAACTACATCTAAATATAGATGAAATAGATTTCAGTGCTATGTAAGTATATTATTGAAACTTTATTATTCAACTGTATTATATAGAGTTTTTAATTAATCACAATCTAGATTTATTGTTTTATTAAGCTCTACGGATGATGAAACGTTGAGATGGATTGAAGAATGCTTTGGTAAAGAAGAGAAGGTAAAAAAGACCAGGGCTACCGCGCACATTGCTATGAGTAAGTATTTTTTTATGTTTTATGAAAAATGTAAATTTTTCTGTAGGTAAAATAATAACGACTCTACATTTACTATGTTATTTTTGTAGAAAAAACATCTACACGTTTTATTGCGAGTGGACATTGTATAGGGAAGGATGAATCCTTTCTCTCCTACGACCGCCACACATTTGAATGTGAGTATGATGAAAATATTATTTACTACATACTCATTCAATTTTAATAAATTTTTTTCAAAAATAACATAATTACATTCGTATTTTCTATTTTAGTTCAAGCAGAGAATCCCCAACTAAGTAGATATAAAGAAGCAAGTATTTTAGATGGGGATATAAAAGAAGATAGAGAGTGTTTTAAGTGTAAGTGATATGCATTATCTTTATATACATATACCATACTCAAGAAGGTTATCTATATATAATGAGAATTTGTTTATTTTGCTTGTAGATATTGATAACAAAAGGCCAAGATATTTCCTTTCAGTGCTTTCGTTGCTATTGATAGCGTATTGTACAAAGTCGCTGAGCGAAGCACTGAAAGGAAAAAAAAACAACATTTCGTGTATATTTTGTGGTAAGAAGTTTAAATTAGGGGAGTTGCATGAGCCTGGCCGAGTTCTTTCAAGACATTTTTTTGCTCACTTGTTTATTTTTTATTGTTTATGCGGAAAATCACATACAACTTTGAGAGATCTCCAGCAACATAGTTGTATTTTGAAAACTAAAATGTTTTTTATTTTTGATATTGCTAGTTATAATAATTTTGTTTTATTTATTAATAAAAAATATTCTGAATTAGTTATGGATATTACTTTTCCAAAAAATTTTGCGTTAGTATATCTCTATCCAATAGAAGGTTATTTTTCTGAAAACATTGTTTTAGATTTTGAATTAGGGAGTAAATGGTTGGAGATAGCTAAAAAACCGGCTGCTGGAGATCGAAAGCTTTTGATTAAAAACCAGTGTAAAAAAATGAGAGCACTTATATCTTCAGATTCTGATCTTTCAGAAACTGAAGAAAGTAATAATGACTTACTTTCTGTTGCTAGTTCACAGTGCAGTCCAAAAACCAGTGTTTTAGAATCTAATACTGTAACAGATAATCCTCAAACTCAAGTAGATTTAAAAGAAAGCCAAAAGATTGATAATAAGAAAATTGATTTAACTTCAGTTAAATTAATTTTGAATATAAAAGATGGACTGAAAAAAAAGGGTTTTAATGATTGTGTTAAATTGAAATTAATGTCTATTAGACAGAAAATGCAAAAAAAATCAGACTTTTCTCAAAAAGAAATTCTTGTATTAACTGCACTCTTAGGTGAGTTTTAAAATTTTTATTTCACTATATTTTTTAATATTATCATGGCTCTGGAATAGGGTTTATGCAACTGTCCTATTTTATAATTTCTTACCACAAAATATATAGTTAATAGGATGTTTTTTTATAAGTACTCTCTATATATATATCATATATACAGACAATAGTCTGTGTTTTTATGAATACTTTATTCATATGTATACATTTCATGTAAAAAATGTTCTGTCATTAGTTTACCTAATGCATTATTTTATTTGTTTTGTGGTTGAGAACTCCATATGCTTCATTCTTACTGTATTACTTTGCATAATATTACAAAATAAATATTGCATTAACTACCTTCATAACGCATCCAAGTTATGAAACAGTAAATTTCACATCTGTATTACTGAATCTATAACATTGTTATGAAAAAGACTATAATTACTTAATTATCGTGTCATATCATGACAAACTATCAACACCCAATTCACAAAACTGTAAATCCTAAAGTATAATGCTTGCGGTTGTAAAAAAGTATTCTACTGTCTTGGTTTCTCAAACAAATTATAAAACATTTTCACAATTTTTTGTGTAAAAGCGGAGTTGTCTTACCATTTTGACAAATTGTGCCGACAACTTTTACATATTTTTCAAAAACGAAGCCTAGAAATTATAAATGGGAGTTGTCTTAACATTTTTGAAAATGTGACGATAACTTGAAATATTTATTTTTGTGTCGGAACATTGAAATTTTGTAATATTTTAGAGTTGCAACCCCGAAAGTTTTACAAATTGACTAAATTACTAATGTTAAATATGAATAAAAATACTTTATTACGCTAAATATATACAAATTATTGCACAATACAAATAATATATAATTTAATGTTCATGAGTTGTTGCTGATAGATTTGGCGAGCCATCAGTCATTCACTTGTACACGTATTCTATCTAAAAGCATACATAGACGTCGTTATAACAACTACATTATACTATGGTGAAAAATACGGTTATTAGTAGTTACTTATTACTAGTGAAGATTTACATACCTTAATTAAATTTCCGATATCGAAATCCTGCTAGCTTCGCTTGAAATGTGATTGTTATTTTCATTGCTTTTCTCACTATCATTGTTGACAACTTCATCTTTTTCCTCAAAGTTTTTGTTTTCAGAGTCATCATCCGTCATATTATCATCTTCTTCGTCATCAGTATAAGCATCAATGTTATCATCATCATCATCAGCATCATCATCATGACTTTTCATCAGCTCAGCATCGTCAAATAGGGAAAATCTGAAAGCTATTCCTTCTTTTTCACTTGAAGTAGATAAGAGCATTAAAGCTTCTTCAACACCCAGAATCGTGAGAATGTGTTTCTTTGTACCACTTTGAGTTGACATCGTACTTTTATAGTGGATCATACCGCATTCATGATTTTTGATCTTCAAAACGTTCTCAGGAGGGACAACAATCTTCCCAGTCATCAAAGATCCATCATTCATCATGTATCTGTAAGTGACAGTGTGAGTGATACGTAGAGGCGTTGTATCTTGTTTTCGTTTTTGCTGCTTCAACTTCAAATTTTTCCAAACTGAGAGTCTAGTGAATGTCAGAAGAGTGTTGACAGGAATATTATCGAAAGTGATGATATCAAAGTATGCTTGCAACTATTTCAATGATTTTTTTCTCAAGATTTTGGCTATAACTCGTTGTTCTAGCCCTTGATGATGATTACCTCCTACAATACGCAGATCGGGTTGATTTTCTTCTAGCTTTCCCATGTACACTAGGATATGTGAAGAGCGGGGATCGAGTTCCTGTAGTTCCACCGTAAGTTCTTTGTTAATCAGTGACTTGACTCGAATTCGATGATCGTTTGTTAAAACATATTCATAATCCAATATACCATAATCTTCAACGTAATTGACATTGAAAACCTCCAATATCGTAGGAATTGGTAAATCCAACAAACTCACAAAATTTCCGATTTCCAACATTCCTTTCTGCATAGCTCCTGTCATTATTCCAGCCATCTCGAGCAATTCGAACTCTCTAAGTTTGTTTACGGTATTATTCTTGGTGTTGCTGAATAGAAAGGAAATTGAAGCTCGAGATAATGTCACTGTCGGTTTTTTGTTATCCTCTGTTCGTTTGACTTCACTGTTCTCATGCAGATATGTGTAGTCCGGTGTGGGACTCAAAGGAGAGTCAGCTGAAACTACATGATGTTTCATTGCTATATCAGCAGGAGTGTTGATGTTTGAGCGAGAAGATGTATCATTAAAGGTGTTAGGATTGGGTCTTCTATCATCAATGTGAATGCCGTTGGTGGTGGAATTGATGGTTGTAGTGGAGATAGTGTCAGTGTTGTTGGTAGCTGTAGTTGGTTCAATATGGAGCTTAGGAAGTGCTTTGGAGTGTGATGTCATCATACCTGCAAAAAGTAAAAGAACTTAGTTTAATGATGTAAATATACTGAAATTATTGTTTTATTGAAAGATTGTTTTTAAAAACTAAGATTCAAAAACCTAGATGATTCAATTAATTAAAAACTAATAATTATTTTAGCACTTCTTACCTTGATGCTCTCCTAATAGCTGTAGTAGATGTTGCTTCTCTGTTAGTCGTTGTAGAACTGGATGCTTTCTGTGTGAAAACGATGGCTCTTATATAGCTAAAGTTGTACTGATTAAACCCTATGAACACCATCTCGTATCAATCTCTATGAATCAGCATTTTTTCACGGGAAGGAAAGTCAATGTTTTCGCGGGAATAAATGAATTATTTTCACGCAAATACAAACCAATGCTTTCGCGGGAATAAATACTTTGTTTTCACTCGAATACAAACCGTTGCTTTCGCGGGAATAAAACTGTTATTTTCACGCGAATACAAACCAATGCTTTCGCGGGAATAAATAATTTATTTTCACGCGAATGGAAACCGTTGCTTTCGCGGGAATAAATAATTTATTTTCACGCGAATGGAAACCGTTGCTTTCGCGGGAATAAATAATTCATTTTCACGCGAATAGAAACCGTTGCCTTCGCGGGAATAAATAATTTATTTTCACGCGAATAGAAACCATTGCTTTCGCGGGAATAAATGATTTAATTTCCCGCGAATGAAAGTCAATGTTTTCGCGGGAATAAATACTTTATTTTCACGCGAATACAAACCGTTGCTTTCGCGGGAATACAAATTTTATTTTCACGCGAATAGAGACCGTTGCTTTTGCAGGAATAAATAATTTATTTTCACGCGAATGGAAACCGTTGCTTTCGCGGGAATGAACATTTTATTTTCACACGAAAGCAACGGTTTGTATTCGCGTGAAAATAAAGTATTTATTCCCGCGAAAACATTGCTTTCTATTCGCGTGAAAATAAAGTATTTATTCCCGCGAAAGCAACGGTTTCTATTCGCGTGAAAATAAAGTATTTATTCCCGCGAAAACATTGACTTTCATTCGCGGGAAATTAAATCATTTATTCCCGCGAAAGCATTGGTTTCTATTTGCGTGAAAATAAATTATTTATTCCCGCGAAAGCAACGGTTTCCATTCGCATGAAGATAAATTATTTATTCCCGCGAAAACATTGCTTTCTATTCGCGTGAAAATAAATTATTTATTCCCGCGAAAGCAACGGTTTCCATTCGCGTGAAAATAGATTCTTTGTTCCCGCGAAAGCATTGGTTTGTATTCGCGTGAAAATAACAGTTTTATTCCCGCGAAAGCAACGGTTTGTGTTCGCGTGAAAACAAAGTATTTATTCCCGTGAAAGCATTGGTTTGTATTCGCGTGAAAATAATTCATTTATTCCCGCGAAAACATTGACTTTCCTTCGCGTGAAAAAATGCTGATTCATAGAGATTGACACGAGATGGTGTTCATAGGGTTTAATCAGTACAACTTTAGCTATATAAGAGCCATCGTTTTCACACAGAAAGCATACAGTTCTACAACGGCTAACAGAGAAGCAACATCTACTACAGCTATTAGGAGAGCATCAAGGTAAAACTTAACAAACTACAGTTTTTACTCATACATTATTTATTATACTAAAACAACTGAAAAAAATTAATCATCTGTATTTTTTTTAGATTCAACCACAAAAAATTGAAATGGTTAACAACACAGAATCAGAAACTCAGCATAAACCTTTGACTCAAGAGGACTTGATACTTCTACAAAACATATGCAATAAAAAAATTGAAGAGAGAGTGCAAATTATCTCAAACAATTGTTAATTCATACAGAAAGACTTGATAGAACAGCTAAATAGTTTTCGAACTGAATGTTTTCTAACATTAAAGCTCTTAGGGAATGATGTTACATCAGACATTCAGAGGTTACATTATGTATTACAACAACGACAATATCAACTAGAACAGGTAAACACACCAGTTTCTATCGAGTGTGCTCGTAAAGATCTTGCTCTAAAAAGAAGAAACATGCAGCGACAGTCCGCTCAAAGACAAGCTAGAAGGGTAAGGACTCAACAACGTAAGGCACGACGAGCTACAAAAACATCCGATTAACAGTCAATTTTTGATGATAAGGTAATAATTAATAAAAAAAATACTATTTAGTAAAAGTTTGTAGTTGTTTTAAATTTCTGTTTAACCATTCTATACTAATACATAACTTTCATTTTTGTTTAATCATCCTATACTAATACATAACTTTTTATTTTAATTCATTATGGAATCAAAAGTACATAGAACAGAAGTCTTCCTTCCTAAGATATAACATCAGTACATCAATGATGTCATTGTAAAAAAGACTATGCATTGATTGTCATTACAAGTTGTAGTGCTTTGTATTACTTAGTATTTACTAACTCTAGCTATATTATACAAGGATATTTTCCTACTTATTATGTAATGAATGTATATAATCATATATTGGTTTAATGTAGTTATATCTCCTTGTTCTTCTCTCCTCTCTCTCAAAATATCATATGAGTTCGAGTTATGTAAAAAAATTATCAAAACTTAAATGCCATACATTCAAAATCTAGCTGCCATATGAGTTCAAATTAAGTAAAAAATTAATCAAAACTCAAATGCCACTTAAATGCCACTAAATGCCACTCAAACACCTCTCAAATAAAATACAATATAAACTCGGCGAATTCATTCAACGCCGTAACCCATTGCCTCAACCCCGAGATCTAACCCACAAAAAACACTTGGTAGGGAGATCTGCTCATATATTACTACTGATAATGTTATTCATCGCGAGATAGGAAAAAATCTGAAAAAAATATCAAATCAAAACTTTTATCTGTTTATCTACTATACTGTAAAGGATTTAGCAAATTTCCTCACATCAGAATAATAGTCAAGCAAGTCGTGATTTTTAATGATAAGTTCAACGATCCACTAAGCTACTTCCGGTTGCATCGCTAAAGTGAAACTACTCCGCCGGGACCCCATTAATATACTAGGCTGGATTACTAACTGCAGCAAGCAAGTTCCTCTTGCAGTCCACTAGTGTGTCGGCCACTATAGGTAAATCTATTGCATTATGTCGTTTTCATATCTTTTCACATTCCTATAACTGTTGGTCACATATTTTTTTTACAAAACTGCTATTATATGTTCAAATTTTTCACACTTACACATTTTTCATATTCGAAAATTCGTCATTTTTTACAACGATCTTCTTCTATTATATTACTTCTGATCATTTATATTTAAACAAACGACAAATGACATTAAGTCAAGGATTTAAGTCACTACTAGTGATTGCTTGAAAATCACAGGCAGTTGTGGCAGACAAAAGCATAGATGCTTGCACTCATATAATTTTGCATTCGATTATGATGCTACAGCTTATACCTCATCCCTAACTTGTCTGTCTATAGTTAGACTCATACCTAACTTGTCTGTCTATAGTTAAACTCCACCCCTAACTTGTCTGTTTATAGTTAAACTCCATCCCTAACTTGTCTATCTATAGTTAAACTCCACCCCTAACTTGTCTGTTTATAGTTAAACTCCATACCTAACTTGTCTGTCTATAGTTAAACTCCATCCCTAACTTGTCTGTCTATAGATAGACTTCATACTTAACTTGTCTGTCTATAGTTAAACTCCATCCCTAACTTGTCTGTCTATAGTTAAACTCCATCCCTAACTTGTCTGTTTATAGTTAAACTCCATACCTAACTTGTCTGTCTATAGTTAAACTTCATACCTAACTTGTCTGTCTATAGTTAGACTTCATACTTAACTTGTCTGTCTATAGTTAAACTCCATCCCTAACTTGTCTGTCTATAGTTAAACTCCATCCCTAACTTGTCTGTTTATAGTTAAACTCCATACCTAACTTGTCTGTCTATAGTTAAACTCCATCCCTAACTTGTCCGTCTATAGTTAAACTCCATACCTAACTTTTCTGTCTATAGTTAAACTTCATCCCTAACTTGTCTGTCTATAGCTAAACTCCATACCTAACTTTTCTGTCTATAGTTAAACTTCATCCCTAACTTGTCTGTCTATAGTTAAACTCCATACCTAACTTGTCTGTCTATAGTTAAACTCCATACCTAACTTTTCTGTCTATAGTTAAACTTCATCCCTAACTTGTCTGTCTATAGTTAAACTCCATACCTAACTTGTCTGTCTATAGTTAAACTCCATACCTAACTTGTCTGTTTATAGTTAAACTCCATACCTAACTTGTCTGTCTATAGCTAAACTCCATACCTAACTTTTCTGTCTATAGTTAAACTCCATACCTAACTTTTCTGTCTATAGTTAAACTTCATCCCTAACTTGTCTGTCTATAGTTAAACTCCATACCTAACTTGTCTGTCTATAGTTAAACTCCATACCTAACTTGTCTGTCTATAGTTAAACTCCATACCTAACTTGTCTGTCTATAGCTAAACTCCATACCTAACTTTTCTGTCTATAGTTAAACTCCATACCTAACTTGTCTGTCTATAGTTAAACTCCATACCTAACTTGTCTGTCTATAGTGATACCTCATACGTAACTTGTCTGTCTACAGAGAAAAGTTGCCGAGATGACTTTGACTGCTATAATGGTGGCCGATGCAATACCTACAGAGATGTTTGCTCTTGTACTTACTTCTCCTATGGCAAGCACTGTGAGAAAGGTAAGTACAAAATTATGCCTAAATGTCTGTTTGTTCATTACCATACATAAGTTATGTGATGTAATTAGAATGTGTATTGTTACATTGAAAGATATATATAGTTATTATTTTGAAGGACTTTTACCACTTTTACTGCCCCAACAAAGTTGTCCCGCCAGCTTAGACTGTTCATGCCAATTCCAGCTTTTACTGAGCAGTTGGCTAGCTCCCTTCACCTCTCCCCGCCACTCTTTTGCGTCCACAAATTACAAGAATTTTAGGTGAAAAAGGATTTAATTTATCACAAATGATGTAATGGATTTCCATAGCGGCCACTAGCAGTTGGCTCTGTGTGTGCAAGCTGAGACAAATTAATAGGTTGCTAGTAGTGGAACGTTTTGATACCTTACCTAAGATTACAAGCTGATGTACTGCTAACTATTAATTCCTTATTACTTTTGGCACTGCCTATATTTAGGCCAAAGCCCTTGTGCTATTTTCAATGGAGATATCGATCGTCTTTTTCAATCGGATCAATTAGCAAAAACACTCTTATGCCAGATTGAATTATATAGAAGGATACATTTCAGGTTTGTTATGTAATTGGTTCTTATGTCCTTATTCATTTATGTAAAATGCATTTAGAAGAAAGAAAACATATTAATTTCAAAGCTGGAATAAAAAAGAACCAGCAAAAATCGTTGAGGATTTGTGGAGAGTAGTGCTGGATTGTTACCGTATGTTCAAGTTGTACAATTTATTGTCAACCCTAGCCTATATAGGAGAATATGTATCTATATAAGTAGTAATATATCAGGCAATCTCCCTGATTTTTGGAGCAGTTTTGTGAGGTTCGTCTCCAAGATGTGCTGCAATCTTGTTCCCTGGTGACATATGACCCCTCATCACTATTTTTCCCTTTCTCACTCTTGACACATGCTCCTCTCTATTATTTTTTAGTAAGATATGAGCAGTTCAAGCCACCGGGGTTTTGATCGGGGGTGTGATCGGGGGTGTGATCGGGGGTGTGATCCGAGATGTTCACCCAACATCATTATTTATTGTATTTGTCATTTTTTCTATATCTTTTCCTCCCTGCTTTTTGTGTGCACCAGTTGTTTGAATGGGTGTTAATACTACGGTTTTTACATTGTATAAAAATGAAGCGTTTTATGGTTGGTATGTGCTGGGGGTTATCCCGGGAATTTGTATTAAGATTATTATATATATACATATATCTATACATAATTGTATTATCATTATACATCATGTAGCTATATCTATAAAATTATTACATAGATATGTCTATGTTTAAGATATGTAGTAACTGTTGTCAAAGGTTAAAGTCTATCTGCATGAGTCTACATATCATCAGCGCTGAGACCTCCATCAAAATCACCAAATTACTCCTCTAGGTGGTTAAAATTGACAGTATTTGGAAAATAATTGCAATAGAAAGCATTAAATCTACTTGATAATAAAGAGCTTGAGTAACAGTTTTTACTAATTGATTCAATGTTGTCATAAAATTTTTTACTGAATCTTCGATGAAACTAGTTCCTCTGTTCGGTTCTATCTTCGCATATCTAAAACAAAAAAATTGCTTTGTGTATAAATAATTTTATCTAATTTGAATTTTAGTATTAGTTGCATTGGATAGTTTACATTAAATAGAAAAGAGAAATCACTCACCGAGTTGTATTGTCCGGCTTGTTCTTTTTGAGTACAATTTTCACCTCATACTTGTGATTCTCTCAAAGTTGTAGAAGATATATTTTCTATTGAAAGCATTAAGACCTTGTTTTCGACAATCTCATCTGTAGTAAAGTATTTCATCTGTTCGGAATCATCAAGTTTGTCGGTTATGTTTTGAGCTACTTCTATCGCTTGCAACAGTGTGAATGCGATGATATCATGACAAAGATGACCAAATCTACTAGCTTCTCAATTTTGTAGAAGGATAACTCCTGTTCCAATCCGTTTCACCTCGTTAGCATGTTTTTTGGGTATATATAGAACTCCCATCATCAAACCATCGTATTGCAAACATCTGTAGTTCACCAGTAACGCATTCATTACCACGTCTGCATTAGGTAATGTTAACTGAGACAATATTTGAGGAGTTTTAAAGCTGATTACGCTACCTACAGAAAACTGAGAGAGAGTTGCGATACAAACCATGCTGATCAACTGACTAGCTGTTTTCTTTCTTATTATCCTGGTTAACTGTTTAGCTTGCTTAACGGAAATATTAGATGGAAAACTGATTGAATGAAAGATCAGTCGTTTTTCTTGATCGAATCCCATAAAGATCACCAGTCTTGGAACATCAAGTCCTGATAGAGCTAATTTGTCGTAATCTTCTTTTCTCACCATAGATCTGACTTATTGTCTGCTACCAAATGTTTCGACATTGTAGTGGATAATGCATAATTTTTTATAGACATCCTCAGTTGGTCTTTCGATGGAGAATACCTCGAGAAGTGATGGTGTTGGATTTAAGTGGAGCGGTTGAAACCTCCCGATCATTACTCTTTCATTGATATGGCAAGAGTTGAGCATACTAGCAGCATTTTTTGACAAGCAGGAAAAATTTGAATAAGATAGTTCTCTCAGGGTCCAAGCATAGTCAATTGTTTTATTTCTATCGGAATCCCATGGTTTTGATCGAATTGTTCTCAGTTTCCTCCTTATTATAGGCGAACCAGGAGGGATATTTTCTTTATCATCAGAGTATGGTTCAAATGTTGATAGGTAGTGGGCGCTGTGGTCTTCATCCATATTCAAAGTATCCAGTGAGAAGTTGAACTGGAAACAAAATAAAAAACTAAGAAACAGATTGTTCAATGTAAAAAAATTTTGTTTTGAAAATAAAAACTAACTAGATGCCCTTAAAAAAAAATAATTACAAACCTAAATCTAACTTTCTGATACGTTATAGTAAAACTAGTTGATCTTTACCAATAAGAATAAATTATTAAAACCCAAAATTAACTTTCTGTTGCATCATAGTAAAACTAATTGATTTTTTTGCCAATATGCATTGAACAATTATTTGGTAATTCTTACCTTATTGCTGAGAGCCTTTCCAGCGTTTCAAGTAGATGTAGTAGTTGCTATGTAGATGTTGCTGATGTGAATGATTTCACTGTTTAAACAATGGCTCTTATGTAGTCGAAATTGCACTGATTGACGTATTCAAATCTCCTATTTTCTATGCAAAACATTGCTCTATTTACGCGGAAATAATTGTTTTCATGTGAAGGTTGCGTTTTGTTTTGTTTTCACGAGAAAGATTTACGCGTGTTTTGCGGGAATAAAATATATTTTTTCACGCGAATAAAACATGAAAAATAAACCAATTTTTTCCGCAGTCAACAGTGAATAAAAGTCTCTTTTTTACGCGAATACAAACAATATTTTTACGCCGATAAAACATATTTTTTTACTTGAATAAAACATCATATTTTTTACGCAAAAAAAACCAATGCTTTCATGGGAATAAAATAGTTTTTTTTCACGCTAATAAAACATGAAAAATAAACCCAATTTTTCCGCGAATAACAGTGAATAAAAGTCTCTTTTTTACGCGAATAAAAACAATTTTTTCCGCATGAATGAAACAAATTTTGCACGCGGATAAAACATATTTTTTTCACGCGAATAAAACATCATGTTTTCACATGAAGAAAACCAATGCTTTAGTGGGAATAAAATATATTTTTTCACGCAAGTAAAACATGAAAAATAAACCAATTTTCCTCTCGATTAACAGTGAACAAAATTCTCTTTTTTACACGAATAAAAACGAGTTTTTCCGCGTGAATGCAACAAATTTTCAACGCATAAAAAAGAGACTTTTATTCACTTTTATTTGCGGGAAAAATTGGTTATTTTTCAAGTTTTATTCGCGTGAAAAAATATATTTTATTCCTGCAAAAAAATTGGTTTTCTTTGCCTGAAAACATGATGTTTTATTCGAGTAAAAAAATATATTTCATCTGCGTGAAAAATTTGTTTCATTCACGCGGAAAAAATTGCTTTTATTTGTGTAAAAAAAACCTTTTATTCATCGTTATTGGCGGGAAAATTGGATCTATTTTTCATGTTTTCTTCGCGTGAAAAAATTATTTTATTCCCATGAAAGTATCGGTTTTCTTTGCGTAAAAAATATGATGTTTCATTTGAGTAAAAAAATATGTTTTATCTGCGTTAAAAAATATATTTTATTCCCGCAAAAAACTTGGTTTTCTTTGCGTGAAAACACAATGTTTTATTCGAGTAAAAAAAATATGTTTTTTTTGCGGTAAAAATTTTTTTCATTCACGCGGATAAAACTGTTTTTATTTATGTAAAAAAAGAACCTTTTATTCACCGTTATTCGCAGGAAAAGTAGAGCTATTTTTCATGTTTTATTCGGGTTAAAAAAGTTGTTTTTCGTGAAAAAACCTATTTTTTTATTGGAACAAAATGTTATATTTGACTTGGAAAATAACACAAATTCACGCGAATAAAAACGTCAATTTTTCCCGTTTAAATCAATCTTTTTTACTCTGGAAAAACTTTGTTTTTGCGTGAATGAAACATTAATTAACGCGTTAATGAAAAATAGTTTTTAGCTAAAAACAATGCAATTTCACCCGGATAGAAAATAGTTTTGTCCCGCAGAAATTATTCATCTCAATCTGAAAAAAAATTGTTTTCACGCGAATGGAACACAGTTTTTCTAGCTGTAAAATACATTATTTTTGGCATGAAAAATAACACAAATTCACGTGAATAGAAAAAGTAATTTTGTCCTGCGGAAATGCATGTTTTTTACTTTTTAAAAACTCTGTTTTCGTGTGAATGAAACATTAACTTTGACGTGAATGAACAAACTTATTCAGTTTGCTATATGAAAGGTTTTTGCGTGAGAGTTTTCACCAGTTCCAGAACAGGTTAATCGGTGCAACTTTTACTATTTAAGAACCAGTGCTTTTACACAGAGAGCAACCACTCCAACAACAGCGCCTGAAAAAAGAGCATCTACTACAGTATTTACTACATCACCCTCTAGAACTATTACTACTACTACTCTCTGTAAGAAGGTAAGAAATATTAAAAAATAGTTAGTACTGGCTGAAAACACTTGACTACAAGCTATTTATGCTATCAAAAAAAACAGATGTAAACTTTAGTTATACGTTTTATTATCATTATCATTTTAGGAATTTAAAATGAAAAGTACTCCTTCATTCGAATTCCATAGGAATCAACTTACATTCAAACAGCTATACGTATCACTCATCTAAATCAAAGAAAAACAAGTCTTCATTTGTAATGTTAGTATTTATATTTGTTTCAATTGTAATCAATTCAAATGTACAATGAAAAAATTGAAGTCAAAGTCTTTTTTTTGTTAGTTTTTATTTTTGCTCCATAACATTATTATTTTATTTTAGAATAACAATGATCTAGGACGGAGGAGAAGAACTTTTCAACAAAAGCTTCGTCTTGAGTAATAACTGAAGTTACTACTTATATTGTATATAAATAATGCGCCGCGCATTAAACAACAGACGTGTAGCGAATACCATTCATAATGAAGAAAAAGATATGGAAAAAAAAATCGAAACTATTTTGAAAATACTGAGGACTCTATCGGGTGGATAGATGATAGTTTACTTGTTACTAACTCATTATTTTTACAACGATCTTTTCCCGATATTAATACAATGACTTATGTCGTTGCAACTTACCCGGATAATCACTGTAGTCTTTTGTCATTAAAATTACAAAAACTATTGCAGAACTTCCCCCAAAGGATTTTTCAAGTTCATTTACGATGAACTCTCTTTTTATGAAAGAGAGACTTTGATGCTTGAGGAAATTTATCGAAGAAAATCGTTTCTTACAAACTGGATTCACACGGGGAGACATAGCGGCAAAAACATGGCTGCAGCTGGTTTTTACAATCTCGAAAAAGACAACGCTGTTCAATGTGCTTTTTGCAAAGGGATACTACTAAACTGGAAGGATGAAGATGAACATCCAACAACAGAACAAGCTAAAAGTTTTCCGTTTTGTCGTTTTGTTAGAGGATTTAACACTCACAATCGACTGTATAGACCCAGGAAACTACTTACAGAAGAAATGAAAAACATCTCTATTGTCAAAAGTTATACGATGAAAGAACAAAAAACTAGACGAAGAGTGGATTCGACTGCGGAAGTGTTACCCCTAGGTATCTTGATTGATTGTGCTGGCGCACCCCGATTTGCTACTGAATCAGCAAGAGAAGACAGTTTCAAACAATGGAAGGGTAAAGTTTCTATGAAACTCCTTTCCACCGCGAGTTTTTACTATACTAAATTTGGAGATAGTGTAAAATGCTTCGTTTGCTCGGGTGAACTCAAAGAATGAAAAGAGAGTGATCTGGCGCGGGAGGAACACTGTCGTTGGTTTCCAGACTGTTCTTTTTTACTCGCAAGTAAAGGTGAAGAATTTATTGAGGAAGTTTACGACCGTACGGAAAAATCCAAAAAGTGTGAGCGTCAGCTTGAGAAACATTGAGGAAAAATGAAACGAATAGTACAGACTGGTGAAAAAGAAACAATGAAACTTATCTGCAAAAAACTAGGATATAGTCAAAACGATATCGAACAAGTCTTAGTGTTAAATGGGAAACCTTTTGAGCGAATAGGTTTTATGATTGAAGCTTTACACACTTTGGAAAATATTTCTACTCCTGATGAGAATCCGAAAACAACGTTAAAAAATGATGCTAAAACAATTGAAGCGTTAAAGAAAAATAAAGATCAGACGAAACAAAGCAAACTTGATCAATGTGTGTCTGAGTCACATAAAAAAAAGTATCCGCTAATCATATCTCTCTTCCATGTGGACACCTCATTTACTGTAGTGAGTGTAAGGAAAAAGCATTCACTGAATGCTCATCAGAATTAATACATTGTCCAATCGATGATTGTCAAGTTGGAGTTAAAGGATTTGTGAAGATGGGTAACATGGGTTAGCACAATATTTAACCTCAAAAAAAGAAAAAAGTGATGAATTGTTAAAATTTTCAAAGAATAAATAGGTAATTCAATTTGATAACGAATCATTTGCGTTTTGTAACTCAACGAAATAACAACAAACATGTTATGTGTTGAAGACTTTGCTCACCAAGAAGCTTCCAATGCTATAGGATCCAAGACCTTTTTGGCAGAGGTTTCTGATGAAATGTTGAGGATCTATTTTACGGAAGAATGTGTATACTGTGCACTAGGAGGAAGTTTTTACAAGCAAGTAACAAATCTATCTTTACTAAACTGTCACTGTTCACACATTGATCGACAATGCAGCACTTGTGACAGATACGCTGAATTGGTAGAAGGTGGTACACCTACTGAACAAGAACAGACAGATGCTATCGACTGGGTTGATAAAAGTCAAGTTTTAAAAAACACCAAAATGGAGTTTTTGGTGCATGATGAATGGATTAACGCTTTTTTGAATCTTTCTTCCACTGATTTTAAGTCCTTTTTTATGTTAAAAAACTTACATGCGCGATTAAATCCCTACCTATTGCCTACAACTCAGCGCAAGCTATCTTATCAGCGTTTGAAAGATAGATTACTTGCAATAGCGGAAGGATATCCATAGTGTCCTACAGTATCGATGAAGAAGATAACTCGGGTGACTTGATGAATACCGATCATTCAACAAACATATCCAAGGATTCATAAAAGAAATGTCACAAAAAAATCCTGCTTCATTCATCACTGAGCTACAGAAGAAACATGAGTGGAAAAACTCAAGGGTTCAAGTCGATCGCTACATTGGCTGATTTTGTACCTAACTTCATAAGGAACCACTTTGAACACATTCCTTTGGAGCGTATGAACCCTCTTTTTGTTCAACATATTACCGAAGAAGTATTTTATTTCGGGTTAAGACTCAATCTAGCTCGTAAATCGATACAAAGTAGATTTTTGGGTGGTAATTGTATTTCAAGAGCGAATCCTCTCGAATGCTTAAACTGCTCTAGAAACTTTGATCCAAAAGTCTGCTGCCCACAAAACAAGTTGATAGATTTTGAGGATCTCAAAAGAGCGATCGAACTGATTGATGTGAAGCAATGTTTGGAAGATGCTAAGCTAGGTGATTTGGTACATATTTTGATTTTAAAAGGACTGTCTTCATTTCGCTCGACGGCTTCACATATTCTTTTCTCTCAGACACGTTTGGAGCCGTATTTACATTTCGGTAAACACTTTGATGGGATTGTCTCGCATCTCCAAAAGCAGTTGAGAGAGCTGAATAAGCCACTAGTTGCTTACGTATAAATGACAAGAACATCAACAAATAAAAGTATTTAGCTTCCGACATTGAAAGCAAAAGCAATTTAGAAATGGGCTGCACATTTATCTTGCTATTGGTGCTAAAATTTCTCAATGTTAGCGGAGTATTTTATACGAACAAAGTTGATGAATGTATGGCTGGAGCTATGGAAAAAATGATGTCTTATTTTTTTCACCTTTCGAAAGAAGTGTACGATATACAGATGGAAATGGAAAAAACTGCATGAGACTCTATCCCTCTGACTATTTATATTGTGGTTTTTTCATTCCTCGAAACGCTTTTTGGATTTGCAAGAGCGAAGCTTCTACAGATAACCCATCTTGTAATACTCCAACAAAATACACTCTGGATGAAAAGGAATGTGTGGTAGGGGTTATAAATAATACGAAAGGACTTACTCAGAATACAAAACTATTTTGGAATGGAGAATTATGCGCATTTGAGTACAACACCTCATGTTTGATCTGCCCACTAACAGAAGAATTTGAGAAATTCGACTTTGCATGCACACGATGCAATCGTTCGATCAACAAGGAACCAAAACCAGCTACTATCATCACTAACGTCGATGGTATCAAAGGTGTGAATTTGTCGTTTTCGAGCTTTGAAAGTCTGAAGTCTGTTCAAAACAAGATTATCATCAGAATCACATGTCAAGGGGATAGCAAAGACAGATGTGATCTCAAGATTATATATACTGAGCTTTAGTTGAAGCATATTAACCAAAGACAGCTGAATTCAAGACAGTTAACTCTAGATGATGAAAGCATAAACTGGGATAAAGTCTCTCTGAATAAAAATGTGATACCGAATCTATCTTCTATTATTCCCTCTCCTGATCAGTTATTGTCTTGCAACAGAGACACATCCATTCAATTTATCTCATCGGGTTTCCGGATGTCATCATGGAATTCTTAATATAGAAGAAGTTTATTCAGCGAGTCACATTTTAAGACAAACCTTAAAATATCGATTGTACAGACTCACATGTATCATGAATTATCCGAGCCAACAGAGACCCTGTGACAGGCGTGATAGGTGGTCTCAACACTACTTTGTTTGCAAAACCGATGAAGCTTTAAATTATATCCGTTTATACCTCCAAGGATCATTAACTACAACTCGAAGGACAACTACTCAGACAACGACGACAACAACTCCAACAACAACAACAACTCCAACGACGACAACTCCAACGACGACAACAACTCCAACGACAACAACTCCAACGACGACAACCACAACCCCAACGACGACAACCACAACTCCAACGATGACAACCACAACTCCAACGAGGACGACAACTCCAGGAACTACGACGACAACAGCTCCAACAACGACAAAAACTCCAAACACGCCAAAATCTCCATCAGACCGACAATCATTTGTTGATTTAACTTTGAATTCATGGATGACAACGTTAACTACATCCCCATCAATTCCATCTGTTATACAACCTCTGGCTTACGTTGATTTACTTTTGGAACGATCAAGTCCTACATGCTCTACTATACACTACTATGAAAAACCGAAACTACTATGAAAACAACTACTGATTGCACGTGTGATAGACACATCATATGCGAAAACAATTCCGTAGCAGTTACAACTCCATCACCTCCGGTTTATAGAGTTTTTAGTTATAACAATTTGGAGGATTTTTCAGGAATTTCTCTGTCTGTATCAGAAGATACTGAACTCAAAATTGAAAAAAATCTTCTCATTATCATTGAACCTGAATGTGATGATGTTTCTTGTAATGTCATTAAATGTTTTACAAATTAAAAAGTTTTTATAGACTTTAACACTATATTTTCAACCTATTACACTTTATTATATACTTTATTACATTTACCATTTTTTAACCAAATAATGTAATACTTATTATATAATAAAGGTATACAATCATACAACGCTAGTAGTAATATATGAGCAGATCTCCCTACCAAGTGTTTTTTTGTGGATTAGACCTTGGAGGTTATGCAATGGGTTACGACGTTGGATGAATTCGCCGAGTTTATATTGTATTTCATTTGAGGGGTACTTGAGTGGCATTTGAGTGGCATTTAAGTGGCATTTGAGTTTTTGATTATTTTTTTACTTATTTTGAACTTATATGGCATATAGATTTTGCATGTATGGCATTTGATTTTTTTGATAGTTTTAACATTGTATATAAATGAAAACGTGATAAGATTGTATGGTTATTGGAAGTTAAGATGTCGACAGAGGATGATGTTGAGATGAGACCGATGAATGAAGTTGATACTATTGATGGTACTGAACGTGATATGATAGATGTTTTACCGAGTATGAAGCGTAAAGCGTTGATAATTATGATAATTTTGGTATTTGTCGTAGGGCTTTCCACTTTTGGAGGTGTTACTGAGTTTAGTATGTATGAAGAAGCTATGGAAAAAATACAAAAAGCGAGAAACTCTCCTGTTGGAACCATAAATGAAACTACTGTTGATTGATGAACATCTTTTTATGATGAATGGGAAACCTGAAGATTATGACCCGAGGATGCGATCTCCTTTTACAGCAATGATTGCAGGACCAACTGGATCGGGAAAGACGCAAGCGATTTTTCGAATGATTGAAGCTAGTCAGACTATAGCACACCCTCCACCAACAGAGATTCACTACTGTTATGGAGCCTACCAAAAAGCCTTTGATGATGTATCAGGAGTGATTTTTCATGAAGGCATGATAGATATAACAGTGAGTTTTCCCAGAGATGGTAAAAATCGATGGCTGATAATTGATGATCTCATGGATGAAGTTTCTGGTAAAGCCGATGCTAATGCTTTGTATACAAAACATAGTCATCATTTGAACATAAGTGTGTTTTTTATTGTTCAGAATCTGTTTTTAAAAGGAAATCGTACAATTTCCTTGAATAGTCATTATTTTTTTCTTTTTAAAAACCCTAGAGATGCTTCTTCTATTTCCTATTTGGCTCGACAATGTTTTCCATCAAAAATAAAATATGTACAAGAGGCTTTTGAAGACGCAACAAAGAAACCATACTCTTATTTACGAATAGATACGACTCAACAAACGAATGATCAACAGAGACTATTGGGAAATTTTACATCAGTTCTCCCTATGATATTATATGTACCCAAGTAAAAGGATATAAATACAATTACTATTCATTTCACCTCAATCATATTTTGTTATTCAACGACGCAACACGAAAGCATTATAATGTCTAAAGCTTTGGAGAAAAAATTAACAAAAAATGCAGCTGTGTTGTTATCGCTCAACAATACAACCTTTGCTATTCAAAAGTCTGTTATAGCCAAAGCCAAAAAGGAGTTTATTATGACTCTAATGGAATGTGCTAAAGCTATTATAAATGGAACGATACCATTGACATCATCTCAGTATAATGAGTTGCAGCGAAACGTGAAGGATATTAGCGCTTTAGTAAGAAAATCAACGTTAGATGATAAGAAAGCTGTATTGCAAAAAGGAGGATTTTTAGGCGCTCTACTAGGACCTATCATCAGCAATATAGTTCCAGGGTTACTTAAAAGTGTGCTAGGCGGAGGGAGAAGATAAAGATGAAACTCTCAACACGAATGATGCGAAATAGAATGGCGATTTTAGCTCTGGATGATCTGAGTAAGAAAGGAAAAATCGCTATAGTCGAAAAGGCTAACTCAGATTTGTTTCAATCATTGATAGAAAGTGTTAAAAATATTATATTAGGTAATGTTCCTCTTGATTCTGAGCAGTTTATTGAGTTGCAGCGTTACAAGAAGGAGCTACATAAACTTAGTGGTAGAGGGAGAGTTGATGATAAGCGTAAAATTTTGATTCAGAGTGGTAGAGGGAATCTTTTGGATGCTATTATAACACCTATTGTATCTGTTTTATCATCAATAAAAAGATGAATCGACAGCCTTTAACATTCTCCAGACGTAATTTTATACTCACTGAAGATGAATACTATAGATTAACAGAAAGAAAGGATGATAAAACAGTGGTAAAGGAAGAGAAAGCCAGACCTCCATTGTATTATAATCCTATGGAAGCTATAACAGTGAGAAATATGAAGCGAAAGCGAAATGATCTACTGGAAACGGCTTATGATTCTGACTTATCCTCATACGAAAAGTTAGATGAAAATGTTGAAAACCTACGTAGGTATTTGTCTGATGTCAAAAAGATTAAAAATAACCAAAACCAGACACAAAAGGATAGTTGGAATCTCATTAAGAAAAAAAAAGACAGAGTCTACTTTTCCTTTGGCCAATAGCACAGTTATTGATAATAAACCTAATGTCTTTTCACCAAATGTTGATAAAGACAATGAGTTAGAATCAGTGAAAGTGGTTGATGATGATGATGATATTGGGATGGAATTAATAAAAGGAAGGTTGTTTGATACTGAAGACACAACCTTACTAGGAAGTACATTTCTTACTGATGGAGAAGATGAGCACGATAGTGAAAGCGAAAATTTAAAAGATTTTGAAAAAAAAGCAGCTGATTTAACAAAAAAAAAGAGTGATCAAACGATCGCTGTCAGAATGTTGAATAATCTGAGTAAAATTGGTAGATTCGACTCGGAGAAGGACAGACTGAAAATTGGAGAACATTGGTTGAATCCTAGGACTTCCAAAACTTTACTACGAGACGTTCTAACCGAAGGAGGTAAAATACAATCGGGAAATACCAATTACAGTAGATTTAAAAGCCTGCTAACTGATGAAGGAATCACAACTGTCAGAAAATCCCCGCATCGAACACGTACTCAGAAGAAAAAGTTGGTCGTTCCCGGTACTAATTCATGGACATCGACACGCTAAAAGAGTTGTATTACAATCCTGCATTACATACATCTCTACGAGGAGCTAGAGCTTTACTGAAAGCTCGTAGAAAACGAGAGGGAGAAAAAAGAATCCGTGAATGGTTGAGTGGTGAGGATGCCTACACGTTACATAAAAAAGTTGTAACCAAGTTTAAGCGTCGTCCTACAATTGTAGCTGGAATAGGGGAGCAGCTACAGGTAGATTTGATGGATGTTCGATCTCGAAGAGATGAAAATAATAATACAGCATTTTTACTGACTGCTATTGATTCTTTATCTAGAAAAGGTTGGGCTGTGCCGCTCATCAACAAATCAGGACCGGTAGTAGCAAGAGGATTGAGAAGAATACTAGAAGGGGAAAACTATAAAGCTTTACAATCTGATAAAGGTAAAGAGTTTGACAACGTCAATGTCAAGACTCTGCTGGCGGAAAAAAAGATCAAGCGCTTTACAACTGAAAATGAAACGATAAAGGCATCAATGGTGGAGCGTTTTAACAGAACTTTAAAAGAGAAGATATATAGATATTTGACATATAAAGATGACGATAGATACATTGATGCTTTACCAGAAATGGTTAATGCATACAACAACACAATTCATGGTGCTATAGGTATGAGACCAAATGATGTGAATTTTCAAAATCAAGAACTTGTATGGAATCGTGTGTATGAAGGAGGTGAACATAGTTTAACTCAAGAAGCAAAACTAAAGGTTGGGGATTATGTGAGAATAAGTAAGGCAAGAGGAGCGTTTGAAAGAGGATACACTCCGAATTGGACGATTGAGATTTTTATAATCACTGATGTACTTATTGATGAAAAACCTGTTGTATATAGGGTAAAAGATTTAGCTGAGGAGATGATTGATGGCACCTTTTACGAAAAAGAGTTGCAAAAAGTAAAAAAACCCACGATTTTCAGAATTGAAAAGATATTGGGAAGAAGAATGAAAAGAGGTAAAAGACAGATTCTGGTTAAGTGGTTAGGATACGGAGAAAAGTTCAACGAGTGGGTAGATGAATAGTTTATAAGGAAAGAACGCTTGATATAATCATCATACGTTGGGAAAATGTCGATGCTGATAACTTTACCCTCAAACTCTAGTGGTGAAGAGTTTCCTGATAATAACAATTCCGAATTTACAGTGAGACTGTATAAATATTTGGTTATCAATGGCGGTAAATGGGAGGTAGCTCTGCTAGATATGACTTATTCTAATAATTGGAAAAATGTTACCGAAGGGAAAATATATCTAGAAAAGACTAATGTCTCCGGTAAAAGCGAAAAGTCCTTCATCCTAATCGGTAATGGAAGATATGATAGTATAGAGGAGTTGGAGGAGATTATACGAAAGAGAATGAATGAAATGGATTTAGACAAGAACTTCGCCATCTCCTACAACAAGATCACCAACACCGCTTTACTAACTAACAGTGATCCTGATACTGCCATAAGCTTTTCCAAAGATATAGCATATATTTTTGGATTTGAATCAAAAACTACATACCCTCGTGGTAGATACAATAATATCACACCCCCTGATATAAATTCCGGTTTAACATCCCTGTATGTTTATTCCAACATTGTTGATAATAGAATGGTAGGAGATACGAATGTACCTTTATTGAGAGTAGTTCCAGTTCAAGGAAAGAAGAATAGTGTTGTGTATCAAGAATTTAAAAATCCTCACTATGTTGACGCTTCATCACTAAATAGTGATATGATTAAAGTACTTATAACGAGTGACGACGGTCAACGAATACCATTTGATGGTGGAAAGGTTGTGTTGACGGTTCACTATAGAGAGAAAGAATTATAATGAGTTTGGTACGATACACCCCTGAGGATTCAAAAGATTTTTTTGATGAGTACTACAAGATGCAAGCTGGAAATGGAATTGGAGTGTATAGTGGACGACGAGTGATGCCTAATATGAGAGGAAATGGACTTGGTAGTATTTTTTCAAGTTTACTTAAATCTGCAGCACCAATGCTGAAAAGAGGAGCAATTAGTTTGGGGAAAAGAGCATTGTCTGTAGGTGGAAATGTAGCGCGTGATGTCATCGATGGTCAAAGTTTTGCAGCGTCAGCAAAGAAGAGGGGATTGGCAGAGTTGAATGATCTGGGGGGAGATGTGCTCAATGCAGTCCGTCCAGATAGAATGAAAAGGAGAAAAACAAGAGGTGGAAAGAAGAGGAGAGGTGTTGGTAATCGTGGTATATTTTAATAGCAGTAGAATCCGGTATAAAGACAGCTGAGCTCGATATCTATATTCATTAAGCGGTAACGCTTCAAGCATTCATCACTCGCAAAAGATGGCTAGCCTAAATGGAACAACAGGTAATAAGTTGGAAGGTTCTTCCTACAACATAAATCCAACGTTGGATGTATTTGCTACGGAACCAACAAACATATCGGTAGAAAGATCGGAATATGTTGTCATCAGACCTGATAGGTTAGATCCTTATGGTAGTATTGAGTTAACCTTGTCAGGGAGCACTGAACATTACACAGATCTCTACAACTCGTTTCTGCAAGTTGAAGCCACAGTTGTTCAAGATGATGGAAGCGATATTACAGGTAATGATGATGATGCAGTTGTGTGGATGGGGGATTCAATGCATACATTATTCAGTGAGTTGAAAATGTCGATAGAAGGAACCACCGTTGAATACGCTAACAACTACGGTTTACGCTCCTACTTTTCACAACTACTCGAAAACAGTGCAGAAAGAAAGAAATATCAAGGTAAGATGGAAGGATGGTTGTATGATGATTCAACTAGCAAAGACGCTACTGATCACAAAACCGCTGATAAGAAAAAGAGGAGAGCTCTAATCATAGGTGGAAAGACAATAGAATTAACTGGAAAACCTCATCTCGCATTATTTCAGCAGAAAAAACTAATAATACCAGGTCCTACTATGCAGCTGGAGTTTGAGCGTGCCTCTGGCAAACTAGCTTTGTTTGCTGCGAATGAGACGCCTGCAGGAGGGGCAAAGATTAGAATTGATAAATTTGAACTTCATCTTTGTAAAGTTAAGGTGAATCCTACAATACAAAACTCCCAACTCAGCTTGGCATTGGAAGGTCACAACTACATTTATCCTGTTGATCGAAAACGGATAAAACTATATGGAATTCGTGCTGGTGTTGCGCAGATCGACATCACTTTGGAAGAAAACAAACAAAAACCTAAACAAATTTATTTAGGTTTAGTTAATCACAACGCAATGAACGGACGTTTCGCCTTGAATCCATATAGAATGCAGCATGCTAGTGTTGATAGTATTGTATTGAGAGTTGGTGATTGTCCAATTGGAAGGAGATTTGAACCAAATTATGCTAGAGGGATTTTTGGAAGAGAATATCATCAGTTTCTACACGCTACCGGAACTTTGCTTGAAGGCGATAGTCTCGGTATTACGAAAGAACAATACCTTGATGGTACTACACTTTATGGATTTGATTTGACTGGTGATTTTCTTAAAGAAGGTTTTCACTCTATGAAAAATGTCACAACAAGTGTGGAAATTCGTTTTAGCGCTAACACGACGGATGGATTATCCCTGGTAGCATACTTTGTAAAAGACGGTGTGTTGGAGATGGATAGCATTCTTCAATTAACTATCGGAGGTGACGCAGTGCTTTAAACAGAAAGTTACAGATGAATACCATACAAATTCGTTCGATCTTATCTTCAGACGTTTTATGTCAAAGCGTAGGGATTCATGTTGGAGCTAGAGAACAGTTTTGGAAGCAAATTTGCAATTTTCCAACAGGATGTTTCGTATTCAACACCCATTATTCTCATCAACCCGGAGAGCATTGGTTGGCTGTGTACGCTAATGATTCAGAGGTGGATTTTTTTGACTCGTTTGGACGTTCTGTTTCCTTTTATCCAGATGTAAATGAAATACTAAGTATTCATGGAGGATATGAAACAATACGAAGTAATGAAACACAACTACAAAATTTTTTGTCAACTGTATGTGGCGACTATTGTGTATACTTTTGTTTACTGAGAAGTAGAGGATGGAGTATGGATGAAATTGTTAGAAGTTTACGAGACATAGGAGATAGTGAGATGAGAGATCACTCAATACGGAGATTTATCATACAGACCTATCCTAACTTCGAGTTCATAGAAGATAATACAGTAGAAGGAATAGATGGTGTACATATACAAGGAACTAATTTACTAAGTAAATTGTTAAAATAAATTATTATAATTGATTTTTATTTGATATAACAAATATAATGAATAAAATACAACTTATCTCATTATTTGTGCTAAACACTACAGAACCTATAAAAACTATTATTTTGTAATGTTTCAAGCAAGAAGTAAATAAGATCTTCTCATTTTCTTCCTCAGGAGCGCTCTTTAGTTATATCTAAAAGACATAGTAACTAATGACTCTATCATACATAGTTATATGAATTAATTTTACAAAAATACTTCAGATCTTTCTTTAAATAGATATGAAACTTACCATCATAGAAGACGAGTCACATCCTTTGTGTTATCGATTAAGACTCTGATATGCTGTTCTGGACAATTCTCTTTTTCATTTTCATCAAAGTAGGAGAGAGAGGTGTGTTGCAGCGAAGTATCAAACAGTTCTGAGACTTGAATGAAAGCTTGAAGAGCTGAGAGTAGAATGATGTCGTAGGAAATCATGTTGTTCGTATTTTGTTTCAGTCCTCTGAATACGATTACACCACTTTTTTCCGCCACCACAGATGAAGCTATTTGAGCAGGGATGCTAAGATCTCCAATCAATAGCTCTCCTTTCACCATACATCTGTAATTAGCCACTATAACATCAGCAGTCTTGTTCCAACGAGTATCACATTTTCTTAGCATTCCAGGATTCTCATAAGCTATAACACTTCCTGTCGGAAAATCGTGTAGGTGAGCAACACTGAAATAAGCCTGTATTTGTCTCAAACTCTTGCCATACAATGAGTTGAATGGATCGTTGATCTTTCGATTACATCCATGAGATTCAGCAGTACGAAAAATCGCATCTCCTGTCTTTCCTTCTCCCATATAAATTAAAACAATTGGACGTGTTTGCTTAGCTTTATTAACAAGCAGTCCTATTTCGGTTGAAACATCACTCTTCACCCGAGTTATCTTCTTATCCTTTCGGTAGTTGTAAATCATGGTGCACTTTGATTCATCACGAAATTCAACAGACAACACCTCCATAACTGTTGGTACTGGTAGTTCTCGGATTTCCATGGATTCTTCAAGTTTTTCTAGACTATCTGGAGAGAGAGAGTTTATTAACCCAGCGCTCTTGTAGGTGAGAATGGTTAGTTCATTACTTCCAGCATCTTGAAAGGGTATTCTGGTGTGACGAAAAAGCGTTTCATCTCCAACATCCGTCAAAACTAGTTTTTTGCACTTCGAGCCAGTTTCATTCTCATCTTTTGTCAAATCAATAAAAGATCGTTTCCTCATCGATGTTCTTTTTGAAGACAGCTTGTTAGTAGGAGATGTGAATGAAGTAAAATCTTGTTGGGATTCTGGTTCATCAACCACCAATTGACTTTCTGCCATATCAAAGATAGGAGAAGGTGATGGGGAAAGGGTTTGCTGGGATCCTGCTTCTTCATTCATCGGTTGACTTCCTTCGTCTTGAGTATTCATTCTAAAAAAACAAAACATTTTGTTTAATTTTTCGTAATTAATTTTAAAAGATCATAAAGGTCATAAACCTTCAGCTAGTAGCGTTAGCTAACAAAAAATAAATATTTTTACTCTTACCTTTATAAAGAAGATGAGCTCCTAGTTGTTGCAATGAAAGATTTAGTAGATGTTGCTTCTCCGCTAGTCGTTGTAGAACTGGATGCTTTCTGTGTGAAAACAGTGGCTCTTAAATAGGTAAAGTTGCACTGATTAAATCCTATGAATCAACATTTTTTCACGCGAATACAACCCAATGCTTTCGCGGGAATAAATATTTTATTTTCACGCGAATACAAACCAATGCTTTCGCGGGAATAAACATTTAATTTTCACGCGAATGGAAACTGTTGCTTTCGCGAGAATGAATACTTTATTTTCACGCGAATACAAACCGTTGCTTTCGCGGGAATAAATATTTTATTTTCACGCGAATACAAACCAATGCTTTCGCGGGAATAAACATTTAATTTTCACACGAATGGAAACTGTTGCTTTCGCGGGAATGAATACTTTATTTTCACGCGAATACAAACCGTTGCTTTCGCGGGAATAAATATTTTATTTTCACGCGAATACAAACCAATGTTTTCGCGGGAATAAATAATTTATTTTCACGCGAATGGAAACCGTTGCTTTCGCGGGAATAAACATTTTATTTTCACGCGAATAGAAACCAATGTTTTCGCGGGAATAAATAATTTATTTTCACGCGAATGGAAACCGTTGCTTTCGCGGGAATAAACATTTTATTTTCACGCGAATACAAACCAATGTTTTCGCGGGAATAAATAAATTATTTTCACACGAATGGAAACCGTTGCTTTCGCGGGAACAAACATTTTATTTTCACGCGAGTATAAACCAATGTTTTCGCGGGAATAAATAATTTATTTTCACGCGAATACAAACCAATGTTTTCGCGGGAATAAATAATTTATTTTCACGCGAATACAAACCAATGCTTTCGCGGGAATAAACATTTCATTTTCACGCGAATACAAACCAATGTTTTCGCGGGAATAAATAATTTATTTTCACGCGAATACAAACCAATGCTTTCGCGGGAATAAACATTTTATTTTCACGCGAATACAAACCAATGTTTTCGCGGGAATAAATAATTTTATTTTCACGCGAATGGAAACCATTGCTTTCGCGGGAATAAAAATTTTATTTTCACGCGAATACAAACCAATGCTTTCGCGGGAATATATACTTTATTTTCACGCGAATGGAAACCGTTGCTTTCGCGGGAATGAAATTTTTTATTTTCACGCGAATAAAACAGGGATATTTCACGCGAATAACACTATTCTGATAGAGTTTTCGCGTGAGTGTTTTTAATGGCTATAAGCTAAATGAGTAGGAGTGGCTTATACTATATAAGAACAGCTCTCTCTGCATAGAAATCATTCTCTCCAGCAATAAAACATCAACTACTACAGCTGATTTCATCAACTACTACAACTGATTCATCAACTGCTACAACTGATTTCATCAACTACTACAGCTGATTTCTTGGTGTTAAGGTAAGAATTAATAGAAAAATTACTTAATAAAAGTTAAAATGAAATTATTTTACAACACTGTTTAATCATCATATACTAATACTTAACATTTTATTTTAGTTCATTATGAGTTCAAAAAGATACACAATCAAAGACTACCTTCCAAAGATATATCATAGTTATATTAAAGAAAATGTTGAAGTACAGGAAAAGATTGGATATCGCTTGACATTACAAGCTATATTATTATGTATGACACAGCATTTGCTAACTGTAGCTTCTTTACATGGAGAACTTTCACCGATACAATACCGACCATACACTACACATAAATACGTTGACAATTCAGTAGAAATATTTAAGCTTATGACTAAAAACAATTTTCAAACAGTTGTAAAAATGTCAAAAACTGTCAGTATTAATGATTACTTAAAGAAAATTCAAAGAAAAGTGTGGAATAAAGAGCTCACTCAAAAATTGATTTCAATACAATGGACTACTGAATTATTATATCATTTTCAATCAGATATATGTAGATACATACAAACGGATGAAAATCTCTCATCATCCATTTTTTCATTTGAAATGATATTGGAACTATTTCAAGCTTACAATATTTAATATGTTCTCTTTATGTATCCCTACTTATTATACAATAAATGTATATATTCACATATTGTTTCATTTTTAATCAATGTATTTATTCAATGTAGATGTATCTCCTCTCTCCTCTCTCTCCTCTTTTCCTCTCTCCTTTCTCTCAAGATGCCATATGAGTTCGAGTTATGTAAAAAAATTATCAAAACTTAAATGCCATACATTCAAAATCTAGTTGCCATATGAGTTCAAATCAAGTAAAAAAATAATCAAAACTCAAATGCCACTTAAATGCCATTCAAATGCCACTCAAGTACCCCTCAAGTAAAATACAATATAAACTCGGCGAATTCATCCAACGCCGTAACCCATTGTCTCAACCCCAAGGTCTAATCCACAAAAAAACACTTGGTAGGGAGATCTGCTCATATATTACTACTAACGCTTCATTTTTATACAATGTAAAAACCGTAGTATTAACACCCATTCAAACAAATGGTGCACACAAAAAGCAGGGAGGAAAAGATATAGAAAAAATGACAAATACAATAAATAATGATGCTGGGTGAACATCTCGAATCACACCCCCGATCAAAACCCCGGTGGCTTGAACTGCTCATATCTTACTAAAAAATAATAGAGAGGAGCATGCGCCAAAAGTGAGAAAGGGAAAAATAGTGATGAGGGGTCATATGTCACCAGGGAACAAGATTGCAGCACATCTTGGAGATGAACCTCACAAAACTGCTCCAAAAATCAGGGAGATCTGCTCATACATTACTACTTATATAACTACAACAAACTATTTCATTAGTCTGGTTGGGTGCCTTTCCAATAGCTTTGACAGCACAGGACTTCTCTTTACATCTCATTATTGGCTGCGCTGCCAGTAATTGACAGATTGTGGACTCTTCTTTGATGGAGGCAATTCTTAGTTGCGCATGGAATAGATGTCGGACAAATCCATTATAATATCTCCTCTTCCCGACAAATCAGAACATGCAATATCTACAAATTAGATTGTGAAACAAGCAGCATGTAGAATCCACCAAAACAAAATAGAGTTGCTTCATTTACGAGAGAAAGATAATAGTAAAAATACATTCTAACGTAAAATATCAAACCATGCGGCATAAAAGCTTTACTCGGGCAAGTATACACATAGCATGGGTTTTATTGTAAAACTGCAAACGCCTTGTCTTATTAGCTTTCACTCCTACTTCAGCCAATATATATGCATATAAGGTAATAGCTGTGGGCCTAGCATTTGTACACAGCCTTCCTTACTGCCCATGTAAAGGAAGGCACTATCTAGGGATACAGTCTAGTCTGCTCATATGGCCAATTGTAGGGTGGCTATATTTTTTTAGCTGGGAAGCCACATGCTTGCTCACCTCTCTCTTATAGGAGTAGGTCGTTGATTAGGATTCACCGAAATTTGAGATAACTCCTAATGATTATCCAAAACATGTGCTTTTTGTAATTATGTAGTGGATTTTTTGTCGATCCACTAATTATCCACCAAGCAATCGTCCGCTCCTGTCTGATGGCACAACAGCACCGTTAGCCTTCAATGGCTTGACAACTAACTATTTACCTCTCCCAGAGGTGACCCTGTGCGGGTGTAGTATATCAGAATAAACCGCATCATAGAATGACCCCTGGGGTCATTTCGGGATGGATTACATTAGTAGTATCTCAAATTGACACCCATAACATATGAGTAGTAATGTAGGAGCAGATCTCCCTCCTGGAGATAAGGTTCTCCTGGTCCCAAGTGCCTTTTTGTTAGCACCAGTTACCAGGAGTTTTGATCGGGGGTGCGACCTGAGATTGCATGGATTATAAGGTTCTCCTGGTTTTCTATATGTAAATGATGCCCCTGTTCCCGTGAACCCGATGAGGTGCCTTTTTGTGTGCACCAGTTGTTTGAATGGGTGTAATTACTAAGGTGTTGAATGTTGATTAATACATTGTATGGTGTTGGTACGTGCTGGGGGGTTATCCCAGAGGTTATCTTGGTATTATTTTTATTTGGTTAAAAAATGGTAATAGCGAATGTAATAAAGTATATAATAAAGTGTAATAGGTTGAAAAATATAGTATTAAAGACTATAAAAACTTTTTAATTTGTAAAATATTTAATGACATTACAAGAAACATCATCACATGCAGGTTGAATGATGATGACAAGATTTTTTTCATTTTTTAGTTTAGTATCTTCCGATACAGACAGAGCTAGTCCTGAAAAATCCTCCCAATCATTATAGCTACAAAACTCTATAAGCTGGCGGTGATGGAATTGTAATTGCTACCGAATGGGGATCCGGCACGCAGTTTCTCTTTGTAGATGCAACCGGAAGCAGTTCAATTGCTAATATAACTCATCATTAGAATTTACGACTTGCTTGACTGTTATTTTAATTTGAGACATTTAAGCAGCTAATATGACAAAAAAAATGTGATCGAGGAAGCTTGAGGAATCAATATAACCTCTAATTTTTTCTTTTGAAAAATATTTTGCTTTATTCACTTGAAAAAATTAATTTAATAATGATGCTCATAGATAGTATGCAGTTGAACCAAAGTATCGTATTTCGGGCCTAACTAAGTTTGCCAATGTAAATAACTTACAGTGCGCCCTGTCAATTTATCTCAACAACAGCGACATACTATCATGCTTGATTTACGCGGCGCATCCTCACTATTACAAGCTCCATCCCCACCAACTGCTCGTAAATCGTTTGTTGCGGATTTCATAACTCCAGTCAACGACCAGCAATAATAATAATAACAAACTCTTATGACAATCCCAACCAAGTGTACCAAAAATCTGGTGTACCCTGTGATATGTGACTAATAAATAGC
The DNA here is from genome assembly GCA_945261195.1 of Cryptosula pallasiana. Lineage (NCBI taxonomy): Eukaryota > Metazoa > Bryozoa > Gymnolaemata > Cheilostomatida > Cryptosulidae > Cryptosula > Cryptosula pallasiana. The sequence continues at coordinate 20,049,773 of OX183139.1, forward strand.
AACTGTTTTTAAAAGTTTGTTTGATATTTTTGAATTTTTAGGGCAAATGAATAATAATTTTTTTGATATTATTATTATTATAAATAATCATCATCATAATAATAATTATTAATTAGACTAAATGAATTAATTTTCTTCTTAAGGCTTTTGAGTGAAACATGTAATTTCCTAATCACAAGTTGGATCAAATTTGTGCTTGAATGAAAATTATTTAACACTGAAATAAAATGAATAGTGTTAATCCCTGATGACAACAACACACAATAAATAAATAATAAGTAATAAATAATAATAAATGGGAGATAACTCTTACGAGCTCACTCTATATTTTATATAGCGATCTATAGTCAGAATTGTTAGCGTTCATAAAAAGTGATTATTCGAGTTGATTATAACTGTTTATTGTGCCAAAAAAAATGTAGTGAGCTAAAACAGACATTGGAGCTCCTGCTATTTCAATATATCGGTGAGAAGAAACTTCTAAAGCAAAAAATAAAAATAAAAAGTAGTGGATTTTTGAAAATCTTAACGATATTATCATAAAACTTCAAGTAAACTTCCGGTATCATCAAATTAGCACCCCCTGGTGAGCACCTAAAATCTGCCGGGTCCCCATTGTTTTCGCATATGATGTGTCTATCACACATGCAATCATTAGTTGTTTCCATAGTAGTTTTGGTTTCTTCATAGTAGTGTATAGTAGAGTCTGTAGACCTCGTTCGTTCCAAAAGTAAATCAACGTAAGCCAGAGGGTGTATAACAGAGGGAATTGTTGGAAATATAGTTGGTAGAGCTGATGTTGGCATCTGTGAATTCAAAGCTAAATCAATGAAAGCCCGTCAGCGTAAATCAAAGGGTCATGTTGAAAGTGTATTTGGTAGAGTTGGAGTTCTTTTTGTCGTTGGAGTTGTTGTCGTCATAGTTTTTTGGAGTTATTGTCGTCGTAGTTGTTGGAGTTTTTGTCGTCGTTGGAGTTGTTGTCGTCGTTGGGGTTGTTGTCATCGTTGGGGTTGTTGTCATTGTTGGATATGTTGTCATCATTGGAGTTGTTGTCATTGGAGTTGTTGTCGTCATTGGGATTGTTGTCGTCGTTGGAGTTGTTGTCATCATTGGAGTTGTTGCCGTCGTTGGAGTTGTTGTCGTCGTTGGAGTTTTTGTCGTCTTTCGGGTTGTTGTCGTCGTTGTCTGAGTAGTTGTTCTCCGAATTGTAGTTAATGATCCTTCGCGGTATAAACGGATATAATTTAAAGCTTCATTGGTTTTGCAAACAAAGTAGTGTTGAGTCCACCTATCACGTCTGTCACAGGTTCTTCGTTGATCGGGAGATTGCACGATACATGTGAGTTTAATTTATTTATATTTCAAAGTTTGTTCTAAAATACGACTCACTGAAACAACTTCTTCCATACCAAGAATTCCATGATGACAACCCGAAGCTCGATGGGATAAATTGAATGGATGTGTCTCTGTTGCAAAACAATATCTGATCAGGATAGGGAATAATAGAAGATAGATTCGGTATCCCATTTTATTGAGAAAGACTTTTTTTACCCCAGTTTACGCTTTCATCATCTAGAGTTAATTGTCTTGAATTTCAGCTGTATTTGGTTAATATGCTTCAATTAAAACTCAGCATATATAACCTTGGGATCGCACCTGTCTTTTTTATCCCCTTGACATGTGATACTGATGATAATCTTGTTTTGAACAGACTTCAGACTTTCAAAACTCGAAAACGACAAATTCACACCTTTGATGCCATCGACATTAGTGATGATAGTAGCTAGTTCTGGTTCCTTGTTGATCGAATGATCGCACCTCGCGCATGCAAAGTCAAATGTCTCAAATTCTTCTGTTACTGGGCAAATAAAACGTGAGGTGGTATATTCAAATGTGCATAATTCTCCATTCCAAAATAGTTTTGTATTCTGAGTAAGTCCTTTCGCATTATTTTTAACCCCTATCACACATTCCTCTTCATTCAGAGTGTATTTTGTCGGAGTATTACAAGATGGGATATTTGTAGAAGTTTGGCTCTTGCAGATCCAAAAAGCATTTTGAGGAATGAAAAAACCGCAGTACAAAAAGTCAGAAGGGTAGAGTCTCACACAGCTTTGCCCATTTCCATCTGTATGTTGCATACTCCTTTCGAAAGGCGAAAAAAATAAAACATCATTTTCCATAGGTCCGGCAATACATTCATCAATTTTGTTGGTATAAAATACTCCACTAACATTGAGAAATGTTAGCATCAATAGCAAGATAATGCTTAACCCATCTCCAAAATGCTTTTGCTTTCAATTCCGGTAGCCAAATACTTTTATTTGTTGATGATCTTGTCATTTATACGTAAACAACTGCTGACTTATTCAGCTCGCTCAGCTGCTTTTGGAGATGTGAGACAATCCCATCAAAGTGATTACCGAAATGCAAGTACGGTTCCAATTGTGTCTGAGACAAAAGAATATATGAAGCCGTCCAGCGAAATGAAGATAGTGCTTTTAAAATTGAAATATCTACCAAATCACCTAGCTCAGCATCTTCCAAACATTGCTTCATATCAATCAGTTTGATCACTCTTTTGAGGTCCTCAAAAACTACCAAATTGTCTTGTGGACAGCAGACCTTTGGATCAAATTTCCTAGAGCAGTTTAAGCATTCGAGAGGATTCGCTCTTGAAATACAATTACAGCGTACAAATCTACTTTGTATCGATTTACGAGTAGTATAGTACAGTATAGTATAGTATAGTATAGTATAGTATAGTATAGTATAGTATAGTATAGTATAGTATAGTATAGTACAGTATTCATCGAGTCATCTGAGTTATCTTCTTTATCAAGAGTGTAAGCATATGGATAGCTTTCCGCTATTGCGAGCAATCTATCTTTTAGACGTTGATAAGACAGATTGCGTTGAGTCGTAGGTAATAGGTAGGGATTTAATCGTGTTCGTAAATTTGTTAACATAAAGGGAGACTTTAAATCAGTAGAAGAAAGATTCAAAAAAGCATTAATCCATTCATCATGCACCAAAAAACCCATTTTAACGTTTTCTAAAACTTGTCTTTGATCAATCCAGTCGATAGCATCGGTCAGTTCTTGTTTGGTTGGTGTAGTACCTTCAACCAATTCGGCGTATCTGTCACAAGTGCTACATTGCCGTTTGCTGTGTGAACAGTGACAGTTTAGTAGTGATAGATTGGTTGCTTGCTTGTAAAAACTTACTCCTAGTACACATTATACACACTCTTCCGTAAGGTGAATCCTCAACATCTCATCAGAAACATCAGCCAAAAAGGTCTTGGGTCCTATCGCATTGGAAGCTTCTTGGTGAGCAAAGTCTTCAACACGCAACATGTTTGCTGTTATTCCGTTGAGTTACAAAACGCGAATGATCCGTTATCAAATCAAAATATCTATTTAATCTTTAAACATTTTAACTATTCATCAATTTCTTTTTTTTGAGGTTAAATATTGCGCTAACCCATGTAGATCTTCATAAATCCTCTAATCTCAACTTGACAATCATGTTTTAGTTCTGATGAGCATTCATTAAGTGCTTTTTCCTTACACTCACTGCAGTAAATGAGATGACCGCATGGAAGAGAGATATGATTAGCGGATACTTTTTTTCATGTGACTCAGACACACATTGAGCAAGTTTGCTTTGGTTTGTCGGATCTTTATCTTTCTTTAATGCTTTAATTGTTTTAGCATCTAACAAAGCTTTTTCATCATACACTCCTGATTTACTCTCATCCAAAAGATAGGTTTCATGGTCATTTTTCAACTTTTTTTTCAGATTCTCATCAGGAGTAGAAATATTTTCCAAAGCGTGTAAAACTTCAATCATAAAACCTATTCGCTCAAAAGGTTTCCCATTCAACACTAAGACTTGTTTGATACCATTTTGACTATAACCTGGTTTTTTGCAGAGAAGTTTCATTGTTTCTTTTTCATCAGACTGTGCTATACGTTTCATTTTTCCTCAATATTTCTCAAGCTGGCGCTCACACGTTTTGGATTTTTCCGTTCGGTCATAAATTTCCTCAACGTATTTTTTCTCCTTTACTCGCAAGTAGAAAAGAACAGTCTGGAAACCAACGACAGTGTTCCTCCCCCGGTATATCACTCTCTTTCCATTCTTTGAGTTCACCCGAGCAAAAGAAACATTTTACACAATCTCCAAATTTAGTATAGTGAAAACCTGCGGTGGAAAGGAGTTTCATAGAAACTTTACCCTTCCATTGTTTGAAACTGGTTTCTCTCGCTGATTCAGTAGCAAATCGGGGTGCACCAGCACAATCAATTGAGATACCTAGGGGTAATACTTCTGCAGTTAAATCTCCTCTTCTAGTTTTTTGTTCTTCCATCGTATAACTTTTGACAATTGAGATGTTTTTCATTTCTTCTTCAGTTAGTTTCCTGGGTCTATACAGTCGATTGTGAGTGTTAAATCCTCTAACAAAACGACAATGCGGAAAACTTTTAGCATGCTCTTTTGTTGGATGTTCATCTTCATCCTTCCAGTTTAGTAATATCCCTTTGAAATAAGCACATTGAACACCGTTGGCTTTTTCGAGATTGTAAAATTTAGCTGCCGCCATGTTTTCACCTCTGTGTGTACCTGTATGACTCCAGTTTGTAACAAATGTCTTTCTTCGATCACTCTCATCAAGCATCAAAGTCTCTCTTTCATAAAAAGAGAGTTCATCGTAAATGAACTTGAAAAAGTCTTTTGGGGAAAGCTCCGCAATAGTTTTTTGTAATGTTAATGACAAAAGACTACAGTGATTATCCGGATAAGTTACAACAACATAAGTCATTGTGTTAATATCAGGAAGAAAGCATTGTAAAAACAACAAGTTACTATCGAGTAAACTATCATCTATCCACCCGATAGAGCCCTCAGTATTTTCAAAATAATTTCGATATTTTTTTTCATATCTTTTTCTTTATTACGAATGGTATTCACTACACATCAGTTGTTTGATGTACGACACATCATTTATATACAATGTAAGTAGTAACTTCAGTTATTACTCAAGACAAAGCTTTTGTTGAAAACTTCTTTTCCTCCGTCCTCGATAATTGTTATTCTAAAATAAGATAATAATGTTGTGGAGCAAAAATAAAAACTAACAAAAATGACTTTGACTTCAAGTTTTTCGTTGTACATTTGAATTGATTACAATTGAAAAAAATATAAAGACTTAAATTACAAATAAAGGCTTTTTCTTTGATTTAGATGAATTATATGTATGTTTGTTTGAATGTAAGCTGATGTCTACTGAATTCGGATGAAGAAGAAGCTAATTTTCATTTAAAATCCTACAATAATAATAATAATAAAACGTGAGTAATAATATATGAGCAGATCTCCCTACCAAGTGTTTTTTTGTGGGGTCATAATCTGGGGTGATGCAATGGGTTACGGCGTTGAATGAATTCGCCGAGTTTATATTGTATTTCATTTGAGGGGCATTTGAGTGGCATTTGAGTGGCATTTAAGTGGCATTTGAGTTTTGATTATTTTTTTACTTAATTTGAACTTATATGGCATATAGATTTTGAATGTATGGCATTTAAGTTTTGATAATTCTATACATAATTCTAACTCATATGGCATTTAAGTTTTGATAATTTTCTTACATAATTCGAACTCATATGGTATCTTGAGAGAGAGGAGAGAGGGGAGAGGAGAGATGAGAGATGAGAGAAAAGAGAGGAGAGAGAGAGAAGAGAGAGAGGAGAGAGATTTTTTAGTTTTCTATACATTCATGTATATATGGATAATTATGTACATATTTATGGATATATTTATATCTACATTGAATAATATACATTTATTACATAATAAGTATATTGAATGCTATAAAATATGTTGGAAAATCACCCACGTCCATATTCATTTCAATTTATGTACATATCCATATCCATTCATGCACATGTCCATATTCATGCACATGTACGTATTCATGTCCATTTATACACATGTCCATATTCATGTCCATTTATGTACATGTCCATATTCATGTACATATTCATGTCCATTTATGTACATACCTATGTTCATATTTATGTACATGTCCATGTCCAAAATCATGTCCATATTAACATTTTATAGCTATGTACATGTTTGCTTATAACTATATCCAATTCATGCTTTTTGTTGTTGTCATCATAATCTAAAATCAAAAGAAAACAACGCAACTAGTAAATGATAATAAACATCAACGCAATATGTTGATAATGATTAATTAAAGGAATCATGCCAGCGATTTTGTGTCACAAAAACAGTATATTAGAAAATGTTTCTTAGATACGGAACAGTTTATTGGGTAGTAGCGCTTCAAAAAAGAGCTACAAAAAACTAATCAGTACACAACTCAGTTTATTAGGTAGTAGCGCTTCAAGGAGGTACAAAACACTGATTGCTGACAAACAACGAATTTTAATGCAGATTAGGAGAGGTAGCTTTTTTTAGACCCTATAATCATCCTGATTGCACAGGTTTTAATATCAATACAAAATGAATCTTCCGCCTTTAAAATATGATGAACGTTATTTTGTTATACCAGAAGAGGAGTATCATAGTTTGATGGAAAATATCAGTGGGGCTAAATCAACCGACCAAGACAAGTTTGCATCATCATTGTATGACAACCCGACAAAAGACAAAATGGTGAGAGATATCGAGAAAATCCAGAATATTTTGGTTGAAACGAATGAAATAGTAATGGGAATCAAAAACGAGTTGCTTGAGCCCAAAAAGACAAATGAAAATGTTCAAAGCACAAAAACCTATCGGAGTGATGTTGGAAAGATTAGGGGAGAGTACAAGCAACCAAAGAGCTGGAGCTCGGCTAAAACACCAAAGCTCTCACTATCATCGTTTGATAGAAACACAATTGACGATGATAGCAATAGAGATTCGGAGAGAATGATGCAACAATTAGAAGAGTTTAAAAAGAAAGTATCCAACATGACAGCTAGTAAAGACAATCAAGCGTTAGGTGTAAAAATATTGTATCGATTGAGAGACTCTGGAAAATACGATCTGGATACTGACAGGATAAAACTCAAGGGAAGATGGCTTAGCACTAAGCTATCAAAGAATTTGTTGCAAGATGTACTAACTGATAAAGACTCAAAAAGATCAACAAAAGATAAATACAGTAGATTTAAAAGTCTGCTCACCACTCAAGGAATCACAACTGTCAGGAGATCCTCATGAAAAACTTATTTTAGCTACCTAGTTGTTAATTCAAACATCTTAGCAACAACTTATTAGCTCAAACATGACTTTGTTATACTATTTTTTTGGTTAATGTCATTGTTGAAAAGTCTATGTTTATTGCTAATGCTTGCTAATACATTACTGCTTAATCCTTTATCCAACACCTACAATAATTCTTAGTAATAGTAGTGTAATGAGACTGAGTAATAATCTACACACACCTTGTTCACTCTGTATGTCGTAGTACATGTTATTCCTTTAGTTATCTGCAATTACTTCAATTGGATCTGATCCAGATGTTTTATAGTCTTTACTGCTGCTGCGTTTTGTCTCAAACAAGAGTCCAAAGTAGGCATTGTGTCTACAAAATACAAAAAATTCCTTTTTTCACCTGGAAAATGTATATATTCAGCATTTTGTTGTAAAAAATACACTAATTTCACCAAAAAAGTCTTTTTTTCACCTGGAAAATGTATACATTCAGCATTTTGTTTAATTTATGGTAAAAATTAGTAAAACTCACCTATAGTGATATGGTTGCCTTGAGTTATAGATTAGCTTCTTGAGCTCTTGTTCTGGACAGTTTTCTTTTTCAACATCATCGAAGTAGAATCCATGTAGTTTGAGTCTTCATTGGTTTGGTATCATCTAAGTAGGTGGTAGATCTTGAAAGGAATTTTTGCTGTGTTGGAGAAGTATGCTGTCTTCAAAATCCATGTAGTTTGAGTCTTCATTGGTTTGGTATCGTCTAAGTAGGTGGTAGATCTTGAAAGGAATTCTTTCTGTGTTGGATAAGTGTGCTGTCTTCAAAATCCATGTAGTTTGAGTCTTCATTGGTTTGGTATCATCTAAGTAGGTGGTAGATCTTGAAATGAATTCTTGCTGTGTTGGAGAAGTGTGCTGTCTTCAAAATCCATGTAGTTTGAGTCTTCATTGATTTGGTATCATCTAAGTAGGTGGTAGATCTTGAAAGGAATTCTTGCTGTGTTGGAGAAGTACGCTGTCTTCAAAATCCATGTAGTTTGAGTCTTCATTGATTTGGTATCATCTAAGTAGGTGGTAGATCTTGAAAGGAATTCTTGCTGTGTTGGAGAAGTATGCTGTCTTCAAAATCCATGTAGTTTGAGTCTTCATTGGTTTCGTATCATTTAAGTAGGTGGTAGATCTTGAAAGGAATTCTTGCTGTGTTGGAGAAGTATGCTGTCTTCAAAATCCATGTAGTTTGAGTCTTCATTGGTTTGGTATCGTCTAAGTAGGTGGTAGATCTTGAAAGGAATTCTTGCTGTGTTGGAGAAGTGTGCTGTCTTCAAAATCCATGTAGTTTGAGTCTTCATTGGTTTGGTATCGTCTAAGTAGGTGGTAGATCTTGAAAGGAATTCTTGCTGTGTTGGAGAAGTGTGCTGTCTTCAAAATCCATGTAGTTTGAGTCTTCATTGGTTTGGTATCATCTAAGTAGGTGGTAGATCTTGAAATTAATTCTTGCTGTGTTGGAGAAGTGTGCTGTCTTCAAAATCCATGTAGTTTGAGTCTTCATTGAGTTGGTATCATCTAAGTAGGTGGTAAATCTTGAAAGGAATTCTTTCTGTGTTGGATAAGTGTGCTGTCTTCAAAATCCATGTAGTTTGAGTCTTCATTGGTTTGGTATCATCTAAGTAGGTGGTAGATTTTGAAAGGAATTCTTGCTGTGTTGGATAAGTGTGCTGTCTTGAAAATCCATGTAGTTTGAGTCTTCATTGATTTGGTATCATCTAAGTAGGTGGTAGATCTTGAAGGGAATTCTTGCTGTGTTGGAGAAGTATGCTGTCTTCAAAATCCATGTAGTTTGAGTCTCCATTGGTTTGGTATCATCTAAGTAGGTGGTAGATCTTGAAATGAATTCTTGCTGTGTTGGAGAAGTATGCTGTCTTCAAAATCCATGTAGTTTGAGTCTTCATTGGTTTGGTATCGTCTAAGTAGGTGGTAGATCTTAAAAGGAATTCTTGCTGTGTTGGAGAAGTGTGCTGTCTTCAAAATCCATGTAGTTTGAGTCTTCATTGGTTTGGTATCATCTAAGTAGGTGGTAGATCTTGAAATTAATTCTTGTTGTGTTGGAGAAGTGTGCTGTCTTCAAAATCCATGTAGTTTGAGTCTTCATTGAGTTGGTATCATCTAAGTAGGTGGTAAATCTTGAAAGGAATTCTTTCTGTGTTGGATAAGTGTGCTGTCTTCAAAATCCATGTAGTTTGAGTCTTCATTGGTTTGGTATCATCTAAGTAGGTGGTAGATTTTGAAAGGAATTTTTGCTGTGTTGGATAAGTGTGCTGTCTTGAAAATCCATGTAGTTTGAGTCTTCATTGATTTGGTATCATCTAAGTAGGTGGTAGATCTTGAAGGGAATTCTTGCTGTGTTGGAGAAGTATGCTGTCTTCAAAATCCATGTAGTTTGAGTCTCCATTGGTTTGGTATCATCTAAGTAGGTGGTAGATCTTGAAATGAATTCTTGCTGTGTTGGAGAAGTATGCTGTCTTCAAAATCCATGTAGTTTGAGTCTTCATTGGTTTGGTATCGTCTAAGTAGGTGGTAGATCTTAAAAGGAATTCTTGCTGTGTTGGAGAAGTGTGCTGTCTTCAAAATCCATGTAGTTTGAGTTTTCATTGGTTTGGTATCATCTAAGTAGGTGGTAGATCTTGAAAGGAATTCTTGCTGTGTTGGAGAAGTGTGCTGTCTTCAAAATCCATGTAGTTTGAGTCTTCATTGATTTGGTATCATCTAAGTAGGTGGTAGATCTTGAAAGGAATTCTTGCTGTGTTGGAGAAGTGTGTTGTCTTCAAAATCCATGTAGTTTGAGTCTTCATTGGTTTGGTATCATCTAAGTAGGTGGTAGATCTTGAAATTAATTCTTGCTGTGTTGGAGAAGTGTGCTGTCTTCAAAATCCATGTAGTTTGAGTCTTCATTGGTTTCGTATCATTTAAGTAGGTGGTAGATCTTGAAAGGAATTCTTTCTGTGTTGGAGAAGTGTGTTGTCTTCAAAATCCATGTAGTTTGAGTCTTCATTGGTTTGGTATCATCTAAGTAGGTGGTAGATCTTGAAATGAATTTTTGCTTTGTTGGAGAAGTATGCTGTCTTCAAAATCCATGTAGTTTGAGTCTTCATTGGTTTGGTATCATCTAAGTAGGTGGTAGATCTTGAAAGGAGTTCTTGCTGTGTTGGAGAAGTGTGCTGTATTCAAAATCCATGTAGTTTGAGTCTTCATTGGTTTGGTATCATCTAAGTAGATGGTAGATCTTGAAAGGAATTCTTGCTATGTTGGAGAAGTGTGCTGTCTTCAAAATCCATGTAGTTTGAGTCTTCATTGGTTTGGCATCATCTAAGTAGGAGAGAAAGTCATGTTGTGTAACATCTTTAAAGGGATTCTTGGTGTGTCGGAGAAGTGTGTCGTCTTCAAAATCCATGTGGTTTGAGTCTTCATTGGTTTGATATCATCTAAGTAGGTGGTAGATCTTGAAAGGAATTCTTGCTGTGTTGGAGAAGTGTGCTGTCTTCAAAATCCATGTAGTTTGAGTCTTCATTGGTTTGGCATCATCTAAGTAGGTGGTAGATCTTGAAAGGAATTCTTGCTGTGTTGAAGAAGTTTGCTGTCTTCAAAATCCATGTAGTTTGAGTCTTCATTGGTTTGGTATCATATAAGTAGGAGAGAAAGTCATGTTGTGTTACATCTATCGTTGGTGTTGGTAGATCTTGACCAGATGTTTTATAGTCTTTGCACTGCTGCGTTTCGTCTCAAACAAGAGTCCAAAGTAGACATCATGTCTACAAAATACAAAAAATTGATTGTTACAATTGATCCATTTATTTTCATTGGCTTTATCTACATAAAGTAGCGAAGAAAAAGTTTGTGTGAGTATGAAACTATCTAGTAGAGATAAATTTATATCTAGGTTCAATTAGCATTAAATAACTACTTATTATTTATTTTGTTAATAATAAATAATTAGAGTCAGTTACTTTACTAGAGCTCGGACAAACACACAATTTTGTTAATGTCAAAGTCTGTGATCTTACAAAGAAATAGCTTAGACATTATTAGCATAAAATTATCTATCTAGTAAAGATAAATTACCTAGGAGTGAATTCTAGTTGAGGTTCGATTTTTTTAAATATAAATAATTAAAACCGCTTGGACAAACAGACAGATTTGTCAATGACACAGCTTGCGTTCTTGCGAGCGAATTACTTAGACACTGTGCGTATAAAATTATCAAGTAAAGTTGAAATTATGTCTAGAGGCGAAAATGGAGGACAACTCCGTATCGCAACTAGTTGAACTTTTCTACTAGCGTTAAATAATTGTTTATTAGTTATTTTAAAAATAAATAATTAGAGCTTTCTACTAGTGTTAAATAACTTTTGATTATTTTTTACCTTATCACCACTTAGAGCCAGATGATTTAATTAACTAAAGACAAATAATTATTTTAGCATTTCTTACCTTGATGCTCTCCTAGTAGCTGTAGTAGATGATGCTTCTCCGCTTGCTGTTGAAGAACTGGATGCTGTGTGAAAATGTGAAGCTTAGAAGCTTACCGTATGCTCTGAGCTAGTACAAGTTGATAAGTTATCTGTGGTCGACTTTGAGCAGCTCCGAAACACGTCCTCTCGCTAGCTATTTGATACCTTGTCTACCCGCGCTCGTCAGTTGTCTCCCCCTTCTCCAATGTCCTTTCCGGTAAGCTCCACACCTTTCCTCCAAGATTATACCAATAATCTTAATGTAACGCTCACCAGTCCAAAAGATGCCGTCACATCTGTGAGGGCCTTTAACTGACTCAGATGCCGTCACATCTGGTATACCGCAATTCCTACCAACTAAAAATCCGTTACAAATCAGCAGCACAAATAAAAAACAATCAAATTATCTATCACCAGTTAATACAACTACAAACAGCATCAAACAAGACATGTTAAAACAGAAATTGAAAATTTAGTAACACAATGAAACATTAATTGTCTCAATATGAGACATTATTAGAATACCAGATCAATCCAGGCCAAACGCATGGCCTGAGTTTCTGAAACATGAACACAAAGACATGAATCCTTAAAACCTATAAGTTTAGTCTAACTCTGGGCTTGATATTCCTGCCTGATCTTGATTGGCGAGTGGTCTGGGGAGATCGCACAGTTGTGGTGGGTGGTGGTGGGTTTTCACAAGAACTGTCTGCATTATAGCCCATCCTAGATGGCAACCCGGCTGTTTGGTTTGCCTTTGGAGATGCGGTCGCATCACTCCTGGCTTTTTGTTTACTCAGTGGCAATGCCGACACAATGCATGAGCTATTGGTTACAGGTGGAGGTGATGTTGGTTTTTCTTGTCCTTGATTTAAAAAGACTGGCAACTGTTGCGGTGACTCTGATGCGTCCGTTCAAGCAGAGCCATGTTTTTCTGGATTCTCACCCACTTGCACAAACTTCCTGTTCCTTCGTAATAAGGCGCCTGAATTTGTTTTCAGAGCTAACTCTCGATCAGAAGCCGCAGTTACTACTGCTGTACAAGGTTTCTTCCCAGGATCAGTCAGGACTACAGGTGTTCCCACTATTATCGGTTCTCTTTCATTTACTCTGTGCCTAACATTATAGTTGTGAGCTTGTTTACCCCGATACTCAGCCTCATACGATCTGAGCTTCTTCACATCAACCGGGTTATTAACCAGGTACCCCATTGAATTAAGCCCTCGCCCATTCAACAATTGCGCTGGAGAGTATCCATTCTGCAGTGGACTATCATTGTAACACATAACGGCAGCACAAATGTCCGGATTTTTCACTGCCAACTTTTTAAAGGTCTGCACCGCTCTCTCAGCTTGCCCATTCGACTGGGGATTCCTTGGAGCACTGGTACGATGGATGATATCCCATTTTTTTGTCAACCTGGCAAACTGCTCTGATACAAATTGAGGGCCATTATCAGAAACAATAGTGTTCGGGATTCCTACCAAACAAAGGATTTTGTTTACCTTCTGACACAGAACAGCTGCATTTGCTGGAACACACTTCTCGGCTATCATAAACCGACTGTAATAATCCGAGACAACTAGATAATCATCACCATCTTCCAAGGTGCAAAAATCCATAGACAGTCTCCACCAAGGTCGTTCCGGGAGAGGTGAAGAAATCATTGGTTCTGGCGGAACTCTGCGGTACCTGGCACAAACTCCACACCGCTTCACCATTTCGCAAATGTCAGTCGACATTCCTGGCCACCAGACTGCCTCCCTTGCTCGACGAGCGCACCGGTTTTCACCGAGATGGCCCTGGTGTATCTCTGTCAGAACCCTTTCTCTTTCACTAATGGGGATGAACATCCTATTGTAATAAAACACAATCCCCCCCACAACCGTCAGGTGTTCTTTAAAAGAATGAAACACCCTCAAATACTGAGGTAGATCCTTATAGTCTGGCCAGCCATTGTGCACAAATGATATCAACTGACCCCCAATAAGGTCACACTGTGTAGCTGTCACAAGAAGTCGTCTTCTGGCCAATGATATTGGAAGCTCCTCAATCATTTCTTGAACTAATAAAGGTTCTGGGTCTGATTCTTGCTTGCTTCCCACTGGAGCTCTACTCAAGGTGTCTGCAACCACCAACTTACTTCCAGGGGTATATATGACTTCATACGAGAACCGCATCATGCGTAATCGAAACCTCTGGACCCTCAGTGGAAGCTTGGACAGCTCCTTTTCTGACATTATTGAAACTAGAGGCTTGTGATCGGTTTCTACCCAGAACTCTCTTCCAGCCAAATAATAGTGAAACTTTTCTGCTGCCCAGCAAATAGCCAGTGCCTCTTTCTCAATTTGCGCATATCTCTGCTCTGTATCTGACATCGCTCTTGATGCCAGTGCTATCGGCTTCATCCCCTCATTTGTCCTCTGAAATACAGCTGCCCCTAACCCATAGGAGGAAGCATCTGTTGACAGCCATGTCTCTGCCTCCAAGTTGAACGGTGCTAACACAGGGGGCGAGGACAGTTTCAGCTTTACAGTATTAAAATCTCTTTCTATTTGAGAATTCCAGACCCATTCATTCTCTTTGACCTTCAACAAAGCTCTCAGATTTACTGTATCTGCTGCCAAACTAGAAGTGAACTTGCCCAAGTAATTAATCATTCCAAGAAAACGTTTAAGCGCTTTCCTATTGTTCGGAGTTGGAAAACTTTTAATTGCAGCCAGCTTCTCCGGATCAGCGTGTATCCCATTTTCATCGATAACATGGCCCAAAAAGGTCACTCTTCTCTTGAAAAACTCACATTTCTCGTCGTTTAATGTAATTCCAGCCTGTTTTAATCTACTTAGAACCTCATGGATCTTACAGGCATGACCCTGTTCATCTTCAGTATGAACCAGAATATCATCCATTTGACACACCACGCCCTCAATGCCCTCCAAAGCCTTCTGCATCTCTCTCTGAAATATCTCGGGAGCACTTGATATTCCAAATGGAAGCCTCTTACATACGTATCGCCCAAATGGAGTGAGAAATGCCGTCAGCTTTTGAGACTGTTCATGAAGGCGTAATTGCCAATAGCCGCTATTAGCATCCAACTTGGTAAACACTTTTGACTGTCCTAATGCTGCAATCGTTTCATCTGTGGCAGGTAAAGGATGATACGCTCTTTTCACTGCTTTATTCAGTCGTGTAAAATCCACACAAACCCTAATCTTACCATTTTTTTTAGGTACAACTATACAGGGGGCACACCATTCTGTCGGCTCGTCAATTTTTTCAATGACCCCAAGTTTCTCCATTCTAAGTAGCTCTTCTTGCAACGGCTGTCGCCTTGCAGCAGCTACCCTTCTTGGTGTCACTTGAGCATAAGGACTGATACCCTCTTTTAGTTCAATTTTTACTTCTGAACACATAGTTCCCAGCCCAGTGAATAAAGATGGAAATCTCCTCTTCCATTCCTGGCTTACAATTTCGTCTACAACTGTGAACAGATTGAATCTCTTGATGGTAGGCTTTCCTAGTAGGGGCCGGAGTAGTCCTTTAACTACATAAACCTCTTCATAGTGCACCATTGTTTTGTACCGCAGCTCTACAGTTGCGAGCCCAACTGTTTCTAATTGAGTGTTACCAGCTCCCGTAAGTTCTTTATCTGATTTCTTGAGTTCCAGGTCAAGAGTCTCACCCAGAGTAGCTGGAATTGCCATGACAGCTGCACCTGTATCCACCTTGAATTCAACAGGAACAGCATTCATTTTTATTTTTACATACCATGCTTTTTCAGTTTCAGTTATAGTGTCTATGTAGTGTTCTTTTTTTCTTTTGCCTAGTCATAACATCCTCGATCCCAGACCGAGACTGTCCATCCCGTCACCATATTCTTCGTCCCCAAGTTCAGCTACTTGCCGTTTTGCCTTGCACATCTTGGCCCAGTGGCCAAGAGACTTGCACTTGTTGCACTGGGAATTTTCTGCGGGACACCTTCCTTTGAAGTGTTTCCATTTACCACATCTAACACACTGTTTGTCTAAGTTCTTTGTCGGAACAACTCTTCCAAACCTGGACTCTTTTTCACTTGCCGCTCCTCCCTCTGACTTTTCCTGTATGAGATCGAGGTTACCATTGGAGTCACTGCCTTTTAACCCAGCACTACTCTGACTCATTAAAGCCATCTGCTGTTGGTTAGACACGTACTGTTTCGCTTTCTGAATGCATGTTCGGAGTGTTAAATCTGGCACGTCTATAAGGTATTTCCTGAGCTCCGTGTCCGAAACACCCACCACAATGCGATCTCTTACTAAGTCATCTTTCATTGTGTTATATTCACAGTTCTCGGCTTGTACTTGCAATTGAACTATAAATTGGTGTATTGACTGCCCAGGCTCCTGAACCATCTTATTAAAAATTGATCGTTCAAAAATAACATTTTTTACTGGTTCAAAATAAGCATCAAACATTTTGATACAGTTCTTTAAAGTTTTACTATCTGATGATGATCCAAATGTGAATTGATTGTACACCGGGATTGCATCACTACCCATAGCCATAAGCATGTGTGCGATCTGCTCATCCGCGGTTAAATCTTTAATTTTTTTTACAACCTGGTAAATCTCAAACTGACTCTTAAAAACCTTCCATGCAGAGGCTAAATTACCGGCTGAGAAGTTCAAAGGCTTGACAAACTTATCAGTCTTTGTTTCCGATTCCATCTCTCCTGATTAATTAATAATAACCTCTAACAACAACAACAATCTGGGTCTGTCCAATCAACTGCAATCACAATTAATCACTATCTGGGATTCAACCAAATCCCAGTGATAACGCAGCTGCTTCGTCTGTCCCACTATCAACCCTCTTTATTATTATTATTATTATTTTCTTTTAAATTGATGTCCAATTCCGTCAAATTCAACATCAATTTCAACAACAACGAACAAGGTCAAAGAACTATTATTATAATTTTCAAACGAGAAAAGTCAATCGACTTTTATTTCCACTGTTTTTTTCTATGAGCAATTTACTTCTGACACCATGTGAAGCTTAGAAGCTTACCGTATGCTCTGAGCTAGTACAAGTTGATAAGTTATCTGTGGTCGACTTTGAGCAGCTCCGAAACACGTCCTCTCGCTAGCTATTTGATACCTTGTCTACCCGCGCTCGTCAGTTGTCTCCCCCTTCTCCAATGTCCTTTCCGGTACGCTCCACAGAAAACAGTGGCTCTTAAATAGCTAAAGTTGCACTGATTAAACCCTATGAATCAGCATTTTTTCCAATGCTTTCGCGGGAATAAAAACTGTTTTTTCGCGTGAATAAAAAACAATGTTTTCGCGGGAATAAATAATTTATTTTCACACGAATGGAAACCGTTGCTTTCGCGGGAATAAAAACTTTATTTTCACGCGAATACAAACCGTTGCTTTCGCGGGAATAAATAATTTATTTTCGCGCGAATAGAAACCGTTGCTTTCGCGAGAATAAACATTTTATTTTCAGGTGAATACAAACCGTTGCTTTCGCGGGAATAAATAATTTATTTTCACGCGAATGGAAACCGTTGCTTTCGTGGGAATAAAAAGTTTATTTTCACGCGAATACAAACCAATGCTTTCGCGGGAATAAATAATTTATTTTCACGCGAATAGAAACCGTTGCTTTCGCGGGAAAATAAATTATTTATTCCCGCGAAAGCAACGGTTTGTATTCACCTGAAAATAAAATGTTTATTCCCGCGAAAGCAACGGTTTCTATTCGCGTGAAAGTAAATTATTTATTCCCGCGAAAACATTGTTTTTTATTCACGCGAAAAAACAGTTTTTATTCCCGCGAAAGCATTGGAAAAAATGCTGATTCATAGGGTTTAATCAGTGCAACTTTAGCTATTTAAGAGCCACTATTTTCACATAGAAAGCATCCAGTTCTTCAACAGCAAGCGTAGAAGCATCATCTACTACAGCTACTAGGAGAGTATCACGGTAAGAAATGCTAAAATAATTATTTGTCTTTAGTTAATTAAATCATCTGGCTTTATGTGGTGATAAGGTAAAAAATAATCAAAAGTTATTTAACACTAGTAGAAAGCTCTAATTATTTATTTTTAAAATAACTAATAAACAATTATTTAACGCTAGTAGAAAGCTCAACTAGTTGCGATACGGAGTTGTCCTCCATTTTCGCCTCTAGACATAATTTCAACTTTACTTGGATAATTTTATACGCACAGTGTCTAAGTTATTCGCTCGCAAGAACGCAAGCGGTGTCATTGACAAATCTGTCTGTTTGTCCAAGCGGTTTTAATTATTTATATTTAAAATAATCGAACCTCAACTAGAATTCACTCCTAGGTAATTTATCTTTACTAGATAATTTTATGCTAATAGTATCTAAGTTATTTCTTTGTAAGATCACAGACTTTGACATTAACAAAATTGTGTGTTTGTCCCAGCACTAGTAAAGTAACTGACTCTAATTATTTATTATTAACAAAATAATAAGTAATTAATATTTAATGCTAGTTGAACCTAGATATAAATTTATCTCTACTAGATAGTTTCATACTCACACAAACTGTTTCTTCGCTACTTTATGTATATGTAGATAAAGCCAATGAAAATAAATGAATCAATTGTAACAATCAATTTTTTTGTATTTTGTAGACACAATGCCTACTTTGGACTCTTGTTTGAGACAAAACGCTGTAGCAGCAAAGACTATAAAACATCTGGATAAGATCCAATTGAAGTAACTGCAGATAACTAAAGGAAAAACATGTGCTACAGCATACAGAGTGAACAAGGTGTGTGTAGATTATTACTCAGTCTCATTACACTACTATTACTAAGAATTATTGTAGGTGTTGGATAAAGGATTGAGCAGTAATTTTAATAAATTCTAACCATTGTAAATAATACTTCAACTCAAATAAAATTAAGGAAAATTGAATGGAATAAAAGAATATTTCACCAAATACCCCAGTTTTCTTGTGGATATATACAAATAGATGAATATCTAGCTTCATCTATTTTTTTCATTTGAGTGTAATTATTTCCCCTCCTCTCTCCTCTTTTCCTCTCTTCTTTCTCTCAAGAATACATATGAGTTCGAATTATGTAAAAAACTATCAATACTTAAATGCCATACATTCATAATGTTTTTTATTGTAGTTATTTCCCAAATACTGTAAATTTTAACCATCTAGAGATCTAATTTGACGATTTTCCAAGATATTTTATAGTATTCAATATACTTATTATGTAAATAACTAAAAGAAATATTTACGCTCAAGCCTCCTCTCTCTCCTCTCTCCTCTCTCCTCTACCAAATACTCCTCTCTCCTCTCTTGCAGTTATTTCCCAAATACTGTAAAGTTTAACCATCTAGAGGACTAATTTGGTGATTTTCCAACATATTTTATAGCATTCAATATAGTTATTATGTCATGAATGTATATTATTCAATCTAGATATAAATATATCCATAAATATGTACATAATTATCCATATATACATGGTTGTATAAAAAACTAAAAGATCTCTCTCTCCTCTCTCTCTCCTCTCTTCTCTCTCCTCTGTACATAGCTATAAAATGTTAATATGGACATGAATTTGGACATGCACATGTACATAAATATGAACATAGGTATGTACATAAATGGACATGAATATGGATATGTACATAAATGGACATGAATATGGACATGAATATGGACATGAATATGGACATGAATATGGACATGTACCTATTCATGTCCATTTATGCACATGTACATGAATATGGACATGTGCGTATTTACTGACTCTAGCTATATTATATAGGAAGATTTTCCCTACTTATTATGTAATAAATGTATATAATCATACAATGATTCATTTTTGATCAATATATTTATTCAATGTAGATATATCTCCTCTCTCCTCTCTCTATGTAGATATAAATATACCCATAAATATGTACATAATTAACCATATATACATGAATGTATAGAAAACTAAAAAATCTCTCTCCTCTCTCTCTCTCTTCTCTCTCTTTCTTTCTCTCAAGATACCATATGTATGTATGTATGTATGTATGCATTGATTGTCATTACGAGTTGTGGTGCTTTGTATTACTTAGTATTTACTGACTCTAGCTATATTATATAGGAAGATTTTCCCTACTTATTATGTAATCAGGTATATAATCATATAATGTTTCATTTTTGATCAATATATTTATTCAATGTAGATATATCTCCTCTCTCTCTCTATGTAGATATAAATATACCCATAAATATGTACATAATTAACCATATATATATGAATGTATAGAAAACTAAAGAATCTCTCTCTCCTCTCTCTCTCCCTCTCTCCTCTCTCTCCCTCTCTCCTCTATCTCTTTCTTTCTCTCAAGATACCATATGTATGTATGTATGTATGTATGTATGTATGTATGTATGTATGTATGTATGTATGTATGTATGTATGTATGCATTAATTGTCGTTACAAGTTGTAGTGCTTTGTATTACTTAGTATTTACTGACTCTAGCTATATTATATAGGAAGATTTTCCCTACTTATTATGTAATCAATGTATATAATCTTATAATGTTTCATTTTTGATCAATATATTTATTCAATGTAGATAAAACTCCTCTCTCCTCTCTCTCTTCTCTCTCTTCTCTCTCCTCTCTCTCAAGATGCCATATGAGTTCGAATTATGTAAACAAATTATCAAAACTTAAATGCCATACATTCAAAATCTAGCTGCCATATGAGTTCAAATTAAGTAAAAAAATAATCAAAACCCAAATGCCACTTAAATGCCACTCAAATGCCTCTCAAATGAAATACAATATAAACTCGGCGAATCCATCCAACGTCGTAACTCATTGCATAACCCCCCAAGGTCTGATCCACAAAAAAACACTTGGTAGGGAGATCTGCTCATATATTACTACTAACGTGTTACTAAAGTTTACATCTGTTTTTTGTGTTCACATAAAATTTATTTATTAGCGTGCTATAATCAAATACTTTTAAAAATTAGCTAATATTGCATAAAGAGCATGTATTCAAGTTTTTCAGCTAGTGCTAATAAATCTTTTAATATTTCTTACCTTGATACAGAGAGTAGTAGTGGTAGTGGTAGTGGTAGTGGTAGTGGTAGTAGTAGTAGTTCTAGTAGGTGTTGTAGTAAATGCTGTAGCAGATGCTCTTCCTTCAGATGCGGTTGTTGAAGTGGATGCTTTCTGTGTAAAAGCGCTGGTTCTTAAATAGTAAAAGTTGCACCGATTGACCTGTTCTGAAATCAATGAAAAGTCTCACGCGAAAAATCTTTTATATCATATTGTACAGGATTTCGTTGTTACTTGGTAGCTATGCACCTGTACAATTCCCACTGCTAAGCCGAACCACAATTAAGTATGTAAATCTTGTAATTAAATGTTGTGCGTTTGTTCTGTGCATTAGAATGGCCTACTGCCGAATTTGGGCTCTCACAGAAAGCGCTGTGAGGGCTGCTAACTGTTCCGACTGTCCAGTGAAAACAAGAGGCCAATAATGTCGACGGCGGCGGCTGTGAGTGTGAGGGATCAAATCGACCTTGCACTCTTTCGACTAGGCTCTTGTTTGTTCACCGTAGGTCGGGCGAGCTGTAGCTGTGCTAGTTAGGACTGTTCCTGTGCGTATTCCTCTTGTCAGCAATGGTACACCTGAGAGTCAGGTTAACTCTGATTTATTCTGAGATTGCACGAGGTTAAATACAGGACTAGGACAAGGGATGAGCACAAGTCACGCCTTGTGCTTACATAATAAAAATATTTATTGTAAATATTTTCGTGGAAAACTATTCTAAATAAAATATAAAATAATAATAATTTGTTGAGATGTAGAATGGCAAGTAAAAATAGATGTTCATGATATATATATGATTGTTGCTATGACGATGATCGTCCATGTTGTTTTGTTGGCGTCCCCCACAATATAACAAAGTGAATAAGCTTGTTCATTCGCGTCAAAATTAATTTTTATCCACATGAAATTGTGTTGTTTTCAGCTAAAAAACTATTTTTCATTAACGCGTTAAATAATGTTTCATTCAAGCGAAAAACAAAGTTTTTTCAGAGTAAAAAACATTGATTTCCGCGCAACAAAATTAATTTTCATCCGCGTGAAATTGTGTTATTTTTCAAGTCAAAAATAATGTATTTTTCAGCTAGAAAAACTATGTTTCATTCGCGCGCAAACGAATTTTTTTTCAGATTGAAAATGAATGTTTTCCGCGTGGCCAAATTATTTATTATCCGCTTGAAATTGTACTGTTTTCAGCTAAAAACTATTTTTCATTCACGCGATAAATAGTGTTTCATTCACGCGAAAACAAAGTTTTGTTCAGAGTAAAAAAGATTGATTTCCACGCGACAGAATTAATTTTTGTTCGCGTGAAACTGTGATATTTTTCAAGTCAAAAATAATATATTTTTCAGCCAGAAAAATTGTGTTTCATTCGCTCGAAAACGAATTTTTTTTCAGATTGAAAATGAATGTTTTCCGCGTGACAAAATTATTTTTTCTTTGCATGAAACTGTATTGTTTTCAGCTAAAAGACTATTTTTCATTCCCGCGATAAATAATGATTCATTCACGCGAAAACAAAGTTTTTTTCAGAGTAAAAAAGATTGATTTCCGCGTGACAAAATTAATTTTTATTCGCGTGAAATTGTGTTATTTTTCAGTGCAAAAATGATTTATTTTTCAGGCAGAAAATTAAGTTTCATTCGCGCGAAAATCCAACATTTTTGATATTGAAAAAAACAATCTTTTCGCGAGATAAGAAACAAAAAACTTTTTTGACAAGAAAATCATTATTCGGGCGAAAAACCTTCATACTATATACAGGTTTTCTTGCGAAAAAAAAACAATATTTTCTATATAAAAAACTCAATCTTTGCGTGAAAATCCTTCATAATATATTTCTTTACAGAGGTGTCAATAATACTAATATTCTAAAGAGATTTCCATGCGAGAAAACAATATTTTCCATGTGAATAAAGCTATGTTTTGCATAAAAAATAGGGAGTTTAAATAGGTCAAGCAGCGCATTTTCGACTCTATAAGATCCACCGTTTAAACATTAAAATCATTCACACCAACAACATCTACATAGCAACTACTACATCTACTTGAAACGCTAGAAAGACTCTCAGCAATAAGATGAAAATTAACAAATAATTATTCAACGCATATTGGTAAAAAATCAACTAGTTTTACTATGTTATATCAGAAAGTTAATTTTAGGTTTTTAATTATTTATTCTTAAGAGCACTTGGTTAGTTTTTATTTTAAGAACAAAAGTATTTTACATTGCACAATCTGTTTTCTATTTTTTTTATTTTGTTTCCAGTTCAACTTCTCACTCAATACTATGAATATGGATAAAAACCACAGAACCCACCGCCTTCCAACATTCGAACCATACTCTGAGAATAAAGAAAATATCCCTCCTGATTCGTCAATAATAAGGAAGAAACTAAAAAAATTTGACCAAAACCATGGGATTCCGATAGAAATAAAACAATTGACTATGGTTGGTCTCTGAAAGAACCTTCTAATTCAAATCTTTCCTGCTTATCAAAAAACCCTGCTAGTATGCTCAACTCTTGCCATATCAATGAAAGAGTAATGATTGGGAGATTTCAACCGCTTCACCTAAATCCAACACTATCGCTTTTCGAGATAACCTGCATCGAAACACCGACTGAGGATGTCTATAAAAACTTATGCATCATCCACTACAATGTCGAAACATTTGGTAACAGATGACAAGTCAGATCTATGGTGAGAAATGAAGAATACGACAAATTAGCTCCACCAGGACTTGATGTTCCGAGACTGGTGATCTTTATGGGATTCGATCAAGAAAAACGACCGATCTTTCATCCAATCAGATTTCCACCTAATACTTCCGTTGAGCAAGCTAAACAGTTAACCAGGATAATAAGAAAGAAAACAGCTAGTCAGTTGATCAGTATGGTTCGTATCGCAGCTCTCTCTCAATTTTCCGTAGGTAGCGTAATAGGCTTTGAATCTCCTCAAATAACTCCTCAGTTAACATTACCTATTGGGGAAGCGGTAATGAATGCGTTACTGGTGAACTACAGATGTTTGCAATACGACGGTTTGACAATGGGAGTTCTATACATACCCAAAAAACATGTTATTGACGTAAAACGAATTGGAACAGGAGTTATCCTTTTACAAAATCGAGAAGCTAGTAGATTTGGTCATCTTCGTCATGATATCGTCACTTTCACGCCATTGCAAGCGATAGAAGTAGCTCAAAACATAACCGACAAACTTGATGAATCCAAACAGATGAAATACTTTACTCCAGATGAGATTGTCGAAAACAATGTCTTACTGCTTTCAGTGGAAAATGTATCTTCTATAACTTTGAAAGAAACACAAGTATGATGCGAAAATTGTGCACAAAAAGAACAAGACGGACAATACAACTCGGTGAGTGATTCCTCTTTTCTATTTAATATAAACTAGCCAACGTAATTAACACTTCAACTCAAATTAGATGAAATTATTTATACAGCAAGTAATTGCTTGTTTTAGATATGCAAAGATAGAACTGAACAGAGGGACTAAACAAAATACTCTAGTTTCATCGAGGATTTAGTAAATATTTCTATAATAACATTGAATCAATTAGTAAAAGGTGTTACTCAAACTCTTTATTAACAACTAGATATAATGCCTTCTATTACAAATATTTTCCAAATGCTGTAAATTTTAACCACTTTCTATGTATTTTCTTATCTATATATACATAATGTTACCAGCGAATGATAAAAATGAGTAAACTATTTTTACATAACAATGTAAAATAGCTAGCGTATTGTGGATAGTATATTAAACTCCTATATACTCTATGTACAATATGACTAAAATATTCCAGGATGATCTCCAGCACATACCAACACCATACAATGTATTAATCAACATTCAACACCATAGTAATTAGACCCATTCAAACAACTGATGCACACAAAAAGGCACCTTATCGGATTCACGGGAACAGGGGCATCATTTACATATAGAGAACCAGGAGAACCTTATAATCCATACAATCTCGGATCGCACCCCAGATCAAACCCCTGGTAACTGGTGCTAACAAAAAGGCACTTGGGACCAGGAGAACTTTATCTCCAGGAAGGAGATCTGCTCCTATATTACTACTCATATGGACCCCCCCCCCTCCCCCCCCTATCAAAATAATGACCCCCCTCTATAATTGATCGATTTGGCCACAAAAGCTGTTTTGAGGGTCATCTTATTTTTACCCCTTTATCACAGAATAACCCCCACTCCCCTCCCTCCCCCTCGCCCAGATAATATTTGTCATATAACTCGTTGTTGTAGGACGCAACAAATCATCATAGTTATCATGTTCTGAGCCGAAATATTCTCAGTCTGTGGAATCAGTCAGCGGTGTCAGTACGACTCATAATATTTTGAGACTATCATTACATAGGGACTGATAGTTTGCCGCATAAAATAAATGACAGTATTCGGCATTCTTTGAGAGAGTAACATGTTATTCTTTGAGCAATCTGTATTTTGTGAATTTATAGATTGTTCAAAGAATGTTTTCTTGTACCAATCGCCAGAGGAGGTTATTTGAACTCGGAGCAAACAAATCAAAATTTGGATTTACTACAAAAAACATTGTAACGTGAGAATTTAACTGTCAATGATATTGTTTGTCAGACCATGTTTAGACGCACACATGTATCATCACACCACAAGTCAACAGAAATTGTAATTGTAGTAGCCAATACAGAGTGTAATGTATTAATATTAGATTTTGTATCGGACCCAAACTCATTGTAATATAACTGTATTGGATTATGTAATAGCCATGAACGTGTATTAGATTTTGAAGTAGATTTTGTATTAGATTCAAACTGATGTAATGGCGCTGTATTGGATTGTGTAATTCTCTGGCCAATGTAATAGTATTTGTATTAGATTTTGTAATAGACTAAGTCCGGTGTAATGTATTTGTAATAGATTTTATTACAAATACAGTTACAAATTGTTAGTATTACAGTTATACTGTAAGACTATTGTTCTGGTCACTTTTATTGTTATTATTCCGCTTCTTCTTTCGCGCAACTTTAGCCTTCTGAGGCTCAGAAACCACTTATGCTAGAGGTACCAAATTTTCAAGAAAAGTGCCTTCATGGGTGCGATTTTGGAATCTAAATTTTTCGTGTTCAAGCGATTAGCGGTATTGCAAAAAATTTTGTTTTAAAACACTTCCAAAAAATATCCGCAAGAAAACACAATGACATTGCATTTTTGATTAGAAACTAGTGGTACTGTGACATTACGCTACAACATAATGTTGTTGACTGGAGTCAACAACCTTAAGTCATGACGTTGTGTCATGACTGAAAGTTGCACTCATTGAGTTTAGCTGTCATATTTTGTTCATAGTTTATGCCTAACCTCTGGTTAATATCGAATTTTCTTAAAAACTGAAATCATCTAAATTTGCTGTTGGATGATTTGAAAGATGATGCTAAATTTTCTTTGGAAAGCCAACATAGCTCTCAATTAGCAGTACAAACTTACTACTATGACTCAAATTTAATACTTTTTCATATTTGGATAAAAATTAATATAAGTGAAATTTAAGAAATTTCATGAGTAGTAGTGTGCCTGCATTTCGATATTGATTTTTCTGGACCAATTAATAATGAGTATTTAGCCCAATTATCCATCTGAATTAAGCAAAAACATGACCTACTTCTCTATGATTGATACATTTAAGCTTCTAGTGATATGATTGGTCAACCAATTTATATTATGGAAATATAATGTGACATTTTCTTCATGCTGCTTACAGTGGAATTCACTCAGTGGCCATGTGCGCTATTTAAAATATATATTAGTGGCTCATCATTAAATTGTCTGTCGAGCCATTGTACTGTAAGACTATATATGTCTACTGCAGTAAACATAACACCATCTAGTTACAATTACAATAACATTTTGCCAATACGGGCCCAAGCCCTGCTATACGGTATACCGTAAAGGCGATATTATCGGGGGGGGGGGGGGGGGGGGGGGGGAAGTCATTCTGAGATAAAGGGGTAAAAATAAGATGACTCTCAAAACGGCTTTTGTGGCCAAATCGATCATTTATAGAGGGGGTCATTATTTTGATAGGGGGAGTCCATATGTTCTGGGGGTCAAGTTGAGATACTACTAATGCAAGCCATCCCGAACTGACCCCGGGGTCATTCTATGATGGGGGTCATTCCGGGATACTACGCCGGTATGGCATTTCAAACTAATGCAAAATTTTACAACTAGCATGAGCCCACGGCTCAGACACAACTCTTTAGCAGTAAAATTCCTCACAATTGCTTCCAACTTGCAATAGTTACTTCTTTCATCATGTTATAAACTGTCTTCTCATATATAATATTTTGTATGTATTTACAAATACAATGAAATCACGGCAATATCTAGTCTTTGTGCTTCTCTCCCTCTTTTTTGAGTATGCCCGCCCTCTCTCTTTCCCTGATAGCCCTTCCCACGCTGCTTGCCTTGAAATATGTCTTATGCAAAACAGTTTTAATTAGTTTTTCTGTGCAAAATTAAAATCGATACCTATACTAAAGGAGATGAAGCAGATTTCCTCTCGTTAAGGTCCTATCTTGACCCTATACAAACTCGGCATCAATCCCCAGCCCCCTAGTTATGTTCATAAATTATACCACAATACGCGTTGCTCTGAAGCGAAACAAACACTTGGACAACTTTATACAATAATCGACTGTTTATCTCAACCCTGGATGCCTTTGTTTATCTCTTTTCTTCCTCCCCCCAACTTCCAGAGTTAACTACCTTCATTAGCTAATTGTTCGCATTTTTTATGGTTGGTCCTCAATGAAAGAAAATCTCATCACCTCTATTTGAAATTTTAAAGCGGCATCTTGAACTGTGAGGTTAACAAAAACTCTTCTCCGTATAGAAAAACTGTTTGAGCAAAAATGTATTTAAAAGAATGGGGTTGTGACTGGGGTTATCCCCCCTTATAGAGGGCGCTGATACACATCCAACCGGAAGATGCTAAAAGTTTTATATAGAGTACAATGCACAAATACAAAGTTATGATGTTTCAACTAAAATAAACAGGCTATTGCAATGCGATTGCTTATAATTGAACAACCCACGGAGTTTACAGGGCTATAGCAGATTCCACGTACAGAAGTTTTTAATCACACAAGTGCAGCTATAGAGCACAATAATTAAATAACCACGATGCGGTCAGCAATTATATACGATCCTTGGCAGAGTAGTTAATAAATACGATAAGACACCAACAATAATTTATATAACGCAATGCAACGTTTATATGTAAACGGATTGTCTGGTATCTGTGGGGAAAGTAATAATACAAGTAATCATTAGCGTCTATCTACACCTCTATGAAACTAATATTATAAACGATGATAAGAATTTAATGTGGTGGTAATCATTTATAATAATAAAACCAATTATTCATTTTTTATTATAACTTATTTATTAATATAATAATAACAATAATAATAATTGATTATGTGATTCTTCTTATAATCTTATAATAATAAGTAATAATAATAGTTATAGTAGTAACTTATTATAATTTATTATTATAAAATTATAAGAAGAATCACAATAATAATTATTATTATTATAGTAATAACAATTCAATCATAAACAGTACAATCAAAATTATAAATGATTATAATAAATAAAATTTAAAAGAAAAATGTTAAATAACTATATAAAAAATAGTTATAATAATGATAATGTAATGGAAATGCACAAAGCAGCCTCTCATCACCAGCCGGTGCTACATCTGCATATATATATATATATATATATATATATATATATATATATATATATATATATATATATATATATATATATATATATATATATATATATATATATATATATATTTACTCAAGACTAGTGACTACGCTTGGATGCTCAGAGTACAGCTGACCTGCCACTCACCCCAGCCAAGCAGGAAGGATTTTCCCCGCCACTAGTGACACTTGTACATTCTACTTATTCTATGACTCATTATTAGTGCCAGCTATTGTTATTGCTTTTGCGCCTCACTAGGGGCCTCTCTATTTTATCCAATCATATAATTGTACGCTTGCTTGATTTGTTGACTTGTATAAATAGACTTGTATGGTGCCCAGCAGCTCAATTCTTGTTTGGAGTTTTTGGTTAGCTATTGAGGAAGATGCTTGAACACACAGAGACTCAGGAGAGGCTGGCAAGAGGACTGTTAATCCTTGCTCTTAGTCATACCGTTTCATTCTGTACTTGTGCAAGTATTCGTTTATGTGCGTATCGTTAACACTATTGTTTTGTAAAGTAGCAATAAAGTCATTGTTACCATCAACATTGTGAGATCTGTGTGGCCGGTTTCCTCATACACAGTTGTGCCTGCTCTAGTCGCAGCATCTAATCATATCCCGTATCAGGATAGACTAAACTGCCTTGTCATTTCTGTTGCCATGCTACCACGTAAAGTAGAGACAAGTCAGCCTAAATAAGCACTCTTGCAAGTACCTGTGACAGTAATCTCCATTACACGGGGAAAACCGCCACAATAACACGGGCCTAAGAGGCTTGCCGATAAAAGTTACAGATACGATGCACTCGTTACTAAATGTGTTAGTAATAACCTAGCATCTTCACTCAGTTTCAATGAATGAGTTTTGAGATATCGAGAATTAGCTCTCTTTTAACTTTTCACAACCAACCGGATATTGTCATCGACTATCACTACGAATAGTTTTTATTACAGGACGCATCGTCTCTGTTACTTTTTTCGACAAGCCCCGGTGGTCCGTGGATAACAATTATAATAAATAATAACTATAAAAAACTATAAAAAAGTATAAACCTCTGTTGTTGCTGGTAAATTTGATGCTGCTGTCTTTAAAAATAGTCTAAAGTTTTTTTAGGGACATGTAATTACAGTATACGATTGACAGCGTGGAAGCTATCAGGAAAAAACTTTCATGAGTCTGCATGAAGTAACTATATTTTATACTACAAACGATGGTAACTTCCGGTTGGATGTAGAAAGTTCAAAGAGAGATAACTCTTAATGTCACAACCCCATTGGTAATGCATTGGATATCAGGATGCAATAGTATTGGACAATGTAATATTATGACGCAATTACAGTGAAAGTCTCAAGGCTTGAACAATATAACAGTGAAGAGATAATCTCTATTAATGAAACATCACAACTAATCTAGAACTTGGTGGTTCTCCAAAACATTGGCTGGAAAACTTCGCAAAGTCGGTGATTAGCATGTCTTTTTTAATGAAGGGCTGGTATCCGAGTAAAAAAGTGCAACTACAATGTGCATTGGAAAGGTTACAAAAATTAGAATAAGAGATTGCATCATGAGGAGTCATATATTTTAGAGATGGACTGTGGTCTTTCTGACTACTATGATACCAATTATGGTAGATATGAGCCAGGATACTGCAATGGGAATGGTGAGTGTAGTACAGCTAGTGGATGCACATGTTACGCAGAATATACAGGGAGGTACTGTGATGGCAAAATTCGTAAGTATAATCTTTAGGCATTTGCTATGGTGCAATTTAGGCAAACAGTTTTTGGTTTGTACGTTATCAAAACTGGTAAAACACATACGATTGTAAGTCTACGAAGTTGATATGTTTGTTGCAAATTATTATGAGTTTACAATGTTATTCCACAAATAATGTAGGGGATTTTGGGGGCCTGCCAAAATGCCACCAACAAAACCTCTCTTCTCCAGAGATTACCAATCAATCACCTTCAACAGAGAAGTTTCCCAACTCCACAACCGTAACAGAGCCCATGGCTCAGACTCACTACTCAGTGTTTCAGAGTAATAATCATTATATATTATTCCACAACAATCCGGTGTAGTATAATAGTGGCAAAGTATCTCGCTGCTTGGTGTAGTCACAAACAAAATTCTGATACAAGCACAATGTGTATAAGCAAAGCTCTGCCTCTTATAGGCAGAGGTACAGGAAGTAGTTGACCTACTATGGGTATGGAAAATCACAAGCAACAGAAAGTAAATGCACGAATAGGTGAACAAGATATAAATAGTAAAACATAAGTACGGATAAGATAAGGTTAAGTGCACAGGGCGCCCAGAAGTGGAGGGCGGAGCTTCAAGAGTAATTATGCTGAGTCACAGACCAGGAAGTGATGGTGCAATATAGTTAGGGTTCCTGGCTGTTACAGCCATGGACCTAGTATATATGGACTAATGAGTGGGCGGAGTTTTTGTCCCCAAATCACAAGCAAACAGAACATGGCAGCAAGGTCATGTGAATTAAATAGCAGTTGTCATAGTAATCCTGCTCTGAATATAACAATAACGTACTTGATTGAAAATAGTGAATCTTCTATCACTGCTGCTGCCTGATTCATTGAATAATCAGTAATGAATTTTATTAATAATTATATAATACTTGGCTAATATCACTATCATTATAATATACTATTTATTATTATTTCATGTTTTGGTCATAAGTTTGCCATATTATTTATTTACCATCATTATTTCTAATTATATAAATTTTTATACTATTATATAGTTATTTATATATATAATAGTAATTGTTATATGTAAATTCATTTATTACCATTAATATTTGTTTATTATATGTTTTATTAATTTTATTGTTTGTCCTCATTATTATTAATCATTACTGCGTGGTAAAGAAATACATGGATGGGGTAATGCTGACGTCAATGATACGTTGTTGATTACTATACTATTGATATTTATCAATCACAGCCATTACAATTATTAATAAGCAAACTGAGTTTTTATACTTGTATAGAACTCTACTATGGTAAATTATGGCAATCAAAAACTTTAAGGGGACTTATTTTTACTTAGCTATACTCTGGGGCGCTCCATTTATGTAAAACCAAGCTAAACAACACACCGCATGAACAGGTGGCCATTAAGTGTTTCACCAATGGCGGTCAACATGGTCAGGACACGGAAGTTTCATAGGTAATACACGGTAGGCTCCGCCCAGGTATTAGTCCATTCTAATAGGTTCATGGTTACAGTTTGTGGTCCATGTCTTTCGATGATCTGGCGGTAGTTAGACTGCAAACTTGGGCTTTTGCATCTTTTGGTAGTAGTTTGGTTCACCAGGCTATAGCCATTCTTTCCTCCCCAACCCGGTATAGAGTAGCTGCACGGCCGGTAGTGATACTGCAGGGCCAGTAGTGTTGGTATCTTTTTTCTCTACAAGGTTTCTCTCAGTGCCAGGCTCAATTAAGGCATGCCTGACACTCTACAGTTGTCAGCGGGACGTTGCGCACTCTTAGTGGTCATGAAAATCCACTACAATAAGTAAGCTTCAGCTGCTATTACTGTTAAAAAAATACGTTATTCAATGTCAAAAACAAAACAATAATGGTGTATCAGAAACAGATTTGTTTTTGTATGATGGCATATAAGTCAGCTCCTAACATATTGATTAGGCATGTTAGTTGACTGTTTGGACAGATCTTGCAATAATAGTAGTATTAGTATTTTCCAATGATCATTAATTATGTGAATTACAGGCAGTGGTTTGGGCTTTGGGAATTGTGGGTAATGATGGTCAAGATACTTGATCAAGGTTTAATGGAGTTTTTGAATTTTGTAGAGGACAACTCCTGTTTCAATTACGAGTTTTATTACTCAGCTAATGAGAGCCTAGGGTGGCAGCAACATCCTTACTACTATCTTTGTAGTCAGCGAGGAGTTTGTGTTAATGGAATGTGTAAATGCAAAGAAGGTTATAGTGGTACATACTGTCAATCTGAATATTTAGGTGAGCTATATTGTAAGTATATGCTGTACTGTAGAACTCTTATGCGCTTGGAGTTTATAATAAGAGTATTCGTGACCTCTGTTTGCCAAAGAAATGCAATAAAAATAATTAGATCTGCAATAATTGTAATCAACAAATAATTATTTTGTTTGGAGCTTGTTGGTCAACAAAAAATAGCTCGCTGAATAAAAAAACATAATCAAAAAGCGTCATGAGATAAATACCATCGCTCAAAACATACTAAAAAAAGGTAGTTTCAAGGACTATTTTAGTTTATAGCGATGCCATTTTTATTTTTTCCTGGCTATTTAGAAATTGGGAATTATCTTTTTATGATTTTTTCAGTAATCTATAAGAATTTATTGAGTAATTATGATGTTCTAAACTAATGACCTGGTCCATACGCGACATATTAAATTACGGAAAATCTGTTCTTTTTTTGGCATTTGTTTAACGAACACATCGCGAATACTCTAAATATTAAAGTATATATTCAAAAATTTTGATATAGATTAGTCATTTAAGTTTAGTAGACTGCAAGATGCTCTACGTTTTACTACCTATAACCTTTATTCCAAAACAAAACCTAACGTTTTGACAGCTTAACAATGAGCAATAGTAAATGAAAGAACCTCTGGTTATGAACACTAACAAAGGTTGGAAGCCTTAGATTCTCAGATTATGGAATAAGGAGTATAGGCAAATAAGAATAATACCTTTTGTATTACTCTTTATATCAAAGTGTGTAATGCTAAATGTTAAGCAAAAAGTTTTTAACTTCCGAATGTTGTTGTTTAAATTTATAATTTAGAAGTACAACAAATACCAAAAAATCCGAGTTCGGATACTTTATACTGATCGTCTTTAAAACGTTAAAAGATGGTTTTTCTCATAGCAAAAACAATGGTATGACATTTGCATAGGACTTCCTTACTAGGTATCGATTACTAACAACAATTTTTGTCAAACGTTTTAGAGGCTATTAAGCTTACCATTCTGTTTCCGGTTTGCTATCAGAAATCAAGCAGTTGGTATTTTGCCTGATTTTAAGTCATTAAAACTAAAAAACGAGTAAAATTTATTTATAAATAGAGAAGTTGAAGCTAGGGATACAAAAATTAACTAGCCTGAACTTGCAAAATGTACTAAAATCCTTGCAGTAGTTACTGAATATTGTCTGTTTCTTCTATTTGTAATGAGTAGTAAGATATGAGCAGTTCAAGCTGCTCATATCTTACTACTGTAATGTGCTCTCTATACATTGCTCTGTACGGTTTGTTATCCTTCCTAGTAAAATAATTGTTAGTTTTTTCAGAACCAATTACCATAGACTTAAGTAGCTTGAGGAGCCTTAAAAATTTTATCACCACCATCTACATTGCCATATTATATAGCAATAATGATTTGTGGTACAGACATTACTTGCCTTTTTTGGTACACCGTATGACAATTGGCAATAGATTGTTGATAGACATAATGACAATGAGAGAAAAACATTAACTATTTTCTTGTAATTACCGACAGTTGATTAAAAATTAGTTGAGACAGTTTTTCGTTAAACTATAGAGAATACTGTTCGACTTGTGACCCAAAATGAACAAATCACTCAGGGTTCAGATATACATTATTAAATGTATTATTGTATTAATTGTTATTCTAATTTGAAACCACTTGTTCACATGAATGATTTCCAGTAAAAAGGCTGAAAGGCAAAAAACTTAAAATTACTAAAGAGACCAAACATGATGAACAGCATGTAAAGACTTGCCTGAGTACTAAATAGAATTGGACAAATGTCCATCAAACCATTAAATAAATAAAAAAGGAGAATATAAAATTACTTTAAATAATGCATCAACAGGTAAATGTAATTGTTTAAAGTCTGTATTAATGCAAAGTTGAATGGTTATTCTTTGACAACTTACTGAAGAGCAGCTGCAGATGCTATTGTTAGATTTCACAGCGGGACTGTCTAATTTAAGTTTGTCTAGATTTGCAAACTTGAAGTTGAGGAAAACGATTAGATTGTACAAAACATTTTGAAGCTGATTTGGTAGCACTTTTATGTGTTAGCTAAGTAATATACATGTCTTAAGGCTAGAGTTTTCTAAGAATTTCACAAATTACTGACATTTTATGACTGTTTTAGAAAAAATTCAGCATGTTGCTAGAGATAGTCACATTTTGAATGCCATAACAACTGAGCCAAAAGAACTTTATCCAGAAGAGAATAAAGATTATTTGTTTCTAACTGGTTGCAAAGTGTTGTTACTTCTGGCATTTCCTCTGGGATTCTACATCACCCATGTAAGCAACTATATACAACTGCATGTTAGATGATATACTATTTTTTCACCGTTTGATAATGCTTTCAATCCTTGAGACTGTATGATTCTGGTTTGCAAGGAGTAAGTATGCTTAAGAGTTGCCCTCTCGTAAAGCTATGGGAAACAAAGATTTTTAACCTATTTGATTTAAAAATTGGCTGAGAGCGCTTTGTCAAAGTCAGGTTATAAGAGCTATCTGAAGCAAGTTTGGTAAACGAATAGATCAATAAGTTAAGCTGGATTAGATTTAGTACTTACAATCCCATTAAAGCGCTCACGTAAATATATTTTTATTACGAAAAAACTTTCAAGATCAAACTTTGTGGTAGCAGCCAGATCGCAAAATTGAAATGTCATACATAACTCTATTAGAAGTA
Organism: Cryptosula pallasiana; assembly: GCA_945261195.1. Lineage (NCBI taxonomy): Eukaryota > Metazoa > Bryozoa > Gymnolaemata > Cheilostomatida > Cryptosulidae > Cryptosula > Cryptosula pallasiana. The sequence continues at coordinate 20,085,131 of OX183139.1, forward strand.
GTGTGCTTCCAGCTGGATATATAAGTAGTATAATAGGAGGAGATCTGTTGTAAGTTTTGGGCACGTGTACCCAATTATTTCCTTTGGCACATCTTCTTGCTCCTGGCGCCTCTCGGATGCTGATAGTTAGTTTTTAAGTGAAATAGGGGCAGTTAGTATCATATTTTTGGACAGCACCTCAATTACACCCCTGCTGTAATGGATGTTTGTTGGTGTGATATTTGTTTGTACTTTGGGTTCTGCCCGGTGGAAATTGTAGTAAATTTGCCTGATACACAACTAGTAATTAATGTACTTAACTAATTTATTAATGCTGTGTTGGTCTTAGAGCCTACCACTGCAGTCTGTTATGCTTGATTGACTAATTACTGTGGTAGATTTTGGTGGAAGTTACTAGTAAACAGGCCGTTTACTATCCACCCTTGCGAGACAATGCGCTAGACTTCAACCTACAGCGTTCGGTCAACTGCTGTTCAGGTGAAAAGTCTTGCTGTGCCGGTGGCATAGTGTGCAGGGCCGGTAGTGACCCCTGCTGGGTCGGTATTGACCTCTTACTGACCTGGTATAGCAATACCGGGCCGGCACAAGATGGCCGACCTAGCAGAGGAACTCTAAAACCATCTAGGAACTCAGTCAAGGCCAGGAACCGGAACTAGCTTTCCTCGGATTACCGACTTAGTGGACCATATTCTAACTACAGCCTGGAACCCTGCAGGACCTCTGATTGGGCAGTAGAAGAGATAGTACTCCGCCCTTAGCCACTTGGCACCTTTATCATTTAACTTATTTGCACTACATGATTGGATCACTATTTATATAATGGAGTGTATTGGACTGACTACTTCCTGTGCTCTTGCTGCTATATACTTTATGCTAATTAGTTCCTGTGAGCTCTCCTATAAAAGGACAGACTTTTACCCTAATCTTTGCATTTTTCATGTCTTGCCACAAACACCCTAGAGAAATAATTACCCTCTAGGACTTTGTCTTGAGAATATAGCCACTTACACAAGCACTATGCTGTATTGTTTGTCAGAGCCATGGGCTCTTGCTATACCGGGTAATTCGGTTGCCTGATACACAGTTGTCACTGTCGAGCAGCACAGTTTCCCCCCTGGAGAGAGGTACAATACTTGAGCATAGTGGATGTCCATGGTAACCAGACCGGAATCCATTACATTATTACTATACGAAACTGAATGCTTGCCAGCACAGCAGTGTACTACAGTACAGAGCTTTCACTAATTGTGCTAGCAGTTACGACAAGGACTTAATGCGCCCCTGTACTGCCAAACTAAAGCTGCGTTGTACCAATTGCTGGCACTGTAACACACAGAGCTGTCGACTGGTTGAGTAAGACTGGGTTCGGTTCGGTAAGGCATTCCGGTAAAATATGGCCGCTGACCGGCAATAACTATTAAGGTTAGTGTCTGACATCCACACCTGTTGCCTATGCACACCTGGACAACAGATCCAAGCAAAATCTTTATTTGTTTGAATGAATGATCAGGGCAAGGAGAGGATGCCAGGCACAGAAAGAAATGCCAAGAGACAAAATTAAGTACGTGTGCACCAAACTTACTAAAGACCTGCTCCTATTATACTACTGCAATCACAAGTTTCATTTTATTCAATCAGTTTAAAAAGCCTACTGCATGTAATTATCAATTTAGAGGCAGCACTGACCTGTTGTAATTATGCACTTTGAGGTTTGAGATAAAGAACTACGTTCAAACTCATAAATGGGCAAATATTTGTCTTACAAAGATATCACAACCAATGACAGTGATATACGCTAATCATTTCCATAGCTAAACATGGCTACATCAGCTGTTATTCAGTGTTATGGCTGAAATATTTGGGTAACAGAAATATTAAAGGGCACAAAATGTTAGCTCTGTCCACGTATCAGTATATTTATACTAAGTCTGCACTTAAAAAGTTATTTTGCCATGGAAATATGTTGCATACAACAATAGCACTATAACAAGTAACACGTAAGGATTTGGTCCTAATTCCATATTGATAATACTATAATAAATAACGGTATTGCCTTTGGAAATGTAAGGTACAAAATATAGCAAAATTAAGTTTTTCCAGATAAATGATCTGTCTACATACCAATTAAAGTTTATGTCATAATCTGTTTTACCCAAGCTTGATCTGGCCAGTTGTAAACCTTGAATATAGATATATAGTATAATATTCATGCAGAGGTTACTAGAGAAACAGAAGAGAAATGCCACAAAAGCAGCCAAGGACAGGAAGAGTGAAGCACAAAGCAAACAGCTCACGAAGGCTGAAAAGCAATCTGAAGAAGAACAGTTGGATGTAGAAGGAGAGCTTGAAGGTACAATTATTTAATGTAAACTGTAAATCTGGTAAACTCATTGCAGGTTTCGTAAAAAATATTTGTTAGCTCATTAGTGCACAGTCTTAGATGCGTAAGTTTCTTGATTTTTGATGCTATGGTAAAGGCTTCTAGCATAAATTTACATACATTTGGCAGTAATCTGTACATATATTGGTAAATTACTGTACACAAGTTTCATTCCTAATGCTCCAAACTTTATCTATCAGATTTTAGATACAACTTTGCACTTTACTAAGCAAACCAAACGTTTATGGTTGCAATAATAGAATTGTTGAATAATTGGTCCTTGATCAGCCGCACTGTTCTACTAAACTCAAAAGCTTTTAGTATGACCAAACTCAAAGACTTGGGTGAAAGAAATTGGACGAAACAATAAACTCAAAATTCTTAAAACTGGAATCCTCCTATATGCAAACAGCCAATCGCTTTTAGTCGCATGTTACAGATTTTTGCGGTCACTTCTGAAACACAACTAACCTTTTAGCATAAGCACAGAGCAACAGATCTCTTCACAGAAGCCCCAAGTTTACCAACACAACTCAACGAACCCCCTCTTCATTATCCAGCATCAAACCAAACAAAAAAAATACCATGAAATGAGAAAGCAGGACTGGTGGCTGATAGGGGGGGGGGGGGGGGGGGACGGGTTAGGTGATTTTTATGTTGGGGGGGGGGGGGGGGGTAGGTGGCTGCTAAAGGGGGGGGGGGGGGGTATGTAGGCTCTAGGATGTAATGCTTGATTGCACACAGCTCATCTACCTGAGGCCGAGGGTTGAGAAGGCAGATTATTAATTTCGTGAGCATTAAGGGTAGAAGGGATAGGGTATCCATGATATACCAGGTGTGATGGGTATCCATGATATACCAGGTGTGATGGGTATCCATGATATACCAGGTGTGATGGGTAGTCAGGAGCAGATACAGGGCTACAGGTAGATACAGAGGGATACAAAACTATTTGATAATGCATTCCCTTCACACAAAGTGGCTTTTTATCCACCCAATGTTAAACGAATGATATTCAACAATATATTTTCAGTGCCACCATCAGTACACCAGTCTCCTATTCTGGCTGATAGCAAGCTAGCCCCACCATCAGTACACCAGTCTCCTACTCTGGACGATAGCAAGCTAGCCCCACCATCAGTACACCAGTCTCCTATTCTGGACGATAGCAAGCTACCAAATGTCAACATTGAGGCTTCTGTGACTGAATCAGCTGTCGTAGTTCCTGTTGGAGAACTCATAGACATATAAACGCTGTCGAAGATTCTTGGAGGGCAACACTTTAATGTCTTTGCATTTGAACAAACTCTTTGCTATGTTAGGGTTGCCTACAGCATAAGTAACTTGTTAACTTTCAGTTCAGTCAAAGTAGAGTAGTATTTACTACTCATAACTTGATTGACAAGTAGTATATTTCAGTTTCTGTACTATATTTGATTTGCTAAAGATCATCTCAACCATCCCTCATACATCAATATAACTTTTGTATGAGTAGTAGTATTGTAATGGATTCCGGTCTGTTACCACGGACATCCACTAGTCTCAAGTATTCTACCTCTCTCCAGAGGGGACACTGTACTGACCGACAGTGCCACTTGTATAGGGCAACCGAATTACCCGGTAAGGCAAGAGCCCATGGCTCAGACAAACAGTACCGAATAGTGTTTGTGGTATGGCTTTATTACAAAGCAGTCCTGAGGGTAATTATTCCTCTAGGTGGTTAGCAATATAATAATACATGCTATGGCTCATTGTAATGAATGCACTGATTATCAGTAGGAGCTCTCCTTTTATAGGAGAGCTAAGGAACACAAAACATATAAGATACAATGCACAGGAAGTAATGCAACCAATGACATCAATTATATAAATACTTAACCAATCACAATGCAATGCAAGATAATACAAGGAGGTGCCAAGTGGCTAAAGGCGGAGTCTTTTCTCCCAACTGTCCAATGACATCTCCTACAGGGTCCACAGGCTGTATATAGAATCAGGTCCACTAAGTTGGTACTTTAGGGGTAGTCACTTCCTGTTTACGACCTTGACTAAGTTCCTGAACATCTTTACAGATCCTCGTCTAAGGCGGCCATCTTGTGCCGGCCCAGTACAGCTGTACCGGGTCGGTAGAGGTCACTACCGACCCTGCAGGGGTCAATACCGGCCCTGCTTACCATGCTACCGGCACAGTATGACTTCCTACCCAACAGCTATTAACCAAATGCTGTGGGCAGAAGTCTAGCGCATTGCTTCGTGAAGTTCCTAGTGTAAACTACCCGTTCACCACTAGAGTGCACTGAAATCTACCACATACCTCTCTTCATTAAAGTCATAGCCTGGCTTTAATAATAAAATATCAAGAGTAGATATGTGTGAGGGGTAACACTCGTACCCAGATTATATATTTGATTATATATAAAGTCAGGTACTATGCCATGAGATGACATAGCACCTCTCTCCAGAGAAGGTCGCCCTTGCAGGTGACCTCCCATAACTCAATTCCTCCTGGATCATAGGGGAAGCTAGTAATCAGCTCCTTTTCTTCCTCCACGGGAGGGCTTGATGCTTGTACCAATCGTATGGTAAGCATTGGCGTCACGTTCATTTGTGAGCGCGCGTCTACAGCAACATGTGCATTACCAGTTTTATGCAACATGTCAATGGGCTGCCTATAGTGCAGCGGAGCTTGCTCTACCATAGCGGCATGTATGGGTGCGAGCAGTGGCCCTGGAAGTTCTAGTGCTAGCAGAACCTTCCTTATCTCAACTTTAGGAGACCGCCGTTCCTTTTCTAAGGAAAGCCAGCGCCTTCTCTCCTCTTCCCACTGTACCGTGGGGGTGCAAGCAACATCCCGTGCCGGGGTGTGGTGCACTGTGCTGTGTGGCACTAAGGTTGGTGGTGAAGACGTCGTGGGACGTTCACCCTTAGCTGCCACCACAGGCTTTCTCTTTCGGTAAGCTCTACAAGGGTAACTACTGCCTTGTAGCTTCTCAGTCTTCCCTGACTGAATCTCTGGAGGACCCCGGGCCGGTAGGGAGTCATCCCGGGCCGGCAGGCAGGCAGCATCAAGTGGTGAGCACTTGATCTCCCGCTCTTTCTTATCTACTGCCCTTATGAGGGTGTCAGCAGTCCCGACTTGTGGGAGAGCGCATACTCTACTGTCACCAGCGCATGGTGAGTCTAGAGGTACAGGTCTAGCATAGCCAGGTGGGCTGCCACTCCGTAGTGCTAACGGATCTCGTGGCGTGCAGTTCTCAAATAACCATTTTGAAAACGCTGCATTTAATTGCTCACCCTCCTTCTCTTTCTCTGCTAGCTTGACCTTCTCTACCTTGGTATACAGCTCTGCCGTTGGCATCGCTTCCAGTACTTCTGTGTCTGCACCGTTGGCTGATGGACAATTATCAAGGCCTGCATCCTGCAGCAAATCTGCCTTTTGGTCCTCGAGCTCTATGCATTGATCAGCCGCCATGGCTAGTTGGGGGACGGTCCTGTCACTGTCACTGCTAGGTACGAGTGGCTGGTCTGTGCTGCAGAGTTGTTTACAACTTTGTCTCACTCTGCCCGGCTTAACAGGAAGGGTTCGAGTACTGGGAGGTTTTGGCCACTTCTCCAACATCTTTAGACGGTCAGCTACAGTGATTCTGTTCACTGGAGGTTGTCGGGGAGCTCCTCGGGGTAGTCTTCTTTTCTTTGTAGGGGTTGGATGGTTGGAGGGTGGCTGCCTCTTTCCAGCGGTGGGGGTCTCCTCTCTCCATCGCATGGGTGTAGCCAACGGGGGGGAAGACACTGTTTTGCCTATAGCTCCTACAGTTGTTGTCCGATCCGGCTCAAATCTTCTGCCATCTACCTGTGGCGGGGGGCTCTTCACAGCCTGATACATTCCACCTGTAGTTCTCTCTACAGCGGGTGGTTGTGTGGGGACGTCCTCTTCTTCAGGGGTGTAAGGGGTGTTCTCCGTCAGCTCTGCCTGTGTTAGACGGACACTATCATCAAGTGGCCGCCCGTGCTTGTCTGTGCAAGGTAACACATGTCCGTCAATGATGACATGGGAGTCTGGAAACCTTAGGGCACACTCGTGTAAGGTGAGAAACGGCATGCCAATTATGGCATCTTCATTGATGTCACTAATGACGAAGTTTACGCTCGTTCTCAGTTTACGAAGCTGCAAGCTTACTTGCAGGGTACCGTAAAAGGGAATCCTCGACCCGTCAGCCATGAGTCCATGTGCCTCGCTGCGTTGCAGCGTGTCTTTCACTGACTGTGGCAATTGCTGGTACAGATGCTTCGACAGCAAGTTGGTTGTGCAGCCTGTGTCAATCAACAGGGAGGCTGGTCTACCGGCTAACCTTCCAGCCAGGAAGTAGCTGGCCTGGTAAGGTCGCTCCAGCGGTGGCGCTGCCATTTGTGTGCTCCTGAGGGGTTGTCCACTCTTCTTCAGAGTTACAGGACTGTAAGGGGGTTGACGAGCAATCCGGCTACTGTCAGTCTGTGTTCTCCTGGGGGGTTGTCCACTCTTCTTCAGAGTTACAGGACTAATGGGGGCTTGTCGAGCTGTCCGGCTGTCCTCAGCGGGCGTCTGTGCTCTCTTGGGGGGTTGTCCACTCTTCTTCAGAGTTCCAGGACTGTACGGGGTGTCAGGAGTTGTCCAGCTGCAGTCAGCGGGTATTGACGCTCTCTTGGGGGGTTGTCCACTCTTCTTCAGAGTTCCAGGACTGTACGGGGCATCAGGAGTTGTTTGGCTTGTCCAGCGTTGGTTGGTTGCTGTCGGTTGTATCTTGGGAGGTTGTCCACTCTTCTTCAGAGTTACAGGACTGTAAGGGGGTTGACGAGCAATCCGGCTACTGTCAGTCTGTGTTCTCCTGGGGGGTTGTCCACTCTTCTTCAGAGTTACAGGACTAATGGGGGCTTGTCGAGCTGTCCGGCTGTCCTCAGCGGGCGTCTGTGCTCTCTTGGGGGGTTGTCCACTCTTCTTCAGAGTTCCAGGACTGTACGGGGTGTCAGGAGTTGTCCAGCTGCAGTCAGCGGGTATTGACGCTCTCTTGGGGGGTTGTCCACTCTTCTTCAGAGTTCCAGGACTGTACGGGGCATCAGGAGTTGTTTGGCTTGTCCAGCGTTGGTTGGTTGCTGTCGGTTGTATCTTGGGAGGTTGTCCACTCTTCTTCAGAGTTTCAGGACTATAAGGGGTTGTGGGTGTGGTCCGGCTTGCCCAGCTGCAGTCAGCTGCCGGTGGCGCTACTGCGGGCGCCGGCCGTTTCCCGTCTGTCTGGGGTTGTTTGCAAGGTGAGCTGAGCGCTGAGTTCGGGGGCAGGTACTCATCATGTGACCTGGTTGTCCGCAGCCCCAGCAGCGTGTTGCAGGCTCTGTCTCCAACTGTGGAGCGGGAGCCGCCTGTCTTGCCGCTCTCAGCGACCGTAGCTCCTCTGTTAGTAGCTTTAGGCTGTCCATGACTGTTGTCATAGGATCCGGTATGGCAGGTGTAGGGGTGTGGTGTGTCTGCTGTACGGCAGTAGCGGTGGAGACACGTTGAGACGGGCCCTTGGCAACCGTCCTCATCCATTCCTCTTCCTCCTCGTCGGCATCCTCTTCCAACATCCGTACATGAGCCTGGCGCTCCTCAAACGGTGTCTTTATCTGCATATACTCGTTGCCAGCCCTGACTGCTTCGGCTACGTCAATGGGTTGCATGGCCAACAAGTGTCTTTGCAGGTAAGCATTTCCAACCGTGGTGCTGAAGATATCCAGCATCATCCTCTGCATGGGTCGGTGAGGTAGATCTGCATACGCAACGCGCACTAGGCGCTCTACTTCACTTGCATGCTCTTGGAGCGACGTCTTGTGTTGGCGGCGTAGGCTGGTCAGCCGGGACATAGCTTCCCTGGGTGTTAGCCCAAAACGTGCTCGTAGTGCAGCAAAGATACCCTGCAGTTGTGGAGGCTTTCCACAGTCCAATGCTTTACCTCGTAATGCATCCCTCAGGTATAACATGGCCGTGTTCTCTGGCCACTCATTCATTTCGGCTACCTCAATGAATCGGCTGATGAAGTACTCGACGTCTCCTTCGCCGTCGAACTTCGGAGCCTTTAGTCTAGCTGGTGCATTGTCTTGGTTGGGCCTCATCATAGCCGTCAATGCTTCGGTCAATCTATCAATGGCTGTAGCTTCTGGGTTGCCAGCGGGTGCTCGACCAGCGCTGCGTGCTCTCTGGGTGGCCATTCTTTGCAGATAGAGGAGTGATCTCAACTCAAATCTAAGAGATGGTCAGTACAACTGGATCCCGGGCCGGTATAGGTTAGATCCGGGTCGGTAGCTGTGTTTCCAGTGGCTCTAGCAGATCTAGGGGTTGGTCCAATGGATACTGTGGCAGTATCTGGCACTCCGTCGCTTGTAACAACCGTTACGAAACTTCTTGTACTGCTGCAGGGCGGAGCGAAGCTCTACGGGCCTACAGGCAGTAGTGTAGTGACACTGTAAATGGATACAGTGCCGGGGTCACTGTTACCAGCTGAGTAGCACTCCAAGCTGAATAACCTCTGGTAGCTGAGTCTGTATAGCGGATACACGACTCTCTCATTCTTCTGTACAGTGCCGGTATCTCTATGTCCAGGGCGGAGCGAACTCTACGAGCCTGTAGAAGATACGGTAGCGTCTGTACTGGACTGCTGCAAACGGAGCAAGCTCTACGGTTGATGCAGACAGCCTTTAGTAGTGGATACTGTGCCGGGATAGCTGCTGCAGTTCGGAGCGCACTCAAACGAACCTGCAGAGAAATCCGGTAGTATCTTGCGTCAATTGCTCTTCCGATCTACTACTTCGGTAGATCAATTTCTCCTCCTCTCTCCAGATCTACACCCGGTAGATCACTTCTCCTTCCTCAGTGGTAGCTGGCCTGCAGTGCATTCGCAGGGCCAGAGGGTAGCGTGAAAGAGCACAGCGTGGGAAGGTACCGTTTATCCCACTGCTGCCACCAATGTAATGGATTCCGGTCTGTTACCACGGACATCCACTAGTCTCAAGTATTCTACCTCTCTCCAGAGGGGACACTGTACTGACCGACAGTGCCACTTGTATAGGGCAACCGAATTACCCGGTAAGGCAAGAGCCCATGGCTCAGACAAACAGTACCGAATAGTGTTTGTGGTATGGCTTTATTACAAAGCAGTCCTGAGGGTAATTATTCCTCTAGGTGGTTAGCAATATAATAATACATGCTATGGCTCATTGTAATGAATGCACTGATTATCAGTAGGAGCTCTCCTTTTATAGGAGAGCTAAGGAACACAAAACATATAAGATACAATGCACAGGAAGTAATGCAACCAATGACATCAATTATATAAATACTTAACCAATCACAATGCAATGCAAGATAATACAAGGAGGTGCCAAGTGGCTAAAGGCGGAGTCTTTTCTCCCAACTGTCCAATGACATCTCCTACAGGGTCCACAGGCTGTATATAGAATCAGGTCCACTAAGTTGGTACTTTAGGGGTAGTCACTTCCTGTTTACGACCTTGACTAAGTTCCTGAACATCTTTACAGATCCTCGTCTAAGGCGGCCATCTTGTGCCGGCCCAGTACAGCTGTACCGGGTCGGTAGAGGTCACTACCGACCCTGCAGGGGTCAATACCGGCCCTGCTTACCATGCTACCGGCACAGTATGACTTCCTACCCAACAGCTATTAACCAAATGCTGTGGGCAGAAGTCTAGCGCATTGCTTCGTGAAGTTCCTAGTGTAAACTACCCGTTCACCACTAGAGTGCACTGAAATCTACCACAGTATTTGACTATTCTTTACTAATATGCATGACAAGTATGTGTCTAATAGAGCATTAGATTCTTTGCTCTTGACTTCCTATTAAACAATAAAGTAATCTCACCATGTTCTCCTCCATGTATGTCGTGTACAAACTCAAACTGTTGTCCATTACAGCCCTACAAAAGTGTACAAAAATTTGAGAGCTACCACGCCTAAACTGCTGTTCAAGATATACAACTTCCATTTAGTTTGGGATAGCTTCTTCTCCCCTGCTGCTCCAACCATATGCGCTTGACTCCTCCAACAAAAATTATCTTGTTTCGGTTTTTTCTTAAAAGTTTCCTTGACCAAGAAGCTATGGACTGCTACTGGCACAGATATCCCTCATTTCAAGTTCTCTCCATGCCAAGCCAACTTCTCAATTACCGAGTGGCTCGCACAGACATTGTTGTTTCAATCAGTCTTCTTGTTAAAAGATTGCTTACATTCATGTCTAATTGCTGGATTGGTTGATTTCTTAACTTATAACTTGCAGCACTTTCACAGTATAATGGTGTGAAAACCCAACAATGAGGCTTTTATGTATGAATTCCAATTCATTGAGGTTGCATTATAAAAAAACTGGCATTGCATTTGGTGTAGTTGCTCACCTGAAAAATCTCTGATAGATCTGAACTCAGGAGATACTTCAGGGTGTGGGAGAATGATAGAGAATTTGAGAAGCGCAACAGAATCTGAAAGATTTTAACCAAAACTGGAATGTCTCACACAAAAAACAATGTTTTTCGCTCAAAAAGTCTAGTTTTTCTTACAGAAAAATGTCAATTTACTCGAGAAAAAAACTCACGCGGAAACATGTTGCTTTTTCTCACGTGGAAAAGTGGTTGGTGATACGGAAAAAATGTTCTTTTCTTTGATGTAAAAGACATTTGTTCATGCAAAACATTGACACTTTATTCGCTTGAAATAGGGTGTTTATTTCATAAATTGCTATGTAATATATATGTTATATATATATAAGCAATGTCGCTTTTTCGCGCTAAAATTGTGTGTCTTTTGCAACGAAAAATGATTTCTATTTTTGTTACGTCATCAAAGTTGCTTTTCTCACGCGAATAGCACCATTCTTTACTCACAGAAAAAATGACTTTTTATACGAGAAAAAATCAACTTTTCTTGCGTGGAAAACCATGTTTTCTCCGCGTGAAAAAAGACTGGTTTTTTGCGTGAAAATTCTGTGTTTGCAAGAAAATGTTGTTTTTCACGCAAAAAAACTTTTTTCTCTACGCGTAAAAATTTAAATTTTTTTTTGTGTCATCGGAAATGTTTTCTCCCACGTGGATACTTCCATTTTTTACATGGTAAAATTTTCTTATTCGTGCGAAAGACACTTCTCATCATTAGTCAACTACTGATTTTTCTCAGAACCTTTTTTGCTTACTTCACGCGAAGAATACACATACTCTACACGCGAGAAAATTACATTTATTCACACGAATGGTTTATTTTTTTTAGACAAAATTATGTTTTTCATCACGCGAATAAAATATCTTATTTCAGTGTGATAACTAGTGTTCTATCAAAAATAATGTGTGCTTTTGTCGCGTGATTGTAGCACATAATTTTTAATAGCTTTTTTTAGTGGTGATTGTAAGTTTAGGACATTTGGTGCAACAATAACTATTTAAACAGCTCGGCTCTACGTAAAATTCATCCATTTCAGTCAAAGCATCTGAAGGATCAACATATGGTTCTGGTTCCACTACATCGACTAAAACAACAAGGTAAAAAATTAATAAATAATTATTTAAGACTAACTGCAAAACTTAATAAGCTATAGTTTTTAATCATGTATTATTTATTGTACTCAGTCACATAAAAATCAAACTTTTCAGGGAAAACAACTAAATAATCTACGTATGCTTATGGATTTACTACAGGAACTAGAAGGACTCTCAGCATCAAGGTAAAAATTTTTAGAATAGTTATTTAAAACTAATCATGAAACTTAGTTATAGCTTTAAACATGTATTATTTATTTCCCTCAGAAAACCTTTACATCATACAACAATAGTAATTAACAGGATTCTTCTGCTTTTTTTCTAGAACTACTCATAAAAAATGCAAACAGTTAATGACAAAGAAGCAAAAGCTGAACCTAAACCTCTGAACGAAGAAGACTTATTACTTCTACAAAACTTACGTAATAAAAAAGTTGAAGGAATAGTACAGATTTTCACAAACAATGTTAGCATCAGCAACAAAAACTGGCTAAAACAGCTAAAGAGTTTTCGATATGAAACTCTTCTAACACTAAAGCTCTTAAAGAATGATACTACAACGGAGATTCAGAAAATTTGTTCTCAATTACGACAACAACGTCAACTAAAACGGCTAAACGCACCTATTTCCATTGAACGTGGGCGCAAAGAGCTTTGTCGAAGAAGGAGAACTACAAGAGCAAGGGCTCATCACAGGGTACGAAGGTCTTCAAAAAACTAACCATAATACTAGTTACACTCAGTTCTTTATTCGAGCTGTTTTATTTCTATGAGATAAATACGTACATTCTTTCAACATTATAACAGAACTATTCAATACCTCATCAATAAATAAGGTAAATATGAACACCACATTTATGTATGAAGAAAACTGCTTAAATTTTCTTATAATAAAACTAGACCAATATAACAACGTTAATACAGCAATCAAAATCACAATACAAAACTCAGTATAAACCCATACGAACCAACCAAGCTCTAACGACATAAAAATTGCAATATAAACCCCCTAGTAGTAATATATGAGCAGATCTCCCTACCAAGTGTTTTTTTGTGGGTTAGGTCTTGGAGTTGAGGTAATGAGTTACGGCGTTGGATGAATTCGCCGAGTTTATATTGTATTTCATTTGAGGGGCATTTGAGTGGCATTTGAGTGGCATTTAAGTGGCATTTGAGTTTTGATTATTTTTTTACTTGATTTGAACTTATACGACATATAGATTTTGAATGTATGGCACTCATATGACAACATTTTTGATGGAGTTGTAATTCCCACTGAATTGTTTTTGTATATGATATAACCATCTACAACGCTATAGTTATTGTTATAGTTTTATTATTACATAATAAGTATTACATTATTTGCTTACTGGAGAATGTGATAAAATATATATCATAATAAAGTGTAATAGGATGAATATATAGTGTTAAAGTCTATAAAAACTTTTTAATTTGTAAAGTATTTGATGACTTTACAAGAAATATCATCACATTCAGGTTCAATCACGATGACGAGATTTTCTTCAAGTTTAAGTTTACTATCTTCCAATATAGATAGAGAAAGTTTTGAAAAATCCTCCAAGTCATTATAAATAAAAACTCTATAAATCGATGGTGTTGAATTTGTAATTGCTGCTGAATTGTTTTCGCCTATGATGTATCTATCACACACACAATCAGTAGTTGTTTCGATTTCTTCATAATTGTATATAGTAGAGTTTGTAGGACTTGGGTGTTCCAAAATTAAGTTGACTAAACCCAGAGCTTGTGGAAGAGATGGAATTGATGATGATAAAGCTGGAACTAGTGACTCGTTTGTAATTTTTGTTGTTGTCGTCGTTGTCTGCGGAGTTGTGGTGATTGTTGAAGTTGTTCTTCGAATCGTAGGTAGTAATCCCTTGTCGTATAAACGAATGTAATTTAAAGCTTCATCGGTTTTGCAAACAAAGTATTCTTGAGGCCACATATCATAAGTGTCACAGGTTCTACGTTGGAGAGAAAACTGCATGAAACATGTGAGGGTAAGCATACGATATTTTAAGTTTTTTCCTAAAATATGAGTTGCTGAATTAACCGCTTCCATATTAAGAATTCCGGAAAAACTTCCGGAAGCTGTTTGAGATAAAGTGAATGGTTGAATCTCTGTTGCAAGACAATAACCGCTTAGGCTTGGGAATAATAGAAGATAGATTCGATATTTCATTTTTATTCAGAGAGAGAGACTTTTAACCTAGTTTATGCTTTCATCGTCTAGAGTTAACTGTCTTGCATTTCGGTGGACTTTGGTTAATATGCTCCAACTAAAGTTCTATATATATAACTTTGGGATCGCATTTGTCTTTGTTATCTCCTTGACATGTGATGCTGATGATAATCTTGTTTTGAATAGATTTCAAACTTTCAAAACTCGAAAATGACAAATTTACACCTTCAATACCATTGATGTTAGTGATGATAGTAGCTATTTTTGGCTTCTCGTTGGTCAAATGATTGCATTCCACACATGCAAAGTTGGTTGTCTCAAACTCTTCTGTTGGTGGACAAATCAAACGTGAGGTGTTAGATTCAAATACACATAATTCATCATTCCAAAATAGTTTTGTATTTTGAGTAAGACCTTCCGTATTATTTTTAACCCCTATTGCACATTCCTCCTGATTCAGAGTGTATTTTTTTGGCGAATTGCAGGTCAGGGTATCTGTAGAAGTTTTGCTTTTGCAGATCCAAGAAGCGTTTTGAGCGATAATAAAACTGCAATGTAAATAGTTGGAAGGATAGAGTCTCACACAGTTTGTTCCATTTTCATCTTTATATCGAATACTCTTTTCAAAAGGTGAAAAAAATAAGACATCATTTTTTTCCATAACTCCATCTATACATTCATCGATTTCGTCGGCATAAAATACTTCGCTGACATTGAAACTGTCGAAACTCGAAAATGTTGAATTCACACCTTCGATTTTATTGGTAAAATAATTATAACCTTTTGTTATTTTTTAAACTTTTATGTAAAAAAATACACTGATTGCACAAAAAAGTCCTTTTTTTAATCCGAAATATATATAATTTAAAAATGTTTTACAAAAAATGTTTATGAATTGATCATTTATGTGAAAAACTAAACATTTTTGCAAAATAATTATAACCTTTTGTTATTTTTTAAGCTTTTATGTAAAAAAATACACTGATTACACAAAAAAGTCCTTTTTTTAATCCGAAATATATATAATTTAAAAATGTTTTACAAAAAATGTTTACGAGTTGATCATTTATGTGAAAAATTGAACATTTTTGTAAAATAGTTATCACCTTTTGTTATTTTTCCAACTTTTATGTAAAAAAAATACACTGATGACACAACAAAATCCTTTTTTAATTCGAAATATATATATATAACTTAAAAATGTTTTACAAAAATGTTCACAAATTTATCATTTTAAGTGGTTTTTCATTGTAAGAATACACAAAATTTTCACAAATCAACTTTTTTAAAATTATGGTAAAAATTAATAAAACTTACCTATAGTGATATGAATCCCTTGAGTTATAGATTAGCTTCTCGAGAGTTTGTTCTCGACAGTTTTCTTTTTCAGCATCATCGAAGTGGTTGAGAAAATCCTCAGATTTTGGATTATCAGTCAGTTCCGAGGCTTGGACGAAGGCTTGATGAGCTGCGAGTACACTGATGTTGTAGAAAATTGAATTGTCAGCGTTTCGACTCAGACCCTTGAACAGAATCACTCCAAATCTCTCCGATGTCACAGCAGAAGCTATTTGATGAGGAATGCGCATATCTCCGATCAGTAATTCTTCATCTACAACACTTCTGTATTGAACTAGAAGAGTCTCTTCATTTCCATTCCATCGTCTGTCAGATTTTGTTATAACTTCAAGGTTTTGGAAACATATGACACTATCTGTTGGGAATTCCTGAAG
Source organism: Cryptosula pallasiana (assembly GCA_945261195.1). Taxonomy (NCBI): domain Eukaryota; kingdom Metazoa; phylum Bryozoa; class Gymnolaemata; order Cheilostomatida; family Cryptosulidae; genus Cryptosula; species Cryptosula pallasiana. Next base: position 20,100,989 of record OX183139.1, read on the forward strand.
ATTAGCTACCTCGAAATAAGCATTGATTTGTCGCATACTTTTTTCTGGTAATACATCAAACGCATTCTTACACCTCAAAGTAGTTCCTGTTTCTGTAGCAGCACGAAAAATTGCTTTCAACACCCATGTAGATCAAAACCAGTGGTCTTATTTGCGAAGCTTCATTGACAAGTAATCCTGCTGCTAATGGAATAGTGCTCTTCACTCTAACTATCTTTCCATCCTTTTTATAGTTGTAGATGATGGTGCAGTTCGTTTCATCATGGAGCTCAACGGTTAACACCTGCATAACTGTAGGTATTGGTAAATCTTCAACTTTGACTATGTTTTCAATGTTTCTTCTGGAAGCTGGAGATAGAGTACTTAACAGAGAGGCGCTTTTGATGATGAGAGTTGCCAGAGTATTCAGACTGGCGCTTTGAAAGGAAATCGTAGTGCGTTGAAGAAGTACATTGTCATCAATCACCTTCTTATCTTGTGAAGGTTTTGGTTCTTTATTCTTCAGTTGTTTTGTATTGACTTGTGTCGACATTCTAAAAGATAAAGTAAAAATCCATGTTATGATTTTTTGATTTCTTTTTCAAACCAATTTGAAGATATATATACATGTATATATATATATATTTACTCAATATCACACCGCTGTTAGTATCTAAATCGATAAAAATTAAATTTATACTCAATCAAGTTGACTTACCTCCAAACAGAAAAGTCCTTCTAGCAGTTGTAGTAGATGATGTTGTAGTAGATCTTGCTCCTTCAGTTGCTAATGTCGAAGTGACTGCTTTCTGTGTAAAAACAGTGCTTCTTATATAGCTGAAATCATGCCATTTATCATAAGGTTAAATTAATGAAACATTGTTTTTACGGAAGAACACCAATGCTTTCGCGGGAATAAATAATTTATTTTCACGCGAATACAAACCATTGCTTTTGCGGGAATAAACTTTTTATTTTCACGCGAATGGAAACTGTTGCTTTCGCGGGAATAAACATTTTATTTTCACGCGAATGGAAACTGTTGCTTTCGCGGGAATAAAAAATTTATTTTCACGCGAATGGAAACGATTGCTTTCGCGGGAATGAATAATTTATTTTCACGCGAATACAAACCAATGTTTTCGCGGGAATAAACATTTTATTTTCACGCGAATACAAACCAATGCTTTCGCGAGAATAAACATTTTATTTTCACGCGTATACAAACCGTTGCTTTCGCGGGAATAAATAATTTATTTTCACGCGAATACAAACCATTGCTTTCGCGGAAATAAACTTTTTATTTTCACGCGAATGAAAACTGTTGCTTTCGCGGGAATGAATAATTTATTTTCTCGCGAATACAAACCAATGCTTTCGCGGGAATAAACAGTTTATTTTCACGCGAATGGACACTGTTGCTTTCGCGGGAATGAATAATTTATTTTCACGCGAATACAACCCAATGCTTTCGCGGGAATAAACTCTTTATTTTCACACGAATGGAAACTGTTGCTTTCGCGGGAATAAATAATTTATTTTCACGCGAATGGAAAGCATTGCTTTCGCGGGAATAAACATTTTATTTTCATGCGAATGGAAACTGATGCTTTCGCGGGAATAAAAAATTTATTTTCACGCGAATGGAAACCATTGTTTTCGCGAGAATGAATAATTTATTTTCACGCGAATACAAATCAATGCTTTCGCGGGAATAAACATTTTATTTTCACGCGAATGGAAACTGTTGCTTTCGCGGGAATGAATAATTTATTTTCACGCGAATACAAACCAATGCTTTCGCGGGAATAAACATTTTATTTTCACGCGAATGGAAACTGTTGCTTTCGCGGGAATAAACATTTTATTTTCACGCGAATACAAACCAATGCTTTCGCGGGAATAAATAATTTATTTTCACGCGAATGGAAACCGTTGCTTTCGCGGGAATAAAAAATTTATTTTCACGCGAATACAACCCAATGCTTTCGCGGGAATAAAAAAATTATTTTCACGCGAATAGAAACCAATGCTTTTGCGGGAATAAAACATTTATTTTCACACATTTACCTATATAAGAGACAACGGTTTCAGACAGAGAGCATCCAGTTCAACAACAGTGAGCTAAGGAGCAACATCTATCTACTACATCTTCCATTGCAGCTACTAAGAGTTCTCTCTTCATAAAGGTAAAACTTAAATTCAATTATTTCCGCTAGCTAACACAACTATCTGAAGGCTTTATGACATATCTATCTTTAAATTGATTATAAAGAATTGAACCAATTTTTTCTGTTTTTCAGAATGAATACTCAAGACGTAGGAAGTCAACCATTGTATATAAAGTCGGAATCTCAGCCTGATGAAAAGGTAAGAATTAATAAAAAATACTATTTAACACCTGTTGAAAACCTTTAATTATTTTAGTTATCTAATTATCGCTTGTATTTTAGAACAATACAACAACAAATCCAATCTACTTAAAGGACTTCCTTCCAGAAATGTATCATAACTATGTGATAAATAATGATGTTGTTGAAGAAAAAGCTGTAGAACGTTTGACATTTCAAGTTATAATATTCTGTATAACTCAACACATGATGAGTATGGGGATGTGTTGTAAGAAACATGATATATCTACAGAACGTTTTGATGACATTATAAAAAACGGTTTTGAAATCGTTTTGTCAATGGTGGAAGTCGTTAATATTAATGATTTTTTAAAAGAAATTGAAAGAAGTGCTTGGAATCAAATAGTTTTCAAAAAATTATATAACATGAAGTGGAACAAAAAACTTTTTATAAATTCAGAAAGCATATTTATAATTATGTCCAAATAGATAAAGCTCTATCCTCTTCTGTAGGTATTTTAGAACTAATGTTAGAAGCGTTTCATACATATTTATGAAAAATTTTTAGTTGTTTTTTATTATTTTACAATATTTTGTTCAAACTATTATATTTTATTTCTTACCAATTGAGATGTTAAAAGCAGTATGATATTAAGTAAATACTTATATATATATATTTGAATGCATCCTTTGTTGTCTGTCTCCACATCCCAATAGTTTAATAAGCACATTCTCAATCTACCACAACTCTATGATATTAACTGCTTTTGGCATAAATACATATATATATATATAAGACACTCTAAGTAATAAATACACTCTTAGCCACTCATGCAAATATTACCCTTTTATTTTTAGAATGTTATGGATGCTCTTTCTGAAGAGCTCCTTTGCACAGATCCATATCCAACAGAAAATAAAATGAAAAACGGCAAAACAACTCCTAAGAGAAGGAAAACTGCTCCAAAAAAGCGAATAGTAAGGAAACGAAAACAAATAGTGAGAAAACAAACTACTTCCGTTGATAAGCAAACAATGGAGAGTGCAGCTATAACTCATTTAACAGTTGAATGTCTCAACGAAAGGAGAGCTAGGGAATTAGAAAAGTCTAAAGGTTTTCAAGTGATTGACTCACCAAAAGTTCCGATTTGCAAAACATTTGAAGATCTTCCTATCCCAAGCATTATGCGAGTGACAGGTGTGATACATCCATCAAGTAAGGAGAAGTGTAGATATTCTCAAGTACACTACCATGATCCTTCAGATATAAATGAACTCGAACCCAAAATACTCCTCTGTCCAGTTGAAATAGCTAAAAACTTCAACTGTGATAATTACCCACCTCCGTTTAACGTTGTATATTTGGGTAGAAAGGGAAAACCAAAAAATAAAAGCGTTCTTTGGTATGATGTCAGACGTGAGTAGTAATATAGGAGCAGATCTCCCTACCAAGTGTTTTTTTGTGGTTCTGGCCTTGGGGTTGAGGCAATGGGTTACGACGTTGGATGAATTCGGCGAGTTTATATTGTATTTCATTTGAGGGGTACTTGAGTGGCATTTGAGTGGCATTTAAGTGGCATTTGAGTTTTGATTATTTTTTTACTTGATTTGAACTCATATGGCAGCTAGATTTTGAATGTATGGCATTTAAGTTTTGATACTTTTTTCACATAATTTGAACTCATATGGCGTCTTGAGAGAGAGGAGAGAGAAGACAGAGAGGAGAGAGGAGAGAGAAAGGAGAGAGGAGTTTTATCTACATTGAATAACTATATTGATCAAAAATGAAACATTTTATGATTATATACATTGATTACATAATAAGTAGGGAAAATCTTCCTATATAATATAGCTAGAGTCAGTAAATACTAAGTAATACAAAGCACTACAACTTTTAATGACAATCAATGTATACATACATATGGTATCTTGAGATAAAGAAAGAGAGAGAGGAGAGAGGGAGAGAGAGAGGAGAGAGGAAGAAAGAGAGGAGAGAGGAGAGAAGAGATATATCTACATTGAATAAATATATTGATCAAAAATGAATCATTATATGATTATATACATTTATTACATAATAAGTATGGAAAATCTTCCTATATAATATACCTTTACAATAATGTTTTTGATGTACTGATCTTTGGTAAAAAAACTACATTAGTTAAGTTTTAAATTCATATGAAAAAAATTTGTGTCAATTTAGTATCTACTCCCAGGACTGATACTCCCCCTAAAATAACCCATAAGGCTCAGCCTAAAAACAAGTTTTAGGGGGTGTTTTTGTGCAAGATACAATAAAAATAACTGTGTTTGTATATATCTAGAAAGAGTGTTTAGAGGAGAGAGAGAGGAGACTTGAGCATAAATATTCCTGGTAAATTCTTTATTTACAATATTATTTGTAATTATTAGTGAAAGAAATTATGAAATACTGACGAGTAATTAAGTAATTCAGTAAGGAAATTGGTTGGAAACGTAGTAATATTATTTAAATACAGCATTGCTTTGCAACAATGATTAATAAAAACAATTATGGATGTTGGTGAGTAATTAAGTAATCTAGTAAGGAAAACTGATTGAAAATCACGGTAATATTTGGTAAAAGATACTTGCAACATGTTTTATCAGCGAAAAAATCAAACAATTTTCAAATGTTTACGAGTTACTAAGCGATTTAGTAGGAAAAACCAACTGAAACGCGCAATATCAGTAGTAATATATGAGCAGATCTCCCTACCAAGTGTTTTTTTGTGGATTAGTTCTTGGGGGTTATGCAATGAGTTACGACGTTGGGTGAATTCGCCGAGTTTATATTGTATTTTATTTGAGGGGTACTTGAGTGGCATTTGAGTGGCATTTAAGTGGCATTTGAGTTTTGATTATTTTTTTACTTAATTTGAACTTATAAATTTTGAATGTATGGCATTCAAGTTTTGATAATCTTGTACATAATTATATACATAACTTTAACTCATAGAGCATCTAGATTTTGCATGTATGGCATTTAAGTTTTGATATTTTTTTGTAATTCGACTCATTATATCTACATTGAATAAATACAGTAATTAAAAATGAAACAATATGTGAATATATACATTTATTGTGCAATAAGTAGGGAAAATTTCATATAATATAGCTAGAGTCAGTAAATATTAAATAATACCAAACACTACAACTTGTAATGACAATCAATGCATAAGCTTTTACTAAAAACTATCTTGAAAACCTTCAAAACATGATCCCAAATGGAAAAAAAATGGATAAAGTTAGATATTCATCTATTTGTTTACATCTACAAAAAAGAGGTATTTGGTGAAATATTTTTTCGATTTATTCAATTTTCATTAATTTTTTACAAAAACAAATCATCCTCTAAATGGTTAAATTTCATCTAATTGTACAAATTTACAAAAAAACAGGGTATTTGGTGAAATATTCTTTCATTTCATTAATTATTCATTATTTTTTTGCAAAAAAGAAATCACCCTTTAAATGGTTAAATTTTATCTGTTTGTATATCTTTACAAAAAAACAGGGTATTTGGTAAAATATTTCCTTTATTCTATTCAATTTTCATTAATTTTTTCAATAATTGCTTAAATATACATTATTCACTATTTTCTTATTCTAATTGTACAAATTTACAAAAAAACAAGGTATTTGGTAAAATATTCTTTCATTTCATTAAATCTTCATTTTTTTTTGCAAAAAAGAAATCATCCTTTAAATGGTTAAATTTTATCTGTTTGTATATCTTTACAAAAAAAACAGACTATTTGGTAAAATATTTCCTTTATTCTATTCAATTTTCATTAATTTCTTCAATAATTACTTAAATATAAATTATTCATTATATTCTTATTATTAGGTGAGCAACCTATCATACAAAATTAGTTTCTTGAGTGAGGGTTTTATCCTGCATTTTCCTTTTGAATTTTTTTTCAAAAATTTACCATTTTTTTCAAAAACAATCATTTATATATACAATTTCCATTATTTTTTTAAACAGAACAATTCCTATCTCTGAGAGGTTGGAGATATTGGGGTAGAAAACTTAGACATGATGATGAGAAGACTATGGATTTTCCCGTTTAAGAACAAACCATTTTCGATGGCAATTTCAATTCGGAAAACTAAAACAATGTAATTTGTTTTTCAAAATGCAATCATCAGAAAGCTTTTGTCATGATGAGGAGGAGGCTATGGATTTACCCATTCAAGAACAAACCATTTTCGATGGCGACTTCAATTCTAAAAACGAATTAGAACTGAAGTATGTGGTATTACGTAATCATTTTTTTAAAACAAGAACAAACCATTTTTGATAGCAACTTTAATTCTAAAAACTAAATCAATGTAACTTTTTTATTCTTTGTCTCCCATGAAATTGTTCAAAATGAATTAGAACTGAAGTATGTGGTATTACATGATAATTTTTTAAAAAAAACACATCAAAATCGACAAATTACTCCTCTAGATAGTTCAAGTTTACAATATTTGAGAATTAGTCACAATAGAAACATTAAGCCTACTTGATAAAAAAGAATTTGACTGTTAAATTTAACTAATTGATTCAATGTTATTATTTGGATCTTTTGAAAATAAAAATTTCAATGAAAACATCATATTTAGTCTTTGACACTCTTGAAACCATTTTCCAGTAAATTTCACCAACAATATTTCAGAAATTTTTACTAGATATTTACAAGAAAAATGAGGTATTTTGGTAAAATATTCTTTTATTACATTCCTTTTTAATTTTTTATGTTTTAAAACAGGGTTTTATTACAAAGTTTTTGTTTTTTCAACTTTTTAAAAAAATAATCATTATAATATGTAGTTTTCGATATTTTTTTAAAAAAATAAATATATATAGAGGTTTTCACTTTATATTCTTTTATTCCATTCAATTTTCAATAATTTTTTGAGTGAGGATTTTATCCTACACCTTCCTTTTAAATTTTTTTTATTTTTTTAAAAAATAATCATTGAAATATATAGTTTTTGATATTATTTTAAAAACAATGTATATATATATATATAGAGTTTTTCACTTTATATTTACAAAACTTTGGTATTTGGGAAAATATTTTTTTATTTCATTCAATTTTCAATAATTTTTTGAGTGAGAATTTTATCCTACACAATCCTTTTAAATTTTTTTATGTTTCAAAACAGAGCTTTATTACATTTTTTGAACTTTTTAAAAAATAATCATTGAAATATATAGTTTTCGATATTTTTTGATTTTTTTGTACTTTTTAACTTTTTTAAAAACTGTCAAAAAATCACCTCGATATTATTTTAAAACAATATATGTATATAGAGATTTTCACTTTATATTTACAAAACTTTGGTATTTGGGAAAATATTCTTTTATTTCATTCAATTTTTCAATAATTTTTTGAGTGAGAATTTTATCCTACACAATCCTTTTAAATTTTTTATGTTTCAAAACAGAGCTTTATTACATTTTTTTTGAAGTTTTTACAAAATAATCATTGAAATATATAGTTTTCGATATTTTTTAATTTTTTTGTACTTTTAACTTTTTTAAAAAACTGTCAAAAATGCACCAAATTGCCTCTCTAGATGAATAAAATTTACAAGTAAAAAATAATCATTGAAATATATAGTTTTTCGATATTTTTTTAATTTTTTTGTACTTTTAACTTTTTTTAAAAAACAGTCAAAAAATCACCAAAATACCTCTCTAGATGAATAAAATTTACAAGTAAATAATTGTAATAGAAAATACCATATCTAGTTTTTACATTCATAAAACTGTTTTATAGTAAATTTTCTGTAATACAAACTACTATAGCTTACGATATCAATGGTTACAAAGCGCTTTTCTTGAACAATATCCTTCTCGATATTCTTCTGGTATATTATTAAACCCAGGGAGGAATTCTTGTATTCCGTATTCTCTGTGATCCAATAATTGACTAAAATACAAAAGTTATTCATTATATAAATAAATTTTACCGAATTTAAATTGTACTCTTAGCTACATTAGATAGTTTACATTATATATAACAGGAAAATAACTCACTGAGTTACATCATTCAGCTCAATATTTCTTAGAGAAAGTTCTTTACTCTGTTTTCTTTTTACGATATAATGGACTAAAATAAAAAATGATGTATTAGTATAGTATGATTAAAATTAATGTAAAATAAATATAAACTTTTGTTATTTTTTCAACTTCTATGTAAAAGAAATACACTGATTACACACGAAAAAGTCCTTTTTTTCATTTGGATTTGGAATGTATAAATATAAATATATATATATATAATTTTAAAAATTTTTTACAACAAACACTCATGATTAAGCCATTTATGTGATAAAACGTTTTTAAACTTTTATGTAAAAAAATACACTGATTACACAAAAAAGTCCTTTTTTTAATCCGAAATATATATAATTTAAAAATGTTTTACAAAAAATGTTTATGAATTGATCATTTATGTGAAAAACTAAACATTTTTGTAAAATAATTATAACCTTTTGTTATTTTTTAAACTTTTATGTAAAAAAAATACACTGATTGCACAAAAAAGTCCTTTTTTTAATCCGAAATAGATATAATTTAAAAATGTTTTACAAAAAATGTTTATGAATTGATCATTTATGTGAAAAACTAAACATTTTTGTAAAATAATTATAACCTTTTGTTATTTTTTAAACTTTTATGTAAAAAAAAATACACTGATTGCACAAAAAAGTCCTTTTTTTAATCCGAAATAGATATAATTTAAAAATGTTTTACAAAAAATGTTTATGAATTGATCATTTATGTGAAAAACTAAACATTTTTGTAAAATAATTATAACCTTTTGTTATTTTTTAAACTTTTATGTAAAAAAATACACTGATTACACAAAAAAGTCCTTTTTTTTAATCCGAAATATATATAATTTAAAAATGTTTTACAAAAAAAGGTTATGAGTTGATCATTTATGTGAAAAATTGAACATTTTTGTAAAATAATTATCACCTTTTGTTATTTTTCCAACTTTTATGTAAAAAATACACTGATGACACAACAAAATCCTTTTTTAATTCGAAATATATATATATAACTTAAAAATGTTTTACAAAAATGTTCACAAATTTATCATTTTAAGGGGTTTTTCATTGTAAGAATACACAAAATTTTCACAAATCAACTTTTTAAAATTATGGTAAAAATTAATAAAACTTACCTATAGTGATATGAATCCCTTGAGTTATAGATTAGCTTCTCGAGAGTTTGTTCTCCACAACCTTCTTTTTCAGCATCATCGAAGTGGTTGAGAAAATCCTCAGATTTTGGATTATCAGCCAGTTCCGAGGCTTGGACGAAGGCTTGATGAGCTGCGAGTACACTGATGTTGTAGAAAATTGAATTGTCTGCGTCTCGACTCAGACCCTTGAACAAAATCACTCCAAATCTCTCCGATGTCACAGCAGAAGCTATTTGATGAGGAATGCGCATATCTCCGATCAGTAATTCTTCATCTACAACACTTCTGTATTGAACTAGAAGAGTCTCTTCATTTCCATTCCATCGCCTGTCAGACTTTGTTATAACTTCAGGGTTTTGGAAACATATGACACTATCTGTTGGGAAATCCTGAAGATTAGCTACCTCGAAATAAGCATTGATTTGTCGCATACTTTTTTCTGGTAATACATCAAACGCATTCTTACACCTCAAAGTAGTTCCTGTTTCTGTAGCAGCACGAAAAATTGCTTTTCCAGTCTTTTCAACACCCATGTAGATCAAAACCAGTGGTCTTATTTGCGAAGCTTCATTGACAAGTAATCCTGCTGCTAATGGAATAGTGCTCTTCACTCTAACTACCTTTCCATCTTTTTTATAGTTGTATATGATGGTGCAGTTCGTTTCATCATGGAGCTCAACGGTTAACACCTGCATAACTGTAGGTATTGGTAAATCTTCAACTTTGACTATGTTTTCAATGTTTCTTCTGGAAACTGGAGATAGAGTACTTAACAGAGAGGCGCTTTTGATGATGAGAGTTGCCAGAGTATTCAGACTGGCGCTTTGAAAGGGAATCATAGTGCGTTGAAGAAGTACATTGTCATCAATCACCTTCTTATCTTGTGAAGGTTTTGGTTCTTTATTCTTCAGTTGTTTTGTATTGACTTGTGTAGACATTCTAAAAGATAAAGTAAAAATCCATGTTATGATTTCTTTTTCAAACCAATTTGAAGATATATATACATATATATATATATATATTTACTCAATATCATACCGCTGTTAGTATCTAAATCGATAAAAATTAAATTTATACTCAATCAAGTTGACTTACCTCCAAACAGAAAAGTCCTTCTAGCAGTTGTAGTAGATGATGTTGTAGTAGATCTTGCTCCTTCAGTTGCTAATGTCGAAGTGACTGCTTTCTGTGTAAAAACAGTGCTTCTTATATAGCTGAAATCATGCCATTTATCATAAGGTTAAATTAATGAAACATTGTTTTTACGGAAGAACACCAATGCTTTCGCGGGAATAAATAATTTATTTTCACGCGAATACAAACCAATGCTTTCGCGGGAATAAACATTTTATTTTCACGCGAATGGAAACTGTTGCTTTCGCGGGAATGAATACTTTATTTTCACGCGAATACAAACCAATGCTTTCGCGGGAATAAACATTTAATTTTCACGCGAATGGAAACTGTTGCTTTCGCGGGAATGAATACTTTATTTTCACGCGAATACAAACCAATGCTTTCGCGGGAATAAACATTTTATTTTCACGCGAATGGAAACTGTTGCTTTCGCGGGAATGAACACTTTATTTTCACACGAATACAAACCAATGCTTTCGCGGGAATAAACATTTAATTTTCACGCGAATGGAAACTGTTGCTTTCGCGGGAATGAATACTTTATTTTCACGCGAATACAAACCAATGCTTTCGCGGGAATAAACATTTTATTTTCACGCGAATGGAAACTGTTGCTTTCGCGGGAATGAACACTTTATTTTCACACGAATACAAACCAATGCTTTCGCGGGAATAAACATTTAATTTTCACGCGAATGGAAACTGTTGCTTTCGCGGGAATGAATACTTTATTTTCACGCGAATACAAACCAATGCTTTCGCGGGAATAAACATTTAATTTTCACGCGAATGGAAACTGTTGCTTTCTCGGGAATGAATACTTTATTTTCACGCGAATACAAACCAATGCTTTCGCTGGAATAAACATTTTATTTTCACACGAATGGAAACTGTTGCTTTCGCGGGAATGAATACTTTATTTTCACGCGAATACAAACCAATGCTTTCGCGGGAATAAACATTTCATTTTCACGCGAATGGAAACTGTTGCTTTCGCGGGAATGAATACTTTATTTTCACGCGAATACAAACCAATGCTTTCGCGGGAATAAACATTTTATTTTCACACGAATGGAAACTGTTGCTTTCGCGGGAATGAATACTTTATTTTCACGCGAATACAAACCAATGCTTTCGCGGGAATAAACATTTAATTTTCACGCGAATGGAAACTGTTGCTTTCGCGGGAATGAATACTTTATTTTCACGCGAATACAAACCAATGTTTTCGCGGGAATAAACATTTTATTTTCACGCGAATGGAAATTGTTGCTTTCGCGGGAATGAATACTTTATTTTCACACGAATACAAACCAATGTTTTCGCGGGAATGAACATTTAATTTTCACGCGAATGGAAACTGTTGCTTTCGCGGGAATGAATAATTTATTTTCACGCGAATACAAACCAATGCTTTCGCGGGAATAAACATTTAATTTTCACGCGAATGGAAACTGTTGCTTTCGCGGGAATGAACATTTTATTTTCACACGAATACAAACCAATGCTTTCGCGGGAATAAAAATTTAATTTTCACACGAATGGAAACTGTTGCTTTCGCGGGAATGAATAATTTATTTTCACGCGAATACAAACCAATGCTTTCGCGGGAATAAACATTTTGTTTTCACGCGAATGGAAACTGTTGCTTTCGCGGGAATGAATACTTTATTTTCACGCGAATACAAACCAATGCTTTCGCGGGAATAAACAATTTATTTTCACGCGAATACAAACCAATGCTTTCGCGGGAATAAAAGATTTATTTTCACACATTCACCTATATAAGAGACAACGGTTTCAGACAGAAAGCATCCAGTTCAACAACAGTGAGCAAAGGAGCAACATCTATCTACTACATCTTCCATTGCAACTACTAAGAGTTCTCTCTTCATAAAGGTAAAACTTAAATTCAAATATTTCCGCTAGCTAACACAACTATCCGAAGGCTTTATGACATATCTATCTTTAAATTGGTTATAAAGAATTGAACCAATTTTTTTTGTTTTTTCAGAATGATTCCTCAAGTCGTAGAAAGTCAACCATTGTATCTAAAGTCGGAATCTCAGCCTGATGAAAAGGTAAGAATTAATAAAAAATACTATTTAACACCTGTTGAACACCTTTAATTATTTTAGTTATCTAATTATCGCTTGTATTTTAGAACAATGCAACAACAAATCCAATCTACTTAAAGGACTTCCTTCCAGAAATGTATCATAACTATGTGATAAATAATGATGTTGTTGAAGAAAAAGCTGTAGAACGTTTGACATTTCAAGTTATAATATTCTGTATAACTCAACACATGATGAGTATGGGGATGTGTTGTAAGAAACGTGATATATCTACAGAACGTTTTGATGACATTATAAAAAACGGTTTCGAAATCGTTTTGTCAATGGTGGAAGTCGTTAATATTAATAATTTTTTAAAAGAAATTGAAAGAAGTGCTTGGAATCAAATAGTTTTCAAAAAATTATACAACATGACGTGGAACAAAAAAACTTTTTATAAATTCAGAAAGCATATTTATAATTATGTCCAAATAGATAAAGCTCTATCCTCTTCTGTAGGTATTTTAGAACTAATGTTAGAAGCGTTTCATAAATATTTATGAAAAAATTTTAGTTGTTTTTTATTATTTTACAATATTTTGTTCAAACTATTATGTTTTATTTCTTACCAATTGAGATGTTAAAAGCGGTATGATATTAAGTAAATACATATATATATATATATTTGAATGCATCCTTTGTTGTCTGTCTCCACATCCCAATAGTTTAATAAGCACCTTCTCAATCTACCATAACTGTATGATCTTAACTGCTTTTGGCATAAATACATATATATATAAGACACTCTAAGTAATAAATACACTCTTAGCCACTCATGCAAATATTACCCTTTTATTTTTAGAATGTTATGGATGCTCTTTCTGAAGAGCTCCTTAGCACAGATCCATATCCAACAGAAAATAAAATGAAAAACGGCAAAACAACTCCTAAGAGAAGGAAAACTGCTCCAAAAAAGCGAATAGTAAGGAAACGAAAACAAATAGTGAGAAAACAAACTACTTCCGTTGATAAGCAAACAATGGAGAGTGCAGCTATAACTCATTTAACAGTTGAATGTCTCAACGAAAGGAGAGCTAGGGAATTAGAAAAGTCTAAAGGTTCTCAAGTGATTGACTCACCAAAAGTTCCGATTTGCAAAAAATTTGAAGATCTTCCTATCCCAAGCATTATGCGAGTGACTGGTGTGATACATCCATCAAGTAAGGAGAAATGTAGATATTCTCAAGTACACTACCATGATCCTTCAGATATAAATGAACTCGAACCCAAAATACTCCTCTGTCCAGTTGAAATAGCTAAAAACTTCAACTGTGATAATTACCCCCCTCCGTTTAACGTTGTATATTTGGGTAGAAAGGGAAAACCAAAAAATAAAAGCGTTCTTTGGTATGATGTCAGACGTGTTACCAGTCATCCTCTAAGCAAAAAGAAAACTGAAGAGGAATCATTATATTTGAGTACATTGACTAAAGGTCAGCTCAAACGCTTCTTGAACATCAACACCCTCAATAGTTTTCAACCCGGCGCTATTTTTCCTTACCAAGATGTTGTTGATAGATTCGTTCCTCATCGATTTAAAGGAGGGCAGTCGAATGTAATTTGTATCCGTTATAGCATTGAACAATGTGGAGAAACGCTGTTGAAGACGCTTGCCATACCAGACAAATATGCTTCAGAAGCTAACAAATATACTCCAGGTGTGATGATCTACAGAGGAAAAACAACCCACGGAAAATTTAAGACAGAATACGATCTTTCATTTTGCTCTCCATACTGTCTCAGTCGAATGTATTGGAAACAATATTGTGATCAAGCAAAGCACAACAAAACAATATTAGAAATTGATGATGATGATGAACTTGAAGATTTTCTACGTGGAGACTTTGATGATTTTGAGACAGGATATGTTGCTGAAAAAAAATGATGAGTGTTTTAGCGATGGATAGTCTCTAATTCAAAAAAACAAGTTGGACAATGTGATTCGGTAAGCTATTTCCCTTTTCTATATAATGTAAACTATCCAATGTAACTAAAGCTATAATTCAATTTCATGTAATTATTTTAAATTTTTGTTTAATCATTCTATACTAATACATAACTTTTTATTTTAGTTCATTACGAATTCAAAAGCACATAAAACAGAAGTCTCCCTTCTTAAGATATAACATCACTACATCGAAGACATCATTGTAAAAAAAGACTATGTATTAATTGTTATTACTTAGTATTTACTGACTCCCTAGCTATATTATATGGAGAGATTTTCCCTACTTATTACACAATAAATGTATATATTCACATATTGTTTCATTTTTAATCACTGTATTTATTCAATGTAGATATATCTCCTCTCTCTCAAGATATCATATGAGTCGGAATTACAGAAAATTATCAAACCTTAAATGCCTTACATTCAAAATCTAGATACCCTATGAGTTATAATTATGTATACAGTTATGTAATAATTATCATAACCTAAATGCCATACATTCAAAATTTAGATACCATATAAGTTCAAATTAAGTAAAAAAATTATCAAAACTCAAATGCCACTTAAATGCCACTCAAATGCCACTCAAGTACCCCTCAAATGAAATACAATATAAACTCGGCGAATCCATCCAACGCCGTAACCCATTGCATCACCCCAGATTATGACCCCACAAAAAAACACTTGGTAGGGAGATCTGCTCATCTATTACTACTAATATCCGTTTTTGAAATATTTACGATAAACACAATTGGGATATTACTGTTATCAAAGAAATCAAGCGAGTATCAAATGTTTACGAGTAACTAAGCGTTTAAGTTGAAAAAATCGATTGAGATCGTGTGACATCCGTTACAAAATATTTTACGTCAAGTTACCAACGAGAAAATAAATATTTCTTAGAATATCCGCTATAGCGAGTTACGATAATTTTTACGCACCTTGAAGGTTTTCAGTCCATTTTCAGTCAGATCAAAATTTATGCGAGACGTTTTAGGTATTATTTCAGTCGACGTAATGTTACCAGTTCATTTTTAAAAAGTAATTAATTATAATATAACGCAAATACCCCGCAAGTGTCATTTTACTAATAAACTCATTCCAGAAAAGACATTAATCATCATCTCGCTTAATCCTATATGTTTTGATCTTTTTAATATCAAGTGTGTCGCTCGAGAAAAGTCATTAGTTACACCTAAGCACTATTTATTATCATGCTATTTCTATTTAAAACAAAAACAACAAACATCCATAGATGATGGAATTATAGGTCGAATTCAACCTAAAAAGGAAGAGAACTTGATTGCATCTATCTCCTGTTTTTTATTGTTTCATTACATATTAGTTAATATAGATACAGCCTTCCACCAAAACGGATTTGTGGTTTTACTTTTAATCCTAGTTATCTCCGCTATCGTCTAAAAAACATGAGCAAAGCATGACTTTATCCACTTGTTTTATTAGTTAGACTGTTACTTTTTTTAAAATATCTCATTGTTTTTTGTGTGAAATACAAATAATGTATCAACATACATAGTATATTTTCTATTTTTAGGAAGCTGTTTTGTCTAATAAATCAAGAGTTATATGTTACATATACATATTTAAATGCTATCAGATATCTTTAAAGTGTTTATTACATTCCTAACTCATACTTAATGTTGTGAACTAGTTTATTACATTTCTAACTCATACTTAATGTTGTAAACTATAATTGGAGCTCTCACATTTTAATTTACTGTCTGATGATATAAAGATGGAGCTACACTACATCATTGTTTTGCTGATGATGTGTCTATATGATTGTTTGTGGTAGTGTGTGTTATAGTAGAGTATATCAATAAACTGCAATTGAACTAGTTATTAAACGCTATCAGTACCTGTAAAGTATTTTATTACATTCCGAACTCATACTTAATGGTGTAAACTATAATTGAAGCTCTCACATATTAATTTACTGTCTGATGATATAAAGATGGAACTACACCGCATCATTGTTTTGCTGTTGATGTGTCTATATGAAAATTGTTGCTATAAAAATATGTTTGAAGGATGTGAGTTGTCATTCAAATGAAATGTAAGTTTCATCCTAGCTAGTTATATTTAAAAGACGATGTAAAATTTGTTTATCCAACGCTCTACATTCAAAAATTTTAGCTAGATGGAAAGACAGTTTACAGGGGTGTTTGTGGTGGTTAAGCTTATTAAACTATTTAATCTCTATCTTCCTATTTTTTTAACCAACTTCCTAATCGTCTTCCACTTTTTTAAAAAAACAATATCATTTATCATAGTAATAATCAGAAAACCAGTCTACAAATTAATCTTGATAAATGACTTCAATGTTTTGTATATAAGAGAAACTATTTTTTTTAAACAGTATCAGTTTTCATTTATACTTCATTCTAAGTATTACTCTGCAAAACAACAATGGCTAGCAATATCCCTACAACAAATGAGTAAGTTATTTATACTATCTTTTACAATTTTGTTGCAGTTACATTTATAAATTTATACAAATGTATATATATATATATATATTACTTGTAGGTCTACATCCTCAAATGATGCATTAGAACTAAATATAGACGAAATAGATTTCAGTGCCATGTAAGTATATTATTGAAACTGTATTATTCAACTGTATTATATAGAGTTTTTAATTAATCACAATCTTGATTTATTGCTTTATTAAGCTCTACCGATGATGAAACCATGAGGTGGTTGGAAGAATGTATTAAGGAAACGGAGAAGCCAAAAAAGACCAAGCCTACCACGCACATTGCTATGAGTAAGTATTTTTCTGTATTATGAAAAATGTAAATTTTTCTGTAGGTAAAATAATAACGACTCTACATTTACTACGTTATTTTTGTAGAGAAAACATCTACACGATTCATTGCAAGCGCATGCTATGTAGGGAAAGATGAATCATTTCTCTCCTATGATCGCCACACATTTGAATGTAAGTATGATAAAAATATTATTTACTACATACTCATTCAATTTTAATAAATTTTTTCAAAAACTAACATAATTACATTCATATTTTCTATTTTAGTTCAAGCAGAGAACCTGCAGCTAGAGCAATACAGAAGGAGAAGTGTTATAGATGGAGAGATAAAAGATGATAAGGAGTGCTTCAAGTGTAAGTGATATGCATTATCTTTATATACATATACCATACTCAAGACAGTTATCTATATATATATAATGAGAATTTGTTTATTTTGCTTGTAGATATCGATAACAAAAACACAAGCTATTTTCTTTCAGTGCTTTCGTTGTTATTGATATCGTATTGTACAAAGACTCTGAGCGAAGCACTGAAAGAAAAAAAAGACAGTATTTCGTGTATATTTTGTGGTAAGAAGTTTAAATTAGGGAAGATGCATGAGCCTGGCCGAGTTCTTTCAAGACATTTTTTTGCTCACTTGTTTATTTTTTATTGTTTATGCGGAAAATCACATACAACTTTGAGAGAACTCCAGCAACATACTTGTATTTTGAAAACTAAAATGTTTTTTGTTGTTGATATTGCTAGTTATGATAATTTTGTTTTATTTATTAATAAAAAATATTCTGAGTTAGTTATGAACATTACTTTTCCCAAAAATTTTATGTTAGTATATCTCTATCCAATAGAAGGTTATTTTTCTGGAAACATCGATTTAGATTTTGAGGGATTAGGGTGTAAATGGTTGGCAATAGCTAAAAAACCGGTTGCTGGAGATCGAAAGCTTTTACTTAAAACCCAGCGTAAAAAAATGAGAGCACTTATATCTTCAGATTCTGATTTTTCAGAAACTGAAGAAAGTAATAATGACTTAATTTCTGTTGCTAGTTCACAGTGCAATCCAAAAACCAGTGTTTTAGAATCTAATACAACAGATAACCCACAAACTCAAGTAGATTTAAAACAAAGCCAAAAGATTGATATAACTTCACTTAAATTAATTTTGAATATAAAAGATGGACTGAAAAAAAAGGGTTTTAATGATTGTGTTAAATTGAAATTAGCGTCTATTAGACAGAAAATGCAAAAAAATTCAGATTTTTCTCAAGAAGAAATTCTTGTATTAACTGCACTCTTAGGTGAGTTTTAAAATTTTTATTTCACTATATTTTTTATTATTATCATGGCTCTGGAATAGGTTTTATGCAACTATCCTATTTTATAATTTCTTACCACAAAATATATAGTTAATAGGATGTTTTTTTATAAATACTCTCTATATATATATTATATATACAGACAATAGTCTGTGTTTTTTATGAATACTTTATTCATATGTATACACTTCATGTAGAATTGTTCTGTCATTAGTTTACCTAATGCATTATTTTTATTTGTTTTGTGGTTGAGAACTCCATACGCTTCATTCTTACTGTATTACTTTGCATAATATTACAAAATAAATGTTACATCAACTACCTTCAAACTGCATCCAAGTGATGAAACATTAAATTTCACATCTGTATTACTGAATCTATAGCATTGTTATGAAAAAGACTATAATTACTTAATTATTATGTCATATCGTGACAAACTATCAACACCCAATTCACAAAACTGTAAAACCTAAAGTATAATGCTTGTGGTTGTAAAAAGTCTTCTACTGTTTTGGTTTCTCAAACAAATTATAAAACATTTTTCACAATTTTTTTGTGTAAAAGCGGAGTTGTCTTACCATTTTGACACAATGTGCCGACAACTTTTACATATTTTTTCAAAAACGAAGTTTAGAAATTATAAATGGGAGTTGTCTTAACATTTTTGAAAAATGAGACGATAACTTGAAATATTTATTTTTTTTGTCGGAACATTGAAATTTTGTAACATTTTAGAGTTGTAACCCCGAAAGTTTTACAAATTGGCCAAATTACTAATGTTAAATATGAATAAAATACTTTATTACACTAAATATATACAAATTATTGCACAATACAAATAATATATAATTTAATGTTCATGAGTTGTTGCTGATAGATTTGGCGAGCCGACGGTCATTCACTTGTACACGTATTCTATCTAAAAGCATACATAGATGTCGTTATAACAACTACGTTATACTATGGTGAAAAAATACGACTATTAGTAGTTACTTATTACTAGGTAAGATTAACATACCTTAATTAAATTTCCGATATTGAAATCCTGCTAGCTTCGCTTGAAATGTGATTGTTATCTTCATTGCTTTTCTCACTATCATTGTCGACAACTTCATCTTTTTCCTCAAATTTTTTGTTTTCAGAGCCATCATCCGTCATATTATCATCTTCTTCATCAGTATAAGCATCAATGTTATCATCGTCATCATCATCATCATCAGCAGCATCATCAGCAGCAACATCATCATCATAACTTTTCATCAGCTCAGCATCATCAAATAGAGAAAGTCTGAAAGCTATTCCTTCTTTTTCACTTGAAGTAGATAGAAGCATCAAAGCTTCTTCAACACTCAGAATCGTGAGAATGTGTTTCTTTGTGCCGCTTTCAGTTGTCATCGTACTTTTATAGTGTATCATACCACATTCATGATTTTTGATCTTCAAAACGTTCTCAGGAGGGACAACAATCTTCCCAGTCATCAAAGATCCGTCATTCATCATGTATCTGTAAGTGACAGTGTGAGTGATACGTAAAGGTGATGTATCTTGTTTTCGTTTTCGCTGCTTCGACTTCAAATTTTTCCAAACTGAAAGTCTAGTGAATGTCAGAAGAGTGTTGATAGGAATATTATCGAAAGTGATGATATCAAAGTATGCTTGCAACTGTTTCAATGATTTTTTTCTCAAGATTTTGGCTATAACTCGTTGTTTTAGCCCTTGATGATGATGATTATCTCCTACAATACGCAGATCGGGTTGATTTTCTTCTAGCTTCCCCATGTACACTAGGATTTGTGAAGAGCCGAGATCAAGTTCCTGTAGCTCCACCGTAAGTTCTTTGTCAATCAGTGACTTGACTCGAATTCGATGATTGTTTTTTAAAACATATTCATAGTCCAATATACCATAATCTTCAACGTAATTAACATCGAAAACCTCCAATATCGTAGGAATTGGTAAATCCAACAAACTCACAAAATTTCCGATTTCCAACATTCCTTTCTGCATAGCTCCTGTCATTATTCCAGCCATCTCGAGCAATTCAAACTCTCTAAGTTTGTTTACGGTATTATTCTTGCTGTTGCTGAATAAAAAGGAAATTGAAGCTCGAGATAATGTCACTGTCGGTTTTTTGATATCCTCCGTTCGTTTGACTTCACTGTTCTCATGCAGATATGTGTAGTCCGGTGTGGGACTCAAAGGAGAGGCAGCTGAAACTACATGATGTTTCATTGCTATATCAGCATGAGTATTGGTGTTTGAGCGAGAAGATGTATCATTAAAGGTGTTAGGATTGGATCTTTTATCATCAATGTGAATGCCATTGGTGGTGGAAATGATGGTTGTAGTGGAAATAGCGTTAGTGTTGTTGGTAGCTGTGGTTGGTTCAATATGGAGCTTAGGAAGTGCTTTGGAGTGTGATGTCATCATACCTGCAAAAAGTAAAAGAACTTAGTTTAATGATGTAAATATACTGAAATTATTGTTTTATTAAAAGATTGTTTTTAAAAACTAAGATTCAAAAACCTAGATGTTTCAATTAATTAAAAACAAATAATTATTTTAGTGCTTCTTACCTTGTTGCTCTCCTAATAGCTGTAGTAGATGTTGCTCCTCTGTTAGTCGCTGTAGAACTGGATGCTTTCTGTGTGAAAACGATGGCTCTTATATAGCTAAAGTTGTACTGATTAAACCCTATGAATACCATCTCGTGTCAATCTCTATGAATCAACATTTGTTCACGCGAAGGAAAGTCAATGCTTTCGCGGGAATAAATGAATTATTTTCACGCGAATACAAACCAATGCTTTCGCGGGAATAAATAAGCTATTTTCACGCGAATGGAAACCGTTGCTTTCGCGGGAATAAATAATTTATTTTCACGGGAATAGAAACCAATTCTTTCGCGGGAATAAATACTTCATTTTCACACGAATGCAAACTGTTGCCTTCGCGGGAATAAATGATTTAATTTCCCGCGAATGGAAACCGTTGCTTTCGCGGGAATAAATATTTTATTTTCACGCGAATAGAAACCAATGCTTTCGCGGGAATAAATTATTTATTTTCACACGAATAGAAACCAATTCTTTCGCGGGAATAAATACTTTATTTTCACACGAATGCAAACTGTTGCCTTCGCGGGAATAAATGATTTAATTTCCCGCGAATGGAAACCGTTGCTTTCGCGGGAATAAATATTTTATTTTCACGCGAATAGAAACCAATGCTTTCGCGGGAATAAATGATTTTATTTCCCGCGGATGAAAGTAAATGTTGTCGCGGGAATAAATACTTTGTTTTCACGCGAATACAAACCGTTGCTTTCGCGGGAATAAATAATTTATTTTCACGCGAATAGAAACCAATGCTTTCGCGGGAATAAATGATTTTATTTCCCACGGATGAAAGTCAATGTTGTCGCGGGAATAAATACTTTATTTTCACGCGAATAGCAACGATTTTCACGCGAATAGCAACGGTTTTCCATTCGCGTGAAAATAAAGTATTTATTCCCGCGACAACATTGACTTTCATCCGCGGGAAATAAAATCATTTATTCTCGCGAAAGCATTGGTTTCTATTCGCGTGAAAATAAATTATTTATTCCCGCGAAAGCATTGGTTTCTATTCGCGTGAAAATAAAGTATTTATTCCCGCGACAACATTGACTTTCATCCGCCGGAAATAAAATCATTTATTCCCGCGAAAGCATTGGTTTCTATTCGTGTGAAAATAAATTATTTATTCCCGCGAAAGAATTGGTTTCTATTCGCGTGAAAATAAATTATTTATTCCCGCGAAAGCAACGGTTTCCATTCGCGTGAAAATAGCTTATTTATTCCCGCGAAAGCATTGGTTTGTATTCGCGTGAAAATAATTCATTTATTCCCGCGAAAGCATTGACTTTCCTTCGCGTGAACAAATGTTGATTCATAGAGATTGACACGAGATGGTATTCATAGGGTTTAATCAGTACAACTTTAGCTATATAAGAGCCATAGTTTTCACACAGAAAGCATCCAGTTCTACAGCGACTAACAGAGGAGCAACATCTACTACAGCTATTAGAAGAGCATCAAGGTAAAAACTTAATAAATTACGGTTCTTACTCACATATTATTTATTATACTAAAACAACTGAACAAAATTAGTCATCTGTTTTTTTTGTTTTTTTTCAGATTCAATGACAAAAAAATGGAAATAGTTAACAACACAGAATCAGAAACTCAGCCTAAATCTTTGACTCAAGAGGACTTGATACTTCTACAAAACATATGCAATAAAAAAATTGAAGAGAGAGTGCGAATTATCTCAAACAATTGTAAATTCATACAGAAAGACTTGATAGAGCAGCTAAATAGTTTTCGAACTGAATCTTTTCTAACATTAAAGCTCTTAGGGAATGATGTTACATCAGACATTCAGAGATTACGTTATGTATTACAACAACGACAATATCAACTAGAACAGGTAAACACACCAATTTCTATCGAGTGTGCTCGTAAAGAACTTGCTCTAAAAAGAAGAAACATGCAACGGCAGTCCGCTCAAAGACAAGCTAGAAGGGTAAGGACTCAACAACGTAAGACACGACAAGCTACAGAAAAATCCGATTAACAGTCAATTTTTGATGATAAGGTAATAATTAATAAGAAAGTACTATTTAGTAAGAGTTTGTAGTTGTTTTAAATTTCTGTTTAACCATTCTATACTAATACATAACTTTTTATTTTAGTTCATTATGGAATCAAAAGTACATAGAACAGAAGTCTTCCTTTCTAAGTTTGTATTATTTAATACTTACTGACTCTAGCTATATTGTATGAGATTTTCCCAACTTATTACACAATAAATGTATATATTCACATATTGTTTCATTTTTAATCACTGTATTTATTCAATGTAGATATATCTCCTCTCTCCTCTCTCCTCTTTTTATCTCTCCTCTCTCTCAACATACTCTCTCCTCTACCAAATACTCCTCTCTCCTCTCTTGCAGTTATTTCCCAAATACTGTAGATTTTAACCATCTAGAGATCTAATTTGGTGATTTTCCAACATATTTTATAGCATTTAATATACTTATTATGTAATAAATGTATATTATTCAATGTAAATGTAAATATATCCATAAATATGTACATAATTATCCATATATACATAAATGTATAAAAAACTAAAAAATCTCTCTCCTCTCTCTTCTCTCTCATCTCTCCTCTCCCCTCTCTCCAAAGACTATGCATTGATTGTCATTACAAGTTGTAGTGCTCTGTATGACTACATTGTAAAGAAAAATACTATATATTGATTGTCATTACAAGTTGTAGTGCTCTGTACTACTTAGTATTTACTAACTCTAGCTATATTATACAAGAATATTTTCCTACTTATTATGTAATAAATGTATATAATCACATATTGATTCATGATTATCATTACAAGTTATAGTGCTCTGTACTACTTAGTATTTACTAACTCTAGCTATATTATACAAGAATATTTTCCTACTTATTATGTAATAAATGTATATAATCATATATTGATTCAATGTAGTTATATCTCCTCATTCTTCTCTCCTCTCTCTCAAAATATCATATGAGTTTGAGTTATGTAAAATAATTATCAAAACTTGAATGCCATACATTCAAAATCTAGCTGCCATATGAGTTCAAATCAAGTAAAAAAATAATCAAAAACTCAAATGCCACTTAAATGCCACTCAAATGCCACTCAAATACCCCTCAAGTAAAATACAATATAAACTCGGCGAATTCATCCAACGACGTGACCCATTGCCTCAACCCCAAGGTCTAATCCACAAAAAAACACTTGGTAGGGAGATCTGCTCATATATTACTACTGACGTGTTACCAGACATCCTCTAAGCAAAAAGAAAGCTGAAGAGGAATCACTATATTTGAGTACATTGACTAAAGGTCAGCTCAAACGCTTCTTGAACATCAACACCCTCAATAGTTTTCAACCCGGTGCTATTTTTCCTTACCAAGATGTTGTTGATAGATTCGTTCCTCATCGATTTAAAGGAGGGCAATCGAATGTAATTTGTATCCGTTATAGCATTGAACAATGTGGAGAAACGCTGTTGAAGACGCTTGCCATACCAGACAAATATGCTTCAGAAGCTAACCGATATACTCCAGGTGTGATGATCTACAGAGGAAAAACAACCCACGGAAAATTTAAGACAGAATACGATCTTTCATTTTGCTCTCCATACAGTCTCAGTCGAATGTATTGGAAACAATATTGTGATCAAGCAAAGCACAACAAAACAATATTAGAAATTGATGATGATGATGAACTTGAAGATTTTCTACGTGGAGATTTTGATGATTTTGAGACAGGATATGTTGCTGAAAAAAAATGATGAGATACATGATAAAACTCGGTGAGAGTTTTTCTCTAATCATTGTAAATAATACTTCAACTCAATTTAGATGTAGTTGTAGTTATTTTTACCTCAAATAATTTTTTGTTTTAGCGATGGATAGTCTCTAATTCAAAAAAAACAAGTTGGACAATGTGACTTGGTGAGCTATTTCCCTTTTCTATATAATGTAAACTATCCAATGTAACTAAAGCTATAATTCAAATTCATGTAATTATTTTAAATTTTTGTTTAATCATTCTATACTAATACATAACTTTTTATTTTAGTTCATTACGAATTCAAAAGCACATAAAACAGAAGTCTCCCTTCTTAAGATATAACATCACTACATCAAAGACATCATTGTAAAAAAAGACTATGTATTAATTGTTATTACTTAGTATTTACTGACTCTAGCTATATTATATGGAGAGATTTTCCCTACTTAATACACAATAAATGTATATATTCACATATTGTTTCATTTTTAATCACTGTATTTATTCAATGTAGATATATCTCCTCTCTCTCCTCTCTCTCAAGATATCATATGAGTCGGAATTACAGAAAATTATCAAACCTTAAATGCCTTACATTCAAAATCTAGATACCCTATGAGTTATAATTATGTATACAGTTATGTAAAAAATTATCATAACCTAAATGCCATACATTCAAAATTTAGATGCCATATAAGTTCAAATTAAGTAAAAAAATAATCAAAACTCAAATGCCACTTAAATGCCACTCAAATGCCACTCAAATGCCCCTCAAATGAAATACAATATAAACTCGGCGAATTCATCCAACGCCGTAACTCATTACCTCAACTCCAAGACCTAACCCACAAAAAAACACTTGGTAGGGAGATCTGCTCTTATATTACTACTCCCCCTGCCCAACTAAACGCAACACAAAAAGTTAAAACACCTGGTCCACACAAAAAGCTACCTCACCCAACACAACTAATTACAAAACACCTGGTGCCCACAAAAAGGCACCTCAGGCACCAGGCACCCAAACAATGCACCAAGAGAACCTACAAAACATCCAACAAATACACATAACATACAAACCATCGTCCAAACCGACATTCAACACCATAATAATTACACCCATTCAAACAACTGGTGCACACAAAAAGGCACCTCACCGGGTTCATGGGAACAGGGGCGTACTGCAAGTACACCTGGAACCAGAAGAACCTCCTCCTTAGACTCCATGACCTCACAAACCAAGAGATTGACACGAGATGGTGTTCATAGGGTTTAATCAGTACAACTTTAGCTATATAAGAGCCATCGTTTTCACACAGAAAGCATCCAGTTCTACAGCGACTAACAGAGGAGCAACATCTACTACAGCTATTAGGAGAGCAACAAGGTAAGAAGCACTAAAATAATTATTTGTTTTTAATTAATTGAAACATCTAGGTTTTTGAATCTTAGTTTTTAAAAACAATCTTTTAATAAAACAATAATTTCAGTATATTTACATCATTAAACTAAGTTCTTTTACTTTTTGCAGGTATGATGACATCACACTCCAAAGCACTTCCTAAGCTCCATATTGAACCAACCACAGCTACCAACAACACTAACGCTATTTCCACTACAACCATCATTTCCACCACCAACGGCATTCACATTGATGATAGAAGATCCAATCCTAACACCTTTAATGATGCATCTTCTCGCTCAAACACCAATGCTCATGCTGATATAGCAATGAACCATCATGTAGTTTCAGCTGACTCTCCTTTGAGTCCCACACCGGACTACACATATCTGCATGAGAACAGTGAAGTCAAACGAACGGAGGATATCAAAAAACCGACAGTGACATTATCTCAAGCTTCAATTTCCTTTTTATTCAGCAACAGCAAGAATAATACCGTAAACAAACTTAGAGAGTTTGAATTGCTCGAGATGGGTGGAATAATGACAGGAGCTATGCAGAAAGGAATGTTGGAAATCGGAAATTTTGTGAGTTTGTTGGATTTACCAATTCCTACGATATTGGAGGTTTTCGATGTTAATTACGTTGAAGATTATGGTATATTGGACTATGAATATGTTTTAAAAAACAATCATCGAATTCGAGTCAAGTCACTGATTGACAAACAACTTACGATGGAGCTACAGGAACTTGATCCCAGCTCTTCACAAATCCTAGTGTACATGGGAAAGCTAGAAGAAAATCAACCCGATCTACGTATTGTAGGAGATAATCATCATCAAGGGCTAAAACAACGAGTTATAGCCAAAATCTTGAGAAAAAAATCATTGAAACAGTTGCAAGCATACTTTGATATCATCACTTTCGATAATATTCCTGTCAACACTCTTCTGACATTCACTAGACTTTCAGTTTGGAAAAATTTGAAGTCGAAGCAGCGAAAACGAAAACAAGATACATCGCCTTTACGTATCACTCACACTGTCACTTACAGATACATGATGAATGACGGATCTTTGATGACTGGGAAGATTGTTGTCCCTCCTGAGAACGTTTTGAAGATCAAAAATCATGAATGTGGTATGATCCACTATAAAAGTACGATGACAACTGAAAGCGGCACAAAGAAACACATTCTCACGATTCTGAGTGTTGAAGAAGCTTTGATGCTTCTATCTACTTCAAGTGAAAAAGAAGGAATAGCTTTCAGACTTTCTCTATTTGATGATGCTGAGCTGATGAAAAGTTATGATGATGATGTTGCTGCTGATGATGCTGCTGATGATGATGATGACGATGATAACATTGATGCTTATACTGATGAAGAAGATGATAATATGACGGATGATGACTCTGAAAACAAAAAATTTGAGGAAAAAGATGAAGTTGTCGACAATGAAAGTGAGAAAAGCAATGAAGATAACAATCACATTTCAAGCGAAGCTAGCAGGATTTCAATATCGGAAATTTAATTAAGGTATGTTAATCTTACCTAGTAATAAGTAACTACTAATAGCCGTATTTTTCACCATAGTATAATGTAGTTGTTATAACGACATCTATGTATGCTTTTAGATAGAATACGTGTACAAGTGAATGACCGTCGGCTCGCCAAAATCTATCAGCAACAACTCATGAACATTAAACTATATATTATTTGTATTGTGCAATAATTTGTATATATTTAGTGTAATAAAGTATTTTATTCATATTTAACATTAGTAATTTAGCCAATTTGTAAAACTTTCGGGGTTACAACTCTAAAATGTTACAAAATTTCAACGTTCCGACACAAAAATAAATATTTCAAGTTATCGTCTCATTTTTCAAAAATGTTAAGACAACTCCCATTTATAATTTCTAAACTTCGTTTTTGAAAAAATATGTAAAAGTTGTCGGCACATTGTGTCAAAATGGTAAGACAACTCCGCTTTTTACACAAAAAATTGTGAAAAATGTTTTATAATTTGTTTGAGAAACCAAAACAGTAGAAGACTTTTTACAACCACAAGCATTATACTTTAGGTTTTACAGTTTTGTGAATTGGGTGTTGATAGTTTGTCACGATATGACATAATAATTAAGTAATTATAGTCTTTTTCATAACAATGCTATAGATTCAGTAATACAGATGTGAAATTTACTGTTTCATCACTTGAATGCAGTATGAAGGTAGTTGATGTAATATTTATTTTGTAATATTATGTAAAGTAATACAGTAAGAATGAAGCGTATGGAGTTCTCAACCACAAAACAAATAGAAATAATGCATTAGGTAAACTAATGACAGAACAATTTTACATGAAGTGTATACATATGAATAAAGTATTCATAAAAACACAGACTATTGTCTGTATATATAATATATATATATATAGAGAGTATTTATAAAAAAACATCCTATTAACTATATATTTTGTGGTAAGAAATTATAAAATAGGATAGTTGCATAAAGTCTATGGTAAACTAATGACAGAACATTTTTTACATGAAATGTATTCATAAAAACACAGACTATTGTCTGTATATATAATATATATATATAGAGAGTATTTATAAAAAAACATCCTATTCACTATATATTTTGTGGTAAGAAATTATAAAATAGGGTAGTTGCATAAGACCTATTCCAGAGCCATGATAATATTAAAAAATATAGTGAAATAAAAATTTTAAAACTCACCTAAGAGTGCAGTTAGTACAAGAACTTCTTCTTGAGAAAAGTCTGAGTTTTTCTGCATTTTTTGTCTAATAGACGCTAATTTCAATTTAACACAATCATTAAAACCCTTTTTTTTCCGTCCATCTTTTATATTCAAAATTAATTTAAGTGAAGTTAAATCAATTTTCTTATCATCAATCTTTTGGCTCTCTTTTACATCTACTTGGGTTTGAGGTTTAACTGTTATAGTATTAGATTCTAAAACACTGGTTTTTGGACTGCACTGTGAACTAGCAACAGAAATTAAGTCATTATTACTTTCTTCAGTTTCTGAAAGATCATAATCTGAAGATATAAGTGCTCTCATTTTTTTACACTGGTTTTCAATCAAAAGTTTTCGATCTTCAGCAGCAGGTTTTTTAGCTATCGCCAACCATTTACTCCCTAATTCAAAATCTAAAACAATGTTTTCAGAAAAATAACCTTCTATTGGATAGAGATACACTAACGCAAGATTTTTCGGAAAAGTAATATCCATAAGTAATTCAGAATATTTTCTATTAATAAATAAAACAAAATTATTGTAACTAGCAATATCAACAATAAAAAACATTTTAGTTTTTAAAATACAACTATGTTGCTGAAGATCTCTCAAAGTTGTATGCGATTTTCCACATAAACAATAATAAATAAACAAGTGAGCACAAAAATGTCTTGAAAGAACTCGGCCAGGCTCATGCAATCCCCCTAATTTAAAACTCTTTGAATTTCAACCGCTTTGACCAATAAATTACCTCAGGATTCGACCGCTTTTTTGCAAAAAAAGTTCGATTTCGAAATTTTTTTAAAATTCATCTATACATGATATAGTAACAAATTTATGCTCATGAGAATCAGCATTCTCTTTTCTCTTAGTAGAATAAATAGCAGATTGATTTCACCGGTCTAAACTAATTTTATTATTTTTTTAGTTCGGAGACCATTTTTTAGTAATGCTCTCAACAGATCAACCAGTTACAAAAAAAAATAACACACTAGACAAGAAACTGATAGCACAGCTGAAAAGAGGACAAAGTTCTGATAAGACTAGCAAAATTTGAAACAAAAATATGCAAGAATAGTGTTAGAACACTGCAACAACATTTGGACACTTGTTGCACAAATGACCGAAAATTTCGGAAAATTTTTTTTCTGAAAATAATTATTATTTTTATTACAGGCAAAAATTAAGCCCTCATTGGTGTACCAATGAACTAGAAACATTTAGAGCTACATTTTGATGTAAACAACAACATCAGTCAACAACTTTACAAAAATAATAAAAAAATAATAAAATTAATTATTTATTATCAACGCCGTATCTAAATAATTAATTACTAGCTTACTAACCTTCAATTCCAGTGTCAGAGGGCTCAAACAAGCTAAGATATTAATAAACTAACTAAATTAGAAGAAGAAAACAATGTGCTTGCTCCTTTGCAAAAAAGTTTTGCCCATGATTATCAAAAATTTTCCGAAATTGAAAACAGGAAGTGATGGGTTAGGGATATTTGGAACTGTTTCCGTTTAGAACGTCGTACAGTCTTCAAACAAAGACCAGAAAATAGGCAATTGTCTGCTCTACACGATGGTATAAAAATTATTCCTATCAGTCTATACAAACTTCTGAAATCAGTTCCGAAAACCGGACAAAATATATCACGTCCATTGGACGTGAAAGAACTTTTGGTCACATGATACAAATCACGTTCATTGGACGTGATTGATCTTTTAAGAGTTTTAAACTTCTTACCACAAAATATACAATAGATGTTGTTTTTGTTTCCTTTCAGTGCTTCACTCAACATCTTTGTGCCATATGCTATCAATAACAATGAGAGCACTGAAAGGAAATACCTAGGGCTTTTGTTATCAATATCTACAAACAAAATAAACAAATTCTCATCATATATAGATAACTTTCTTAAGCATGGTATATGTATATATATATATATATATATAAAGATAATGCATGTCACTTACACTTAAAACACTCTCTATCTTCTTTTATATTTCTGTCTAGAAGACTTACTTCCTTATATTGCCTTAATTGAGGATTCTCTGCTTGAACTAAAATAGAAAATACGAATGTAGTTATGCTATTTTTTTGAAAAAATTCGAAAAATTTTTTATAAATTGAATGAGTATGTAGTAAGTAATATTTTCGTCATACTTACATTCAAATGTGTTGCGTTTATAGTACAGGAAGTTTTCGTTCTTCCCAACACATTGTTTACTTCCTATGAATCGTGAAGATGTTTTTTCTACAAAAAAGTAACATAGTAAATGTAAAGTCATTATTATTGTACCTACAGACAAATTTACATTTTTCATAAAACAGAAAAACTTACTCATAGCAATATGCGTGCTAGCTTTGCTCTTTTCCGTCTTCTCTTCATCATCTTTAAAACACTCCTCCAACCACCTTAGTGTTTCATCATCGGTAGAACTTAATAAAACAATAAATCAAGATTGTAATTATTTAAAAACTCTATATAATACAGTTGAATAATAAAGTTTCAATAATATACTTACATAGCACTGAAATCTATTTCATCAATATTCAGCTCTAGCTCATCATCTGAGGTTGTAGACCTACAAGTAATATATATATACATTTGTATAAGTTTATAAATGTAACTGCAACAAAATTGTAAAAGATAGTATAATATAACTTACTCATTTCTTGTAGGGATATTGCTGGCCATTTTTTGTAGTTTTGTGTTCTAATACTATACTTGAAATATTGTACTTAGTGCAAATGAAAACTGATCCTGCTTAGTATAAAAATACTTTCTCTTATATACAAAACATTGAAGTCATTTATCAAGATTAATTCGTAGACTGATTTTCATACAAAACCAAAACATTGAAGTCATTTATCAAGACTAATTCGTAGACTGATTTTCTGATCATTACTATGATAACTGATATTGTTTTTAAAAAAGTGGAAGTCAATTAAAAAGTTGGTTAAAAAATAGGAAGATAGAGATTAGATAGATTAATAAGCTTGAGTCATACATACACCCTTGTAAACTTTCTTTCCACCTAACTAAAATTCTTTGAATGTAAAGCATTGGATAAACAAATTTTACAATCCCTAGATTGATACTCTTTTAAGATACATCTAGCTAGAACCAAACTTACATTTCATTTTGAATGACAACTCGCTTCCTCCAAACATATTTTTATAGCAAAAATATAATGTGTTATTAACTAGTTCAATTGCAGTTCATCGCATATAGACACATCAACAGCAAAACATTGATGATGTAGTGTAGTTCCGTCTTTATATCATCAGACAGTAAATTAAAATGTGAGAGCTTAAATTATAGTTTACAACGTCAAGTATGAGTTAGGAATGTAATAAACACTTTAAAGTTATCTGATAGCATTTAAATATGTATATGTAACATATAATTCTTGTTTTATTAGACAAAACAGCTTCCTAAAAATAGAAAATACACCATGTATGTTGATATATTGTTTGTATTTCACACAAAAAACAATAAGTTATTTTAAGAAAAGTAACAGTCTAACTAACAAAAAAGTGGATAAAGTCATGCTTTGTTCATGTTTTTAGACGATATCGGAGATAACTAAAATTAGAGATACACCACAAATCCGTTTTGGTGGAAGGCTGTAGCTGTCTTAACTAATATGTAATCAAAAAAATAAAAAACAAGAGATAAATGCAATCAAGTTCTCTTCCTTTTTAGGTTAAATTAATGACTTTTCTCGAGCGGCTTTATAACACATAACATTAAAAAGATCAAAACATATAGGATTAGGCGAGAGATGATGATTAACGGCTTTTCTGGAATGAGTTTATTAGTTAAGTGACACTTGCGTTGTATTATAATTAATTACTTTTTAAAACTTGTGAAAATGAACTGGTAACATTACGTCGACTGAAATAATACCTAAAACGTCTCGCATAAATTTTGATCTAACCGAAAATGGACTGAAAACCTTTAGGGTGAGTACAAAATTATCGTAACTCGCTATAACGGATATTGTAAGAAATATTTTATTTTCTCGTTGCTAACTTGACGTAAAATATTTTGTAACGGATGACACGTGATCTCGATCGATTTTTGCTAACTGATCACTTAGTTACTCGTAAACATTTGATACTCGCTTGATTTTTTTGATAACAGCAATATCCCAATTATGCTTATCGTAAATATTTCAAAAACGGATATTGCGTGTTTCAGTTGGTTTTTCCTACTAAATCGCTTAGTTACTCGTAAACATTTGAAAATTGTTTGATTTTTTCGCTGATAAAACATGTTGCAAGTATCTTTTACCAAATATTACCGTGATTTTCAATCAGTTTTCCTTACTAGATTACTTAATTACTCACCAACGTCCATAATTGTTTTTATTAATCATTGTTGCAAAGCAATGCTATATTTAAATAATATTACTACGTTTCCAACCAATTTCCTTACTGAATTACTTAATTACACGCTAGTATTTCATAATTTCTTTCACTAATAATTACAAATAATATTGTAAATAAATAATTTACCAGGAATATTTATGCTCAAGTCTCCTCTCTCTCTCCTCTAAACACTCTCTCTAGATATATCAAACACAGTTATTTTTATACGTAAACTCAATCTCGAATGCTGATAATATGTGGTCTCAAGCGGATAAATGAAGTTAAAGTACTTTACATTACACAAAATTTACTGTAAATTTTAATCATCTAGAGGACTAATGGTATCCTCTCTCTCCTTTCTCTCAAGATATCTCCTCTCTTTCTCTCTATTTCTCTCTCTCTCTCCTTTAACCTCTCTCCTCTCTCCCTCTCTAGATGTATACAAATTCAATTATTCTTATATGTAAACTCGATCTCGAATGCTGATGATATGTAGTCTCAAGTGAATAAATGAAGTTAAAGTACTTTGTATTACACAAAATTTACTGTAAATTTTAATCATCTAGAGAGCTAATGCTACCCTTTCTCCTCTCTCCTCTTTCCCTCTCTCCTCTCTCTCAAGATATCATATGAGTCAAAATTACCAAATACTGTAGATTTTAACCATCTAGAGATCTAATTTGGCGATTTTCCAACATATATACCCTATGAGTTAGAATTATGTATATAACTATGTAAAAAAATTATCAAAAACTTGAATGCCATACATTCAAAATTTAGTTGCCATATGAGTTCAAATTAAGTAAAAGAATAATCAAAACTCAAATGCCACTTAAATGCCACTCAAATGCCACTCAAGTACCCCTCAAATGAAATACAATATAAACTCGGCGAATTCATCCAACGTCGTAACCCATTGCATAACCCCCAAGACCAGAACCACAAAAAAACACTTGGTAGGGAGATCTGCTCATATATTACTACTGATATGGAATAAATATGGACATGGATATGGACAAGGATATGTACATGGATATGTATATGGCTATGTATGAAAACAGCTCAAATTTTCTTGTAATAAAACTATAGTAATAACTATACAATGTTAATCCAACAATCAAACTCACAATACAAAACTCACACGTTTATAAACCTACACGTTTATAAACTAGTCAACCTCATGATCTAAATCGACATAAAAAATCACAGTATAAATAAACCCCCTGCAAAATAAATACAACACAAAAAATTAAAGCACCTGGTGCACACAAAAAGGTACCTCAGACGACAAAAAAATTCTAAACACCTGGTGCACACAAAAATAAAGGTTTTTCATGCTTATACAATAAAGTTATACAATAATACAACGCTTCATTTCTATACAATACTCAAACATCTAACATCGCACTCACCTGTGTCTTAATCAACATCACACCATTCATCAAAACACCTGGTGCACACAAAAAGGCACCGGAGGATAAATCAACATACCACACCAATAAATACTGTAACGGTTTTCCCCGTGTTAAGAGAGGAATACGGTCACAGGTACTGCAAGCTGCTAGGTCACAATGGCTACTCTGTGCTCTAGTGGTAGCTGTGGCTACAGAGTGCAAGGCTAGAATGTCTCTCTGAGCTAGAGGAGACGGGATGCTGCTTGTTAGCAGACACAACAGTATTTTGGCAACCGGCCAAACAGATCCTAATAGATTGAAAGTGTAAGCAATGACTTTATTCTTCACTTTGCCTAATACGCACAGAATTGCTACTAAGTATAACTATAAAAGTGATAGTAATGTCTCTGATACTGGTGTCCAAATACTGAAGGTATGTGTCTGGCGGTATAGTCTCTAGCTGGGCGTTCTTACGAGAGTTCAAAGCGTCTTTTTCTGTACACTTTTGGGAACCTCTCTGCTGTAGTCTGAACGTCTCCTCAGCTGTCTTGGCTATAGCTAAGCACGCACTACTCCTAGACAGTATCTCACAAACAATGTCTGAGCACTACTGAGCACTAATTCTAATTGCCCTGCGGGGCGAAAGCAAGTCTATATAAATAAGGCACAAAATCAAGGATGCATATAAATATATGATTGGTCAAGCGTAGTGTAAACAAAACAGCATGAGACACATGCTAAGATAAAAATAACTATAAAGGCGGGAAATGTCTTTCCTGCTGGCTGAAGCTTAGCTGTAGTGCAGCTGCACTGCTGAAGGCGTTCAAGCGTATGTAGGTAGTCTTGAGTAGCATAGATTAAATAATATATGTGTAGTGCCGGCTGTATATGGTGGCAACACTGTGCAATTCCATTACAATACCAATAAATATCTAAACACCTGGTGCACTCAAAAAGGCACCCGATGGACCAGGAGAACCTCCAGGAGAACCTCCAGGATAACCTCCAGAACATCCAACACACCATACAATGTGTTAATCAACATGCAACACTATTAAATTAACATAAATTCTAAACAACTGGTGCACACAAAAAGGTACCTCACAGGTTCTCATGGTAACTGGTCCATACTTTACCTCGAGAACCAGGAGAGCCTTCTCCTTAGACAAACAGAGGCTCCCAAACCAATCAGACTCATAATCTAACGAAATAAAAAATCGCAATATAAACCCCCTGCACAACTAAATTCTAAACAACTGGTGCACACAAAAAGGTACCTCACAGGTTTGCATGGGAACAGGGGCGTACTTCAAGTACCCGGAACCAGGAGAACCTTCTAATCCTTAGACTCCATGACAGAGATCTGCTCCCTTATTACTACTGGTAATTATTGCCGTACAGATGATTGTTGTTGCCCCATTTAATTTTTGTCCAATCAGCGACACAGTTTTGACTAATACCGCCATAGAAATATCTAGTTGATCATTTGGTCAGAGTTGGCAGTGAATGATGTTGTGTACAACACTTTGAAGACTTATGTGTCTTTAAACTTAACTGTAGGTCTCCTCTGCACCCACTCTACTACGTGGCAGTTATAAAGTTTGCTTCCCACTAGTTTAACTGGGCAAGTCTGATGATTGTACAAATTTAGTAGTGAATGTGATGCAGCTGGTTATTGAATGGTGCTGCATAACTAGAGCAAAGCAACTTTTATAAGAGTTTAATCTTAATTTATTTGGCCCGTTATTGGTCCTTTTACGGATAACCCACAGTGCCTGTATTGGTCCTTCCACAAGCCATCAGCCGAGCCTGTTATCAGTCCTTCCATCAAATAAAAAAATTGTTGGCCATGTGCAATGCATAATTTTTCCAAAATTGCATTTCACACTTCATTTATTTATGGAACTAGTAAAAAGTAATAAAATTAAGTTCCCTTCTGAAGCGTAGCATTACCAATCCGGCTACAAAACAAGTATTTGTAGTTTCTAACATCACAAAAGTAACTCTCAGCAATGTGTATTTGACGGTTGACAGTAATTCGAATATAACTGCCAATGTTTGAAAACTTGCTGAATTATTCATAAAAATGACTTGTTTGATCAGAGCATATGTTAGCCATCTTGTTATTATAATAACTTGAAAAATGATACACCAGTACTACCTAAATTTAGCCAATGCTCAAACTATTAGAATTAACATCTTTTTGTTGACTGCTATGCGACAGAAGAAGAAAACCTGTGTCGACAATATTTTGCAATAGGCAGTTTCCACCTTTGAATTGTTTGTGTATTATTATAATGAAATAGTTGCATAATCTCATGAAATAACTCTTTTGTTGAAGGCCTTCTTTAATCTAAAGTTGTCCAGTAACAATTGCATTGATTGATTCGGCACAAATTAAAAAGCTGATAGCCTGAAAAATACTTTTTCAAGCAACTTTTATTCTAGTTATTTGACTTGTTTACTAATGTTATCTTTCTATGAGAATTGTGCTTATTTGTAGAAAACTGAGTCAAGTAGAAGAACTGTTGGCAGACCAACTCGTCACTGTTAGGTAGCATCAACCTTTACATCATATACGAAGATTGGAATCAGTTGGTATTGATGCAGGCATATGCAGCATGGATGACTACTATAACATTGTTCACTACACGTTTCACCTTTTCCTGTCAGTTCCCCAGCAATTAAAACTACGGCTGGTCACTAGCTAGCCTTGAGTCAGTGCAACTCTGACAGTGGGACCTATTTAATTGGAAATCGCCTTCCAGTAGTTCTTGGCAAGCTATTCCAGCTATTTATTAGATTTTACTCTAAACCGAGAAAATTGCTTTAAACTGGAAATTAGTACGCAATGTAATGTGAAGTCATATTATATGTATTGACAAAATTCAGGTTCTGAAATCATGGCAACACATGCAATAGCCTCTGACAGAAATCCAAATTCATCAATTTAATTAAGTATATCACTGTGATTATTTTCTGGTAAATACCAATGATATGACAAGTATTTTTTTATTTATGTACCCTGCGCGATGCAAGCAGTCATCGGCTTGCTTCTTTCCCACATCTCATTTGTTTTAAACAGGTAAAACCATTAGATTTGTGCTGTTCATTTTTTCCTACAATACAAAGCTTTTTAGAATTCATGTTGACTTCTTGTACAAGCACTTGCCCCATTCACACATGGTGAGTGTGTACTGCACTTCTACACTCCTCGGCATACTTTTTAGGAGATAATATTAGATCAGCTGCCCATTGGTTTTGACAACTTTCACATTAAAACAATGGCTGCTAGTCTACAATGACTGTCACTGTATGGAGATTAATCATCTCATTAGCCATAAGTAATTTATAATGTTGCTTAACTACACACTCAATACTAGAGATGCAGTATATGGCACCATTGAGTATATATGGGAATGATTTAGAGTTACTTTGAGTGAACTCAAGTGTTACAGGCTTTTTAATAATATGTTGGTGGAAAAAAAATTAAATGCTCTAGCAAACAATTTCTTACTCAAAAATATAATGAAAGCTTCAATGTAAAGAGCTATGGGCTTTTTGCAGAATAAACAATAGCTTTTGAAAAACAAGCAACAAATATAAATTAAGTATACAATTTTTTGTAATCGAAGCCACATTCAAGGAAACCTCAATACATTGCATAAAAAGTTGCTTTACATATGGCGCCAGTATAGAAGCATAATAAATAGCAAAATTTCATTTGTCGAGCTTTGGCAGGAAACAAAAATTGTTATGCTTCATCTTTCAACTAATAGCTTGAAGTAAATGGTGGCACAGTAATTACTAATCAATAATCATTATTTACTTGGATTAAGAACTATCTTTTCAAACACTATCCTGTTTAATTTTGCTAATCACCTGTGTGAAATATCATTCTAGGACAAAACTGCTTAGCTATTAGCAAAATGTTGAGATTCCTTGTTATATTCGCAAAGTGAATGAGATGGTAGTTATTAATTATTAATTCAACGTGAATGATGTCTTACTCATGTCAGATCGAAGTTTACACAATATCAAGTTTTCTTGGATGCCACAAGACGATCAGCTACAATTCATTCAATACTGGGAACAGTATGTGCTATGAAATTCCTCAAGTATAGAATAGCTGCTGTTTATGTATGTAATATGAAGGTAAAAATGAAAGTGTTTTGAAAAATTTAAACCACTCTTCGAAAATCTCACTGGCTTGTTGGTGGTGAGATTACTTATAAAAATAGTTGGAAGAGTTTTCATTTCCAAAACACTGTAGAATTTTGTAGCATGGTAGCTTATATTTTAATAGTAAATTACAACATCGAATACGCTGTGATTGTGTACTGCCAACTGGTGCTTGCTGCTTAGAGTAACTATTCTTAAGCAAGAAGAAACAGAATTTTTAAAATGTTACGAGAAACCATCATTTCCTCTGCTGTCTTGTAGTGGTTTTTGGGGTTTGAAACCCACTAGCTGAGGTTGGTAGCGAGCTGCCACCAGTTGTTAGTTTTACCTGTTGCAACAACAGGGTCGGTGATGTACATAAGAGAAATAAGATGGAGTATCCCAACTCTACAACCAGTAAGGAGCCCTCGGCTCAGACGAATAACTCAGTGCTATTGAGTAAGTATGCATTTATTCATCCAGAATAAGCGAGTAGTAAAAGGCACGTTACAACTGTGGGAGATTTTCATGATAAGTAAATGGTGGCAACCCCCAACCCCCCCTCTGTACACCCCTGGTGCCCTTCATAATGAGTTATTACCCCGCCAGAGCCCTACCTCCCCCGGGGTTACTCCGAATCCCCCGAAAAAGGGATACCGGCCACCTCGGGTCGCTATCCCCCTATATACATCAAATTTAGCTATCCCGAACCTACCCTGAACCACCCCGGACCTACCCCGGGTCAGGACCCCGATCCGGGATCCAACCACATTGATTCTAAGAACCTGTGCCTTCCTGAAGGGGATACTCTTCACAGAATGGAGACCGGAGCCTTCCTTCTCCCAGGATCCCAGACTAGGATGTGGTCTACCCTTATAAGGAGTGGAAGATTTGTGTTGCAGAAAAGAGCGGGAACTGAAGTCTAGTCCCCAAGCTACCATGTGCTCGCTCCATGATTGGATCACCTTATTATTGTATGCTGTGTTTTATGTTATGATTGGCAATTTCTTGTATTATCTATTTATCATTGGTCGTGCCTTATATGGTAACGAAGTTGTACCTTTTTCTCTATAAATAGAGCTGCTGTGCCTTGGGCAGGCAGTTGTTATAGCGTAAGCACCCCTTTTACTTGTAATATAATAAAGTATACGCATTGAGAAAACACTTCTACTACGTTTGAGTCGAGGACTCTGTGAGTTGTTAGCGCCGTTGGAGATTGAGATAGAAAGGAGTTGAAGGAGAAGAGTGGAGAATCCGTTGTGGTAGCTAATAGAGGACACAAATCTATTACACAACTGATCTGTTGAGGCACAAGTTCTGCCTGTTATAGGCAATTCACAGGAAACAATCATTAGAAATAACCAATCACATAAGAATAAGATACAATGAACAAATGAACAATCATATATAAATAGGTAACAAATCACATGGCTAGAATACGGTTAAATAGATATGGTGCCAAGCAAGGTAGGTGGAGTAACAAGGTATGTAGCCAATCACAGTCTTAGCCACTTCCTGTCCCTGGTATCTTGTCTTTACAGCCTTTGTTCTTGCCTTTTCATCTAGTGGTGCGTGGTTATCTCCCAGATACGTCCTGCTGATTCTCCCAGGCTACTTTGTAACTTTCAGTCTAGGCTGAGTCATCTCCAGCCGGCCCTGCAAGGTCCGTAATGAGTCATACCTGGTCGGTATAGCTTGCTACAGGGTCGGTACTGCCCTACGCAGGGTCGGTACTGAGTCATACGCAGGATCGGTCAACCCTGCATGATTGATTACGACCATTTCAGCTATCTAGTGGTTAGTATGTAATTACAGTGTGAGCAGAAGTAGGTGACACTAAAATCCACAACAGTCTTTCTTTGTTGACAAAAAGAAATTATATTTGTGGGAAACTCTTCATCATTTTGGCGCTACAATCACTGGAACTCATATAAAATAACAAACATACAGCACTGTGTGTGTGAAAATTGAGCTATAACGTAGCTGGGCATTAACTAAATAACATTGGTTGAGTGTTTTTTAGTGAAAATGTAACAAACAACTGATACGTGATAAACTATAATAATTTTTGGAGTTGTCTTTTCACATAATATTTGGCAACTTCTCAACAATTTTGAGGGCAAACTTATTTGCAGCCGTGATAATTGA
This sequence comes from Cryptosula pallasiana, assembly GCA_945261195.1. Lineage (NCBI taxonomy): Eukaryota > Metazoa > Bryozoa > Gymnolaemata > Cheilostomatida > Cryptosulidae > Cryptosula > Cryptosula pallasiana. The sequence continues at coordinate 20,142,512 of OX183139.1, forward strand.
ATAATAAAATGAAAAGACAACTCCTATTATGTTTTGTAGAAAAAACTTCATACACGCCACACGTCACGCCTCCCGCTCACGCCGATTACCACGACCGATAGTGTAGCCTTGAGCACACTATTGCGTTTTTGCATGCGTTTGTCAAGCGCGACCAGCCAAGCGTTAAGCCAGAAACTGACTGGCGATTTTCAGAGCGATTATGCCCTCTGGAGCTGTGGCGCCCAGGGCGTCGAGCGATTTGGGGACAAACGCCCAGTATCCAGCCAGCCAGATATTTTGCGACGCTCAGCCATAACGCTGTGGTCTGATTGGCCAGACTTCCTACAGCTGCCCAATTACTTTGATTTCTTCATCAACTTGAGCAGATTCTTTCACTTTTACCGGTGATTTTGATTAATTTAATCACTCTGTGATTTTAATTAAACCTTAATTAATTATCAATATTATTTACAATAATTGTTGTTATTTATTTTTTACTGTTGTTGTTGTAATATATATAGATTATGAATTATAGTTCAATAATAATAAAAGTTTAAATAATAATTTATGATTGTTGGTTTATAAATAATAATTATACTAATTTATATAAACTTGTGTTAATTAATCAGATTGCCAGTGGTAGTATTTTTTTTATCTTCGTTCAGTTCACAATTATTGATTAATAATAGTAAGGATTTGTTTTCTTAATATAATTAAAAAAAAAATAATTGAGAAAAAATTTGATTTTTATCGAGTTGACATGACAACGTCATTATCCTGTGTGCTTTGGCCAGCGCCGTGATAAGCCAATTCGCGACGCTACCCCCCTGGAAATCGCCCTCAAATATCGCCAGTCTGTTTCGGGCTTTACTACACATCCACTACATATGGGTTGGTTGCGTATGCGCTGTAATCCCATTGGTCAAATATAAAGTCAATGACTGAAAATGTAAACAAACCAGCAGACGTGGTTGAGAATCAGTATCATTGTCTGCCACTATCAATGCAATAACAGTCATGAATCCAAACAATGCCAATACAAAACATGAAACTTGTGAATGTAATGAAGAAGTATTAATAAATCTAGTTAGAGGAAAAGAGTGCCTCTACAATATAAGATCTTCAAACTACAAAAATGAAGGCATGAAGAACAACTGTTGGCAAGAGATTGGCAGTCATCTCCTTGACAACAAAAGTGACTGTGGTAAGTGAGAAATGTGTTTTTAAAGCATGTAAACCCATGGCAAGGATTTTTTTGCATCGATCAAACTAAAATATTTTATAAGGTACCAAACTGTAATTTTTTATTGTAGCATATGTGGTTAAAAGGAAATGGAAATATCTCAGAGACTCCTTTGTCCGCAAAAGAGCTGAATATGCTAAGAAGAACAGCTCTGGAGCTGGCGCCAACTCAACACCAAGTTGGAGGCACTGGAACCAAATGCAGTGGATAGTTCCATATTTAGCCAGAACCAATACCACAAGCAACCTTGTAGTGACCCCGCAGCCATCAATGTCCAGCCTAGACAAGGGAGATCTCTCAGATGTGCAAGATGATGCACCGATTCTAATAATAGAGAGCCCACCAACCCCCATAACGCTTCATTTAATCAAAAAAGAAATCTTACACCTACTGAACCACAGAAAAAACACCAACGCTTATTGAGTATTGTACCCACAAAATCTGATGAATTTGAAGCACTTTTAATAAAAGAGCTTGCATCATGTAGCAGTGAAGAAGACGAATGCTCTAGGATTGGTAGGGAGGTGTCTCATGATCTGCGTACAATAACTGACCCATTCAAACGTGCGATTACTATAAGAGCCATTAGTGATGTTATATTTAACGCTAGATTTTCATCAGAAGAAATTTTTCACTCAACTAAAAAAGTGTAGACAACTCCAACTCTTCTGTCTCATACACGGAACTGTAAATAGGAGTTGATGTGTATCCAAAACAGTGGCAATCAATAAAGTTTATTATGTATTGTGTTGTGTGTTGTATAGTTGGTTTATTAGTACTAACCAAGTACAAGTGACAAAAACATGCACACAACTAAACACTACTAAACTCAATGAACAACTGCTGACTATATCAAATTATACATAAACAGGAAGTAGTCATGCTATTAATAGACAAGACATGAGTCATACTATACAGTAATATGTAAAAGTTGTATTGTGATTCTATGTAAGCTAGAAATGAATTGTAATCATAATGTAAATAAAATCAGTTAGTTTGTTCGACGAACCCAAACATCTTGCCATGCAACTGCTCCAGGGCCGTTTACATACTCAGCTAAATTGTTTCTAACTGCAATGGCACAGGTTGCAGGTCTTCGAGGGCACTATAGTATTTAAATGAAAATATAAAATATTTTAAATCAAATACTGCATTTTGTTACGGTTATCTCAGAAAAACTTTTACCTTTTAGTACCTCGTCAGTTGGTATATTCAGTGTATTGCTTAACATTGCTTGGATAAGAGTGCAGCTGTCTCTAGTGCTGCCATCTGACCACCTTCCTGAAGTACCGACATCAACATACGTGAATTTGTAATTTGCAATGCAGACTGTAAGAAGCACTATACTGAAGAATTTTTTGTAATTGAGAAACTCTGAACGAGTTTTAGGAGGGCACTGAATGGTGCAATGTTTGCCATCAATGGCTCCTAAACAGTGAGGAAAATTCCACACGGCCTCAAACTCTTCAGAAATTTTTTTTTTCTGTTGTTGATCATTATTTTTATTATCCTTTATTCTTTTCCAGGACAAATAGCCTAAAGCGACTAACTTTAATCTCTTTCTGTCACAGTCAAGCTTGGAGTGAGTTGGCATGATGTTTAGCTGGCGCGACTAAATAATTAGTTTGAAAAAAACAAGTTTGTCTAACATTAAAAGTATATATTCAATAGGTGTAATGGGTTATTTACAACAATCACTCCAGTAACCTGTGACCTCAGTGCAGGCCAGGTCGTCGACTGTGATTGGCTTATTAATTACTAATACTAACGCAGGCCAACACTTTGTATGTGCTAGCGCAATAGTGTGCACACATCTGCTCAGCGCTAATGCTTCACGCTTGACGTGGCGCAACTGAAAAACGCAATAGTGTGCTCAAGGCTTTTACACCACAATATGGGAGCACCAAGGCTTCTGTTCCTCAGGTTTATTGTACTGATGTATAGTACTGGATACACTGTAAGGTATGTGGTTTTGGTTGCAAGCATTGTCGTGGTTGGTGTCTGCTTGGTTTTGTCCCTTTTCTTGAGTGATTAATCAATGATCGGAAAGTTTTCTGGTTTTCTCTATCCCTAGCACTGGCAGCAACTAGTATCGCTCTACAACAAAACTTTTTCTTTTTGTAGCACTTTCCTATTTATGTACCATTCTTTCAGCTTTTTATGAACTTGCTTTGCAGGTTTCATAGTTGACAACATTTCATAGTGTGATGTATTTGCATAGCATTTATTGATTCATTTGACTTTTCCCCTGTCCTGGGTTCCTTCACTCCTCCTCTGCACCCCACCCTCCACCCACCCCTTATTCTTCTAGCCATCCAGAATATGGTTTTAGTTCTTGCGAAAATGAAATTCTATCGAAACAGTATTAGGATATCTCCGTTGGATTAAAAATAATCACTTAAACGTATGTGGGAAATGGCGACGAAGAAAAGGAGCTCCCTGATTGGTTGACCACAAGCTGGCCGAATGTGGCAGTGGAGCTTGCAAGCTCACCCAACCCAAAAGTCAAGCAATGACTTGGAATATTAGAATTATTTAGAAGTAGTAATGTAGGAGCAGATCTCGGTTAAAAAAAGACCTGCCATATACCCCAAAAATTTCTTTGATAGTTAGATATTTTGGATTGTTTAACAGACCTATCAAAAATGTATTTGTTGGTTTTTAGATGATTTTTTTTAGTATAATATTGTAATGGATTCCGGTCTGTTACCACGGACATCCACTAGTCTCGAGTATTCTACCTCTCTCCAGAGGGGACACTGTACTGACCGACAGTGACAACTGTATAGGGCAACCGAATTACCCGGTAAGGCAAGAGCCCATGGCTCAGACAAACAGTACCGAGGTAGTGTTTGCTATAGTGGCTTTATTACAAAGCAGTCCTGAGGGTAATTATTCCTCTAGGTGTTTAGCAATATAAGAATACATGCTATGGCTCATTGTAATGAATGCACTGATTATCAGTAGGAGCTCTCCTTTTATAGGAGAGCTAAGGAACACAAAACATATAAGATACAATGCACAGGAAGTAATGCAACCAATGACATCAATTATATAAATACTTAACCAATCACAATGCAATGCAAGATAATACAAGGAGGTGCCAAGTGGCTAAAGGCGGAGTCTTTTCTCCCAACTGTCCAATGACATCTCCTACAGGGTCCACAGGCTGTATATAGAATCAGGTCCACTAAGTTGGTACTTTAGGGGTAGTCACTTCCTGTTTACGACCTTGACTAAGTTCCTGAACATCTTTACAGATCCTCGGCTAAGGCGGCCATCTTGTGCCGGCCCAGTACAGCTGTACCGGGTCGGTAGAGGTCACTACCGACCCTGCAGGGGTCAATACCGGCCCTGCTTACCATGCTACCGGCACAGTATGACTTCCTACCCAACAGCTATTAACCAAATGCTGTGGGCAGAAGCCTCGCGCATTGCTTCACAAGGTTCCTAGTGTAAACTACCCGTTTACCACTAGAGTGCACTGAAATCTACCACATACCTCTCTCCATTAAAGTCATAGCCTGGCTTTAATAACAAAATATCAAGAGCAGATATGTGTGGGGGGTAACACCCGTACCCAGATTATATATTTGATTATATATAAAGTCAGGTACTATGCCATGAGATGACATAGCACCTCTCTCCAGAGAAGGTCGCCCTTGCAGGTGACCTCCCATAACTCAACTCCTCCTGGATCATAGGGGAAGCTAGTAATCAGCTCCTTTTCTTCCTCCACGGGAGGGCTTGATGCTTGTACCAATCGTATGGTAAGCATGGGTGTCACGTTCATTTGTGAGCGTGCGTCTACAGCAACATGTGCATTACCAGTTTTATGCAACATGTCAATGGGCTGCCTATAGTGCAGCGGGGCTTGCTGTACCATAGCGTCTTGTATGGGTGCGAGCAGTGGCCCTGGAAGTTCTAGTGCTGGCAGAACCTTCCTTATCTCAACTTTAGGAGACCGCCGTTCCTTTTCTAAGGAAAGCCAGCGCCTTCTCTCCTCTTCCCACTGTACCGTGGGGGTGCAAGCAACATCCCGTGCCGGGGTGTGGTGCACTGTGCTGTGTGGCACTAAGGTTGGTGGTGAAGACGTCGTGGGACGTTCACCCTTAGCTGCCACCACAGGCTTTCTCTTTCGATAAGCTCTACAAGGGTAACTACTGCCTTGTAACTTCTCAGTCTTCCCTGACTGAATCTCTGGAGGACCCAGGGCCGGTAGGGAGTCATCCCGGGCCGGCAGGCAGGCAGCATCAAGTGGTGAGCACTTGATCTCCCGCTCTTTCTTATCTACTGCCCTTATGAGGGTGTCAGCAGTCCCAACTTGTGGGAGAGCGCATACTCTACTGTCACCAGCGCATGGTGAGTCTAGAGGTACAGGTTTAGCATAGCCAGGTGGGCTGCCACTCCGTAGTGCTAACGGATCTCGTGGTGTGCAGTTCTCAAATAACCATTTTGAAAACGCTGCATTTAATTGCTCACCCTCTTTCTCTTTCTCTGCTAGCTTGACCTTCTCTACTTTGGTATACAGCTCTGCCGTTGGCATCGCTTCCAGTACTTCTGTGTCTGCACAGTTGGCTGATGGACAATTATCAAGGCCTGCATCCTGCAGCAAATCTACCTTTTGGTCCTCGAGCTCTATGCATTGATCAGCCGCCATGGCTAGTTGGGGGATGGTCCTGTCACTGTCACTGCTAGGTACGAGTGGCTGGTCTGTGCTGCAGAGTTGCTTACAACTTTGTCTCACTCTGCCCGGCTTAACAGGAAGGGTTCGAGTACTGGGAGGTTTTGGCCACTTCTCCAACATCTTTAGACGGTCAGCTACAGTGATTCTGTTCACTGGAGGTTGTCGGGGAGCTCCTCGGGGTAGTCTACTTTTCTTTGTAGGGGTTGGTTGGCTGAAGGGCGGCTGCCTCTTTCCAGCCGTGGGGGTCTCCTCTCTCCATCGCATGGGTGTAGCCATTGGGGGGGAAAACACTGTTTTGCCTATAGCTCCTACAGCTGTTGTCCGATCCGGCTCAAATCTTCTGCCATCTACCTGTGGCGGGGGGCTCTTCTCAGCCTGGTACATTCCACCTGTAGTTCTCTCTACAGCGGGTGGTTGTGTGGGGACATCCTCTTCTTCAGGGGTGTAAGGGGGTTTCTCCGTCAGCTCTGCTTGCGCTAGATGGACACTATCACTAAGTGGCCGCCCGTGCTTGTCTGTGCAAGGTAACACATGTCCGTCAATGATGACATGGGAGTCTGAAAACCTTAGGGCACACTCGTGTAAGGTGAGAAACGGCATGCCGATTATGGCATCTTCATTGATGTCACTAATGACGAAGTTAACGCTCGTTCTCAGTTTACGAAGCTGCAAGTTTACTTGCAGGGTACCGTAACAGGGAATCCTAGACCCGTCAGCCGTGAGTCCATGTGCCTTGCTGCGTTGCAGCGTGTCTTTCACTGACTGTGGCAATTGCTGGTACAGATGCTTCGACAGCAAGTTGGTGGTGCAGCCTGTGTCAATCAACAGGGAGGCTGGTCTACCGGCTAACCTTCCAGCCAGGAAGTAGCTGGCCTGGTAAGGTCGCTCCAGCGGTGGCGCTGCCATTTGTGTGCTCCTGGGGGGTTGTCCACTCTTCTTCAGAGTTACAGGACTGTAAGGGGGTTGACGAGCAATCCGGCTGTCCTCAGCGGGCGTCTGTGCTCTCTTGGGGGGTTGTCCACTCTTCTTCAGAGTTCCAGGACTGTACGGGGCATCAGGAGTTGTTTGGCCTGTCCAGCGGTGGTTGGTTGCTGTCGGTTGTATCTTGGGAGGTTGTCCACTCTTCTTCAGAGTTCCAGGACTATAAGGGGTTGTGGGTGTGGTCCGGCTTGCCCAGCTGCAGTCAGCTGCCGGTGGCGCTACTGCGGGCGCCGGCCGTTTCCCGTCTGTCTGGGGTTGTTTGCAAAGTGAGCTGCGCGCTGAGTTCGAGGGCAGGTACTCATCATGTGACCTGGTTGTCCGCAGCCCCAGCAGCGTGTGGCAGGCTCTGCCTCCAACTGTGGAGCGGGAGCCGCCTGTCTTGCCGCTCTCAGCGACCGTAGCTCTTCTGTTAGTAGCTTTAGGCTGTCCATGACTGTTGTCATAGGATCCGGTATGGCAGGTGTAGGGGTGTGGTGTGTCTGCTGTACGGCAGTAGCGGTGGAGACACGTTGAGACGGGCCCTTGGCAACCGTCCTCATCCATTCCTCTTCCTCCTCGTCGGCATCCTCTTCCAACATCCGTACATGAGCCTGGCGCTCCTCAAACGGTGTCTTTATCTGCATATACTCGTTGCCGGCCCTGACTGCTTCAGCAATGTCAATGGGCTGCATGGCCAACAAGTGCCTTTGCAGGTAAGCATTTCCAACCGTGGTGCTGAAGATATCCAGCATCATCCTCTGCATGGGTCGGTGAGGTAGATCTGCATACGCAACGCGCACTAGGCGCTCTACTTCACTTGCATGCTCTTGGAGCGACGTCTTGTGTTGGCGGCGTAGGCTGGTCAGCCGGGACATAGCTTCCCTGGGTGTTAGCCCAAAACGTGCTCGTAGTGCAGCAAAGATACCCTGCAGTTGTGGAGGCTTTCCACAGTCCAATGCTTTACCTCGTAATGCATCCCTTAGGTATAACATGGCCGTGTTCTCTGGCCACTCATTCATTTCGGCTACCTCAATGAATCGGCTGATGAAGTACTCGACGTCTCCTTCGCCGTCGAACTTCGGAGCCTTTAGCCTAGCTGGTGCATTGTCTTGGTTGGGCCTCATCATAGCCGTCAATGCTTCGGTCAATCTATCAATGGCTGTAGCTTCTGGGTTGCCAGCGGGTGCTCGACCAGCGCTGCGTGCTCTCTGGGTGGCCATTCTTTGCAGATAGAGGAGTGATCTCAACTCAAATCTAAGAAATGGTCAGTACAACTGGATCCCGGGCCGGTATGGGTTAGATCCGGGTCGGTAGCTGTGTTTCCAGTGGCTCTAGCAGATCTAGGGGTTGGTCCAATGGATACTGTGACAGTATCTGGCACTCCGTCGCTTGTAACAACCGTTACGAAACTTCTTGTACTGCTGCAGGGCGGAGCGAAGCTCTACGGGCCTACAGGCAGTAGTGTAGTGACACTGTAAATGGATACAGTGCCGGGGTCACTGTTACCAGCTGAGTAACACTCCAAGCTGAGTAACCTCTGGTAGCTGAGTCTGTATAGCGGATACACGACTCTCTCATTCTTCTGTACAGTGCCGGTATCTCTATGTCCAGGGCGGAGCGAACTCTACGAGCCTGTAGAAGATACGGTAGCGTCTGTACTGGACTGCTGCAAACGGAGCAAGCTCGACGGTTGATGCAGACAGCCTTTAGTAGTGGATACTGTGCCGGTATAGCTGCTGCAGTTCGGAGCGCACTCAAACGAACCTGCAGAGAAATCCGGTAGTATCTTGCGTCAATTGCTCTTCCGATCTACTACTTCGGTAGATCAATTTCTCCTCCTCTCTCCAGATCTACACCCGGTAGATCACTTCTCTTTCCTCAGTGGTAGCTGGCCTGCAGTGCATTCGCAGGGCCAGAGGGTAGCGTGAAAGAGCACAGCGTGGGAAGGTACCGTTTATCCCACCGCTGCCACCAATGTAATGGATTCCGGTCTGTTACCACGGACATCCACTAGTCTCGAGTATTCTACCTCTCTCCAGAGGGGACACTGTACTGACCGACAGTGACAACTGTATAGGGCAACCGAATTACCCGGTAAGGCAAGAGCCCATGGCTCAGACAAACAGTACCGAGGTAGTGTTTGCTATAGTGGCTTTATTACAAAGCAGTCCTGAGGGTAATTATTCCTCTAGGTGTTTAGCAATATAAGAATACATGCTATGGCTCATTGTAATGAATGCACTGATTATCAGTAGGAGCTCTCCTTTTATAGGAGAGCTAAGGAACACAAAACATATAAGATACAATGCACAGGAAGTAATGCAACCAATGACATCAATTATATAAATACTTAACCAATCACAATGCAATGCAAGATAATACAAGGAGGTGCCAAGTGGCTAAAGGCGGAGTCTTTTCTCCCAACTGTCCAATGACATCTCCTACAGGGTCCACAGGCTGTATATAGAATCAGGTCCACTAAGTTGGTACTTTAGGGGTAGTCACTTCCTGTTTACGACCTTGACTAAGTTCCTGAACATCTTTACAGATCCTCGGCTAAGGCGGCCATCTTGTGCCGGCCCAGTACAGCTGTACCGGGTCGGTAGAGGTCACTACCGACCCTGCAGGGGTCAATACCGGCCCTGCTTACCATGCTACCGGCACAGTATGACTTCCTACCCAACAGCTATTAACCAAATGCTGTGGGCAGAAGCCTCGCGCATTGCTTCACAAGGTTCCTAGTGTAAACTACCCGTTTACCACTAGAGTGCACTGAAATCTACCACAATATGTATATACATAAGAAAACAGATCTGCTAACATGTTACATTGCTGTTCGTTGTTTGCTGTATGAATATTTTTACAGACCTGTTACAGTATAATATTTATATAGGTATGTATGTATGTTTGGTAATATAAAGGATAGTTGACATTTGCACAGAGCTGTAAGATATTTATTGGTTTGTTATTTGCTTATGCTGGAGGTTTCTCTCCCAATATAGATCGTGTTTGACACGGGCCCTTTGTTTACTCTTGATTTGGTAGTGAGCTAGGTATTATGTTTATTCGATTAAAATAGTAATAGTGAGTGTAATAAAGTATTTAAAAATAGTGTAAAGACTGAATGTAATAAAGTACAACATAATAGGTTGAAAAGTGTAGATATAGTGGATAACGCTTGTATTAGATACTATAAAATTGTGTAGTATGACGTCTATAAAAACTTCTTAATTTGTAAAATATTTAATGATATTGCAAGAAATATCGTCACATTCGGGATGAATGATAATGAGAAGATTTTTTCCATTTTTTAGTTCACTATTTTCCAACACAGACAGATACATTCCTGAAAAAGTTTCATAACTAGAAACTCTATAAAAAGGAGGTGGAGTTGTAATTTGCTTCCAGTAGTAAAGTAGGAGCAGATCTCTGTCATGAAATCTAAGGATAAGGTTTTCCTAGTTCCAAGAGTAATTTAGTTGGCACTAGTTACCATGAGAACCTGTGAGGTACCTTTTTGTGTGCACCAGGTGTTATAATTTTTAATGTTTGCTAAGGGTTTATTGCGTAGGGTTTGCTTATATTGTGATTTGTATGTTGATTTAGATGTATGGGTTTGATTATTTTATAAACATGGTATGAGAGCCTGGGTACCATTTTTGTGCACCAGATTTTATTGTTTGTATGCTGTGCAGGGTTTTTTTTTTATTATTGTATGATGATTTAGATTGGGGGTTTGAGTATTGTATAAAAATGAAGCGTTGTATTATTGTATAACTTTATTATATAAGAAGAAAAATTATGGATAAGCATTGAAAATCTCTAGCATTATCTCGAAAGAACGTACAAAAGCATTTACCTCTTTATTTATTTGCAGGTATCTGTATACCTGCGGTTGGATATTGTACCAAAAATTTGTAGACCATCTCCATTGATATAGTTTGTGAAAAAGTGCTTTATCCCAAGCACATTTTTTATTTTTTTAAATTACTTGTTAATATTTACACTATTTGTCATCCATATAATGGTTTAAAAATTGTTTTTGTTCATATCCATGAACAATTCTACAGCATTGTCTTGTAGACCCATACTCCTGTCATACTGTTTCGTCGAGATTTCTCTGTGTAGTCCTCCCATGTTTAACATGTGTTGTGCTGCACAAAATATTATAGCTTGAAATGTGACTAGGTATACTGCCCCTGTCGAATGATCATATTATCTTGTATGTATTTGTGTTATATCTCCGGAATGAAATTTTTTACATGTAGTGTTATTGGTGCCAAATTGTTCTAAAATAAAATGAAACATATTAGTAACGGATAATAAATTTCGAAGTAAAATAATAATAAAAAGAGGTTTTTTTTTAACTAGTGCTAAATAATAATTTTATTAATTCTTACTTTACTGCCACGAATCCAACTGGTAGCTATGTAATGAATACTGTAGTTGGTGTTGTTTCGTCAGAAGTTGTTGCTGAAGTGAATGATTTCTGTGTAAAAACACTGCTTCGTAAATAGTCAAAAATGCACCTATTAACCCTACAAAAATGAGAATACTCGCCCGAAACCCATTTATAAGGATTTTTCCTCGCAAAAATTCCTTCATAATATATATACAGATTTTCCGTGCAAATAAAAAAGTGTTTTTGCACGAAAATCTGAATGCTGTTTTTTGCACGAAGAAATGCTGTTTTATCCAGATGAAAAATGTTGTTTTGTTCGCACGAAAACTCCTTTATAATATATATATATAGGTTTTTTGTGCGAATAAATTTTTTTCTCATGCGAAAAATCATTCTATATATAATAAAGGGTTTTCGCGTGAAAAATGTTGTTTTTTTGCGTGAAAAGTGTTGTTTTTTGCAGACGAAGAAAGTTGTTTTATTTGCTCGAAAAATGCTGATCTTTGCGCGAAAACCCCTTTAAAACATATACAGATTTTTTGCGAGAATAACTTTTTTTTATTTGCGAAAGTCTGTATATATAGTATAAAATGCTTTTGGCTCGAAGGATGTTTGTTTTTTCAAGCGAAGAATGTGGTTTTTGGCAGATAAAAAATGCTGTTTTTTTAGAGGAAGAATGTTGTTTTGCTTGCACGAAAGATGTTGTCTTTCGCAGGAAAACCCCTTTATAATATGTAAAGATTTTTCGATGAATAAAAGTTTTTTTCCCCGCAGAATCTGTAAATATATTCTGAAGGGTTTTTCCCTCGAAGAAAGTTGTTTTGTTTGCACAAAAAATGTGTTTTTTGCAGACAAAAAATTTTGTTTTTCCAGACGAAGAATGTTGTTTGGTTCGCGTGAAAAATATTGTTTTTCGCGCGAAAACCCGTTTAAAATATATACAGACATTTTGAGCGAATAAAAGTTTTTCCGCGCGAAAATTTGTATATATATTATAAAGGGTTTTTCGAACGAGGAATGCTGTTTTTTTGCACAAAGAATGTGGTTTTTTGCAGACAAAAAATGTTGCTTTGCCACACGAAGAGTGCTGTTTTGTTCGCTCGAAAAATGCTGTTTTTTGTGCGAGAACCCCTTTACAATATATACAGATTTTTCCCGCGAATAAAAGTTTTTCCCAGCGCAAAAATCTATATTTATATTATAAAGAGCTTTTCGCACCAAAAGTGTTTTTTCATGCGAGAAATGTTGTTTTTCGCATGAAAAACTCTTTATGATATATGCAGATTTTTCGCGCAATCAATAAGTTTTTTTTTGCGCTAAACCTCTTTATGATAACTAAGTTTTTTCACGCAAATAAACCAACTTGTTCAATTTCTTATATGATATAAAGGGCTTTTGCGCGAGACTTTCCATTGGTTTCAGCTCATTTCAATCGGTGCAACTTTAGCTATTTAAGAGACATTGCTTTTACACAGAAAGCATCCACTTCAACAACAGTGACTGAAGGAATAACATCTACTACAGCATCTACTACAACTACTAGGAGGATTCTCTGCATTAAGGTAAGAAATAATAAATATTATTTAACATTAGCTGAGACAGTCAACTTGCTGATTATGGAGTGACTATCTTTGAATTAATTACGATTAAATGATAATAATAATCAATATCTCAAATTTTTATTTTATTTTACTTTTTTTAGAATGAATAGTCAAGCTGTTGAAAGTCAAGTCGTTGAAAGTCAATTGATGAAGATCCAGAATCCCAGCAAGTTTTTTTCTCCACCATCATCTCCCATCATCGAAATCCCACCAAGAAAGAATAGTCAAGACACTGAAAGTCAATTGATGATTGAAGAGCCAGAATCCCAGTAAATGTTTTTTCCAATATCATCTCCCATCATCGTTCCACTTTCAAACAGAACTCTACGATATCAAGCGATCAAACGGCGCGTTGTTGATTTGAAAAAGACAAGTCAAGATGATGAGACTATATATGATGACGAGGAGTCGAAATGCAAAAGAAGAGTTGTGATGGATGATGAAGACGACACATTACTACGACACACTACGTTTCCTTTTCATGATGCCGGAATCAACAAATTGACTTTCCTCACCCACACGAGCGCCTCTTTGCTGAATGCTGTGACTCCAGAATGTCGAAAAACCATTGAAATAACAGAAGCAATTCGAGATCTACCAATACCAACAGTTATGCAGGTGTTCACCGTTGAATTTTGTGTTGAAGCGACGTGCACCATTATCTACAACTATGGAAAGGATAAAAAGACAATTCCAGTGAAGAGCGATATTCCAAGTGATGTAGGATTGCTCGTTAATAAAGCTAAGCAATCACACCCAATGGTTTTGATCTACATGGGCGAGGGAAAGGCTGGAAAAGCAATTTTTTCGCACTGCTGATGAATATGTAGGCTGTTTAAAGTCAAAGGACGCATTCAACATATTGCCAGGCAAGAGTACGAGACAAATCAAGGCTTATTTCAAAATAGCTCACCTGTACGATTTTTCACCAGATAGGGTCATAAGTTTTGAAAACCCGGGAATGTTAAGAAAATGCGACACCCAATGGAGCAAGTCTGCTGAGACTCTTGAGGCTCAATACAGATGCATGATAGATGGAGAGCTGCTGATTGGAGATGTCTACATCCCCCTCAAATAGCTTCAGCAGTAGTATTGGAAAAATGCGGCGTTATTTTATGCCAAGGCCTGAATCAAACTGAAGACAACACAACTTTCTACAACTCTTCATTCAGGCCTCCGAACTGGTAAATAGTATGGAACATCATATCTTTCTCACCTACTTTGATGATGCCAAACATGAACAATGTCCAAGACAACAGCTCGAGAACCTAATCACCAACTCAAGGGAGGTGCATCACTATTAATGATGGTAAGTTTCATTCATTTTACCATATAGTCAAAAGTAATTTCTAAGCCAAATTTTACACTGATGTATGCTAGTCTCATTAGTTACTATGTCTTTTAGATCTAACTAAAGAATGTTTCCTGAGAGAAAAAAGATAGAGAGACTCTTATTTGCATCTTGCAAGAGATGAGCTCGACATTAATTTTGAAAATTTCACTTCAGTTTCATAGGTTTCATAGTAATCAATACAAATACTATACTAGTTTGTATTTTATAACCATTTTATTTGTTACAACAAATAAAATTTCATTACAATGATTTACTTTAGTAATTTACTTAGCAGATCGGTTCCTTGTATGTGTTCTCCATCTATTCCTTCTAGCGTATTGTCTTGTGTAAACTCGTAGCTAGGATAAGTCTGTAGGGTAAATCTTCGTATTGAGTGATCTCTCATCTCATTGTCTCCTATATTTTGTAAGTTTATCACAATTTCATCCATACTCCATTCTCTGCTTCTCAGTAAACAAAAGTATACGCAGTAATCACCGCATACAGTTGACAAAAATTTTTGCACCTGAGTCTCATTACTCCGTATCGAATCATTTCCTCTCTGTCTTGTCAGCAACTCGCTTACGTATGGGTAAAAGGCGATGAGTCATCCAAATGAGTCGAAAAAATCCACTCCAAAATCATCAGCGTACACAGCTAACCAATAGTAGTAATATATGAGCAGATCTCCCTACCAAGTGTTTTTTTGTGGGGTCATTATCTGGGGTTATGCAATGGGTTACGGCGTTGAATGAATTCGCCGAGTTTATATTGTGCTTTATTTGAGGGGTACTTGAGTGGCATTTGAGTGGCATTTAAGTGGCATTCGAGTTTTGATTATTTTTTACTTAATTTGAACTTATATGGTATATAGATTTTGAATGTATGGTTTTAAGTGGCATTTGAGTTTTGATTATTTTTTTACTTAATTTGAACTTATAGCATATACATTTTGCATGCATGACATTCAAGTTTTGATAATTTTTTTACATAACTCGAACTCATATGATATTTTGAGAGAGAGGAGAGAAGAATGAGGAGACTACATTGAATCAATATATGATTATATACATTTATTACATAATAAGTAGCAAAATATTCTTGTATAATATAGCTAGAGTTAGTAAATACTAAGTAATTCAAAGCACTACAACTTGTAATGACAATCAATGGTTGATAGTCTTTTTCTTTACAATGTTGTCATAGTTGTACTGATGTTATAACTTAGGAAGGAAGACTTCTGTTCTATGTACTTTTGATTCCATAATGAACTAAAATAAAAAGTTATGTATTAGTATAGGATGATTAAACAAAAATGTAAAATAATTACATGAATTTGAATTATAGTTCTTTTTACATTGGTTAGTTAACATTATATAGTAAAGGGAAGTAACTCACCAAGTTATATTGTTCGGTTTGTTTTTTCTTGAGCATAATTTTCATCAAGTGTTTTTGATTCTCTCTCTTCTATCTAAAGCAAAACAAAAAAATAATTGCTTTATAAATAAATATAGGTATCTAATTGGAAGTATTACTTATATCAGTTAGTTTACATTAAATAAAAAATACTCACTATGTTGTCTTGTCTGACATGCTCTTTTTGAATATAGTTTTCACCAGGGGGTGCCGGTTCTCTCAAAGATGTAGAAGATGTGTTTCCCACTCCCATTGAAAGCACTAAGACCTTGTTTTCAACAACCTCATCTGTAGTAAAGTACTTCATCTGGTTGGAATCATCAAGTTTGTTGGATAGGTTTTGAGCTGTTTCTATCGCTTGTAATGCCGTGAATGTGATTATATCATGTCGATGATAACCAAATCTACTAACTTCACGATTTCTTACAAGTATGACTCCTGTTCCAATTTGTTTGATGTTGCTAGCATGTTTTTCAGGTATATATAGAACTCCCATCATCAAACCATCATATTGCAGACATCTGTAGTTTACCAGTAGCGCATTCATCACCACATCTCCATTAGGTAATGTTAACTGAGTTGATATTTGAGCAGATTCAAAACTGATTACACTTCCAACAGCAAATTGCGAGAGCATTGCGATACGAACCATACTGATCAACTGAGTAGGTGTTTTTTTTTTTATTAATCTACTTAGCTGTTTAGCTTCCTCAAGGGAAATATTGGATGGGAAGTTGATAGGGTGAAAGATTGGATGCTTGTCTGAATCGAATCCCATAAAAACCACCAGTTTTGGAACATCTGGTTGTGTTGGAGCTAATTTGTTGTAATCCTCATTTCTCACCATAGACCTCACTTGTCGTCTGTTGCCAAATGTTTCGACATTGTAGCGGATAATGCATAAGTTTTTATATACATCCTCAGTTGGTCGTTCGATGGAGACTATCTCGAGAAGTGATGGCGTTTGATTTAAGTGAAGCGGTTGAAACCTTCCAATCATTACTCTGTCATTGGTATCGCAAGAATTGAGCAAACTAGCAGCATTTTTTGACAAGCAGGAAAGATGAGAAGGAGATGGTGCTTTCAAAGTCCAAGTATAGTCAATCGTTTTATTTCTATCCGAATCCCATGGCTTTGGTCGAATTGTGTTCAGTTTCCTTCTTATTATATGTGAATCAGGAGGGATATTTTCTTTATCATCAGAGTATGGTTCGAATGTTGAGAGAAATGAGGTATTACGGTCTTCATTCATATTCAGAGCGTCCAGTCGGAAGTTGGAACTGAAAAGAGAGTAAAAAATATGTAACAAATGGGTGGAATTTGAAAAATATTTTGAAAAGAATAAACTAACTAGATATTTATAAAATAAACACATAATCAAAACCATAAGAATTTTTCTGATGCGTTATGGTGAAACTATTTGATCTTTTATTAATAAAAACAAAATATTAAAACATAAAATTAACTTTCTGAAGTATTATAGCAAATCTAGTTGAAGTTTTTTATCAATATATGTTAAAGCATTATTTAGTGATTCTCACCTTATTGACTGAAAGTCTTTCTATAGTTTCAAGTAAATGTAGTAGTTGGTGTGTAGATGTTGCTTCCTTGCTAGCTATTGTAGAACTGGATGCTTTCTGCGTGAAAACACTGGTTCTTAAATAGCTAAAGCTGTACTAATTAACCCTATGAAACCTTTATAATATATCTATGACTCAGCAGTTTTTTCACGCGATATTCCCGCGAAAGCTTTGGTTTTTATTCGCGTGAAAATTATTTTTCTTACTCCCGCGAAAGCAACGGTTTCTATTCGCGTGAAAATAAACTATTTATTCACGCGAAAACATTGGTTTGTATTCGCGTGAAAATAAAATATTTATTCCCGCGAAAGCAACGGTTTCCATTCGCGTGAAAATGAAGTATTGATTCCCGCGAAAGCCTTGGTTTGTATTCGCAGGAAAATAAAATTTTTATTCCCGCGAAAGCAACGGTTTCCATCCGTGTGAAAATAAATTATTCATTCCCGCGAAAACATTGGTTTGTATTCGCGTGAAAATAAAATATTTATTCCCGCGAAAGCAACGGTTTCCATTCGCGTGAAAATAAAGTATTGATTCCCGCGAAAGCTTTGGTTTGTATTCGCGGGAAAATAAAATTTCTATTCCCGCGAAAGCAACGGTTTCCATTCGCGTGAAAATGAAGTATTGATTCCCGCGAAAGCTTTGGTTTGTATTCGCGGGAAAATAAAATTTCTATTCCCGCGAAAGCAACGGTTTCCATCCGTGTGAAAATAAATTATTTATTCCCGCGAAAACATTGGTTTGTATTCGCGTGAAAATAAAATATTTATTCCCGCGAAAGCAACGGTTTCCATTCGCGTGAAAATAAAGTATTGATTCCCGCGAAAGCTTTGGTTTGTATTCGCGGGAAAATAAAATTTCTATTCCCGCGAAAGCAAGGGTTTCCATCCGTGTGAAAATAAATTATTTATTCCCGCGAAAACATTGGTTTGTATTCGCGTGAAAATAAAATATTTATTCCCGCGAAAGCAACGGTTTCCATTCGCGTGAAAATAAAATATTGATTCCCGCGAAAGCTTTGGTTTGTATTCGCGGGGAAATAAAATTTCTATTCCCGCGAAAGCAACGGTTTCCATTCACGTGAAAATGAAGTATTGATTCCCGCGAAAGCTTTGGTTTGTATTCGCGGGAAAATAAAATTTCTATTCCCGCGAAAGCAACGGTTTCCATCCGTGTGAAAATAAATTATTTATTCCCGCGAAAACATTGGTTTGTATTCGCGTGAAAATAAAATATTTATTCCCGCGAAAGCAACGGTTTCCATTCGCGTGAAAATAAAGTATTGATTCCCGTGAAAGCTTTGGTTTGTATTCGCGGGAAAATAACATTTCTATTCCCGCGAAAGCAAGGGTTTCCATCCGTGTGAAAATAAATTATTTATTCCCGCGAAAACATTGGTTTGTATTCGCGTGAAAATAAAATATTTATTCCCGCGAAAGCAACGGTTTCCATTCGCGTGAAAATAAAATATTGATTCCCGCGAAAGCATTGGTTTGTATTCGCGTGAAAATAAATTTTTTATTCCCGCGAAAGCAACGGTTTCCATTCGCGTGAAAATAAATTATTTATTCCCGCGAAAGCATTGGTTTGTATTCGCGTGAAAATAAAATGTTTATTCCCGCGAAAGCATTGGTTTGTATTCGCGTGAAAATAAATTATTCATTCCCGCGAAAGCAACGGTTTCCATTCGCGTGAAAATAAATTATTTATTCCCGCGAAAACATTGGTTTGTATTCGCGTGAAAATAATTTTGTTATTCCCGCGAAAGCAACGGTTTCCATTCATGTGAAAATAATGCTGATTCATAGCAGTGCAACTTAAGCTATATAAGAAGCACTGTTTTCATACAGAAAGCATTCACTTCATCGTTAGTAACTGAAGGAAGAAGATCTACTACATCATCATCTACTACAACCCTCCTTCTTCATCATTTGAGTTACATAGGAAACAGCTGAAGTTCAAACAACTATGTATATAATTCATCTAATTTAAAGAAAAACAAGTCTTCATTTGTGATGTAAGTATTTATATTTCGTTTTAATTGTCATCAATTTAAGCGTGAAGACATTTTCTGAACCAAAAAACAAGATTATTCACTATTTAAGATATCAAAAAAATGCTGTATGTAAGTTTTAATTATGTTTATTCTTATTATTTCAGGACTTCAAAATGAAAAATGTACTCCTTCTTCATCCGAATTTTATAGAAAGCAGCTCTCAAGTTCAAACTAACTGAAGGAAGAAGATCTACTACATCATCATCTACTACAACCCTCCTTCTTCATCATTTGAGTTACATAGGAAACAGCTGAAGTTCAAACAACTATGTATATAATTCATCTAATTTAAAGAAAAACAAGTCTTCATTTGTGATGTAAGTATTTATATTTCGTTTTAATTGTCATCAATTTAAGCGTGAAGACATTTTCTGAACAAAAAAACAAGATTATTCACTATTTAAGATATCAAAAAAATGCTGTATGTAAGTTTTAATTATGTTTATTCTTATTATTTCAGGACTTCAAAATGAAAAATGTACTCCTTCTTCATCCGAATTTTATAGAAAGCAGCTCTCAAGTTCAAACTACTAGGAATATCATTCATTTTAATTCAAAAGAAAGACAAGTCTTCATTTCTGATGTAAGTATTTACATTCTATTACAATAGTAATCAATTCAAGTATATTGAAAAAAAATTGAAACCTTAGTCTTTTTTTTAATTTTTTTGCTATAAAGCATTATCATTTTTTTTAGAATAACAACGAACTAGATCAAAAGGAAAGAACTTTCCAACAAAACTTCAACTTGAGTAATAACTGAAGCTACTACTTGTATTATATATAAATAATGTGTCGAGTAACAAACAACAGATATGTAGCAAACACTATTTATAATGAAAAAAAAGAAATGCGAAAAACTCGGAATTGCTTCGAAAATACTAAAGACTGCACTGAATGGATAGATGATAGTTTACTCGTTACTTCGTCGTTGTTTTTACAACGAAATTTTCCTGATACCACTGCAATCACTTATGTCGTCGCAACTTATCCGGATAATCACTGTAGTCTTTTGTCATTAAAATTACAAAAAACTATTGCGCAACTTTCCCCAGTGGACTTTTTCAAGTTCATTTACAATGAACTCTCTTTTTATGAAAGAGAGGCTTTAATGCTTGATGAAAGTTATCGAAGAAAATCATTTCTTACAAATTGGAGACGAGTAGGTAAACATTGTGGTGAAAACATGGCTGCAGCTGGTTTCTATAACCTTGAAAAAGACAACGCTGTTCGATGTGTTTTTTGCCAAGGGGTATTACTAAACTGGAAGGATGAAGATGAACATCCGATGAAAGAACATGCTAAAAGTTTTCTGTTTTGTCGATTTGTTAGAGGATTTAACACTCACAATCGTCTGTATAGACCTAGGAAACTACTTGCAGATGAAATGAAAAACATCTCAATTGTCAAAAGTTATACGATGGAAGAACAAAAGACCAGAAGAGGAGATTTAACTGCAGAAGTATTACCTCTAGGTATATCAATTGATCGTGCTGATACACCACGTTTTGCTACTGAAACATCTAGAGAAGACAGTTTCAAACAATGGAAGGGTAAAGTCTCCATGAAACTCCTTTCCAATGCAGGTTTCTACTATACTAAGTTCGGAGATAGTGTAAAGTGCTTCTTTTGCTCAGGTGAACTTAAAGAATGGGAAGAGAGTGATCTACCGTGGGAGGAACACTGTCGATGGTTCCCAGACTGTTATTTTTTACTCGGGAGTAAAGGTGAAGAGTATGTTGAGGATTTTTACATGCGAACGGAAAAAGGCAAAAGGTGTAAGCGACGGGTTGAAAAATATCGAGAAAAAGTAAAACAAATAACGCACAACAATGACACCGAAGAAATGAAACTTATTTGCAAAAAACTAGGATACAGTCAAAACAATATCGAACAAGTTTTAGTGTTAAATGGAACACCTTTTGAGCGAATAGGTTTTATGATTGAAGCCTTACATATTTTTGAAAATGATTTTACAACTGTTGAGAATTCGTCAACACTGTTAAAAAATGATGCTAAATCAATTGATTCGTTAAAAAAAGATAAAGATCAGACTAAGCAAAGCAAACTCGCTCAATGTGTGTCTGAGACGCATGAAAAAAAGGTAATTGCAAATCATATCTCTCTTCCATGTGGTCATCTCATTTACTGTAGTGAGTGTAAGGAAAAAGCGCTTACTGAATGCTCATCAGAAGTAAAACCTTGCCCAATCGATGGTTGTCAGATTGAAATTAAAGCATTTCTGAAGATCTACATGAGCTAGCATAACAATTAACCTCAAAAAAAAGAAAAAGTAATGAATGATTAAATAGGTGTTTCAATTTGAAAACGTATCATTCACGTTTTGTAATTTAACGGAATAACAACAAATATGTTACGTGTTGAAGACTTTGCTCACCAAGAAGCTTCCGATGCTATAGGACCTAAGACTTTTTTGGCTGAGGTTTCTGATGAAATGTTGAGGATTTATTTTACGGAGGAATGTGTATACTGTGTACTAGGAGGAAGTTTTTACAAGCAAGCAACCAATCTATCGCTACTAAACTGTTACTGTTCACACGTTGATGACAAATGTATCACTTGTAAAAGATATGCTGAAATGGTTGAAGGTGCTACACCTACCAAAAAAGAATTGGGTGATGCTATCGACTGGATTGATAGAAGACAAGTTTTGAAAAATGCTAAAATGGGTTTTTTGGTGCATGATGAATGGATTAATGCTTTTTTAGATCTTTCCACTGATGATTTGAAGTCTCCCTTTTTGTTAACAAATTCGAGAGCACGATTAAATCCCTACCTATTACCTACTAGTCAGAGCAAACTGGCTTATCAACGACTAAAGGATAAATTACTTGCGATAGCGGAAGGATATCCATAAGCTCACACTCTTGATGAAAAAGAAGACTCAGTCAACCCGATAATAACTATTGATTCGACAAATATATCTGAAGACTCATAAAAGAACTGCTACAAAAAAAGTTGCTTCATTTATCTCTGAACTACAGCAGAAACATGAGTGGAAAAACTCAAGGATTCAAGTCAATTGGTACATTGGCTGATTTTCTTCCTAAGTTCATAAGGACTCATTTTGAACACATTCCTTTAGAGCTTTCGAATCCTCTTTTTGTTCAACTCATCACCGAAGAAGTATTTTATTTTGTGTTAGGATTCAATCTAGTTCGTAAATCAATACAAAGCATGCTTTTGAGCTGTAATTGTATTTCAAGAGCAAATCCTCTCGAATGCTTAAACTGTTCTAGGAGCTTTGATCCAAAAGTATGCTGTCCGCAAGCCAAGTTGATAGATTTTGAAGATCTCAAAAGAGCGATCGAACTGATTGATATAAAGCAATGTTTGAAAGATGCTGAACTGGGTGATTTGATAGATATTTCGATTTTAAGAGGTTTGACTTCATTTCGCTGGACAGAAACACATGTTCTTTTGTCTCAATCTCGATTGGAACCATACTTACATTTTGGTAACCACTTTGATGAGATTGTTTCACATCTTCAAAATCGGTTGAGAGAGCTGAACAAGCCGCTAGCTACTTACGTATAAATAGAAAAAACATCAAGAAAGAAAGTATTCAACTTTCAACACTGAAAGCGAAAACATTTTAAAAAATGAGCTGCGTATTTATCTTGCTACTGGCACTAACATTTCCCAATGTTAGTGGAGTATTCTATACCAACGAAATTGATGAATGTATAGCCGGAGCTATGGATAAAAATGATGTCTTGGTTTTTTCACCTTTCGAAAGGACTATACGATATAAAGATGAAAATGGAAAAAACTGTGTGCGACTCTACCCTCCCGACTTACTATATTGTGGTTTTTTCATCCCTCGAAGCGCTTCTTGGATCTGCAAGGACACAACTTCTACAGATACCCTGACCTGCAACACACCAACAAAATACACTCTGAATCAGGAGGAATGCGCAATAGGGGTTAAAAATAATACGGAAGGTCTTACTCAAAATACAAAACTATTTTGGAATGATGAATTATGTGTATTTGAATACAACACCTCACGTTTGATTTGTCCACCAACAGAAGAGTTTGAGACAACCAACTTTGCATGTGTGGAATGCAATCGTTTGACCAATGAGGAGCCAAAAATAGCTACTATCATCACTAACATCAATGGTATTGAAGGTGTAAATTTGTCATTTTCGAGTTTTGAAAGTTTGAAGTCTGTTCAAAACAAGATTATCATCAGTATCACATGTCAAGGAGATACCAAAGACAAATGCAATCCCAAGGTTATAAATATAGAGCTTTAGTTGAAGCATATTAACCAAAGACCACCGAAATGCAAGACAGTTAACTCTAGATGATGAAAGCATAAACTAGGTTAAAAGTCTCTCTCTCTGAATAAAAAAAATGAGATATCGCATCTATCTCCTATTATTCCCAATCCTAAGCGGTTATTGTCTTGTAACAGAGATTCAACCATTCACTTTATCTCATAGAGCGTCTGGATGTCTTCGGGGAATTCTTAATATGGAAGCGGTTGATTCAGTAACTCGTATTTTAAGAAAAAACTTAAAATATCGTATGTTTAGACTCACATGTTTCATGGAACCTGTTCACCTACGTAGAAGCTGTGACACTTATGATATGTGGCCTCAACATTACTTTGTTTGCAAAACCGATGAAGCTTTAAATTACATTCGTTTATACGATGAAGGATTACTAACTACGACTCGAAGAACAACTCCAACCACAACGACAACAATCACCACAACTCCACAGACAACGACGACAACAACCCCGACGACAACCACTACAAACAAGCCAGTAGTTCCAGCTTTATCACCATCAATTTCATCTCTTCCACAAGCTCTGGGTTTAGTCGATTTAATTTTGGAACAACCAAGCCCTACAAACTCTACTATATACAATTCTGAAGAAATCGAAACTACTACTGATTGTGTGTGTGATAGATACATCATATGCGAAAACAATTCAGTATCAATTACAAATTCAACACCGTCGATTTATAGAGTTTTTATTTATAATGATTTGGAGGGTTTTTAAAAACTTTCTCTGTCTATATCGGAAAATAGTAAACTTAAGCTTGAAGAAAATCTTCTCATCATCATTGAACCTGAATGTGATGATATTTCTTGTAAAGTCATCAAATACTTTACAAATTAAAAAGTTTTTATAGACTTTAACTCTATATATTCAACTTATTACACTCTATTATGATATCTATTTTATCACATTCTCCTTTTTTGTAAATTTGTACAATTAGATGAAATCTAACCATTTAGAGAATGATTTCTTTTTGCAAAAAATTAATGAAAATTGAATGAAATGAAAAAATATTTCACCAAATACCTCTTTTTTGTCAAAGAAAGGTGTAGAATAAAGAGCTCACTCAAAAATTGATTTCAATACAATGGACTACTGAATTATTATATCATTTTCAATCAGATATATGTAGATACATACAAACAGATGAAAATCTCTCATCATCCGCTTTTTCATTTGAAATGATATTGGAACTATTTCAAGCTCACAATATTTAACATGTTCTCTTTATGTATCCCTACTTATTATACAATAAATGTATATATTCACATATTGTTTCATTTTTAATCATTGGATTTATTCAGTGTAGATGTATCTGTAGAATTATCAAAACTTAAATGTCATACATTCAAAATCTATATGCCATATAAGTTCAAAATAAGTAAAAAAATAATCAAAAACTCAAATGCCACTTAAATGCCATTCAAATGCCACTCAAATACCCCTCAAGTAAAATACAATATAAACTCGGCGAATTCATCCAACGTCGTAACCCATTGCCTAAACTCCAAGATCAAATCCACAAAAAAACACTTGGTAGGGAGATCTGCTCATATATTACTACTACCAATGCTTTTCGAGTCGATGAGAATATGAGTGTTGAAAATGAAACATCCTTTTGGGAAATTATAAATTTGCCTCCAAAACTGATCTCTGGCTCCAACGTGAACACCCTTGGTACGACAAATATCATCCGAAGATGATATCGAGCAAATCTGTATGGTGTTCATCTCTAGCTTATTGCTTAGAGCACAACGTCACCCGCAACAGCTAATTGAAGAATGCTATCCATCTCCAATACACCGTCCTTTACAAAGTAGGCTACCCGGGACAAACCTTCGGTTGTATTGGCGCTAAACTGATTCTCCACACTTGCCGGGACATTTTTCATCGAGTGAAAACTTTCTTTGAGAAAATCACCTGTCAAATCAAATCCGTAAATTGTGGTGCCATCTAGATATTGTTCTCTCGTAATGCCTATACTTTCACCATTGAGCAAAGATCCGTTAGTGTGTAAAAATTGATGATATTCTTGCCCGAAAATTTCTTTGGTATAGTTTGGTTCATATCTCCTTTCAATCGGGCAGTCACCAACTCTCAATACAATACTCTTGACATTAGCATGCTGCATCCTATGCGGTTTCTTGGTGAAACAACTGCTCAGAATGTTGTGATCGACCAAATTTAAATAGATTTGCTTGGGTTTCTGTTTGCTCTCTTTCAATATTATATCAATCTGGCCCACCCCACTGCGAATTCCATACAACTTTAGCCGCTTTCGCTCAATCGAATAAATGTAGTTGTGTTTTTCCAGCGCCAAACTTATTTGAGAGTTTTGTATCGTAGGGTTTACCTTGACTTTGCAAAGATTTAGGTTGAGTTTGTCGGTTCTGATCTTTGCTCCTTCGGTTGGTGACTCGTTGGCGGCAATCAAAGACAGTTTACTAGTAGACCGTTCAAACTCCAGTTGGATAGTTGGGCCGGGAACTATAAGTTTTCTTTAATGAAACAGCGCGAGGTGAGGTTTGCCGTAAAACTCCAACGTCTTCCACCTTTGATTAATGATCTCCTCTTTTCTTGTCCGTGGTGCTGTGTTGAGCAGCATCTTTCCCGTCAAATCGTCGTACACCTAACCCTCCAACCGACCCTGGTATCTCTTTGTATTTGTGTTAGTTTGAGTAGTTGCAAAAAGTAGGAGCGCAAACCATAATTGTTGGTGTATTCAACAGTAATACCTTCTATTGACATTTTCAACTCCTTGGAAATTCCGTGCATTGAGTCCCCCATCCACACAGGTGCGTTTTCGTTGCTACCTGCAATATCAGTTCCATCATCTTGGACAACTGTGGCTTTGATTTGCAGAGACGAGCTGTAAAGATCAGTGTAGTGCTCAGTACTCCCTGCTACGGTCAACTCTATCCAACCGTAAGGATCCAACCTGTCGGGTCTGACGACAACGTATTCCGATCTCTCAAAAGATGTGTTTGTAGGCTTTGTTGCAAGCACATCCAGCGCAGGGTTTATGTTGTAGGAAGAACCTTCCAACTTGTTACCTGTCGTTCCATTTAAACTAGCCATCTTTTTGCGAGTGATGTTTGCTCAAAGCGATATCACTTAATGAAGCCAAATGTCATCCTCCAGCGCCTTTATAGATGTTCACATACTTGTTAAAATATGGAATGACCATGTTTACCCGGACCTCTCCTCATTCCTGGACCCGATTTTTTTTCCTCTTGACACGATCCAGACGCACTCCACTGAGTACATCTCCCCCCAAGATCATTCAGCTCCTCCAATCCTCTCTTCTTTGCAGATGATGCAAAACTACGTCCATCAATGACATCACACGCTATGTTACTACCTAAGGAGAGCGCTCTCTTACCCAGACTTATTGCTCCTCTCTTTAGTAGAGGTGTTGCCGATTTGAGTATAGTTGGAAAAATACTACCGAGTCCGTTATCTCTTATACTGGCATCACTCGCCGTTCGCTATACACTCCGATTCCATTCCCAGCTTGCATTTTGTAGTACTTTTTGAAAAATTCTTTTGAGTCTTTGGGGCTGTACTGTACCAAACTCATTGTGTCTTTTTTTTCTAAAGTGAACCGTCAACACGACCTTTCCACCGTCAAATAGTATTCGCTCACCATCATCGCTGGTTAAAAGCACTTGGATGATATCGCTATTCAGTGATGAAGCGTTGATTTAGTGCTGGTTTTTAAACTCTTGGTACACGATGGTGTTCTTCTTCCCTTGTACTGGTACTACTCTTGGCAAAGGTACATTTGTATCGCCTACCATCCTATTTTCGACAATGTTGGAATAGACGTACAAAGAGGTTAGTCCAAAATTTCTATCAGCCGATATGACATTATTGTATCTACCTTGGGGATATGTAGTTTTTCCACTCGGTTCGAATCCAAAGATGCATGCAAAGTCTTTGGAAAAGCTCAGTGTCGTATCAGAATTGCTGTTAGTTAGTGAACTCGTGTTGGTTACCTTGTCGTAGGAGATGGAAAACTTTTTGTCTAAACTCATTTCATGCATTCTCTTTCACATAATCTCCTCCAACTCTTCCTCACAATCGTATCTCCCATAACCTATTATGATGAATGACTTTCGCTTCTGCCGGAGACATTCGTCTTTTCCAGATATATTTTTACCTTCGGTGAGATTTTTCCAATTATTAGAGTACAATATATCTAGCAAAGCAATCTCATTTACAGCCAATGATATCCAAATATTTATACAGTCTCACTGTAAAATCGGGGTTGGTGTTATCGGGAAACTCTCCCGCACTGGAGTTTGAGAGTAGAGTTATCAGCATCGACATTTTTTCCAACGTATGGTGGTTACAGCGTGCGTTCATTCCTTATAAGCTATTCATCCACCCACTCGTTGAACTTTTCTCCGTAACCCAACCACTTGACCAGTATCTGTTTTACCTCTCCTCGTTCTTCTTCCCAGTATCTTTTCGATTCTGAAAACTGTAGGTTTTTTTTACTTTTTGCAACTCGTTTTCATAAAAGGTACCATCAATTATCTCTTCAGCCAGATCTTTTACTGTGTGTACGATAGGTTTTTCATGGGTTAGCACATTGGTAATTATAAAATTCTTGATGGTCCAATTCGGGGTGTATCCTCTCTCAAACGTCTCTCTTGCCTTGCTAATTCTCACATAATCATCAACTTTTAATTTCGTTTTTTTAGCCAAACTGTGCTCACCTCCTTCATACACTCGATTCCACACAAGCTCCTGGTTTTGAAAATTTACATCATTCTGTCTCATACCTATAGCACTGTGAACAGAGTTGTTGTACGCGCTAACCATATCGGGTAAAACATCAATGTATATGTCGTCGTCTTGGTACATCAGATATCTGTAAATCTCCTCTTTCAAAGTCCGGTTAAAACGTTCCACCATTGATGCCTTTATTGTCCCATTTTCGGTTGTAAAGCATTTGATTTTTTTCCCCATCAGCAGACTCTTGACATTATCATAGTCAAGCTTTTTACCTTTTTCTGATTGTAAAGCCTTGTAGTTTTCTCCATCCAGTATTTTTTTCAATCCTCTGGCTACAATGTGACCGGCTTTGGAGATGAGTGGAACAGCCCAACCTTTTCTAAACAGAGAATCAACAGCTGTCAATAAAAATGCTGTGCTGTCGTTTTCTTTTTTTGAGAATGCACATCCATCAAATCTATGTGAATCTGCTCTCCTATTCTAGTTTCAATTGTAGGACGATGCTTAAACTTGGTAGTTACTTTTTTGTATAGCGTGTAGGCATACTCTCCACTCAGCCATTAGCAAATTCTTTTTTCTCCTTTCGTTTTCTACGAGCTTTCAGCAAAGCTCTAGCTCCTCGTAGAGATGTATGTAATGTGGGATTGTAATACAGCTCTTTTAACTCGTCGACGCCCATTTCTCAGTGCCTGGAACGACCAAAGATCTCCTCTTACGTGTTCGTCGTGGTAATCTCCTGACATTGTGATTCCTTGATCTGATAGCAGGCTTTTAAATTTGCTGTAGTTTGTGTTTCCCGATTTTACCGCGCCTCCATTGGTTAGAACATCTCGTAACAAAGTTTGGGAAGTTCTAGGATTTAACCACGTGTCTCCGATTTTGAGTATGTCCTTAACTAAGTCATACTTGCCGGTCTTATTCAATCGCTCCAACGTTCTGATGCCAATCGCTCAATCGCCTTTCATCTTTGTTATTCTAGATACTTTTTTCTCAAACATTTCTAAACGATCCTTCTCACCATCCTCATCATCTTGTCCATCAGCA
Source organism: Cryptosula pallasiana (assembly GCA_945261195.1). NCBI lineage: Eukaryota > Metazoa > Bryozoa > Gymnolaemata > Cheilostomatida > Cryptosulidae > Cryptosula > Cryptosula pallasiana. The sequence continues at coordinate 20,171,875 of OX183139.1, forward strand.
ACATCCACATTATCAAACATGAGCAAGTCGTTCGTATCAAACAATCTTTTTCTTATTGGAGGTATCTCACTAGCATCTAACACAGAGCTAGAGGAGGTAGATTCACTCGGTAAAAAGTTGTCAGTCTTGTCATCAATAATCGTACCATTATCCAAAGGAGATTTAGGCTGTGTCTTTGGTTTCTTGGTGGGAGACCAGTTATCGATTCGTTGGTGACTATTTTTAATTTTTCTGATGTCATTCAAATACCTAAGCATGTTTTGAACATTTTCATCTAACTTTTCGTACTCAGACATATCGGATTCATGCGCTGTTTCCAGCAAAGCATTTCATACAGTGAGTTAACACATTCATTACAGGGTGCTTTCTGTGGTTTTCGTGGTTTTTCGCTTATTTTCATTATTTTTTAGCGGCTCACTCGATGCAGCTACAACAGTGAAACAAATACCAAAAGAACGAGAAGATTCTCCTTAAAAATTATAGGGGCATTATCATGGACACAGAAAAAACCAAAAAAATTTTCCCCGCCTACCTTTTTGGGCACTTATTGCGACATAGCAAGTAACCACGAAGCTAGGCCGAGGGGAGGCCGATGTATGGATTTGCATTTTACACGAGAAATATTTGTCCTAGACACAAAAAAATTGCAGCAATGAAAAGGTGGCAAAATTTTGTTCTAAAATGATTATTTATTTGCTAGGTTGGGCTTTGAAAAAAAAAAAGCCTCAAAACCTCAATCAAAAACCACAAAACCACAAGAATGCCATTGCGCAACATCTGTAATGGCTTATTAATTGGTTTTTATGAACTAGAGAAAAAAATACTTATAATGCTTGAAAGTCAACAAAAGACTGCCAAGACAATGTTTCAGTGGTTATCTCTCAAATTTACGTTTTATTTTGCCAATGGAACCCTTTTAAATACTTTAATTATTTGTCCCAAAATGATGTTGTGGGTAATAATAATAAAAAACAATGGCTACTATTGATAAATAATTAACAACCTTATATTGTTTTGATATTCATAAAAATTGGTGTGTATGATCAGAAGATCATGGGGATTCTGAATATTAAACTTTTTTTGACAGCCGCTACCGTTTTGATGGGAAAAATTAGCTCCGAAAATAAGTCCGATTTCGGCAATAATTATTAAAAATAACGAAAAGTTAAAAAAATTCATAAGTCAGCTGAAACTTGTCCAATCAGTATGAAACTTGGTGAATATGAGCGCTAGGATATGTACTTCCTTCGTTTTAAAAAAAATTGTGCAAAATATCTTAAATAAGAAAAATAATTACAATGAAAAAAATGACGATTTTGGTAATAATGTGCAGGATTTCACTGTGGGGGTGTGAGTTGGTAGCTCGGCCTACCTGCACAACCTCCCGAACTGTAATGGCAACTTGTGTCTAGTATGCTAGCGATACAACCCTTCCACAGGTCGACTTAGTATACTGGAGAATGGTGATCGACCATCTCAGTAACTAGTGAGCTGCCGGTTGCGTTAGCTGTTGTCTTGTGTGTGCGTGCAATGTGTTCGAACTTTGAAGGGCGAACTAGTTGAACTAGGTTCGGCCAGCAGAGGTTCGGCTGTCTTTTTGTAGTGCTGTGCAGAGGTCGAACATTGAAGGCGAAGTTAGTCAAAGCTAAGTTCGGCCAGCAGAGGTTCAGACTGATCTGCCTGTATATTACTACTCGAGTAATGGTGCGCAGTGAAGTTGATTGTATGTACAAAAAACTTCTGAGAGTGTGCAAGCTGACTCTGACTTTATTAACAGATTACATCGGTATTTATGTACATGATTACATAATGGCAAAAGGCAATACAAAAGAGGCCACACCTGGCACAAATGATTGGCCAGCGTGTGCAAATAAAATACAAGAGGTGGTCCTTAACTGATTGCATGACTGGACTCACATGTTGAATATATAAATTATAATGTTAAAGGAATAATTATTGATAAAATACATAGACTGATTTGCCCTAAAGCGCGGGCATAGAACAAGACAGGTTGACAATAGTTTAGAATAGAACAGGACATGATGTAACACATAGAACGACGTAAATGTAATGCTTGTACGAGTACCATAGAGTTATTTGGGTAAGATGGCGTCGGTCCTCTACATACTCCTCTCCATTGGCGATGGTGGCCAATCAAAACGTGCCGACGGCATTGGCTGGTGTATACTAGTCTCTAAATGGTCGGGTAAGCTCCTTTTTTATGTCCTCTGCTCTTAACAAGAGCTGGCATGCTTCGTGTGTTATAGCGTGTAGCTCTCTGTCCAGCGCTTCCATTCTGTGTCGATACTCTCTGCGTCGACGGTGCCGCTCTTCTTCTGCTGACCGTTCTCGGTCGGTGCGCCAGTTGTAGTTGGTTGGTGGCTGTCGTTCTCTAGGTGGTGTTACCGACCTGGGTGGGGGAGTTGTCTTCCTGCGTTTGCGTGGTGGGGACAACTCGGTCGGTTTTCCCAGTCGCTTTCGTATGGGAGTTTTCTTTTCTTCCTTGCCTTTCTCTGTCTCAATGATGGGTGTCGGTACTCCAAATGGTGGCGGTGTTGTCCATTCCATTGCTTTGCAAAATTCCTGGTACCTTGTTTCATCTACCTCGTAGAGTGGTTTGAGCTTTCCTCCATGCTCTGGCGTGCCTCCCTGGACTCTAATGTGCTTTAATATGGCATCGCGTGATGCACTGCGTTTTCCACATCTGCAGTAAAAGAATGTCAGATGCTGTCGTACATGGTATATAACCCTCTTCCTAGCTTGTTGGTAGTTGCACTGTCGGCATCGCCACTCTTCGCTGCCTTCAACTTGTACAGCCATTTCCTTGATCTCTTTTAATGTTTCTCCACTCAGCCAAATCTCTCGGTTGGCTGGTTTGTATACTGGCAGGGGAGCGTCGTCTACAACATCAATGCGCCTTATGTTGATTGTCGGTGAAGGAACATTTCGCCTCATCACATCTTCTTTACGAGGAACAACTACAGCAGGCTTCGTCTGTCGATCGAGTGCCTTTGTTAGTGAGGTGATGGAAATGTTCGGTAAGTTCTCACCTGTAGTAGTCGATGTTATGTCGATGCTGTCCTTCTGTATTTGGGTGGTTCGAGCCATCGTCGGTTGCAGGGAGTTGTCCAGTTGATCTACACTTCGAGTGGGTAGTGAACACCCTCGCTGCTGACTGTGAACTGAGCGTTGGCGGCTTCTCCCTCTCTCTTTATTTTGATTGGTTCTGATGTTCACGTGGTCCTTCAGCGTTGCTCCCCACGTGGTTCCGGTTTGGTGACGTAGGGTGGCGGGTGTTTGTTGATGATAACTCGAAGTTATCTCTCCTTGTTTATTAATTTTTTCCGTGACGATTTCACGTTGTTGGGAAGTTGTTCCCTCTTTCTCTTCACTTCTTGCTCGCCCCTTTTTGTGATAACTCGTCTCTCTCTCTTCTATTTTTCTCTTGTTTCTTTTTCGTTTTATTTCTACCCATCCAATTTCGTCCGGGTTTTCGGTTACTTCTTCCTGTGGGGGAGTACTTGACACTGGGCGTAAGGTGACTCCTCTACTTTCTGTTCTAGTAGACGGGTTGTTGGGTGACTGTAACTCTTCTAGAGCGGTATAGCAATGATAGTCAGCCAACCTCTTCGGCTGGTGTCTCTCTCTCTGGGGACGATCTAAAGGTGATGTGGGTGCCCGATTTTGGCTCAGAGTTGGCCAATCCTCCTCGTTGAGGGGAGGGGGCCTCTGAGGACTGGGTGCCCTTTGGATGACCTCTGGTGGGGGTGTGTCTTCTTTTTCTTCATTCCTTCTTACTTCTACTTTGATTTTACTGTGTCCGATTGCGTCAGGCCCTCTGGTTGGGCTGTGGTGCGCCGTAGGTGGAAACGGGGCCGACAACTCCCGAGCGGGGGGTGTCCTTTCCCTCTGGGGGAGATTTCCAGGCTCCTGGAGGTGTGGTGGGCTAGGGAACTCCCTGGCCAGCGGTGGCCTTTCTGGTATGGGTGACGGTAACGGCAATGGTAACGTCTCTGGCTCGGGCAGTGGTAGGGGTAGCAACTCTAGGTTCTCAGTGGGGGCTGGACGTGCTTTGGGGGGTCGTCCTCTTCTGGCCCCTTTCATGTTTGGTTGGAGGGCGGGTTCCCGGCACGGGGGTGCTCGGCCGACTGGTTCCTGGCAGGTTCTATAGTGACGCAGTCGCATCCCATTCTGAATGGACCACTGCCCATTTCTCTCTACTTTATAGGTGTGGTTCGGGAAGGCTTCCAGCACCTGGTAGGGTCCGACGAAGCGTGGCTGCAGCTTCGGGTTGCTTCCCTTCACCCTCCGTTTGTTCTCTAACACGACGAGTTCCCCCTTCTGAAACACGGCGGGCTCCTCATCGTCTTGACTCCTAGTCTCTTGCTGCTGATGCCTTAGGTATTCATGTGCCTTCTGGAGATTCTCCTGCACTTCTGCTGTATGCTCTGAAACGTTGCGAGGGTCCAAGGAGGGGGGCGTGCCTGTTAGTTGGTCCGGAAGGCGTACCTCCCGTCCCATCACTAACATGTTGGGCGTTTCCCCGGTTGCTGAGTGTGGGGTGCTGCGACAGGCTCGCATGATTTGCGGCAGCAGACAGTCCCACTCGTCCTGGCCTTTTGTCAATATCAACGTCCTGAGTGCATCTCCTAGCGTCCGGTTTTGACGCTCCACCATTCCATTCCCTTGCGGGTGATAGGGGGTGGTCCTTGTCTTTTTGATGCCCCATAGGCTACACAGCTCTTCCAACAGCACGGACTCAAATTGAGCCCCTTGGTCGGAGTGTAGTTGCTCGGGCAGGCCCCAGTAAGCAAACACTCGTTCGTCCAGTGCGACGGCGACCGTAGGTGCTGTGGCATCGGGCAGCGCTATCGCATCTTGCCAACGGGTGAAGTGGTCGGTGAGGACCAACGCCCAACGGTTCTTCCTTTTCGTCAAGGGCAGAGGGCCGACTAGGTCGACCGCCAGCTTCTGAAAAGGTCGTCCCGCATACATCCTTTGTCGGTGAGGGTTTTCTGCCTTCTTCCCGTTCTTGGCGACTTGGCATATCTCGCAGTCCTTGATTAGTCTCCTGACCAGGGGGGATATGCCTGGCCAGTACCAATCCATCAGGATGCGCTGCCTTGTCCGATGAATCCCTGCATGGATCATCCTGTGCGTCTCCCAGACGACCTGTGTCCTCCTACTTGGTGGGCAGACTACACATTGCTTTGCTCTGGAAGGGTGGTGCAACGTGATTACGAGCACCCCGTCAGGGCGGATCTCCATTGCCTCCTTCCGATCGTACAGTGTCCTCAACTCGACACCTCCTTCGGCCAATTCTCTCTCTGTGACGCTTCCCGGCCGTCTCAGCTCGGCATAAATCCGGCCTACCGCATCCTGCCCGTCCCTTTGCTCTTGGGCTAAGGTTTGGGCGGAGTGTACCGGGTTTGTCACAGTGAGGTTGACCCGCTCCTCCTTCTCTCCTTGCTCCGTAGACTCCCTTTTCACCATCTCTCCCGGCCGTCTCGGCTCGGCGTAAGTCCGGCCTACCGCATTCCGTCCCTTCGGCTGGGCCGAATCCTGGGGGGAATGTACCGGGTTCAATGTGTCGGGGTTGTCTCTAGCCTCTCTCTGAGGTCTCTGTCCAGCTTCTTGCCACAGCTCTACATGGGAAGGTCCCCCATCTCTCTGCTCGATGGAGCTACACTGCCTACAGTCCGCACAGGGTCCCTGTCGGCTGAGTCCATCAGCGTTGCCATGGTGCGTTCCGGCTCGGTGCTCGAGCTTATATCGGAACTCAGCCAAGATCTCTAGCCAGCGAGCTATCTGGTTTGACGGCTCCTTTCTTCTACACAACCAGCGGAGGGAGGCGTGGTCCGTCCGGAGCTTGAATTCCCGTCCATAGAGGTAGGGGCGGAAATGTTTTACTGCCTTGATGACAGCAACCAGCTCCTTCCGGGTGACGTAGTAATTCTTCTCTGCTGGTGCCAGCGTCTTGCTGAAGTAGGCAATGACGCGTTCCTTGCCTTCCTGTACTTGTGAGAGTACAGCACCGACTCCTACTGCACTGGCATCAGTGTCCAGTATGTACGGTAAACTGGGGTCGGGGTATCCGAGTACCGGGGCTCGGATGAGTCGGTCTTTGAGCTGGTCAAAGGCTGTCTGCTCCATCTGTCCCCACTTCCATGGCGTCTCCTTGCCTGTCATCACGGTGAGAGGTTTTGCAATAGTGGCGTAGTCAGGGAGGTACTGGCGATAGTACCCGGCTGTTCCTAAGAATGCCTGCAGCCCCTTTACGTCCGTTGGTGCTTCCCATCTCTTAACCGCTTCCACCTTTCCTGGGTCGGTAGCCACTCCTTTTGCGCTTACTATGTGTCCGAGGTACTTGACCTCTTCCTGTAGCAGTTCGCATTTGGAGGGTTTTACCTTCAGGTTTGCCTGGTGGAGTCGTCCCAGTACTTCTCCAAGCCTCTGCAAGTGTGTCTGGAAGTCGGGCGCGATGATAATCACATCATCTAAGTACAAGAGCAACGTCTTCCAGTGAAGACCCTTGAGGACCTTTTCCATGAGCCGTTGAAAGGTGGCGGGGGCTGACGTCAACCCGAAGGGCAGCACCTTCCATTTCCACAGGCCGCTTCTCGTGGTGAAGGCCGACTTGTCACTGGCGTCCTGATCCAGGGGAACCTGCCAGTATCCACTAGTGAGGTCCAGCGTAGTGAAGTACTTGCTCCCGGCTAGAGCATCCAGCGATTCGTCGATTCTGGGAATGGGGTAGGCGTCCTGTTTAGTTATGTCGTTTAGCCTCCGGTAGTCCACACAGAACCTCCATGTATCGTCCTTCTTCCTTACCAGTACCACCGGGGAGCTCCAAGCTCCGTCGGCCGGCTCGATTAGATCCTTCTCTAACAAGTCCTTAATCTGGCGTTCTGCTTCCGCCTCCTTTTCTGGCCCCAGCCGGTGTGGTGGACATCGGATAGGTCGGGCTCCTTCCACTGTGGGGATTGAATGCTCTGCTAGGGCGGTTCTACCCAGGTCTCCGCTATGGCTGCTGAATACCGTCTGGTATTCGATCAGCAGCTCCTTCACTTGCTGCTCCTGCCATGGGCCCTGGCACCCTTTCTTTGCTTGCTGGAAGAGGTCGTGCAGATGGGGGGGCAACTCTCTTCCTACCGTCTTGCTCCTCTGCGGTCCGTCTGGTCTCGTCAGCTCTTGGACGCCACCCTCTTCCACTCCCGTAAAGGTACCAATAACCTCTCCTGCGGGTAGCCTTAGGGTGTCCTGCGTCGGGTTCAAACATCTAACCAGCACGTGTCCCTGAGCGTCAGGCTTGTTGACGCTGGTGGCGATGGGTATCCCACCCTGGATGCTTTCGATCACTCCCTGAGGGAACGTATCCCTGGAGCTCAAGTGACATGGAATGGTCACTTCTGTCTGTGGTGGAAGCTGGGTGTCCTGTCGGACCTGCACCTTGGACACGAGATTTCTCCCGTGGCGGTCGGTACAGGCCAGCTCCTTTCCTTGTATCACCAGCACGGGGCGGTCGAATCCCATCTGGCATCCTTGGCTTGTCAGGAAGGGCATCCCTAGGATAACGTCCTCATTGACTTGACTGACCACAAAGGTCTCTTCAAACTTGACGTGTCGTATCCTCCCCTTCAGTGAGAGCAAGCCGTAGAATGGGAGCCTGGTACCGTCGGCCATGATCCCATGGGAATCGTAGTGCTGCAGATTGCGTTGTACATGGTTCGGTAACCGATCAAAGACTCGCTTGGACAACAGATTAGTGTTGCAGCCTGTGTCTATGAGGTGCGTTACCGCCTCTCCTTCTACCCTTCCAGGTAGGTAGTAACTCGAACGATAGGGTCGTTCGATCTGATTGCTCTGGAGTGTCACAGGCTTTGGAATGAATTCCTCCTTCAGTGGGGGCGTTTGTGTTTGCTTGTCCTTCCTCCTGGGCCTTGGTTCCTGCTGCTCTGGAGTCCCGTCGCCGTCCGTTTCTTCCGCCACTGAGCTGTCGAGTGCCGACAGGCTGGCAAAACGGTTGTGTAGGGCGATAGGGGGACTGGTCAGGAGGTCCAGGGGAGGAGTCGCTCGACGCACTGTCGCCGGTCCACTGGAGGGCGCCTGTGCCCTCTCCTTCTGATGTGCCGTTGCCCGTGTGCAGCCAGCGGGTCTCCCTACTGCTGCGGGCGGTAGTCGTTTCCCTGGCGGCTAGGCCAAGGGACGGTCCTACATGCCTTCCGGGTGTGGCCTGTCTGTTGGCATCCCTAACATCTCTTGGGTGGCTCAGGCTTCTTCTCCATCTTTAGGCTGGCAACCTCTTTGCTCAACCCTTCTATCGTCTTGAGTAGCTGTGCCAATGGGTCTTGCACCTCTTGGTGTCGAGCCGTCTCTCTGGGTGGAGTCATCTCCTCCTCTAGGGGGTCGGTCTCCACTGTCCGGATGTGTGGTCCTCCCAATGGTTGGTGAGGCACCTGCAGGAACTCGTTTCCTGACAAGATTGCTTCTTCTAGGTTCTGAGGGCGTACTGCCAACAAGTGGCGTTGCAGGTACGTGTGCCCTAGAGTGCTGTGGAATGTCTGCATTACCAGCTCATCCCTATTCTGTCGCGGCAGGGTGCTGTGGGCTGCCGTAACGAGGTGCTCGACCGTGAGTGCATGGTCTCTGAGACTCTCTCTGGGGTTTCGTCGGTAGCTTAGCAGTTTTGCTTGGGCTTCCGAACGAGTCATGCCAAAGGTCGCTCTTAACGTCCGTATCACCTCCTCTGTGGTCGCACCTCGACCGCACTGTTCGGCCTTGCCTGTTAAGGCTTGGCGTAAGTGGATGACTGCTTCTTCGGCCGGCCAATGGTTTGCTCTGGTCACCTCCTGGAACCGTTGTAGAAAGTAGTCCACATCTCCCGTACCATCGTACTGTGGTACTCTAAACTTATCTCTGGCTGTGGCTACTGTCATACGGTCGAGGATATCGGTGAGCGTCCCCATCATCTGCAGGCTGGAAGGATCCCTGTCAGTGCTTAGTGCTCGTCTCCTGGTTGCCATTCTTCCTCTGGGAGTTGCTTCTTGTGGGTGTCTGTCAATCCCACCGCTGCCACCAATGTGCAGGATTTCACTGTGGGGGTGTGAGTTGGTAGCTCGGCCTACCTGCACAACCTCCCGAACTGTAATGGCAACTTGTGTCTAGTATGCTAGCGATACAACCCTTCCACAGGTCGACTTAGTATACTGGAGAATGGTGATCGACCATCTCAGTAACTAGTGAGCTGCCGGTTGCGTTAGCTGTTGTCTTGTGTGTGCGTGCAATGTGTTCGAACTTTGAAGGGCGAACTAGTTGAACTAGGTTCGGCCAGCAGAGGTTCGGCTGTCTTTTTGTAGTGCTGTGCAGAGGTCGAACATTGAAGGCGAAGTTAGTCAAAGCTAAGTTCGGCCAGCAGAGGTTCAGACTGATCTGCCTGTATATTACTACTCGAGTAATGGTGCGCAGTGAAGTTGATTGTATGTACAAAGAAACTTCTGAGAGTGTGCAAGCTGACTCTGACTTTATTAACAGATTACATCGGTATTTATGTACATGATTACATAATGGCAAAAGGCAATACAAAAGAGGCCACACCTGGCACAAATGATTGGCCAGCGTGTGCAAATAAAATACAAGAGGTGGTCCTTAACTGATTGCATGACTGGACTCACATGTTGAATATATAAATTATAATGTTAAAGGAATAATTATTGATAAAATACATAGACTGATTTGCCCTAAAGCGCGGGCATAGAACAAGACAGGTTGACAATAGTTTAGAATAGAACAGGACATGATGTAACACATAGAACGACGTAAATGTAATGCTTGTACGAGTACCATAGAGTTATTTGGGTAAGATGGCGTCGGTCCTCTACAATAATAAATAATTATTAATTATTATTACAATGAGTGAGAAACTACACTTACCGTGCTCGAAATTTCACCAAAACTGGTCACTATGCTCAAAACATGGTGCTTTCAATATCCTTATATTTAATTTTTCGAAAATCTATCTATAAAAAAAAAAATTCCAACAAAACAAAAGCAACCGCATGCACCAAAAATCTGTGCGCCATTGCTGGTTGCTAAGGAACAAAAACCAAAAATAAAAAATTGTGAAAGTCAAAACTAGCCTGAGGCCATGTATTAAAGATAATTTAGAATTATACAGCAAATGATTCTGAATAGAATGATACCAAAATGTAAGACCTTACTCTTACTTTGCTCACATGGAAATTGTGAACAGACAATTACCGGTTTACTGTACTCATTCCGAGTGGGCTCGTGTCATGTAAGAGATGTGTTAAATGGTTTAACCCCATTCCTTGCATGGGAGTTGTTTTTCCTCCTTCCTTACTTGGAAAAACATTCACTATTTCTTTTCAGTAACCTAATTTTGTAAAATTACTTGTTCTTTGTTCATTTTTTGTTGAAAAAAATCACTGCAATAAAGTTGTGCAATAAATTTCAAACACATGTTCAATAAATTCAGAAAACATTAGGAATTTTACAAGCTGCAATAAACTTTTTTCCAGCAGGAGTTTTCACCTACATGCGGTTGACTAGACGACGCATTAAAAACAACAACCCCATGGGCAGAAAAGTCTTCCTCACTTCACAAACTTTCGTAATCAGAGTGAACTAATGATTGTTAATAAATTTATAGTTGATGAAACAGACAGTATTCTGCATATGCACCTTTTTCTTCTCTTTTTATATTTTTAAACAGTAAAATCAACTATTCCAACTTTTTTTCTGGTAGGATTCTTCGGGACAAAACGCGCAATGTAACGCAATTATTTTCTGATCACCATACTCAAACAAGCATACAGTTGGCTCTGATTTGATTGCTATCAGTCAGATAGACTGGGCTTAGATCATGTGAATATAGCACCCCGTAAACTAGCGCCGATCAAGTGACAACATTCTTTGCATGTATAACAGTTCAGGCATCACTTTTCTCAGCAAACTTTAGCTATAAATTTTTAAAGTTATCTTTCAGAAGCAAAGTTGCCTTAAACAGCATAGTGCATTAATCGCATGCATTTTCTCCACCGATAGCTTCAATGCAATTGTACGTCGAACTTTTCAACGCATGAATTGCTGTAGTAGATTTTGGGGTGTGAAATCACTAGCTGAAGTCGGTAGCAATCCGACGGGTATGCTGCCACCAGTTCGGGATTATACCGAAAGAGGTGTGGATGAGTATGCTCAACTCCACCACTGGTAGAGAGCCCTCGGCTCAGACGCATAACTCAGTGCCTTTGTGTAAATATGCCTTTATTGCATCATAATATGGGTAAGTAAAAGCCCAATACAAACTGAGTTGTTATAACAAAAGTTCTGCATTTTATAGGCAGTTTACAGGAAGTAATATGAGTCAGCAACCAATAGTATAAAAGTAATATAGAACGTACAAATGATCAGGCAGATATAAATAGTAAGCAAATCAAGTAGGCTATATAGGGCTGAAGAGATATGGCTCCCAGAAGTAGCAGGCGGAGTTACAAGTCAGTGGGCCAATCATCATCCTTTCTACTTCCTGCTGTTAGTCTTTGGTCTTTTCAGTCTCTGTTCCTGGTCTTTCTTTCGGGTTACGTGTGGTTATCTCATGGATAAGGTCTTTGGCTTCTCTTAGGCTATTTTCCATCTCTCAGTCTATGCTGACTCACTTTCTGCCGACCCTGCATGGTGCATACCGGGTCGGTAATAACTCATACCGGGTCAGTACTGCTCTATACAGGGTCGGTACTGACTCATACAGGGTCAGTACTGACTCATACAGGGTGGTACTGACTCATACAGGGTCAGTACTGACTCATACAGGGTGGTACTGACTCATACAGGGTCAGTACTGACTCATGCGCAGGGTCCGTCAGTTCGGTATTGACAGTTTCAGTTATTCTGGCCATCCAATGGCTATAGTAATGATGCCAGAATCTTGTACACTACGTGTGCAGATGTTAGTCACATGAAAATCCACTACAATGCTACGAAGTTGTTAGTATTGATGTTAGATTGATTGATGGTAGCTTTTTTGACTGACATAGTTAGCAGTATTGTGACAGCATTTTTCTATGTTTAATATAAAGTGATTGTTGATAAACTGTGGTGAAAGTTGATATAAGCTAAGATCACCAGCCCAGTCAACTAACGTTGTGTTGATATCCATTGCTTTTGAGCTGATTGAGCGACCACCTCTGTGTGGAAAACACATCATTGCGTACTGCAAGTTGTTGTTTGACATCAACTGGCTGGCTGCCAATCAAAGTGCTAACAATGTGATAGTTACATAGAGAAGTAAAAGGCTTTCCAGAAGTACGACTGTTATACCGTCAGACTTTTATTCTGAACCACTGATTTATCGCTGCCAGTATTTTTGTCATACGATGATGTTGGAGAAATCCTTCAATGAAAACCTTCTGCTTTCTGTGAAGGTTCGTATTAGATGATGCCCATTAGTACTGTGTGTGGATTGTAAGCAAAGCATACCTATACTGACGTCTGGAAGTGTCAAGCTATAAATAAGCAATTATCATTGCAGAGCAAAGCCTACAATAATCAGCTAAGCAGTGCGCTGACATCACAGTAGAAAACATTTTCAAAGGAAATTACCTTTCAGCAAAGTGAGCTTGTTTGGAGATGTTAAAAATTTTTTATTGAGTCAAGTTTAAAAGCATCTTGTTATAACTGAACTGCAAACTGGATATCTGATGCTTCAATGTGTGAATGAAACCAGCATGGAAATAGTTTCAGTAGGTGCATGGAATGTAGCCAGGTAACCAAAGCTTGTGAACCGTCAATGAATGCAATAATAGGTATAGACAGCACCAGTTACAAGTTGGAAAAAGTAGTGAGGAGAGTAAAATTTTGTGAAACAAAATGCAGAATAAAACCTTGGTGGTTTGTTGAACTAAAAACATAGCCATACCGAAATGATGAATTACATTTAATGATCTATGAGTAACCTTGAAAACCATTGCTTTCTTTACTGATTAGGAGTGGTGTGAACTCAATTTTAAGATAAATCATCGGCAACATCGGTCAAAGTATCAGAGATAGTCAAAATGCCTATTTGACTGCTGAAACTACAACCCATCAAAAGTGTATTCAGGAAAAGTTGTCTCTCTGGGAGTTAACAACTTTGAGAAAATTCCATCCCAAGGTTTTTGGTGATCCACAAAATGCTTTGAACAAAAGAGTATTAACAGAAACAATAAAACTGTGCATTATAATGATGGTGCAGATTAAAAAGAGCAGTAGTGATAAGGGAGCAGATCTCTGTTATGGAGTATATGGATTAGAAGGTTCTCCTGGTTCTATACGTAAATCATGCCCCAGTTCCCGTGAACCCTTTGATTTGCCTTTTTGTGTGCACCCGTTGTTTGAATGGGTGTAATTACTATGGTGTTAAATGTCTGTTTAGACGATGGTTTGTATGTTAGGTTGTTGGATGTTTTGTAGGTTCTCCTGGTGCATTGTTTGAGTGCCCGGTGCCTGAGGTGCCTTTTTGTGTGCACCAGGTGTTTGGGTATTAGTAGTAATATATGAGCAGATCTCCCTACCAAGTGTTTTTTTGTGGATCTGATCTTGAGGTGATACAATGGGTTACGGCGTTGGATGAATTCGCCGTGTTTATATTGCATTTTATTTGAGGGGTATTCGAGTGGCATTTAAGTGGCATTTAAGTGGCATTTGAGTTTTGATTATTTTTTACTTAATTTGAACTTATATGGCATATAGATTTTGAATGTATGGCATTTAAGTTTTGATAATTCTATACATAATTCGAACTCATATGGTATCTTGAGAGAGAGGAGAGAGGAAAAGAGGAGAGAGAGGAGAGAGGAGATACATCTACATTGAATAAATACATTGATTAAAAATAAAACAATATGTGAATATATACATTTATTGTATAATAAGTAGGGATACATAAAGAGAACATATTAAATATTGTGAGCTTGAAATAGTTCCAATATCATTTCAAATGAAAAAATGGTTGATGAGAGATTTTCATCCGTTTGTATGTATCTACATATATCTGATTGAAAATGATATAATAATTCAGTAGTCCATTGTATTGAAATTAATTTTTGAGTGAGCTCTTTATTCCACACTTTTCTTTGAATTTTCTTTAAGTAATCATTAATACTGACAGTTTTTGACATTTTTACAACTGTTTGAAAATTGTTTTTAGTCATATGCTTAAATACTTCTACTGAATTGTCAACGTATTTATGTGTAGTGTATGGCCGGTATTGTACCGGTGAAAGTTCTCCATGTAAAGAAGCTACAGTTAGCAAATGCTGTGTCATACATAATAATATAGCTTGTAATGTCAAGCGATATCCAGCCTTTTCCTGTACTTCGACATTTTCTTTAATATAGCTATGATATATCTTTGGAAGGTAGTCTTTGATTGTGTATCTTTTTGAACTCATAATGAACTAAAATAAAATGTTAAGTATTAGTATATGATGATTAAACAGTGTTGTAAAATAATTACATTTTAACTTTTATTAAATAATTTTTCTATTAATTCTTACCTTATCACCAAGAAATCAGCTGTAGTAGTTGATGAAATCAGTTGTAGTAGTTGATGAAATCAGTTGTAGTAGTTGATGAAATCAGCTGTAGTAGTTGATGTTTTATTGCTGGAGAGAATGATTTCTATGCAGAGAGAGCTGTTCTTATATAGTATAAGCCACTCCTACTCATTTAGCTTATAGCCATTAAAAACACTCACGCGAAAACTCTATCAGAATAGTGTTATTAGCATGAAATATTCCTGTTTTATTCGCGTGAAAATAAAAAATTTCATTCCCGCGAAAGCAACGGTTTCCATTCGCGTGAAAATAAATTATATATTCCCGCGAAAGCATTGGTTTGTATTCGCGTGAAAATAAAATTTTTATTCCCGCGAAAGCAATGGTTTCCATTCGCGTGAAAATAAAATTATTTATTCCCGCGAAAACATTGGTTTGTATTCGCGTGAAAATAAAATTTTTATTCCCGTGAAAGCAATGGTTTCCATTCGCGTGAAAATAAAATTATTTATTCCCGAGAAAACATTGGTTTGTATTCGCGTGAAAAAAAAATGTTTATTCCCGCAAAAGCATTGGTTTGTATTCGCGTGAAAATAAATTATTTATTCCCGCGAAAACATTGGTTTGTATTCGCGTGAAAATAAAATGTTTATTCCCGCGAAAGCATTGGTTTGTATTCGCGTGAAAATAAATTATTTATTCCCGCGAAAACATTGGTTTGTATTCGCGTGAAAATAAAACGTTTATTCCCGCGAAAGCAATGGTTTCCATTCGCGTGAAAATAATTTATTTATTCCCGCGAAAACATTGGTTTGTATTCGCGTGAAAATAAAAGGTTTATTCCCGCGAAAGCATTGGTTTGTATTCGCGTGAGAATAAATTATTTATTCCCGCGAAAACATTGGTTTGTATTCACGTGAAAATAAAACGTTTATTCCCGCGAAAGCAACGGTTTCCATTCGCGTGAAAATAAATTATTTATTCCCGCGAAAACATTGGTTTGTATTCGCGTGAAAATAAAATGTTTATTCCCGCGAAAGCAACGGTTTCTATTCGCGTGAAACAAAATTATTTATTCCCGCGAAAGCATTGGGATGTGAAAAAATGTTGATTCATAGGATTTAATCAGTGCAACTTTACCTATTTAAGAGCCACTGTTTTCACACAGAAAGCATCCAGTTCTACAACAGCTAGCGGAGAAGCAACATCTACTAAATCTTTCATTGCAACAACTAGGAGCTCATCTTCTTTATAAAGGTAAGAGTAAAAATATTTATTTTTTGTTAGCTAACACTACTAGTTGAAGGTTTATGATCTTTATGATCTTTTAAAATTAATTACGAAAAATTAAACAAAATGTTTTGTTTTTTTAGAATGAATACTCAAGACGAAGGAAGTCAACCGATGAATGAAGAAGCAGGATCCCAGCAAACCCTTTCCCCATCACCTTCTCCTATCTTTGATATGCCAGAAAGTCAATTGATGGTTGATGAACCAGAATCCCAACAAGATTTTACTTCATTCACATCTCCTACTAACAAGTTGTCTTCAAAAAGAACATCGATGAGGAAACGATCTTTCATTGATTTGACAAAAGATGATATTGAAACTGGCTTGAAGTGCAAAAAACCAGTTTTGTCGACTGTTGGAGACGAAACGCTTTTTTGTCACGTCAGAATACCCTTTCAAGATGCTGGAAGTAATGAACTAACCACTCTCACCTACAAGAGCGCCGGGTTAATAAACTCTCTCTCTCCAGATAGTCTAGAAAAACTTGAAGAATCCATGGAAGTCTGCGAACTACCAGTACCAACAGTTATGGAGGTGTTGTCTGTTGAATTTCGTGATGAATCAAAGTGCACCATCATTTACAACTACCGAAAGGATAAAAAGATAACTCGGGTGAAGAGTGATGTTTCAACCGAAATAGGACTGCTTGTTAATAAAGCTAAGCAAACACGTCCAATTGTTTTAATTTATATGGGAGAAGGAAAGACAGGAGATGCGATTTTTCGTACCGCTGAATCTCAAGGATGTAATCGAAAGATCAACGATCCATTCAACTCATTGTACGGCAAGAGTTTGAGACAAATACGGGCTTATTTCAGTGTTGCTCACCTACACGATTTTCCGACAGGAAGTGTTATAGCTTATGAGAATCCTGGAATGCTAAGAAAATGTGATACTCGTTGGAACAAGACTGCTGATGTTATAGTGGCTAATTACAGATGTGTGGTGAAAGGAGAGCTATTGATTGGAGATCTTAGCATCCCTGCTCAAATAGCTTCATCTGTGGTGGCGGAAAAAAGTGGTGTAATCGTTTTCAGAGGACTAAAACAAAATACGAACAACATGATTTCCTATGACATCATTCTACTCTCAGCTCTTCAAGCTTTCATTCAAGCCTCAGAACTGTTTGATACTTCGCTGCAACACAGCTGTCTCTCCTACTTTGATGAAAATGAAAAAGAGAATTGTCCAGAACAGTACATCGAAGTCTTAATCGATAACACAAAGGATGTGACTCGTCTTCGATGATGGTAAGTTTTATATCTATTTTAAAAAAAAAAGCACCGAAGTATTTTTTTGTGAAATTAATTCATATAACTATGTATGGTAGAGTCATTAGTTACTATGTCTTTTAGATATAGCTAAAGAGCGCTCCTGAGGAAGAAAATGAGAAGAACTTATTTATTTCTTGCTTGAAACATTACAAAATAATAGTAGCTTTTATAGATTCTGTAGTGTTTAGCATAAATAATGAGATAAGTTGTATTTTATTCATTTTATTTGTTATATCAAATAAAAATCAATTATAATAATTTATTTTAACAATTTACTTAGTAAATTAGTTCCTTGTATATGTACACCATCTATTCCTTCTACTGTATTATCTTCTATGAACTCGAAGTTAGGATAGGTCTGTATGATAAATCTCCGTATTGAGTGATCTCTCATCTCACTATCTCCTATGTCTCGTAAACTTCTAACAATTTCATCCATACTCCATCCTCTACTTCTCAGTAAACAAAAGTATACACAATAATCGCCACATACAGTTGACAAAAAATTTTGTAGTTGTGTTTCATTACTTCTTATTGTTTCATATCCTCCATGAATACTTAGTATTTCATTTACATCTGGATAAAAGGAAACAGAACGCCCAAATGAGTCAAAAAAATCCACCTCTGAATCATTAGCGTACACAGCCAACCAATGCTCTCCAGGTTGGTGAGAATAATGGGTGTTGAATACGAAACATCCTGTTGGAAAATTGCAAATTTGCTTCCAAAACTGTTCTCTAGCTCCAACATGAATCCCTACGCTTTGACATAAAACGTCTGAAGATAAGATCGAACGAATTTGCATGGTATTCATCTCTAACTTTCTGTTTAAAGCACTGCGTCTCCCCCGATAGTTAATTGAAGAATGCTATCCATCTCCAGCACACCGTCTTTTACAAAGTATGCTACCAAGGATAATCCATCAGTCGTGTTAGTGCTAAAACGAATTTCCACACTTGTTGTGACATTTTTCATAGAGTGAAAGCCTTCTTTAAGAAAATCACCAGTCAAATCAAATCCATAAAGTGTAGTACCATCAAGGTATTGTTCTTTCGTAATACCGAGACTATCGCCTTCAAGCAAAGTTCCGGTAGCGTGTAGAAACTGATGATATTCTCTTCCAAAAACCCCTCTAGCATAATTTGGCTCAAATCTTCTTCCAATCGGACAATCACCAACTCTCAATACAATACTATCAACATTAGCGTGCGTCATTCTATATGGATTCAAGGCAAAACGTCCGTTCATTGCGTTGTGATCAACTAAACCTAAATAGACCTGTTTAGGTTTTTGTTTGTTTTCTTCCAAAGTGATGTCAATCTGCGCAACCCCAGCACGAATTCCATATAGTTTTATCCGTTTTCGATCAACTGGATAAATGTAGTTGTGACCTTCCAACGCCAAACTGAGTTGGGAGTTTTGTATTGTAGGATTCACCTAAACTTTACAAAGATGAAGTTCAAATTTATCAATTCTAATCTTTGCTCCTCCTGCAGGTATCTCATTTGCAGCAAACAAAGCTAGTTTGCTGGAGGCACGCTCAAACTCCAGCTGCATACTAGGACCTGGAATTATTAGTTTTTTCTGCTGAAATAATGCAAGATGAGGTTTTCCAGTTAATTCTATTGTCTTTCCACCTATGATTAGAGCTCTCCTCTTTTTCTTATCCGCGGCTTTGTGATTAGCAGCGTCTTTGCTAGTTGAATCATCATACAGCCATCCTTCCATCTTACCTTGATATTTCTTTCTTTCTGCACTGTTTTCGAGTAGTTGTGAAAAGTAGGAGCGTAAACCGTAGTTGTTAGCGTATTCAACAGTGGTTCCTTCTATCGACATTTTCAACTCGCTGAATAATGTATGCATTGAATCCCCCATCCACACAACTGCATCATCATCATTACCTGCAATATCGGTTCCGTCATCTTGAACAACTGTGGCTTCAACTTGCAGAAACGAGTTGTAGAGATCTGTGTAATGTTCAGTGCTCCCTGACAAGGTTAACTCGATACTACCATAAGGATCTAACCTATCAGGTCTGATGACAACATATTCTGATCTTTCTACCGATATGTTTGTTGGTTCCGTAGCAAATATATCCAACGTTGGATTTATGTTGTAGGAAGAACCTTCCAACTTATTACCTGTTGTTCCATTTAGGCTAGCCATCTTTTGCGAATGATGATTGCTTGAGGTGTTACTGCTTAATGAATATAGTTATCAAGCTCTGCTGTCTTTATAGCGGATTCTACAGCTATTAAAATATACCACGTTTACCAACACCTCTCCTCTTCTTTCCACCTCTTGTTTTCTCCTTTTCATACTATCTGGACGGACTGCATTGAGCACATCTCCCCCCAGATCATTCAACTCTGCCAATCCCCTCTTCTTTGCTGACGCTGCAAAACTTTGACCATCGATGACATCACGCGCTACATTTCCACCTACAGACAATGCTCTTTTCCCCAAACTAATTGCTCCTCTTTTCAGCATTGGTGCTGCAGATTTAAGTAAACTTGAAAAAATACTACCAAGTCCATTTCCTCTCATATTAGGCATCACTCGTCGTCCACTATACACTCCAATTCCATTTCCAGCTTGCATCTTGTAGTACTCATCAAAAAAATCTTTTGAATCCTCAGGGGTGTATCGTACCAAACTCATTATAATTCTTTCTCTCTATAGTGAACCGTCAACACAACCTTTCCACCATCAAATGGTATTCGTTGACCGTCGTCACTCGTTATAAGTACTTGAATCATATCACTATTTAGTGATGAAGCGTCAACATAGTGAGGATTTTTAAATTCTTGATACACAACGCTATTCTTCTTTCCTTGAACTGGAACTACTCTCAATAAAGGTACATTCGTATCTCCTACCATTCTATTATCAACAATGTTGGAATAAACATACAGGGATGTTAAACCAGAATTTATATCAGGGGGTGTGATATTATTGTATCTACCACGAGGGTATGTAGTTTTTGATTCAAATCCAAAAATATATGCTATATCTTTGGAAAAGCTTATGGCAGTATCAGGATCACTGTTAGTTAGTAAAGCGGTGTTGGTGATCTTGTTGTAGGAGATGGCGAATTTCTTGTCTAAATCCATTTCATTCATTCTCTTTCGTATAATCTCCTCCAACTCCTCTATACTATCATATCTTCCATTACCGATTAGGATGAAGGACTTTTCGCTTTTACCAGAGACATTAGTCTTTTCTAGATATATTTTCCCTTCGGTAACATTTTTCCAATTATTAGAATAAGTCATATCTAGCAGAGCTACCTCCCATTTACCGCCATTGATAACCAAATATTTATACAGTCTCACTGTAAATTCGGAATTGTTATTATCAGGAAACTCTTCACCACTAGAGTTTGAGGGTAAAGTTATCAGCATCGACATTTTCCCAACGTATGATGATTATATCAAGCGCTGTTTCCTTATAAACTATTCATCTACCCACTCATTGAACTTTTCTCCATAACCTAACCACTTAACCAGAATCTGTCTTTTACCTCTTTTCATTCTTCTTCCCAGTATCTTTTCAATTCTGAAAATCGTCGGTTTTTTTACTTTTTGCAACTCTTTTTCGTAAAAGGTACCATCAATCATCTCCTCAGCTAAATCTTTCACCCTATATACAACAGGTTTTTCATCAATAAGTACATCGGTGATTATAAAAATCTCAATCGTCCAATTCGGGGTGTATCCTCTTTCAAACACTCCTCTTGCCTTACTTATTCTCACATAATCCCCAACCTTTAGTTTTGCTTCTTGAGTTAAACTATGTTCACCTCCTTCATACACGCCATTCCATACAAGTTCTTGATTTTGAAAATTCACATCATTTGGTCTCATACCTATAGCACCATGAATTGTGTTGTTGTATGCATTAACCATTTCTGGTAAAACATCAATGTATCTATCATCATCTTTATATGTCAAATATCTATATATCTTCTCTTTTAAAGTTATGTTAAAACGCTCCACCATTGATGCCTTTATCGTTTCATTTTCGGTTGTAAAGCGCTTGATCTTTCTTTCCGCCAGCAGAGTCTTGACATTGACGTTGTCAAACTCTTTACCTTTATCAGATTGTAAAGCTTTATAGTTTTCCCCTTCTAGTATTCTTCTCATTCCTCTTGCTACTACCGGTCCTGATTTGTTGATGAGCGGCACAGCCCAACCTTTTCTAGATAAAGAATCAATAGCAGTCAGTAAAAATGTTGTATTATTATTTTCATCTCTTCGAGATCGAACATCCATCAAATCTACCTGTAGCTGTTCCCCTATTCCAGCTACAATTGTAGGACGACGCTTAAACTTGGTTACAACTTTTTTATGTAACGTGTAGGCATCCTCACCACTCAACCATTCACGGATTCTTTTTTCTCCCTCTCGTTTTCTACGAGCTTTCAGTAAAGCTCTAGCTCCTCGTAGAGATGTATGTAATGCAGGATTGTAATACAACTCTTTTAGCGTGTCGATGTCCATGAATTAGTACCGGGAACGACCAAATTTTTCTTCTGAGTCTTACGTGTTCGATGCGGGGATTTTCTGACAGTTGTGATTCCTTCATCAGTTAGCAGGCTTTTAAATCTACTGTAATTGGTATTTCCCGATTGTATTTTACCTCCTTCGGTTAGAACGTCTCGTAGTAAAGTTTTGGAAGTCCTAGGATTCAACCAATGTTCTCCAATTTTCAGTCTGTTCTTCTCCGAGTCGAATCTACCAATTTTACTCAGATTATTCAACATTCTGACAGCGATCGTTTGATCACTCTTTTTTGTTGTTAAATCAGCTGCTTTTTTTTCAAAATCTTTTAAATTTTCGCTTTCACTATCGTGCTCATCTTCTCCATCAGTAAGAAATGTACTTCCTAGTAAGGTTGTGTCTTCAGTATCAAACAACCTTCCTTTTATTAATTCCATCCCAATATCATCATCATCATCAACCACTTTCACTGATTCTAACTCATTGTCTTTATCAACATTTGGTGAAAAGACATTAGGTTTATTATCAATAACTGTGCTATTGGCCAAAGGAAAAGTAGACTCTGTCTTTTTTTTCTTAATGAGATTCCAACTATCCTTTTGTGTCTGGTTTTGGTTATTTTTAATCTTTTTGACATCAGACAAATACCTACGTAGGTTTTCAACATTTTCATCTAACTTTTCGTATGAGGATAAGTCAGAATCATAAGCCGTTTCCAGTAGATCATTTCGCTTTCGCTTCATATTTCTCACTGTTATAGCTTCCATAGGATTATAATACAATGGAGGTCTGGTTTTCTCTTCCTTTACCACTGTTTTATCATCCTTTCTTTCTGTTAATCTATAGTATTCATCTTCAGTGAGTATAAAATTACGTCTGGAGAATGTTAAAGGCTGACGATTCATCTTTTTATTGATGATAAAACAGATACAATAGGTGTTATAATAGCATCCAAAAGATTCCCTCTACCACTCTGAATCAAAATTTTACGCTTATCATCAACTGTCCCTCTACCACTAAGTTTATGTAGCTCCTTCTTGTAACGCTGCAACTCAATAAACTGCTCAGAATCAAGAGGAACATTACCTAATATAATATTTTTAACACTTTCTATCAATGATTGAAACAAATCTGAGTTGGCCTTTTCGACTATAGCGATTTTTCCTTTCTTACTCAGATCATCCAGAGCTAAAATCGCCATTCTATTTCGCATCATTCGTGTTGAGAGTTTCATCTTTATCTTCTCCCTCCACCTAGCACACTTTTAAGTAACCCAGGAACTATATTGCTGATGATAGGTCCTAGTAGAGCGCTTAAAAATCCTCCTTTTTGCAATACAGCTTTCTTATCATCTAACGTTGATTTTCTTACTAAAGCGCTAATATCCTTCACGTTTCGCTGCAACTCATTATACTGAGATGATGTCAATGGTATCGTTCCATTTATAATAGCTTTAGCGCATTCCATTAGAGTCATAATAAACTCCTTTTTGGCTTTGGCTATAACAGACTTTTGAATAGCAAAGGTTGTATTGTTGAGCGATAACAACACAGCTGCATTTCTTGTTAATTTTTTCTCCAAAGCTTTAGACATTATAACGCTTTCGTGTTGCGTCGTTGAATAACAAAATATGATTGAGGTGAAGTGAATAGTAATTGTATTTATATCCTTTTACTTGGGTACATATAATATCATAGGGAGATCTGATGTAAAATTTCCCAATAGTCTATGTTGATCATTCGTTTGTTGAGTCGTATCTATTCGTAAATAAGAGTATGGTTTCTTTGTCGCATCTTCAAAAGCCTCTTGTACATATTTTATTTTTGATGGAAAACATTGTCGAGCCAAATAGGAAATAGAAGAAGCATCTCTAGGGTTTTTAAAAAGAAAAAAATAATGACTATTCAAGGAAATTGTACGATTTCCTTTTAAAAACAGATTCTGAACAATAAAAAACACACTTATGTTCAAATGATGACTATGTTTTGTATACAAAGCATTAGCATCGGCTTTACCAGAAACTTCATCCATGAGATCATCAATTATCAGCCATCGATTTTTACCATCTCTGGGAAAACTCACTGTTATATCTATCATGCCTTCATGAAAAATCACTCCTGATACATCATCAAAGGCTTTTTGGTAGGCTCCATAACAGTAGTGAATCTCTGTTGGTGGAGGGTGTGCTATAGTCTGACTAGCTTCAATCATTCGAAAAATCGCTTGCGTCTTTCCCGATCCAGTTGGTCCTGCAATCATTGCTGTAAAAGGAGATCGCATCCTCGGGTCATAATCTTCAGGTTTCCCATTCATCATAAAAAGATGTTCATCAATCAACAGTAGTTTCATTTATGATTCCAACAGGAGAGTTTCTCGTTTTTTGTATTTTTTCCATAGCTTCTTCATACATACTAAACTCAGTATCACCTCCAAAAGTGGAAAGCCCTACGACAAATACCAAAATTATCATAATTATCAACGCTTTACGCTTCATACTCGGTAAAACATCTATCATATCACGTTCAGTACCATCAATAGTATCAACTTCATTCATCGGTCTCATCTCAACATCATCCTCTGTCGACATCTTAACTTCCAATAACCATACAATCTTATCGCGTTTTCATTTATATACAATGTTAAAACTATCAAAAAATCAAATGCCATACATGCAAAATCTAGCTGCCGTATGAGTTCAAATTAAGTAAAAAAATAATCAAAACTCAAATGCCACTTAAATGCCACTCAAATGCCACTCAAATACCCCTCAAGTAAAATACAATATAAACTCGGCGAATTCATCCAACGCCGTAACCCATTGTCTCAACTCCAAGGTCAAATCCACAAAAAAACACTTGGTAGGGAGATCTGCTCATATATTACTACTGGTATTTATTGGCTATTGGTATTTATTGATCTGATGTTAGATTGTGGGGTTTAAGTATTGTATAAGAATGAAGCGTTTTCTGATTGTATTGCTATTGAAAGTTAAGATGTCGACAGAGGAAGATGTTGAGATAAGACTGATGAATGAAACTGATACTGTTGATGGTACTACGAATAATATGGTGGATGTTCTACCAAGTATGAAACGTAAAGCACTGATAGTTATGAGGATTTTGGTATCTATCGTAGGACTTTCTACTTTTGAAGGTGTTACTAAGTTCAGTATGTATGAAAATGCTATGGAGGAAATACAAAAAGCGAGAAACTCTCCCGTTGGAATCATAAATGAAACTATTGTTGGATGACCAACATCTTCTTTATCATGAATGGGAAACCTGAAGATTATGGTCCGAGGATGCGTTCTCCTTTTACGGCGATGATTGCGGGACCGACTGGATCAGGGAGGACGCAAGCGATTTTACGAATGATTGAAGCTAGTCAGACTATAGCTTATCCTCCACCGGAAGAAATTCATTACTGTTATGGAGCCTATCAAAAAGCCTTTGATGATGTACCAGGAGTGATTTTTCATGAAGGAATGATAGATATAACAACGAGTTTTCCCAGCGATGGGCAAAACCGTTGGTTAATAATTGATGACCTGATGGATGAAGTTTCTGGTAAAGCCGATGCCAATGCTCTGTATACAAAACATAGCCATCATTTGAACATAAGTGTCTTTTTTATTGCTCAGAATCTGTTTTTAAAAGGAAATCGTACAATTTCCTTGAATAGTCATTATTTTTTTCTTTCTAAAAACCCTAGAGATGTTTCTTCGATTTCCTATTTGGCCCATCAATGTTTTCTCTCAAGAGTAAAATATGTACAAGAGGCTTTTGGAGATGCAACCAAGAAACCATACTTTTGTCTATGAATAAATACAACTCAGCAAACGAATGATCAACACAGGCTATTGGGAAACTTTACATCAGATGCTCCTATGATATTATATGTAAGTAGTAATACAGGAGCAGATCTCCCCCCTGGAGATAAGGTTCTCCTGGTCCCAATTGCCTTTTTGTTAGCACCAGTTACCAGGGGTTTTGACGGGGGTGCGACCCGAGATGTTCACTGTACATCAGTATTTATTGTATGACTTTAGTGATAAGGTTCTCCTGGTCCCGTGCCTTTTTGTTAGCAGCAGTTACCATGAGACCCTGTAATTGTATGGATTATAAGGTTCTCCTGGTTCTCTATATGTAAATGATGCCTATGTTTCCGTGAACCCGATGAGGTGCCTTTTTGTGTGGACCAGTTTTTTGAATGGGTGTATTTACTATGGTGTTGAATGTTGATTAATAAATTGTATGGTGTCAGTATGCGCTGGAGGTTATCCTGGTATTACGTTTATTTGGTTTTTATTTGAATAAAAGACACTAATAGTAAATGTATGAAATAGCTCAAATAAAGAACTGAGTGCAACTACTATAAATAGTCTTACAGTTATTTCCTTGTAGATCTGTGCATCCTGTGATGAGTCCTCATTCTTCTAGTTCTCCTTCTTAGAGCAAGCTCTTTACGTGTGTGTTCGATAGAAATAGGTGTATTTAGTTGTTCTAGTTATTGTTGTTGTTGTTGTATTTATCAATGAATTTTCTGAATGACTACTATAGTATTATTCCTTAAGAGCTTTAGCGTTCGAAAAGTTTCATATCGAAAACTCCTTAGCTGTTGTAGCCAGTCTTTCTGAATGAATCTACATATCATCAGCGCTGAGTCCTCCGTCAAAATCACCAAATTCCCCCTCTAGGAAATCTTCAAGATCATCATCAATATCTGGTTTGATATCTCATCGAATTTTGCTTGAGCGCAATTCGCTTTCCAATTACTGCTATTGGTTGAAGAAATGAAGGCGAGATTGTGGTATGTATGAGAATTCGCACCTCCACTCTTTTTTCCCTTTGTAAACCATCACACGTAGGCACATCTTTTAGCTTCTTCGGTGTATCTGATCGGTAATAGGAGTGTTCTCACCTCTCTCTTTCCATCTTTTTCTGAGACATAACGGATGCAACTTACGACAGATTCTTCTCCATTGAAACGATGAGGAATGAATCTTTCAACAACATCGATGTAAGGGAAAACCGCACACTGTTTGAAACTACTGAGATATTTGATGTCGAAACTGAGTTTGAGTTCCTCCTCGGTCATTTTTCTCAATTCGTCAGCTTCAGCAATAGCTTCCATCGACGTTAAGTGGTTTGTGCTAATGCGTTTGATGTTGTAGCAAGTAGTGTTTGGATTCTTTTTGTTTACTACCCCACCCAAATACACGGCGTTAAAAGGTAATGGATATTTGTCAACATTGAAGTTTTCAACTACTCTACTCGGGCAAACTAGTCTCTGAAAATCTTTTACATTCGAATTACCAAGGTAGGTGATAACGTAGTAATCACAGTATACACCCGTATTCTGATCAATAGAAACAACTTGCATAACTGTTGGAACAGTGAGTGTTGATAGCGTTTGAGAGTATTGGCTATCTTGAGAGTTTTATCAGCATCGGAGAGTGTTTCCTTCTTTCCACAGTGTTTTGCGTTGTAGGTAAAACCGATTTTGAGAGAGCTCGCTTCTTTGTTGTCAGCTCTTTTGTAAGAAAATTTTTCTCTTAGAAGTTTTTTTATGTGTTTTGTGCTTGTTTTCTGATGGATTTGAATTTATGTAAATGCGAGAATCAGAAATTCCATCCATAGTATTCTAAAAAATAAAGATTAATGTTTGAAATAATCTAAATAAAACATATGGTTTAAACTTATTTATAAAAAATTGAGCTTTTCAAGTGAAACTAAAATATTAACTATTTGATACTTTACATCATATCCAGACTAATACTTTATTAAGTTTTACCTTAGTGCTGAGAGTCTTCCTAGTAGTTACTAAGAAACCTTTAAGTGCTGGTCATAGATGTTGTAGTAGATGTTGCTTCTTTGAATGCTGTTGTTGAAGTGGATGATTACTGTCTGAAAGCATCGCTTCCTAAATAGTCAAAGTTGCACTGATTGAACTGTGTTATTTCAGGCAGAAAACTATGAGGGGAGGGGGAGGGGAGGAGGAGGAGAAGAAGGACAAGAAATGAATGATTCAAATTTTGAAAGATCTACTCGAACATCAACTCTAGGTATTGTTGATGATAGTGTACCTCCAACTTTTCATGATGAAAAATGGGATGATCTGATAGCTAGATATTGGGGCGCCATGAAAAACAAACACAGAGCTGAAAGACTCATAGAGCTTTTAAAAGTAAGACTTTGGGATGGGATTCCAAGAGATCAAGCTGATATCTACCAAAATGATTATCATGGTTCAGGAGTGTTGGAATTGTTGAAAAAAAGTTTGGAGACAATTGAGTTCGAGAGCAAAAGTCAACTGTAGCGTAGGTTGCGTACTGGAAAATAAAATCGATGGTGAACTCTGATACTTTCACTCATCATCAAACAATGCTACTGTACATCCAAGAGCTAAATTGATTGAAACTGAAGGACAGCTTGATGACTTTTTTGTTGACGTTGCAGAGACTGATCATCGCACTAATAGCTTGAGACGAAGACCAAATACGACTTGGAGGCTGATGCTGATCACAAACGTTACGTTTTATTTTTGCAAGCTTCTCGGAATGGGGAGAGTTGGCTCACCACCAATGCATTTACCCCCTAAAATCATCAACAACAGACACATACCAGCTATGTTCAAAACCCAGAAAGGAATACAAATCACTGACAATCTTTGTTTTTTCAGATGTCTAGCATTGCACAAAGAAATGCAAAAAAACAATGGATTTGCGACAGATCCAACAGTCAGCCAGACGAATTCTTACCTCGACCGATATCATAAATTCATCTATGATGATAGTGCTGAGAAGCTACCAATATCAAGATGTAAAAAAAACCGTAACGGAAAAGGAGTAACAGAGTCCGACTTAATGCTTTTGGAAAAACCATTTCAACTGAAGATAACGGTGTTTTCTCTAAATGAAGATATGACTTCAACAGTTATTTGGAATTCAAATTCCAGTTACAAGGAAAATTTATATCTGGATCTTTATATCAATCACTTCAGTCTCATCACAAACTTGCAAGGATACGTCAGAGCCTACAGATGTCCATCGTGTTCTACTTGTTTTGACAGATTGGGAAATCTGAAAAGACAGAGATGTTCAACCTCAGGCACAACAACTATGCAGTATTTTGGAGGTCAATACGCTCTTAGTGCTACAATATTTAATAAACTAAAGATTCAATTCGGGATAGATATCAGATCAGATGATTCTTTGAGATACTATCTGTTTTTTGCAACATTTGACATAGAGTGTTTGTTACCCGATTGCGAAAGGAATAGAGATACAGACACTACCTTTTACACTAACAAACACAAACTTTTGAGCATTTCAATTTGTTCAAACGTACCGGGCTTTGACCACCCACGATGCATTGTCAATAATGGAGATGATGATGACTGCGTTGGAAAATTCATTCAATACTTGGAAGAGATTAGTGAAGAATCGTATAGCCAGGTGAGAAAACAATTTTTGCACATCATAGAACGAGTAGAAGATGAGTTACAACAACTGGAAAAAGCTGAAGAAAAGTTTCGTAGCGACCTCGAACAAAAACGATTCAGACAGAGAACAGGACCCAAGAAAGTTTTGGATGACTTGTTCAAGTATATGAAAAAGCTTCCTATTCTAGGTTTCAATTCACAGACCTATGATATCAACATGATGAAAGGAAAACTGCTTCAAAAATTGAAAGATGTCTCTGACAAAGATTTTGATTTTGTTGTAAAAAAAGGAAGCAAGATGCCTGTTATCGTAATAGGATCTTTTTTGTTTTTATATTGTACAAACTTCATCGCTCCTGGATACAGCTATGAAATGTACCTCAAAGCATACAAATGCGATGCTGGAAAAGAATTTTTCCCTTATGAATGGATGAAAGACTTGAGTCAACTTGATAGAAAACATCTACCTCCAAGAGTAGCTTTTTACAGTACATTAAAACAAAAAAATATCAGTGAAGAAGAGTACGTGTTTTGTCAAAAAGCATGGAAAGATAACGACATGAATACGATGAGAGATATTCTAAAGTGGTACAACAACTTGGATGTAAAACCATTTGTTCAAGCGTTCGAAAGACAAAGATCAATCTACAGAGAACATGGGATTGATATGTTGAAAGATGGAATATCTTTACCAGGATTAGCGATTCGATGGATGTTTAACAAAGCTCCCCACCATCTCCACCATATCTCTCTTCATACTTGGATTTTCATAAGCTTGGTAACTCATTTCGACAGACTCTCCCTATTTGTCTGATTGACAACTGCAATGCGGAACTTCACCCTCTAATAAAGAAAAACATAGTTGGTGGACCAAGTCTGGTGATGCATAGATATCACGAAAAAGGTATAACTAAAATTAGAGAACATTGGCTCGGGAAAGAAGCAAAAGTTTGCGACAGAATCCATGGAATTGATGCAAATGCACTCTATTTATGGTGTATGATGCAATCAATGCCTACTGGTTATCCTCGAAGAAGGAAAATGGGAAATTCCTTTGTTGCTGAACCAGTAAAATTTAGTAAGGTAGCGCATAGTGGTTACAGTACCAAATGTTTTCAAAAAAAATCAAATCAGACATCAGCTCAATAGAGGAGAAGTTGCTCTTGGGCAACGAGGATTACCAGTTGATGGATTTTGTGTTGAAAACCGAGTCGTCTTTCAATTCCATGGATGTTTTTGGCACGGACACAACTGTTTTTAAAACAACGCTAGACAGCAAGAGCTTCAACCTAGTGGACAAAAATAAATGACAGGACTGTATAAAACTACGATGAAAAATGAAGAATATCTCCGAGCACTAGGTTACACCGTAATCTCGATTTGGGAGTGTGAGTGGATGAAAGGTGTAAAAACTCATACAAATCTACAAAAATTTGTCAACACATTTTACGATTCTTTCTATCCTAAAATACTTGAAAAAAGCTAAATCAAGAAGAAGTGATGGAGAGAGTTCAATCAGAAGATTTCTTTGGATTTGTTGAATGTGACATTGAAGTTCCTAAGGAAATGAAAGAGAAATTTTCCGAAATGCCTCCGATTTTTAAAAACACGATGTTGACCAGAGAGCACTTGAGTGATCAGATGAAAGTCTTTGCTGAAGCCGATGGATTTCTAAAGACCCCTCAACGCTCACTAGTTGGCAGTATGTTTGGAAAAAAGATATTGCTAATGAGTCCGTTGTTGAAGTGGTACTTGAAACAGGGACTGAAAATCACCAAAGTCTATCAGCTGATAGAATATATACCTAGAAAGGCTTTTGAAGCTTTTGGAACATCAGTTTCAGATGCTAGGAGAATGGAGATAAGGATCCTAGTCAAGAATTACTCGCTACTACTAGTAAGTTGGTAGAAAATGCTGCTTATGGAAAAACAATCACTATATATATATATATTTATATATGCAATAATTCAATGCTTCATTTCTATACAATACTTAAACAATACTCAAACCCCACAATCTAACATCACATCAATAACCAACACCTGACAAAAAGACTTCCAATGGTAGGAATCCAGGATAACCTCCGGGATAACCTCCGGCATA
Source organism: Cryptosula pallasiana (assembly GCA_945261195.1). NCBI lineage: Eukaryota > Metazoa > Bryozoa > Gymnolaemata > Cheilostomatida > Cryptosulidae > Cryptosula > Cryptosula pallasiana. The sequence continues at coordinate 20,203,039 of OX183139.1, forward strand.
ACCTCCAGCGCATACCAACACCATACAATGTATTAATCAACATTAAACACCATAGTAATTACACCCATTCAAACAACTGGTGCACACAAAAAGGCACCTCATCTGGTTCACGGGAACAGGGGCATCATTTTTATATAGAGAACCAGGAGAACCTTATAATCCATACAATTACAGGTTCTCATGCTAACTGGTGCTAACAAAAAGGCCCGGGGCCAGGAGAATTTTATCACTAAAGTCATACAATGAATACTGATGTACAGTGAATATTTCGGGTCGCACCCCTTCCCCCATCAAAACCCCTGGTAACTGGTGCTAACAAAAAGGCACTTGGGACCAGGAGAACCTTATCTCCAGGAGGGAGATCTGCTCCTATATTACTACTAACGTTTAAATCAAATAAACATAATGTGGGAGAATTTGTTGATTGCCAGCATTAGCTGCATAGCTAGTAAGTGTGCAGCCAAGCGGTGCAGTGTGAACAAGCTTGAACAAGTATAGACTACAAGCAATGCTAACAGAGACCACAGTTAGGCAAAAAGGAAAGACTCCGCCCATGTGCCAATCAAGAAGAAGCAGTATATTAGCTACTACCAACACTGATTGGACTATATACCTTATTTTCTTATCATTGGTTAGTTAGAGTTGTGCATGAGTGACTCATGGTGTTGTGTTGGCTGTGTAGTGGATTTTCATGTCACTTACAACTGCGCACACACTCGATACACATTCTGGCATCACTACAATAGCCATTGGATGGCCAGAATGCCTAGTAATTACTACCAAGTGGACGGTGACTGTATTTATTTCTATACCGACCCTGTGTACACCCATACCGACCTCACTGGGCCGGCAGGAAGTGAGTCAGTGGAGCCTAAGATCCCGAAAGTAGCCTGGGAGAACCTAAGAGCCATTTGCCGGAAGTAGCCACCCTTGCCCCTTACCAAAGATGATGGATTAAGAGCTGAAAGACTTAGGACCCATAGACTAGATGCGATTGGTTTAAGAGCCTATGACTCCGCCTACTACCACCGGGCGCCTATTCCTTTTAAGCCCTTTACTGTGATCTTACTTGCAATGTATTTATATACTTACTCTCATTGGTGTGTGTGTTGCAATATTATACTGTAATTGGATGATTGTTCTTGTGCACAGCCTATAAAAGGCAGAACTTTAGCCATAATCATCAGTTGTAATTGGGACTTCCTACTGACTCGTTTTATTCTGATTGAATAAAGGCGTGTGGACTCAACTGCTTTGAAATATGCGTCTGAGCCGAAGGTCACAATTGGTTGTAGAGTGGCAGTACTCTATCTTGTATACATTCGGTACCTCACCGACCCTGTTGTTGTAACAGGTTAATCTAACAACTGGTGGCAGCAAGCTACCAACCTCAGCTAGTGCTTTTAAGCCCCCAAAATCCACTACAGCTGTGAATTGTCTGTTAAATGTTTTTTACTTGATAAAAGACGGTGTAATGGTCAGTTTAATCATTTGAATAATAAATCTTCAGATTCAAACACTTCTCTTTCTCTTCACTTACTAGGAGTTGCAGTAGTAGTAGACCGGTATTTATACCAAAGAACAGTTAGCTGTTAGAGCGCAGGGTCGGTAAGACCCCAATAGAAGCCATACAGGGCAGGGCGTTAGCCCCTGTATGAGTTTGTGTACAGCAGGGTCGGCTGTACGTAGGGTGGCAGCAGACGGACTCAGTGCCCGTCGCCACGTTAGAAAGCAGAGTAGGGAAGCAAGTTGCACTAGCCTACACAAAACAGGAGTTGTGTTCAAGTAGAAGTAGCACGAGCAAAACTACTACAATAATACCTAACTAGCTACCAAAACAAGATTAAACAAACAAAGGGCCTGGGTCAACCACGATTTATATCGGGAGGGAAACCTCCAGCATAAACAAATAACAAACCAATAAATATCTTACAGCTCTGTTCAAATGTCAACTATTATTTACACTACCAAACCTACATACATAACTATATAAATGTTATACTGTAACAGCTCTGTAAAAATATTCATACAAAAAAAACAACCATGTAATACATTAGCAGATCTGTTTTCCTGTGTATATACATACTATACTAACAAAAACCATCTAAAAACCAACAAATAAATTTTTGATAGGTCTCTAAAACCATCCAAAAAATCTAACTATCTTAAAAACTTTGGGGGTATTTGACAGGTCCTTTTTTTACCGAGATCTGCTCCTACATTACTACTTTCAGACCTTGTAATTTGCGATTTTATTTGCTTATTTTCAACTGCTCACTACCATACTTACTTCAGCATATATCAGAAAAATTGATAACGTTTTTCGTTTTTGATCACATGATTTGTATGCTGTACATTGTGTTATTGTAAACCTACAGTGTAAATAGGATAATATAGCATATATTTTTGCTAAACACTTTGTCTGTCGACCGATTGGTTTTGAGGTTGCTTGTTAGTCATCAAAGTTCCGGAAGAAGTGGTACTAACCAGCTCAGGGTGGTGGTTCGTAGTTGCAAAGCAGAAAAAGATCTGGGCCGGATGTGCCCGGAGGGAAAGATTTTGGCTGGTGATAGTCCTAGGAGTTAATAAGTGTTGTAAAAGTATTAAAAAAAACCTGACAGAAAGCTAGCTTTGATCCAGGATCCAGTTGTTGAGAGACAGCTTAGAAGGAGGCTTGCTTGTATCAAGAATTATTTTCAGGGGCAACTAGTTGTGTTTCACATGAATGTAGGCAAATTCTTTTATAATAAATTCCTATCATGTTCTGCAACTACAGCACCCCATATTGAATCAGAAGTACCAAATTGTCACTATTGAATTTTTGAGAAAACAAATGTAATCAAAATAAACACAAATTAAAAAAAATTCTGAACAGTGGTTACCACCAGAGCTAATTTGAGACACTGGCTTCAAATGCTTGAACACTAAGGGGCCATTGTTTTTGAGCGCACATTAACCATCGTCATTACTTGCACTCAATTAAAATACATTAGAAACTTATTGATCTCAACATTTGACCTATGAACTCTCCTAAACTTTGCAGATGCTCTGATAATAGAACATCAAGCTGGAAACAGTCAGCTAATTTGACCAATCACAGTTCTATATCAGTGGAATACCCTTCTAAAACAGCGCTGTACAGTGAGTATACTATTAAGTATAGATGTTAGCACTTGAGTTGTTTTTTGTTTGTATTTTATCTACAATCTGTATTACATGTTCATGAGTATTACATTGGATCTAAATATCAAGTATTGTAGTAAATTTTACTGGCCACTAACTGTGACCACTACTTGTTAAAGGTCCCCCTGATAGTCTGTAGAGATCAGGCAAGCCTTAGGAAGCAATTGACAAAGACCGAAACCAATTGCGGTTAACCTAGTTGCCAAAGTACATGCACTATAGCCATCACAACACTACACCGGCACAGGGTATTCACTACCCCGGCCTTGGGTTACTATCTCGGGCCGGCAGCAACATGGCTTACATAGCCTGAAAGAGGAAAAGTAGCATAAGACCTTACATCACCCATATCCAGGAGCTAACTCTCCTCATAAGTCCAGAAAGTATGATCCAAGGCCAAGAAAGACCAAGAACCTGCTTTCGAGTGATATAACATTTATTCATTCCAGAACAAAAAGGTTGCAATCCAAGTATTGCCAATCCCAGTACAATCTTCTGTATGGCATACTGTTGGATAGTGCTGTCAGGTAATGCAGTTAGATACACAAAAGCTCTGCCTTTTGTAGGCAGAGTCACAGGAAGTGACAGGAAGTGTTTGGCCTAGTTTGCCAAACACTCCAATCACACACAAGGATAATACGAATAGACCAATAAAACGATATATAAATAGAGCAACAAATGAAAGGTAAGTAAATGGATTAAAGGTAGCTGGCGCCTAGAAGTGAGGGCAGAGTCTATAGGCATTCTAGCCAGTAATAGTTAAGTATTCTTTCCGCAACAGGTTCTTGGTCTTTCTTGGCCTTGGATCATGCTTTCCGGCCTTGGATCATGCTTTCTGAGAGTAGTTACCTCCTTGATATGGTGATATAAGGTTTTGGACTACTTTTCCTCTCTCAGGCTATTTCAGCCACCTTTCTGCGGGTCCGGGATAGCTACCCAGGGCCGGGGTAGTAACTACCCTGTGCCGGTAGAGTGTTATTATGGCTCTAGTGCAGGTACTTTAGCAACTAGGTTAACCGCAACTGGTTACGGTCTTTGTCAATTGCTTCCTAAGGCTTGCCTGATGTCTGCAGACTAACAGGGGGACCTTTAACAAGTAGTGGTCACAGTTAGTCACCGGTAAAATCCACTATGGTGCCAAACAAATGTTTTTTAAGGGAGTTTTAGATGATCCAGTCTTTAGCTTTTTCAACATTTTAAATATTTAAAAACTATACATTTCAATAAAAAATGGATTTGTAATGAGTGTTTGTGAGAAATTGATGCTCGTTTATAAATCAACTTGTTGTGGCATCTGTGTTAGCCCACTGACTTGTCTGATGTGAACCGGAAACAGTAACTTGATATAATTCAACTTTATTGCTGTTATAGTTTGCTGTTGTAAAATTGTGAAGGATTTGGGCTGCACTACAGGCCAAACTACTATTTGGATAAAACATATACTGAATACAGTTGTCATCACTGAATGCTGCATTGTCATAACTATTTCTATTCATGCTCAACTAATTGTATTGCACAGGAAAGTTGGCAAAAACCTTTATACAATTGATATGGAAAATGCAATGATGTTTTGGTAATAATGGTCAATTTAAAACTGTCTTTCCATCAAAATTTACATTTACATCTATGCTAATCGACCCACAGAGTTATAAAACAATGAGAATTCTTCACCTAAACCATCAAAGATCATAATACTGTAGGGGAGCTTTGTGGAATATAGAATCTTGGGTTCAGCTCCACATTTGTATCTTACCTTAGAGATGGCTCTGGTTGCTTACCATCAATCAAAAAGACTTCCTGCTGCTGGTGTAGTACTCACAACAGAGATCAATCACCCACTACAACTACTGTAGTTAAAAAAATTTGCTAATGCTACCCCAGCACAGTGTTGTGCCAGGTATATGGGCCAGTATAGCTACCTCGGGCTGGCATAAAAATGCCCTGAGTTAGCCTCAGTACTGTAGTGAAAATAAGTTTCTAACACTACTCCGGCAAGTAGTTGTGCACGGTATAAATGGGCCGGTATAGCTGCCCGGGCTGGCATAGAAGAGTCCAAAAATAGCCTCAGTACCCTCAGGAAAATGTATCCAGGATTTTACCAACTGCAGAGGCTGTAACCAACCAAATCCAGGCTATCAACAACTGAGGACTTTACAGAGAACCTAGGAGCCAGCTAACTGGATAGTTAATTAATCACTCCACCCTTTGGCCCTAAAAGCCTTCTATATTTAACCTTTTTACATGGTGTGATTAGTCTGTATATATTTCTATCATTGTTATTGGCTATTTATTAGTAACTTAATACATTATTGGTCATGTAATAATGTCGGTCAATTGCTTCCTGTAGACCAGTCTATAGAAGCCATGTCCTTTACTGCAATCAGCTCTCACCTCTCTAATCACCACTGTTTTTTACTCGGGTGGTTTGGTACGTGAATCTAGAGACCCCCTTCCTCAAGAGTACCATTCTATTAGAATTCAAGCAAATGGAATGGTTATTATGTTGAAGCTTTGCCAATGGAGGAAGTTAGTAGTACAGCATAAACAGATCTCTGTTGATGTTGATTGACAGATTTGTCGAATGGTTGCGTAAGATGATGAGGATTCCTTGTGTTGTGAAAGTGTTTGGCAATTTCTCTGAAGGTTATTACAAGGTCACCACTGGAGAGAGTTATTCTTAGGCTGTGCCAACCAGCTGGGGTTTGTGGATAGTATTGGCACTTAGCGAAAAGTATTCTCACGACAAATATATGCTACAGTAAAAATGATGCTAATGAATGCATGCGATATAATTTTGGTGACTTGCGCCCGTAATTTGATGCCAAGCATGATGTAGGCATATGATAAAACTTTTCTGTTCGGCTGTTCTCCACAATAAAACTCATTGAAAAAACTGGCAAGTAAGTTTCTATTCCGTTTGAGTAGATAACACTGCATTTCAACGTTTAGAACTAGAATTCTATAAGAGTTTCAGTTCTACACAAAGAAGAGAGCTCCAACCAATGAAAACTATGTTAGCATGAGTTGCATCCACGTTTACACAATCTGCCTATTGAATGCTTTTCAATGTAAAACTATTAATAGTATGGCACCCAGCCAAACTAACGTAGGAGTTGTCCACTCACGGCGGAATAGCTGCAAAACCAGTCATTACTGTTGATAGGTAGGGGATACCCGCACCTCGCCGTTTCTCACCTTCACTCCTGTGCACCAGTTTAGGTGAGTCAGTTAGAGACCTTTGTACAAGGCTCGCTGCAACTAAAAACAGCCAATAGAATAATAATAATCTCACTTCACTAATGTCGCAGTTGTTTATTATTACATACCAACAGCACATAATCTTAGTCAATTAATTATTATTGTAAATTATGTATTAATTGTTTTATAAAGTAATAATCGTCGATCAGCATAAGAAATTGTCGATCATTTACTTACTATCACTTTTATGATTATAGCCAAGTCATAATTGGTCTATTTTTTTATTCATGATATTGTAATAGATTTGCCTCTTCTATTAGCTACACAACGGATTCTCTACCTCTCTCTCTTCCACTCCTTTCTCTCTACCTCCAACGACGTTAACAACTCACGAGTCCTCGACTCAAACGTAGTAGAAATGTGTTTATCAGAATAGAGACTTTATTATATTCACAAGCAAAAGGGTACTTATACTTCAACAACTCTACAACAACTGCCTGCCCAAGGCACAGCAGCTCTATTTATAGAGAAAAAGGTACAACTTCATTACCTTATTAGGCACAACGAATCACAATACAGGGTACCAGGTAATTGCCAATGGTAATATATAATACAAAATCATAACAATAAAACAGTCCAATCATGTAGCAAGCACATGGTGTTTTGCCCTGGGCACTTATTGCCGCTCTTTTTGGTAGCTGGTAACTTTCCAGTCCTTATAAGGGTAGACCATATCCTATCCTGTGATCCTGGGAGAAGGAACGCTCCGATTTCGATTCTGATTGTTGCATCGCGTTCAGGAGACCTCAGGCTATCTGAATCAATGTGGTTGGATCCCGGGTCGGGGTCGGGGTAAGTTCGGGGTAGGTTCGGGGTCAGTTCGGGGTAGCTAATTTTGCTATATATAGGGGGATAGTGTTTGGAGACAACTGATATCCATTTTCCAGGGGATTCGGAGAATCTCCGGGAGGGGTAGAGTTCTGGGGGGGATAATGACTTATGACTAAGGTCACCAGGGGTGTAAGGGGGGGGGGTTTGGGGGGGGGGGGGGTTAACACTACCTATCACACAAATCTCCCACATACTCCGCTTCATTAGCGACGAAGTCTCTAATTAAAATATATATATATAAACAAGAATAACTGAGCGGTGGTACATGACCAGAGAGTGTATTTATTGGAGAATAATTATATGGTTGACAGTGAGTGGTCACATGAGTCTTTTGGACGGGGAGAGGGTGGGGTGGTCTGAGGAGGGGTGGGGGTGGTACTAGCTTGCATGGAATGGGGGAGGGTTGGCCGCCGGTTCCTTTTTTCTGAAACTTTTCGGGTGGGGACCTAGGTGACAAGGCAGTGGGACGATGGGTGGTCTTCTTCAGGGGTATAAACCTATTCCGGGTCGGGGTAGGTTCGGGGTGGTTCGGGATAGGTTCGGGGTCACTTTTCGGAATGTGGAGTGACTTTGGGGGGTCTTTTAAACACTGGCTATAACTGCGCCGGTAGTGGGATTGTGTTTTTAGGGTGGTAGGGGTGGGGGGAGTTGGATTAGGGAAGGGGTTGAAGGGGGGGGGAACTCTTCTAGGGTAGGAAGGGGGGGTGATAATTATCTGGTAGTGAAGGCTAAGGGATCGCATGCAGTAGCATTTTTTAAAACCCAATTGTTGTAGATCTCTAACTCACTCTCTCTGTCACTAACTGCCATGCTACCTGGTGGGTTGGTTGGTAGTAGAACCTCCGTCATAGGGGGCCCTAGTAACTCATCTTCTTGTATGCTGGAGGGGGGTGGGTACTCTGCCAAGTCGGCCTCGAGAAGCAGGTGGTCGTTCCCAGCGTCGAGCTGCAGTGGTAGCGGGTCGTTAATTTTTGCCATTTCTTTTAATTGATTTATTAACAACTGGAGTGAGAGAGCGGACTGCACAGTACTAGATCCAGCTGGCAAAAGGATTGCACTTTCTTCTCCGTCTGGCTTCTTAGCAGTTTGACCTACTTCTTGGGGGGTCTGACTCAGGGTAGTGGGGAAAAAGGGGGGTGTATTTGAACGACCTTGCAGCTCCGGGGTTTCAAGCGAGGATACCAATTTTTCGGGGGTGGGTAGAGGAGGTTCTGGCAATTCTTTTAAGACCACGCATGATTGTGTTGGGACCTTGGTCTTTGTGGTAAAAGCCGTTAATTCGGCTATCAACCTCATTTTTTCCTGGTATTGTTGTTCAAACAATTGCTCATTTTCGCCAGTCACTTGATGACACCAGGGTTCTCCATAGCGTTGGGGTGGTCCCACGTTACGCCTAGGGCGGCCAGTAGGTGCAGGGGCTATGACAGGGGGTGGTGTGACTGGTGGGGGGGCAACTCCCACATTCGGGGTCTGGCTCCTATTTCGGCCAGTTCTTGGCCGATTTGTACGAAACTCGCTGGGGGTGTTGAGGGGGGTCTCTGGTAAGGGTTGCTGTAGGCGAGGGGGTGTACGTTCTTCTAGTAGGGGAAGTGGGGGGGAGGGCAATGCTGGGAGAAAGCGTGGTGGGATCGGGAGCTCTAGGAGGGGTAGGGGAATGTCTTGAAGGGGAGGGGGGGGCTTCTTCTCCTGCGGGGGGCTGCGCCACGCATGTTGGGACGGCGAGCTGGCTCCATGGCTGCTGGAGCTTGGCCGTAGGGCTCAAGGCAAGCTTTATAGGGTTTGAGGCGGCTACCATTTTGTACTGAACGTTGTCCATGTCGGTCGATTAAGTAGGTGTGGTTGCTGCAGGCCTCTTCGATGATATAGGGCCCAACGAACTTGGGTTGGAGCTTGGGGCTTTCTCCCTTTCTTCGCCTCTTATTCTCTAGCCAGACCTCATCTCCCGATCGGAATAACGATGGCTCTTCTCCGTCCTCTCCTCTAATCTGCTTCTGCTCCATTCTCAGCGCCTCGTGGACATCCTCTAGTCTCTCTTGCAGGGCTCGGGCATATTCGTGCACTGGTACGCACTCTAGCAGAGGGGGGTGGTAGGTCAGTTGGTCAGGGAGGCGCAACTCTCTACCCATCATAAGAAAGTTGGGCGTTTCACCAGTAGTAGAGTGGGGGGTAGCGCGAAAAGCTCTCATGATTTGGGGAAGGACCAGATCCCATTCTTCAGGGCGTCTCTTCAGGAGGAGAGAACGTAAGGCGTCTCCGAGGACTCTATTATTCCGCTCCACAACTCCATTGGCCTGAGGGTGGTAGGGGGTAGTGCGGGTTTTGGCCACCCTCCAAATGGTACAGAGTTCCCTCATCAGGCTGGACTCAAATTGGGCGCCCTGATCGGTATGCATTTGCTCGGGTAAACCGAAATAGCTAAACACATGCTCGTCTAGGGCGGTGGCCACTACTGGGGCTGCAGCGTCTGGGAGGGGGAGGGCGTCCTGCCAGCGGGTAAAATGATCCGTTAAGACCAAAATCCACTTGTTACTTAGGGGACCAACTAGATCTACCGCTAGTTTTTGCCAAGGCCGGCCGGCATACATGCGTTGTCGTGCGGGGTTGGGTCTGGTACCCCCATGTTTAGCACGCTGGCACGTCTCGCAGCTATTGACCGCTCGCCGTACATCGGCTGTCATGCCGGGCCAGTACCAGGTGAGATTCAACCTCTTGAGTGTTCGTTGAATACCTTGGTGGGCCATGACGTGGGTCTCCCACACGACTTTTCCACGCAAACTGGGGGGGCACACGGCGCACCAGTGAGACCGGGTTTGGCCGGCATGGTGTATCTCCAGTACACCATCCGGGCGGATTTGCATGGAATGTCTCCTCTTCTCCAATTGGCGCAACTCATTGCTGCCGAGCTCAAGCTGTTGGGGGTCTACGGGGGTATTATTTTGGATAGCTTCATACACGACAGCTACGGGGTGACGGCCGGTCTTTTGAGCTTCCATCAGATCTGTATCAGGGGGTGGTGGACGTGGACGGGCAATGGCAACTACCCGGGGGTCTGAGGGAGGGGAGGGAGTAGACAAGGGCTGGGCAAGGGGGGTAGGGGAGGGGTTTGGGAAGGTCTGTATCACCTCGTCTTTGGTGGGGCCACCATCTCTACTCTCAATGTGGGTACACTGTTTACAATCAGAGGGGCAACGCCTACTCAGTCCGTCTGCGTTCCCGTGCAAATGTCCACTGCGGTGTTCTATGGTGAACTTAAACTCTGAGAGGGCTTCCAGCCATCTGGCTACTTGGCTCGAAGGTTCCTTTCGCTTGCAGAGCTACATGAGGGAGGCATGGTCGGTACGGACTCTAAAGGTTTGTCCGTAGAGATAGGGCTTGAAGTGTTTCACCGCCTTAACTACGGCTAACAACTCCTTGCGAGTGACACAGTAGTTTCGCTCTGGGGGCTCAGCGTTTTACTGTAGTACGCTATCACCCGTTCTTCATTGTTCTGGATCTGGGACAGGACGGCGCCGACACCGTCGTCACTGGCGTCGGTGTCTAGGATATAGGGACTGTTGGCATCGGGGTAGCCTAGAATGGGGGCGGAGACCAGTCCTGCTTTGAGCAGCACAAACGTTTCTGCCTGAGGTTGGGCCCACTCCCAGGGGGTATCTTTACAAGTGAGTCTGGTCAGGGGCTTGGCTACGGTAGAGAACCGTGGGAGGTACTGGCGGTAATAACCTACAGTTCCTAGGAATGCTTGTAGTTCTTTAAGACAAGTAGGGGGGGGGGGGCCAATCACGTACTGCAGCAATCTTTTCTGGATCAGTGGAGACACCTCGCTCGCTGACAACGTGGCCTAGGTAGCGGACTTGAGATTGGAGCAGCTCACACTTGCTGGGCTTTAGTTTTAAACCAGCCGCTTGGAGACGCTGGAGCACTTCGGACAGTCGGTGGAGATGGGTGGGGAAATCGGGGCCTATGACGATGATGTCATCTAAGTACAGGAGGAGTGACTTCCAGTGAAGGCCGTGTAGCACCCTCTCCATGAGTCTCTGGAAAGTGGCGGGTGCGGAAGTTAATCCGAAAGGGAGGACTTTCCATTTATACAGGCCGGAACGGGTGGAGAAAGCGGATTTTCCGCTAGCATCCGCGTCCAGGGGGACCTGCCAGTATCCGCTCACTAGGTCTAGGGTGCTGAAGTAGCGGCTACCCGACAAAGCGTCCAGGCTCTCATCTATACGAGGCAGAGGGTAGGCGTCTTGTTGGGTCACTGCATTCAACCGCCTATAGTCTATGCAAAACCTCCACGATCCGTCTTTCTTTTTGACGAGTACCACGGGAGAACTCCAGGCACCATTGCTGGGTTCGATCAACCCTCTCTCTAGCAGTTTGGACACCTGCTCCTCGGCTTCTCGCTCCTTGTGGGGTCCTAATCTGTGGGGGTGTTGTCTTATGGGCTGGGCTCCGGGCTTCAGGGGGATGCTATGTGCCACAAGGTCGGTACGACCCATGTCGTGATCTCCTCTACTGAACACCTCCTCGTAGGAGTGTAAGAGCTGGGCCAGTTGGAAAGCTTCACTGGGGGTGTGGCAGTTGTCCAGGGCTTGGGTATATAGTGCCTGCAAGTGCTCGGGGACGGGGGAGGGAAGGAAAGTGGGGGGAATAGAAGTAGGGGGGTTCTCCGTCAATGGCAACTCTATGTCACTGGCCTGTACACCCGCATACCGGCCTATAGTCTTTCCCGCTTTCAAATGTAACGGCTGACTAGTGGGGTTAAGGCATCTAACGAGCAGGTGGTGTTTGGTATCAGGGGAGTTGAGACTGGCGGCGAGGGGCGGGGAGTCCGGGGTACCTTCTACTATACCGAGGGGGAGGTGTGAGGGGTTGGTAACTTTACAAAGTACCGTCGCCTCGGTATTCGGGGGAATGTGAGTGTCTCTTATGACTTGGACAGAGGTGGAGAGCATTCGTCCCTGTTGGTCAGTGCATGGAAGTTCTTGGCCATCTATTTCAATGACTGAACAATCAAATTTCATGTGACACTGGTGGGCAGTAAGAAAGGGCATGCCTAAGATGGCGTCTTCGTTAATCTGTCCGACTACGAACGTAGCATCCGTCTTTATGTCTCGCAGTCGAAGGGGCAGATGTAGGGTACCAAAGAAGGGGATATGGGATCCGTCCGCCAAAATGCCGTGGGTGTCGCTCTCTTGAAGGGCATCCCGGGTGGTAGGAGACAGCCGGTTAAACAGGTGCTGTGATAGCAAATTGGTGGTACATCCGGTATCAATGAGTATAGACACCGGCTTGCCTTCAATTCGACCGGGCAAGAAATAACTTGCCTTGTAGGGGCGTTCTGGCGGGGAGTAAAGAATGTCAGTGGGTCTGACGGCTGATGGTCGGGGGGTAGGGGGTTGTCTCTCCCGAGGGCGGGAGGGGCGTATTTGGGTTGGGGGAGTAGGGGGGCTTTTGGGGTGAATCCCTCGGCTCAGAGATTGAGCTGGTTCAGAGGGGTAATATAATTTGTGTCCATGACTAACTAGGTGTAGCTGACGAGACGGGCGGGGAAGGTCAGCACACAGGGGGGCCGGGGGGTGATATGCTTGGTTGTTATCCCAGACAGGCGGGGCAGACGGGTAGTAGTCTGTATCTTCCAGCTCTTGTAATGGCGCATACCGGTTGGCAGTAGGTAGCTGCCGGGGCTCTGGGGTTGGCACAGGATACCGTCTCTCTGGACGGGGAGGGGGGACCTGAGTCACAGGGTTATGTTGCTCTAGTCTTTCTATTGCCTTCCTATAATTCCGAGGGGCCCGGGGGCAGTTAGGAACCGGTCTCCCTACTGCGGGCGGCGCCCGTTTTTTGACGGTTGGTTAGGAAGGGGGGTAGGAGACGGCCAGGGTTTAGTAGGACAACTCCTCTGTAAGTGACCAATGGCGCCACACCCCCAACACTGAGGGGGGGTAGGTGTGACGGGGGGTAGGAGGGGTGGGGGACGGCCAGTTGGGGGGTTGGTTGCTGCTTCAGTCTCTGGAGTTCTTCCGACTGGAGCTTGATGGCGTCGGTGAGCAACTGCATGTTTTGCATCAGAACAGCAAGGATGTCTGGGGACGGGGTAGCTGTCTGGTGGACTTGACTGAGCAGGGGGTTGGTTGGGGTTCTGTCACTGGGTGGTTCTAACATGTCGTCTTCCTCCTCCACTACTCTGACTCGGGAAGGTTTGTCTTCAAATCCTGTCTTGATTTGGAGAAATTCACCGCCTGCTCTGACGGCTTCCTCAACAGTGTGGGGTTGCACGGCTAATAAATGTCATTGAAGGTACGCATTGCCTATTGTGCTAGCAAAGGTTTCCAGTACCATTCGGTCAACTCTTCGGGGGGGGGGGGGGCAGGTCATCATAAGCAACACGGACCAGTTTTTCAACTTCATTAGCGTGTTGTTGCAACGATGTTTTGGGGGAACGACGCAGGGTAATCAACTGGGCTTGGGCCTCTTTGGGGGTAAGTCCAAACCGTGCACGTAGGGCAGCAAAGATACCTTCTACATGGGGAGGGCGGCCACACCCAAGGGCGTCGTCTCTCAGTGCCTCTCGTAAGTGTAGTAAGGCAGTAGCTTGGCCCCAATCATTTGCATCGGCTACTTCAGTAAATCGAGTGATAAAATATTCCACATCGGCCGTGCCATCGTATTTGGGGGGTTTGAAGGGGGTTGGGTTGGGTCTTTGGGGGGGTTGTACCAATCTTTGTAGGGCATCTGTCAACTCATCCAAGGCTACCGTTGGTTGAACTACAACGGGATTTCGGCCAGCGCTTCTTGCTCTCTGAGTGGCCATTGTTGATTGGCGAGTTATGGGGTATAAAATGATTGCTTGTAACAGAAATCAGTATTCCGTGGATCCCGAATCGGGGTTGGGTGGATCCCGAATCGGGATAGCTTCGGGGTAGAGGGGGAATGGCAGTATACAGGGTCAAGGTAACTTCGGGGTAAGGGGGAATGGCAGTATACAGGGTCAAGGTAACTTCGGGGTGAGGGGAAGATGGCGGTATACAGGGTCAAGGTAACTTCGGGGTAAGGGGGAATGGCAGTATACAGGGTCAAGGTAACTTCGGGGTGAGGGGAAGATGGCGGTAAGCAGGGCGAACAGGCTTGGTGTAGTTCCTAGCTCTTTCTTCTGCTTTATTATCTCGCAATCTTCTTACTTCTTACCTTCTTTCTTATCTCTCTCTATCCGTTGTGTCCTTGTTCTTCAGATATCCCACCGCTGCCACCAATGTAATAGATTTGTCTCTTCTATTAGCTACACAACGGATTCTCTACCTCTCTCTCTTCCACTCCTTTCTCTCTACCTCCAACGACGTTAACAACTCACGAGTCCTCGACTCAAACGTAGTAGAAATGTGTTTATCAGAATAGAGACTTTATTATATTCACAAGCAAAAGGGTACTTATACTTCAACAACTCTACAACAACTGCCTGCCCAAGGCACAGCAGCTCTATTTATAGAGAAAAAGGTACAACTTCATTACCTTATTAGGCACAACGAATCACAATACAGGGTACAAGGCAATTGCCAATGGTAATATATAATACAAAATCATAACAATAAAACAGTCCAATCATGTAGCAAGCACATGGTGTTTTGCCCTGGGCACTTATTGCCGCTCTTTTTGGTAGCTGGTAACTTTCCAGTCCTTATAAGGGTAGACCATATCCTATCCTGTGATCCTGGGAGAAGGAACGCTCCGATTTCGATTCTGATTGTTGCATCGCGTTCAGGAGACCTCAGGCTATCTGAATCAATGTGGTTGGATCCCGGGCCGGGGTCGGGGTAGGTTCAGGGTAGGTTCGGGGTCAGTTCGGGGTAGCTAATTTTGCTATATATAGGGGGATAGTGTTTGGAGACAACTGATATCCATTTTCCAGGGGATTCGGAGAATCTCCGGGAGGGGTAGAGTTCTGGGGGGGATAATGACTTATGACTAAGGTCACCAGGGGTGTAAGGGGGGGGGGTTTGGGGGGGGGGGGGTTAACACTACCTATCACACAAATCTCCCACAATATCATCATACCTGTCATGTCTTCTGATTTGTCAGGGATCCACCCACCTGACTTTTAGGTCCAATCTTTTTCTACTCCTGAAAATTGCTAAACTCCCTGAAAACACCTGACTTTTATATATTTTCTCAAAAACCTGATGCAAACTTTACTATTATTTTCCTATTGAAAAAAAGTTAAACTTGAGACGGCTCAGGGTGGACATCGTTCTCACGCTCTCATTTCACACTTAGCTTTAGCTCGTTCAACGTAGTAGTTTTTTGTACTGCATCTCATATTTCAGTCGTATTCACCTCAGCAGTTGGCTTTCCTAACTAATAAAATAACTGTTATTGACTTAACATCTACTCAATCACCGAGTCTATCCTCTAAAACCTAAATGGGAAAATCTGAAGCAACAGTTGTAAGATATCTTCCTTCTTTTCCACAGGCCAACGTGCCAGGTACGGCTATCGTTTGTCGGTATGAATGATTGTCACAGATGGCGGCTCTACTAACTAATATTTTCTATCTATCTCTAAATTGTTAAACTATTGACAAATGCTGCTTTTGTGAAATCAAACTGGTATTAAACAATATTTATGTATGTATGCCTTAGCACTTTCCTTTAATATTACTCAGTGCTCACAATAACAAATGAGTCAATCTGCCATTGAGATAAACCTGTTATACAATATTTCCGGCAAACATACATACAGTATGGTTTGACACACCGCTGAATTGGTATTCGATGAAAGCTTTTAATATTTTGTTTCATGCAATAATCTCGTTTGGTGTATACCTACCAGTCCAAAATTGATCCCGTCTCCTTAGCTATAGTAAACAAGGGCTTATGAAATGGGTACATTCAATGTTTGGTAGTTGTTTCCACTTGGTACTGTTTTTACAATGCATATTAAATCACTTAACCAGTTTTCTATTGATTTAAAATAGGACTAAAAGGTTTTTAAAAGTATATTTGTCATAAATCTCTTTGAATGATTGCCTTAAGTTACATTGGTTTTGTTAAAAGATCAAAAGCATTATTTTTGCACCAGAAAGTGAGCTCAATATATGTTATATACTCATGGGCAATCACCAACCGTGTAGAGTATGAAAGCACTCGTACACACACAACTGTAGTACTTTAAGTGATAGCATATAGTTGACGGTAAATATCTAAACTGATGTTGCAAACTACACTTGCACATAATGTCAACAGTATGCCATCCAGAGGAGTCACCCTCAGTGTAGCTGATACTAACCCATGGCCTCCGGTCCAGTTAGTAACATTACTACTGGAACTGGCATAAACACAAGGAAATTTTTATGAACTGTTGGCATTGACAGTGTAGTTACTATCCCAGCAAAGGAATAGTCATTCTTAGATGCGTAGTTGGTGCAACAGGGAAGCACAATTTAGTTGGATACATTACATTGTCTTTCACATTCGTCATGATCTGTGACAATAAAACCGTTTTACAGTCGGCTAGTAAACTTATGGTATGGTCCGACCAGGTAAAGAAAATATGATCAAGCGTCCAGGCAACAGTTTTAATGCTTGTCTCAGAGTGCCAACCAAAATTGCTGCAGTCCTGGTGTGGCCCAAGTTTTTTGCCCATAAAACCTGGCTGCAGTTTTTCAAGCGCTCGATCTAGTTAGAGCAACGCAGCCAGGATACTAGCCTTTAAATCTAGTGCAACGAAAGCTCTAGACTCCCATTATTTATAAGCGGATAAGTCGTCAGCAACAACGTTATTCCAGTATATATTTAATTAAATACAAATCAGTGCCGACCTAGCAGGTGGTTTGGTCTTCAGTCTTTACTAAAACTATGTCCCTGTTTTAATATCGTGTTAATGTTAAACTAAATACTACTAACCATAAAAAAGTTTGATTAACTATTATTTGCAAACGTAAACATTGGAAGCTGCATTCACACGAAAGTGACTGGTCTGAAGCATACGATTTTCTTCAATTTTTTATTCAAATTTATTAATAATTGTTGTATAATAATTGTCAGCCACCATTGGTTATGCCTTTCTTCCTGCACATTCAATTTGTTAAGACTATTATTAGATCGATTGTTTCCTGTCCTTTAGCCTATATAGAGGCTGACAGTTTTCATTACTCTTTGCATTCATTCCCTTGGTGTATTATAATGTATCACCACTCACTAGGTGTATTATAATGTATCACCACTCACTAGGTGTATTGTAGTGTATCACCACTCACTAGGTGTATTGTAATGTATCACCACTCACTAGGTGTATTGTAGTGTATCACCACTCACTAGGTGTACTGTAGTGTATCACCACTCACTAGGTGTATTGTAGTGTATCACCACTCACTAGGTGTACTGTAGTGTATCACCACTCACTAGGTGTATTGTAGTGTATCACCACTCACTAGGTGTATTGTAATGTATCACCACTCACTAGGTGTATTATAATGTATCACCACTCACTAGGTGTATTATAATGTATCACCACTCACTAGGTGTATTATAGTGTATCACCACTCACTAGGTGTATTATAATGTATCACCACTCACTAGGTGTATTATAGTGTATCACCACTCACTAGGTGTATTGTAGTGTATCACCACTCACTAGGTGTATTATAGTGTATCACCACTCACTAGGTGTATTATAATGTATCACCACTCACTAGGTGTATTATAGTGTATCACCACTCACTAGGTGTACTGTAGTGTATCACCACTCACTAGGTGTATTATAATGTATCACCACTCACTAGGTGTATTGTAGTGTATCACCACTCACTAGGTGTATTATAGTGTATCACCACTCACTAGGTGTATTGTAATGTATCACCACTCACTAGGTGTATTATAATGTATCACCACTCACTAGGTGTATTATAGTGTATCACCACTCACTAGGTGTATTATAGTGTATCACCACTCACTAGGTGTATTGTAATGTATCACCACTCACTAGGTGTATTATAATGTATCACCACTCACTAGGTGTACTGTAGTGTATCACCACTCACTAGGTGTATTATAATGTATCACCACTCACTAGGTGTACTGTAGTGTATCACCACTCACTAGGTGTACTGTAATGTATCACCACTTACTTGGTGTATTATAGTGTATCACCACTCACTAGGTGTATTGTAGTGTATCACCACTCACTAGGTGTACTGTAGTGTATCACCACTCACTAGGTGTATTGTAGTGTATCACCACTCACTAGGTGTATTGTAATGTATCACCACTCACTAGGTGTATTATAATGTATCACCACTCACTAGGTGTATTATAATGTATCACCACTCACTAGGTGTATTATAATGTATCACCACTCACTAGGTGTATTATAGTGTATCACCACTCACTAGGTGTATTGTAGTGTATCACCACTCACTAGGTGTATTGTAATGTATCACCACTCACTAGGTGTACTGTAATGTATCACCACTCACTAGACGGCCTCCCTACAGCTAAACTTTTGCCAATAAATGCTGTTATTAACTAGGACACTGTCTAGTTTGCCTGAACAGAAGGCTCTGCATATACCGCGAGATTTGGAAGTGACTGACAAGCTTTCACTGTCCGTACCAGCGCAGTATCCCCTTTGGAGAAAGTTAAAACACTTGAGATTAGTGGAATTTTGTGTAAAGCAGGCAGAAATCTACAACAGTATTTTTGCAGATAACCAAAGAATTGTGTTTGTCATCAGTATATGTATCAGGATTAGCTGCTAAAACCTGTAGCTAGTCCTCAGCCTAAAGTAGTCATCTGGTTGCTAAGACCACAGAATTATCTCCGTTTTTAGAAAGCTAACCATAGTTCAAATAGACCTTGAACGGGTGGTCAAAGAGGGTAAACAGATTTTATTTATAGTTTATATAGTCCAAAATGTTCTAATAAAATAGCCTTGTAGAATGTGCTCTCAATTGCAACTAGTTTAATTTTTATTCTAATTATCCAAGGAAAATATAATGTAATACGTCATTTTTATGTAGCGTAAAATCACCAAACGTAACCATTGGTTAGCTATCTAGAAGAAAAAAATGTTGTATGGTTGAGACATACTTTCATCACTTCAACAAATCTCTGCTTGCATGAGTTGTACTCAGTAGTAGTAATATATGAGCAGATCTCCCTACCAAGTGTTTTTTTGTGGATTAGATCTTGGAGGTTATGCAATGGGTTACGATGTTGGATGAATTCGCCGAGTTTATATTGTATTTCATTTGAGGGGTACTTGAGTGGCATTTGAGTGGCATTTAAGTGGCATTTGAGTTTTGATTATTTTTTTACTTGATTTGAACTTATATGGCATATAGATTTTGAATGTATGACATTTAAGTTTCGATAGGTTATGATAATTTTTTACATAACTGTATACATAATTATAACTCATAGGGTATCTAGATTTTGAATGTAAGGCATTTAAGGTTTGATAATTTTCTGTAATTCCGACTCATATGATATCTTGAGAGAGAGGAGATATATCTACATTGAATAAATACAGTGATTAAAAATGAAACAATATGTGAATATATACATTTATTGTGTAATAAGTAGGGAAAATCTCTCCATATAATATAGCTAGAGTCAGTAAATACTAAGTAATAACAATTAATACATAGTCTTTTTTTACAATGATGTCTTTGATGTAGTGATGTTATATCTTAAGAAGGGAGACTTCTGTTTTATGTGCTTTTGAATTCGTAATGAACTAAAATAAAAAGTTATGTATTAATAAAGAATGATTAAACAAAAACTTAAAATAATTACATGAATTTGAACTATAGCTTTAGTTACATTGGATAGTTTACATTATATAGAAAAGGGAAATAGCTCACCAAGTCACATTGTCCAACTTGTTTTTTTGAATTAGAGACTATCCATCGCTAAAACACTCATCATTTTTTTTCAGCAACATATCCTGTCTCAAAATCATCAAAGTCTCCACGTAGAAAATCTTCAAGTTCATCATCATCATCAATTTCTAATATTGTTTTGTTGTGCTTTGCTTGATCACAATATTGTTTCCAATACATTCGACTGAGACTGTATGGAGAGCAAAATGAAACATCGTATTCTGTCTTAAATTTTCCGTGGGTTGTTTTTCCTCTGTAGATCATCACACCTGGAGTATATCGGTTAGCTTCTGAAGCATATTTGTCTGGTATGGCAAGCGTCTTCAACAGCGTTTCTCCACATTGTTCAATGCTATAACGGATACAAATTACATTCGACTGCCCTCCTTTAAATCGATGAGGAACGAATCTATCAACAACATCTTGGTAAGGAAAAATAGCGCCGGGTTGAAAACTATTGAGGGTGTTGATGTTCAAGAAGCGTTTGAGCTGACCTTTAGTCAATGTACTAAAATATAGTGATTCCTCTTCAGCTTTCTTTTTGCTTAGAGGATGACTGGTAACACGTCTGACATCATACCAAAGAACGCTTTTATTTTTTGGTTTTCCCTTTCTACCCAAATATACAACGTTAAACGGAGGGGGGTAATTATCACAGTTGAAGTTTTTAGCTATTTCAACTGGACAGAGGAGTATTTTGGGTTCGAGTTCATTTATATCTGAAGGATCATGGTAGTGTACTTGAGAATATCTACACTTCTCCTTACTTGATGGATGTATCACACCAGTCACTCGCATAATGCTTGGGATAGGAAGATCTTCAAATGTTTTGCAAATCGGAACTTTTGGTGAGTCAATCACTTGAGAACCTTTAGACTTTTCTAATTCCCTAGCTCTCCTTTTGTTGAGACATTCAACTGTTAAATGAGTTATAGCTGCACTCTCCATTGTTTGCTTATCAACGGAAGTAGTTTGTTTTCTCACTATTTGTTTTCGTTTCCTTACTATTCGCTTTTTTGGAGCAGTTTTCCTTCTCTTAGGAGTTGTTTTGCCGTTTTTCATTTTATTTTCTGTTGGATATGGATCTGTGCTAAGGAGCTCTTCAGAAAGAGCATCCATAACATGCTAAAAATAAAAGGGAAATATTTGCATGAGTGGCTAAGAGTGTATTTATTACTTAGAGTGTCTTATATATATATATATGTATTTATGCCAAAAGCAGTTAAGATCATAGAGTTATGGTAGATTGAGAAGGTGCTTATTAAACTATTGGGATGTGGAGACAGACAACAAAGGATGCATTCAAATATATATATATATATATGTATTTACTTAATATCATACCGCTTTTAACATCTCAATTGGTAAGAAATAAAATATAATAGTTTGAACAAAATATTGTAAAATAATAAAAAACAACTAAAAATTTTTCATAAATATGTATGAAACGCTTCTAACATTAGTTCTAAAATACCTACAGAAGAGGATAGAGCTTTATCTATTTGGACATAATTATAAATATGCTTTCTGAATTTATAAAAAGTTTTTTTGTTCCACGTCATGTTGTATAATTTTTTGAAAACTATTTGATTCCAAGCACTTCTTTCAATTTCATTTAAAAAATTATTAATATTAACGACTTCCACCATTGACAAAACGATTTTGAAACCGTTTTTTATAATGTCATCAAAACGTTCTGTAGATATATCATGTTTCTTACAACACATCCCCATACTCATCATGTGTTGAGTTATACAGAATATTATAACTTGAAATGTCAAACGTTCTACAGCTTTTTCTTCAACAACATCATTATTTATCACATAGTTATGATACATTTCTGGAAGGAAGTCCTTTAAGTAGATTGGATTTGTTGTTGTATTGTTCTAAAATACAAGCGATAATTAGATAACTAAAATAATTAAAGGTTTTCAACAGGTGTTAAATAGTATTTTTTATTAATTCTTACTTTTTCATCAGGCTGAGATTCCGACTTTAGATGCAATGGTTGACTTCCTACGTCTTGAGTATTCATTCTGAAAAACAGAAAAAATTGGTTCAATTCTTTATAATCAATTTAAAGATAGATAGGTCATAAAGCCTTCAGATAGTTGTGTTAGCTAGCGGAAGTAAATGAATTTAAGTTTTACCTTTATGAAGAGAGAACTCTTAGTAGTTGCAATGGAAGATGTAGTAGATAGATGTTGCTCCTTTGCTCACTGTTGTTGAACTGGATGCTCTCTGTCTGAAACCGTTGTCTCTTATATAGGTAAATGTGTGAAAATAAATGTTTTATTCCCGCGAAAGCATTGGTTTGTATTCGCGTGAAAATAAATTTTTTATTCCCGCGAAAGCAACGGTTTCCATTCGCGTGAAAATAAATTGTTTATTCCCGCGAAAGCATTGGTTTGTATTCGCGTGAAAATAAAATGTTTATTCCCGCGAAAGCAACAGTTTCCATTCGCGTGAAAATAAAATGTTTATTCCCGCGAAAGCATTGGTTTGTATTCGCGTGAAAATAAATTATTCATTCCCGCGAAAGCAACAGTTTCCATTCGCGTGAAAATAAACTGTTTATTCCCGCGAAAGCATTGGTTTGTATTCGCGTGAAAATAAATTATTCATTCCCGCGAAAGCAACAGTTTCCATTCGCGTGAAAATAAAAAGTTTATTTCGGCGAAAGCAATGGTTTGTATACGCATGAAAATAAAATGTTTATTCCCGCGAAAGCATTGGTTGGTATTCGCGTGAAAACAAAATGTTTATTCCCGCGAAAGCATTGGTTTGTATTCGCATGAAAATAAATTATTCATTCCCGCGAAAGCAACAGTTTCCATTCGCGTGAAAACAAATTATTTATTCCCGCGAAAGCAACGGTTTGTATATGCATGAAAATAAAATGTTTATTCCCGCGAAAGCATTGGTTGGTATTCGCATGAAAATAAAATGTTTATTCCCGCAAAAGCATTGGTTTGTATTCGCGTGAAAATAAATTATTCATTCCCGCGAAAGCAATCGTTTCCATTCGCGTGAAAATAAATTTTTTATTCCCGCGAAAGCAACAGTTTCCATTCGCATGAAAATAAAATGTTTATTCCCGCGAAAGCAACAGTTTCCATTCGCGTGAAAATAAAAAGTTTATTCCCGCGAAAGCAATGGTTTGTATACGCATGAAAATAAAATGTTTATTCCCGCGAAAGCATTGGCTGGTATTCGCGTGAAAATAAAGTGTTTATTCCCGCGAAAGCAACAGTTTCCATTCGCGTGAAAATAAACTGTTTATTCCCGCGAAAGCATTGGTTTGTATTCGCGTGAAAATAAATTATTCATTCCCGCGAAAGCAACAGTTTCCATTCGCGTGAAAATAAAAAGTTTATTCCCGCGAAAGCAATGGTTTGTATACGCATGAAAATAAAATGTTTATTCCCGCGAAAGCATTGGTTGGTATTCGCGTGAAAATAAAATGTTTATTCCCGCGAAAGCATTGGTTTGTATTCGCGTGAAAATAAATTATTCATTCCCGCGAAAGCAACAGTTTCCATTCGCGTGAAAACAAATTATTTATTCCCGCGAAAGCAACGGTTTGTATATGCATGAAAATAAAATGTTTATTCCCGCGAAAGCATTGGTTGGTATTCGCATGAAAATAAAATGTTTATTCCCGCGAAAGCATTGGTTTGTATTCGCGTGAAAATAAATTATTCATTCCCGCGAAAGCAATCGTTTCCATTCGCGTGAAAATAAATTTTTCATTCCCGCGAAAGCAACAGTTTCCATTCGCATGAAAATAAAATGTTTATTCCCGCGAAAGCAACAGTTTCCATTCGCGTGAAAATAAAAAGTTTATTCCCGCGAAAGCAATGGTTTGTATACGCATGAAAATAAAATGTTTATTCCCGCGAAAGCATTGGCTGGTATTCGCGTGAAAATAAAGTGTTTATTCCCGCGAAAGCAATGGTTTGTATTCGCGTGAAAATAAACTATTTATTCCCGCGAAAGCATTGGTGTTCTTCCGTAAAAACAATGTTTCATTAATTTAACCTTATGATAAATGGCATGATTTTAGCTATATAAGAAGCACTGTTTTTACACAGAAAGCAGTCACTTCGACATTAGCAACTGAAGGAGCAAGATCTACTACAACATCATCTACTACAACTGCTAGAAGGACTTTTCTGTTTGGAGGTAAGTCAACTTGAATGAGTATAAATTTAATTTTTATCGATTTAGATACTAACAGCGGTATGATATTGAGTAAATATATATATATATATGTATATATATCTTCAAATTGGTTTGAAAAAGAAATCAAAAAATCATAACATGGATTTTTACTTTATCTTTTAGAATGTCGACACAAGTCAATACAAAACAACTGAAGAATAAAGAACCAAAACCTTCACAAGATAAGAAGGTGATTGATGACAATGTACTTCTTCAACGCACTACGATTCCCTTTCAAAGCGCCAGTCTGAATACTCTGGCAACTCTCATCATCAAAAGCGCCTCTCTGTTAAGTACTCTATCTCCAGCTTCCAGAAGAAACATTGAAAACATAGTCAAAGTTGAAGATTTACCAACACCTACAGTTATGCAGGTGTTAACCGTTGAGCTCCATGATGAAACGAACTGTGTCATCATCTACAACTATAAAAAGGATGGAAAGGTAGTTAGAGTGAAGAGCACTATTCCATTAGCAGCAGGATTACTTGTCAATGAAGCTTCGCAAATAAGACCACTGGTTTTGATCTACATGGGTGTTGAAAAGACTGGAAAAGCAATTTTTCGTGCTGCTACAGAAACAGGAACTACTTTGAGGTGTAAGAATGCGTTTGATGTATTACCAGAAAAAAGTATGCGACAAATCAATGCTTATTTCGAGGTAGCTAATCTTCAGGACTTCCCAACAGATAGTGTCATATGTTTCCAAAACCCTGAAGTTATAGCAAAATCTGACAGGCGATGGAATGGAAATGAAGAGACTCTTCTAGTTCAATACAGAAGTGTTGTAGATGAAGAATTACTGATCGGAGATATGCGCATTCCTCATCAAATAGCTTCTGCTGTGACATCGGAGAGATTTGGAGTGATTTTGTTCAAGGGTCTGAGTCGAAACGCAGACAATTCAATTTTCTACAACATCAGTGTACTCGCAGCTCATCAAGCCTTCGTCCAAGCCTCGGAACTGACTGATAATCCAAAATCTGAGGATTTTCTCAACCACTTCGATGATGCTGAAAAAGAAAACTGTGGAGAACAAACTCTCGAGAAGCTAATCTATAACTCAAGGGATTCATATCACTATAGGTAAGTTTTATTAATTTTTACCATAATTTTAAAAAAGTTGATTTGTGAAAATTTTGTGTATTCTTACAATAAAAAACCACTTAAAATGATAAATTTGTGAACATTTCTGTAAAACATTTTTAAGTTATATATATATATTTCGAATTAAAAAAGGATTTTGTTGTGTCATCAGTGTATTTTTTTACATAAAAGTTGGAAAAATAACAAAAGGTGATAATTATTTTACAAAAATGTTCAATTTTTCACATAAATGATCAACTCATAAACATTTTTTTGTAAAACATTTTTAAATTATATATATTTCGGATTAAAAAAAGGACTTTTTTGTGTAATCAGTGTATTTTTTTTACATAAAAGTTTAAAAAATAACAAAAGGTTATAATTATTTTGCAAAAATGTTTAGTCTTTCACATAAATGATCAATTCATAAACATTTTTTGTAAAACATTTTTAAATTATATATATTTCGGATTAAAAAAAGGACTTTTTTGTGCAATCAGTGTATTTTTTTTACATAAAAGTTTAAAAAATAACAAAAGGTTATAATTATTTTACAAAAATGTTTAGTTTTTCACATAAATGATCAATTCATAAACATTTTTTGTAAAACATTTTTAAATTATATTTATTTCGGATTAAAAAGAGGACTTTTTTTGTGTAATCAGTGTATTTTTTTTACATTTAAGTTTAAAAAATAACAAAAGGTTATAATTATTTTACAAAAATGTTTAGTTTTTCACATCAATGATCAATTGATAAACATTTTTTGTAAAACATTTTTAAATTATATATACTTCGGATTAAAAAAAGGGTTTTTTTGTGTAATCAGTGTATTTTTTTAGCTAGAAGTTGAAAAAAAATCACAAAAGGTTATAATTATTTTACAAAAATGCTTAATTTCTCACGTAAATAACACGTTTTATCACATAAATGGATTATTCATGAGTGTTTGTTGTAAAACATTTTTAAAATTATATATATATATATATATTTATATTTATACATTCCGAATCCAGATGAAAAAAAGGACTTTTTCGTGTGTAATCAGTGTATTTCTTTTACATAGAAGTTGAAAAAATAACAAAAGTTTATAATTATTTTACATTAATTTTAATCATGCTGTACTAATACATCACTTTTTATTTTAGTCCATTATATCGTAAAAAGAAAACAGAGTAAAGAACTTTCCCTAAAAAGTAATGAGCTGAATGATGTAACTCAGTGAGTTATTTTCCTGTTATATATAATGTAAACTATCTAATGTAGCTAAGAGTAAAATTTAAATTCGGTAAAATTTATTTATATAATGAATAGCTTTTGTATTTTAGTCAATTATTGGATCACAAAGAATACGGAATACAAGAATTCCTCTCTGGGTCTAATAATATGTCAGAAGAACATCAAAGAAGACATTGTTCAAGAAAAGCGCTTTGTAACCATTGATATCGTAAGCTATAGTAGTTTGTATTACAGAAAATTTACTATAAAACAGTTTTATGAATGTAAAAACTAGATATGGTATTTTCTATTACAATTATTTACTTGTAAATTCTATTCATCTAGAGAGGTAATTTGGTGATTTTTTGACAGTTTTTAAAAAGTTAAAAGTACAAAAAAAGTAAAAAATATCGAAAACTATATATTTCAATGATTATTTTTTAAAAAATTCAAAAAAAATATAAAAAATTTAAAAGGATTGTGTAGGATAAAATTCTCACTCAAAAAATTATTGAAAATTGAATGAAATAAAAGAGTATTTTCCCAAATACCAAAGTTTTGTAAATATAAAGTGAAAATCTCTATATATATATTGTTTTTAAAATAATATCGAAAACTATATATTTCAATGATTATTTTTTAAAAAATCAAAAAAAGAAAAAAAGTCATATAATAAAACCTTGTTGTGAAACATAAAAAATTTAAAAGGAAGGTGTAGGATAAAATCCTCACTCAAAAAATTATTGAAAATTGAATGGAATAAAAGAATATAAAGTGAAAATCTATATATATATATATTTATTTTTTTAAAAAAATATCGAAAACTATATATTATAATGATTATTTTTTTAAAAAGTTGAAAAACAAAAAAACTTTGTAATAAAACCGTGTTTTAAAACATAAAAAATTAAAAAGGATGCTGTAGGATAAAACCTTCGCTCAAAAAATTAATGAAAATTGAATGGAATGAAAGAATATTTTACCAAATACTGCATTTTTCTTGTAAATATATTGAAAATTGAATGGAATAAAATAATATTTTACCAAAATACCACATTTTTCTTGTAAATATAAAGTAAACATTTCTAAAATATTGTTGGTGAAATTTACTGGAAAATGGTTTCAAGTGTGTCAAAGACTAAATATGATGTTTTCATTGAAATGTTTATTTTCCATTTCTAAAATATTGTTGGTGAAATTTACTGGAAAATGGTTTCAAGTGTGTCAAAGACTAAATATGATGTTTTCATTGAAATGTTTATTTTCAAAAGATCCAAATAATAACATTGAATCAATAGTTAAATTTAACAGTCAAATTCTTTTTTTATCAAGTAGGCTTAATGTTTCTATTGTGATTAATTCTCAAATATTGTAAACTTGAACTATCTAGAGGAGTAATTTGTAGATTTTTATGTGTTTTTTTTCTTTTAAAAAAATTATCATGTAATACCACATACTTCAGTTCTAATTCGTTTTGAACAATTTCATGGGAGACAAAGAATAAAAAAGTTACATTGATTTAGTTTTTAGAATTAAAGTTGCTATCGAAAATGGTTTGTTCTTGAATGAGTAAATCCATAACCTCCTCATCATCATGGTAGAAGTTTTCTGATGATTGCATTTTGAAAAACAATTTTTTTTCTTTTAAAAAAATTATTACGTAATACCACATACTTCAGTTCTAATTCGTTTTTAGAATTGAAGTCGCCATCGAAAATGGTTTGTTCTTGAATGGGTAAATCCATAGCCTCCTCCTCATCATGACAGAAGCTTTCTGATGATTGCATTTTGAAAAACAAATTACATTGTTTGACTTTTCAGAATTGAAATTGCCATCGAAAATGGTTTGTTCTTAAATGGGAAAATCCATAGCCTTCTCATCATCATGTCCAAGTTTTCTACCCCAATATCTCCAACCTCTCAGAGATAGAGATTGTTCTGTTTAAAAAAATAATGGAAATTGTATATATAAATGATTGTTTTTGAAAAAAATGGTAAATTTTTGAAAAAAATTCAAAAGGAAAATGCAGGATAAAACCCTCACTCAGGAAACTAATTTTGTATGATAGGTTGCTTACCTAATAATAAGAAAATAATGAATAATTTATATTTAAGCAATTATTGAAAAAATTAATGAAAATTGAATAGAATAAAGAAGATATTTTACCAAATAGCCTGTTTTTTTGTAAAGATATACAAACAAATAAAATTTAACCATTTAAAGGATGATTTCTTTTTTGCAAAAAAATAATGAAGATTTAATGAAATGAAAGAATATTTTACCAAATACCTTGTTTTTTTGTAACTTTGTACAATTAGATGAAATTTAACCATTTATAGGATGATTTGTTTTTGTAAAAAAATTAATGAAAATTGAATAAAATGAAAAAATATTTCACCAAAATACCTCTTTTTTTGTAGATGTAAACAAATAGATGAATATCTAACTTTATCCATTTTTTTCCATTTGGGATCATGTTTTGAAGGTTTTCAAGATAGTTTTAGTAAAAGCTTATGCATTGATTGTCATTACAAGTTGTAGTGTTTGGTATTATTTAATATTTACTGACTCTAGCTATATTATATGAAATTTTCCCTACTTATTACACAATAAATGTATATATTCACATATTGTTTCATTTTTAATCACTGTATTTATTCAATATAGATGTATCTCCTCTCTCTCCTCTCTCAAGATATCATATGAGTCAAATTACAAAAAATTATCAAAACTTAAATGCCGTACATTCAAAATCTAGATGCTCTATGAGTTAAAGTTATGTATATAATTATGTAAAAAATTATCACAACTTGAATGCCATACATTCAAAATCTATAAGTTCAAATTAAGTAAAAAATAATCAAAACTCAAATGCCACTTAAATGCCACTCAAATGCCACTCAAATACCTCTCAAATGAAATACAATATAAACTCGGCGAATTCATCCAACGACGTAACTCATTGCATAACCCCCAAGATCAAATCCACAAAAAAACACTTGGTAGGGAGATCTGCTCATATATTACTACTCTCAGTGAACTCAGCAAGTATTTATAACATATTTGCATGGACTTTCTTAGTACCGTCTACAACTTAACCTGTCTACCCTCAGGCACCCACTACACCAGATATATTATATTGTAGATGAGAAATGTACTAACTACAACTTTGAATGGTACAAAGTACGTGGGTACTATGCAGTGTGTAGTAACCATGGCAACTGTATTGAAGGGAAATGCCAATGTTTACCAAAATATTATGGAAAGTATTGTGAAATCAGTGAGTACCGGCCAACTAGTGTCACAATAAAGCATGTATATATGGTAGTGCTGACAACTGTACTATTACTTACTTATATTACTTGTATCTTTAGAGAAATGTATAGATGGATGTGTACATGGAACCTGTACGATAGATGGACAGTGTGTATGTAATGAAGGTTATGTTGGAGATATATGTGATACCATTGGTGAGTAGGTTTTTATCATTCAGCTGTCGTACTCCAGACACATCTGTGAAGTGTCAAGATGGTTTTAGAAATGAAAATTACAATTTTCTTTTTTGTTCTATCAAAACTGTAGGATCAGGTTTACCCTGTGATCCAGCAACTGAGGAATACAACAATAAAACCAAAACATGCGACTGCAAGTCTGGACACATTTTTTGGTCCGCAGCTAAACACTGTAGAGGTGAGACAACCAACTTCTATAACTTTTGAATGTCATATACCAGGTAGTGTGAATTATTAGAAAGGGACCAAAACATTGTCTAATTTCCAAGTGACAGCACTCTGTAGTGAATAAATATAACTCTCTGAATCTAATTTTTCCGTCTGTAAAATTTGCAACAAGTTTTTATCAGGAAACATTAGCCTTTTTAGTGCTAATTTTGTACAAAAATACAGTTTTGAGTATTTATCTCAATCTTATCTCACAATTCTGTTATCATAAGTGAATTATATAGTTATGACTGACCTTCTGTCATGCTAAAATATATCAATGTTGCATATAACTGACATTTTTGTGTCAACTACAGATGCTCTAATGAGTTTTGCAATACAAACTAAAATTCAACGTAACTGCAGCAGAATTTCCCTCCAGTGCTATTGGCTATATTGCATTTGCCATCAAAATGCTTTGTTAAAGCGTGACTGGATGGCAAAAAGAGTATTCACGACGTATACTCACCAAACAAAATACAATAAAAATAACCAGATCGGCAATAAACTTAATCATTTTGTTTGGAACTGAAGAGTCAACAGAAACAAGACAAAAAAATCAACCAGCAAATATTTATATTGTTTGTAAATCTAAATCGCAAGTGAAACTGAACACAAATTAAGTTATAACAAGTGAGTCTAACATGTTTATTTTAACCGACTGGTTTTGCATCCTCAAAAAACGTTCTGATGTAACCATTACTCATAGTTCAATGGGCGTAACTACCATCGCGGAAAATATACTATAAAGAGAGGACGACTTCACTTCATTTAACTGTAATAGTTTATCACAATGCCATTTGTTTTATTTTTTTTTTGAGTATTTTGCAAATTGGGAGTTATTTTCTTCATAATTTGTTTGATAATCTATGAAGATTTATTGTATAATTGTGATGTTGGAATACGCGATGTGTTGACTTACGAACATGTATTTTATTTTTGTACATTGTTCGAAGAACACGTTGTGAATACTCTTACTGGATCTTATTGCTCATAGAGTACTAAAGTGTCTTGTGAACTTATTAAATGTACGGTATGTAATTTTATAATTTCATCCCAAAACACATAAAATTTAAATTTTGTTTTCACAAATAATCTGTTACAAATTATTTTGACTTTCCAACATACTAAAGTTGCGAGGAAAAATGTAATTTACTGATTTATGATTAGTAAAACTTTCAGTTAATAAATAACTTCAAGTATCAGAACTTTTATGTCTTTGAAACGAGTACATTCAGACCCCAAAATAATAATTACAACCAAAGTAATTCTTCTGTTTCATGTCCAACGGCATTGTTTTACTGCACGCTTTGTTATGAGACTTATTTAATTCAAACAAGAAACTTCATCGATATAACAATGGTGATACAGAATATTTATGGCTATTTTCTAGAATACAATTGTAACACAATGGGAGGCTGCAACAATAAAGGTAAATGTACTGAATCCGGAATATGCGAATGCACTGCAGGATATTCAGGTGGAAAATGTGATACAGGTCAGTGGATCAACTCGCTTCAGCTGCAAAACATCAGACAAACTCTTACATCCATTTGATGTGAAATAAAACAAACAAACAAACAACAAAGCTTGATAAATTCTATTGGAGATAATGAAATATCAATTGCAGTTTTTTCTTAAAAAGCTTAATTGTGAATAGGCTGGACTTGGTAGTGCAACAAAATCATAAAATGTGTATGTTATGCCATTCTATGTTATGCCCATTCTATGTTATGCCCATTCTATGTTATGCCCATTCTATGTTATGCCCATTCTATGTTATGCCCATTCTATGTTTTGCCCATTCTATGTTATGCCCATTCTATGTTATGCCCA
Source organism: Cryptosula pallasiana (assembly GCA_945261195.1). Taxonomy (NCBI): domain Eukaryota; kingdom Metazoa; phylum Bryozoa; class Gymnolaemata; order Cheilostomatida; family Cryptosulidae; genus Cryptosula; species Cryptosula pallasiana. Next base: position 20,235,263 of record OX183139.1, read on the forward strand.
TTCTATGTTATGCCCATTAAAAATTGATTTTAAAACCAAAGTGTTTTTCTTCCAGTAAGCTGCTTTGACCAGAGTTACTATGATGCAAATGGAACCCATGTTGTATGTAACAACCATGGCACTTGCAATGGAAGCACATGCGATTGTGACTTGTGGTATTATGGAGACTTCTGTGAAAACAGTGAGTTCTAATTTGTATCTAATATTGCTGTTGCAGTAATAATGCCAAACCAGCTGAACCCATGTTTGTCGTAGGGGCCAAACATGACCTATTTAGTTCTTAATAGCCCTGCTTTAGACCACAAAAAAACCTTACCCATAGAAATACACCCAAAAAATTCAAGCACACTGAAAAAAGGCTACACTTGTAAATTGTTGACATTGGGATGCATCTATGTAAGGTGTTGCTACAATGTGCCAATTGCATAACAAGTTTGTACAGGTGTTTTCGTGTAGTTTTAAATTGTCTCCACAGGCTCAACTTGCAATCTACTTCTGGTCTATGAAATGGCAACGAGCTCACAGCAACCTTCTGCTGTTTCAGAGCTTCTGCCAAGTTGGCTCCAACTCAGTTGCCACTTGCAACCAAGCTTTCCAAACCCTGGTCATTTGTGCTGGTGGTAAAGTCTGCTCGGTTTCCGATGTTGTTAAATCTTTTTTTCTTGTATATTTTCTGTTTTTGTTGTTCTTTGGAGTTATCTTCCTTTAACGATAACCTGCCATCTCTCCAATTTTAGGCTGTAAATGGAAATTTTGATTTCAGTTTGTATAGGTCTAACTAGACTGAGGTCTAAAACTCAAATTTTAACAGCAAAACTCAAGTAGGGCGTAGGCACTGTAGATTATTTTTACAGAGAGAGGACTGGATCCTAGCGATGTTACAAGGAGAGTTTGTGGGCATTTTGAAATCAAGTAGAGAGTGTTGGGCTGGGGTAGTTATAGCTATACCTATACAGGGTGGGGAGATGAGGCACTATTTAGGTAGGTGTAGGTAGCATTTATATAAGAGTTGAGGGTGGGAGAGGCAATCATGGAGTGGATTCAGAGGCGGAAGGGGAAGGGGGGATCAGAAATGAGAGGAGAAAATAATAAAGGAATGGGATAGACAGGGGGCAAGGGGTAGATACAGGGAATCAGTGGAAAGCCAATCTTGTTACATAATTTACCACAAAGTTAACTGTAAACGCTCACTAAAGTTGTTCATTAACCAGCAGGATAGTTTGCTTCACAATCAAGCTTTTTAAATGGCGGATTTATCTGCTGCTTCGGTTCTAATCCTTTTGATGACAAACACCAACCTGTGCAGCCACTACTTATCAGTTGTCTTTCATTACAAAAAACGAGTCTCCCTTGTAAAGCCCCGTCACGTCCTTGATCATGTTCTTATTAAAGCAAGTGCCATACCCAGGAAGCACCAATTTTTTGGTAAGACTGAAAAAATCGATCGGGTCCACTTTTGTCTTTTATGCTAATATCCAGCCAGGTCTAGCAAGAAGAAACAAAAACAACCATCTGGAATTAAATCTTCTGATTCAGTAAAAGCATTTTATACAACTCACCCTTCTCTATGATCTTGCGTAATTCTGGATAAAACATAAAAGCGGCGATAGAAATTCTTTCCGGTATGGTCAGATGCAGAGCAATCAGTAAACATTATTTTGATGATCAGCCAATGAGAAAGGACTAGAATACAGGCTTGTGTGTTTTTATTAGTTCAGCAAGAAAAGCTTTGAGACATTTGATTTCATAATCCTTGAGAAAAGCAAACAAAATTTTAAGTTGCCTATCACAGCTAGTATTAAAGTGAGTTTCTCAATGCGTGAAACCTAATCCATAATTTTGTTTACCCTAGCAACAGCGAGTGATCGAAATGGCAACCAACTTTCCCCATTGTTTTACAATGAGTTCCAACTCTTTCTTTGAGGGCTGTTATGTAAAAAAAAATCAGATTTTTATCATGTTAATGGTACTGCGACACACCAAGTTGTCTAACACACAACAGAAAAATCAACAAGAGTCAGTGTTGGGATGACATACTGCAGTGGATTTTACTGACTACTAACAGAGACCTCTACTGCGCAGAGGTCCCCCTGATGGTGGCTACCACAGGCATGCCCCCAATGAACACAATAGACAAAGACCAGTATCTAGTGTAGTGATTATATTGCTCTGACAGGTGATTATTAATAATAGTTAATCATACGGCACTGGGTTTTTACTACCCCGACCCTGGGTAGCTATCCCGGGTCGGTAACAAGATGGTTGTCATAGCCTGAGAGACGAAATCTAGCTCCAATGCCTTCAGATATCACCTCCCGAAGCTAACTACCCTTAGATATACAGAAACGTGGACCAAATGCCGATAAAGACTAAAGAACTCTAGGGGATTATATTAAGCTATCACTGACCAAGCTAACCATAGACTCCACCCTTTATTTCTGGGCGCCATTGTACTTTAACTTAGTTATCATTATCTTATTGGACAATACTGCTTACTATATATCCTATTACTTCCTGCCATGCCTCCTGTGCATGTTGGAAACTTTCCATTGATACTTCCTCTAACTCTGCCTATAAAAAGCAGAGACTTTGTGATACTCATTGCATTACCTCTCAGCAGTGCATTACACTAACTGACATGAGTGTGTTCTTTTGCCTTGTTTTGCCACCTTATGTTCTGATATGAATAAAGGTTATATTTATACACTACTTGAGAGCTGTGTATGTCTGAGCCGAGGGCTTGTTACAGTTGTCAAAGTCGGTTGCCTACTTTGCAACATTTTGTTTGTGCCATCCCGGCACGGGGTTACCTCTGATTTGAAGTAGAATTGTAGCGGATCGTGCTGGTAGGGCTCCTACTACCGTCCACTGACAACAGCTATTCACAACGTGCAGCTCGTGAAGCAACAAATCAACACCTCTCTCCTAGAGGTAACGCAGGGTCGGTCAGACCTGCAGGGTGCAACAGAGAAGTCGGTAATGACTTCCCTACTAGTGCGCCCTCAGCTCAGACAAACGAAGTATAGTTTTATGTAATAGAATACATTTATTGTCCACATATCAAGCTCTAGGGAGGCAATCGCCTAGAGAAGTCTACAGCAGTAGCAGTAAGTGATAAGTGGCAAAGTGTATATGAAAAAACAGCCTTTTATAGGCTGATCACAGGAAGTGTATTGCATCATGTTGGTGCAACCAATAAAGCATAACAGGAAGTGCTGCAACCAATCAGAAGACAATACATCCAATGGCATACAATGTTAAATGAATAAGGCGCCTAGTAGCAAGGAATAAAACTATATAATTAAGTCCTCAGTCTAATTAGCCTTACAATCCATATAGACAGAAAGTGAGGTAGTTAGGCCCTCGCTTCGTCCTCGGGAATCAATATAGATCTTTTTTCAGTACTCTGGCTAGGGCGACCATCTTGCTGCCGACCCGGTATGTCACTGCAGGGCCGGTAGAGATCACCCCGGGTCAGTAAAGGTCACTGCAAGGTCGGTAAGGAAAGCTGCAGGGCTGGTATCACATCTGCAGGGCCGGTAAGGCAAATCATCTGCTTCTAAGCTATGGCTACTGGATGCATCACTTGGGGAGGCCTGTTTGACTAAATAATAGTGTCAGAGCCCCCTCTAGGTTAAAGTATATGTAAGTGTAAAGCATGTGTGCTGCCAAAATCCACCACAGACTGTTGATTGTCAGGCCTGAAGAGGCTAACTGCATTGTTGTGGCTGCACAGACGGCGCATCTACCAGCACAACCCCCTAGCGGAAGGTAGTGGACATAAAAATCCGCTACAATACATTAGTCCATTGGTCCTTCAAGATTTACAACTTATTTTTTAACAGCTCTCACCCGTGTTTGATTAAATTTACTAGTTTATTAATGATGAAAAGCTTTTAATTAATAGGTAAGTAAACATAGAACTTGAACTGTTTCAAAAGTTTGAAAATCAATATTGTAGATAATGACATAAACTGTGAAAAGCAAATGCTTAGGACTTTTTGAAGATTTTCTAAAAATTTCAGGACTGATAGATGTCTTTCCAACACCTTATGAGTGTATTAAATGAAATGTAGAGAACCCGCCAATGTTTATGAAACAAACTGAACGGAAGATTAATGTTATAATGTGTGAGATGTACTAGAAAACAATGGGGAAAGAAGTGGTCGATTTTCAGCATACATAGAATCCACAACTGTCATTTGTTTCTGGAGAGGCATATGAGAAGTTGTATAAATTAGACAGAGCTCTCAAGTGCTGGCCGAGGAGGCCTGGTGAGTGAACCATCAAACATAAGCGTTATAAAATACATAAAGCTATTATTACTGCCCTAGCCTAAAGTGAGACTGGGTACCCTGGCCCTGAGAGCTACTCAAAGCCATCACCGAAATGGCAAGCATAGCCAAGAATCCAAGTATAACCTGAGAGGCATATAGGCCACCTACCACTAACTACAACCTGATGCAAAGAAATCTGTTCACAAGGCTGTAACATACTGAAGACTTTGAGAGTCAGCCAAGTCCTACCCTGGAAGTACCCCAACGAGTAATTGAGCCGAGACTTTGCCGACAGTCCCCACGCATCTTGTTGATTTCACTTTATGCGATTATTACAACGTTTAGTATGAACAGAAATTGTTATCGAAAGGCACTTATAGATGGTATTGCCTGCAAGTGGCAATATATGAATTAAGATAAATTTTTCCCGTGGTGTGGTCGATATATGGTTCAACTTTTGTACCTTCTACTTCTTTCATTCTTCACTCCAGTAAATATTGTAGAGATTAAAAAGAATACAATGTTGGCTATGCTGAAATCCTACATTGTGTGTCCAAAGTCAAGGGCTATAATGTGAGCTAGTCATTCAAAATTACTCTGGTCCAAAGTCATCTCTGGCCCGAGGACATCTCAGGTCCAAGGTCATCTCTCTCCCGAGGTCATCTCTGGTCCGAGGTCATCTCTGGTCCGAGGTCATCTCAGGCCCGAGGTCATCTCAGGCCCGAGGTCATCTCTCTCTCGAGGTCATCTCTGGTCCGAGGTCATCTCTGGAACAGACAAAACTTCTGGTCAAGTTCTGGTGACTGAATGACAAACAGTTTAGCTTGCTGTTGACAAATGACTTGTTTTTTTTCTTGCTAATGGTTGAAATCTAGTGGACCTTAGTGATTGCTTCGATCTGTTACACAGACAGAGACAGGGAGGGATTTTGAGAAGACGAAAAGCTTAGTTTCTCATAGTTGTGCTGAGACACACTCTTTCCACATATCAGCAGCTCTCCTTCTCCAACAATTTTGTCCACACCATGATACCACCACCAATCTTTCAAGTAACAAATTGGAACGTGAATAGTACAATTTATTTTATCTATCAATCTATGGCTGGAATAGCTCTCTCTTACTACTCAACATCTTATTTACCAAGAACAGCTACACCACTACTAATAATGATGGCAATTTCTTTTAATAACATTTTTGTATTGGTTTTTGGTGTAATTTCATTTACCTAATATCATTTTCATCTGAATGATGATTCGGTTAGTTTAATGTTTAAAGATCTATCGGCAGATGGGCTCAAGTTGATTTTCAAACTTCAGAGCATTACAAATAGCTGCAGACCAAGCTTCAAAATATATTATAACTTTTTCCCTCACTATATACTGTTTGGGTTATTAATATGAGTCAGTATCTCTACTTGCTAACCATTATGTAATTTTATTGTCAAAATAGGCCATCAGAACAATCGAGTTTGTTTGAGGTGTTTTTTGCACTAAAAAAACTGAAAACTAAGTTTAAATGATTGATTTTCTGTAGAAGAATCATGCTCTTCTTGGAGATGCTCTTCTCATGGCACTTGTGGAGATGAAGGATGTGTATGTTCTCCCGGGTATACAGGCAACTATTGTGAAGTTGGTGAGTGCATTTTTTATGTTTCACCAAAAACCGTATCAAACAAGAAGATGAATGGTTTGTTGACTAAATGTAATGTAACATGTTATGCACATACCAAACTCTTTAGTGACCAGCTGTTATGAATTGGAGAAAGACAATTATAAGGAAAATGATGAAAAAGTATTGTGTAACACCCATGGCAGGTGTGAGGATGGGAACTGCACCTGCGATGTAGGTTACACTGGCCTGTTCTGTGAAGAAAGTGAGTTTAAATTTTGTCCGTTAGTGCAAGTTGCTTGACGTGTGTGAGAAGTAAACAATAAAACATGATGTACTAGTTCAGATTGATCCGTGTATCTATAAATGATTTACTTCCACTATTTGTTAGCTTGCAAATAATGTAGAAGTTCAAGGCCTGATCACCAAAAATCAAATTTTTGACGAAACTGTAAAAGAATATATTTTTCTGGTCAAAGCGAATTCCTTGCTAAGCAAAAGTAGCAATTAGTCCAGTTTCATCATCATCAAACAATGTTAGGTTTGGGAAACCAGGGAATCGTTTAATATCATTGGATAATAATAAACATTTTTATATTTTTGATGGTGAAGTGTAAGCTTTTAGTCGCAAATTTTCAAGTTTATGAGTTTAACTTTACTGATATAAACGGCTACGCATCCTAGAGCGCAGTAAAGGTAACACAGAAATAGAGCTGGAAACAGTATCCTGTTGCATGAGTCATGCTCTAAGCTCTAATAAAAAAATACAATTTAAAAAATTATTCTGATGCTTGTAAATACTCTGTTCTGTCAGATAGCTGGCAGTGTCACATGGAAGTTGCTATGGCGAGCTGGTTGGTTAATGTCGTGTCCGGTAATGCGTAAAATCGGTAAAAGCGTATCACATATGTACTGAAGCAATCTTTTTGTGAACTGAGGAATGTATTGGAACAAGTACGAAGTTGTTTGTGTCTATATGCATCCGGAGAAGTTCACATTATTCGTAAAAAGAGCTGTACCCGGCTAGCGAACTGTGAGCCGGCGAGGATCATTGATGCCGCAGAACGTTCTGAATTGTTTGGTCTAGCTGTTGTTGATGTTGCGTGGTCAATTATTTGCATAGAAAAGTGCAGACTAAATTATTAAAACAACCCTTTGAAAATCTGCCATTGGAACAAAATTTTACTTGACAAGTAAGATGTTAAAATTATGTTGATACTGATGAACAGGCCGGATTAAAATATTTTACAGAATTTTATTGCGACTTTAACGGAACCTGCTCACCACATGGATACTGTGAGAGAAACAAGTGTGTTTGTAAACCGGGATATACTGGAAACAGATGCAAAACAGGTGAGGTTTTTTTTACCTAAAATTGATGAGATGCCAAAGTTTGATTTAAAAATATGATCAGTATCAGTAGTATATGAGGAGCAGATCTATGTCAAGGTGTCTAAGAACAATAAGGTTCACCTGGTTCCAAAGGGTTTTTTCTAGCACTAGGTGTCCATGAGAACTTTTTGGATACGTTTTTGGGCACCAGGTCTATATTATGTTATTTGTTAGTGTTTGTAATATTGTATGATTATTTATTATCCAAGTATTTATTGTGCAGGGGTTGTTCATATTGGGGTTTGTATCACGGTTTTGATTGTTGGTTTGACTAGTTTATAAAAATGAAGAGTTGTATTATTATAATGCTATTGTTTGGCAAGATGTTGGGAGACAAAGATGTGGAGACGAGAGGGATTAGGGAAAACGATATGATTGATGGTGGTGAAAGTGAAATTGTAGATGTTTTACCGAGTCTGAAACAAGAAGTGATAATAGTTATGATGATATTGGTATTTGTCATAGGATTTTCTACTTTTGGAGGTGTTCCCGAGTTTAGTATTTATGAAAGCACTATCGGCGAAATACAAAAGACAAGGAACTTTCCTGTTCAAATCATAATTGAAACTATAGGCGATTGACAAGCATCTAATTCATCATGGATGGTAGTGCTGAGGGATTTGATGCGAGGATGCATCTGCCTTTTGCAGCAATGATTGCAGGCCCAACCGGTTCTGAGAAAACACGAGCGATTTTACGAATGATTGAAGCTAGTCAGACTATAGCTTATCTTCCACCGGTAAAAGTATGTTATTGTAAAAACACCAATTAAAAAGCCTTTGACAACATATCCGTAGTGACATTTTATTAGGGAATGATAGATATAATGACGAGTTTCCCTAAATATAGACAAAACGGATGGCTGATAATGGATGACTTGATGGATAAAGCTTCTGGTAAAGCCGATGCTAATGCTTTGTATACAAAGCATAGTCATCATTTGAACATACATGTCTAAGCGGTAGTGCAGCTGCACTGTTGAAGGCGTTCAAGCGTACTCCAGTAGTAGTGGATATATAGATGATCTTGAATAAGCATAGGTTGATTAGCATATGAGTAGTGCCGGCTGCAGATGATGGCAACACTGTGCAATTCCATTACACAGGCCGCTTCAACAATCAAGTACTTCCGTACTGATAGTTAAACAGGCACAGGGTGGCCATATAATAGGAGGCCGGGGATAGATAGGAGAGTATATAATTCTTGGATATATATAAGAGAGTCTCATAGAGACCAGCGACCACAAAGCCCGCAGTCTAGAGGATACATACAGAGTATTTCCTGGTGCACAAGACTATGTGCCGGAGGTACAGCTCCAAGAGACACATACGGAGTATGACCCATAGCACAAAACCATGTGCGGAGTGTAACCAGGGAGTATATAAGAATAATATTTACGGAGGAGTCTCAAAGAGACTGTCAACTACACACCGGTACATGTGGAACATGTCCCGGGAGCACAATGACATGTGTCAAGAAGGTACGACTCCAAGAGACACGTACGGAATACGGCCTATAGCACAGTACCATGTGCGGAGTGTATATAGTTAGGGCCCTGCCACCTGGTTGTGGTAACTGGGTGGCACAAGGGCTGTCCATATCGTGCAGGCGGGCCGACATTTCTGTGTGGCTTCTGTACGGTGGATTAGCGGGCTGGCTCTTACTTTGATTGGTGCCGGAAATTATCTCAGCAGCTGGAGGAGGCCCCTTGGGTACATCCGGGTCACCCCTAGTTACTAAATCCCGTGGTTCTCTTCTCAGTTTGCTGGAAGCTACCGATAGTCCGGTTGGCAGTGGTTCTTCTGGCCGCCCCAAACTGGCCTCCCTCCTAGGTAGAAGAGCTAGTTCGAGTTCTGGTGGCATTGGATCAAATGGAGATGCTGCTGGTGCCTTCCTCGCGCAGGCTCCATGCGTGTTGGGACGTCTTCTCGGCTCAATTTCGGCCGGCGCTTGTCCTCGGGGATCCACGCTGGGGTAGTAAGGCTTGAGGCGGCATTCGTTCTGCACAGACTGTTGTCCATGTCGGTTGATGAGATAGTTATGGTAGTCGTACACCACTTCTATTTCGAAGGGCCCCAGGAACTTGGCCTGCAACTTAGGATTCTCTCCATGGCGTCTGCGACGGTTTTCCAGCCAGACTCGATCTCCAACTGCATATACGCTGGGCTCCTCTCCTTCCTCGGCCCTGACCTCCATCTGTTCCTCTCTCAGGGTTTCATGTACCTCCTCTAGTCTTAACTTGAGGTCTTGGGCATACTCATGTACGTGCAAGCAGTCGGTCAGAGGAGGGTGGTAAGAGACTTGGTCGGGTAGCCGCATTTCTCTACCCATCATCATGTAGTTAGCTGTCTCTCCTGTGGTGGAGTGGGGTGTAGCCCTGAAGGCTCTCATCAGTTGGGGAAGCAACAGGTCCCTGTCACCGGGGCTCCTCCTTAAGAGCAACGACCGCAAAGAGTCGCCTAGCACCCTGTTGTTTCTCTCTACAACTCCGTTGGTCTGAGGGTGATACGGGGTAGTGCGGGTCTTCTCGATGCCCCACAGAGCACACAACTCCTGCATCAGGTGAGACTCAAACTGAGCCCCTTGATCAGTGTGCATCTGTTCGGGTATACCCAGATAACAAAAGACCCACTCATCTAAAGCACTGGCCACTACTGGGGCGGTGGAGTTCGGAAGAGCCAAGGCGTCCTGCCAGCGGGTGAAGTGGTCTGTTAACACTAAAACCCAGGCGTTACCTCGTTCCGTCTCGGGAAAGGGCCCCACCAAATCTACAGCTAGCTTCTGCCAGGGGCGGCCAGCGTACATGCGCTGGCAACCGGGGCTAGGCTTGGTGCCACCACTTTTGGCCCTTTGGCAAACTTCGCAGCTCCTGACCATGTGACATATGTCAGATGTCATACCTGGCCGATACCAAGTGAGCTGGATGCATTTCAGGGTCCTGTTTACTCCCTGGTGTGCAAGAGAATGGGTCTGCCAGACCGTGTTGCCACGTAATCCTGCCGGACAGACCGCACACCAACGAGCACGGCGGTTAGGAGAGACCTGTAACTCCAGCACACCATCTGCCCGGAGTCTCATAGCTCCAATACAGCTGTTCAACCATCTCAGCTCTTGGCTGCCGAGTTCCAACTGCTCTTTAGTGAGAGGGCGCTGGGTAGACACTGCCTGGTAGATGGCCGCCACAGCGTGATTGCCTTCACTCTGAGCCCGAACAAGGTCGGTATCCTGCTGGACGGGGTGAACTGCATGGGGGTAGCCTGAGGGGCGGTGCGCAACTCCCATTGTACTTCTGCCTTAGAGGGTCCGCCATCCCTTTCTTGAATGCGCGTGCACTGCCTACACTCGGAGGAGCACCTGCGGCTCAACCAATCCGCATTGCCATGTCGGGGGCCGCTTCTATGTTCAATAGTGTATCTGAACTCCGAGAGCGACTCGAGCCACCTAGCCACCTGACTGGTGGGCTCCTGGCGGCGACACAGCCACAGCAAGGAGGCATGGTCTGTCCGAAGATGGAAGTGCTGGCCATAGAGGTAGGGACGAAAGTTTTTAGCAGCCTTTACTACTGCTAACAGCTCTCTTCGTGTCACACAATAGTTGCGCTCTTGAGGACTGAGCGTCTTGCTATAGTAAGCGATTACTCACTCACTACTTTCCTGTACCTGTGACAGCACAGCACCCACACCTGCATCGCTAGCATCAGTGTCCAAGGTGTATTGTAGCTGAGGATCAGGGTAACCAAGAACAGGGGCCCGGGTCATAGCTACTTTCAGCTGCTGGAATGTGGTTTCCTGGGCGGTGGACCATTCCCAAGGTGCATGCTTACTAGTGAGCTGGGTAAGGGGCCGTGCCACAGTGGAGAAGTCAGGGATGTACTGCCTTAGTATCCTATGGTACCCAAGAAGGCTTGCAAACCCTTTAACTCTGTGGTCGTCTGCCACTGTGCTATTGCAGCAACCTTTTCCGGGTCTGTGGCCACTCCTGTACTGCTCACTACGTGTCCTAAATACCGGACCTCTGGCTTGAATAGCTCACACTTACTGGTTTGAGTTTCAACCCGGCCTGCTGTAACCGCTGAAAGACTTCGGCCAGGTGCTGAATGTGAGTAGGAAATTCAGGTGCGATGACAATAATGTCGTCGAGGTAGAGCAAGAGAGTTTTCCAGTGGAGACCCTGGAGTACCTTCTCCATCAACTGTTGGAAGGTGGCCGGGGCTGAAGTGAGGCCGAAAGGGAGGACCTTCCACTTCCACAGACCTGTACGTGTGGCAAACGCCGAGCATTCACTGGCTTCTTCGTCCAGGAGAACCTGCCAATATCCACTGACCAAATCCAAGGTACTAAAGAGCTTGCTCCCTGACAAGGCATCCAGACTCTCATCGATGCGGGGGAGGGGGTAGGCGTCCTGGTGTGTGACAGCGTTCAATCGCCGGTAGTCAATACAGAATCTCCATGCACCGTACTTCTTTCTCGCGAGGACCACGGGAGAACTCCAGGCCCCTGAGGCAGGTTTTATAAGTCCACGTTCCAGCAGCTGTTCCACTTGTCTCTCTGCTTCCGCTTCTTTCTCCGGACCTAGTCTGTGAGGGGGTTGGCAAATAGGTCAAGTTCCCGGGAAGAGAGGAATGCTGTGTGTGACCAGAGTGGTTTGGCCAACATCATGGTCTCCCGAACTGAACACGGCAGCATACTGTCATAGCAATCCAGCTACTTGCTGTGCCTCGTGTCGGTTCTGACACTGGGGGAGAGCATCTGAGTATAGCTCAGCGACGTGAGAGGGAACCGGGGAGCGGGAAGAATGGACTGGAGGAGTAGGAGCGGGCATGGCAACCGCCCCCGTTTGTTCAATCTCCTCAGGGCTCACTCCTCTGTAGTGGCCCACCGTGCTTCCTGCCTTCAGTTCTATTGGCTGAGCAGTCGGATTCATACATCTGACTAGTACGTGTCCCTTGCTATCCGGCTCATTCAGATTAGCAGCAATAAGGAGACCTCCGGGTCGGGACTCCACGAGCCCAAGGGGTAGGTAGCTCTGTGTGGTAACCTTACACAGGATAGTAGATTCCATGCCCGGGGGTAGCTGTGTGGTACGAAGGACCTGAACGTTATTCATCAACAGCGTACCGTCTTTATCTGTGCAGCGCATCTCCTTGCCTGCCACGACAATGGCACAATCACTGAACTTCAAACGGCAGTCATGGTCAGTGAGGAAGGGCATCCCTAAGACGGCATCCTCGGCTAGGTGAATAGCTACAAACGTGGTCTCGGTTTTCACATCACAGAGACGGAGGGTAGCTTTCACCATGCCATAGAAGGGAACCTGGGTGCCGTCGGCCATAATTCCATGAGTCTCACTCTCCTGCATTGACTGTCTTACTGGCTCTGGTAATCGGTCGAAGACAAGTTTAGATAGGAGGTTCGTTGTGCAGCCGGTATCAACGAGGAAGGTGACTGGCTTGCCTTCTAACTTTCCTGGGAGGAAATAGCTAGCTCGGTACGGCTGTTTTACCTCAATGTTGGACAACTCAGTGGGTCGAATCTTTGCAGCTCTGTGAGGAGGAGACAATATTCTCTTTCTAGGGCTCGAAGAGCGCTCTACTGGCAAATCGACTAGTGTAGTTACCGTCGGATGTTCTTTAGCTGGTGTAGGCTGGTTCCTCCGGGGACCTACAGGCTCTAACGAGGGCAGTTTGGGTCCGTAAAGTACGGCAGCAGAGGTTTCATAAAGTTCTGATTCGTCTGTTTCTTCTGGCAACACCGCGTACCAGTTGGAGGTAGGCAGCTGCCAATTGGGTGAGGAAGGCATTTCCTTCTTCCTAAGGGGTGGTCTAGCGGGCCTGGGTGAAGGAGCAAGGGGGACAGGGTTATACTTCTCTATCCTCTCTAGCTCTTTCTTCCACCTGTTCGCCCGGTCATGGTTAGCTGAAGGGGTGACTTGGTCGTCACTTGTAGAGAGTGACTGTTTACCAGGAGGAAACGGCTCACTCTTTATATAGTTCCTCTGGCAGCCGGCAGGAGAGGTGACTTGACATGCCTCACTTCATTTCTCTTCCGCTCCCTTTGCAGGGGTGCCTTCTCTGAGGGGTGTGGCGACACAGGGGCCCGTCTCTCCATCTGCTTTTGTCCTTTACGCAGTGGCTCTCTGATAAAATCTGATAAGAGTAACGGGGCAGGATCGCGTCTCTCTGGTTTCTTTACTTCTTTATTCCACCTTCTCGCCTTATCGCAGGTAGCCGGTGTGGTAACTACTGCGGGCGCTGCTCGTTTTCCCACCCTGGGAATCTCTCTAGGTGTAGTGACAGTTGGCTGGCTGGATGGACAAAATCTGCTGTAGTGTCCAGGCTGTCCACAGTTCCAACACGGGGAGGATGCCGAATGGGCTGTCGAGAGAGGTGGCCACGCATTTCCAGGCGTGGTAGATGACACAGGAGAAGGGTGGTGCACCGTATGTGGAGCCTGCATAGGAGGTTGCGGAGCAGGCTGCACCACAGGAGTAGGTGTGGGCACCATCTGTTGCCACTGTCTCATCTGACGCATCTCCGTTGTCATCTCTTGCACTGTCTGTAACAGTCTATTCAGGGTCTCCTCATGTGTAGGTGGCAGCTGAGGAGCCGGATAGTGGTGCCTCGCCGTTGGATAGGGATATTCCACTTCTCTAGGGGCCGGCGTAACTACGGCAGCCGCCTCCGTTTGATGGTAATGGGATATGGAAAGTTTATGGTACTCTTCATCATACCTGTATTCTTCCTCTTCCTCTATAACCCACACTCTGGATGGCTTGTTGTCGGTATAAACTCTTATCCGCAAGAACTCCGCTCCTGCACGAACAGCTTCTTCTAGGCTTCTGGGATCCACTGCTAACAGGTGTCTCTGAAGATACGGGTGGCCCAGAGTGGTGGCCAACGTCTCTAGTACTAGACGTTCCACATGTCCTTCTGGCAAGTCTCCGTACGCGACATGCACTAATCTCTCAACCTCATTAGCATGCTCCTGTAATGATGTCTTGGGAGCTTTCCTCAGCTGTGCAATATTCTGCAGGGCCTCACGGCGTGTCAGGCCAAAGCGGGCACGGAGTGCGGTGAACACAGCTCTAAGGTTGTTTGGCTTCCCACAATCCAAGGCCTTTTCTCTCAGGGCTTCTTTCTCATGTAGCAAGGAGGCGTTGTCGTCCCATCCGTTTGCTTTAGCTATTTCCAGAAAATGTCCTATGAAGTACTTTACATCTCCATTCCCATTAAACTTGGGCGGCTTGAAGACCGGTGCAGGTGCACGGGGTTGTAACACTCCTCTTAAGGTGTCTGCTAGGCGGTCTAGAGCGGCCGCTTCAGGGTTACCAGCTGGCAATCTCCCTGCGCTCCTTGCTCGATGCGCCATACACACGCCATGCACCAATAGGCTGCATACACTCCACGCTGTAGGAGAATGCTATAAGGGGGAAACAGTATCCGTGGGGTGATAAGGGGGGTGGTCTATCAGATGCTGTTAGACAAAGGGGGCACCACTACTCAGGACAAAGGGGGAAGGAGTAGTCGGTGAGTTGGCCGTAACTTTTTTTGCAATACTGGGGTGAGATCGCGCTGTAATCTCACCGCTGCCACCAATGTAACGGTTTTCCCCGTGTTATAAGAGGAATACGGTCACTGGTATTACAAGATGCTGTTTGACAATGGCTGACTCTGTGTTTCAGTGGTAGCTGTGGCTACAGAGTGCTAAGGCTCAGGTGTCTCTATGTGGTAGAGAAGACAGAATGTTGTTGGGTAGCAGACACAACGATTTTGGCAACCGGCCAAACAGATTCTACTAAGTTGACAGTGCTAGCAATGACTTTATTACTACACTTCTCTTACAACGCACAAAATTTTTGCTAAGTATAAATATAAAAGTGGTTGTATTGTCCCTGAATACTGGTCGAGTATGTGGACCTAGGCGTCTGGCAGTATAGTCCTTTAGCTGGGCGTTGCTACTAGGGTCCTAAGCGTCTTCTCTGATACGCCTTCCAAGAACCTCTTCCTTGTAGTCCTGAACGAATCCTCAGCTGTCTCGGCTGTAACTGGCTAGTATCCCACTAGCTACGGCACGCGCTACTCATTAGACAGTATCTCAACAATACTCAATACTAACTGCCCTGCTGGGCTGAGAGCAAGTCTTTATAAATAAGGTACAAAATCAAGGAGGCGTATAATAATATGGTTGGTTAAAAGCATATAAACAAACCAGCATGTGACACATGCCATGATTAAAATAGTTACTGGAGGCGGGAGAAGCCCTTCCTGCTGGCTGAAGTTAAGCGGTAGTGCAGCTGCACTACTGAAGGCGTTCAAGCGTACTCCAGTAGTAGTGGATATATAGGTGGTCTTGAGTAAGCATAGATTGATTAGCATATGAGTAGTCTCGGCTGCAGATGATGGCAACACTGTGCACTTCCATTACAATACGCATGGAATGGGAGTCAACTATTGGTTTGTGTGATTTATTTTCTTAGTGACAGTAAAACTTTACTAAGATTTGTGCTGGTTTTTTTTTTATTTCTGGGTAAAGAGGTGGTGGGACTCCTTCTGACAGAGTCCCACCGTAAAAAAGAGGTACTGGGACGACGTACCACCGCGTCCCACCACAATTCTAACACTGTTTTTAGCTAATATTCAAAAATTGAGCATTAAAACTTGTCGTCGTTTTTGCACATCAGCACATTTACAAAAAGTGTACTTTTAAAACATCAAAGATTCAAGCAGTTGGATGCACCATCAGCTGATAGTAACTAGTATTTTTCATCGAAGTAAAATCTTTAATATGGCAAATGAATTGGCAGAAGAAACAAAGCTTCATATCATGCAAGAATAGGCTGGCAAACCACCATACCAACAATCTCTAGACTCAAGACCAAATGAAAAAAAATCTGAAAAATGACTGACCACCAATTACACTTGGCATTATTTGATATATTCCACAAGACTTTCCTCATTTTAGCACAATGTACAGTTGTAAAGAAAGTGCAGTTAATGTTGTGTATGTATGACTGAAAATTGGAGTTGGTTTTTTTTTCCTGTTGCAACCATCACTCTCCAAGGTCATGACGATCTCATAGCTAATGAATATAAATAGATCAGTGAGGTGGTCAACTGATAGTCTATATTATTTTCATGAGCTCACTCCAAAACCAAGAGTAGACGACTCTGACTTTGAATTAATTTTAAGTTCTAGAATCGCTGCCGTTTCTTAAAAAATGGCATCAGTTAAAAACAACTCTAATATTACCATCAGACTCACCATATTTCAAACCATATGTTGATATTTCTAGCTCAAAGGTACTACTCACAATTTATATATCGGGGCTAAAACATACAATCTCTCTACAAACACCAAGTTAGACCAACAATCAAAACCGTGATACAAACCCTAATATAAACGACCCCTGCCCAATAAATACTTAGATAATAAATAATCATACAATATTACAAACACTAACAACTGACATAATCACCACCTAGCGCACACAAAAAGATACCCAAACAGTTCTCATAGACACCTGGTGCTCAAAAAAGGCACTTTGGAGCCAGGTGAACCTTATTGTCCTTAGACACCATGACGCAGATCTGCTCCTTATATACTTCTTACATAAATCAAGAGACCGGTCGAAAAAGTTTAAAAAAAAGCTTTTGCGCAATGTAAAAATTATCCTATTTAGAGAAACTGGGCTGAAAATTTTCATTTATGGGAATGGGACAACTAAATACGCCAAGAGAGGAAGGAAGGGAACTATGTATCATTGATATTGTTGTACTATAATATTGTAATGAATTCACATAGGTTCCCCCCCCCCCCCCCCCCCCCCCCCCCCCTAGTAACCAGTAGCTAACTTTAGGGAAATCTCCTCTAACTTGGTTGATGTTCAAGGCTACACGATGAAGCAAGTGAGAGAAGTTACCAACTGACAAGTAGTAGTAGTTGAAGCATGGGCCGGCATATTGATTCATGTGGGCCAGCTTATTTATGTCTACATATAATATGAGTCAAGCTGCTGCAGCAGAGACAAATTGGTAAAGTTCCACATCTTTTTCACTTATACACCTGCTTGTTTGTGACTAGTTACATTAATTTTCTTTTCAACTGCCTGTTACGATATTTCTTTCCTATGAACATAGGCGTTGTTGTCACGGCTTGTTTAAACTGTTTCGGCGTGTATGCAGAGCAATAGAATTGTGTGTTGTGTATGTATCTTGTTGCAAACCCTATATATATTTAGGCAAATACATTTATTTTGGCTTTAAACAACCTATCTTGTTAGTATTGTAATGGATTTCACCGTCCACTACTGGACGCAACTACTACAGGCTGTGCAAGGACTTAACTCCTGCCTTGCAAGCCCTGTACAATTCCCTAGCTACCCAGTCAACACTGACATAACAGGGTAAGATCTGCTCCAAATGTCCTGACAGGTATACAAGCCTGCCAGAGACTACTGCAACTCCAAGTATTCCAAGTAAATAGAGAGGTGTTTGCAAGTATAATGCTTCATGTACATATGGCGATCGTGCTAGCGATTTTGCTTAGCGATTGGGGAAGTCCCTCCCCCAACTTGCGCAATTTTTCACTACTGTCAATTCTTCAGCGATTCCGGTCAAACTCGCTGTTATGGAGCATAGCCCTCAATTTATTATAGGATCGTTAATAGATCGGAGCGCTGGATACGACAACACCATATTGGAAACAAGGGTAAAGTTTTTTTACGTTGTGATTGGCTGATAAACGAATCCGCTAGCGATTTTTTGATCTCAATCAAAACCTGAGGATAACCTCAAATAAAATGCTTGAGATTGCTTAGCGATTTTGTAGGAAACAGAAGTTGCAAAATCACGCAATCGCTAAGGAAATCGCTTAGTAATCGCTATATGTACATGGGGTTTAAGGGTTATTTATTTCTGAGCTCTCTGGCTCCAACATCACAATTTATAAGATAATGTTAACATATACACAACAACAGGCTCACTCAAGCATACATGAATTTAACCAATAACATTGCTAAGATCGTTCATTGTCCAATCCTGTAAATTAGTAGGCGGAGCCTTTGCCTTCTCTAGCAGTGGTCTCTGCTAGCAATAATTTGTACTTGTCTGGGCTTGTCTATGATCTGGTAAGGATGCACAACTGCTACAATTTGCTACAGGGGGTAGCAACTACCTAATTCCCCCACAGTATGGTCCGGTGCCATACCAGTAGTAAGAGCTAAAATCCGATTAGGAATTTAATTCAGCACTGTCTATATGTAGCTAGCAGTGATAGTAAAGTGGGTACTGTATTCAGAAGCCGCTTCCTAGTAGTGCTTGGTGAAGGTTGGGTGCAAATTCTTTGAATTGGTGGCAGCGGTGGAATTCACAGACTAGTTGAGAAGCACCAGGTCCTACTTACTAGTCAATGTTTCTCTCCCGTACCCTGTACCCTGCTACAGATCCATACAGCAACTCATGACACTGCAAGTGATCCTACAACAGTTCTGGTCTAGTTGCAGCTTTCCTAAAGGAGATAGAGCTACCATAGCCTTACTAGGGCACTCTCATTCTGCTACAGCTATGCCTGATCTGGGAACAGCTCCTACAGTAACCCCCGACTCTGCTACGGATCCCTACAGCAGTTCCTGAAACTGTGTCATTTTACAGCCTTTTTGAGCCAAGAGCAGATACCCCAACATTGCTGCACCCTCCAATTCAAAGGCAAACAACCCCCACCCCCCCCCCCCCCCAGATTGAGGATATCTTGCTTAAGCAAAATACACCATTTCCTTGTATCCTGATGGCAGCGCCAAGAGCCAGAAGTGCAGCTAGGATGTCAGCTGGACAGGTTGACAGGTGGACCTAGACGGTTGATTCAGACACTTCAAGGAGTACTACAGCCCCCTCAACCCCACCCCCCCCCCCCCTCCCATACACAGAACTTCAGGCCCCAACGTTTACTGGCATTAAATAATACTGTGGTAGAATTTTGTGCACAACATCTGTAAACACCAAGCTTTGCAAACACCTGTATGATTCTAAGCCCCTCTGTGGTTCAGAGGCACCTTATTGCCTAAGCAAGACAAACAACAGTGCTTACGAGCAATGCTACAACAATTAGCTTTGCCAACACACTAGTAATTACTTGACAGGGCTGGTCATGGAACTCTGCTAATTCTGTATAGAGATGCCAGGGCCGCTCACGGACCCCCGATCAACCAGAGTAGGTTCATTGGGCCAGGGTTAGTGACCCTGGTCCGGCAGGAAGAGTACAGCTTTGCTCAGGATCCTAAAGATAGCTGTGGTACCTCAAAAATGCAACTCTAAGACATAACTGCCTTCAGAACTCAAGAACCATGAATGCCAGGCTAGGAAAAGCCCAGGAACCTAGAGGGAGATGGGGCAGTATACTTACAGACAATGCACCTACTAGCTCCGCCCCTTTAACTTGGGCACTCAATACCTTTAACTCCATTGTTATTTGTTACTAATTATATCCATGTATGTTATTTGCTTGCACTACTTCTAGTCTGTGCTATTGGCCACATTGTTATCTAGGCTAATAGCTTCCTGTACTCCAGCGCATAAAATGCTGGATTTTGCTTACACTCTTGGCATTTGTACTATTGTATCTACTCTTGCCACTTCACTCTAGACGATTGCCTCCAGAGAACAGTATAAAATACAAGAAATCGATTTGTATTCAAGCAACCAGACTAGTCTGTCTGAGTCGTGGGCTCTCCTTGCTAGTTGTTAAAGTCACTTAGACAAGTGGCAATGGCTACCCCTGCCCGGTGTTTCTTCTAGAGAGAGGCAGAATACTCGAGCTCAGTAGCATTTTGTGGTCCCAGACCAAAATCTACTACGATACTTCATTGCAAGGTTTCTTGATATAGCAGAAGCCAAGAACGGAGAAGCACATATTGCACATTACCATGCTAGAGAGGCACTTAGAGATGATGGTCTGGAGTGTGGGAAGCCCAGCTCTTTTCAAGGCATTTTTACTGCTCTCCGTGCCGGTTCTTTTACACTTTTATCTCTGCCACCAGTCCAGTATTACATAATATATAAAAAAAATTGTTGAATTTTAAAACCTTAACCAATTACCAAATTCAAAAATTAGATTCTAGGCAAAAATAGTTATATTGATTTCAATTTTCTCTCCCTAGCTGGTAGTCTTGTCCTTATGGCTAGAACTACTTTCTTCATGGGCAAAACAGGATAATGGATAGAAGGAGAGAGGATAAACTATGATTAGAAATCAATTGTGGGAGTTTTTTTATGGCGTGCCGAGGAATTGTTACAGATAGACTTCCAAGAGCAAACAACTCTAAAAATTACAGCTGTTTCCTACGAACTTTGCAGTAATGATTTTGTCTACAGGCTAAGACTACTTTGGAAGTATATGTAGCTTCTTGGGAGAAACAAAGATTGCTTGACATTAACCTGATCCTACGGATCGAAGTTGAAGTACAGCAATTATATGTTCATGTTTCAGCTGTGAGTTGCGATGAATACGAAAATAACTACTATGATGTGGACGGAAACTATATTGTATGTAACAACCATGGCAAATGTGAGGGTGGAGAATGCACGTGTGAGCCAAGTTACTCGGGATCATTCTGTGAAAAAAGTAACACTTCTCTTATAGTCGATCTCGTTTATGAAGACTCCAATATCTTGATTAACTTGTGATTTTTTAATTACAAAAAATTATCAAGGACATGATAGGTGTTTTCTTTTTTGTGCTTTTTGTGTGATTTTGTCATAATGTCTATTATATTAAGCTCGCAAAACTCTCTGCGTTTGAACAACTTCAAAAATTGAGAATTATTACTTCAAAACACAAATTACAGATTAATTTGGCTGTTTTAAAAGATACCCATTTTATTATTAATGTTTGTTACTTTACTTCCAGGAGCTCTCAACCAAAAATTGAGCGCAAAATATTTTTTTTTACTTGCGTTAATTCAATACCAACTATTTTTTATTGTTTTACAGAGTTTCAGTGCCAACACTCAGGCGAATGTTCTTCAAATGGTAACTGTACTGATGGTGAATGCTATTGTAACCCTGGCTATACCAGTTACAACTGTAGTGCAGGTGAGAGTAATTGCAAGTAGCTATGATATCAGAAAGGTTTGGCATATCTATTGATTATGTTGTAGGGTTTTGACATAAGACTAACCTCAAAAAACTTCAGAAAAGCAAGCTAAATATAATAAAGTTGTTGCACAACAATGCGAAAGCTACTTGTATTCCAATCTTATTTTTCACTTAAGTTGTGATTGGTTTTTCAGTTCTTACAACATCATACCCTTTTAATATTTTTTTTCAGCATTAAAGCATGCCAGCATTGAACAATTTTTTGTTGATTTTGTGAATATTCAAGTCTTAAGCAACAGACTGGTGTTGTCGAACAACCCTCTAGGCCTACTCAGTGCTGATCTACAAGCCTGCAAAATACCCCTCTTCTAGAAATGCTCGCCAATTTTTACACTGCTTAAAATTGACGTCATCTTCGGGTATTAACTTCTTTGCTGCGCAGTATTTATTTGACCAATCAGATCCCGTTATTTATTTTTATTATTATTTTATTTATTTATTATTATTCTACCATCATACTACTGTCCATTTTTGTATGAATAGCATTTATTATTCCCTTACTCACCAAAAGAAGCACAACTTTTTTCTATCCTATTGATGTAAAGAGTATAAGATGATCCTTGTGATTGTGATCACATTGGACAACCTGACAAATCCCGCAATTGTCTCTTGTTGTTGCCATTTCATATAAGCAAATTGCGTAATAAACAAGCGTTGATTTTGTTTACGATGTGTGTGCACTAATTGCATCCATATTGATAGAAACCACTAATTCCGATTTTATGCGTGCAGCGTGCAATTTCAAGCTAGATAAAAAATGGCGCGTAATAGTAAATCTCAACAATAATTCTTAGAATCCATTTTTGATGGGGTGTCTTCGTAATGATTCTTTATTCCTGTTGCAATGGCCTTCATCAGACCTAAGACTAAATGAATTGCCCAATCAGATTTCATTTTAAACGCAGACGATGTAACTTCATTTATAAAAGTTTGCTATTATTTATTATAACTGACCACGCCCACATCCCGAAGATGACGTACACGGCAATCAATGGAAGTTATAGTAAGCTAAATTTCGGCTGATGCGACGAGCATTTGAGGCCAATGGCTTTTCGGCAAGCTTGTAAATCAGGACTGAGTAGGCCTAGAGGGTTATTTAATACATCAATCTGCTGCTCAAGACTTGAATATTCAGAAATTCAACAAAAAAGTGATCAGTGCTGGCATGCTTTAAAGAACATAAATTATTTACTTGCAACATACTGACTATTCTATTAGTTAATACCAGTTTGTGCAATCACCTTGAACTGGCATACTTGCGGTAGTTCATAATTTTTTTTGTATTTGCATAAGAGTGTTAGAAAACTCAAAAATCTTTATTTTTTTAAAAACATTTTTTGAGGGTTGAAATTAATACAAAACGCAAAGCTTACCACTTTTATTGTCCAAATAATGCTGGCAGCTCAGAAGTTCGCAGCTGAGTATGCCTTCAAATTCTCTCTGTAGCGTGGGAACACTTGATTGTGTTTATGAACCATTTTGTAGGACAACGTATTTTTTTCTCTGACAAGTAAATTTTCTTCAAGATTCAAGCTCCTCAATGTTTGCCTTTTAGTTTATACTCCCAACTTAAATATGTGGCGAATCAAGTATTAATCCTTTGAGGACCGATTCTAGACATAATTTTCTGTTAGCATCAGGTTTGTTTGCATTCAGTTGCTTGTCTCTTCCTACTCAGGCCCATATTAGCAATGACAAAAATTTGGGAGACATTTAAAATGAGTTTCAAAGCGAGTTATATGATTGTGTGTGTGTGCATGGGGGGAGTGTTTGTGGAACCAGTAAAAAATTAAAGCAGTGAGATTGGCAAGGAAAGGGATACAGGAGGGATAAAAAGCAGTTAACGCAACCTGCAGCTCAAAAGTTTTCCAGGGCTTTTAAATTTTGGATTTATCTAATCTGTATAAAGATCTCTTTACATAATTAAATAAAGTTTATAAATTATCATCATATACTCCAACTACCATAGCTACTAAAATCTAAATTCTAACACAAAAAACGTTTCAGATTTAGATTTTTTGATATTTATATAATATTTCAGCTGTCAGCTGCTATGACTATGAGAACAACTATTATGACGAGAATGGAGACTATATTGTATGTAACAACCATGGTAAATGTGACAGAGGGAAGTGTCTCTGTGACTCTTGGCATTTTGGAGCATTCTGTGAGCGAGGTAACTGTTTCTTATTATTAGCCTTGAAAATTTTCAATTTCTGGACCACAGCTAAACATAATAATTAGCAGCAATAATTTTTTGGCGTGATACGTTTCATCAGAACATTTAATGCATTGCTACAATGAATTTCAACATAAACAAAACTTTTGTACGATTGAAAATAAAAGCATTTGCGCTACTAGCCGTTGTAATGGAAAACTGATGATCTGCTGAGCCAATCTAGCCACGTACCCTTTACCTCGAGTGGATATTTAGCTAAATGAACTTTCCAATCCCAATAGATTTCTTGGAATAAATTTGTGGAGTTGCAGTAACTTAGAAAATATAAAAAAAATTATGAGTCAAACCGCTGTTTGATATTAACTAATCATATAGTTGAGAATCTCACAAAAACAGCTAGTGAAACGGAATAGATATTTAACAGCTAGGACCTGCAAAAATGGTGCAAATCTTCACCAAACTGTTCCTGCTGATTCACTCTTTACCGACAACAGAAATTAAACTGAAATAAGAAACAGTTCATTGCAGTGGCCTTTACTATGCTATCAATAAACCGAATAACTGATTTTCTTTTTCTTTCAATTGAGTAGGCTGAGGGGAATGGAGGGGGGTAGACAGAAGCGAGGTAGCGTGTCGGTGTAGTTCTTTTGTAGCGGTACCGTTGGGGGAAGCCGGGGAGGTACCGAGGAGAAAAGGGGGAGGGGACTAACAGTGTCCGGGGGTGGTAGTTGCCCAGGGCTGATACTCCTTCAAACATACCCACCTGGCTAGGCCAAAACTTACAAAATGTACCCTATTTACTTGGTTGTCAGTCCAGCTCACACCCCCTAAACACTTGGTGACCCGCATCCCACTGTAAGATGTTAGCATGGGTTATGAGCATAATAAATACTCTACATGTACCTGGCTGTGTTTGAATATGTGACTGCATGCCAATTTAGTGTATATCCTGGAATTGAGAACACTTTACAACAATAAAGTGAAGTATGTAATATGTAACCCTTGGTTCATTGGGCAAAATACCTTCCTAAAGTAGCAAATCCACTATGCGTGTACCTTGCTCAAAAACACCCCCTAAAACTGGTTTTTAGGCCGAGCCTTATGGGCCATTTTAAGTGGAGTATCAGCCCTGCTGGTAGTTGGGCAGGCTACCAGACAGCTGTGGGAAGGAGGCTTCACCAGCACTCGGGCAAGGGGAGAGAGTAAGGGTAAAGATTAGTAACGTCTCTAGCAGGGTCTCTCATTCATACGGAATCCCATCGCTGCCACCAGTATAAAGGTTTTTTGTTGTTACTATTTTGCATTTACCAACACCTGCTAGAGAGAGATATACCACACAGTCGAAGCTGACCACTTAAGCAAGTTTATCCCACTGCACTGAGAGACTCACGGCAGCAACTGTGTCGGCTGTCCGGGTCGGATTCACTACCGAAACGGGTAGGAATGACTTCTAGGTTCTATCCACATGTGTATAAGCTAAGCAACGAAAAACAACCAGTAAACCGGCAACCTGCCAAACTTATTACAAACAGTTGAAATTCTAACGTGCATTGAGATCAATATACAAAAGCTTGCACGGGGGTAGCTCCGACCCATTCGCATTAAATAAATTGAGAAAAATATTATTTATTAAATTTATTGTACGGATTGATCCAGGTCGCGAATATACCTATTACGGGTGCTTTCGGATACCCTACGCGTAGGGCAGTCGTTGAACACTTGTTGAGGACTCAAAGATGGCTGTCGTTTAACGGAAGTTGTTTGCGCTTTAACCATAGACATATTTATTTCGATCAACGTCTATGAAAACTGTATAGCTAAAGCGAGCCGACCTTGGTTTCTTTACAAACAGAAATTAATTACGATGATGTTATCGTCTTATGTATTTTTTATATACGTTATAATGCATTGTCAGAACTTAAAACGGGGAGAAACATTGATTAATAAGTCGACTAGTTAAAATTTTTGGGTAGGTTGAGACAAGTCTATGCCGTCAACGACGCTACTTACCTCGCTTGTCACTTCCATCGTTGAGCCCAACATGCCCATTGCCGCCATGTTTTTTTTGCCCTCAACGACGGGTTCTCTGAATGGTCTCGTTTAATCCCATCATTAGCCCTACGCATAGGGTATTCGAAAGCATCCTAAACTGAACACTACGTAAATAATAACGAGCGAGTTGATTTTTTTATTTTCATAGACCGGTTTTTCAAAATAATTGCAAACGTTCAAAATTTACTAAATTGAAGGGTAGCTTTACAAACTATCCCAGTTTATAACAGTTCAAGTTTTATTATTTTCTTGATTGTTTTAATAATTGGGAGCTATCTTCTTTATGATTTGTTCGGTAAACTACAAAATTTCATTCAATATATTTATGTTGTTCTAAACTAATGTTCCATTGCATACACGACATATTGGATTACGAACACCTATTACTTTTTGTATTTTGTTCGACAAACAGGTCGCGAATAATCTTATTGACATACTTTTTAGGAGATATATATTTTTAATAAAACTCATTTAAATACCAAATAATTTCAAACAAGCAAACTTGTAAAAAACTTTAAGGATTTTCACATTTTATTCTTGCAAAAAGGATTTTGTTACATCTTCACCGACAGCTACTAGAGAGATAGTCTACCCGGTGTTGTATAAAAGGCAACCAATGAATTACAGGCAACCAGCCAAACTTATGACAATAAGTTCAAGTCATTAAGCACTTTATTACTGTAGAATACAAAAGCTTGCAGGAGATGTTTCCTACACAAGCTCACAAACAATTCTGCCCTCAGAGCTAGATCAACGAATGACCCTTTTGCCTGCTTAGGAGTTGTCACACCTTGAACTATCAAAAGCCGCAGGCAACAGGCCTGAGGCTACATGAAAATAACATGCAACAAGCTGATGGGTTATAGAACAAATACTTACTAAAGATTACTCAAATCTTGGCTGCCAGCCAGCTTCAAATGCGTAGGGTTACTGCTGTTAGTAGAGGGGAAGTTTCCTTGGCTTGACTGTAGTAGGGGGCTGTAGGAGCAGACGATGAGCTATCAACCGAACAAGCCTGGCATGTCCAGCTAGTGCTAACAGTGACTCACTTCACACAGTCAATTAATATACTAGGCTGGATTACTAACTGCAGCGAGCAAGATCCTCTTGCAGTCCACTAGTGTGTTGGCCACTCTAGGTAAATCTATCGCATTATGTCATTTTTATATCTTTTCACATTCCTATAACTGTAAGTCACATTTTTTTTTTTTAAAATCTGCTTTTACATGTTCAAATTTTTTGCATTTTCTCATTTTTCATATTCAAAAATTCTTCTTTTTTTACAACGATCTGTTCCTGTTATATCACTTCTGATCATTTATATTCAAAAACAACGAATGACATTCACTAGATTTCCATGCGTCAAAGTTTTGACGGATTTTTGGATTTTTCACATCTTCGGAGGATGGAAGTCCATGAAAAGACCAAAGTTTTCAAAACTTTGAACTTTTCACTGCGCCGATCTTGATGGTGGAATTTTTCAATTCTTTGAGGATTCAAAACTGCGAACTTTTGACGATAGGATCATGGAAGTTGAAAACTTCGTAGTTTTTGTGATAATAAACTATTCAAATAACAACATTAGTGAGAATCACCAGAAATAAATTATTATTTATATTCAAGTTAAATGTTCTTCCTTCATGAAAATAATCTTGAGAGAATATAAGGTCCTCAGCATCATGTTAATAAATAATAAAAAAGTAATAATCGATGGCATTGTAATGTAATAATAATAAATAAATAATAATAACTATTATTATTTATTTATATCAGAGTTTGACATGACAACTAACGACTACTTATTTATTAAAAGGTTCAGTTGGCTATGAAAAGTCATACATACATCGGTTGATAAGTCATAAAACACTCATCATCTGTGTGTTAGTAATTAATTTTAGACCACAAGATGATTTTAAATGTAAACAATTTGGTGACAACACACACTTGTGAAAACAATAGATAGAAACTGCAACAATACCATGACGTTGAAAGCCGCAAAATCACTCATACTCTTATTGCGGAGTTATCCTTTCCTTGGTGTAGACAACTCTGCATAGTTCTTTCAAAAATTCGTGTAATGGAAGTTTGGCAAATCAAAACTTTGAAGTTTTCAACAATCCGTTGTTGAAAACTCCTTCGAAACTTCGACGCATGGAAATCTAGTGATTACGCCAAGGATCTTATTTACTTCTAGTGATTGCTTGAAGATCAAGGCAGTTGTTGCAAATCAAAGTATATAATTTTGTATTGGATTATGATGCTACAGTTTATACCTCATCCCTAACTTGTCTGTCTACAGTTTATACCTCATCCCTAACTTGTCTGTCTACAGTGTATACCTCATCCCTAACTTGTCTGTCTACAGTTCATACCTCATCCCTAACTTGTCTGTCTACGGTGTATACCTCATCCCTAACTTGTCTGTCTACAGTGTATCCCTCATCCCTAACTTGTCTGTCCACAGTTATACCTCATCCCTAACTTGTCTGTCTACAGTTATACCTCATCCCTAACTTGTCTTTCTACAGTTATACCTCATACCTTACTTGTCTGTCTACAGTTATACCTCATCCCTAACTTGTCTGTCCACAGTTATACCTCATCCCTAACTTGTCTGTCTACAGTGTATACCTCATCCCTAACTTGTCTGTCCACAGTTATACCTCATCCCTTACTTGTCTGTCTACAGTTTATACCTCATCCCTAACTTGTCTGTCTACAGTTGAATCTCATCCCTAACTTGACTGTCCATAGTTAAACTCCATACCTAACTTTTCTGTCTACAGTTAAATTTCACGCCTAACTTGTCTGTCCATAGTTAAACTCCATACCTAACTTGTCTGTCAATAGTTAAACTCCATACCTAACATGTCTGTCTATAGTTAAACCTTATACCTAACTTGTCTGTCTATAGCTAAACTTCATATCTAACTTGTCTGTTTATAGTTGAACTCGATACCTAACTTGTCTGTCTATAGTTAAACTCCATATCTAACTTGTCTGTCTATTGTGATAACTCATACAAAACTTGTCTGTCTACAGAGAAAAATTGTCGAGATGACTTTGACTGCTATAATGATGGCCGATGCAATACCTACTCATTTTCTTGTTCTTGTACTTACTACTCCCACGGCAAACACTGTGAGAAAGGTAAGTACAAAATTATGCCTAAATGTCTGTTTGCTTATTACCATACATAAGTTATGTGATGTAATTAGAATGTGTATTTTCACATTGAAAGATATACATAGTTAATACTTTGTCGGACTTTCACCACTTTTACTGCCCCAACTAAGTTGTCACGTCAGCTTAGACTGTTCATGACAATTTCAGCTTTTACTGAGCAGTTAGCTGGCTCCTTTCACCTCACTCTTCCACTCTCTTAGGTCCACAAGTTACAAGAACTTTAAATAAGAAAGATTTTTAATTTAACACAAATATTGTAATGGATTTGCATAGTGACCACTAGCAGTTAGCTCTGTGTGTACAAGCTGAGACAAATTAATAGGTTGCTAGTAGTGGAACGTATTGTAATAGATTTGCGTCCTCTACTATTGATACAGCGGCATCCACTCTCTTTATTCTCCAACACTTCGGGGTCTACCCCTAGTAGACGTTAGTAACTCCACGGGGTTCACGACTCAGGCACACTACTACACCAGAGTTTACATGAATAAATACTTTATCATCCAATTCTATTTAACGATTCATAATAGTACTTAAACACAATCCACAAGACTTTTGCTTGTAAAGTACCACAAGAGCTCCTTTTATAGGAGAAAAAGAGGAACATTCACCCCCTTATTAGGGGTGAACCAATCACACATAATAATAGAAACAATCCGTCAATCAGAACGTACAATACAAATCAGGTAAATAATACAAGCCAATGATAAGGTGAGCACATGGCAAAACCGCTCTGAGCTGCTTTCCCGCTCTTTCTAAAGTCATGGAAAGTTTTCACTCTATATATGGTCCTTCACTTCCTTGGTCTCTGTTCCTAGGCTTTCCATCTTCAGTCTTCAACTTCTACAGGTGAGTATCCAGTCCTTGAGGTCCCAGGCTATCTTAATCAGCAATTTTTTTTTTCGTGACCCGGGGTAGGTGCTATAAGCTTATATACATAGAATCCAGGGTATATACAGGTTCGGGGTAGCCGATATCCAAATTTTGGGGAAATAGGTGTAGATACGGAAAGGGGAAGGCTCCAGGCTTACTTTAAACCTTCGTTACTGACAGGGCAAGGGGTGTAGGGGGTTTTAGGGTGGGAGAGGTGGGGAGGGCCTGACTTAACTATGTACAATGTAGATCTCCCACAGTATTGATCCCTTACATAAGATTACCAGCTGATGTACTAGAGATAGACTGCTAATTATTGCTTCCTTATTACTTTTGGCACGACCTATATTTAGCCCAAAGACCTTGTGCTATTTTCAACAAAGATAGCGATCGTCTTTCTCAATCGAATCAATTAGCAAAATCACTCTCGATCCAGATTGAATTATATAGAAAGATACATTTCAGGTTTGCTATTTAATTGGTTCTTATGTCCTGATCCATTTATTTAAAATGCATTTAGAAGAAAGAAAACATATTAATTTCAAAGCTGAAATAAACAAAAACAACGCAATAATCTGAAACAATCTAAAACTGGCAATAATTTTTGTATTTTTGAAAAAATGAAACGTTCATTTTCCCAGATGCTGTGACCGCAGACTTTGAAAATTATCTGTAGATGTATGACTGTAACATCAATTCAGAAAACGGTAGTTTGTATAAACTACCCTGCTTGTTTTCTTTGAAATAAATGTCTTCAGGAGGCTAGAAGATGATATCGTGGACTTATTTTAAAATTTTTTGCTTGGGCTTAGTATTTAAAAACTGACATGTCTTCAGCCTATTTATACTTGAAGCCAATAGAATCAATTACCTCAAAATCCTGAGGCTCCTGGCATATGTTCTCTTATTGGCGCCATCCCCATTCTCATTGTAATATTTTATTGCTTAAATATACCTGTTACTGCTGTTGCTAGTCAGAACTGGTTGAGCTTTTGTGGAGAGTAGTGATGGATTGTTACCGCATGCTGTACAATTTATTGTCAACCCTAGCCTATATAAGAGAATATGTATCTATATAAGTCCAACAAACTTTCTCACTAGTCTGTTTGGGTGCCTTTCTAATAGCTGTGACAGAGGAGTTCTCTTTCCTTCTCATTATTGGCTGCACTGCCAGTAATGGGCAGATTGTGGACTCTTCTTTGATGGAAGCACTTCTCAGTTGTGCATGGAATAGGTGTGGAACAAATTCACTATAAGATCTCCTCTTCCCTACAAATCAAAACATACATTATTTACAGATTAAATTGTGCAACAAACAGCATGTGAAATCACCCAAACAAAACAGAGTTGCATCTTTTACGAGAGAAAGAGAATAGTGAAAGTACATTTTAACATGAAGTATCAAATCATGCTGCATAAAAGCTTTACTCGAGCGAGTATACACATATGGTCTTTTGATTGGATCCAGCGCCAGCGGCGCCGAAATGCCGTGGCTATCAAAGTCATGCCGGATGCCGTCCAATCTGAGCGGCGCCGTACTACACCGCTGAACATGCTGAAATTTTTTAGTTGTCAGTCGCTGCGGCTATAATGTGATTGGCTAATCTTTGTCTGCACTGAGTCAAGGTTAATTTAAAAAAAATTGCCGCCAGCAATACTTGTACTAACTCGTTGACATAAATATAACTTTTGCTTATTAGGATAAATTGTAAGAGAAAACATGATGATAATCACTATTACGATTGATTGTTTTTATTGTGACTTGTTATTGGTGCAATGAATGTAATAATAAACAAAGTAAAATAATTATTATTACCCATGAAAAATTTGTTTATGATAATAACTAATTATAACTGATATTTACTAATTACTGAGTAGCAAATAATAACTAAGTAATAATAATAAATTTCTGTTATTGAAAATAATTATTTATAATTTACTGATCATTATGATTATGTTTATCATAATATTATTGTGAATTATTAGCTTTTCTTTGCACCCAACGTGCCGACGACACGATTGCCGCCAGCCAGTATTGCCTGCAGAAACTGTTTCCAGCAATCAGTTCAGGCGTCGTGTCGCGGTGTGAGTTCCGCCGGAACAGAACAAAGTCGCGTGTGTGGCCAGACCAATAGCGTGGATTTAGTTGTAAAACTTCAAACGCCTTGTCTTATTGGCTTTCACTCCTACTTCAGCCAATATATATGCATATAAGGTAATAGCTGTGGGCCTAGCATTTGTAGACAGTCTTCCTTACTACCCATGTAAAGGAAGGTACTCTCTAGGGATACAGGCTAGTCTGCTCATATGGCCAATTGTAGGGTGGCTGGAAGCCACACGCTTGCTCACCTCCCTCTTATAGAAGTACGCCTATAACTAGGGATCACCGAAATTTCAGATAATTCCTAATGATTAACCAAAACATGTGATTTTTGTAATTATATAGTGGATTTTTGTCGATCCACTAATTATCCACCAAGCAATCGTCAGCTCCTGTCTGATGGCGCAACAGCACCGTTAGCCTTCAAAGGCTTGACAACTAATTATTTACCTCTCCCCAGAGGTGACCCTGTGCCGGTATGGCAATTCAAACTAACGCAAAAATTTTACAACTAGCATGACTCCACGGCTCAGACACAACTCAGAGCTTTTTAGCAGTAAAATCCCTAACAATTGCTTCCTACACGCAATAGTTACGTCTTTCATCCTGTTATAAACTGTCTTCTCATATGTAATATTTCGTGTGTATTTACAAGTACACTAAAATCACGGTAATATCTAGTCTTTGTGCTTATCTCCCTCTTCCTTGAACATGCCACCTTCTCTCTCTCCCAGATAGCCCTCCCCAAGCTTCTTGTCTTAAAATATGTCTTACGCAAAAACAATTTTAATGAATTTTTCTGTGCAAAAGTAAAACCGATACCTATACTAGAGGAGGTGAAGCAGATTTTTTCTTGTTAACGTCCTTTCTTGACCCTATACAAACTCGGGATCAATTCCCAGTTCCCTAGTTATGCACATAAATTAAACCACAGTACACTTTCACTGAGATCTGCTCATATCTTACTACTCACAATAGACTTTACTCTGCTCCTATCTTACTACTCACAGTACACTTTACTCTGCTCCTATCTTACTACTCACAATACGCTTTACTCTGCTCCTATCTTACTACTCACAATACACTTTACTCTGCTCCTATCTTACTACTCACAATACACTTTACTCTGCTCCTATCTTACTACTCACAATAGACTTTACTCTGCTCCTACCTTACTACTCACAATACACTTTACTCTGCTCCTACCTTACTACTCACAATAGACTTTACTCTGCTCCTACCTTACTACTCACAATACACTTTACTCTGCTCCTACCTTACTACTCACAATACACTTTACTCTGCTCCTATCTTACTACTCACAATACACTTTACTCTGCTCCTATCTTACTACTCACAATACACTTTACTCTGCTCCTATCTTACTACTCACAATACACTTTACTCTGCTCCTATCTTACTACTCACAATAGACTTTACTCTGAAGCGAAACAAACACTTGGACAATTTTATGCAATAATCGTCAGTTTATCTCAACCCTGGATGCCTCTGTTTATCTCTTTTCTTCCTCCCCACAACTCCCAGAGTTAACTACCTTTATTAGCTAATTGTTTGTGTTTTTTTTTGGTTGATCCTCAATAAGAGAAAATGTCATCACCTCTATTTGAAATTTTAAAGCGGCATATTGAATTGTGAGGGTAACTAAAACTCTTATCCGTATAAAAAAAACTGTTTGAGCAAAAATATATTCAAAAGAATCGGTAGTGCATTGGATATCAAGATCCTATAGTATTGGACAATATAGCATTACGAGACAATCAAAGCGAAAGTCTCGAGGCTTGAACAATATAACAGTGAGGAGATAACTTCTATTAATGAAACATCACAATTAATCTAGAACTTGGTGGTTCTCCAAAACATTGGCTGAAAAACTTCGCAAAGTCGGTGATTAGCATTTCTTTTTTAAAGGAAGGTTGGTGTTAGAGTAGAAAAGTGGAACTACAATGGGCATTGTGAAAGATTACAAAAATTAGAACAAGAGATTGCATCATGAAGAGTCATATATTTTAGACCGAGACTGTGGTCTTCCGGACTACTATAGTAGATTTGCGCCAGGGCACTGCAATGGGAATGGTGAGTGTGGCACAGATGGTATATGCACATGTCACGCAGGATATACAGGGAGGTACTGTGATGGCAAAATTCGTAAGTATAATCTTTAGGCATTTGCTATGGTGCAATATAGACAAACAGTTTTTGGTTTGTGCGTTATCAAAACTGGTTAATCACATACTATTGTAAGTCTACAAAGTTGATATGTTTGTTGCAAATTATTATGAGTTTACAACGTTACTCCACAAATAAGTAAGCTTCAGCTGCTATTACTGTTAAAAAAATACGTTATTCAATGTCAAAAACAAAACAATAATGGTGTATCAGAAACAGATTTGTTTTTGTATGATGGCATACAAGTCACCTCCTAAAGCATTGATCAGGCGTGTTAGTTGACTGTTTGGACAGATCTTGCAATAATAGTAGTATTAGTGTTTTTCAATGGTCATTAGTTATGTGAATTACAGGCAGTGGTTTGGGCTTTGGGAATTGTGGGTAATGAAGGTCAAGATACTTGATCAGTGTTTAATGGAGCTTTTGAATTTTGTAGAGGACAACTCCTGTTTCAATTACGAGTTTTATTACTCAGCTAATAAAAGCCTAGGGTGGCATCCTATTATTAGTAAATGCTCTACCTGTTGCTGCGTCAATATTAGTTATTTGTAATATCCGTTGTTCTTAACACAACATTTTTTTGCTTTTTCAGCTTCACACAAATATTTATTTCAAGTAATTAAAATTATTTATAAATTATTTAAACCTCTGCTTATCAATGAGTGATCAACCATTTTGAAATAAGAATGGCAATACATAATAAATGATCTTGGTGAGTTTTAATAAATAATAATAACAATTATTATCATTTAATTATTGCTGGGAGATGTGATGATTTTTTTTATGTTTTTATCATCATTATTTGTGACCACAAGCTACTTCTGCACTGATTTTGTGTTGTAGTTTCCTTGATTATCTGCAAAAAATTCTAAACTAATGTTTTGTTCCATACGTGACGTATTAAATTACGAAAAACTTGTTATTGTTTTTAGCATTTGTTTAACGAACACATCGCGAATACTCTAAATATTAAAGTATATATTCAAAAATTTCGATATAGATTAGTCATTTATATTTAGTAGACTGCAAGATGCGTTACGTTTTACTACCTATAACCTTTATTCCAAAACAAAACCTAACGTTTTGACAGTTTAACAATGAACAATAGTAAATGGAAGAATCTCTGGTTATGAACACTAACAAAGGTTGGAAACTTTAGATTCTCAGATTATGGAATAAGGACTATAGGTAAATAAGAATAATGCCTTTTGTATTACTCTTTATATCAAAGTGTATAATGCTAAATGTTGAACAAAAAGTTTTTAACCTTTGAATGTTGCTGCTCAAATTTATAATTTCAAAGTACAACAAATACCAAGAAATCTTGAGTTTCGATACTTTATACTGACTGTCTTTAAAACGTTAATAAACGGTTTTCCTCATAGAAAAAACAATGGTATGACATTTGCATAGGACTTCCTTACTAAGTATCGATTACTAAAAACAATTTTTGTCAAACTTTTTAGAGGCTATTAAGCCTACCATTCTGTATCCGGTTGGCTATCAGAAATCAAGCAGTTGGTATTTTGCCTGATTATAAGACATTAAAAAAAAAAAAAACGAGTAAAATTTATTTTTAAGTAGAGAAGTTGAAGCTAGGGATACAAAAATTAACTAGCCTGAAGTTGCAAAGTTTACTAAAATTCTTGCAGTATTTACTGAATATTGCCTGTTTTTTTCTATTTGTCATGAGTAGTAAGATATGAGCAGTTCAAGCTGCTCATATCTTACTACTGTCATATGCTCTCTATATAATGCTTTATGCTGTTTGCTATCTTTCCTAGTAAACAAATTGTTGGTTTTTTTCAGAATTAATTACCATAGGCTGATGTATAGCTTGTGGAGCTTTAAAACTTTATCACCACCATCTCCATTGCTATATTATGTAGCAATAATGCTTTGTGGTAGAGACATTACTTGATTTTTTTGTTGCCCAGTATGACAATTGGTAATAGACTGTTCAACTTATGACCCAAAATGAACAAATAATACAAGGTTCAGATATACATTATTAAATGTATTGTTGTATTAATTGTTATTCTAATTTGAAACCACTTGTTCACATGAATGATTTCCAGTAGAATAGGCTGAAAGAGAAAAAGCTGAAAATTATTAAAGAGACCAAACATGATGAACAGCGCAAAAGACTTGTCTGAGTACTAAATAGAATTGGACAAATGTCCATCAAACCATTAAATAAATAAAAAGGAGAATATAAAATTACTTTAAATAATGCATCAAAATGAAAATGTAATTGTACAAAAATCTGTATTAATGCAAAGTTGAATGGTTATTCTTTGACAACTTACTAAAGGGCAGCTGCTGATGCCATTGCTAGATTTCACAGCCGGGCTGTCAAATTTAAGTTTGTCTAGCTTTGCAAACTTAAAGTTGAGCAAATCGATTAGATTGTACAAAACATTTTGAAGCTGATTAGGTAGCACTTTTATGTGTTAGCTAAGTAATATACATGTCTTAAGGCTAGAGTTTTCTAAGAATTTCACAAATTACTGACATTTTATGACTGTTTTAGAAAAAATTCAGCATGTTGCTAGAGATAGTCACAGTTTGAATACCATAACAACTGAGCCAAAGGAACTTTATCCAGGAAGGAATATAGATCATTTGTTTCTAATCAGCTGTAAAGTGTTGTTACTTCTGGCATTTCCTCTGGGATTCTACATCGCTCATGTAAGCAACTATGTAAAACTGCAACTGTTAGATGATATACTATTTTTTCACGGTTTGGTAATGCTTTCAATCCTTGGGACTGTATGATTCTGGTTTGCAAGGAGTAAGTAAGCTTAAAAGTTGCCCTCTCATGAAGCTATGGGAAACAAAGATTTTTAACCTAATTGATTTAAAAAATTGGCTGAGAGTGCTTTGTAAAAGTCAGGTTATGAGAGCTATCTGAAGCAAGTTTGGTAAACGAATAGATCAATAAGTTAAGCTAGATTAGGTTTAGTATTTACAATCCCATTAATGTTCTCAAATAAATATATTTTTATTACGACAAAACTTTCAAGATCAAATTTTGTGGTAGCAGCCTGATCGCAAAACTGAAATGTCATACATAACTCTATTAGAAGTAGTGTGCTTCCAGCTGGATATATAAGTAGTATAATAGGAGGAGTTCTGTTGTAAGTTTTGGGCTTGTGTACCCAATTATTTCCTTTGGCACACCTTGCTCCTGGCGCCTCTCGGATGCTGATAGTTAGTTTTTAAGTGAAATAGGGGCAGTTGTTATCATATTTTTGGACAGCACCTCATTTACACCCCTGCTGTAATGGATGTGTGTTGGTGTGATATTTGTTTGTACTTTGGGTTCGGCCCGGTGGAAATTGTAGTAAATTTACCTGATACACAACTAGTAATTAATGTACTTCACTAATTTATTAATGCTGTGTTGGTCTTAGAGCCTACTGCTGCAGTCTGTTACGCTTGATTGACTAATTACTGTGGTAGATTTTGGTGGAAGTTGCTAGTAAACAGGCCGTTTACTATCCACCCTTGCGAGACAATGCGCGAGACTTCAACCTACAGCATTCGGTCAATTGCTGTTCAGGTGAAAAGTCTTGCTGTGCCGGTGGCATAGTGTCCAGGGCCAGTAGTGACCCCTGCAGGGTCGATGTTGACCACTTACCGACCCGGTATAGCTATACTGGGCTTGCACAAGATGGCCGACATAGCAGAGGAACTACAAAATTATCTAGAAACTCAGTCAAGGCCAGGAACCGGAGCTACCCTTCCTCGGATTACCGACTTAGTGGACCATATTCTAACTACAGCCTAGGAACCCTGCAGGACCTCTGATTGGACAGTAGGAGGACTCCTCCCTTAGCCACTTGGCGCCTTTATCATTTAACTTATTTGCATTACATGATTGGATCACTATTTATATAATTGATTGCATTGGAATGATTACTTCCCATGCTCTTGTTTTTATATACGTCATGCAAATTAGCTCTTGTGAGCTCTCCTATAAAAGGAGAGACTTTTATCCTAATCTTTGCATTCATTCTCGTGTCTTGCCACCAACACTCTAGAGGAATAATTATCCTCTTGGACTTTCTCTTGAGAATATAGCCACTTACACAAGCACTATGCTGTATTGTTTGTCTGAGCCATGGGCTCTTGCTATACCGAGTAATTCGGTTGCCTGATACACAGTTGTCACTGTCGAGCAGCACCGTGTCCCCTCTGTAGAGAGGTATAATACTTGAGCATAGTGGATGTCCGTGGTAAACAGACCGGAATCCATTACATTATTACTATACAGAACTGAATGCTTGCCAGCACAGCAGTGTACTACAGTACAGAGCTTTCACTAATTGTGCTAGCTGTTACGACAAGGACTTATACTTAGTTTAAACGGTCGAATTTCAGCAGCATTAGGCAGTCGTGTTATGAATCTGGCTGAGAACTGACTGCACCTCCGGCCGGTTTAATCAGCAGGAGTTGAGGCGGATCTGATAGTTGGTTTTGTGATTCGGCTGCAAAGCACTCCTGGTTTATACGATCAGGCCTCTTCTCAGCAGTGTTTTATTATTATTTATTATTATTTTTATAATTACAATAAATAATAACAATTATTTACACAATAAATAATAATAATTATGTACACATTAATTTAAACAATAATAATATTTATTATAATAATCATTAATAATTTAACTGTTGTTATTTATTATTATTATCCTTATTATTGAGATGACCATGACCACTTGACATCGTGAGTGGATTGTTATCACTTGATTGATTGGCAGGCTGTCTCTCATCAAGCAATGACAAGAACAACCGCTACTATTACATGGTTGTGTGGCGTTCACAATCACAAATACATAAAATCATTACCTCGTGGGCTGCCATGCGGTCGTTGTGTTTGTGGTCATGGTTGACTGGCAAATTTTATGTCGGAGTTACGGCAACCGTTGCCGCACTTACGGCTGGAAATTCGACTAAAATGTGACTGCTTTATTCAGCCGAATTGGTGCCGTATTGAGAAAACACGACTGCATAATGCGGCTGAAATTCGGCCGTTTAAACTAAGCATTAGTGAGCCCCTGTACTGCCAAACTAGAGCTGCATTGTACCAATTGCTGGCACTGTAACACTAAACTGCTAGACCACTGCTTGAAGAACTTTACTAAGGCCTGCTGTATCTCCTTGTAAGTAAGGCATGAAAAGAGAAGTTGAAACTCCCAATTGTACTAACTAATAACCTGAACAAAATTGACCATTACTTGATATTTTATAGAATACAATATTATATATGTAATACAATGCATGTCCAATCACTGTGTCGTGGATTGTGCCGGTAGGGCTTCTACTGTAAAGTATTTCGTTAGTACCTTGAAATAACCTTCGCTGACAACTGTTAGAAAGATGCCTGTACTGTATAATAATAGCAGCATGGTAATACAGAGTGCAAATAGACTGGTAGCGTAAGCTTACTGTGAAAGGCAAATGATAAGAATATCAAGCGCTCCCGGTAGATGGTAGTACAGGCTCCCTGTTGTAGAAGGAAATAAATACGAACAGCAGGCACTACCGGATGGTAGTATTGGCTCTCCGATGTAAAAGATCTGTATAGCAGACAAATCCGGTTTGTGAGGTATGCCAACTTTGGTGGTACAGGCAACTGGCCTCACTAAATACACGTGTTTCAGATTAATAATAATTTATTAGTAGAACACAAAAGCTTGACGAATAAAATATTCCTCACAAGTGTACAGTAACTTGACGCCCCTTAGATCACACACTAAGACGG
The DNA here is from genome assembly GCA_945261195.1 of Cryptosula pallasiana. Taxonomy (NCBI): domain Eukaryota; kingdom Metazoa; phylum Bryozoa; class Gymnolaemata; order Cheilostomatida; family Cryptosulidae; genus Cryptosula; species Cryptosula pallasiana. The sequence goes on from OX183139.1 coordinate 20,275,033, forward strand.
TACAAGCAATTGCTGACACTTATAGACTAGATACTATCTCAGTCTGAGCTAAACTAGTTCTGATTAACTCTAAATAAATCTAAAACAACTCTGCCTTTTTATTTATAGTAAAAGACATTGGTTGAAAATAACAACGTGTGATTGGCTCAACAAAATAGCTTGCACAACATAGATATGATTCATAAAGCGATGGAGTAAATATAAAAGATTACATAGATAGCTGGCGCATTGAGAACTGGCTAGCTGCCAAATATTCAAGTGTTAATTAATAGCCTTATAATACAACGCCAAACCATCAATCGTAGCTGGCAATCCTCAGCGCTTGGTCTTGACTTCAGTAAGGGTTCCTGGATCGTCTGACTCATCTGTGCAAGATACTGTACTACTCTTCTTAAGCATGTTTACAGATGTTCATCTCAGCTCTTGCAGCCTACTGCTCGCTCAGGTGTAACTACTAGCCAGTAGCACACTATCTCATCGCATGGCTGCTCTATGAAATTCCATTACACTACTACCGTCCGCTAACAACAGCGGTTCACAGCGAGCAGCTCATGAAACAGCAAAGCAACACCTCTCTCCTAGAGGTAATGCTGGGTCGGTCAGACCTGCAGGGTACAGCGGAGAAGTCGGTAACAACTTCACTACTAGCGAGCCCTCGGCTCAGAAAAACTAGATATAGTTTTAAGTAATAAAATACATTTATTGCCCACATATCACACTCTAGGGAGGCACTTGCCTAGAAAAGTTCACAACAGCGGCAGTAAGAGATAAGTGGCAAAGTATACTGGCAAAATCAGCGTTTTATAGGCTGGTGACAGGAAGCGTATTGCATCATGCTGGTGCAACCAATAATACATGGCAGGAAGTAATACAGCCAATCAGAATAACAATACATTCTATGATACATAACATTAAAAGGATAAGGTGCCTAGTGGCAATGATACTGCTACAGAGTTAAAATCTCAGTCTTAGTTAGCCTTGTAATCCAGGTAGATGGAAAGTAGAAGCTGATAGGTCCTGGATTCGTCCTCGGGCATCGATATAGACTGTCTTTGAAACCCTGGCAATGGCGGCCATCTTGTTGCGGGCCCGGTATGTCACTGCAGGGCCGGTAGAGGTCACTCCCAGGTCGGTAAGGGTCACTGTAGGGCCGGTAGGTAAAGCTGCAGGGCCGGTATAGAGTTTGTAGGGCGGTATAACATCTGCAGGGCCGGTAAGGTAATTCGTCTGCTTCTAGAGTGATGGCTACTTGGTGCATCACTTGGGAAGGCCTGTCTGACTAAATTCTTTTGTCAGAGTCACCTCTAGGTTAAGATATATAAGTGGAAGACATGTGTGCATCCAAAATCCACCACACAATGACAAGAATCTAACTTAAGATTGATCTATATACAAAACAAAATTTAAATATAAGTTTGGTATCTATTTTACTGATGCTTCTTCTACATCTGAAACAAAAATACAAACAATTATAGAGCAAGCGCCCATTTCAACAGGGGTTTAATCTGAGGCACTGACCCAAAAATAGGATATTACCTGCCTCTATATCACTAAACACCAGCAATAGCATCCAAGTAGAGGATGCCAGGCACAGAAAGAAATGCCAAGAGACAAAACTAAGTACATGTGCACCAAATTTACTAAAGGCCTGCTCCTATTATACTACTGCAATCACAGGTTTCATTTTATTCAATCAGTTTAAAAAGCCTACTGCATGTAATTATCAATTTAGAGGCAGCACTGACTTGTTGTAATTATGCGCTTTGAGGTTTGAGATAAATAACTAAGTTTAAACTCATAAATGGGCAAATATTTGTCTTACAAAGACATCACAACCAATGACACTGATATACGCTAATTATTTTCATAACTAAGCATGGCTACATCATTAGCTGTCATTGAGTGTCATGGCACCATGATGGCTGAAATATTTGGGTAACAGAATTATTAGAGGGCACAAAATGTTAGCTCTGTCCACGTATCAGTATATTTATACTAAGTCTGCACTTAAAAAGTTATTTTGCCATGGAAACATGTTACAAGCTACAATAACGCTATTAAACAAATAACAAGTAAGGATTTGGTCCTAATTCGATAATGATAATACTATAATAAACTGCCTTTGGATTACTTTGATAACAAAAATAAAACAACTGGTAACTACATACACAAAAAAACAACACCAAATTTGCTCTTGCAACTTAGTGAAATTTTATTTTTTGTTAAACACTAAAATGAAAAAATGAGCCAGTACTTGTAATTAACACAGTTTTTTCTACAAAAATAATGGAGTTCAAACTTGGAAATAATTTTAGTTATTTGATCCTTCAATGCATGCAACTTCTCACAATTGTACCCTGTTGGACCTGACTTGATTCAGTGAGCAGTTTAATTATCAATACATATACGGGTTGTGATGGATTTTACATAGTGCGGCCACTGCATTGTAGTAGCATGCAAGGGTACTTGCTGCTGCTAGCATACACCTAAACTGATACACATTTTTGTTGACTACCAAATGAGTAATTGGAGTACCCTAGCAAACTTGCTCGGGCAAGTTTTGTTGAAAACACTGCTAGCTGCAGCAGACGGGCTGCAGTGAAGCAGATGAATCAAGGAATTCCCCTACTACTAGCAGCTGATTGGACTGTTTGGATATTAGCGGTTAGCTAGTTACTAATGCCCTTGGTTGTTGTGTTTATAATCAGCCTGTTTACTGTTAGTTAGCCTATCATATATGCCTATTTCAAACTGCTCATTAGCATATCATATTCTATAAATGCATTCGCATTAGCCCAGAGTAGTGATCCTGTAGGGAGAGATACGCTAATGAGCCACGTGCAATCGGCTAGGAATCCAAACATTGAATTAACGCGATCACGCTTATATATGCTATCATTGCGATTGAAGTACATGCGCCAACAAATCATTTTTTCATTTCTCACAACATTGTTAATCTTAAAAAAAATTATGGGGAAATAAGAGAAAACCTTTTAATCTACCAGGAAAAATAATAAAAACGTCACAAATCAACTTCGTTTAGGTATTTTTGATAACCTGATTAATTGATCGTAATATCTTTTGGCAGCGCAGCTTTATTGTTTATATACAGAATATAGCTTTGTTTACGATACGATAATAATTAAAACCGCGAAATCTAGTAGCAAATATTTGTTTATTGTTGTTATTCAATATTATTGTTATAATAAATAGGTACTATACTAGAAAAATTGATATGCCTGGTAAATTTTAATTTTTTAAATAATTATAATATGGAAATAATTGCATTGTTTGTGCTGAATAATAATAATTATAATAATAACAAAAAACTGCAATTTAATAAAAATGTAATTATTTATTATTAGATGAATAATGCAAATAATATTAAAATTGTTTTAAAGTATAGGTCAGTCATATTACATCGTATTACATGTTATTATTATACAAGATGGGATAATATTTATTAATTATTATTGGTCACCTTTACACATTTATTATTTTAGTTTTTAATTATAATCAACAACAACCATCATTTTATTAAGGAGCTTCAACTTCAATTATTTTTTATTTATTACATTCCAGGTGTTTTATAAGCATTTCTGATCATAAAATTTTACAATGGAGGATAATCAGATTTATCGTAGCAAATTCTGTACGAAAGTTACGGTAATAATAATGGTGTCAATCTGGATCCCTGGACTTTGACCCTTCATTAGTCCAAATTTAGAGCAACTTTGTCATACAAAAAAATATCACTGCTTGTAGCAGGATGTTTTGTTTATTTTCCCCAACGAATTATTGAGATATGATTTTTCAGTAAAAAGTTATAATTTATTTTCTAAACCCTAGTATTTTGGCGTAATGATATTTTATATAAAATTTTGACCGGAAACAGCTTTGTTTGTAACCCAAAAGCCGTTGCACGTGCGTTTTATACTGCGCAATGATTGGCGTATCTCTCTATACAGGGTCACTAGCCCAGAGAAGCAGAAGTTGTTTATGTACTTGTACTGAAAGGTTGCCTGTGCAATAACATGTGTGCTATCATTATTAGAAGAGAGCCATTTATAGCTGAAGCTGTTTGTAGTTAGTCTGGCAGGTTGCTTCACTAAATTTTCCTGTGTTCTACCAAAACCGGCAGAACCCTGTGCACCTCCATTAACCAAATCTGTTATTGGTTAATAAGCATTACTGCAGTAGCACTTCTCAATACAAGAGTTAGTTCAGCACAACTCTGTACTGCTTGGTATAGCCCGGCATAGCTCGGCGCAGCTGTTACCCTGTGTTGGGACACCGCTTAGTAGTAAAACAGGCTTATTGCTTGCCTCCTGCTACTACGCTGTACTCTCTCTAGTAGCTGTTCGGTGAAGGACACGTGCAAATTCTTTATACAATAAAATCTCAACAATTAGCCAAGTTAGTGGCTCTGTTTAATACAAGCTTAAATAAAAAATTCTAGAAACAGAAATCTAAGTTTTTCCAGATAACTGATCTGTCTACATACCAATTAAAGTTCATGTCATAATCTGTTTTACCCCAACTTGATCTGACCAGTTGTAAACCTTGAATATAGATATCTAGTATAATATTCATTTTATGAATGCTGTACGTATACAGAGATTACTAGAGAAACAGAAGAGAAATGCCACAAAAGCAGCCAAGGACAGGAAGAGTGAAGCACAAAGCAAACAGCTCACGAAGGCTGAAAAGCAATCTGAAGAAGAACAGTTGGGTGTAGAAGGAGAACTTGAAAGTACAATTATCCAATGTAAACTGTAAATCTGGTAAACTCATTGCAGGTTTCGTAAAAAATATTTGTTAGCTCATTAGTGCACAGTCTTAGATGCGTAAGTTTGTTGATTTTTGATGCTATGGTAAAGGCTTCTAGCATAACTTTACATACATTTGGCAGTACTCTGTACATGTATTGGTAAAATACTGTACACAAGTTTCATTCCTAATGCTCCAAACTTTATCTATCAGATTTTAGATAAAACTTTGCACTTTACCAAACAAACCAATAATAGAATTGTTGAATACTTGTTCCTTGATCAGTTGCAGTGTTCTACTAAACTCGAAAGCTTTTAGTATGACCAAACTCAAAGACTTGGGTGAAAGAAATTGGACGAAACAATAAACTCAAAATTCTCCGAACTGGAATCCTCCTATACACAAACAGCCAATTGGTTTTAGTCGCGTGTTACAGATTTTTGCGGTCACTTCTGAAACACAACTAACCTTTTAGCACGAGCACGGAGCAACAGATCTCCTCACAGAAGCCACAAGGCTACCACTGCAACTCCACAAACCCTCTCTTTATTATCCAACATCAAAACCAAACAAATAAATTACCATGAAAAGAAAGAGCAGAAAAACAAGGAAGAGAGAGTACGGAATAGTTTTTGTAAGAAAATAGATCAAGTCGAGGGATGAGCAGAAAAACTAGGGCAACTTCTTGCCATAATCAACCGCTACCTCATGTTTCATTAAGTAGGGCAATATTGTGGTAGATTTTGGTGAATGTTCATAGTAAATTGGGAGTTTGCTACACCATTTCTCCACTCAGTGCGCTGGCAATGCCCCGACAGCCATTGGTGAGATGCTGTGCCGGTAGCAAAGCCATACTGTGCCGGTAGCACAGTATACAGGGCTGGTAAAGGGCCAGTGGTGACCTCTACAGGGCCGGTACATCGCCGGTAGTGACCTCTAAAGGGCCGGTATGCTGACTTAGGGCCGGTATAAAATGGCTGCCATAGCTGAGAACTTTCGAAACCAGCTAGGACTTTCCACCATGCCAGGAACCGAAGCTACCTACCTTTATATCTGCGGTAACCAGGACCACAAGCTATCTAGAGCCTTGGGACCTTGTAGAACAGTCTGATTGGACAGTAGGAGACAGGACTCTGTCCTTAGCCACTTGGCGCCTTATTTATTTAATCCTTGTTGATTGTATGATTGGTTAGTTATTTAGATAATTCATTGCATTGGTCAGATAGCTTCCTGTGCTCTTGTTGTTTTATAGAATATGCTAATCAGTTCCTGTGAGCTCTCCTATAAAAGGAGAAAGTTTTGTTATCATCTTTGCATTCATTCTCATGTCTTGCCACAAACACCAAAGAGGAATCGTTACCCTCTAGGACTTTGTCTTGAGAATATAGCCACTTACACAAGCACTACGCTGTATTGTTTGTCTGAGCCATGGGCTCTTGCCATACCGGGTAATTCGGTTGCCTGAACACAGTTGTCACTGTCAATCAGCACAGTGTCCCCTCTGGAGAGAGGCACAATACTCGAGACTAGTGGATGTCTGTGGTAAACAGACCGGAATTCAATACAATATTGCAGTGGATTACGTCATCACCACAACATATCTATTAACTGTCCACTAACAGCTAAATACAGCAGACACCCTGTCGGCCGGCACAGCGAATGAATCAGCCTTTTCAGGCCTGACAACAACTATCTTCTCTCTCCAGAGAGAGCACCAGGCCAGATGGCTCCAGTAAACTGTTATAGAGACGTAACTCAACTCTGTAACTAATGGTGAGCTCTCAGCTCGGAAGCATAAATCAGTGTTTTCATGTCTATACATTTATTATCTCAAACAATCCCAGGATAAGAGCAATGGTAGCAGTGGCAATGAATGGCAAAGGAAATAGGATTTGTCAAATCGCAATGAACACAAGAAAGCTTGGCCATTTATAAGCCAAGTGATAGGAAGTTTACAGGAAGTCATTGACCTATTTAGCTAGTAGACCAATGATACAATGCACAATATATAGATAAGCGACTACAATCACACTCAAATAGGATAACAGGCATGAGGTTAAATATGAATGGCAACCAGAAGTAGGGGGGCGGAGTTGCTGAGTTCTTATCCAGTACAAAGCGCTGCTAGAGGTCTCCGTGTTCTGAGTTAGGTTCTTGGTCTTTGTACGGCCTTTGGTCAGGAAATACTGACGTCTGGAGCTACTTAGGATGTGGATGTCCTCAGGCTACTTTTGGTTCCTCTGGCTAGGGCAGCGATTTCTTTTCAGCCCGAAATACCGTTACAGGGCCTGTACTGTGCCGGTACTTTGCCGGTACTTTGCCGGTATAGGTAAATATGTAATTCAATGAGTGGTGACTCCATCGGCTCATTCCTTGGCTTGTGTCAGTGTAAATAATGGGTCTGTGTGATACCAAGTGGCTATCAAAGACACCTCTCTGACACACTGGTCCCAACGGAGCTCCACTAAAATCCACCGCAATATCACAAATATTACATATAACCAATCGACCAATCGGACCATTGATAAATCATCATCCAAATATGTTCGTCTGATTATTTACAAAAATCTTGTGTTTTATGTAGAGTTTTCTTTATCTTAACTGTCTAAATTTAAACTGTGATGTAAAATTTTTCTTTTTTTAGGCCTAAAATTGCCAAATCCAAAAAAATTGATCTAAATTGAGTTGTCTGTGTTTTTTTTAAATTTATTCAAGGAGTGTTTTTCTATTATTAGGCATTTATAAGAATTCAATGCGTTTGATGGTGGGAAAACACTGCTCTCCGTAACTGTAGCCTTAGGCCTACTTTAATTATTGCTACTTTGTCCGCAGAAAGATAAGCTTAGCTTCGACTCCATATCTGTATTCTTTTTAAATTAACTTCACATCAGATTTCCATTTTTTGTTGTTACGCATTATTGCTATTTTTTTTAAACAATTTGTCAACAAAAGTGTGTAATTGATAAATCAATATTGTGGAGAGTTTTGACCAACTCTCTATGTTGTAACTTGAATTCTGCTCCTAATATACTACTTCTAGCTATGTTGTAACTACACTTATCAAGAGCACATAACTTCCAATTCATCACCAGCTGTATTCACTACCCCACACCACAGAGTTCAGACTGAGTTAAGACTAAGCTTAACAATGGCTTCCTGGCAAACCCAGGACACAAATTTGTAAAGTTTATTAAATTTTTTTTTAGTAAAGACACAAAAGTACAATAAATATAATCGGTAAGAAATGTCACTGCTAACTACCTAATATATAACTGGGCACTGAAAGGAGCCGTTAAAGGCAGCACAAAATAATCCCCTTTCTATTAGCCGAACAATTGTCAGGTTATTGGTTCCCCATTTATGCCTCTCTCTACTGGTCCACATGGTCTGTCAGTTTATCAGAACTTGCAGTTTTCTTTTATCAGTCAGGAGAGCGCAACTCCCAAGTGGTATCAGGCTATGTTTTGATGGTATTTACACGAGGCTAGAGCTATCTGCTCTCTAGTAGGAACTCAAACTTGTAGGAGAGCAGGCAAAGGAGACAGGCTAAGGGGTTTTGGAGGGTTGTAGGTGAGGTAGGTGCCTGTTAAGGGGGGGAGGGGGTAGGTGGCTGTTAAAGGGGAGGGGGGTATGTAGGCTCTAGGATGTAATGCTTGATTGCTCATAGCTCATCTACCTGAGGCCGAGGGTTGAGAAGGCAGATTATTAATTTCGTGAGCATTAGGGGTAGCAGGGATAGGGTATCCATGATATACCAGGTGTGATGGGTATCCATGATATACCAGGTGTGATGGGTATCCATGATATACCAGGTGTGATGGGTGTCCATGATATACCAGGTGTGACGGGTATCCATGATACACCAGGTGTGATGGGTGTCCATGATATACTAGGTGTGACGGGTATCCATGATATACCAGGTGTGATGGGTATCCATGATATACCAGGTGTGATGGGTATCCATGATACACCAGGTGTGATGGGTGTCCATGATATACCAGGTGTGATGGGTATCCATGATACACCAGGTGTGATGGGTGTCCATGATATACCAGGTGTGACGGGTATCCATGATATACCAGGTGTGATGGGTATCCATGATATACCAGGTGTGATGGGTAGTCAGGAGTAGATATAGGGCTACAGGTAGATACAGAGGGATACAAAACTATTAGATAATGCATTCTCTTCATATAAAGTGGCTTTTTATCCACCCAATGTTAAACGAATGATATTCAACAATATATTTTTAGTGCCACCATCAGTACACCAGTCTCCTATTCTGGCTGATGGCAAGCTAGCCCCACCATCAGTACACCAGTCTCCTATTCTGGCTGATAGCAAGCTAGCCCCACCATCAGTACACCAGTCTTCTATTATGGCTGATAGCAAGCTAGCCCCACCATCAGTACGCCAGTCTTCTATTATGGCTGATAGCAAGCTAGCCCCACCATCAGTACGCCAGTCTTCTATTATGGCTGATAGCAAGCTAGCCCCACCATCAGCACACCAGTCTCCTATTCTGGACGATAGCAAGCTACCAAATGTCAACGTTGAGGCTTCTGTGACTGAATCAGCTGTCGTAGTTCCTGTTGGAGAACTCATAGACATATAAACTCTGTCGAAGATTCTTGGAGAGCAACACGTTAATGTCTTTGCATTTGAACAAACTCTTTGCTATGTTAGGGTTGCCTACAGCATAAGTAATTTGTTAACTTTCAGTTCAGTCAAAGTAGAGTAGTATTTACTACTCATAACTTGATTGACAAGTAGTATACTTCAGTTTCTGTACTATATTTGATTTGCTAAAGATTATATCAACCATCCCTCATACATCAATATAACTTTTGTATGAGTGGTAGTATTTGACTATTCTTTACTAATATGCATGACAAGTATGTGTCTAATATAACGTTAGATTCTTTGCTCTTGACTTCCTGAACAGTACAGTAATCTCACCATGTTCCCCTCCATGTATGTCGTGTACAAACTCAAACTGTTGTCCATTACAGCCCTACAAAAATGTACAAAAAATTGAGAGTTACCACGCCTAAACTGCTGTTCAAGATATACAACTTCTATTTAGTTTGGGATAGCTTCTTCTCCCTGCTGCTCCAACCATACCTATCTGACTCTTCCAGCATCAATTATCTTGTCTCCGTTTTCTCTCAAAAATTTGGCTCGACCAAGAAGCTATGGATTGTTACTGGCACAGATATCCCTCATTTCTAGTTCTCTCTATGCCAACTTTTCAATTTACCGAGTGGCAAGCACAGACATTGTTGTTTCAATCCGTTTTCTTGTTAAAATTTTGTTTTAAACAATTAAACATAATTGTAAACTTTACAATTATGTCTAATAGCTTAATTGGTTGATTTATTAACTTATAACTTGCAGGACTTTGTCTGTATAATGGTGTGAAAACCCAACAATGAGGTTTTTATGTATGAATTTCAAATTCTTGAGATTGCATCAGAAAAAACCTAGCGATTGCATTTGGTGTAGTTGCTCACCTGAGAACTTTCTGATTGATCTGAACTCAGGAGATAGAGAATTTGAAAATGCCATCTACCGGATATTTCCATCCCTTACCAAAGATGGAACACTAAAGCTAGCAAGACCAAGGACCAAAAGAATGACTGTGATTGGTGCATTAGTCTCTAACTCCACCTACTACTACAAGGCGCCTATTACCTTTAAGCCCATATCATTGTTCTTATTCGTTATGTATTTACATACTCATATTCATTGATGCATGTGGTAATGTTATTCTGTGATTGGCCATTCACTTCCTGTTCATCGCCTATAAAAGGCAGAACTTTGTCTGTATTTGTCAGTTGTAATGTGCCTTTTACTAACTCGTTTTATTCCAGAGGAATAAATGCATATGTACTCAACAGCACTGAGTTATGCGTCTGAGCCGAGGGCTCCTTACTGGCTGTAGAGCAGAGATACTCTGTCTTCCATTCGTTCGGTACATCACCGACCCTGTTGTTGTAACAGGTAAAACTAACAACTGGTGGCAGCACGCTACCAACTTCAGCTAGTGATTTTCAGCCCCCAAAATCCACTACAATATGATGGCTCATAAGTTTATACGCATTCAAATTCAATGCTTATGAACAATTTTGAAATGGTCTAGACGGTTTGCAATGCATCTTATACATCAAAAATAATTGGGTAATTGTAGTAAAATAGCCTAAAAACTATATTTAAAACCGGGCTTGTTGATTATAATAAAAAAGCGTCGCCCTTGGCAGTTGTGGATTTCATGCAATGAAACTGTGTTTCATGTCTATCAATTGTAATTTTTGCAAACCGTATAGTCATCTTGCAAATGATTCAGACTGCTTAGAAATGACTCAGATGATTTGAAAATTACAAACAGTATGGACGCTTTAGAAAGAGTATGAACTAGTTACAAACTGTATGAACTATTTTGAAATAATCTGAGCTGTTTTAAAATAATCTAAACTATTTTGAAAAAGTTTGAAAGGTTCACAAGGCACATGGCTTCCAAACCAAAAGCGATCCCCGTCATTTTATTTATAGCTTCTATGCAACTTTACCAACATAGATTTAGATCAATTAATTGTATAAATGATTGTTTAATATGACCCCTAAAATTAATTTCAAAAGCATTCAAATGGTTTAGAAAGTATTAAGACGTTTTAAAACGCAAAACACAAACTGTTCTGACCCACCACAGTAGCATCTTGTTTGATATCGTAGCCTCGCAAGTTTTGTTTTAAAGGGTTTTGAAATTTCCCAAGTAACTTGCAATAGAATACTGTAGTGGATCGTGCCGGTAGGGCTACCATTACCAAGAACATTAAGGAACAGCTGTCCACAGCGCACAGCTCTTGGCACAGCCAAACATCACCTCTCTTCAAGAGGTAACGCAGTGCCGGTCAGACCTGCAGGGTGCAACAGATAAGTTGCTCACAACTAATGAGCCCACAGCTCGGACAAACTATACAGAGTTTAAGCAATAAACACATTTGTTGTCCACATATCCATGGTCTAGGGAGGCAATTGCCAAGAGAAGTAAACACCAGTAGCAATAGTAGATAAGTGGTAATAGCATACAGAGAACCAACATTTTATAGGCTGGTGGCAGAGAGTGGATTGCACCATCATGTGTTAACCAATAAACATTACGGGAAGTAAAATGAAATTATCAAAGAAACATACATAAGACAATGCATTCACTAGCGCACAAGATTAATATCCATGATGCCTAGTGGCAAGGAATACAACTACAAATAAGGTTTTTAGGCTTTGGCAGCCTCAGGTCCATGACTGGTAAGATGTATAGCTAGTAGGTCCTGGATCTGTTCTTCTGAGGCAATTTAGGCTATTTCGGTCATTCTAACTACGACAGCCATTTTGTTACCGACCCGGTATAGTACCGCAGGACCGGTAAAGGTCACTTCAGGGCCGGTACAGGTCACTGCAAGGACGGTATGGTGTCTGCAGGGCCGGTATGGCATTTACCTCTTCTTCTGTAGTAATGACACTGTGGTGGATTTCGCTGTCTGCACAACAAAACCACCAACTGAACTCTAACAGCTGAGTACGGTCAAACACCCTGTCTGCTGGCACAGCAACTCGGTGAGCCTACACAGGCCTGACAACCACTATCTCCTCCCACCAGAGACACTGTGCAGGTATGGCCACAGGTAACTGCTATGGAGGAGTATCTCAACTCCACAATTGTTGGTGAACCCTCAGCTCAGAAGTATAACTCAATGCTGTCAAGTCTAGACATTCATTGTCTCATACAACCCAGTACAAGAGCAACGGTATCAGTGGTAACAAGTGGCATTTGGCAAAGAATTACAGTCATGCTTGACCTTTCGTAGGCCAAGCTACTGGAAGCACATATGAAGCAGTTGGCCTGTTTTAGGTAAGCGAATGGTACACACAAGATATATATATAAAGTCCAATCACATAATAAGCATAGAGCTAATTCTAGATCGTGACGAGAAGTAGGGGGCAGGGCTAATAGCCCCATAGCCAATACAGTTAGTCACCAGATGTCTCTGCATCTCTTCAGTAGGTCCTTGGTCTTTTACTAGCCTTTGGTTTTGATATCTTGACATCTGGAGGCATCTAGGGTGGATAGGTGGTTCTGGGGCCCTTAAGCTGAATGTGGGTCCTCTGGCTCTGGCTACCTGCTTCCACCCATTCACCCCCCTGACACACCCTAATACCTCCTTCCGCCCATTCACCCCCCTAACACACCCTAATACCTCCTTCCACCCATTCACCCCCCTAACACGCCCTAATACCTCCTTCCACCCATTCACCCCTCTAACACACCCTAATACCTCCTTCCACCCATTCAACGTCTGACACACCCTAATACCTCCTTCCACCCATTCACCCCTCTAACACGCCCTAATACCTACTCTCCCCCCCCCCCCCCCCGCCCCACTTTTTGTAATCAGGAACCGTTTTATCTCACCAGACAACCTCCAGCTTGTAGTTGCTTATGTTAAAATAACCCATACTGATAATTCACCTTTCCTCTTGTTGTAATGAATAGGCAAAAACGGAAAAGAGATAAAAGTTGGGAGTTGCCCTTCCTATTCTTGTAAAAAGTAGCTGTGGTCTGGGGATCTGTGCCTCCCGGTGCAAAGACTCAAGTTTAAACTACAATGTTTAACTTCTATTGAAGTTCGATTTCCAGTTTTAAAAATAGATACAGCCTTTAGAATCTGCCGCTTCAGTTGATGCAGTATTAGGATGTCTCCGTTGGTTTGCAAAATATTCACACAAACTTTTGGTGAATCTGGTGACAAAGAAGAAGAGCATTTTGCTGCACTCTTGAAAACTGGCTGATTGTTGCAGAGTTAGCTAGCACAGCAAAAAATACAAGCAGGGATTTGGAATATCTAAATTTTTTTTCGACGTTATTATTTGTAATTCTATTGGCTCATTAACATGTTTATTTTTATTCACAAAACTTTTAGTCGGTTTATTGAAAGTTTACGATTGATGACCAAAACCAAAATATAGTGCACAAAGCTTTAGGAGGTTTCGGAGCACTTGGTAGTGAACCCATATAAGATTTTTCTCATCGACGAGATAGCTACATAAAACTGCAAGCTTTTTGTATTAAACACTATTACTTATCAACAGTAACAGGATATAGCCTCGGCAGGAACGTCAAGGCGCCATTATTCGTACTTTGACCTTAATAAATACAATGCTGTGGAAGCATTACTGCGTAGTAATGATGTAATCAACTGATTTGTGTTATTTATTTTTGGTGCCCTGCAAATGCCAGATGCTATTTCTCTCATATGATAATAAAACTAGGACAATGTATGTGGTTACATTATCTCAACAAAAGGTATATATATAACAGACAGTATTAAGTATTTAAAACAGTAGAGAGCTCAGCGCAACATAACAATCCAGCCATGAAGTTTCTCAATTTATTTCTGCTACTTTGTTTTCTCTCAGTGACTTACAGTATTTCACTTCCGAGAATACGAGGAGTTGTTGCACTGAACATTCCAGGTATGTAATTAAATTTTGCCATTTTTTTAATATTTTTTAAATTTTAATGCGAGCAAATTGAAGATTTTATAAAAATTTCAATTGAAAAAAACGGGAAAAATTATGGTTTTCAAAAATTCATAAGGAAGTATTTAAAAAATTTGTTTTTATAAATTAAATACGTAATATAGAGAATTTTTATGTTTGTAGTTCACGTGAGGAAAAATATTAAACATAAACATCACAAGACCAAATCACCTCCGTGGAACCATATCTTTGGTAGAAGATCCAACCATGACGGTTCGAAAATACTTATACCATGAGTACTGAGTGCATCAACTTATACAGTGTTGCGCCATGGAAGTCTGCTCAAGCATCAAACTAGTTCTCCAAACTTGCAGTTATAAACTATTTATTTAAACTGCACCATACGTGAGATACAGAAAATGCAGCAGTGTTGTTTGTGCAAGGAGAAACTGCTCATGCATTCTGTAGTTATTTTATAGCAAAGCTTTATTTTGGAGGTGACGTTGCAAATATTAAGGTGCTCACAATAAATTCTTTATTATCATTCAAAATTATATGTTTTATTTGACTTGAAAGTTATATGAAATAAAACAATGAAATATTCCACAAGCCTTTTTGGTTTTAAAATGATAAATCACAATGGGAAAGGCAGTGTGGCAACAATTCCACAACCTCAGAAAAACAGTTACGCTGTTTTGCTTAGGTAGCTTAAGACAAGATTTGTCTGCTCTTGTATCTCATAGTAAAAGTTGAAGTTGCCCCTCCCCCCTTTGTGGTGGGTTTTACCAGTCACCATAAATTACCACTACTCTATAAGGTCCCCCTGATAGTCTGTAGTCATCAGGCATGCCTCCTGAAGGCAATTGACAAGACTGGCATTGATTGCACTCAACCTATCTGCTAATATATAAGCAATAGAATTATTATTTAACTATGCCGGCCATGCATCATTACTATACTAGCCCGGGGTAGCTATCCCGGGCCGGCAACAAGATAGCTGCTATAGCCTGAAAAATTAAATTTAGCCTAAGAATCTCTAGGACCCATATCCAGGTTATTACCATCCTCAAAAGTCACGATATCAAGATCCAAGGCCACAGAAGACTAAGAACTCTACGAGAGAGGAATCCACAGCTACTACTGGCTGAGATGCCCATCGGCTCCGCCCCTTACTTCTGGGCACCAGTTCCTTTTTATCTATTTATCGACTTTATCATTGGCTAATATTTCCATTCATTGTATCAGTGGAGTTACTATGTTGTTCTGGTGCCTGATTGGAGTGTTTGGAAAACTGAGCCAATCACTTCGTGTCACTTCCTGTAACTCTGCCTATAAAGGTAGAGCTTTCTCTCATTTCAGTGTATTGCATTACATGTCATTGTTGTGTTGCCATTATTTGTTCTGGATAAGAATAAGGGTTTAAACTACTCCAAAGCATTGAGTGTATGTCTGAGCCGAGGGCTCATCACAGTTGTTAAAGTCGAGGGTTGTAAGTGCCATCCCGGTACAGGGTCACCTCTGGGGAGAGGTTGACTGTGTATTGTCAGGCCTTAAGGGGCTGACTCTCTTGTTGTGCTGGCAGACAGCAGTTTGCTCAGTGACAGCATTAGTGGAGAAGTAGAGATCGCTAAAACCCTCTACACCTTGGTTTGAGGTGCTTCATCTTTTTGTTGACAGTATTATATATTTCTGACTTTTGTTATGCCCTTGTCCTTATTATCATTACGCCCTCAACATTATCCTCCACCTCATTAACATTGTGGACACAGGCTATAGAATGAGAACTGGAAAACCTGCATACAGCGGTTAGCCCATTTATCTAACTCCGACTTTTTACTAGGCAGTACGGCAAGATACTATGCCGTTTTCTCTATCTGTTTTACACATCCACTGCATTTTTTGCGGAAATTACTTGGTGTTGAGCTAAACACAAATAAATCCCTGTTTCAGTTTTTGTGAAACTCTAAAACAAGAAATTGTCTCCCCCTAATAGAATTACAGATGTCTGGTACGATATCTAGAGTGAAGCACAATGTAGATGTAAATAATATGTTATTATGAGTATAGACATAGAAATACAATTACAAAAGCATAAAAATAACTGTAAAGCTGCGTCACACTAGAACGATTTGAAGGCCAAAATCAGCACAGTTCTAAAACAGTCTAGTGTGAATGCAATAATGGCCAATTTTGCTGTTTATTGTAAGAGCCGACAACTGCTAAATACAATTCATCCTTCAAAGGCAGTAGTAATATATGAGCAGATCTCCCTACCAAGTGTTTTTTTGTGGATTAGACCTTGGAGGTTATGCAATGGGTTACGACGTTGGATGAATTCGCCGAGTTTATATTGTATTTTACTTGAGGGGTACTTGAGTGGCATTTGAGTGGCATTTAAGTGGCATTTGAGTTTTTGATTATTTTTTTACTTATTTTGAACTTATATGGCATATAGATTTTGCATGTATGGCATTTGATTTTTTTGATAGTTTTAACATTGTATATAAATGAAAACGTGATAAGATTGTATGGTTATTGGAAGTTAAGATGTCGACAGAGGATGATGTTGAGATGAGACCGATGAATGAAGTTGATACTATTGATGGTGCTGAACGTGATATGATAGATGTTTTACCGAGTATGAAGCGTAAAGCGTTGATAATTATGATAATTTTGGTATTTGTCGTAGGGCTTTCCACTTTTGGAGGTGTTACTGAGTTTAGTATGTATGAAGAAGCTATGGAAAAAATACAAAAAGCGAGAAACTCTCCTGTTGGAATCATAAATGAAACTACTGTTGATTGATGAACATCTTTTTATGATGAATGGGAAACCTGAAGATTATGACCCGACGATGCGATCTCCTTTTACAGCAATGATTGCAGGACCAACTGGATCGGGAAAGACGCAAGCGATTTTTCGAATGATTGAAGCTAGTCAGACTATAGCACACCCTCCACCAACAGAGATTCACTACTGTTATGGAGCCTACCAAAAAGCCTTTGATGATGTATCAGGAGTGATTTTTCATGAAGGCATGATAGATATAACAGTGAGTTTTCCCAGAGATGGTAAAAATCGATGGCTGATAATTGATGATCTCATGGATGAAGTTTCTGGTAAAGCTGATGCTAATGCTTTGTATACAAAACATAGTCATCATTTGAACATAAGTGTGTTTTTTATTGTTCAGAATCTGTTTTTAAAAGGAAATCGTACAATTTCCTTGAATAGTCATTATTTTTTTCTTTTTAAAAACCCTAGAGATGCTTCTTCTATTTCCTATTTGGCTCGACAATGTTTTCCATCAAAAATAAAATATGTACAAGAGGCTTTTGAAGATGCGACAAAGAAACCATACTCTTATTTACGAATAGATACGACTCAACAAACGAATGATCAATATAGACTATTGGGAAATTTTACATCAGTTCTCCCTATGATATTATATGTACCCAAGTAAAAGGATATAAATACAATTACTATTCACTTCACCTCAATCATATTTTGTTATTCAACGACGCAACACGAAAGCATTATAATGTCTAAAGCTTTGGAGAAAAAATTAACAAAAAATGCAGCTGTGTTGTTATCGCTCAACAATACAACCTTTGCTATTCAAAAGTCTGTTATAGCCAAAGCCAAAAAGGAGTTTATTATGACTCTAATGGAATGTGCTAAAGCTATTATAAATGGAACGATACCATTGACATCATCTCAGTATAATGAGTTGCAGCGAAACGTGAAGGATATTAGCGCTTTAGTAAGAAAATCAACGTTAGATGATAAGAAAGCTGTATTGCAAAAAGGAGGATTTTTAGGTGCTCTACTAGGACCTATCATCAGCAATATAGTTCCTGGGTTACTTAAAAGTGTGCTAGGCGGAGGGAGAAGATAAAGATGAAACTCTCAACACGAATGATGCGAAATAGAATGGCGATTTTAGCTCTGGATGATCTGAGTAAGAAAGGAAAAATCGCTATAGTCGAAAAGGCTAACTCAGATTTGTTTCAATCATTGATAGAAAGTGTTAAAAATATTATATTAGGTAATGTTCCTCTTGATTCTGAGCAGTTTATTGAGTTGCAGCGTTACAAGAAGGAGCTACATAAACTTAGTGGTAGAGGGAGAGTTGATGATAAGCGTAAAATTTTGATTCAGAGTGGTAGAGGGAATCTTTTGGATGCTATTATAACACCTATTGTATCTGTTTTATCATCAATAAAAAGATGAATCGTCAGCCTTTAACATTCTCCAGACGTAATTTTATACTCACTGAAGATGAATACTATAGATTAACGGAAAGAAAGGATGATAAAACAGTGGTAAAGGAAGAGAAAACCAGACCTCCATTGTATTATAATCCTATGGAAGCTATAACAGTGAGAAATATGAAGCGAAAGCGAAATGATCTACTGGAAACGGCTTATGATTCTGACTTATCCTCATACGAAAAGTTAGATGAAAATGTTGAAAACCTACGTAGGTATTTGTCTGATGTCAAAAAGATTAAAAATAACCAAAACCAGACACAAAAGGATAGTTGGAATCTCATTAAGAAAAAAAAGACAGAGTCTACTTTTCCTTTGGCCAATAGCACAGTTATCGATAATAAACCTAATGTCTTTTCACCAAATGTTGATAAAGACAATGAGTTAGAATCAGTGAAAGTGGTTGATGATGATGATGATATTGGGATGGAATTAATAAAAGGAAGGTTGTTTGATACTGAAGACACAACCTTACTAGGAAGTACATTTCTTACTGATGGAGAAGATGAGCACGATAGTGAAAGCGAAAATTTAAAAGATTTTGAAAAAAAAGCAGCTGATTTAACAACAAAAAAGAGTGATCAAACGATCGCTGTCAGAATGTTGAATAATCTGAGTAAAATTGGTAGATTCGACTCGGAGAAGAACAGACTGAAAATTGGAGAACATTGGTTGAATCCTAGGACTTCCAAAACTTTACTACGAGACGTTCTAACCGAAGGAGGTAAAATACAATCGGGAAATACCAATTACAGTAGATTTAAAAGCCTGCTAACTGATGAAGGAATCACAACTGTCAGAAAATCCCCGCATCGAACACGTACTCAGAAGAAAAAGTTGGTCGTTCCCGGTACTAATTCATGGACATCGACACGCTAAAAGAGTTGTATTACAATCCTGCATTACATACATCTCTACGAGGAGCTAGAGCTTTACTGAAAGCTCGTAGAAAACGAGAGGGAGAAAAAAGAATCCGTGAATGGTTGAGTGGTGAGGATGCCTACACGTTACATAAAAAAGTTGTAACCAAGTTTAAGCGTCGTCCTACAATTGTAGCTGGAATAGGGGAGCAGCTACAGGTAGATTTGATGGATGTTCGATCTCGAAGAGATGAAAATAATAATACAGCATTTTTACTGACTGCTATTGATTCTTTATCTAGAAAAGGTTGGGCTGTACCGCTCATCAACAAATCAGGACCGGTAGTAGCAAGAGGATTGAGAAGAATACTAGAAGGGGAAAACTATAAAGCTTTACAATCTGATAAAGGTAAAGAGTTTGACAACGTCAATGTCAAGACTCTGCTGGCGGAAAAAAAGATCAAGCGCTTTACAACCGAAAATGAAACGATAAAGGCATCGATGGTGGAGCGTTTTAACAGAACTTTAAAAGAGAAGATATATAGATATTTGACATATAAAGATGACGATAGATACATTGATGTTTTACCAGAAATGGTTAATGCATACAACAACACAATTCATGGTGCTATAGGTATGAGACCAAATGATGTGAATTTTCAAAATCAAGAACTTGTATGGAATCGTGTGTATGAAGGAGGTGAACATAGTTTAACTCAAGAAGCAAAACTAAAGGTTGGGGATTATGTGAGAATAAGTAAGGCAAGAGGAGCGTTTGAAAGAGGATACACCCCGAATTGGACGATTGAGATTTTTATAATCACCGATGTACTTATTGATGAAAAACCTGTTGTATATAGGGTGAAAGATTTAGCTGAGGAGATGATCGATGGTACCTTTTACGAAAAAGAGTTGCAAAAAGTAAAAAAACCCACGATTTTCAGAATTGAAAAGATACTGGGAAGAAGAATGAGAAGAGGTAAAAGACAGATTCTGGTTAAGTGGTTAGGTTATGGAGAAAAGTTCAATGACTGGGTAGATGAATAGTTTATAAGGAAACAACGCTTGATATAATCATCATACGTTGGGAAAATGTCGATGCTGATAACTTTACCCTCAAACTCTAGTGGTGAAGAGTTTCCTGATAATAACAATTCCGAATTTACAGTGAGACTGTATAAATATTTGGTTATCAATGGCGGTAAATGGGAGGTAGCTCTGCTAGATATGACTTATTCTAATAATTGGAAAAATGTTACCGAAGGGAAAATATATCTAGAAAAGACTAATGTCTCCGGTAAAAGCGAAAAGTCCTTCATCCTAATCGGTAATGGAAGATATGATAGTATAGAGGAGTTGGAGGAGATTATACGAAAGAGAATGAATGAAATGGATTTAGACAAGAAGTTCACCATCTCCTACAACAAGATCACCAACACCGCTTTACTAACTAACAGTGATCCTGATACTGCCATAAGCTTTTCCAAAGATATAGCATATATTTTTGGATTTGAATCAAAAACTACATACCCTCGTGGTAGATACAATAATATCACACCCCCTGATATAAATTCCGGTTTAACATCCCTGTATGTTTATTCCAACATTGTTGATAATAGAATGGTAGGAGATACGAATGTACCTTTATTGAGAGTAGTTCCAGTTCAAGGAAAGAAGAATAGTGTTGTGTATCAAGAATTTAAAAATCCTCACTATGTTGACGCTTCATCACTAAATAGTGATATGATTAAAGTACTTATAACGAGTGACGACGGTCAACGAATACCATTTGATGGTGGAAAGGTTGTGTTGACGGTTCACTATAGAGAGAAAGAATTATAATGAGTTTGGTACGATACACCCCTGAGGATTCAAAAGATTTTTTTGATGAGTACTACAAGATGCAAGCTGGAAATGGAATTGGAGTGTATAGTGGACGACGAGTGATGCCTAATATGAGAGGAAATGGACTTGGTAGTATTTTTTCAAGTTTACTTAAATCTGCAGCACCAATGCTGAAAAGAGGAGCAATTAGTTTGGGGAAAACAGCATTGTCTGTAGGTGGAAATGTAGCGCGTGATGTCATCGATGGTCAAAGTTTTGCGGCGTCAGCAAAGAAGAGGGGATTGGCAGAGTTGAATGATCTGGGGGGAGATGTGCTCAATGCAGTCCGTCCAGATAGAATGAAAAGGAGAAAAACAAGAGGTGGAAAGAAGAGGAGAGGTGTTGGTAATCGTGGTATATTTTAATAGCAGTAGAATCCGGTATAAAGACAGCTGAGCTTGATATCTATATTCATTAAGCGGTAACGCTTCAAGCATTCATCACTCGCAAAAGATGGCTAGCCTAAATGGAACAACAGGTAATAAGTTGGAAGGTTCTTCCTACAACATAAATCCAACGTTGGATGTATTTGCTACGGAACCAACAAACATATCGGTAGAAAGATCGGAATATGTTGTCATCAGACCTGATAGGTTAGATCCTTATGGTAGTATTGAGTTAACCTTGTCAGGAAGCACTGAACATTACACAGATCTTTACAACTCGTTTCTGCAAGTTGAAGCCACAGTTGTTCAAGATGATGGAACCAATATTACAGGTGATGATGATGATGCAGTTGTGTGGATGGGGGATTCAATGCATGCATTATTCAGTGAGTTGAAAATGTCGATAGAAAGAACCACCGTTGAATACGCTAACAACTACGGTTTACGCTCCTACTTTTCACAACTACTCGAAAACAGTGCAGAAAGAAATATCAAGGTAAGATGGAAGGATGGTTGTATGATGATTCAACTAGCAAAGACGGTGCTGATCACAAAACCGCTGATAAGAAAAAGAGGAGAGCTCTAATCATAGGTGGAAAGACAATAGAATTAACTGGAAAACCTCATCTCGCATTATTTCAGCAGAAAAAACTAATAATACCAGGTCCTACTATGCAGCTGGAGTTTGAGCGTGCCTCCGGCAAACTAGCTTTGTTTGCTGCAAATGAGGCGCCTGCAGGAGGAGCAAAGATTAGAATTGATAAATTTGAACTTCATCTTTGTAAAGTTAAGGTGAATCCTACAATACAAAACTCCCAACTCAGTTTGGCATTGGAAGGCCACAACTACATTTATCCTGTTGATCGAAAACGGATAAAACTATATGGAATTCGTTCTGGTGTTGCGCAGATCGACATCACTTTGGAAGAAAACAAACAAAAACCTAAACAAATTTATTTAGGTTTAGTTAATCACAACGCAATGAACGGACGTTTCGCCTTGAATCCATATAGAATGCAGCATGCTAGTTTTGATAGTATTGTATTGAGAGTTGGTGATTGTCCAATTGGAAGGAGATTTGAACCAAATTATGCTAGAGGAATTTTTGGAAGAGAATATCATCAGTTTCTACACGCTACCGGAACTTTGCTTGAAGGCGATAGTCTTGGTATTACGAAAGAACAATACCTTGATGGTACTACACTTTATGGATTTGATTTGACTGGTGATTTTCTTAAAGAAGGTTTTCACTCTATGAAAAATGTCACAACAAGTGTGGAAATTCGTTTTAGCGCTAACACGACGGATGGATTATCCCTGGTAGCATACTTTGTAAAAGACGGTGTGTTGGAGATGGATAGCATTCTTCAATTAACTATCGGAGGTGACGCAGTGCTTTAAACAGAAAGTTACAGATGAATACCATACAAATTCGATCGATCTTATCTTCAGACGTTTTATGTCAAAGCGTAGGGATTCATGTTGGAGCTAGAGAACAGTTTTGGAAGCAAATTTGCAATTTTCCAACAGGATGTTTCGTATTCAACACCCATTATTCTCATCAACCCGGAGAGCATTGGTTGGCTGTGTACGCTAATGATTCAGAGGTGGATTTTTTTGACTCGTTTGGACGTTCTGTTTCCTTTTATCCGGATGTAAATGAAATACTAAGTATTCATGGAGGATATGAAACAATACGAAGTAATGAAACACAACTACAAAGTTTTTTGTCAACTGTATGTGGCGACTATTGTGTATACTTTTGTTTACTGAGAAGTAGAGGATGGAGTATGGATGAAATTGTTAAAAGTTTACGAGACATAGGAGATAGTGAGATGAGAGATCACTCAATACGGAGATTTATCATACAGACCTATCCTAACTTCGAGTTCATAGAAGATAATACAGTAGAAGGAATAGATGGTGTACATATACAAGGAACCAATTTACTAAGTAAATTGTTAAAATAAATTATTATAATTGATTTTTATTTGATATAACAAATATAATGAATAAAATACAACTTATTTCATTATTTGTGCTAAACACTACAGAACCTATAAAAACTATTATTTTGTAATGTTTCAAGCAAGAAGTAAATAAGATCTTCTCATTTTCTTCCTCAGGAGCGCTCTTTAGTTATATCTAAAAGACATAGTAACTAATGACTCTATCATACATAGTTATATGAATTAATTTTACAAAAATACTTCAGATCTTTCTTTAACTAGATATGAAACTTACCATCATAGAAGACGAGTCACATCCTTTGTGTTATCGATTAAGACTCTGATATGCTGTTCTGGACAATTCTCTTTTTCATTTTCATCAAAGTAGGAGAGACAGGTGTGCTGCAGCGAAGTATCAAACAGTTCTGAGACTTGAATGAAAGCTTGAAGAGCTGAGAGTAGAATGATGTCGTAGGAAATCATGTTGTTCGTATTTTGTTTCAGTCCTCTGAATACGATTACACCACTTTTTTCCGCCACCACAGATGAAGCTATTTGAGCAGGGATGCTAAGATCTCCAATCAATAGCTCTCCTTTCACCACACATCTGTAATGAGCCACTATAACATCAGCAGTCTTGTTCCAAGGAGTATCACATTTTCTTAGCATTCCAGGATTCTCATAAGCTATAACACTTCCTGTCGGAAAATCGTGTAGGTGAGCAACACTGAAATAAGCCTGTATTTGTCTCAAACTCTTGCCATACAATGAGTTGGATGGATCGTTGATCTTTCGATTACATCCATGAGATTCAGCAGTACGAAAAATCGCATCTCCTGTCTTTCCTTCTCCCATATAAATTAAAACAATTGGACGTGTTTGCTTAGCTTTATTAACAAGCAGTCCTATTTCGGTTGAAACATCACTCTTCACCCGAGTTATCTTCTTATCCTTTCGGTAGTTGTAAATCATGGTGCACTTTGATTCATCACGAAATTCAACAGACAACACCTCCATAACTGTTGGTACTGGTAGTTCTCGGATTTCCATGGATTCTTCAAGTTTTTCTAGACTATCTGGAGAGAGAGAGTTTATTAACCCAGCGCTCTTGTAGGTAAGAGTGGTTAGTTTATTACTTCCAGCATCTTGAAAGGGTATTCTGGTGTGACGAAAAAGCGTTTCATCTCCAACATCCGTCAAAACTAGTTTTTTGCACTTCGAGCCAGTTTCATTCTCATCTTTTGTCAAATCAATAAAAGATCGTTTCCTCATCGATGTTCTTTTTGAAGACAGCTTGTTAGTAGGAGATGTGAATGAAGTAAAATCTTGTTGGGATTCTGGTTCATCAACCACCAATTGACTTTCTGCCATATCAAAGATGGGAGAAGGTGATGGGGAAAGGGTTTGCTGGGATCCTGCTTCTTCATTCATCGGTTGACTTCCTTCGTCTTGAGTATTCATTCTAAAAAAACAAAACATTTTGTTTAATTTTTCGTAATTAATTTTAAAAGATCATAAAGGTCATAAACCTTCAGCTAGTAGCGTTAGCTAACAAAAAATAAATATTTTTACTCTTACCTTTATAAAGAAGATGAGCTCCTAGTTGTTGCAATGAAAGATTTAGTAGATGTTGCTTCTCCGCTAGTCGTTGTAGAACTAGATGCTTTCTGTGTGAAAACAGTGGCTCTTAAATAGGTAAAGTTGCACTGATTAAATCCTATGAATCAACATTTTTTCACGCGAATACAACCCAATGCTTTCGCGGGAATAAATATTTTATTTTCACGCGAATACAAACCAATGCTTTCGCGGGAATAAACATTTAATTTTCACGCGAATGGAAACAGTTGCTTTCGCGGGAATGAATACTTTATTTTCACGCGAATACAAACCGTTGCTTTCGCGGGAATGAATACTTTATTTTCACGCGAATACAAACCAATGCTTTCGCGGGAATAAACATTTAATTTTCACGCGAATGGAAACAGTTGCTTTCGCGGGAATGAATACTTTATTTTCACGCGAATACAAACCGTTGCTTTCGCGGGAATGAATACTTTATTTTCACGCGAATACAAACCGTTGCTTTCGCGGGAATGAATACTTTATTTTCACGCGAATACAAACCAATGCTTTCGCGGGAATAAACATTTAATTTTCACGCGAATGGAAACAGTTGCTTTCGCGGGAATGAATACTTTATTTTCACGCGAATACAAACCGTTGCTTTCGCGGGAATAAATATTTTATTTTCACGCGAATACAAACCAATGTTTTCGCGGGAATAAATAATTTATTTTCACGCGAATGGAAACCGTTGCTTTCGCGGGAATAAACATTTTATTTTCACGCGAATAGAAACCAATGTTTTCGCGGGAATAAATAATTTATTTTCACGCGAATGGAAACCGTTGCTTTCGCGGGAATAAACATTTTATTTTCACGCGAATAGAAACCAATGTTTTCGCGGGAATAAATAATTTATTTTCACGCGAATGGAAACCGTTGCTTTCGCGGGAATAAACATTTTATTTTCACGCGAATACAAACCAATGTTTTCGCGGGAATAAATAAATTATTTTCACACGAATGGAAACCGTTGCTTTCGCGGGAACAAACATTTTATTTTCACGCGAATATAAACCAATGTTTTCGCGGGAATAAATAATTTATTTTCACGCGAATACAAACCAATGTTTTCGCGGGAATAAATAATTTATTTTCACGCGAATACAAACCAATGCTTTCGCGGGAATAAACATTTCATTTTCACGCGAATACAAACCAATGTTTTCGCGGGAATAAATAATTTATTTTCACGCGAATACAAACCAATGCTTTCGCGGGAATAAACATTTTATTTTCACGCGAATACAAACCAATGTTTTCGCGGGAATAAATAATTTTATTTTCACGCGAATGGAAACCGTTGCTTTCGCGGGAATAAAAATTTTATTTTCACGCGAATACAAACCAATGCTTTCGCGGGAATATATACTTTATTTTCTCGCGAATGGAAACCGTTGCTTTCGCGGGAATGAAATTTTTTATTTTCACGCGAATAAAACAGGGATATTTCACGCGAATAACACTATTCTGATAGAGTTTTCGCGTGAGTGTTTTTAATGGCTATAAGCTAAATGAGTAGGAGTGGCTTATACTATATAAGAACAGCTCTCTCTGCATAGAAATCATTCTCTCCAGCAATAAAACATCGACTACTACAGCTGATTTCATCAACTACTACAACTGATTCATCAACTGCTACAACTGATTTCATCAACTACTACAGCTGATTTCTTGGTGATAAGGTAAGAATTAATAGAAAAATTACTTAATAAAAGTTAAAATGTAATTATTTTACAACACTGTTTAATCATCATATACTAATACTTGACATTTTATTTTAGTTCATTATGAGTTCAAAAAGATACACAATCAAAGACTACCTTCCAAAGATATATCATAGCTATATTAAAGAAAATGTTGAAGTACAGGAAAAGATTGGATATCGCTTGACATTACAAGCTATATTATTATGTATGACACAGCATTTGCTAACTGTAGCTTCTTTACATGGAGAACTTTCACCGATACAATACCGACCATACACTACACATAAATACGTTGACAATTCAGTAGAAATATTTAAGCTTATGACTAAAAACAATTTTCAAACAGTTGTAAAAATGTCAAAAACTGTCAGTATTAATGATTACTTAAAGAAAATTCAAAGAAAAGTGTGGAATAAAGAGCTCACTCAAAAATTGATTTCAATACAATGGACTACTGAATTATTATATCATTTTCAATCAGATATATGTAGATACATACAAACGGATGAAAATCTCTCATCATCCATTTTTTCATTTGAAATGATATTGAAACTATTTCAAGCTTACAATATTTAATATGTTCTCTTTATGTATCCCTACTTATTATACAATAAATGTATATATTTACATATTGTTTCATTTTTAATCAATGTATTTATTCAATGTAGATGTATCTCCTCTCTCCTCTCTCTCCTCTTTTCCTCTCTCCTTTCTCTCAAGATGCCATATGAGTTCGAGTTATGTAAAAAAATTATCAAAACTTAAATGCCATACATTCAAAATCTAGATGCCATATGAGTTCAAATCAAGTAAAAAAATAATCAAAACTCGAATGCCACTTAAATGCCATTCAAATGCCACTCAAGTACCCCTCAAATGAAATACAATATAAACTCGGCGAATTCATCCAACGCCGTAACCCATTGTCTCAACTCCAAGATCAAATCCACAAAAAAACACTTGGTAGGGAGATCTGCTCATATATTACTACTAAAGGCTCCTGCTCATTTCAATATTGTATTAGTTTTGATTGGTCCATTTTTCAATTTGTGAATGTAAACTGTTACAATAAAGACGTGGCTACACACACTTACGCTTTGTAAAAATGTGCCAAAAAATACTTTTCGTAGCGTTGTTGGGGTATTACTATGGTGACTACACACACTGATGCTTGATCACCATAACATTACGGATGGTCCAGTGAGGAGAAGGGGTATATTATGATAAACAATTGCTATAATAACTATTATGAATATAAATTATAATAATTAATTATTATATTTGATTATGACTTTAAATAAACAATTTTATTAGCCGTAATAAATAATTGGTGTTTGTGAATAATAATAAGTCGCTTATAAATAAAAAATACTCTCTTTGATAAAAGTAACAGAATGGCCCGTCGACCAATCAGCAATGACCAGGTCAAGATTGCGACACAAATACTTATGCTGGACTCCTCAGATTTTGTCATTATATTTTATCCAATCGAACGCGGTCATCTGATAATAATTGTCCAATCACCGAAGCGTCAGTCACAAATCGTTTTTGTAGACCAACATGTTGATCTACACATTTGAGGCTTTTTGTTAAAAAAGAAACATCGCCTGTAGCAAAAAGAAGCGTTTTTGCTCACATACCAACAAAGCGTAAGCCTGTGTAACCCAAGCCTTGACAGAGCTAAAAACCAGTGTTAAACATTGACGTAAAACATCAAACTTTTTGTATTCTATTTTTGAACATGAGAGATTTTTTGAGATCAGTCAAAATGCATTGTTACAGAGACAGTTTTCAAACCAAAAATGACTATCACATCATTAGACATAGTTTTCAACTGGGTTACTTTTGTATGGCCAGTAAATCGCCTCAGTCACTTCATAAAGCAATGCACCCATCAGGCTGACAACTAGCTTTAGTATATTTGATTTCTGTTCCTAGCTTCCAGAGGAAGAACAATAAACTTTGTCAAAAACTTATGTAATTGTTACACAAAACGCCTTCCAAAAATATGGTTGAATGGAGGAGGTTTTGTCTTTAAATGATTTCTTTCACCATTGCTTTTAACATGTCCTGTAAATATACAATATAGATATATGTATATATATATATGTATATATATATGTGTATATATATATGTGTATATACAATAAACTGAGATATTTCCAAGTTGCTCTGTAAAATGATGCATACCAAAGTATCAATGCTATGTATCAATGCTAATGTCAACGAAAGCGCTGCCAACAACAAATAAGGTTTTGGAAAAGACCTAAACCAAAAAAATTACTCAAAAAAAAATTATTTTTATAAATAATTCCAAGTAAGATGATCCAAGACTAAACATACCTGGAATTTCTATCTTAACAACACGTCGTATCCTTGGAAGAGAAATACTGTAAGTCACTGAGAGAAAACAAATGAACAGAACTAGTTTGAGAAACTTCATGACTGGAATGTGTTACTGTTATGTAACACCCCACAGCTGGTACAATCATCAAGTAACTGAATGTGATATAACACGTTTTCTGTTACAATGTGTTGTCTCTTTACTGATTATCTTCTTGAGAGGAGACATACGGTGACCTTGGCAACAATGTAAACCTCAGCTCGCTTCAGTACATCATCATGCTGGGAGGGGGGGGGTTTGAATGCATAAAAACATTCCAATACCATCTCACTTCATTTGAGTTTGTCCTTGAATCATCACTAAAACTAAGTTACAAGAAAAAGGTCCATGCTTTGTTTTTGTATATTTATAACATATATGGATAGGAAAATTCAATTTAAAAAAATTATTTCTATTCGTGTTGGTTCCTGCATTATTTTTTTGTATTTTCCCAACCTTGGTACATGCTACTTTGAACTAACTTCAAACAACAAAGCTTTCAACTCCAAACCATTTTGTGGGCTTGAGTTGAAAAGTTCTAGTTATACAGAATCATTGAATACTTCTACATGGGAAGATAACTCGGAAAAATGATTACATTAGGTAAGCATTCTCTTTGATTGTTCAAAAAACGTATTGATGAGGAAATATGTTATATCAAAGTTAGCCAGGGTGGCTCTCTACCATAAACCACCACCATAAACCCCGCCTCTTGAGAGCTGCCCCGGCTATATCAAAGTGGCTGTGCAATATGCATTTGTCTCCTCTTGATTTAAGCTTTCTCGTTTTATTGAATTATCTCCTCCGACTAGACTGTCCAACGGAGATAACTTTCATTATTCTCTGACTTGGCAAAATGGCGTCCTCCACAAATTTTATCCCCGGCTCATTATGTATTGCTGTATTTGCGTGTTTATTAAGCAATGCACTGGCTGCTGAGCCGCTTCCTAGAGGAGTGAGTCGTTCTAGTAAGTAGCTGATATTTTGTGGTAAATTTATCACTTGGGTTCTAGGTATCGTCTTCATTCAATTGATTCAATTCATCCATCCATCCCCACCATGAGTAAGTTAAATAATTATTATTATAATTATTATTATTATTATAGAGTAATTATTTAACTTATAATAATAATAAAATAAATGAACAATTGAAATAAATGATAATAATTAATTATCATTAGATTAATATTATTACTATAATAATATAATAATTATTATTATTATTAATGCTATAAAAAATTATAATTAAAATAATAAACAGCTGATGGATGATCATCATGGTGGTAATAAAAAAATTATAATAATAATAAATAAATCATCATCATTCATAATAATAATAATTATTGCATTTTGTTGTAGTCACAGTGAGCCATGTATGATTGGTAACAAACTGGAGTGGTAATAAAAAATAATTAAAACAAAAAAAATTTACCATAATAATAATAATATATATAATATTATATATAATACTGATTAGTATTATTATATATATATATTATTGTAAAAAAAATTTTTATTATTTTTTTATTACCACTCCAGTTTGTTACCAATCATACATGGCTCACTGTGGTTGTAGTAGGTAGACAGGTCACTATTATTACTTCTATCACTAGTGGTTCAAGTTGTAGTAGTAGTAGTGGCAATAATTAATAAGAATAATAGTAGTAGTGATTGATGATAGCAATAAGTAGTAAAAGTGGTAATAGTTGTTTTAGTGGTAATACAGTCTGAGTTTATTATTAATAATTGTACAACTAGTACCAACCAACTGGTAAGGTAACTAGTAGTAGTAGTCGTATGAGCATTTATTTAATTCAATTAATTAATATATATATGTAATTAGTAATTAATGATATTATTATAATAATAGTAGTCTTCTTTAGTTAAATATATAAATTTAATATTATTATTATTATTCTTTACTGGCTAACTCTATCATTATTATTATGAAATTATCATGGATTAATTAAATTCTGTTATTATCAATTTGTTATTGCTTTATTTGGTATATTATTTATAGTAGTTATCATTATTATATACATTATTTATTTAATCGATAGTAGTAGATAGTGCTACATTTGATAGTTAGTCATATATATATAACGATTACGGATAGCAATACAATAAGAATTCTTTTTTATTATTATTATCACCATGTGATAACTATTATCAGTATAGCTAAAAAAATATTGTTGATGGCAAATATTACTCTCAGTAGTAGGAGCTTAGGGATTGGTGAGGAAACATAAAAAAATTAAACAAGGTTGATCAACCGTTTTTGTAATATAAAAAGTCAATCAATTTCTAATACATGAAATTTGTTCACTATTGTATGAACTTGTTATTTGAAAAATGAAGACAGTTTTCAATTTATATTTTTTTTAATCAAATATTGACATCTGTTTTAGAGGGAAGTTTTTACAAACCCGGTGTCCCATTCACATGCCTCGATGGCACCCTCACTATTCCCTTTGACCAAATAAACGATGACTACTGTGACTGTGTTGATGGTAGCGACGAGCCAGGAACCTCAGCTTGCAGCAATGGTAAATTTTATTGTGTGAACAAAGGCTATAAACCAGAGTCGATACCATCATCTCGGGTGTCTGATGGTGTGTGCGATTGTTGTGACGGTTCAGATGAGTACGAACAAAAAGTCACTTGTCAGGTACGCAGGGAGTCATTTATGCCTTTGATGTTTCTCACTCAGAGCATAGGTTTTCATTTTGTACGTTTTTGTAGAATACCTGCCTTGAAATGGGCAAAAGCATGAGAGAGGAAATGGAAGTTCAAAGACGTCTGGTCGAGGAGGGCCACCGCATAAGATCTGATTATGCAGCGCTAGGAAAGCAGGCTAAAGCTGACAAACAAGGACTACTTGTAACCCTTGGACCTGAGAGAGAAGCTTTGAAAGAACATAGAGATGATTTAGAGGTATGTGATCGGTTGCCAGTTTAGACCGAGTCCCATGAAATTAAAATATGGTTTAGCATAAGGCCACAATATTATAGTAAATATTTTATATATATATGTTAGTCTGTTACGGCAATTGAACG
The DNA here is from genome assembly GCA_945261195.1 of Cryptosula pallasiana. Lineage (NCBI taxonomy): Eukaryota > Metazoa > Bryozoa > Gymnolaemata > Cheilostomatida > Cryptosulidae > Cryptosula > Cryptosula pallasiana. The sequence continues at coordinate 20,307,465 of OX183139.1, forward strand.
GAGATGTGACAGTTAACACTGGATTATAATATAAAAAAATTTTGGATTTTCAGCCTTTTTCCAAGCTAAATTTTTGGATTTTGAACCTTCAAGGTGCCTTGTGTTGTTTTTGAAAATTTAGCTTCAATTTTAACTGTTTAAACTTTTGTTGGTTTAGATGAAGTATCTCACCAAATTGTTGGTACCCCCCTTCCCTTGATTAAATAATTTTATTATCAAGGCCAAGAAATTGGCAGCAGAAGAGCCGGAGAAGGCAGCGAAGGAGGTTCATGAGAAATGGTGGAAAGAGCAGGTGGCCTTGAAGGAAGCGGAGAAGGAGAAAGCTCTGGCTGCTGAAGTGTTTGCCCAGCTGGACACCAATCTAGATCAACAGTAAGTAGTGTGTATGTTTGGGAACTGTTGTTTCTTTGTTTGATGGCATTGTAACAAGTTGATGGTGTGTGAGAGATTTTCTTTTCATTTGATGGCACTGTTGGATTTGTTTTCTCTTCAGTTAGTAGCATTATGGGAGTTGTTTTCTCTTTAGTTGATGGTGTTGTAGTAGTTGTTTTCTCTCTAGTTGATGGCATTTTGGGAGTTGTTTTCATTTTAGTTGACGGCATTGTGCAAGTTGTCTTATCTGTAGCTGAATGCATTGCGTTTGTTTACAGTGTCACACAGACAGAGCTGCAGGCTAGACTAGAGTTTGACACAAACGATGATGGACACGTGTCAGAGGAAGAGTTGACTGTCCTCATAGGTGAGGCTATTGACTCATCAGACCTGGAGCACTTCACCACCGTTGTGTGGCCCAAGATAAAAGGTGTCTACAAGATGCCTGAGCCTGAGGCCCCAGAACCAGTGGAGGAACCTCCTACTGATCCTGAACTAAACCCCTCCCCCTCTGAACAACAACAAGATGATGATGATGACTCAGACTTTGAGGAGGTTGGTTTTCTTTGGTACCTTTTCATGTTGGGGGAATGTCGATTCACTGTTCGACGAAAGTTATCGAGGCTAGTATCCTTAGCCGTCGTAGGGTTTGCGGAAATCGTCTAATGCCGTAGGATATCTCAAGTATTTTGACTTTTATAGAAATGGTTGATTGCCATCTGTTGATCTTTAGATTGTGTATGGTCATAAGTGTCAAGGACGCATAAAATTGTGTTGAACTTTCAGCAATGTCAATGATATGCTTTTTATGCGACGTAAAGACCGTTAGTGGTATATTTCTGGCTCAAGTCCAACAATCTTATGTTTTGCTCACACTACGTCATTTAATGAAACTATAACTGAAGCACAGCGAATAAAGTTTTCTTCAGCCAGTCACATGACAACTGTTGATTCGTTACGTCTAGTGATTACTAGTTACGTCTAAAGTTTCATCCAATGACAGCGCACTGTGCTTTGCGCGCGAGCCTGCACCTCATTTCCTGCAGGATGCAAAAGCATGGAGATTAATTTGAAGCAAATTTTGGGTTAGATCATTTCAATAAATGCTCAATTTGACCAACCGTCACTATTTTATTATAAAGTATTTAATTATAATCTATTATTGTTATTATTCGCACATTTAGAATCCATTACGAATATAATAAAACAAATAATTCTTTTTAAAAATAAAGTGGTGTTGCTATGAAAACCATGTGCTTGTTGTGAACGACCCTGACATTAGAGACCAGCCAATAACGGCTTAGAGAAAATAAACTGATTGCCGAGCTTATATGGTCCAATTGTCCAATCATATGTAAATGTAGCAACCGGTGAATTTCCAAAACCCAACATTCAAAGATTCACTATGTTTGCTTAGCAACGAATTATGTTTGCTTAGCAACGAATTTGCTTGGGCTGGAAAAATAGTTTCGTCAAAGATTCGCCCTCGTGTGACCAGGCGAACATACGGTTGGATTACAACCAATTTTTTGGTGTTTATCTAAAATGATATTGATTTAGTTCCCACCGCAAAAATGTGTTTTTATTTATTAGCTGCTTTTGACTACATACATGAGCTTTTTTCATTTTCAAATGTAAGAAATGATCTAGTTGTCATCCGTTACCGTAGGATGACTTTGAAGATGACGATGACAGTGGCGAGGAGACCCCATCTAAATCTGATGATAACCTTATGCCAGCCTACCCGGACGAGACTCGTCTGCTCATTGACATCGCTGACGCTGCCAGGAAGACGTTTAACGAAGCCGAGAGTGAATACAACAATGTGGATAAACAAATACAGTAAGTCAGCGCTTCTCAATTGGATTATATTGTGGGATTTGGAGTTGTCTTCTTTAGTCTTGTTTTAGTCTGTGGGGAGATAATTACCAAACTATTCCATTCGAACATCAGCATTTGTTGATCTAAGTTTTTTTGTGTCAGTACCTTTTCCCACGCCGATTACTATGTAAGACGAATTATGCACAATTTTTACCGTCTAACGTTCTTATTTGTAGGGATATAGAGAAGTTCTTAGGGCTAGACTTGGGACCTGATGATGTATTTTACCCACTGAGGGACGAGTGTTACGAGTTCACAGATAGAGAGTACACTTACAAGTTCTGTCCCTTTGAGAAGGCCACACAGAGGCCCAAGAATGGAGGATCTGAAACCAATCTAGGGTGTGTGTTTTGGCTTCTCTGACTAGTTCTAGTTGTCTCCCCACGTATCCTATGTGCAGATAACTCTATTGTCTCCCTTCTGCTACATGATTGATCCATTAATGTCTCATCAACTCGTCACCGATCCATTGTTGACAGCTCGTTTCATTTTAATTATTTATTCAGTATTTACACTTGACCGTTGATTAGCAGTTAACCAGCTGCGAACTGTCTTTTAATGTTCTGAGAAATTTCTGATTACATAATATGAGTTTTTGCCAAATTTCTTTGACTAAACACATTGGTTTGTTGTGGTGTCACATTCACCATATCAAGGATTCCTGCGTGCTTTAATTCGTCTATAAGTAGCCAGTTTATAGCCCTGCGTGTCTGTATTTCACAACGGTTACGAGGAAACTACCCTGCTCTGTCTTGCTGTATGTATTTTCTGAGGCTATTTCGGTATTTGTAGCACATTCACTCAGTGGGAGGCCAATGGTGACGATAAATATGGATTTATGAAGTTTGAGAAAGGAGTGCATTGTTGGAATGGGCCCGATCGGTCGGCAACTGTAAGTTAATCTTTTATTGGTTTGGGGCACTTTTCTCCGCCAAAAGTTATTTAACAAAATTAACATTTTTTCAAATTTTTATTATATTTGGTGAATTTGGGTGAATTTTTATCTTTTTTTGGAAATTTGAGGAAGTTTGTGATTTTTTCACGCTCGACTGATTAAAATATTGTAATAATCTTTTTTGCACTGATATTGATCTGAGAGTTAATTCATTTACAGTTAGCATGTTTTGGCTCACCTTATGTTTACATACATTGCCTCATTTTTCTGAACGCAATATTTTTGGTTTGAGTCAAATAATTTTCTGTTACTGTTTGTTTTTGTTTTGTCATACACACTCCCACTTGCACCCCCACCGGCAGCACAAGATATATTAATATGGTGTCAGAAATTGGTGCTGACTTTATTACACAATCCTTAGATCGGCGGTGGGAATGGCAGCTGTTATTGAGTAAACATTGGCTATTAATTGTTAATTGAGATTCTTTTGGTTCTATTGATACAAAAGAAACAGTGTGACAGCAGTGTGATAGCAGCTCCACACCTCTGTTGACACTTGTTCCGCTGCCAATCTCGCTGTTGCTATTGGCTCATTCAACTACCTGTGGTATTATAGGTCAAGTTCATCTGTGGAAAGGAGAACACGCTCTCAAATGCTGCCGAACCTAACAGATGTGAATATAGCTTTGACTTTACAACTCCCGCTGCCTGTCATACGCTGCCAGACATAGATGATGGCGAGCACTGGCACACTGAACTTTAACCTTGCGCTGCCTCAACTCCATTTTGTATTTTATTGCTACCCCAACGTATGCCGTGGCTAGCTTGTAGTTATCTACCATGACTTGTAGTTTACCTTCATTGCTGACAGCAGTAATAAATATCTCTCTAATTGCTGGAATGCTCTTGTGATGGTGTTTGTTCTGTCGTGTCAACTGCCTGTTATCTCCTACACGATACAGTAGCCATTCTTGAAGACTTGGCTTGACATTCCTGAGAAGATTCTACACCTTCATTTTCTCTAGTCTAACCCCAGTTCCACCATTTCCGTCTGCTGATGCGTCGGGTCGTAAACTCATTACCCTGTAGATTACGTTTAGTCGAGTGACTTTGAATATCTAATAGCCTAATGTAAGAGGAGTAGTATAATATATTTCCCATTACCTATGCATATCTGGTAATTGGCACCATAGAGACACTCGAGTGTAGAGGCAATGCAAGATGTTTAAAGCCTCTAGCTAAACATGTTGATCTCAGCTACTGGTAGCGTATTAACAATCATCTCCAAACGTTTCTATCATAAAATACTGAACAAATTTTTCTTCTTTTCTAAGTAGACTTTGCCGTTCGGCTTAATTCGACACAAGCTGTGTCTTTTAATGCATCTGATATGTTTACCATAGTGCTTCTTAGTGGATTAGCTAAACTTTATCCGCTAACCAATGTGTTAATATACAGTCAGTATACACTGCCCATATTTCACACATGAACTTTGCCTATCCCTTTTTTATCTTATTTATCTTGATAAACTGATTTACATCACGTTTACTGCGCTTGCCCCTAACTAGGCGATACGTTCTACAAGCAAACTTAGGCTAAGATGATGATTTAGGTGTTTCAAGTCTGTACACTTGGTTATCATCTCACTTGAGCTGACAATATAGATATAGAGTAAATCCAGTAGACAAACTTGGAGATTCATAAATAGCCCTAATACCAACAGAGTGTTTGTGTACACTTGCATATCATCTGACAAATTCGTGTTTGCAAAATGTAGCGATATATCCAAATTGACGCCTTAAATATCATGAGCCTGTAGCCATGGAAAACTTATCTGTAACTATTGCAAACCTGGCTTTAACTAGGGCAAATCTACCTGTAACTAGGGCAAATCTACCTGTAACTATGGCAAATCTACCTGTAACTATGGCAAATCTACCTGTAACTATGGCAAATCTACCTGTAACTATGGCAAATCTACCTGTAACTATTGCAAATCTACCTGTAACTTCAGTAAATCTATAAGTAACTAACCAGTGCAGATTTTAAAACAAAACATTGTTCACTGTTTTCATAAAACAAAGCTTGGCAAGCATGAAGTATTTTTGCTCACCAGGAGATTGAATCACTCAGTAGGAAATGTATTGTCACAGCTGGCTGACAAAAAAATGTTCAATCGGTAGAAATGGCTCAAGCAACAGCTTGTAAGATTGATACTTGGCCGTCTGACAATCGATAAACCAGTTATAAAAACTACCAAAATAATGTGTCAACACAATGAAAATGGTTCCCACAGTTTCTGTTGCTATTTGCTGCTGGGTAGCTATTAAAAGTTGATACCGATGTTTTTTTAACAAACAATGACAATTAAGTATATTTTAATAGCCGCAGTGCTGGTGGAAACAAAGGTGTTTGTACCTTTCTCTGTGGCTGAAGATTGTTTGAAATGCATTCTTCACATTTACAAGCATCAAAAAGAATTCAAACTGGTTGGAACATAAATTTTGAGTGCTGATAACGATACTGAATTATTATCTCCTAACACAAAGAGCTTGTATTGTAAATGCTTCATGTTTTAGATAAGTGCAGACAACAAATCTTGGGTAACAAGCTAATTTGAACAGATTAGCTACATGCAGGTATTTGGTTTTTGCTAGAAAGTATTTTTCTATATAATCGTTTCAAAGCCCGGCAGCGATACAGCTGACAGCATTCTTCAATCACTTTCCAGCGCTGACAGTGTAGCAAATTGTTTTCTCTTTGATGTCACCGCCACGTTTTATTTGTCATCACAATTAATTTCCGTAAAATAGCAAAAACTGATCGGCTAATACAAATTCAACATTTATTCAGACAGCTAAGCTGGTTTTGAGCCGCAGAAATTTCCGGTAGTAGCAATTAACCAGAAATGACTGGATACAAACAATGTGATATATATATATACATTCGTAACAAATATATCAACATGGCTGTCAGCTAATGTCGGCATGATAATCCTAATGTTTTACGTCTAACGATATTTGTTGACATTACTGTTAGCTTTATTTTGTAAGCTATTGAAATGTTGTAGCAATAAGTATATATATAAATTAAAAATGTTTGTTTTAAAATTTAACTATATTGATTTTATATCAAGTGTAACCATATCAAAATCCAACAAAGGTTCCCGTAGCTGTCTGTCTCCTTAACTGTTTGATTTGCTAATTATGTCAAATTAAAAAGATAATAACTTTCGTGTGTTGTATTACACAACACACGACATCAGTCTTTGCACAGTCAAACGTTAGCTTCACTTTTCTGGATTATAGCTTTTAGTAATAATACAATAGAACAATCTAGACCTATGACACGCTTTAACGGCACAGTAATACGCTAAATATAGACTGTGAGATCTTGATTTAGTGGAACCGCCACATTGGCATTTTATAACGATTGCGATTGCTTCTTTTGTATTTATTAAAATAATTATATCTTTATTGTAATAAAATTAATACTTTTTAATGACATCAAAAAATAAATTTTTTGTTTATTTTTTGTTCTTTGTTAGTTTATATTTTAAATTTTTTTATTTATTATTATTTGAGTTACTTATTACAATGATGCAAAAGCTGTTCTATTTATAATGCTGTAGCGCTAAATATTCTTTCATGTTTCTACCTGAACTTCCAAATAAGCGTAACTCACCACAAAAGTGTTTGACAAATGCTATTAATCAATTGTGTTAAGCAAACGTTAGTTTGTCTCATCTCGGCACATCATTTTAATATTTATTTGTAAATGTTTGCGTGGTTTACCTTCGTGTCTTCCTCAAGTGTACTTCAAAACAGGCAGGTGTTATATTCTAAAAAGAAACCTAAATAAATAGATTAGTTTACACAATTTACGGTGCTTGAAATTGCCGTTAACACAGGGTGGCGCCTGGCCCGATGATATTCGAAACAAAATTGATATTGTGACATTAATGTTATTACAATAGAGTAACAAACATTCATCTACTCACCGTGTCCACTCGGCTTGTAATTGAAGGCTGATAGAGAACGAGTGAGGATGTAACATGGTATGGACCTCCAGCCACTTCTAGTCTGCACCCAACACAATACATTATGCATTTATCAAATAAATGTTTGTCTATTGTAGATATTGTAATACATAAATGTACTTGATTTGCCTTTGTGTTTGTTTAATGAGTTTTCATACTGTTGTCAGCTGCGCAGGTGACAATTCAAATATTCAAGCGTTTAACTAAATTATTTCAAAAGAAGCTACTGCGGAATACCTACTTGCTAGTTTTTCTTTTCTCGCTTAGTTATTAAACCTGTTGAAGGCGTAAAGAATTGAGATAACAAACCGTTAGCTCGTTAGCTAGAGCTATTTAAAAAAAAAAAAACTAGTAACAAAATAGCAGACGCAGACGGACTATGATATTATTTCTGCTAATAATTCACCTAATTGGGTTGTAAAGCTATCCTTTTCTGGCTTTTATTGCATTTATTGATAGAGAAAAATTGTTTTATTAGCCGAGAGCTGTGCAAACCAAGCTGTTTCTAATTTGTTTTCACCTGTGGGTTATTCTGTAGTCGAATTGTAACATTGTCAGTCATCGTTAAACAACCATTGCCTGCGGTTTTATATTGTACGCTGCCTCCAGATATTACCTCATGCTGCCGGTTATTTTAACTGGAAAAGCAGCTGCTTCGTTTACAATTGTGTTTTGGAAAGGCAGCAGCGTTATGATATCAGTACATGAAAATGTAAAAATAGATTTACCAGTCAAACAAGGATAATGAATTCTCAAAAGAACTATCCCTTTTAACTGCTTGATATTCTCATTTCAGATGAGAAATTATATTTTAAAAACCAAACAACTCATTTTTTTCTGCAGGAAGAATCATAATAAGCCACAAAGATGAAAATTAGAAAACATCGTGATACTATCATAGACATTAAGGATATTATAGAAAAGTTAAACATGAAGTTCAGCCAGCCATAACCAACTTCAAAATATTCGACTAACATTATGATGTGTAAACATGAACTAATCCGGATTTTGATCAAAAATGTTAGAAATTATATAACTGCTAAAGTGTTTTTTATACAACAAATTAATTCTGTAAAGGGAGGCAAAAAAGTTGATAATTTTTTTTCATCAATTAAGCCGAGTCAGTCATTGAAAATGTTTTTGGTTTCTTGCAACATTTCATGGATGTCATTTTGAAAAAAACTGAAAAGAAAATTCCATCTTTTTATTTTTCCACAACTTCCTACAATCAGTCGAGGTCATCTCCATTTCTATGATCAACCAATTTCATTCATTGGAAGTATTCTAGATTGTCGTGAGACATCTCACAGCACGATATCAAATAATGACCTGGTTTTAAATCTGTGCTAGAGTATGGGTGAAGCTCAAACAGTTTTGTGTTTTTGTGGTTTGAATAACAAATGTGTCAATTTGTTTGTGAGAAGCCATCATTGATTAAACATTATGGTCAAAATATTTGGTTTGACTGCTTTGTAATACATTTTTGGCTGTAACCACCGAGTATTTCAATTGCAGGCTAATTTTCTTTTAAACTGTCCACAAAATATTATATGATAGGGGTTTATGTATCAGTAAGTGTTATTTAGATCTAGATTTGTCTAAAAACTGCGCAATGTGTTACCTCACAGAGACAAGAGTTGACAGGTGGCAAGGTGTCAACCATATTGAGGTTACAATAGTATAAATAAACAATAGAGATATCTAAATGATAGCTGATCTGTTTACATGTCTTATTAGTTGCAACAAAAATGGCTGATATAACCAGATACTGCGGACAGTTTTGTGATAAGAGATGTATCAATCTGCACTTGTGAGGTAATCCAGCCAATGTTAGCATTGATACCTGGATACCTTGATACCAGAGTCTACCTGGATATGACACTAGATAAAGTAGCAAATGCGGCCATCATAACTCAAATAATTAGCCATTCTAACGTACAAGAGTTGACAACTTCACAATTAAAACCATTTTAGTGTAGTATATTTTGATAGTTTATTGTTGACAACGTCATAACAAAATATAAAAAAATAATAATTTAGTGAAAAAAAATAAAACATATGACAATAGATTTGTGCTGTTTCTACTCAAAGAAACATTGTAATTGTAGACTAAAAAAATTATAGATAATTAATAATAATTAATTTCTGTGACCTTCCTCATCACTGTCCATGTCGGTGATGAATCTCTTGTCTAACTGTCTCTGATGCAATTGTCCTGAAAACGCTGACATACCTGCTGCTGCCAGATGACTCATGAAGAGCGGTGTCATAGCCGCTGCCGCTCCCGGTGGGAACGCAGAAGGCAGCTGATAATTTAAATATGGGTTTATAGAAGGTTGAGAAGCTGCCGAAGGAAAACTAAACTGTCTTTGAGGTTTAGGAGGAAGTGAATTGGCAGGGGGTAGAAGTCCAGTTGTGAGCTGTGGCCGATTCAAAAGCGCTTCCATGGAAAATGGATGCGGTGGGAGAAAAGCTGAGTGAACTCCAGAAGATGCGTCTGAGGTGGGAGATGAGAAAGCAGAATTGTTGCCACCTGTGAAATAAATAATAATACAATAAAATAGTTTTTCAATATTATTATTATTATTAAAAGCACTGTTTATTTAGAATAAACCAGATCAGGTATAGACATGTGGACAATCCAAACTACATACCTATACGATGAGCTGGTAAAGGTTTCATGTCTGAGGTAGATTTTGGCGGTAAGCTCGATGGAGATTCTTGAGCAGACAGGAAATGCTCTATAGCCTTCACCACATCCCCTTTGCATCCTTGCAATACCAACTCTAACACATTCCTAAATTAACATAATGTAAATAAATGTTATTAATAAAAACAAAACAACTGTTTTAATAATTAAAAATTATCTTCTTTGAAATCTTACTAACTCTAAACAGGAATCGCAATGACTTTTCGATAAAATAAATCCGATAATGAAATACAAAAATAATTTAAAATGTTTACCGTTTTTGAAAAGGAAATATTCGTTCCATCATTTCTATTCCAGTTAGACGTCCGGGCCTGAACCCACCAGATACAAGATGGCTGCTGATAGCTGATAACCGATTGGCTGAGAGTTGCGATGTTTTTGTTTCGGGTTCTGGGCTAGAGGTATCACTATGGTCAGCATCCACTTCATCAGAATCTATAAGAAAATTATTAGTTGAAAATAAAGTATGTATATAATTATGATAATATATTTTGTTTCAGCAACTACTGCAAAATTTACGCTTTTGATCAATCATTGCTCCGTGGAAAGTTTTCATATCAAACTGACGGTGGATGCACAAACTTACCATGTTCAGAATTGGAAGCTACGTTTGCATTTTCTTCTGGTTTAGAGACAGTTCCGGGGCCCCATAACGGTCCTGGTGTCATCATCGGTATGTCGCTGGATTCTGAAGAAGTATTTTCTCTAGACTGCGTACAAGCTCTTAGCCCCAAAACTATCGCATCTTCCGCCGCTTGCTGCCTTTTTAGAGCTACCTGTGCTGCCATCACTCGCTGCCGCTCAGCGATCAAGTTACATTTTGCACACGTACAGTCTTTATACGTACAGTGGCGTTTGTGTCCTTTCAGCCACGATACCATACCATGGTTCCTACAACGAGCACATTTCGGTTTCCTAGCGCCTTTTTCTGTGAGCGGATAAAATGATTGCTGCATATTTGCTGTCACACCTACTGCTGACTCTAGGTAACTTACAACAAGTCAGCTGATGATCAGGTACATCCTTATATATAGACACTATCTAATTAATACGCTACTGTAGGCTGCTATAGATCATAGTTGATTTCTATTGGTCAAAACTATTTGTTTCGTGCCATCATTGGATGATACACCTGTATAATAGACAATAACGATTCACAAAAAAGACAAAACACAAGTTTGTTCTCCTGTGTTATATTCTACAACAATGCCTAACAGATCAGTTATGTCAAAGTTTTTACAAAACTGAACTAGTTCTAAAAGTTTTCAAAAACTTTTGTAGTCCAAATTTTTTTTGCTGCCTGTTAATGGTTTGAATTTCATTTTTGTTTCGGTTGATATTGTTGTTACAAGCAAAAGTATTCCCTTATGAATTTTTGAGTGAAATTAAACATAAATAACTATCATTTGATTTATTTTAAATAAAAATTAGCGTAATTTTAAATTTTGTAAAGAAAATTTTTCATTAACATTATTTTGATTTTTTATTATATATTTCACAGCTGCCTTAAAAATTTTAGCAGTAGCGTAACAATTACATTAAATACTTCTGTGACATCCAAGGGGGCATTTTCTGTGTCTATTAAAGTTGATGCAATAATAAAGAAGGAAGCTGGAGAGGCAAAAGATAGGAGGCGAGACTGGATGGCAGGTCGGCAGCGATTATAATATAATCTTCCTTTCTGCTGTCTGCTACTTTGCTACAATCTGCAGATTTTTATTACCAGAGCTTTTTATAGTTATTTAAACTCTAAATGCTTTCACTAGCGCGTGTCAAGGCCTCAAGTGAGTCTACACAACATCCGTTGGATGCATGTCTGTCATTGGAGCCTCTTTGTGATTGCTTTATCTATTTGTGAATGATTCGAAGGAGCATGAGATGTCACACCGTAATTGTTTATACTGGGTGATTGAGTGTTTAGAGAAATGAATCAATTCAATTTTCAATTTTTTCTTTAATCAGGCCGAAAACTTAAAGAACTTGCATTTTTAACTCAAAAACGTTCAGACGTAAAGTTTCACAGTAGGGTTTTGTTAAACAAAATGACTGTTGAAATTACGATTAGTTATAAGCAGTAACATGTTTTTTTTAACAACAAAATTGCGAAACCTCTGAAGTGTTAACGGTAAAGGTAATGAGAAATCTTATTTTAGCACTAAATTTATGTAAAAAAAGACAAAAATTGTACCTACAAGAGGTAAATACTTGGGGTTTGTTTTTTATTTCATAGTTTTCGATAAAAATGCAAAAACAAAACAATTCAAAGAAAACATCAAATGGTTTGCAAAAAACTGAAAAATCCAAGGCAGAGTCAGAGTGGGGCTTGAACCTGTGCCCTCTGTTTACAAAAAGTGTTGCAGATCTCAGCAGCTAGCCATCTGCACCACCAAAGTATGTAACTTAGGTATTGTTACAAAAAATGGGAAACTTGAAATAAATTGTTCTACTGGCTTTTCTTTCTATCAAACCCATAAAACAAATTTTGTAACGCAATGTCAATGTTGCTTTAATATATTTTTTGCTGTATATTGGCATAAATAAAGTCATTAAAACAAGATAAAAAAAATAAAAATAGACACTTATCTAACAACAGTGGGCGGGTGGTAGACCACACAAGTCACCTATCACCAGGTCAAGCGCTGTTATCAAATAACAATGAATAGGTGCCAACCAATAGTGTCAACAGCTGCCGTGATAAACCAAGTGCGCTGACAGTGTGCTGCCGATGCCATCATGGCAGCTCGTGACTTGTAAACTTTGTTTTTTAAGTGTGTAAACTATCGCTGCCACTTTAAAGGCATTAACAGCTTGTAAAAACGGGGCTTGGCAGCAAACAAAGATAGCATATACAATAAACAGGGTCAGTGCACTAAACCGTTGCTGGAATTTGTGCTAAAAAGCTCAGTTTTTGTCTATTACGGTGGCTGCCATTTATGTAAACGGCATTATTGGATTTTAGACTAATAGGAAGGTAAATATGTACGCCAAAGAGTCTGGAGCTTCAGTAAACACGAGCGTTATCTTATACATTGTATTACAATACACTAGTTATTTATTATAATCATTGTGTCGATATGAAAGTGAAGTGGTATGCTTAGATAAAGCAGGGTTAGTGTTATTATACATGGCAGGTACAAGTATCTTTATATCAGTAAATGCATTTATCAGTATACAAACTTCTCTACGCAAATTGTACTCACTGACTTTGCATTAATTAGGCAGCTCCAGTTCACAGCTGGTTGCCTCCAATATTACAAGGGGAGACGACTAGAAAACTTTAATATCGAAATTTAGCAAAAAAATAATTTTTTTGTAAATGTTGAAAATTTAATCTTGACATTTTTTCGTTTAGTAACGAGTCCAAAGTTATATTTTGTTAGTATAATGTATTTGGCGTTGTGTATGATGTACGTGTTGCGTAAGATTACGCAGATGTAAAACAGATATCAACAAATGGAGAGTTACAAACAAAGCATTGGCTTGAGATGAAAAGCTGAATGAAAACTGAGTAAAATGTGCTGTTAATTGACAGCAGGCAGCAAGTGAATATCTGTATCCTATAAACGTATATCATTGACAGCGGACTGTTAGCTTAACAGATCCTTCCGCTGACTTGCACAAAAGACTAAAAAGTCAGCAAATGCATGTTGTGGGTGACTGACAGCAGAATGGCAACAATTAGTATTTTTTATGGTTTAAATTAAAGTTTGCTGTAATAGTTAGGGGCAGAAAAGTTTGTGGGTAGTTTTGTTTCAAAACAGGGACAAAAATGTTGACATAAAAAATAATAAAAGCTGCTATTATGAATAAAACAGAACTTTTATTCGTATTATTATGCATTGTGTTGCCAGTTAATATAACAGAAACATTGCAACCAATGCGAGTTTAAGCTCGTTTATATTGATTAAACAAAAATTTTCAAGATATGAAAAAAATTTTTTATCCAAAATTTATATAGTGCCCACAGAGCATAAATTTGTCAAACGCTGTCACATTTAAACAGTAATCAACATTTTAAAGCAAAAAATAAATTTGAAAACACAAAGAACAGATAATGCTAAAACCATTTTATTCCAAACACGAAGAGTTTCAACGAACCCAAGCGCTCTATGTGGAAGTGCTTTGGCTTACAGATAAAACAAAAACAGACCATTGTAAACTTACTTCAGCTTTCCGTCTGATGTCAATATAATTAAATTTACTCGTGTGATATTAATAAAATGATTCAATAGATCAAAAAAGAGTTGATTAGCCGTCGCTAACATGTCTACATGACAGCTGCTGACGCACACATCTCTGTATTCTATCATTAATTGTCATGTGGTTATATTTTTACAGATTGGATGTAATTTTTCTTCACTAAATTGACATTATGATGCACAAACGATCACAAGACAATTACTAGACTAGTAAATGAAGCCATAGACTTTCCGGCAGCCAAAGCTTAAGTGAAACGCTACACTATAATGCTGCCGACAGTTTTATGAATGATTTAAATAGAAGACATGATCCGTGTATACACAAGCCACACAAATCTAATTACAACTATACAAATCTGCTAACAACATTGTTAGAAAGTTTAGCCTAAAAATTTTCACATCATTTTTAGGTTGGCTAGTTAAAGCACCCTGTAATATTCATAAGCAGTCCTTGCGTTAAGATTATAAATTATAAGCAGAGCAGTAACTTTTGGTAATTAGTCTCTTGTGCCGTGCATAGACAAGACAACGACGATAACTACCGGTAAAAATAATACACAAAATTATAGCCCAAGACATGCAAATAAATTAATGACAGCACAAAAGATAACTGTCAGGTACATTAATTATTCAGGACCTAAAGCTACCTTTTGTCACTTAGCTGACAGTATCTCTGTGATACATAAATTAAGTACACCTGCCATGTGTTTGTGAGAAACATAAAAGGTCTAGCAAAGCTTTTATCATGGCCGATATGAAAGGATGTCACGGCAGATAATGAACCTGAAATTAGTAAAACAATATTGGTACAAGATGTATTTATGATACAGAAACTTGTTAATATTTTTTACATATTTCTGTACTTAATGAAACCTGCATACAGACAAAAGTAAAACTTAGAGCAATCTGTGACATCATATCCTGTTTGTAACAACAAAAACCTGGCTGCAGAAGTGTTTTTTGTATCTCTGACAGTATTTGTAGAGGTTAGTTACCAACAAAAAAATATTAAACCATTAATATCAATAAATTTTAAAAAATAGTTTTAAAAAATATATCACTCAACATGATGAGGAATTTTATATTATTTTCTCAAAAAGGCCTGTTATGTAATAATATTGATAGTCGGATGGGAAGTGGTACAATAAATAGATATTGCACATGGGGAGAAAACTCCATTAATTAAAAATGTAAGTACCAGACAACTTGCATTGCAGTCGTGAATTTACTAAAAAAAAAACGAGTGAAGTAGAAAAAATCTTGGAGCGAACTCGGCGACTCGGTGAAGAGCAACATTTATTATTCTTCTCATTATCAAATGTCTCTATAAACTTTAAAGGAACTAAATTTTAATTTCATAATTGATGACACCACTATCATGTGTTTTGTATTTATAACCATGCGACAAGTTCTTCCTTCATAAACCGAGTGACATATACTGGTAAGTGTCAGGTTACATGTCAAACCATAGCTGTGTCCACAGAATACAGATATATCATAAGTCAATTTGTTGGAATATAATTCTCTTTATTGGCTACAAAAAATGATGTTCATGATTTCTGTCAATTTATTGTTAAATTTTCAGTCATTAATCCTTGGCAACAGACAGCAAACAATTATATTTTATAGCTCTTGGCTCTTTGATGGAGGTATTTAAATATCCCTTAAACTGGTTTAGGCTTACATTCCCACGATGGAACATCGCGGCTGTGTCACTCTTTTGACTCAGTAATTGAAGGAAGTTGGTAAAACACAGTTTTAATTTGTTACTAAACTGCGTATTACAGAGCGGCAGCTGTTTGTATATAAAACAACATGACAAAGCTTGTCAAATTGTTTTGTTGCCAATCAAAACTGTTTCCTGTCCTAGAACAACATAGAAGCTTTTGATTCTACAGCTTTCTACGAAATATGATTTTGTAACGATTGAAGTCTAGTACGTTTCAACAAAAGATATGTTCATCTTATATATCAATTACCCAATCAAATTTAATATTAAAACAACGGCTTTCAATAAACGTTTGGCGTAATATATAGGGAGTTGTCCTCTTTTTGTTAGAGAGAACACAACTTCAACTTCAGGTTAAATCAAATACCAGGCTTATAGAATTGGTAGAAACGTTGTTGGTACCTGATTGTGTATTTATGTAGAGTTAAAAAATGTTAACCATTGCCATTTTGTAGATTTGCTGATCTACTATCATAATTGTGGCGGACCCAGTTTTTGCATTTTCAATAAAAGTTTCAATGGACCAAATCAAAAATGCTAACTCTTGCCATATTATTAGCACTCAACAATATAATAAATAAATGCAATAAAGGCATAATTTGAGGGTTGATCCTACACAAAACGTATCTAGACTACCAATAACAGTACGAGCATGAAACTTTTGCCTTAGACCACTCATTTTTTTTAATAAATTAGTATCTATTTAGATGCAGCAGCTGACTATTTCTGATGCCCACAGGTCAAGTAGTCAGTTATATATATTGACTCCAACAGCTTATTGTGATTGTATTTACCCTCAATTTCTTTCCTACCAGAGCAGAGCCAAATCTGAAGTCCAGTCCTTGACAAAAAGTATTATAAACTGTGCTAGAATACAGATGGAAATGAAACACTGCTTAAACTAACACCCCTACTGGTCACATGACCACTGATGGCATTGATATCACATGGTTTGGGTTGGAAGTAATAAAAAAATTTTAAATTTGCCATTTTTGCAATAGCTGAGCTTTTAGATAAATGCTTACACTGTAATCCTTCGATAACATAGCTACTAAATGCAAACAATGAAGTCTAACGTAAATGAAATTATCTTCTCAAGTTAGTCAAATATCATTGCTGCAGGTCTTTGTCACACTAAAAGCATGTAAACTTCACCCTTAGATACAAGTGAATACAAAGCTTTGCTGCGTTACATGTAATAACATATTTGCTATTATGTCTGTTACTGTACAGTTAATTTCTCATGAGGCTTCATGGGAAGGTTTTGATTGACTAACGCAGGTAACGAGTAAAAGGTTTCAATTATATCCGTTCAATAAAAAATGATAAACTAACATAAGGTAGTTTTTCCTACGCGATACAACCATTTGGCTCAGCTGTGTGTACATAGACCTCTATAGAATCGCTGTGCGTTTATCTATTTGTTTATTTACCCAGACGTTAAGTTGAAAAGAATCAGTTTAAACAAAAAAATGGTCCCATAATAGGAATGATACATTTGAATAGACAACATTTATTTAGTGACCAATCAGTGTGTTTTGATATTTTTGTGACTGTTTGCTGGTTAGATTTTCACATGCACTCTTATTCAAATCTCTAAACTAAAAAATGTTAAAAGGTGTTAGTTTGTTTGTATATGTTTGTTATGATTTACTAATACATGTAGCATGATGTATTGTTGTGCGCTCATTCGAAAGAATCCATCACCTGTGCTTTCATTTCTCTTTCACCGTCAATAGAATGCCCTTCAGCGTTGAGTTCAAACAAATCGCTTCAATTCTTAAAGGAAATGTTTGATTTCTTGTGTATACTAGATTGCCATTTTTGTTAATGTACAGGTTATGAAACAAAAACACATTATAAATGTTTTTAGTGGGTGCAATAATTCTTGTGAAAGATTTGTCGTGGCTAATTGCTTTAACGGCTAATCGTAGATAAAAAGCGTTTGAAGTCATTGGTTTTCTTGTATTTGTGTGTTCATAATTTGTGTGGCATGTTATTGTTTCTATCGAACCTCTCCATTAAAATAAGTTTCATTATTCTTTTTTACAAATATTTCTTCGAGTACAGTTTGCAACTGACATCTAATGAGCCATATTTGCGTTTTAAAAACTTTTGTAATTGTGTGCGACTATTTCCTGCGCTAGATAAAAAGGAACACATTAACTAATGCATATCACTATAGTAGCAATTGTTCCACAGCTGGTATGAGTCGCTACGGAGTAAAGGCTAAAAATTCTCCGCCTTTGATCGTGTAAGGTAAATAGCCCAAATGTAAGCTTTTAAATGAAACTGCTGAGGTGGCTCATATCGCTGGTGCATGTGTTGCAGACGCCACCAATGTGGCTATAAAATGGTGTGCACAGTTTTACTTTAATTCTAATGTTTAGTCAGTGAGATCAATTTACTCCCGCGTCTCTGCTCTTTAAATCCCCACATTCAAATATTACTGTGGCAAATGTTAGATCACTGTTTTGTTGTATTTCTTGTAAAATAATTATAAACCTTTGTTGACCCGGCAGCGTTTAAGCCCTTGTTACTTGGATTAGCAAAGATCTTTGTATATAAAGCTGTTCGCAAGCTACTGCGACTGGATTGTCTACTGAAATAGATACTTACAGACCATAAATGGGCGGATAATCCCTTCGAGGCTACAAAAGTTTTGTTTAACTTATGGCCAACTCTTTCAACCTTTACTTTTCATGTGGTTAGCCGTGAGTCCTGGATGTGTTATAGTAGTAATGTTACTAGCAGCTATTACTGCAATATCCTATGCATCGCGCATCTCACTCGCGATATATATATGTGAGTTAATGCTTTGGTATTCTGCCGGTGAAAACTTGGTTCGTTGTGGATACAAGTTGTAGATTAAAACGATGATAAAAGATCCTTTTATATTATTGGCGACTCAAATGAACAATGCGCACTCATTACCATTTCTAAATACTAACACTGCCCTGACTTTTTACCTGCATGAGGCTATCACAAGTTTTAAATTCTTTTTTCAATTCGATAATGAAAATGTTTATAAAATAATTATACTACCGTGTCGAAACAGCAAATACACGAAAGATTATTTATAACATGTTGTACTTTTCAGTATCGAATGCAAGAGCAATATACCCTCCATATTTTTGAAAAAAAATAAATAATTATTCATAAAAACTTGCTGATTATTTTTTCTTATGATCCTGTGCGCTCCTCTCTTGCTCCTTGGTGGGATAATGGATATATTGTGTACCTGTAGGATAACTTTTCATCTTTTGTCAATACGGGACCTGCTTACTTATGATATTCCATTTTGACCTCAGCTGAAGGTGATTACTCAGCGCTCCTAGCGGCAGAAATCTATTCCAGGATCTAAAAAAATTTGTTCATTCAGATCAATTTTTGAGATAAATCAGAAATTCTGAAATTTTTTTGCATTTCAGATTTCTTGTCTATAAGAATAGCAAACAAAGTTTGGAAAATAAAAAACTCTGAAGATTAATAAATAAACATTTGAGATTAAAAGGACTAATCAGCTAATAACCCAATAACTAAAGATGGAATATCATTGCTGCTTTACCTGCAGCATAGATTCACAAACATTTATGTATAGAAAATTGGTTCTGATTTCAAAAATGTAAACAACAAATTGGGCACATACTTTGATAGGTTTTGTTACATAAGAGTAATAAAATATATCTACACACTGACAGCTGGAAAAAGATAAAAAATTCAATTACAAGGTTTTATAAAATGTAATTATTTATCGAAAGAGCTATTACAAAAAATATTTAAATAATTATGTTGCAATATTTTTTTGGAGTAATGGAAACTGTTTTCTTCGATAAATGTAACTGATTTGATTAAATGTAATCACATCATCACCTCTTCAACCCCCCCCCCCCCCCTTTCGTCACGAAACATGTAAATCTCACAAAAGTAACCGACACCAGTTGTGAACAATACTGTCAGAAAAGAAAAAAACATGGTTTAATCCTTTTCAAGTGGCTAACATTGCAAGGGTAGAGACTACGAAATATGACACAGTAGTCTTTCGCTTTGTGAAAGCAGTTGATAGTTGCATTTGAGATTAGTTGTATGTTTGAAATAGGTCTAATTTCATACGTGATGTGCGTACATGAGAGACTGCTAATTGCTCCGACACAAATCCGATGGTTTGTTCAGTTGTAAATGGAGCAAAAGTAACCAAACTGTAGAATGAAGTTGACCGCTTTTTAAATATCACGCAATGCTAATCTTTTTCTTTCTTATTTAAAGAAAGACGCCAGTTAATGTATGTATAAGGTATATGCTATGGGAAACCAATGTTGCGTTTGGTTATTTAACGACAAACGACAGGCCCAGGTATATAAGACTAAAGACAGCTAGCTAAAATTACATTGCAGCCAGACAATGTAGCATAAAACACACAAACAATTGTTTAAAATATGGGTGAACAAATTTATTGTTTGAGCAAGCAAATAAACACGTATATATACAAAAGCAAATGCTTCAATATTTATATGATATATAACAAATCTACCAATCGGGAAAAAATAAAAAATAAAAATAATTCAATATTATAATTAGAATTGGTAATAATTAATTTGAGGATGGACTGATGCTGCCAAGTTCGACGAGACTCGCTGCCGATCGGCCGGTGAGCAAGTGTTTACCAGAATGAGGTATATTGCAAGGCTTGCCGAATACACACTGACAGCCATAGTGTCCAAACAGAGACTTGCTGCCTGCCTCACTTATGCTGCCACCAAAAGCTGGGTAGAGTCCGGCAGAGCTAGAAATAGGGGGTAGCGCATTCGACAGCATCGCTGGAAATGAGTTTGATGCTGAACCAGTTAGACCAGCTACGGCGTTGGCATACGCCGTGTATCTGAGAAAAGCTGGAGTGAGACTGAGCGAAGACATCAATGGTGAAAAAGCTGACCGATTTGTTGGCATAAATGGAAGATCAAAGCATGGCAAAGAGTCTTGTTTAGCCTGTGCGGACGCTGCGTCACCGTGAGTCTTTTTTACTTGCTCTATTGCCTGTATGACGTCTCCATGGCAACCTTGTAGTATCATTTGTAACACTCGTCTCTTCATGTGGGGATAAACTCGACAGAGCATGCCCAGTGACGACTGATAGTTCGCTGCTTCTTTGTTAACAGCTTCTGTATCTATAAATAAATAAATAATCATTCAATAGTTAACTTTCAAACAAAACTAACAAAGTAAAAAAATTATACGTTACAAATCAGTAATTATTTAAATAATAATAATATTCAAAGTGTTAAAAAATAAATACCAACCTGATGTTGATTCATGGCTATTGTCGCTCATAGTCGGACTATTTCTGGACTGAGCAGTTGTGAGGTTCTGGCAGGAGAGGTTACGCTTCTCTGGTGAGTTTAATGGTGAGGTTGTAGTAGAATGCTTTCTCTTCAATGGATTGGGAGCTGTGAAATAAAATAAAAAATTTACAAACAGTGAAAATTGCAGTAAAGTTTGACAAGGAAAACGTACGAAAAATATATTTCTAACTGACTGTCAGTTGTTTGTTTCCAAAAAAGTTAATTATCAGTTATTATTTACAAAAGGTTAGATTAAAACTATTTTTTACCGTGATTGCTGTTGACATCTACTGGTGGTGAAACTTGTGAGACACTAGAGAGGCCTCTTAGAGGTTGTTGGTTGTACACGTAGCCCAACTCCCTTACTTCGTTCTCTTCTTGCGCCTGCTGACGGCGTAGAGCTACTTGTGCTGCCATTACTCGCTGCCTCTCGGCTATCAACGTACATTTTGCACAAACACAATCCCTCCATCTAAAAATATTGAATAAATAGTTAAAATAGCATGAAAACATGGAGGAGGGTTTTTAAGAAATAATTATTCTAAATAATTTGTTTATCCATAACAAAATAATTTTTTTCCGCATTGTCTAACGATGCCCTGATGGTGTATGGTTAATGCTGGGCAAAGCCTTGAATTCAAACCCCAGTCAGATATGACATGGTTTTCTGCCGCTGTGGAAACGTTCATGGTTGATTTACCATGAAACTTATTGTATAAAAAGGCACAATAAATATATTGAAAAATTAGTAAAAAATTTGATTTTATCATTTTCTAATGCCGATTTTATACAAAAGAACGGACAATTAATAAAATCCAAAATTAATTTAATAAAATATTTATGAAGAATCACACCTGCTCCACTGGACGAGTGATACAGTATCAACAATACAATGAAAATCAATGCAATGCGTTACATTTAACAGATAAAAATTGTTTACCTGCAATATCTTTTGTGTCCTTTCAATGCTGACACAACTCCATGGTTACGGCAGCGAGCACATTTGGGAGTTCTTGGATATCGATCCGCAGCTGAACGAAGGAAAGCTGAATTCGGAGATGCGGGTGGGGACGATGGTGTCCCCGTATTATCAACGGGTGAGACACTCATATCGATGGATTAATGTTTACAGTTAGAACTCAGAGGTGAAGATGATCAGTTGTACAAATTGTAGTAATCTTCAAGACAAACAGGTGTGAGGAGAAGAGCAGCGATGCAACAAGTGAGGTTTACCGAGATGTTCAAGTGGTTTAGTTGGAAGTAGGAGGTGCTAACTGCTTTTCTAACTGCCCTTGATACTTTAATTCTTGGTGTTATATACATGCCACCAGCATGCTTTTGTTTACATGCCAAATAAACTGGTCAAGATGACAAAATGTAGCTCCGCCCATTTTAAAGTTCTCACCTCAGCGTATATTGCACATGCGGGTAATTAGATCAAACCAGTTAATGTGGCAATTAGGGTATGGCATTATAATAGCAACCAAAGTATAAACAAACAATACAAGGCCTAATTTATCGTCTACATTCACCACATTGACCTGGCCATCAGCTACCGAACGACAGAGGCTAATCATGCGGGTAGAATGTAAGACATCCGGCTTTTAGCCCAGTGACACCTCGAGAGTGATTTGAAAGGAGATATGAAAATGATATATGAAAACATCACTTGCTGCGATCACCATTGCTATATAATACAATGTTTCAACTTATCGCTAAGTTGAAATAAAATAGACGTCTATTTATATACACAAAAATATTCATAATTTAATATGAGTGTTTATAAAAACTACGCGTATCAAAATGAAAGCACACTGCAAGCTTGGAAGTTGCTGAAATTGAGCTGCTGAAAACTTCAGTAATGCAAAAACCTTTTTGTTATGCACTACCTTAGAATCTAACTTGTTATATCAAAAGCCATTTTCTATCAAAGATTCAAGACAAACAAAAACCTTGAGAACAAAAGATGTTCCGAGCAATTCTTATTTTTGAATGCGTTTACGTCAAACGAATTCATACCGTAACAAAAATATTAACCGCCCGTTTAAGATGAAAGCAATTTGCGATTACTAGATGTATTTATATAAAACAACACAAACATCGGTATGATATATTATTTTTATCGATTTTTAGCGTTAAGCACTTAGGAATTGGCTAAGGAATCTTTTTATCGTTTATTGTAGACACATAAGTAAGAAAAGTTTACAATAATAAGACTGTTAGACTGAGGGCAGGTTATTAATGGGATTATCACCTTGTTTCATTAGGTATTGCTGGCACGCAGCATGAATCAGTTGGCTATTAATGAAAAAAAATTATCTTGATGCAATGTTTAAGAGCGTTTAAAGGGAGGTAAATGTTTAGATCCATTTTTATGCTCAGCATGGATAACAGTTTCATGATTTCTTTACAAATACATTAAACAAGTAGGTTTTTATGAATTGACAACTGATACTACGAAGCATCATAACGCTATACAAAAACAACATTAGTGTTTTAGCCGAACAAAGAGTTGGCAGCTACAATCAGCACTTTATTCAATCAGGGTGTTATTGCTAGTTTTTTTTTAGAGGTAAAAGCCAGAGCAGCAAAATTAAAAAAATGAATCAGCAATAAGCAAACAGAGAGTAAGCACTAGACAACTCGTTGTATGACATCATCTCTCGATAGCAGAGGCCTGAGCTTGAGGAAATGGCAATACAGACGCAAATAAAAAGCTCAAATAATTTGTTGGTTCCGTCGACGTATCGATTTGAAGAAAATGTAGCAAGTTTGTTTACTCTTACCTCACATTTCACGCACTTGAGAAGAACGTTCAAACAGGAAGTAGTCAACAAAGCCCAGACGGAGCCAGTGACATCATTTCTATAACTTACTGTGATTGGTTGGAATACCAGAATATTACCAAAATAATTATCTCTAATATTTTATAACTAAAATAATAAAAAAAACTATCCTTTTTTTCCAATTTTGTAATATTTTATAATTATAGTTAATGAACAACAACTGTAAACAACGCACATTCAAGATTGGATATGACATAACATCACATTATTGCCTACAGTTTGGCAAAAAAAACATAATTAAATTTGAATATACGGCTGATTAAAAATAATCAAAAAGAGTTGAGATAGCGGGAGCATAAGCTATGTTGACTCGATGCGTTAAGCCGGTAGAACATGAGAAGTCCGGAGTACTCATTTATACACTTCTATTTACTATATAATATAATATATATTTATACAGTGATGAGCTATTCAGTACAATATTTACACAGACATAACAATATCTCATTGTTTAAAAGAAAACCAACGATAACAGCTATGTACATTCTTTACACAAAAAATGGTCACCTCGCTTTTTATACTGACAAAGTTTACACAAAGTTTCAAGAAGATATCAATTCTTCAGCGATTGACATAATAGACGAAATTATATAGACAGTGATGTATTCAAGTACACGATGTCATTGGTTTCAGTTACACCTGGTTTCGGTAGAATACGCTATTAGCTAGCAGCGCCAAAATGTCAGGTCCAGGCTTGAGAGGTTAGTGTCTGTCTTTTGATCGACGGACACTGCTGGAAAAACTACATCTCTTCAGCGAATATTGTCAAAAAACGTTAGCTCGATAATTTTAATGAGCAAGGCCTGCTCTATCAACGCTATCTGATGATACCTGTTTACCACTGGTACCAAACAATGTCAACTCTATCGATGTTACAAGCAATCCTTTTTGATCGATGTTACAAAAAAAACAACATCTCAGGTCTGATGAGCAAAGACATTGGTGCTAACAATTCTAATTATTTCCTGAATACTTTTCATCGAGTGAGTGGAGTTACGTAACGCTGCCACGGAGAAGGCGCTGTCCAACAACTTGTTTCTGTCTCCTGCAAAGCAAGGAGAACAAACAAGAGTAACTAAGAGACAGACATAAAGCAAACCCAACACCCAGGCAGTTATTACAATTACATCGTGGTACACAACATATCATGACCCGCTAATAACATATCTAAATAATATCTGATTGCTTCTGAGAATAAATTATTAAAGTAATCGTTGCGGCTAATCCGGAAACCACACAAAAATATATTTTATCGAATTAAAAGTTAACAGTTTACATATTATGTAGTATAAAACATACAATTAATATTTAATAGCATCTTTAATAAATAACAAACAATCACAAGTTGATACTGACTAAATATATCAGCTGTATGTTTGCTATTTATTATTTACAATTTGCAAAAAGTTATCAATTATATTCCAATGTGTGAATAGAAAGCGGGCCAGTAAGATGATCTCAGATATATGAGGCAAGATATAACACCTTCGGACATGAGAAGAGCCAAGTCAGCGACGTGGGTGAGGGCAGCTTTAGACACATCAGCGTTGTCGTGGTCTAAGCCAAGCACCACAGGGGTCAGGAAGTCACTCGCCACTCTGCAATTAGAAAATAAGCGGAAGTCAGCGATGAGATCACAAGCTGCCGGACATTATGTAGCATGTAATAGGCCAATTATATCACATAACATCGAGTAGTGTAATGTGTGACAGACAGTGGAGAGATAACACGCACACCTGCATAAATAACGTTAAGTGGTGAGTCATTGTATTAGGAACCTTAAGTGTTTCTTCTACACAAACAGTATACATATCATACACAATATATAACACGTACATAACATACACAATATATAACATGTACATAACATACACAATATATAACATATACATAACATACACAATATATAACATGTACATATCATACACAATATATAACATGGACATAACATACACAATATATAACACGTACATAACATACACAATATATAACATGTACATAACATACACAATATATAACATGTACATATCATACACAATATATAACATGTACATAACATACACAATATATAACATGTACATAACATACACAATATATAACATGTACATATAACATACACAATATATAACACGTACATAACATACACAATATATAACATGTACATAACATACACAATATATAACACGTACATAACATACACAATATATAACACGTACATAACATACACAATATATAACATGTACATAACATACACAATATATAACATGTACATATCATACACAATATATAACATGTACATAACATACACAATATATAACATGTACATATCATACACAATATATAACATGTACATAACAAACACAATATATAACATGTACATATAACATACACAATATATAACATGTACATAACATACACAATATATAACATGTACATATCATACACAATATATAACATGTACATAACATACACAATATATAACATGTACATATAACATATGTCACACGCACCTGGGGTTGTGTCTGGTGTATCTTTTAATCAGCCGATATGCAGAATCTCTGACTTGCTGATTTAGAGAGAGAATGAGTTGTTTTAGTTCATCCTGTAAAATATGAGACTATTGAATGCAGATATATACAACAAACATCATACACATACATTGTACACACACATTATACACACACATCCCACACACACATTGCACACAGACATTACACACTTACAGAGCAATGGTTAAAGCCCGGCTACTCACAACTATGAGCTGCAGAAATACAATGACATAAAAATAAACCCATAAACTGGCTACAAAATCTAGGGCAAGAGGAGGCAGTCAAGGTAGTATATCTAGATTGACCAACCAAAGTAACACGAGTTACCCCCCTCAATGGAAATGATGGGAAATGATGTCGGGTAACATTTCATGTAATGTTTCGAAATAAAAATCTTACAAGTTTTCAACCATGGACAGCGCCAACACCAATTTTTTGGTGTGTGTAGCCAGCCTTAGCCAGCCTATTATAGGCTGGCTCTTTGTATTATATACTCTTTATAAGCTGCCAACTAATTGGTGAGACAACTCCTTAATCCATCGACAAACAACGCCCTCAACTCATGGCAGCAAGTCATTGATTACTACACACCACGATATCAACTGTCAGTGAATGTCACCAACAGTTACCAACAACTACCAACAGTTACCAACAACTACCAACAGTTACCAACAAGTACCAACAGTTACCAACAACTAACAACAGTTAAAAGAGTGGTACACCTACCAGACATCTGTTCAGCACTTCTATCACCTTCTTAGACGTGGCATCTAAGTCATCTAAAGCGCTGATTATATCTAAAACAAACATACAACTGTGTCAGATCTGATAGAAGACATTGACAAGAGAGAACAACTTCAAGTCAGGCAAAACAACTAAAGTATTCAAACATAAAGCAAATGTAAGTTGAAGGCGTATTACCTTCAGTGGGAGAGTCCTTATTCAACTTCCTCAGAGTAACCTTGAGTTGCTCGTTGGTGAATGTGAGGCTCTCTGGAGGGGCCGGTAGTATGAAAGAGGAAGAGAGGTCTGTGCTGCTCACAGACTCCTTAGCCTGGGGCATGTAGCTAGCTGTGGCCAGTGTCTTCAAACTTGGGTTTTTGTTGTACTTTGGGTTGTTCTGCAGACCGCTGGTAACAGTTATTTAGAGCAAAATTTAAACACAAAACCAGGTTAACATAAAATTAGACATTGATACCGCAGTAGGGGCTGCAGGTACAGTGTATCTCTACCTACCTGAGTATATCTTTGTATTGTGTGATGGTCCTTATACATAAATCAGGTAGACAAGAGAAGAAATTACACAGAATAGACACAAACTTGATTAATAGGGCGGTAAGTGTATCATCGTTCTCTCCACCGTGAATCTGTGATGGAAGACAACAAAATGAGATAAAAAACAGTTGATTGATGTGTTCCAACAATCTACCCATAAGGGGGGCAACTCCCAAATAAAGCTGCAAAACTGTATTACTACTGCTGTTGTTGTATATGTATTTGCAGCAAGTTTTTTAACTTTATTTGTGATTTATTAGTGGCAGCGAGAGCGAGTAACTCGAGGGTTATGACTTTTAGCCACAGAACATGCTTTAATACTTCAAGAAACAGCAGCAAAAGGCCTTGAATGTCACAAAATGGTGGGCATTTCGGGGGACTATGGCGTGGATGTAGCACAAAACATACATGATATACCACCTGTAGTACAGTTGATTGTACAGCTAGCTGATGTGTACATGGCTATAGATACTCACTCTAATGACAGTGAAGAAGGCCTCTACGATATCAGGGAAGTCTTTGTGCAGGTATATATGAGGCTGCAGTAGCTCCACCAGGCCGAGTATATTGGTGTGCAGCATCAGGTAATTCTGGAACACAAACTCTCCATAGGCAAACTGAGCGCGTCCACTCAGCATAGAGCTCAGTGTTGATACGTGCCTGTAATGCAGAGATTATTGTAGAGTTATTTAGAAGTCATGTAATGAGATACAAGAGAAAATAGAGGTCAATGGAGTTACCTAAGAAAGAGAAGAGGATGATGAGAGGCGAGCTTCCTACAAACGAGATTGGCATCGCTGCTGCTTACGACGTATTTCCTTCCTGCCTTGACAGCGGCCAGAGTAGTCAGAGCTGCGTGCACCTCCGGGTCCAATGTGCACGGCCCGTCCAGCGCCAATGGGATGTCTTTGTAGAAAATACTTGAATCGCCCAACCAATGAATGAGCTCTACAGAAAGACAGAAACCACAAAGTACGTAAATGTGCAAACTCTTACTATAGGTACAATATACGTGTATACAACACATTATACGTACGTATATAATATAGACACATATTGTATACAACACATTATACGTACGTATATAATATAGATACATATTGTATACAACACATTATATGTACGTATATAATATAGACACATATTGTATACAACACATTATATGTACGTATATAATATAGACACATATTGTATACAACACATTATATGTACGTATATAATATAGACACATATTGTATACAACACATTATATGTACGTATATAATATAGACACATATTGTATACAACACATTATATGTACGTATATAATATAGACACATATTGTATACAACACATTATATGTACGTATATAATATAGACACATATTGTATACAACACATTATATATATATATAAAACAGACATAAGAACTAACTCGGTTGTTGAGTGTACATTATCACTAGCAGACGCCTGTAACACACACACTCTGTAGATGACTTGGTGCACTTGAGCTCCAAGTACTCAACCAATGACTTGAGCATTGACTCCTCCACACAACATTTAAGGAGTAGTGATACCCTCGCAGCTGGGGGCGTGCCTGTTACATAACAACATTCATCAGTGCAGACCAAAATGTGTGACAAACCATAGTAACATAAATATAAGAGATTGTCACTTAACTTAAGTTTAAAATGTTTAAAAACAAAATATTATTAAGGGTGATATATTAAAAATAGACGAGGGTTTCGCAAGTTTTCTTTTTCATTTCCTATTTTCTCATACTAAAACCAATATCATCCGAAAAATGAATCATGTAATATCTCACATATAGCCAGTAATACGTCATATATAGCCCGTAGTGTCATATATAGCCAGTAGTATGTCACATATAGCCAGTAGTATGTCATATATAGCCAGTAGTATGTCACATATAGCCAGTAATACGTCATATATAGCCTGTAGTATGTCATATATAGCCAGTAGTATGTCATATATAGCCAGTAATATGTCACATATAGCCAGTAGTATGTCACATATAACCAGTAGTATGTCACATATAGCCAGCAGTATGTCACATATAGCCAGCAGTATGTCACATATAGCCAGTAGTATGTCATATATAGCCAGTAGTATGTCATATATAGCCAGCAGTATGTCACATATAGCCAGCAGTATGTCACATATAGCCAGTAGTATGTCATATATAGCCAGTAGTATGTCATATATAGCCAGTAGTATGTCATATATAGCCAGTAGTATGTCATATATAGCCAGTAGTATGTCATATATAGCCAGTAGTATGTCACATATAGCCAGTAGTATGTCACATATAGCCAGTAGTATGTCACATATAGCCAGTAGTATGTCACATATAGCCAGTAGTATGTCACATATAGCCAGTAGTATGTCATATATAGCCAGTAGTATGTCACATATAGCCAGTAGTATGTCACATATAGCCAGTAGTATGTCACATATAGCCAGTAGTATGTCACATATAGCCAGTAGTATGTCACATATAGCCAGTAGTATGTCACATATAGCCAGTAGTATGTCACATATAGCCAGTAGTATGTCATATATAGCCAGTAGTATGTCACATATAGCCAGTAGTATGTCACATATAGCCAGTAGTATGTCACATATAGCCAGTAGTATGTCATATATAGCCAGTAGTATGTCACATATAGCCAGTAGTATGTCATATATAGCCAGTAGTGTGTCACATATAGCCAGTAGTTTACCTTGCTGGTCTGTAGCTTGCACAGCCTCCAAGCACACCAATTGAGCCACACTTTGCGTTTGCTCCAGTGTGAGACACAAAACATTCTCTTCTTTGGCATTCTGAATTAAACAAAATATATTTTGTCGATTTTACGATAAAACTAGGGAATAAATATGTATCAATGACAAGCCTCAAATATTTGTACACGCATGATAATAAAATATAATCGTTTTTATTTACAGATTGGAGCGCTGGTAGCTTACAGGAATCAAAGTAAGCCATCCAGAGGATTGTGATTGGTAATTGAATATCCATGAATCTGCTCAATACTGTCTGGGATATGAGCACTTGATTCTCTTTTGCTGGTAAGCAGTGAATGGAACTAAGCAGTGTTACTAGTAGAAAGAGGTACATTTCTACTTACCCGAGGCTTCTTCTGCTCCATGCCTTGGTATAGCCTGGGATGGCTTATGCACACGACCAGCAAGTTAAGCACAGCCGTTGGACTCCATTGGCTAACTGATTCCGTGCTCAGCAACCGATCTATAGCCTGACGTATTGTACTCCACCTAGTGTGATGAGTGAGCAAAGATCGGAGATAGGCTGGACCAGCTAAAGCTGTTGTAGACTGAGTTTTGTCCCCTTCAACTGAAGGCTTCCCAAACAGAAGTTTGTCTTGAAGTTCACAGCTTAAACTATCAACTTCGGGGTCAATCAACTCCAGCCAGTCGATGATGAGTCCCAGTGATGTCTTACTCTCCACACTGCAGACAATGTAGGTACATGTATAATATACCGAGAGACTTCATAGCTATATATTTAACGCGTATACAGTATATATACATTATATATAACCAGTAGTATGTAAGACCTACCCTTTCTGTATGAGCGTCGCTCTCTCAACACAAAGTTCGACAGCCCTCTTTCTCTCATTGGCCAGACACAACTTCACCATCTGCTGGTTAAACTCGCTCTCATTGTCTGCTGACGCTGTGTCAGAGAGAGCCAGCTTGGAGCATACACTTTGTACCACCGATTGAATAACTGCTGGGAGACGGGTGCGGGAGTTAAGTGCCTCAAACAACTGCCTTGTAGCTTGAGGAGGCTCCTACACATTTACATTAAAGCATTACTATCTTTAAACATCACAAAAACAGTGTCCGTTTACACGAGCAAATTTTAAATAAATAAAGCCAATTTGTTGGACAACATTTTGTTAAAAACAAAAGATATTGGGCTTAAGATCTATTTAAAATACCAGTTGCTGAAGTTTCTAATCGTTGATAAATAACACGTAGCTCAAAATGCACTGTTTCATGGGGAATCTCTAAGGCCAAGGTAAGTGGAGAGAAGAAATAACAAAATGCATGCCTTTACACTAGGTACAGAGGCTAGGAGACGCAGTAGTGCAGCAGTGAGACTGGCACAAGAGCTCATTGAGTCCAAGAGAGCAGACTCCTGAGGTCCTGAGAGAGCGGTGAGCAGTGACTGGGATAGCCTGGGTGCCAGGGATGGATCAGCAATAACAGATCGTTGGGCAGTCATCAGCCCCTCCTTAATCAACTTAGTTTGGCATAATTTCTACAATTACATGAAAAATTATAAATCACAGGCTAGAAATAAATAATTTGTAGGTGAGGGAGTGTGTCCAGTCATGTTGCCTAATAATGGACAGGAGTTGTCCTCTACTGTTATTTCACTTATGATGTAACGACCACCATGGGGCCACGCAAATGAAAGTACATGGCCACGAGTTACAATTTACAAAACATCTAGTGAGGAAGAGAACTTATTCTGTAATTTACTACTCCGACAACTCTGTTTCCAACAAATCAGAGTAAAAGAATTGGAACTTTTTGTTTCTTGGAAGTGGCGCGAATGTCTTTTTTTCCACCTATGTGGTCAGTTTCTTTATTCAAACTTTGAGGTGGGGATTTTGTTTTGCTGTAATACCTAATTGAGCAGAGAAGACAACAGTCACGATTATTTTAGGTAGCAAAATTAAATCTGAGCTTTCTACACGATTATTATTATTTCATCTTGAAAAAAAACTCTCTCTGATGAAATTTAGCCCGAGAGAATATGGATGCAGTATCCATTCAGCACACAGCTCATATGTCGTAGATGAAATTTTGCTCGCAGCTGCCATGGCAGAAGACAACTCTGTTATAACAATGGACACTCACAGTGAGCACAAAGTTGTCTGTATCAGGCCCTACGAGCTCAGCAGGCGTCGATTCTATAGTGGAGAGGGTTCTGTGTGCTTTGGCTAGCTCCCTATCCTTTGGTTTGACTGGCTCAGTATCCATGGCAAGAGGTGCGTCTCTTTCTAACAACTTGGCTAAAGCCTTGCCACCTTTGGCTCCTCTCAGCCTCTGTGTGCTAATCAGCTGACAGAGGTACTGCTTTTGTGGTAGAATTGCCTTCTTTACTGCCTGGAGGTATGATTGTGCATAGTTGGCTTAACATATATATTAGATGGAGAAGTAAACAGTACAATTATATATATTATATTGGAATATATAATTGAAGTCAATTGCATGGAAATAAGTTCTAAAATCAAAAACAAAACTTGTTCCAATTAGAATAAATACAATTGATAAAAACCAATTCCCTAGCAGTCCAGAAGTTGTTGGCTGAATTTATTCGCAGGCCCAACAAACAAATGCTATTATTTAACCTACAAACACTATCAGAGAGCGCAAAACGGATAAACTGTTCCAACACCAGACATGTGACAGAAATGTCTCAACTAAATCACAGACCAATTCATACAAGCTTGCGCCACATTGAATGAGCAAACTCTAGACCAACTTTCACGCAGCAGGTTATTATGCCTGCTTCTCATACATGTAGCAGCCCGTCGTGCATCACGTACGAGGAGTTGCGCTCCCACTGCAATCTATGTGAATCCATATCGGGCGATGTCGCGCGAGCTCGGGCGAATATTGGAAAAATCCAAAATTCGTGCGACATGGTTGCGCTGCGAGATTGCTGGGATTCATGTGAATGGGGATATATCGCTGGTGCTGCTACTTTCCTAACTCTTTCGCAAGAGTTGTGTCAAGGTCATTACCTCATGTGAGTCAGGAGACAGTAAGCAAGATCCATCCTAAGATCATTGGTCAAAAATTGATAACTTCCTCCTATTTTCCAACACTTTTTAATAAAATAAAAATGTTATTCCAAGTCATAAAAGGTTACTTTAGCATTTTATAACCATAAGAGCTTTGAATGATTGCTTTCATTCAAAGTTTTAACTTTTTTGGTGACATTTTGTTATGCGAAATAATATAATTTTTTTAATTTTTCAATAATATTTCATTAATTTTAGAAATAAATAATTATTATAAAAAATAAAACAACAACTTATTTAATATTGTTATGGCGAACTAACCGTTGCCCTAGCAACAGCGAGTGCGCATGCGCTAATGCCTTGTTAGCGATTCAGTGTATGGATGGTGTTGCGATGCAGTGACTCGCAGTAGTGGAGCAACTCCGATCAACCACAATGGCTGCGACACGTATGGAAAGCAGGTTATTATGAACACAAAGTAATACAAGCACCTTGATATCCTTTTGACAGAACTGGTCCAGCAGGTGTAATATAGCATCAACAGAGCTTACAGGAAGTCCAAATAATTGAAAGAATGAGAGCAATGGCTTCAGTTTGACATCGCTCAACGCTACAAACAGGAAGTGATGCGTTTACAGAGTTTTGTATGGTATGAATGGAAGACTAACAAACTAGGGCAAGTGGGGTAATCTTTGCTGAGAAGCTATAGTATAAAGTGATGACATCAATGGTATCATATTTCATTGGACAATTATAATAATTCAACTGAAAAGGTCAAGGTAAATGGTCAAAGTCATCACTTTGTACTGTAACTTTGACCACATCTGTCTATTTTAGCCTTTTAATGTCTGCCAAAGAGCCAACCCTCTCTATACCAGTCTCACAAATTGAGTTTTATAGATAAAATCAATAAAAGTTTCAACGAACTTTGCTCGACACAAACTCCGTGTTAAGGCAGAAGAGTGCAATGCAATGAGCTCACCAGCAGTAATGAGTCTTGTGTTGCCAGACTGAAGCATTGTCTTACGCAAGTTATCAGTGAAGAGATCAACTAGTGCAGAATTAGATGACAAGCAACCAACAGGCAGGCTGCCATCTATAGGAAACCATTGATCTAGCAGCGTCTTACCGCTGGCGTAGTCTACAAAGTGAGAGAGAATAAACAGTCTAGTAGAATACTCCTTTTGTGAGACAAGAGTTATGGTATGAAATATTTAAACTGAGAAAGCCTTGACACAAGGTTATAGAAAGTTGTCCTCTCATGGATCTCAGGGAGAGCATAAACTGAAATGTTTAAAGCTGCGTTTACACTATGCGACTCCGGTTTCTTTTAAGTTTGCCGCCTGCGACTTGGCGCATCAGGCGGGCGCATCTTCCTGTGGAGTTGCAGGGTTGTCGGAGTGGGAGACGCAGCAACCCAGCAGTGTTGGGTTTGAGCGACAAGTTGCAGCTTTTTCATAGCCACGTGACACAGCTTAACCAATTGAGTTGCTCTATATAGCGGCTCCAATATTTGGTTTATTTTGGCCTAGATTTAATGTAAACAATGATTGTTGTAAGATCGTAAGGTTATTATTAAATAATTAATTATTACCAGCATTGTTGACATGTGTGTTCATTATTTTTCTTATCAAAAGAATCAAACTATGTATGTTCAACAATAATAAACAATTCATATTTGGAGTCGCTATCATTATTATTTTGGATGCAAACATAAAAAGAACATTAGATTTTTTTCAAATTATCATTTAATTTCGGTAAGTGGTATTATTATTTATATATAAGTAAAGATCTCATTTTATAGGTAAATAAAAAATCCACAAGATGCGTAGAAAACTACTGCCTAGTAGAAAACTGGTAATAATTAAATAACAACTCATCAATCCAACTACTTGAGCGCAGGAACGCAATAAATTATTTAAGCTAAGATGGTTGGGCAACTCCGAAGTCGCGGAAGTAAAAAAAATAGGGTGTCGCAGTAGTGTAAATGCAACATGCGTCTGCGCCTCCGACAATCACTAGTGTCGGAGTCGGAGACGCATAGTGTAAACGTAGCTTAAGAGTTGTCTCATCAGAAACACTCTATCAATAACGTAAGAGATGGGATAGGCAGTCCTACAGTAGAGTGCAAAGAGACAGACCTGTTAGGTCAGAGAGAGACAACAGTTCCATCATAGTGTGTATTATTCTCAAGTCTAAAACAACCACCTGTCCGCTGTGCCATTGTACCATCACTGACTGTGGCGCCTCAGGCTACAACCAAATATTTAGTAATGCGTGGTAGGACAACTCTAAAGCTGGCCTCCTTACAGATCTAGGTTTGTGGGTATAGTAGGATATTGAAAGACATCTTATGATATACAAGATTTAGAAAGGTTGATTTTGGTAATCACAGAAATTGGAGGACGCCATGAAAAAAGTTAAAATATGCAGATTTTTCTGTGTTCCCATGACATGATTTTTTTTTAGTATAAAACTTGACAAAAAAATTGTAAAAATAACTATATATATATCCACAAGATTAGTGTCTAATAAATATAGTTATGTGACGCTTCAACCTTATACATCCAAGTAGCATTTTTTTCTTCAAAAAATTAAAGTAAAACCAATTCTCATCTCCTGAGTGTACACATAAGTATAAGCTGTGTGTAGCAACATACGTACACTGTTTTACTCTGATGAAACTGTACACAATAAACGATGAGAGGACAACTGCAAAAACTTTGGGTACTTGTAAGGCATCTTACGACCTCTATGACATGTATGGAGACAAGCTTTAACAAAAATGACAAAGTTATTTGGTAGTCTAAGTGCAGAAATGAAAATGTGGTCAGCCGTTTCCAGCGCTATTTTATATAAGGACAACTCCACTGAAGCCAAATTTCACAAAAGCTCATATAAATCATCATTGGCTGAAATAGTTTTTATGCATTTATACAATACTTGTAGAATAAAATGAAATTTTTTTGCAGTAATACCTATGTGAATATGTTTTGCTTCAGTCTAGCACAAATTTTTATTTTATTAAGTGGAATTGGGCAGTAAAAATTGGTTCAAAACTTTTAACCCTCACTGGAGCCAGGAATAAATAAGGAGTCATCTCCCCTTCGGAGGAATAACTCTATATTGAGTAGTACCGGACATTGATAAGTTGCCGATACATTTACTAAATACTACGTGCCCTATAATGCAAAAAAGTTCTCTTTCACGCCAGTAAACATACGTGACCTTTTGTAGTTATATACAGGGCGCACAGTCGCATTAGTTACCACCCATATAGCAGACACCCGAAATACCGAAGTGATAATAAATAATAATAATAATAAAATAATAATAAAACAAGTGGAATGTTTGTTATTTATTTTACTTAGTATTTATTTTTTTTTTTCATAAACATCTGACTGAATAACAAAAAAACCCGTAATAGACTACTCTAAAGTGAAGTATAAATAATGTCAAAAAGTAGTATGCTCAATTTGAAAAAAAATTATTGATTTGATGGGTACGGTAAAAAATAATTAGTTCTTTTGGAATATTTATGTTATTATTATTATTACTATTTAAACTACTTGGAGATTATAATTCTATGAATGAATTTTGTCTATTATTTATATCTAAAGTTATTTATTTAAAATTATATATGAAAGTTGAATGGTACGAGAAAAGTAGTTTATAATTCCTACTTTATTTAATACAAGGGGTAATATAAGCACTATATTTCGCCCCTTATTACTTAGCTTAGATTTAGATGTTTTTGTTTAAAATTTCCAGTGGGCTAGTAGACATCCTGAGCTTTCAGATGAATTTTGGTTTTAAGCTTTAACTTGTCAATTTGCAGCGTTATGAGCTGTTGAAAATGAGCAATTTTTCTATAAGTTATAGTGTAGTCACTCAAGCATTTGGCTCCAGAGGGTCACGTGACAAGGGGGGTTGGCCACACTTTGATTTCTTCACTTAGCTAAGTCAACCTCCCACAGTTTGCCTTGTAGGCAAGGCACAGAGCTATTTCCACAGTTCCCAATTGTGAGGACTGCTTGACCTCACAATTTGTTGATTGTTCTAGCAGTGGTCAACCGGGATTTATACATAAAAAAAGTGAATTTTTAAATTGTCGAAAAAATAAATTTTCTTTTCATATTCTTAAGCATTTTCAAACTAAAATAATAATGAAGTCTTACAGAAGTTGTAAGCTTTGCAATGACCTAAAATACAAGTACATATTCACACAAAAAGCAAGGCATATATAAAGCAGTCACACTCACCCAGACATAGGCGGTAGATCTAGTCACCGCATCATCCATAAAGTTACAATAAGCAGTGAGTAACATCTTACACGTGCTCTTGTCACTCAACAGCTGCCTGAGCAGCGCTGGTCGGCAGCACAACATGCGGGACAACTCCTACAGGGGGTGACATATCATGTATGTATTGGATGTCAAACAAAAGTTAGTCACCTAAGTACTGCCTTCCAACAACAACCAGTTTTATAGACAATAAGAGTATTCACGATCTCTGTTCGCCAAACACATTGCAATAAAAATAATCAGACCGGCAATACATTTAATCAATAAATAGTCATTTTGTTCGGAACTCGTGGGTCAACAAAAAGTAGCTAGATAAAAAAATAATCAAAGAGCATTTATTTATATTGTTCGTAGATCACGAATGAAACTGAACACTAAATCAATTATAAGGCCATCACAACTCACACTTTAGATCTGTGTCAACGCCCGCACGTGGTACAAGGATAGGATAAAATGCAAAATCGCGCGCACGCACGGAATCAGTAAGATAAATAAAATAATAAAATAGAAAATGGTAAAATACCTCCCTCACATCTATGTGCCAGCCATTTAAAATAGTAAAATGTAAAATAATTCAGCCCGCATTCATTTTATAACCGCCGCCACCAAAGAGCACATGATTTATAGGTCATAGCCAATTATTCCTGACCATGTTCGCCAGGACTCTAGCGGAACCCTTCAATTGAAAGCAGGGTTAAAAGCTATTTCCCCCGCAATTGTTTTTCCATTTTGGTAAAGTATAAAATCGTCGAGCTTCATAAAATGCCTCCCTCGCACCTGTTCACTCAACCTGGTAAAATATAAAATCCAAAAATGACCCTCCCTCATCGGGGTACCGACAAAGGATAAAATAAAATACCTCCCTCATGACTGAGATGCTTAGCCATAAAATAAAAAAATATAAAATAAAATGCCTCCCTGCCTCATCCCATGTTCTGAAATTTTGGACACAGATCTAAAGTGTGAGTTGTGATGGCCTAACGAGCGAGTTGATTTTTTTCATTTTTATAGACCGGTTTTATATGCTTAGAAAATAATTCAAAATTATTACAATAGTGAAAAATTTACTAAATTAGAAGGGCAGCTATTTCAGTATAAACTATTTCAGTTTATAGCTATTCCAGTTGTATTTTTTCTTACTTTGCAAATTGGGAGTTATCTTCTTTATGATTTGTTCGATAGTCTATAACTGTTCATTGAATAATTATCATTCGTTCCATTCGCGACGTATTGAATTACGAACAGCGATTATTTTTCGTATTTGATGAACAGGTCGCGAATACTCTTAATGACTCCACAATTGAAAGAATGATACAGCTGTTACTAAGCAACCACAATTCCCTACTATACTAACTACTATAACTAGCTCTACAGCAATGGTTACATTGAAGCAGTCAACTTTTTGCATCAACAACATTGTGCCTAAAACCACTAATCACAACCAATAGCCAAATAAATCTTGCATTTTCCATCATTCATTACTGCTATTAGGACAGCAGTAACTGTGCAAATAAATGGAAGAAAAGTGGAGACTAGCTATCTCACCAACATAGTGTCAGAAGGTTCCTTTCTGTATAACTTAGACTCTAGTAGATACGTTATATATGCAGTCACCACATCCGCCTTCATCTCCACAAACAACGCCTAAACAGTTAACTCCCGACATAACAAACATGTACAGAGAGATTCACTAACAGATGACTCAACAGGTGAGCATTTCAAGCCGCTTACTTTTTGAAGAGATTCTTGAACAAATTTTTCGACAACGCTAAATAGCTTTATTTCGGCGATGTTCACTAACAGCCATTCAAATTCATCCACTTGTGTGTCTATGTCGATATCCATAGCCTGTTGGGTTACTGCATCCACAAACATGGCTCTCATCGCCTGCCCAGACAATACGAGGTGAGTTGGTGGAGGTAGCGCACAAGCAGCAACGGTGAGAGAATTAATATAAGACATCACGTGTGTACATGTACCTTGATGGAGAGGTCTCTGGTGGAGGCCGAGGGAGAATACAGTCTTTCAAAGAAA
This sequence comes from Cryptosula pallasiana, assembly GCA_945261195.1. NCBI lineage: Eukaryota > Metazoa > Bryozoa > Gymnolaemata > Cheilostomatida > Cryptosulidae > Cryptosula > Cryptosula pallasiana. The sequence continues at coordinate 20,347,416 of OX183139.1, forward strand.
TACTGGATGACTGCAACGGCAGCATTCTCACTGTCGCTGTCATTGGTCTGCTGGATTATGGTTTGTAGCCGGTGCAAGAGCCTATCATGGCGGGCTATCTTCTACAAGCATCCAATCAGATGGTGTAACTGGCTATCCGTCATACTTACAATAACTCCGGCAAACGTATGTAGTATAAATTAAACAAATACGAGTAAATATGTCAGATTGTAAATTCCATCTATATGTATAAATATGACAAAAGATCTGTCTGCCTATTCGCAATTCCACTTGAATAAATACCTAAACCACTACACATAGAAAAATAAAAATTGCAGAAAAAAACAATTCAATGGATTATTATAATGTACGGCAAACGATTAAATTCACCACTTGTTTTCCAACCACAGATTTTTGTACATTCAGTACTTTTTAATAATGTAGGTGGAGACGAATCCCAAAACGTTAGATTTTGCTAATGTGATTAGAGGTAGGAGATGAGAGCAAAGAGCAGAGGCGAGGAAATAGAGTGGGTTGGTATGATGATATGTGAACACAATGGGTAATACCGCTAGTATCACGACATAAAATATAAGAATTGGACTGTTTAAATCAAGCAGACAACTCTTATTCGGGTGATAGGTGACTTCTCTATATGCGGGAGGGCCCTAAAAAAAACGCGCCAATCAAGGCCCACCCAAGCTAGCTCCGATTATCAATCCCATTGTTACCTACTGCAGTCTTTGTACAGTGATGTACTGATAAGTTGTAACATGAAATGAGAGAAAAACCTCAGCGCAGGTAAACCCTGCTCAAGTAGCAGCACACGCATTCAAAAGGTTCCTAGCTCAAACATCATATAACCTGAAGAGATTTGGCTCAGACTAGTGAAGCACATAGAGACAGGCAGTGAAGTGTTTAAATAGCGTACTAAATGGTTTATCTACTGCAGTTACCTTCACCACAATGCCAAACTTACTGTAAAACTTTTACTAGGAAATATTCATCTTAGTGATTAATTGAAACAAAGGAGTCCAACAAAGAAATGTTGTGTCAATTCTAGTTATTGATCTGCTAATATTGAGTATTTGTAACAAAAACAGGCCCAAAAAACCATTCATTACCCTGAAACGAATCAATAATTAATAATTACATAGACTGCCAAGACAATCAGCAATAATGTGAGAAAAAAACCTTTAAATTATTAGACTGCACATGTCTATGGAGACTCGATTCAAAATTCCATGAACAGTTTTGGAATAGTCTAGATGATTTGCAGAGCTTTTTATTCACATTGAAAATCATTGGGTAAATGCAGTGAATAGCCTAATGAACAGCATCTCAAGGCAGGCTAAGTACTCACAAGAAGTGAATGTTGGCCTTGATAGGTGCGAATTCCATGCAATAAACTGAACTGTATTTCCTGTATACCAACCGAGGAAAACTTTAACTTGTAATATTTTTCGGGAAAAAATCCAGAAGATTTCAAAATGATTCATACAGCTTGATAAATCATGTAAATTTTTTTTACAAATAGCCATAACAGTTTTAAAATTGACTGAAAGACTTTGAAAAGGTTTGAAAGTTTTGCACAGTGCATGGCTTTCTAACCAAAAACAACCACCCTCATTTTCTTTGTATCACCCACACAAAATATGGTCAAATATCCAACAGAGATGTAAAGGTTGATAGACATGAAACAAATCATTCAGGCATGTATACGATTGTCTGCTGTAACCTCCACAACTATTTTTAAACAAAATAAATAATTTCATTGATTATTTGTAATAATAATGATTAAACAATTTTTTTTATTTTCTTCAATTGATATCTGTACAGTGTTTAGTATAACAAGTTCTTTGTGAGTAAACGAAATGTATATTATTTTAAACGCAAACCAGCAAACAGTTACGATTTAAATGCATATGAATGATTTAACAGAGCGTTCAGAAGGCTTGCAAAAACTCCTTCATTTTCAAAAGCAAGCAGACAGTTTGGAAAGCGTTCAGATGTTTTAAAAAGCAAAGCACAAAATGTTCTGAGCCACCAAACATGTCAGCCATAGTTGTAAAATTGTTATTAAGGATTAGCATGGGTTCCTACCTGTGCAGGTTTAGCCTTGTGTTCATCAGACTTGCTGGAGTCGGTAGAAGTTAGAAGAAACTCGCACAAGCATTGGATAGGAAGGACATCAAGTGAGCCTTCGTTTGACTCGACTAGCTCAGAGAGCCACGGCATTGCTTCACTTATACCCTACATATATACAAATATACAGATATAGTATTACACTCAGTTGTATCTCATCAGCATAACACTTGTGAGTAAACTAAATGGTCTCACATAGACGATAGTCATTTTACATTCTACTATCTTATATTTATACTGCACACCATTATACATATACCAGACCAAAGCCAGATATTAATTAGAGTCACGACAATCATTGGTCTTGGCCGCCATATTTTTTATTATCTTCCATTGAATATGAGCAACTGGTGAATGAATTTGATGTCACATTTTGAATATGGTAAAAAGGCAGCCATATATTGCATTAAAAGCTACAAATACTCCTTTAAAATGTGTACGGTGGGTCCTTGCATGTAAGCAACCAATGTATTGGAAAAAACCGCACTTGTTGAGGTGAACCTGTGCTTTGTACTGGCCTACTGTACATATCATGTAACGTATTATATCATTATTTACTAAATAACTATTATTTACCTGCTTTTGTATGACCTGCAGAAGAAAATCTGGGTTTCTGCTTTTACACAGCGTATGGCCGAGATTGATCGAGGAGTTCAACTCTTGCAGCTTTGCGATAATAAGGGGTGGCATACGCCGGGCTGGACCTCTAAAGCATACAATATACAGCTACAGTACACAGAGCAACTCTACTTGTATAAGGGGTGGCATACGCCGGGCTGGACCTCTAAAGCATACAATATACAGCTATAGTACACAGAACAACTCTACTTGTATAAGGAGTGGCATACACATAGCTGGACCTCTAAAGCATACAATATACAGCTACAGTACACAGAGCAACTCTACTGGTGTTAAACGATGCAGATAGAGGTTAGTATAACATGTTGATACCATACAGCCTCTACCTACCACAAAGCATAGATTACATGGAAAAAACAACGTACACACAGGAGTACACTCATGGCGTACACAGGGGAAACAACGTACACATAGGAGTACACTCATGGCGTACACATGGGGAAACAGGAGATGGACACATAGAGATACTCACATAACATACACATAGAGATACTCACATACACATAGAGATACTCACATAACATACACATAGAGATGCTCACATAACACACACATAGAGATACTCACATAACATACACATAGAGATACTCACATAACATACACATAGAGATACTCACATAACATACACATAGAGATACTCACATACACATAGAGATACTCACATAACATAGACATAGAGATACTCACATAACATACACATAGAGATACTCACATAACATACACATAGAGATACTCACATACACATAGAGATACTCACATACACATAGAGATACTCACATAACACACACATAGAGGTATTCACATAACACACACATAGAGATACTCACATAACATACACATAGAGATACTCACATAACATACACATAGAGATACTCACATACACATAGAGATACTCACATACACATAGAGATACTCACATAACACACACATAGAGGTATTCACATAACACACACATAGAGATACTCACATAACATACACATAGAGATACTCACATAACATACACATAGAGATACTCACATACACATAGAGATACTCACATACACATAGAGATACTCACATAACACACACATAGAGGTATTCACATAACACACACATAGAGATACTCACATAACATACACATAGAGATACTCACATAGACATAGAGATACTCACGTGGCATTCATGCTGATGAGCTCTGCCAGAAGGAGGCTGTTAGCCTCAGTTATTGGTACATCACTTGTGGCTGCAGCTAAGTGCCCCTCAAACTCCAGAATCTCCTGTCTCTCCAGCTCACTGATCTAATACAGAAGTACAGAGTCAGCACATTCTATATCAGCTATTACACAGTTCAACTTGTATCAGAGGCAGCAGCCAGCACAGCAGATGCAGTATCTTACAAGATATTCCATTTATAAAGGCCTATAGCATTGATCGAAGGTGCGCAAGATGCATTAAATCTCTAGATTTAATCTAAAAAAAATGATGAATATTATACACGCGTTTCTTCTACTTTTCAGAAGCCATCTTTTTAAACCAACCTTGCTAGTAGTCATACAACAAACTAAATACAAAATATCTATGAGCACAAATGAGCGAGTAAATTGTTTTGAGAGAGAAATTTTTCTATCACTAAGGGCAATGAACACAGAAACTAAAGCCGCGTGTACAACTACTTATTTCCTACTAATTGAGAATTTACTTTTTATGGTTTCCGGTAAAAATTGATAGAACGATAAATACTATTTTATTTGAAGCTATCGGAAGGTTTGTTGGTAATCAAAAATTCACTAAACAACTTGCCATTCAACCAATCATGTCCCTAGTCGTATTATCACTGTATCCAATAACAACATTTCTCAGCCGAAAATATTCCTGCGAGGAGCTTTGTTCATAGGAGCTACTCTTGGTTGTTACAGAACATTTATAGTTAACAGTGAAACCACAAACAGTGGTTTCTATTGCATGAGAATGGAAGTTCGGTAATGAAATAAGGAAATGCTCAATTGACATTTTCAATGGGGTCCCGGCAGAGAAGTTTCACTTTAGCGATGCAACCGGAAGTAGCTTAGTCGATTGTTAAATTTACCATTAGAAATCACGACTTGCTTGACAATAATTTGATGTGCGGAAATTTGAGCAAATAATATGACAAAAATGATGTTGCTGAGAGAGCTCAAATAATCAATAAAGCCTTTGAAAGTTATTTTTTAAAAAAATTTGGTTTCAGTTAAAAAAAAATTAAATGTCATGTTCACGGGCAGAACCATAGTTTCGTATTTCGGGTTTAATTGAACGATTACTGTGGTTTGCTTTCACAGTGCCGTTGTAGTTTTACAATTTAGGTTGATGGCGCATCGTCAGCATATTATATCCCTAACTTATCAGCCGTCTAAAATAAAAAAATGTTTCTTTAGTAATTGCAACGACATTTACCAAGACGCCAAAGTAGTGCGTTTTTTCGTCACTCAATTAGGGATTATCTCCGCCTTTGTTGCAGTTAGCTTGCAGTCTAATCGTCAAAACATGGCTGGATCGAACAAGAAAAGCATTCTCTGCAGTGCAATAAATTGTAACAACTATGCGTCATGTTGCCTAACTTGAGCTTTTTTCGTTTCTCAAGGGATGAAACCAGGTGTGACTCTGATTACATGATTATTATAATTATTAATGATTGATTTTGGCAAAACAAAAAACACTACTACTAGTAGTAGTAGTAGTAGTAGTAGTAGTAGTAGTAGTAGTAGTACTACTACTACCTACTACTACTACTACTACTACTACTACTACTACTACTACTACTACTACTACTACTACTACTACTACTACTACTACTACTACTACTACTACTACTACTACTACTACTACTACTACTACTACTACTACTACTACTACTACTACTACTACTACTACTACTACTACTACTACTACTACTACTACTACTACTACTACTACTACTACTACTACTACTACTACTAGTAGCAGCAGTACTACTAGTAATACTTCTACTACCACTATTAGTACTAGTACTACTACTAGTACTACTACTACTAGTACTAACAAGTTCAACTACTACTACTTTCGATTATTTTTTTATTATTATTTATTATTATTAGTAATATTTAAATATAATAATTAATATTAAATAATATATTTTATTTGACATATATCATCTCAAAAGCCAAATGAATTTGTGTGTGCTTGTCAAAAAAACAAAACCATCGGTTTTATTATGATATATTTGACAATTTTTAGATGTAAGAGATGGTTGGCTAATGCCAAGACTGAACACTTGATGGGAAGATCTTCTGCTCAGCTGAACCGGTCTAATGTAAGTGTTGAAAGTATACTGATGTTGAAAATTTCTTATTATTCTTTTTGCCTTTATAATAAGATAGTGAACTCAAATAAAAACCAGGAGAGGTGATTCTAGGCACACATTGTCTTGATAAGCAATAGACTGAATTCTGATGATGGAAAATGTGGCTCTTCTATTTTTAAATATTGGTTTCAATGAAGTAAATATATTTGCTTTCAAATGTAAATGAATGTTGATACTCATAGGTATTTGTTTTAGTATCTTTGTGCTGAGCATTTGAGGAGTCCCAGTTTGCAAATGTCTACAGAGACAAGCTAAATTGGAATGCCATACCAACCCTGTTCAAAATCCCGAATCCCCCTGCTTTAATAGCATGCAAACGGAAAAAACCTCGCGAACGTCAACTTACAGCGCAGGTATCTGAATACATTGTTACAAATTTCTCATTTCATTTTTATGTGCATATTATTTATCACCTACAGGTTATGCTGAAGATTTTTATGTGCTAGTATATTTTGTGTCAATTGCATGTTTCATGTAGCTACTCTAGGTCCTTAGCTGTGCTAAAAACAATTATTCTCTGCAACTTTGTATTTTATATAACTTTAGGAAAGCTCTTGTGAGACAGTTGAGAGTAGTACGATTGCAAATATGCCCAGCACTCAATGTAAGGTTTCACATATTTCAGCTCAGCATGCCTCTCAACACTCTAAGCTCCCTCGGCTCCGTCATGTTGTGCGTTACCTGATTTTGTGAAAAGATATGAGGAGTTGTGCAATCTTCTCTTTAGCTATTGGATGACGCTGACTGGTCTATGACTGTATTGCAGTTTACTCAGCATATAAATATTACCTGTTCAACTGTTTTCTACACCCTCTCATTGTTAACGCTTGCTTCATATCCTTAAGTTTATTGTATTTGTATACTTATTTAATTTTATGCAGTTTATGCTTCAATTATTTTTGATTTTCAGCTCTAGCTTACCTCTTCTTTACTTGTTTACTATGCCAAGTTCTGACCGGCTAATGACTTTCAGTCTATTTAACTATTCCTACTCTGAAATATCATATTGGATGTGGCATATGGTGTGTATGGGTAATTTAACATTACATGTGCTGCGTATAGATATGTGCTTTGTATGCAGCTATTTTATGTTCTGTTGCAATGTAACCTGTTCTGTTTTGCATATACTTATTGAGATGATCATAATATAACGAAATGTTTTCTATGATTAGCTTTAATGTACCTTTAGCATCTAATACTATGACTCCAAGAAAGAGAGCTCTCAAACGACAAGTTAACAAGCAAATTCATAGAGTGAGGAGGTTGAAACAGAGCATCGACAAATCCAAGTATGGTAAAACATGCTTCAGAGCAAAAGTTTTCGAGTTCTGATCATACATATAGTAATATGTCAGTTCACGTTCCAGAAAATGTGCAGAATCAAGGGCTCAATGTATTAGCATACATTGGAGGCTACATTGTTAGAAAGCTGCAAAAGATTAATTGCAAAAAGCAGAGATTTTGTGCCAACTGTTTGAAAATGGTTGAAGGTGCCCCTGACAGCAAAAACTCATCTCTTCAATTTATTGACCTTAAACAGCATACAAATTGTGTAACTGGCTTAAAACATCCCAGCGAAATCATGGTGCAGCTTCTTGCAGAGGCAATATATCAAAAAGTTGCTTATAACGCATTGCACTTGACCTTTGTTAGAAAGTCCATTGTCACGGCCCTCATCAGGGGTTGCCCGACTCTTACCAGGTTTAGCTGTTGCCAATGTTTTCTGGATAAATGTGTTATACAAATGTTTACCACTATACGCCTTCACCACTCCATCAAACTACTCAATAGAAATATTAGCCAAACTCGAAAGTCTCGACGCCGTAAACTGCTTAAACTGTCAAACTTGTAGCTATTGGTTCTATTGTTTTGCAAACCTCAGTGGTTTTAGCGTGCTTCTAAATAGTTAGAAACGCTGGCTGATGTATGTTTGTTATGTGCTTTTCATCACAAGTAGATGCAATTTTTTGTTTTATTTAGTTATATTAGTTGCAAAAATAAGGTGTTGACTTTTATTGTCACTGTTAGTTAGCCATTGGCCTATCAATTTTACCACTATTTACTGATCTATCTTTATTAAAACAATAAAGGTTAGTTACCTCATCGAAGTTGTCTTTTCATAGTTAATTGCGCATCTAACTGCACGGTCAAGAGAGATAACTTCTAATTGGGTGACTGTGATTTATCATTCGCTTTGGCGTCTTGGTAAATGTCGTTGGTAATTGTAAAAATGAAGTGACTTTCATTTTAATAGTATTGTTGATGTAAAGCCTGCTTCCAGTTTCTTTAATTATAGCTCCACATAAAAACTACCGGGACCCCATTGGCAGAAGTCAATTAATAGAAAACCAATAGATAACTAGAGAACCCAACTGCTGCCTTATAGATGTCTATGGTTTAAGACACCGTCATGCGGTCGGTGCCTTATTATAGATGTCTATGGTTTAGTACACAGTCATACAGTCAGTGCCTTATTATAGATGTCTATGGTTTAGTACACAGTCATACAGTCAGTGCCTTATTATAGATGTCTATGGTTTAGTACACAGTCATACAGTCGGTGCCTTATTATAGATGTCTATGGTTTAGTACACAGTCATACAGTCAGTGCCTTATTATAGATGTCTATGGTTTAGTACACAGTCATACAGTCAGTCAGCTTACTTGTCTCTCCTGAGCATTGATGCGGTCGAGATCAGCTCCCGATGTGACCGGAGGAAATGTGTATATTTTTGTCATAACCATCTCCATCATCATCTCCAGTGTCGGGTACTGTTTCCAGATATGTTTGGCTGTATTCATAAACATAACAAAGCCTGAGCTGTTTGAGACGACCTTAAGCATAGTCAACAAAACTTTATCATAAAAAAAATTAATTGTTAGCAAAGTTTGCATAATTATGCATTTACAAAACCGAATTCTACACAGCAGAAATACCAAGAAGCATCTTTAGCTAATTGTATAGATGGATCGCACACAAAACATTAGCTAACATGTCAACTTGGAATATAGACTCTCGCCCAAGTAAGAGAAAAATTCACTAAAAGTTTTCTTTCAAGTATATCAACTTTGATTGCAATCCGAAGAAATGGAGCACACAAAACTGTGAAATCGTCATATGGTCTTCTATTGCTAGACAAAACAACATAACACTAGTCAACTATTACATGACATAACATGTAGTCAACTATTACATTACATAACATGTCGTTAGTGACGCAATGAATGAAGGAAACATACCAAAGGTGGTTGGATTGAAGGCAGAAATGATGAGCAGAACTATCCATATTTTCCAATACATGGAGATGATGGCAAGATGCGGCGGGTTATAGCCCGCAGGTAAGATAATGTTATCCGGGTGGTAATACACTGGTAGAGCCAGCAATAGCTTCACCAAGTCTAAGTTTTCTATGACCAGAGCAGGATAGTCTATAAATAGTAACAAACATCATCAGACCAGAAATGGTGTCAGTAATTAGCTTTATCAAGAATGGTTTAATCCCTATCAATAAAGCTTTCTTATCAACTTTCACATAAGTGTAAACTGGAGTTGTCTTCTATGACAACCCAATGTTTTGCATTGACTCATCGCACACAAATCTGAATGCCGAGTACAGACATACAGACATAATACAAGTCATAGACAAACGGCAAATTAATCCAAACCACAACATCGTGTTTTATAATTTAAAATATTGCTTTCCGAAAATGTTTTAGTTTTCGATCAAGTTTGAAACTGCAGCCGGATGAAGGCCAGTTGTCGACAAAACATTGAAGACACTCTATCCATAGAAATATGTGTAAATATTTACAATAAGGACATACGCTGTATCGCATACGTTATATCAAATTTAGTCAGCAGATGTCTCGTATATTGGGAGTAAAAAACATAACAGCTGCAATGTTGTACTCACTGTTGCTGTACCTACTGCTACTGTTGTACTCACTGTTGCTGTACCTACTGCTACTGTTGTACTCACTGTTGCTGTACCTACTGCTACTGTTGTACTCACTGTTGCTGTGCCTACTGCTACTGTTGTACTCACTGTTACTGTTGTTGTACTTACTGTTACTGTTGTTGTACTTACCGTTACGGTTGCTGTACTTACTGTTACTGTTATTGTACTTACCGTCACTGTTGTTGTACTTACTGTTACTGTTGTTGCACTTAGTGTTACTGTTGTTGCACTTACTGTTACTGTTGTTGTACTTACCGTTACTGTTGTTGCACTTACTGTTACTGTTGTTGTACCTACCGTTACTGTTGTACTTACTGTTACTGTTGTTGCACTTACTGTTACTGCTGTTGTACTTACCGTTACTGTTGTTGCACTTACTGTTACTGTTGTTGTACTTACCGTTACTGTTGTTGCACTTACTGTTACTGTTGTTGTACTTACTGTTACTGTTGTTGTACTTACCGTTACTGTTGTTGTACTTACTGTTACTGTACCTACTGTTACTGTTGTTGTACCTACCGTTACTGTTGTTGTACTTACCGTTACTGTTGTTGTACTTACTGTTACTGTTGTTGTACTTACCATTACTGTTGAGCGCTGCTGCTCTATTCACCATCAACTCCACCACTTCCAGAGCATCAGCTGCCTTCAAAGGATACTCAGACTCCATTGCCATCATCAAAACATACACTAGAGACTCTTCAAGTACGGGCGTTTCTGATGCCAGCCGTAGCATTAAACCTCTGTCCTACAATATTGCAGAGATCCAAGGCTATGATGGTAATATACCCACTAAACTATACTTCGCAGTAAATCAACATTCACTTTACGTAGCATGAACTTCTAACAGCTGATCAACATCGTGTTAAATTTTAAAAACATTAGATCAGCGAAACTAGGTGTTTTACTCAATTTCAACACTGCACTCTCATGTTGCAGGCTGCTTGATAAAAAAAACAAACAAAACACAATTCAGACCCAGTAACTCCGTGATTGTGCTAAAAATGGCAGTAAAATCTAGCAGTGAAAAACAAAGTTATACTTTGTATATTTTACACCCAACCAGACCGGAGAAGACAATAAATTGTACATAATGTTATATATTAATAATAATCAACCCAAAAGTAGTAACAGCTAACAAAACAAACATTGATGACTGGCCAGTTTATGGTGTGAATTTAAAAAGCAAACTTGTCATTCACACACTTTCATCCGGCATTTTATTTGCATTACCCAAATTATTTCGACAATAAAAAATGGACGCAACAATAATGCTGATGGGAATAATTGGCAGTAAATTTAGTCTCAATCGATAGCCTGATAATAATAAATAATAATAAATAGATATCATCATTAGTATCCATTGTTATCACCCCAGACTGATTATTAATTAATTGTATACTTATTTTGCTTGGCTATAAACTCAAATAAACTAAGTAGTAGCTGAAGTATTAAGTAAACTTTTAAGCAACGAACTTGAGAAATACTAGCAAAGCTCACCAAAGACTACAGAAATTGGTTTGAAGTCAAAGCTGTGTAAGTTAGCAGCTAGGCAGCATATAGTTTTCATCAGTTTTTACGACCTCTCCGCCAATTATGATCCTCACTGTAGTTCAGAACCAAAATCATTTGGGGATTACAATCAAATGGACCAATGCACTGCTTGCTACTCTTTGTCAAGCCAAAAAATGTTTCGCTTCAGTCAATAAACATAATTTTCTTAGGTCTATACTACCACAGAACTGTTAGCCAGACGAATTGGAAAAACCTGGTTTTGAAAAACTGATGCTGATTCAGGTGTGTGATGGGAATAAAGCAATCTGCCTTGTCTTTTGAGCTCTATTAGCTAAGGACACACAACTCCAAAATGAACAAACAGCTCTCATAGAATCACAAGCATCCACAAACTTTCTGAATTGAAAAGCAAGAGCAGAACATAACTAAAGGAAAATGCCTGTATGACAGAAATAATAAATTTTTTGTTGAATACAAGTTTATTACAAACAATAGTAAGATGAATGAGGAATAAATGGAAACTCACTGCTTCGGCGGGCCAGTTGTCCACCTTGGAGTAAAGGTGATCTTGACCCATCATGACAAGTTTGTACAGACACTGTGCGAAGATCTGGTCCTCCAGGTTAGGTAACATTGCAAAAAATCCTTCGTGTAACCATTTCACTGCGTCTCTTTGTATCTTCGCCATCTGCGTCCAAAACGTTTGCATCACCGTCACATCTGAACAACAGCAACCAGGAAACACAAAATATTGCATGACTTTAGCGATTTCAAGCAACTTGGTCAAACATTTTTTATACTCAGTATTGTCTCCCCTTGACATACCTTTACGTTTATCTCCCCACGATAGGTTGGCAGCAGACGCGTCCCTGACAGCGGGGCTGATTGTGAGCAGCTCGCAGAGAGAAACTAGGTCAATGATAGCGAAGGCAACCCTCTCTTTCATAGCTAGGTCAAGGCGTTGAAAAGTTGGGTGGGTTGTGTGGTCCCCCATAAGCCCCACACAGAATGCATGAAACGTGAAGTCATGACGGAACGTTCTCACAATCTCACGCAGTAGACCTCTGAGGGAACGCAAGTAATCGTCTTTGTTCATCAACAGATCAAGGAATATGTCTGCTAGTAGCTGTAACAGCAGATCAAGGAATATGTCTGCTAGCAGCTGTAACAGCAGATCAAGGAATATGTCTGCTAGTAGTCGTAACAGCAGATCAAGGAATATGTCTGCTAGTAGCTGTAACAGCAGATCAAGGAATATGTCTGCTAGTAGCTGTAACAGCAGATCAAGGAATATGTCTGCTAGTAGCTGTAACAACAGATCAAGGAATATGTCTGCTAGTAGCTGTAACAACAGATCAAGGAATATGTCTGCTAGTAGCTGTAACAGGAATATGTCTGCTAGTAGCTGTAACAGCAGATCAAGGAATATGTCTGCTAGTAGCTGTAACACCAGAATATGTCTGCTAGTAGCTGTAACAACAGAATATGTCTGCTAGTAGCTGTAACAACAGAATATGTCTGCTAGTAGCTGTAACAACAGAATATGTCTGCTAGTAGCTGTAACAACAGAATACAGAATCCTGGCTATGATAGGTTGTCAACATCTGGATGGAACGGAGACTATACAGCTTCTTGATTACTCTACTACATATACCAGCTCTTGAAAAATATTGTCCAATAATAATAATAATAATAATAATGATAATACTAATAATAATAATAAACTATTATTTATAATTTAGGTATAAATATGCTCAGCAAGCAGTTACAGTAATTAATTACTGATTCCCACAATATTTAAACTAAAACATTATAATATAAAACTCTTGCAGATACAGACATGCAAGATAAGCACCTTAGGGGTCCTGTCAGAGTCCTGCTGGAACATGATGGAGAGTATTTGCATGTTGTTTTGGTTTCTGGCAGCAGACAGCTCGTTGTATATGGTGTGAGTCATGGCGATACGCAAGTTCTCTTCCTCCGTCTCCAGCAACTCTCTGCACGCAGTCAAACAATAACGACCAATAACCAACTGGTAATGGAAAGAAAAAATTCCCAAGATGTTTTTTTAGAAAAGCAGCAGAAGAAAAAAACTTTTTTTTGGTGAAATTACAACATCAGTATAGTTGTACAGAATAATACAAAATTTGAAAAAAAGAAGAAAAACGGCACTATATAACTGGATAATCCTTAGGTTTAAAAATTGAATAGAGCATAAAAAGCAATCAATATTTCTACTCCTCGCACCAGAGTTACACACACTCAGTGACCTGTGTGGTTAAAGGGAGACAACTTCAATGCTAGCCTACCGGATACAAGCGAGATAATGAGAGATAATCTGTTTGTTCTTCACACGTATCTTGAGAAGGGCCACAATCACATCTTTATCGTTGGGGTCTTTACCAGAGCAGTTGAGGCAGACACTGAGGAGCAGGTCCTGTGCCACTCTCATCAGCTGCAAAACAACCAATGTAGCAAGTCACCAAGCCACCACATAAGCAGTAGTACTATATACAAAGAGCAGTGGTGCTTGAAGGTCAACATATGGTATGAGAATATACGGTTGTAATGTGAAACAAAAAAGCAAAGAAATCCCATTTAACTAAATTTCTAGGAATGAAATCAGAACATCAAGGTCAAAAGTCAATCATGAGCTGTCAAACATTTAACGCTGACAGCTTTAACACAATGGCTTGTATTGTTGAGCAATATAAACAGTATTGCTATCAAATTGGCATTTCACAGCAGCATATGTCGGAGAATAGCTGTCCTAGCTGCCAGGGAAAAACGATCGACGAGGCAGAAAAATTATAATTGTGTGAAAGTGGGTGAAAGTGGTGATAACACTGAATACTCGGTGTGCTGCATCGATTTGGCAAATAATTTGATTCACTGCCTACTGCCAACAGAGTCAAATGCTACAGCAAGGCAATGGTTATGCAACAAACCACCGGCACTTGGCAGCTGTGCTACAGGCATACAAACAAATGGACGAATGAGCAATAGAGGTTACAGACGACAAAAAATAAAAAAGAAATGAACAAACAAAAGACAAGTTAAAAGCAGTTAATTAGCAACAAAGAGACAACAAATGAGCAGCCAATGACCAATAATGAGACCACTGATCAATTAGGAGACTAGCAACAAATGAGCATTCAGAAGACAAAAGCTAAGCAGCCAATGATTAGTAAGGATACAATATACAGGCAACCAATAACGAGTAAGGGGACAACAGAAAAGCAACCAATGATTAATAAGGATACAACATACAGACAACCAATAACGAGTAAGGGGACAACAGAAAAGCAGCCAATGATTAATAAGGACACAAAAGTAAAGCAACCAATTGCGTTGAGACTAAAGAAAAGCAGCCAATGAATGACCTAGCATGAGGGCAAACAACCAATAGGATTACCTTAGGGTTCTGCAGCCAGATCTCCAGTTTGGTGACAACCAGAAGCCTGACAGCGCAGTAACCAGACACACTCGTCAGCAGCTTCAACAACTGTTTACTGGTTATCTCTACATTGTGCTGCTGTCGCTTGGACATCTGTTCTGTTATTGTGTCCATTACAAGCTGCTCAATGCTGTCTAACTGATATTTGTACCTGTACAACAGAGCGATTGTAAGAGATCAATGTACAATATATATATATCTATAAAACTTTTATATAAATCTTAACCAGTTAGAAGGAGCGAAAGAGAACGATTTCTCAAAAAAGTTTTATAAAAGTTGACATGGTTATTTCTTGCTTACATTAAGTCTGCAAAAATCAACAACGATTCATAAGTACCCAATGAAATCTTCAATTATTTGCGCATCTGGAAACGCGAACAATAATTGATTAATAAAATTTTTGAATAAATTTTGAAAAATAAATTAGATAATTATTATCGCAGCAAGTAACCTGTTGAAAAGAATAAACTTTTGTCATAAAAAAGTTATAGCAATTACAGTCAGAACCTTCTGATTTCAAAATTAATTTGATTTGTCTATAAGCTTTTGCATATCAATGACTGTACAGTTACTGTTAAAGAAAATGATTGACGACATTCTCGCCTTGAAATGACACATGTACCTGCACATTTGAACAGCAATCTTACAAAACCTATTGCCTTATGGTGGAGTTCCTGATAGCACAACAAACATAAGTCATTAATACAAGTCGTCCCTTCCAGTTATGTATTAGCATTAGCGCAATACCTTGGAGAGATAAGAGCGTTGGATAGTCCATGCCCCCCACCCGCAGATGATTCATCCCCTCCATCAGAACTAACAGAGTGAAAGGGGCTGTGGCTTGGACTAGACGAAGCTCCTGTGCCTACAACAACATCAGACAGCCTTGACCTCAGATCTCAACGTTCTCTCAACAGCAGCTACAAGAGCGAGTACTCACTTGATGTAGAGCCTGGAACATTGTAAGCTAGGTTTTCTAGAAGTGTCGGGTTTTTAGGAGTAAACTTAGTGCTGAAAGCTGTTATGATATTGTCTACAAAAGGCTTGCAGTCAGTTCGATCCACCCAAACTCTCTCTCCAAGTGAATCCTCCAAATATATCTAAAATAAATAAACAGTCTTCACTTAAAATTTTCAAATGATTTATAAATAATGTAAACAATCTACACTAAATTTTTTTCAATTATTTTGCTTTTAATCTGCAAAAAAATCAGTTATTGTATTTTATTTTTTGCTCATATTTAATGTGTCCAATAGTCAATAGGACACAAGAAGACAAGGTCTCATGGAGCTCATGCTGAGATCACTAATTAACTGCAAGTATTAACTACCGCAGTCACTCCTGACACAACTACCTAGTAAAAACAAAAACCTGTGAAATACTATCGCAATCTATGCAAACTGTAACAAACACAATACGAGTCATAAACCAACACCGAATAGTTTATTTGACATTCAAACCAACCAGCAATAGCAAATGCGATTTCTTTTTAATCGTCTTCACTTGAATTACTGAGAAAAAATTTATCCATAAGAATCTTTAGTTTGAAAAAAAGTTGTAAACACAAAGTTTGACGTTGCATTTGACTAGTCCAAGTGGCTTTTTAACTCTCTCAGTACAGTGGGATAGGCACACACAATGACTAACAGACCTCAGTACAGTGGGATAGGCACACACAAGGACTAACAGACCTCAGTACAGTGGGATAGGCACACAGAAGGACTAACAGACCTCAGTACAGTGGGATAGGCATACACAAGGACTAACAGACCTCAGTACAGTGGTATAGGCATACACAAGGACTAACAGACCTCAGTACAGTGGTATAGGCATACACAAGGACTAACAGACCTCAGTACAGTGGGATAGGCATACACAAGGACTAACAGACCTCAGTACAGTGGGATAGGCACACACAAGGACTAACAGACCTCAGTACAGTGGGATAGGCATACACAAGGACTAATAGACCTCAGTACAGTGGGATAGGCACACACAAGGACTAACAGACCTCAGTACAGTGGGATAGGCACACAAGGACTAACAGACCTCAGTACAGTGGGATAGGCATACATAAGGACAAACGGACCCGCATACAAACAGATGAGTTCCACATACAGATACAGATTTTCAGTTTGTGCAAAAGCAGAGTTTGACCTCATTGCTTGATATAATAAATAATAAGAATAAAATTATAATATAAACAAGCCTGTTCTGTATAAATAATAAATAAATTTAAATCCATATTATTTTATCAATTTCCGTAACTGCAAGATTTTCATTTAACTTTCAAGACGAGTTGTTATTTCTCTCACACAAGGCCAACTATTGCTTTTCCTCGCAAGATAATAACATCTTATTCAATGATGCATTCTGCACTAAAGAAGGCCAACATTACCTGAAATATTCAGAGAATGTGAAAACTTTCCATATCTGAGAAGTGTGCGCAGTGACACGTGTAGACAAATACTACGTCTGACACAACCGACTGGGGTGGTGAAACAACAAAAAAACTCACCTCCACAAATTGTTGAGCCCAATGCTCCTCCTCAGCATACGCAGAGTATAACAAATTACACGCCAAAACTGTAACTATAGCATTTCCTTTCGCCTTAAAATTCACAGATGGATCTCTTTTTAACAATGAACACAATGCCTGAAATCGAGAAAATAAATTTTTACAAATATAACCTGTAAATCACAGAACCAGATCTCAGAAATGGAAGAGAGATAGAACAACAATTAAATTTATTAGTAAGAAATAAAAAAGAGTTCAACGTACGGATGTAACCACATCGGTGGTAAATAACAAAGGTCTCTCCTTCACCAGAAGCATTAGAGTCAGTACAATATGTTGGCTGGGTTTAGCTCTGTGATTGTTTAACTGTTTAAAAGCACCGCACAACAACCTGTCTGTCTTGTCGCTGTCATCATATTCAGCTATTACATTGTCATATAATACAGTAGGCCTACCTGTATAACAACAGAAACCTTAGCAGGTTACTACTATTTTTCATACATACTGAATGTAACAAGATTATAAAAACTTTCTAAGAGGTTACAGCTGCATTGTATTTCACACTTGGGGGAAATGTGTATTTCATGTAAAACATACAGCAGCCAAAGTATAATATATTTACACTAATAAAAACTAAAAACAATAACGCAACTAAATGTAGTTGAAAAGGCGCCATAAGCCAACCAAAACTGTTTATAAGAAGAAAAATACAATTTGATTAATGCCCTCGAATGAAGCTGTTACGTATTATATAAAGATCTGTTAAGCTTTGCTACATATTTTTAATTCTCAGACAAAGTGCGTAACATTTTATGACGCGCAAAATATTCCAATCATCTGCTGAAATTTAGCATAAAACATTAAAGTGGCTATGATCAGATGACTAACTGAATATTCTCATTTAGCGGCACAAAAACCCGTTAGTACGCCAGGCAATTATGCTTAATTCTCAAGAACATACACTCCGTTCCAATATCATCAGATTTGGACTGTGAGGCGGGTGATCCATGCTGTGCCTTCTTTGATAAGTAACTTTGAGCAGAAGATGAAGATTCTGATTTTGAAGCAGCTGCCAACAACTTGGATTTTGAAGTTTCACCACTCTTTTGCCCTAAAAATGTTAATAAATAATGCAAGGACAATAGACGAATCTAAAATTTAAGGTATAAACAGAGAAGTTGATTGCAGAACAGACTTACCTAGTGGTATCATATCAAAAGGACTGGCATGACCTAAAAAACAAAATTCTCTTTCATTCATCAATTGATCTTTTTTAAAACAGATTTATGATAATGTGTATAAACTAGAGATACGGAAATGAAACAGCAATCAAAATACCAAATTGCGTGTTTTACCGAGTCAAGTAAAAACTAGGGAACAACAAAACTATTTAAAAGAATAATAAACAGAAAATACCTTTGGACTTGCCTCCCCGTTTCCCAGCACCTGCTGTCCTAATCTTATCCATCACAACTTCTATTCTCTCACGTAACTAGACGTTCAGTTCATGACTAAAACCAATAACAGCAGTAATAATATTATTTACAACATGAAGTATGGCAGAAATACAAGTATTTCAGAGAGCATTGTTATACACAATATAACAATACAAAATAATACAGAAATCTATAACTAATACGGTAAGAATATTTCCATTTGACAGGCAATAAGAGTTTTTATTGACGATTCACAAATCTCTATTCGGTTAGTGATACTTGAAGATGAAACTTCAATTATGCATATCCAAACTCTGATACTTTTTTAGAGAAATTATCAAATCGAATCTCCATTCTCCGAGAAGATATATGAACTATAATTTTATAACTATAGATTAAGAAGGAGAGGATACTTTGGCAGATTAGCTTATTCAGCCCTCAAGGCAACTAGGGGCAAACAATGCAAAGCATCAACTACTAAGCAAAGAATGCAAAGGTTTTTGTTATTATCAACAAATTCAAAGCGGCACCACTTATTACTATATAACAGAAGCGGCAAACATATGTGCTTAACGGTTGCAGTGTTCTCAATGCGGCTAAAGATCTGGCTTGGATTCCCAGCATGCACTTCTGAGTGGTGTTTAGCTTAACGTCGCAAAAAAAGAATAGTACTAGTGCAATGCTGCAGTGGTGTCAGTGGAGTGTAAGTGTATAATGGAAAACAACTTGCTTTTAGACAAACTGGGTAGCCTTTACTAACAAAAAAAACCGAGCAGCAAAGAATATATTTGTTGTATGATTAGCCTTCCATTAGGAACTAGGCTTAAACCTCTAAAATACTAGGATAAAGACGAATTTCGCTACAGCACTTGGCTCCAATGATATCACTTTGCCCCTTTTTATGATGTTATACTTTAAGTGTACAGCGGCTTGCAATAATAATTAGCTGATATATTGTGCTTGTGCAATCAAATCACTTCAAGGAAGCATCTGGAACAACCGTTTTAGTATTCGTACACCTCTACCACAAGGATTTTTTCTGTTTTGTAGGAAGGAACTATACCATTGAACTTATCGCTGAGCATTACAAAACGGCGTAATTGTATGGACAACACTGAGCCCCAGACACATAGAGAGAAGCTAGAGTTCATCTGCATACCTGAAAGCATCGCACCTTTGCAAGTCCTTACTAGCACATAACAATATAGCCTATTTATTTTTTCTAGTCTCAGTAAGTATACAGTAGAAACTGTAACAATATCTTGAAATGTTGACAAAACGGCTGCATCTGCGCCTGAGTCGTTGCATAAAAAAGAATTCATTTTTCAACTGCAGTTAAATACAAGCTGAATTTGGCTTAGGGCGCATGGCTGAGGGAGATATCGCGCAGGATTTTTGGGTGGTGTCTAACAGCTGTAGTTTTGTGGTAGCATTCACCTGCAGTGGTCTTCAGACTAGGCTACTGACTACTAGAGACGGGCTGCTAAAGACTGACTGCTAGCAGACTGCGTGCTGGACCACAAGTCAGCAGTGCTGGCTGGGCATCCACTGACCAGGACTGACTACTGATAGGTTGTCTTGATTGACTGCTCTGAGTGGCAAGCCTTGTAGGTCGACACTCCTGTAGCCTTGTATATATTATGTGAATTCTAGTTGCTTCATGTAAACTGCAATGCTTGATCTGTAATTTATTACAAGTCTTCAGTCAGTGCAACAATAAGTGAAGGCTGTGTTGAGAGTGGTTCTTTATTCCTTATGCTTCTGGCTTGGCTCTTCCTACTACTCTGAGTAGGAGAGAGCTTCAGCCAGCTTTTATATAAAATGTTACATAACATTTCTTTGTGTAACAAGTAGCCCTGATATCAGATACAAAAGAAAAGGTGGGCTAGTATAAAATAACATAAAGGAGTATAAGAATAGTCTTATTGATACATGAAAGTAGCTACTAGAAGAAACGGGTGCAGCATGCATGTCATGTACACAGTTTTAGATAGCTGGTAACAATTGGCAGCAATTGTAGTAGTTGTCTCTCATGTCAAGTTGTCCTTTAGTAGATATGATCACTCTATGACAGTTCGATAATATAAATAGGTAGTGTACAAGTGTGGTCAAAAGAAGAGCTAGAATCATTTCATCTACACACTCCACCCCTTTGTCAGACTGGGGACCAATTTACAAGATAGGAAGCTGTTGGGTATTCAGAGGTAATGTCTGTGCATGTTTCCTCAAAAACGTCCTTGTGGCGGGTCGTCTGTTCCTTCTGCTGACCAAGTCTCTCCCATAATAGCTTTCCTCTATTTACTACTTCTTCATTGCCTGAAGTCTCTGTTTGTACTGGCGGACCACTAGGAAGGTAGCAGCTTAGTTGGCGGGGTTCTTTGACTTGGTGGGTGACTAAGGATGGGTATGCCAAGGTGTTTTCAGAGCTAGTCTCTCTGGCAGGTCATCTGTCCCCTTGGTTGATCTCTAGTCTGCTTTACTCTCACACCTTCCTTCTGCTGACTGATTCTCTCCCTCTCCCTCAGTTTCTTTCATCCAGGTTTCACTCTCCTTCCATCAAACGTTCCGTTTAGAAGTGGCAAAAGCAGTAGCTGGGTTGGCAAGAATTGTTGACTTTTCAGCTGAGTAAGGCTAGATCTGCCACGGTGTTTGTAGAGATACTGTCAACAGAGACTTTCTTCGAGTAGTTTCTCTGTCAGGTCATCTGTTTTCTTAGTTGACTTCCAGCTTGTTGCACTCTCACTTCCTCTCTCTCTGCTGGCCAATTCTCTCCCCTGCTAGCTCCTTCCCCATTATCACTTTTTGTCTGTCGAGCGTCTCTTTCTGTGCCAGTG
Organism: Cryptosula pallasiana; assembly: GCA_945261195.1. Lineage (NCBI taxonomy): Eukaryota > Metazoa > Bryozoa > Gymnolaemata > Cheilostomatida > Cryptosulidae > Cryptosula > Cryptosula pallasiana. Next base: position 20,369,256 of record OX183139.1, read on the forward strand.
AATCTGGTTGGCTGTTCTACAACACCACTAGGGCTGATGGTGTCTGCTGAGTGGGGTCGGCCGCTCTCCAGGCTCCTTGCCATGCCATTTGAGCCAGCTCATCTGGCTTTCCCCTGATCTGTTGTTATGCCCTTATGCAGCCAGCAGGCTCTTTTTCTGCTGCCTACCTAATTTGTTTCTCTGGTTGTTACTCCAGGGGTTCTGTCTACATTCTTTGTGGGTGTGGCCTGACTGTTGGCATTCCCAACACTTGGGTATTCTCTCGGTCGGACGGCCGCTGGATCGAGTGGCTTGAGCTGTCTTCAGGACAGCTATTTGCTGAGCGAGTTCAGCCACAGTTTTGGCCAGCGTCTGCAGTCTCTTTTGTCTGGGTCTTCACCTGTCGGCATCCTTCTTCAGCTTCTGACTCCACTGTCCGTATTCTGGGTTCGGGGGTATAGGTCGGCTGTAGTCGAAGGAATTCATTCCCAGCCCTGACCGCATCTTCTACTGACCGTGGCTTTCGAGCCAGCAAGTGTCTTTGGAGGCACACATTTCCCAGAGGATTCTGAAAGTTCTCTATGGTGAGTGCTCATATGCAGCTTCAACCATTGTCTTTATGGCCATGGCATGATCCTGGAGGGAATGCTTGGCATCCTTTTTGCAGCCAAACCGCTTGGCTTGGGCCTCCCATCGGGAGAGCCCAAAGCTGGCTTTGAGTGTGACTATGATGGCTCACAGGGTGTCTCCACGTCCATGCTGCTGGACCTTTCCCTTCAGACATTGGCGGGTGTGGATGATGGCTGCTGTCAGATGCGAATGATTGGCATCACACACCTCTCAAAACTGTCGGAGGAAGTACTGAATGTTTCCTGTTCCATCAAACTATGGTGCCTTGAACTGCTCTCAGTTAGTGTTCTTATTCATCCGTTGCACGATAGCTGTGAGTGTCCTTAACAATCTTGTGGATGGATCCCGGTCCACACTCATGGCTTGTCTAGTAGTCATTTTGGGACGTTCTTCACTTTCAGTCTACTGGTCCTGCTTCAGTCCTCTGGTCCTGAGGGTCCGTCTGTAGGGAATTGTGGATCCCACTGCTGCCCACCAATGTGCAGAACTTTTGGGTGGTGCCTAATAGTCGTAGTTCTGTGGTTCTGCACTGGTACTTGTGCTAGGTCGCTGACTACTAAAGACTGACTGCTAGCGGACTGCGCGCTGGACCATAAGTCAGTAGTGCTGGCTGGGCATACACTTACCAGGCATGACTATTGATAGGTTGTCCTGACTGCCGCTCTGAGTAGCAGGCCTTGCACTCCTGTAGGTTTGTATTTATTACGTGTATGCTAGTTGTTTCATGTAAACTGCAATGCTTAGTCTGTAATTTATTGCAAGTCTTCAGTCAATGAAATAGTAAGTGAAGGCTGTGTTGAGAGTATTTCTTTATTTTTTATGCTTTTGGCTGGGCTCTTCCTACTACTCTGAGTAGGAGAGAGCTTCAGCCAACTTTTATATAAAATGTTACATAACATTTCTTTGTGTAACAGGCAGCCCTAATAATACATACAAAAAGATGTGGGCCAGCATAAGGCAATGTAAATGAGTATAAGAATAGTCTTAGTGATACATAAAAGTTCGTACTCGAACAAAGGGGTACAGTATGCATGCCATGTACATAGTTTTAGATGGCTCGTAACAAAGGGCAGCGATCGTAGTAGTTAATGTTCATGCTCAAATGTCCTCTAGTAGATATGATTACTCTATGACAGTTCGATATTGGAAATAGGCAATGTTTAAGTGTTACCAAAGGAATAGCTAGAGTCATTTTCTCTACAATAATTCCAGTAACACTGTCATTGAGCAGAATTAACCAACTATTTCGAATATATATATATATATATATATATATATATATATATATATATATATCTATCTGTAACTTTTCTTGAACTTGTTTGCCATCTATGACTAGCGTAATAACTCTTTAGCGACTTTTGCCTATTTTCCACCCTAGCACTATTTCAACAGTCCATTTGTACACTCATTCATTCAATAGAACTGAAGCGATAATTGTGCCATGTTCAGACTTGCCAACTTCCACGCATTCTGCATGAGACTCACTCAATTGCCCCATTTCTCACATCTCTCACGAGCGTCTCACGTCTTTCCCCATTATGACTAAAAAATTATATTACTAAAACTTTATAAGTTATAATCAATCATCATTATGCTCAAAATATTTGCTTTGCATTGCTGCAGATGGGTTGCACTGCAGGTAGTGAATGAAATATTTCACAACTTTAGGGGTGTTTGCAGTTGCCCTTCAACTAGATTTAGTTTTCACGCTGTGATTTCAGCATGCATCACCCACTTGTGGCACATATGATTTCAGTTATGTACTCATGGATAGTATTTATCTTAGCATATGTTAGTATTATTAAGTACTGTGCAGGATTTCACTGTGTGAGTTGGTAGCTCGGCCTACCTGCACAACTTCCCGAACTGAGTTGGCAACTATGTCTATCGCTGAGCAATACAACCCTCCCACAGGTCGACTAGTATCCTTGGGGATGGTGTGTAACCATTCCTATTTTACTAGTCTAACTGCCGGCTGCGTTAGCTTGTTTCAATGTGCAAGGCAGAGGTCGAACTTTGAAGGCGAACTAGGCAAGCTAGGTTCGGCCAGCAGAGGTTCGAACTGTTCTGCTGAGTGCAAGTCAGTGACCGAACTTTGAAGGCGAACTAGTCGGAGCTAGGTTCGGCCAGCAGAGGTTCAGGCTGATCTGCTTATATATTACTACTCGAGTAATAGAGCATTCGGTGTACGAGCATGTACTAGCGCTGTGAAGTTATTATTGTTAGAGAACAAAGAAACTTCTGAGAGTGGGGCAAGCTGACTCTGCTTTATTGCTGCCTTTACACGGCTATTTATACAAAAGGTTACATAACCGATAAATATGTAAACAAACAAGGACAAAAGAAAGTTGTAAGACACGCCTGTTAAGAAAGGCTAGACAAATAAGAATAAGTATATAAAAGATAGGGCTGGCCTTGCAGCTACGGCTGGGTGCATCCACATGTGTTACATATAAAATTGCATACAAGGTAAATGAGTAGAATAAATGTACAGTGTGCATAGAGTGAATAGTCATTGAGTGCATGCATAGAGTGTCATACTGATTAAATATGGCCGCCGTCCGTCACACACTCCGCCCCATTGGCGATGGTGGCCAATAAAACAAGGTCGGCGGTGTTGGTGTGTTTCCTTAGGGGTGTTCTCTTCTCATCTTCTCTTTTATAGCCTCCGCTCGTCTTAGTAGCTTGAGGGCGTCGTACGTCCTGCGGTGGAACTCCTTCTGGTATTCATCTAATTGTCTAGCTCGGTCTCTCTGTCTCCTGCTCTCTCGTATCTTCATCGACTTCCCTTGGCTAGTTCTCCTCCCTTCGCTCCTCCTTCTTGCGGGGGTAGCTTGTCTCCGTCGGTTGGCAGTTGTCAACCTAGGTGGTGTTAGTCGTCTCTGTGTTTGAAGGGAGGGTAGTTTTACCTCTACTTGGGGGGTCGGCATGCCGAATGGTGGGGGTGTCGACCATTCCATGGTACTGCAGAATTCCTCATATCTGGCTGCGTCGACCTCGTATATGGGTCTATTCTTTCCCCCATGTTCGACTGCTCTTTCTTGGGCGTGGACATGCTGGCGGATAGTGTCTATGCATGAGTCCTTCTGGCCACACAGGCAGAAAAAGAACGTGTAGTGTTGCCGAACGTGGGCCGCTACCTTCTCCCTGTCCTCCTCATATCCGCACTCTTTGCCTCTCCATATTCCTTCATCTCTCTTTTCTATTGCCGCTTTGATGTTCCAGTGTGTTGCACCACTGACCCAGATTTCTCTTGACTTGGCGGTTATTGGCTCGGTCGGTTCGTCTGTGATGTCGACTTGGTTTAGCCTAATGGTGTCCTCGAGTGCCTGTGTCAGCGTCTGCATCGAACCCTCTGGTAGCTCATCTTCCGTTGTGGATACAACGTCGAACTGGTTGTACTGTTCGGCTAGCATTGCCATCCTTTCGAATAATAATTCTAGCTGTTCGTTGTTTGTTGTGTGTTGCTCTTCCTGCGGCTGGTTGAGTAGTGAATGATGGCGGGTCCTGTCTTCAACTTTATGGGCTTTCCCTCCCACGTGTTCTCTTAGCGCCGCCTCCCACGTGACGAGTTCTGGGTGACGCAACTCCGCGGTTACTTTGGAGTTTTCATCGACGGTTTCCTTGGGGGTTGTTTCCTCCTGTGCAACTTCGGATACTGGCGCTCTGTTACCTGGTATGGCGGGGCATGTGTGTAGATCGTCAGTGGGGTTTATCTCCCCATGTGTTTCGTTGATTTTTTCGTCTGCACTTTTTTGTTGTTTCTGATCGTAACTCCTCCATTTTTTCTTTCTTTTTACCAGTACCCAACCGTTTTCCTCGCAATTTTTTGCAGTCTTGATGGTTGGGTTGGTGTCTCCTGGTGTCTCGCCTCTCTCTCCTCCCTTGGCTTGGCCAGTTGGTGTTTTCGGGCTAGGATGACCTTCTGTTTGATAACACTGATAGTCATCGAATCTCTTTGGTCGATTCCTTTCCCTTGTAGGCCGGTTTAATGGGGAGGCTGTCGTTCCTGTGGGGTTGAGTGGTGGCCACTCGTTGACATCTAGGTCAGGGGTCACTGTTGACCTTCTGGTGACCTCGGGGGGAGGTGTCTCGTTCCTTCTTTCCTCCGCTGGCTGTTGCTCCTCTTCTATTGGCAACGTTTCTTCCTCTATGGTGTCGGTGCTCTCTGGCGCCCTTCTCTCTTCGGTGACTACCGCGGGGGGTTCTTCCTCATTGGTGGGTAGGGGTGTCGGCGCACGTTCTTCATACGTGGGTAAAGGTGTTGGCGCACGCTCTTCATGGGTGGGTGGCCTCTCTATCCAATGTAGTGGCATCGGCAATGGGGCGACTGCTTCGTCTGGCCCTGCTGGGGGGCGCTTCGTCTTGGGTGGCCGACCTCTCCTGGCTCCTTTCATGTTTGGCATCAGAGCTGGCTCCCGACACGTGGGTGCCCGCCCTACAGGCTCCTCGCAGGTGCGGTAGGACCGCAGTCGTTGGCCGTTCTGGATTGACCACTGTCCATTTCGCTCCAACTTGTACGTGTGATTCGGGAATACCTCGGCGACTTGGTATGGTCCGACGAATCGTGGCTGGAGCTTGGGGTTGCTTCCCTTGACTCTACGCTTGTTCTCCAGTACCACTAATTCTCCTTTCTGGAACACGGGGGGTTCTTCACTCTCTTGGCTCCTTATTTCCTGTTGGCGTTCCCGAAGGTAGCTGTGAGCCTTCTGCAGATTCTCTTGGATTTCGGCCGTATACTCAGTAATGTTCTGGGGGTCCAGTGAGGGAGGTGTTCCCGTCAGCTAGTCGGGAAGGCGTATTTCTCGTCCCATCATCATCATGTTGGCCGTCTCTCCAGTGGCTGAGTGGGGGGTACCTCTGCATACCCGCATAATCTGGGGGAGTAGGCTGTCCCACTCGTCTTGCCCCTTCGTCAGGATTAGTGTGCGGAGGGCGTCTCCCAGAGTGCGGTTTTGCCTTTCCACGACTCCATTTCCTTGTGGGTGGTACGGCGTGGTACGGGTCTTCTTTACTCCCCAGAGACTGCATAGTTCCTCCAAGAGCACCGACTCGAACTGCGCTCCTTGATCCGAGTGCAGCTGTTCGGGTAGTCCCCAGTACGCGAATACTCGCTCGTCGAGCGCTGTGGCAACCGTGGGGGCCGTCGCGTCTGGCAGTGCAATGGCATCTTGCCAGCGGGTGAAGTGGTCAGTTAAGACCAGGGCCCAGCGGTTCTTCCTCTTCGTCAGTGGCAAGGGGCCGACCAGGTCGACTGCCAACTTCTGAAAGGGGCGTCCTGCGTACATTCGCTGCCTTCCGGGGTTCTCTGTCCTCCTGCCATTCTTTGCCACCTGACACACCTCACAGTCTTTGATGAGTCTCCTCACCAACGGAGAGATACCCGGCCAGTACCAATCCAAGAGGATTCGTTGTCTGGTTCGGTGTATCCCTGTGTGAGCCATCTTGTGTGTATCCCAGACAACCTGTGTTCTCCTGCTGGGGGGACAGATCACGCACTGCTTTGGCTTGGTGGGGTGAGCGAGCTTGATGGTGAGTATGCCATCTGGCCGAATACTCATGGCCTCCCGTCTCTCGTACAGGGTCCTCAACTCCAGCTCTCCTTCTGCCAGCTCTCTTTCGGATATGCTCCCCGGCCGCTTCACTTCGGCGTAGATCCGAGCCACTGGTCCTCCTCCTTCCTGCTGCTCTTTAGCCAAGTCCCTGGTGGTCTGCATTGGGTTGGTCACCGCAATGTTGACTCTCTCCTTCTTCGGCGGGGCCGACTGGACTTCCTGAGCGAGCTCTGCGTGCGAGGGTCCTCCGTCTCTCCGCTCAATTGAACTGCATTGCCGACAGTCCGTGCACACACCTTGGCGACTGAGCCCATCAGCGTTCCCGTGGCGTACTCCTGCCCTGTGTTCCAGTTTATAACGAAACTCAGCTAGCGTTTCCAGCCAACGGGCGATCTGATTCGACGGCTCCTTCCGTCGACACAGCCAGCGTAGGGAGGCGTGGTCGGTCCTGAGCTTGAACTCCCGTCCGTAGAGGTAGGGGCGGAAGTGCTTGACCGCTCTGATCACTGCCAACAGTTCTTTCCGAGTGATGCAGTAATTTCTTTCAGCAGGCGCTAGGGTCTTGCTGAAATAGGCTATCACTCTCTCCTTTCGTTCCTGGACCTGCGATAACACCGCGCCGACTCCTACTGCACTGGCGTCAGTATCGAGAGTGTAGGGTAGACTGGGGTCGGGATATCCTAGCACAGGAGCCTGCGTTAGTCGTGCCTTGAGCTGGTCGAACGCTGCCTGTTCCTCTCCTCCCCATTTCCATGGCATCTCCTTTCCGGTGAGTACCGTCAACGGCTTGGCTATGGTTGCATAGTCTGGTAGATACTGTCGGTAGTATCCGGCCGTCCCGAGGAATGCCTGCAGTTCCTTCACCTCTCTAGGTGCTTCCCACTTTCTTACTGCTTCGACCTTGCTTGGGTCGGTGGCTACTCCTTGGGCGCTCACCACGTGGCCCAGATACTTCACTTCCTTCTGAAGCAACTCACACTTGGAGGGTTTCACTTTCAGGTTGGCTTGCTGTAGGCGTCCCAATACTTCTCCGAGCCTTTGCAGGTGTGTCTCAAAGTCCGGGGCGATGATGATGACATCATCGAGATACAGCAGCAGCGTCTTCCAGTGTAGACCCTTCAACACTTTCTCCATCAGCCTTTGGAAGGTGGCGGGAGCCGACGTCAATCCAAAGGGGAGCACCTTCCACTTCCACAGTCCACTGCGTGTAGTGAAGGCCGACTTGTCCCGAGCGTCTGCGTCCAGAGGCACTTGCCAGTAGCCGCTGGTAAGATCCAGCGTTGTGAAGTACTTGCTGCCGGCCAAGGCGTCCAGAGACTCGTCTATGCGGGGGATGGGGTAAGCGTCTTGCTTAGTAATGTCGTTCAACCTCCTGTAGTCGACACAGAACCGCCACAAGTCGTCCTTCTTCCTGACCAAGACAACGGGGGAACTCCATGCTCCATCTGCGGGCTCTATCAAGTCTTTCTCCAGAAGGTCCTTGATTTGCCTTTCCGCCTCTGCTTCCTTTTCGGGTCCCAGCCGATGGGGGGGGGGGGGGCACCTGATTGGTCGAGCTCCTTCTATGGTGGGAATGGAGTGTTCGGCCAGTGTGGTTCGGCCCAGGTCTCCGTTGTGGCTGCTGAACACCGTCTGGTACTGGAGCAGTAACCCTTTGAGCTGTCTTTCTTGCTGGGGTGTCTGACACCCTCTCTTGGCCTTGTCAAAGAGTTCTTGCAGGTGGGGGGGGTACTCTTCCTCCTGCCGCTGCTCGCTCGTCTGTCCTCCTGGGCTCGTTCAGCGTCTGGATTCCACCTTCATCTACTCCTGTGAAGGTGCCAATCACTTCTCTTGCTGACAGCCTCAGCGTGTCCTGTGTTGGGTTTAAGCATCGTACCAACACTCTTCCTCTTGCGTCCGGCCTGTTGACACTCATGGCGATCGGTAACCCACCCTGCAGGCTCTCTATCACTCCCTGAGGACAGGTTTCCCTGGCACTCAGGTGGCAGGGTATGGTGACCTCCGTCTGTGGGGGCAGACTGGTGTCCTGCCGAACTTGTACTTTGGAGACAAGGCTCCTTCCATGCCGATCTGTGCAGGCCAGCTCTCTCCCCTGTATCATCAATACAGGTCGGTCGAACCCTAGCTGGCATTCCTGGCTCGTCAGAAATGGCATCCCGAGAATGACATCCTCATTGATTTGACCCACCACGAAGGTCTCGGTGAACTTGACATGCCGTATTCGTCCTTTCAGGGTTAGCAATCCGTAAAAGGGTAGTCTCGTTCCATCTGCCATGAGACCGTGCGAGTCGTACGGCTGTAGAGCCTGTTGTAGGTGAGAGGGTAGTCGGTCAAAGACGCGTTTTGCCAACAGGTTAGTGTTGCATCCCGTGTCGATGAGGTGCGTGACTGCTTCTCCCTCTATCCGTCCTGGCAGGTAGTAGCTGGAGCTGTAAGGTCGCTCCACTTGGTTTGACTGAAGGTTTACAGGCTTGGGTGTGAACCGTTCCTCCTGGGGTGGTGGCGTCTGGGTCTGCTTGTCCTTCTTTTTGGGCCTGGTTGATTCCTGCTGCTTGAAAGTCTCCTCGCTCTCCGATTCCAGTGTGGCCGGGCTGTCGAGTGTCGACAGACTGGAGAATCGGTTGTGTAAAGCGATCGGAGGACTGGTCAGGAGGTCCAAAGTAGGAGTTACCCGTCGCGCTCGATCCTGGTTCCTTGGAGGTGCCTGCGCCTTCCTTTGAGGTGCCCGTGCGCAGCCAGTAGGCCTCCCTACTGCTGCGGGCGGTAGTCGTTTCCCTGGTGGCCGGGCCATGGGGCAGTCTTGCATGCCTTCCGATGGTGTCCAACCTGCTGGCAACCCCAGCATCTCTTGGGAATCTCTTCCTTCTTCCTTGTTCTGAGGTCCGCTATCTCCTTGCTTAGTCCTTCCACCGTGTGGAGGAGCTGCGTAAGAGGGTCTTGCACCTCTTGTGAATGAGCAGTCTCTCCAGGTGGGGTCGGTGCTAAGTCGTAGAGGTCGGCCTCCACTGTCCGAACGTGTGGTCCTCCTAGTGGCTGGTGTGGAACCTGCAGAAACTCGTTGCCTGCTTGTATCGCTTCCTCCAAGCTCTGGGGGCGAACAGCCAGCAGATGTCGCTGTAGGTAAGTGTGTCCCAGCGTGCTGTGGAACGTCTGGAGCACCAGTTCCTCTTGGTTCTGTCTGGGGAGGTTGTTGTGGGCAGCCTTGATGAGGCGTTCCACGGTGGTTGCATGATCTCGCAGGCTGTCCCTGGTTGTTCGTCGGTAGCTCAGTAGTTTTGCCTGTGCTTCGGAACGTGTGAGCCCAAAGGTAGCTCTCAGCTTCATGGTCACCTCCTCCGTTGTCTCTCCTCTTCCACACTGTTCGGCCTTGCCTGTCAAGGCTTGCCTTAAGTGTATCGCTCGGTCATCTGGTTGCCACTGGTTGGCGTTGGCCACTTCCTCGAACCGCTGCAAGAAGTAGTCTACTTCTCCTGTGCCGTCGAACTGCGGCACCTTGAACTTGCTTCTGGTTGAGGTCGTGGTCATCCTGTCCAAGATGTGAGTGAGGGTGTTCATCATCTGCATGCCGGATGGCTCATCTCGGTCGATGCTGAGCGCTCTCCTTCTCTGTGCCATCGCTCAGTTGGGTTCTGCTTGTGGGTGTCTCCAATCCCACTGCTGCCACCAATGTGCAGGATTTCACTGTGTGAGTTGGTAGCTCGGCCTACCTGCACAACTTCCCGAACTGAGTTGGCAACTATGTCTATCGCTGAGCAATACAACCCTCCCACAGGTCGACTAGTATCCTTGGGGATGGTGTGTAACCATTCCTATTTTACTAGTCTAACTGCCGGCTGCGTTAGCTTGTTTCAATGTGCAAGGCAGAGGTCGAACTTTGAAGGCGAACTAGGCAAGCTAGGTTCGGCCAGCAGAGGTTCGAACTGTTCTGCTGAGTGCAAGTCAGTGACCGAACTTTGAAGGCGAACTAGTCGGAGCTAGGTTCGGCCAGCAGAGGTTCAGGCTGATCTGCTTATATATTACTACTCGAGTAATAGAGCATTCGGTGTACGAGCATGTACTAGCGCTGTGAAGTTATTATTGTTAGAGAACAAAGAAACTTCTGAGAGTGGGGCAAGCTGACTCTGCTTTATTGCTGCCTTTACACGGCTATTTATACAAAAGGTTACATAACCGATAAATATGTAAACAAACAAGGACAAAAGAAAGTTGTAAGACACGCCTGTTAAGAAAGGCTAGACAAATAAGAATAAGTATATAAAAGATAGGGCTGGCCTTGCAGCTATGGCTGGGTGCATCCACATGTGTTACATATAAAATTGCATACAAGGTAAATGAGTAGAATAAATGTACAGTGTGCATAGAGTGAATAGTCATTGAGTGCATGCATAGAGTGTCATACTGATTAAATATGGCCGCCGTCCGTCACAGTACTACCTTATTTATCAGCGCAAGAGTGGTTGAACGCTGCAGAAAATTCAGCTTTAAAGTAAACGTTACTTACTGTTCATTCAATGCAATCAGCAACTTAATTTCTACTATTATTAGAAGTTGAATAATAATGGTGATTGTTATTATTTAGTCATAATAATTATTATCATTTTGATTTTTATTTATCTCCAAGTCATTATTATTAATTTTTATTATATTTATTATTAGCTATTATCATGATACCACATTTTAACTACAATAAATGATGATTATTTAAAATGAACGATATAACAGTGATAGTAAATTAATATTATTATGTTTACGTAAGCAAACTCGTGAATGAAATAACCCTTTTTATTTATAATTTTAAAAATGTAATTTAAGCTATTATTGTTACTTAGGTTTAAGCCAAATGTATTTTACACAGGCTTACTCCAGAAAATTGATGGGTTTTGAGCCACTTCTAGGAACTTCTTTATTTATGATGTGTTTGTAACACAAAATAAAGTTCCTAATAGTGGCCCAAAACCCACCAGCCTTCTGCAGTAGGCCTGTGCTATAGGCTGGCAGTTATATTTTTTCTATGAAACTTGCAAAATGGCGCTAGAATCCTGTGTGCCTAAGGTGTGTCATGGCGGTTTTTCAAGATAGTACTTGGGAGAGACAATTTTGTGTCAGAGGGGACCAAATAACTTAAAAAGGAGAAGCATTCTGCTTTGAGGAGTTAAAAATGTATTCCTGTACCACACATTTTCAGATCCTCTACTGTATCTATCCATACATAATAATGCATGTTGCATTAGCTGGTTGTAATAACCACCTTACATTTGGCTTTTATTAATGAATGTTGCCCCATTCATCAAACTTTGTGCGTGAAATGGCCCCAAATCAAAATCTCACTGAATTCCCCACTCTGGGGTTGGCAAGTCTGGCCCACAGGCCTACTGCAGAAAATTTGGTGGGTTTGGGCCACTTTTAGGAAATCTATGTTGCGTTTTGTTGTTGGTCTTTGTAAGGTAAGTCATGGTCTGAAAAATCTGTCTTCAAGTCCTGGCTCAAAAGTACTTTGGGCAGCATACCACCAAGAAATTACTAAAAATTAAACACTCTAGCCTGTCGATACTGACATTTTTTTAGTCCAATCAGATGACTACCGGAGAAGTAGCAACAGCATGTTTCCAAAACTTGTGCTTGCAAATGGTGCGTGAGGTGAGGATGAGCGCTCATCTCAACTTTGCAGTCGTACACTCGGGCACTCATATCAGCCTATATCGAGGATCTGCCACACATTCTTGCAAAAGAAAGTAGAGATGATGCGCCCTGTAATAATTAATCATTCTACCGCCTTCAAACTGTTCGATGGGAATGCTCAGTTAATACAATGATTTACTACAGGTTGCATCATCTTTACCTTTTTAACAGACTAGTGAAGTCCCTAACCTGGATCCTCACAACATTTACCACGGGCTTTTATGAGTTATCCATAATGTTAAAGCTGCGATGAGCACCCTTTGTCGTCCTCGTAAACTAGGACTTGCGAGTTAGGAGACGAAGGTGATCACAAGAAATTTTGTGTGTTGCCATTTGCAAGCACAAATATATGAAACATGCTGTTGCTGTTTTTTAGATAATCATCTGATTGCAATAAAAAAGGTCAGTATCGACAGCCCAGTGTGTTTACTTTTTGGAAATTTCTTGGTGGAGTGCTGCCAAAATTACTTTTGAGGCAGCAGGCCGCCACCTCATGGAGACAGAATTGTCAGACCATCACTCACCTTCCAAACACCAACAACAAAACACAACATAAACTTCCTAAAAAAAGTGACCCAAAACCTGCCAAACTTTCTGCAGTAGGCCTGTGGTCTGGCCATGTTGTCAGCTACCTATCTATCTATACTCATCTTTCTGCAATTGCCAGTGATCGTGACTTTTCAATGCTTTTAGCCCAAAACTGTGGAAAAACATACAATTTTTAAACTATTTTTTTCTTACTACTACTTCGAATCGATCATCAATTTTCATCATAATACACGCAACTGAATCTTCTAAAAAAAAACAATGACAGTAACAGTTGCTAGCTGCTGTATAGTTTCATTTGTATATGTAAATAAAACCGGACAATAACTAACTAACAACAACTGTCAGTGAAAAAAATTATTAAATAATAATAATAATAATTTTATTTAATACTACTTGGTAGTAGTGTATTAAATAAACAGGAGAAGAAGAAAGTAGTAGTATTTATTATAGTTACAGTAACAGTACATCAACTTATATCAATATCTGCAACACACTAGACCGCCTAGGGGGGCAGAAGGGGCGTGCCTCATTTTTTTCATTTGTTACCAGGGTTTGGGTACTTTTTTCCTGGGGTTTGGAACCAGGGCTAGCCATTTTAAGGAAAGTGTGGATACATTGTATCCATCCATATGGAATAACTAGGCCTAAGCCAGCCTGTCGACGTCTTATGACACATCATGATTCCTTAGGTCCCGTATAGTGTGGGGAATAAAACTGTTGTGGAAGGAGTTGCCACTTGCTTGGATAGATAGATCGAGGAACTCCGCAGGATTGTGCTGTCGTTTTGACTGTAGATTCTGACTGAGTCATTAGCTCATCGTATGATTTACAAAGGGCGGGATGAGCCTCTTCTCTGGACAGAACTTTGTGCAGTAGTCTGATACGACACATCTTCCTTCTTTCCTGGAGCGGTTGCAACTTAAGCTTCTCCTTTGCCTCAGTTACTCTTGTCCTTCTTTTGATATCGCATATCATTCGTTCACCGCGGTTCTGTACTAGCTCAAGTGCTTCAATGTCTTTGGTGGAGGAGGGATCCCATGCACAACAAGCATACTCAAGATGAGGTAGGCAGAGTGATTTGTAAGCTGTGAGTTTTGCATTCTCAGGGGCCCAGTACAGAGCACGACGGAACATTCCGATCTGTTTCTTGGCCTTGCAGATCTTTTCAGCTATGAGTACATCAAATTCCAGATTAGACTGTAGGGTTACGCCAAGGTACTAACTGTTGTCTGTGTGTTCCAGTGTTGTTCAGAGTATATTTTGGTATGTCTTTTGTAGGCTTGAACGCAATTATTTTGCACTTGCTAGTGTTGAAACTCATTCCAGATGCTGTTGCCCAGCTGTGCAGCGAGTTGAGGTTCTCCTGAAATCTTAATTCATCATCTTGAGTTGACACGACTTGGTACATCAGAGTGTCATCAGCAAACAGCCCAACGGAACAGTTAACATAATACTGCTGTGGCAGATGGTTTATGTAGATCAGGAATTATAGCACAGGTCCAAGTACCTACCGATCCCTGAGGCACACCAGATGGATGTAGTTGGAAATAATAATAATATTGTTCATTGATATTGATTCATCATTGAACCGATAATAAATAACATCGTCATTATCGATCATCATCATCATGTCATATCATCATCATCATTGCAATAATAATTATTATTATTATTACTAATTATTTTAATTAATTAATTAATAATACCAAAAGCAAATTGATGATAGGAATAACAAAACGTCGACTTTTGTAAACATAATAATTAAATTTCCTAGGTCTTTATACCATATGTTTATGAAATATACTTATAAACACAATATTAATTATTATTTATTAATTGTTATATATATTATTATATATATAATAATCTAAAAAATGATCCATGGACGGATAAGCTTGGCTCGCTATAACCTGGTTTCGCAAACTTGCTGAAATATATTTCAGAAGTATATTTCAGCAGCAAAGATTTTTATCTCTTAATGAATAATTTTTTAGAAAATTGTACCACCACAAACTGCTTTTTAAATTGCTTTGAAAAAAGTTACTTTTGTTCGAAACGGGAACCTTAGTGGAAAAGGGGAATCCCCGGGCCAATAGGTTACGCTCGTTTAGTGTACTGTTCAGAATAAGCATGACCCTGTGTTAAACTTATCGATTCGGTACCGTGTCAACCATGGTTTGTTAAAGACCCGCCTATTTTTGAGAAACTTCTCTCGATTATGAGGTTTATTTGTCAATATGGGGGTGGAGCTTAAAACATTACTTTGCGGCGTTGGACTGATTACGCTAACTAGCGTACTCCAGCGACAATCATTTCGTGCAGCAGAAGACAAGAGAAAGTAGTACAACAAGTAGTAGTAGTCAGTTTTTGTTTAGTAATAAAACTGGTCAGGAGTGAGTTGCTTTTTAGATTATTTTTTATGAGAGGTGGTAGCCCCAGCACATGCGTGCTATTAGTATCTGATCATTCAACATTATTAGAAATAAATCAAAAATCATGATCATCATCATTGATTGATGATGATGATTGAATTTGTTTGTTGTCCTGTAAAAATAAATAATTTAATATTATTATTGCTTATTATTTATTATAATAATGGAGTAGTAGTAGTAATAATAATAATATTTGTAATCATTGTTTATTAATATGATTACTGTTGTTAATTTGTTATTTATGACAACAACAATGAGTTAACAAAATTATCATCGATCATCATCATGATTATTGTGCAGGATTTTGTGGTGACGTCACTAGTCACCCTGGTAGCGCACGTGCACCACCTCTAGGTAGCAGAGTTGTCTGCCTGCCTAGACAAGCTTGCTGCCAGCTCGGCCGTCTCAGCGTCCGCCCTTCTGCATATCTGCCAGAAGGTAGGCCAGAGTCTGTCAGGCAAGTCTGTCTCTAGCCTACTATTCGTTATTCATTCAACACTAGTGCTGCTAGACCTAGTTGGTCGTCAGAGCGGGTTGACTTTAGAGTAGTATCTGTAAATTGTGTAGTATTCAAGTATAAGAGCTTGAGTGAGTGTTAGCTATCTTTATTCAGAGAGAATTGTCCAGCTATGCCTCGCGATGTACACTCATTAGTGAGAGGCATAGCAGCTGTATTTATGTAAAGTGTTATGTAATAATACAGTCATGGCATTAAACTATGGTGGGTCATAACGTTAGACGGTTTCGTTTTCAAAGCGCATGAACGGATTTGAAATAGTTCAGATGGTTTGCAAAGCATCTTTTACATTGAAAATAATTGGGTAATTGTAGTAAAATAGCCCAAGAAACTATGTTTAAAAACGGGCTTGTTGGTGATAATAAATTAATTTCTGCCTCAGCAGTTGCGGGATTAATGCTATAAAACTGTATTTCCTGTCCAACAATTGTAAAATCTGCAAACCGTATAGTTGTCTTGCAAATAATTCAGATGGTTTAGAAATGATCCAGATGATTTAGAAAATTACAAACCGTATGGACGCTTTAGAAAGAGTATGAACTATTTACAAACCGTATGAATTATTTTGAAATAGTCTGAACTGTTTTAAAATAGTCTTAAACTATTTTGAAATGGTTGGAAAAGTTTGCAAGGCACATGGCTTTCGAACCAAAAGCGATCGTCATCATTTTATTTATAGCCTCTATATAACTTCATCAACATAAACGTCGATCAAAAGACATAGAGCAAGTTAATTAACTGTATAAAAATGTTTTGAATATAATCTCTAAAATGAATTTTTACATTTACAGTTAGGTTGTATTTATTATTTAAAATAATTTAAAGCAAATAATATTTAATAAATAATAAATTTGATAAATTTTCTTTAAATTTATTTAAAGAAAGTTCAACTGTTCAGTGTTTAGAAAAAACATTATCCATCATAAATGGACTGTAGATCTATGATCAATAGAGTGAACCAGCAAATCGGCTCGTATTTTCAAAGCTCACGAACGATTTCACAAAGCGTTCAGAAGTTTTTGCAAAAGTTCAGACTATTTCAAATTAGTTCAAACGGTTTGGAAAGCGTTCAGACGTTTTAAAACACAAAAGGCGAAACGATCTGAGCCACCATATTTAACAGTCATCGCCTTAAACATGCTATCACAAAGGTACAAAGTGAATAATAATGATGATATTGTGCAGGATTTCACTGTGGGGGTGTGAGGTGGTAGCTCGGCCTACCTGCACAACCTCCCGAACTGTAATGGCAACTGTGTCTAAGGCTCTTCAGCAATACAACCCTTCCACAGGTCGACTTAGTAGGCTGAGGGATGGTGGCTAACCATATCAGTTACTAGTGAGCTGCCGGTTGCGTTAGCTATCGTTTTGTGTGTGCAATGAGTTCGAACTTTGAAGGGCGAACTAGTGGAACTAGGTTCGGCCAGCAGAGGTTCGGCTGTCTTTTTGTAGTGCTGTGCAGAGGTCGAACATTGAAGGGCGAACTAGTGGAACTAGGTTCGGCCAGCAGAGGTTCGGCTGTCCTTTTGTAGTGCTGTGCAGAGGTCGAACATTGAAGGCGAAGTTTAGACAAAGCTAAGTTCGGCCAGCAGAGGTTCAGACTGATCTGCCTGTATATTACTACTTGAGTAATGGTGCGCAGTGAAGTTATTTGTATGTACAAAGAAACTTCTGAGAGTGTGCAAGCTGACTCTGACTTTATTGATACAAACATCCATATTTATGTACGTGATTACATAACTGATTAGACTGATAACTGATAGACAAAAGGTGGCCACACCTAGCACAGCAATTGGCTAGAGTGTGCCAATAAGGTAAAAGGGGTGGCTCTAGAGTAAATGCATGGGTGAGCTCACATGGTGCACATATAAGATTGAAAGGTACAGTATAATAAAATAATAGTAAATAAAAGATACATAGAGCTATCGGCTCTGAAGTGTGTGTAATAGAAATAGGCATGTAGACAAACAGTTACGATAGGTAAGTGTTACATAGAACTGGACTCGGTAAGTGAGTGTCCCATAGAACTAACCAATAGAACTAGAAATGTCCAAGATGGCGCCGATCCTCAACAATATCACACATGGTATAATCTGGCTTGCTGTAATGTCTATTGCGTTACAGGCGCCGTGCCGCATATTTCCTGTACATTATTATTAATGATAATAAATAATAATATTATTATAATAATAATTATTTATTAATTATAATAATAATAATTAGTTAATAATAATACTACTGTGCAGGATTTCACTGTGTGAGTTGGTAGCTCGGCCTACCTGCACAACTTCCCGAACTGAGTTGGCAACTATGTCTATCGCTGAGCAATACAACCCGCCCACAGGTCGACTAGTATCCTTGGGAATGGTGTGTAACCATTCCTATTTTACTAGTCTAACTGTCGGTTGCGTTAGCTTGTTTCCGTGTGCAAGGCAGAGGTCGAACTTTGAAGGCGAACTAGGCAAGCTAGGTTCGGCCAGCAGAGGTTCGAACTGTTCTGCTGAGTGCAAGTCAGTGACCGAACTTTGAAGGCCAACTAGTCAGAGCTAGGTTCGGCCAGCAGAGGTTCAGGCTGATCTGCTTGTATATTACTACTCGAGTAATAGAGCATTCGGTGTACGGGCATGTACTAAGCGTAGTGAAGTTATTATTGTTAGAGAACAAAGAAACTTCTGAGAGTGTGCAAACTGACTCTGACTTTATTGCTGCCTAACACGGCTATTTATACAAAAGATTACATAAGATATATCTGGTAAACATAAGTAGACAAAGGAAGCCACACCTAGCACAACTGGTTGGCTAGCATGAGCAAATCATACACAAAGGGTGGTACTAGAATAGATGGTTGACTGATTCCACATGGCGTACATATAAGTTTGCATGGTTAAGTAAAATAATAATAGGTATGCATAGAACGAATGTCTCTAGAGTGTAAGCATAGAATGATACGATGTAGAACAAGGTAGGTTAGATTGTTACTGTCATAGATGCAAGATGGCGCCGGTCCTCTACACTACTACTACAACTTAATTAATAATCAATGTATTATATTATTGTTATTTCTCATTATTAATTATAGTTAATTAAAATTTTTAATTGTTTTGTTGTATTAATAATAGTATGACGGTTTACTTTTTACTATTAATTAATTATAATTAATAATATTATTATAGATTATAATAAGCAACAAGAAAATATTAAAAATTTGACTATTGGTTTGTTGCAATGTCATTATTGTTTATCGTTATCATTATGATAATCAATGTATGTATTATGATAATACTTATGTAAGATGTGTAATGGGTATGCTACATGCAGTAACAGTGATTTATTTATTATAATAATAATTACTTGTGATAATCCATAATACAACTTGTTAAGTAAACCTACTATTGGTAACAACTAGTAGGCTTCCTAGTAGTTATAAAAGAGATATTCATTGCATTGTGAGGAATTGTGGAGAGGTGAGGTCACTTTAGGAAGACACATGCTAGATTTGGGAATTGGAATGAACGTAGACAGGAATGAATACAGACACAGCTGGAATGAACGTAGACACCTTTTGGAATGAATGTCGACTGCGCAACAAACCAGAGAATTTTGACTTTCATTCCTGGATGTGTCTACGTTCGTTCTCGGCAATATATAACATATCATTTCAACTTTCATTCCATGAGTTGTCTACTTTGGGAAAAAAACAATAATTTATTTTACTCCTGGAACGAACGTTGAAATGAAAGTGTAAATTTAGCCAGGAATGAATGTCGACACTTCGTAGAATGAACGTCGAGTTTTTTTTCTCATCAACATAGTTGACTTTTATTCCAGGTCTGTCGACGTTCATTTCAAGATGTGTCCATGTTCATTCCAGCTATGTCTGCATTCATTTCTGTCGACGTTCATTCCTGTCTACGTTCGATCCAAATTCCGCTAAATTTAAATCTTAGAGTTGTGCATCGACTCGTTCCAGCATGAACTGTGGTTGCTCCTAATGTTAAGCGCTTTTGACGCGTATGAACGGTTTTAAAATTGTCTAGACGATTTGCAAAGCGTCTTTCACATTAGAAATAATTGAGTAATTGTAGTAAAATGGCCTTAAAAAAACTATATATATATGAAAACGGGGTTATTGATTATAATAAATAAATTGACGGCTTTGCAACTGAGGGGTTGCAGTTAAACCGTATTTTCTGTCTAACAACTGTAAATTTGGCAAAGTATATAGTTGTTTTGCAAATAATTCAAATTGTTTAGAAATGATTCAGATGATGTGGACAATTACGAACCATATCAACGCTTTAGAGAAAGTATAAGCTGTTTACAATCCATATGAATTATTTTGAAATAGTCTAAACTGTTTTAAAATAATCTAAACTATTTTGAAATATTTGGAAAGGTTTGCAAAGCCCATGCCTTTTGAACCAAAAGCGATCGTCATCATTTTCTTTATAGCCTTTATGCAACTTTACGAACATAGACATAGTTCAATAGACGTGTAGCTAATTAATTGACTATTTAAAGTATTGTTGAATATAATCCCTAAAATTAGATTTTCGGAAACAAAATTAGGCTGTATATATTATTTAAATTAATACAAAACAAATAATTGTTTAATAAATAAAAACACTTTTTGATTTATGAAAGAAATTTAACTGTTCGGTGTTTAGCAAAAATATTATCAAACGGGCTGGTGATCTAGGATCAATAGAGCGAACCAGCGAATCGGCTCTGATTTTCAAAGCGTATGAACGATTTCACAAGGCATTCAAAAGATTTGCAGAACTCCAAACTATTTCAAAAACGATCAAACGGTTTGGAAATCATTCAGATGTTTTAAAACGCAAAACCCAAAACGTTCTGAGCCATCATAATGAACCCACGTGTCCTCCTTTCAGATCTTTGTAGGGGAGGAGCAAGAATCTCTAAATACTGGTGGTAACAATGTGTAGAACCTTGACCTGTTTTCATAAACTTGACAATTCTTGATTGTTTATATAAATTTCTTTAACAATAGGATTATTGTAAAGGAGTTTTTTATAGTAGCTCTGCTTGCCATTCACTGCTATGGCATACTTGCATTCACTGTGGTAGCACACGTGTTCTGACCTTCAGAAGGTCTGGTTGGGACTGAAGGTTGCTGGCACCAAGCATTAGACGTCTTGAATCAGTAGCAGGTTGTTTGTTGGCGTATTTAAGCCAGGCTTGCTGCTGATAGGCTGAGCCTATAGTGAGCTTACACTGAGCTGAGCCTACAGTGTAAGGTCGAAGTCTCAACTCAGAGGTCGGCTAACACTAGCTGGTTTCACTTTTGTTTATTGGTTGTTTGCAGAGGTTTAATTAATGCATGCAATTATTCACAAGTATGTTTGCTTTTCTAAAGATAGAAAAGGCTGTGAGAGAGATGTTTTCCAAGGTTTCATTGCTTTATTCATTTAACTGCGTGTTTGCTCCTAATTTGTCTAGTAGAGAGGAGCAGCAAGTTTATATGCAAAAATGTTACATAATCACGTTAAATAATCATATCGGAAATTCCATATTATATATGGGTTTGTGATAAAACTTACAACAAATATTATGCATGTAAATGTTATGATACATGAAGAAATATTTATGTATATGTACACCTCATTGATTGCCAGAGAATAGAAGTGCATCGTTAATGAAGATGTGCCGAAAAACAATTGTTAGTAACGAGGTTATTGTCGCCAGAAGTTCGGTAGAAATGTTAGTATTGGAATTGGTAGCTGATTTCCTACACATTACTTTTCATACAGAAAAAAATAATTAATTTCAGTTCAGACGCCTCATAAACAAACATCTATAAATATGAAACAGGTGTCTATATTGTAGCAAAGGAAGGTATCATGACTTTCATTTTGGAAAATTTCAATATTCATTCCCAGAAACTATTAGCTTTGTTTCAGAAGCTGTCTGCTTTTAATAGTGATATGTATGAAATTTTTTGATCTGCGGTGCAAGCATCTTGGTAATATTTTAGATGTTGCTGAAAACAGATATGCGCAGTACATAGAACCATAATGAGCAATTGAATAATTTTCATTAGCATGTAGCTGACGTTCACTGCATCTTGGTATGAACGTTGAGCGGAACGAATTCAGACAGACCTGAAATAAACATGAAACCTTCTAGAATATAATTAAAGGTGAAATAGATGAATAATAAAATTTAAATGAATAATCATCTTTTTAGGGTTGTTGACATTCACTCCCCTCCCCCGACTAATAACTTAATGTTGCAATTTTATTGCCAGGGATGTCAAACATCTCCTATTTTTATAAGAGTGGGCACCTTCTAGAACAATCATCAAAAGGACATTTAATATTTTATTGTAAATGAATATAGGCCCTTTCTAGAATGAATCCTCAAACATTCTTCTTTGTAGCATATCACTATTGGTTAAGGATTTTTTGCTTTCATTCTGGGAAAGGTTTACATTCATACCAGATCTGTCTGAATTTTTGTCTACACTTATCCCGACGCCCCCTCTCATTTCAGGTTTGTCGAAGTTCGTTTTATGGCGTGTCTACATTTGCCCCAGATTTTTGTGCATTTATTGTTATTAATGTTCATTTCTTTCTACGTTCATTTCAATATCCAAACTGCTGTTTCTCTCGCCGACAACAGTTTAAAAATTCTGATGACCCCACTTGGTTTGACGACCAAAAGTTAGGACAATAGTGTTAGTAACATTTTTTTCTTTACTGAATGACAGAGAGAGGAACAAATCACTAGAAATTTTTTACAGCCAAACAGACTTTGCTAGTTTTTGTATATATATTATATCCTAATTTGGTGAGTCTTTCATTATGGTTAGGCCCAAGTTTTACAAAGATGTCTTAGTGCAACCTAAGCAGGTTAGCCAACTCTGGTGTAGGTTTTGTCTGGCTATAAGTTTAGCTGATATTATTGTTAGAGTAACAGAAAGCTCTGCATTTCATGACAAAAAACTTGTAATGATGTAGAAGTTGAATAGCTGTCAATTAGTGTACTTCGTAGAAAATCATTTCAGTTAGTATTTTTATTCAAATAAGCTTCCTGTATGACGTATAATTATTTTGGATTCTGCCACAAAATCACAACTGATGCATATTAAAGGTAGGGTGCCTTACAGTTGCTACGCTATTCATATTTTCGAGTCTCCATTTTTCATTGATTAAAGAGTGCTATAAAGCCAATACCTATAGACCAAAAACAATCGTGGATTGGCACATATTCAGTCACAAATCCATATCACAGCACCTCGGTCCAAGTGCTAAGTACCATTGTTTTCTTGACTCATATAACGAACGTGTTTTTGTCGGATGATGATTTGTGTCATCATTTTGGTTAGTTCACTCTGGAAAACCTAACTAAACCATCTCAAATAAACTTGCGTTTTTTCATCCTGGCATAGCTAGAGCATTCCGAATAAATTTGAATTTTTTGTGTGTTTCAATCACAACCTAACTTACAGATTGCAATTACCGCAGCTTATTTATGATAAAGAAGCATTTTTCTGTTGAATCAATGAGTTGCAAAACTCTACCTATAATCAGTTAGATTTTGTGTATAGTTCATCTGTTACACTTTTGGTGTGTTTCATTTAAATTGGTGTGCTCAGTTTTGGCAGCAAGAAATGGTGCAGTCATGAGTTTCAGCAGATTGCAAAGTGTAAATTGTTTTAGTGACAGCGATCTGCCTGCAGCTATCTATGTCATTCAAAATATTTCTATGCTGTTGGCAGCGCTTGCGAAGGATCACGTTGAGTGATTAAGGCGGCTGCTAATGCCTGAAGTCGACCTGAATATGGCTGCCTCCCAACAGCTCCGCAAAGTATCGTAATTACCATTCCTTTGGAAAGGATTATGACTATGGCGTTCAGTCATCACAGATGGTATGCCATGAAGTTTCGTCTAAATTTAGCTTATTTTAGTTATTTCAAGAGACTCTCTGCCAAAAAACTGTTTGCGGAGTTGTACTCTCCATCTGTAGTTTATATAAAATAGATGTTGCAGTTTTTTCGATCCGTTACACCTTGTAGAAGGCCACTAAGTAGATTCGCGTGGGAGGGTTTCCTGGAATATTTAGTATGCAGAGGCATTATAAAAACTTGTGATACAAGTCATACATACCTGGATAAAATACATTAAAATAATAGGAAATCACCCCATCACAATTCATCATTATTGATAATGCAATCTTGGAAACATATTATCATGTTGGTAGTTCGTAGTATCCGTAGCATAAGCTTATACATCACTTTTATTACTTCATAAAAGATTCTAACACTAGTGTTCTTTTGCCTTGAACAAATCCTATAGAACCCATTGTTTTATTGATGACTGATCGTTACGCTCCCAACATGAAAATATTTGAAGTGAAAATGTATCCTATAGTTATTTATTCTTCACATTTTTGTATGCCATAAAGTTTTGAACAAAAGCGTCTTTTTATGGAAAACAAATGCTTAACGAACTAATTTCATTGCATTGTTAGTATAGGTCACCCATACTCTTAAGCATCAGGGGTTTCTATTTGTTCAATATGGCTTTGGTCTGTTACAGACTGAAGCCATATTCAACAAATGCACTACCGTAGTACAGTTAATTTTGTATTTGAATAAATAAACCCAAAATTTGATCCATCCATAGCCTAACAGTTTTCATTGATAACAAACTTAACAGTTTTCCTGTTTTGACAAGTCACGCGGTTTCTTTGTACAAACTGATGAAACTTCTCCAGGACGAATTTGTTGTTGAATTATGAAACTTATCTTATGCTCGGTTTAGTATGCTACGAAATACCAGAAAATTTGTAACAGCTACGGTTTGGTACTGGTCCGCACCAAAGTACCTGTTTAGATGATCGATTATATAATGCATCTGTATTGTATCCATATTTAAACACTTCAGTTTTCAGTTTTGAGGCGATACAGAACCAGTATTGATGCGAACCTATTTAAACAGCTGGGATTTTTGCTGCGAAGTTCAGTGTTTAAATTTCATTTCATTTACTCTATGAGTCGTTTTCAGTGTCTCAACGCGTTGATTTGAAGTTTGATCAACGCGTTTATAACTCGAATGATAACTTATAGGAGTAGGCGAGTGCATACATTTTACAAAATTTTGTAAGAGTTGTCTTCTTTCTTTTTACGCCGTAAGTTATAATTATAGCTAGCAATCATAAGTTTGTTAGCCTAAAATCTCGGGTCAAAAAGTAGCTGTTCATTGCAAGATTTGTCACCCTGGCAACAACTGCATCATCTTCCATTCACATACAATGTTATTAAAACTCGTCAAACCACCAAGTACAAATTGTATTGTTATTCATAATAATGGTGATGAGAATAATGATGACAATGACGAATAATAATGACAGCAACAAACAAAAACATAAATTATTAATTAATAATCATAATGATATGATGTGCTGATTCGTTGTTATAAAATAATATATTTTATCAGATGAAGATAATAATTTAATAGAATGAAGGAAAGTTACATTATTATTATGGGCAATAATGATAGCATTAATAATGAAGACAATATTAAAAATAATAATCTATGACATTAATAATACACTCGTTAAAAAACAAGAAAAAATCATAACTTCTGGTAGCACGTTGTTGTTATTATAATGCCGCAAAAGGGTACAGTGCCGTAATTAGTGATAAGACGACTCCTTTGGAAAACCAACGCGTTGACTTTTATAAGCGTTTGCTGGACAATGTGCTTGGTAATCTCATTGACAAACGCAAAAATAAGCTTTGATGCACGTTGAAAAAAAAAATTCTGCTAAGGGACTGATAATCTCTCAACAAAAAACTGGCGTTTAGGATTAAATGTAAACGTTGAGCAGACCAAAAACGCCACCAGTGTAAACGGCACCTTAAACAAAAACAGTAGTTCTCTTAATCACAATAATTAAATGGTGTACCCTTTTTATATCTGCAATACAACATTACAATACAACATTAGACCTTCCGGGTTGTTTGCGCTCATGTGTACCAATCCATAATAGTTCACATTGTCGCAGAACAGCAAATTGTCATG
Source organism: Cryptosula pallasiana (assembly GCA_945261195.1). NCBI lineage: Eukaryota > Metazoa > Bryozoa > Gymnolaemata > Cheilostomatida > Cryptosulidae > Cryptosula > Cryptosula pallasiana. Next base: position 20,394,652 of record OX183139.1, read on the forward strand.
CACCGATAAACCATCTGCTAGTCTGCCTATGCTGTTCGCATATTTTTGTGTATGCACCTACACAAGGACAATCATGCTGCACTTGCGAAATTACATTCAATGATTGGTTTGTGTAGGATTCATGTTTCGCAGATGACACTGTGTACTAGAATGACTCTTCTTTTAGTAAAAGTCCATTTTCTTTTATAATTGATTACAAAAAATCAATCGCATATAACCTTGATTTGATGGGAACATCTCCATTACTGATTTTGTAAACACAAAGCTCATAAAAGAATTACTGATGCAGTGCAATAACTTTTTCTTTATTAGTTCTAGTGATTATCGTTAGTTCAGTGGTTACAAGTGAGCCTCACTATGCAACACAAAGCAAGGTACTACATTTATGATGCTATATCAAGAGTCTTTATAATTATCAAGGTTTATAGAATAAAGAGCTCATTGTAGCTGTTGCAAAAGAACAATGGTCAAATTTTGAGGTCATTCCAAGGCCACTGATGACAATTATGGTCAAGTGTGCACTATTGCCATCTGGATAGGATACAAACAGATTGCTATTACATTTTTTCTTATTCAACAATTATAAGTGCTCATAAACCAGCTGCTTACTAAGTACACACAGGCAGCACGCAGTCAGCACATACAGCAACAGTTCGTCCTGATTGTTATAATTTGTACCTTACATCACAGTTCGCCTAGTAATCATCTACACATTTAGTGGCAGGTGTGACAGGTGTCTTGTACACACACACTTTTTGTCATTCCATCACTTTTTTGTCATTCTAGCAGGTGTGTTCAGAATTTTTTTTTTTACCTAGATAATAATACATGAATTTATTATTCTTTGGTATTACCAATCATGAAAATTCATTAAAACACAACAATTTCTTTGCCAAATTTATCAATTTTTTTGTGCTTTCCATGTTTGTTTGTTTCAATACTTTTTAGGGCATATTTTTTATGGCTTTTCCAAGGCTCTGCGACTTATAGAAATGTCAAAAAGAGTTAAGATGTGGCTACCCACTCCTACGTTTTGTCGGTATGCGGTGAAAACGTGTTTTTTTTTCTTTGCAAGCGATGTTTTCTTTACAAAAAAACGCTCAATTTTGTAAACCAACATGTTGGTTTACGAAAACGTTTTTTGCCTGACGCTTCGGTGATTGGACAATTATTATTAAATAACCACTCTCGATTGGATAAAATATAGGGACAAAATTTGACGACTCCAATGAACTATTTTATAATTCAACCTTTACCTGGTCATTACTGATTAGCCAACAGACCATTTGTTACTTCTATCAAAGAGGGTACTTTTTGTTTATAAACAACTAATTATTATTTATAAACGTTTATTATTTATTACGGATAATACGGTTATTTATCTAGTATTATAAACAAACATCATAGTTAATTAATTAGTATAGTTTATATTTATAATAGTTATTATAATGACTATTTTCAGTAAGTATGTCCTCTTGGCCTCACTGGACACTCCGTAGCGTTGCGGTGATCAATAGTCTGTGTGTGTTGCCACCAGAGCGACGCTACGTAACGTATTTCTCGTCATATTCCTACGAAATGTAGGTGTGTGCAGCCACGCTTTACAGCGTGTAATATATCATTTGTGTAGTTTAAAAATTTATAACTTCAGTTGATGATGGTGGTGGTGGCGGCGGCGGCGTCGGTGTTGGTGGTGGTCGTGGTCGTGATGATGATGATGATAGTAGTGTTCACCTTCTGCTTAGTTATTCATGACAGTTATTTTGGACATTATTTGTACAACGGTGCCATAATTTCTCATTTATTTACTGATCAGTCATCCGCTGTAACTCAGCCTACAATTTTCAATGTAAAGTATGTAGCCATATATTATTAATTAACAAACAGTAGCATTGACCTACTATGAAAACTGGTCAAAATTTATCTCCTCGTCACAAGTAAATCTCTAAGACCCAGAAAAGCATTGGTTGTTATATCGATTTAAGTTATGGTTAGAGCTCATTGTTGTTTTACTGCAATGCACTGCAAAATTTCATTGAATTGAGTGATATTTTTGATATTTTGTTAAATAAAAGTAGGATAGTTTTCCAAATCACTTCATGCACAGTTAAAATACTGTGTACTAAAAGTAGCTTTGTGTTTCGTATCAGACATATCTGACCCTCTGAATGGTTTTTCTATAAAACTAAATGTGATGTTATTATGCGAAAATCATCCGTGATTATCTTGTAGTTGTTTCAATCAAATACAAAGTGTATCAGACAAAAGCTGCAGCATGTGTCAAGGGATTAAACAAGCATAAGTCTGATTGTTTTTTGATTAAAACAGTGTGATTTTTCTTTATACAAGTCCATTCGTACCTTATCTTATCAACAGCTCAAATATATCTTAACAATGAGCCTACAAGAATATCGTTATTTCTTTTTGTGAAAGTACAGTGAATGAAACAATTGGGGTCAACAACTAGTAGATACAGAACAAACATACAGACTCAGTAGTAGCAGTAGAGCTGCAGTGAGGATGGGGATATAGCTGTGTATACGCTCTACATTGGCTCATGGATGACAAGTTGGTTGTACGGTCTAGTGAAATTTCTGTTGCAAAAGTAGAATCAGAGTTGAAAGAGTGAGTATCTCTGATGTTACATCATATATTTTGCATATTTACATTGCGCGATGCGACGGGTATTAGCTTCACCAATAAAGACTGCACCCATTTGTCTGAACTGGATACTGGACACTCCTCATTGCTTATTTTTAGTATCTAATAATAAGAATATAGCTTGAATTATATGTTTTATGATTCAAAATAGTAGTCGTATTTTAGTATGCGTGATGAAACATTGAACAAAAAGTGAAACTATCACCCATAGATTATGAATATGTATTACATGCTTTTACAATCATGATAGTCATAAGCATTTTATTTTTTGTGTTATAATTTTGAACAGCTAAGTTGCAGTGCAATCCGTGAACGTACTAGCTCGTGAAGTTGTTTTTATTGAAATAATTTTTGTTTTGTTAAAGTTTCAAGCCTCACTAAATATAAATTTTGTGGTACGTGTCACTTTAGTACAGCTAAGCTTGTACCAGTGACCTTGCATTGTGACCTTTTCAACCTTTGGTTTTGCACTAGACTGGGTTCTATCATGGTTTACCAGAAATATTTGAGTTTTTTGTGATTGTATTCACGAAACATAGAAGTAAGATGTGTGCAGTCAGTTTTAGTAGGTCTTGGTAGTATTTGTCTGTCATGAGCCTTTTATTACTGACTGTAGTCGCTAAGTGGAGAGTCTCGAAGGTGCTTAATTAGATTTAAGTAATTGAACCTACTCCTCGATAATAATTTGTAGTTTGTATAAACATTTTCTTTTGCTGTTCATACAAATTGTCAGGCCGTAAGACCAATGTTTGTATTATATAAACTATTATATAAGCAATAACATAAAATATATTTACTTTCATAGTTTGTTGAAAAAAATGTTTTTTACACATTTTGCAACCTACTAGTGTTATGAATAAATTGAAGGATAAAGTAGAACAAAAGTACATTTTTTCATTCAGTGATCAGTTTTGTTGATCGCACATTGTAAACGAAATGCCATTTCATGAATATACACCCAACTGAAGTGTTTCGATTTTGAGAACCAATGGCTTTTGAGACGATTCCATATTACTATCTAGATCTACTATTGCAGGACCACATCAGAGGAGCACATGGATGGACTAGATACTGAGCACGCTCTGGAGAAGGTAGGGGCGTGGCTTGTTGCGAGAAAGTTTACATTGCGAGGCTGAAAGATTATATGTATATATTGATTTATGTTGAAACTTGTTGTTGTTATACTAGACAGACAGCGTGTCTGATGTAGTGTAGGTTTGAGCACAATCCTTGCTAGTTTGGTCACTTAAGCTGTTCATTCAACAGTGCTGCGTGTGTTCTACAGATGGTAAGCAATTCAATGTGATTGTGTTATGTTACCTCGACTTACTGTCTCGTAAATATGTTTGTGTGTAGTTAGTACTCATCTTATTAGCCCATAACCAAATGAAGCTATATGTAACTGATAATCTAGCTAGAGCTTTTAATAACATAATTTCACGTTGTGGTTTGTCACTGTAGTTGGTCACTAAACTAATGCTATACTTAGCTTGTCTCTAATTTTATATTCAGCTTGTCACAATAGTATTTCATAAGCAGACTAAACTCAAAGCTACTAACATGTCTAAAGCTATTTATAACATCTAATTTTTTACAGCTACATATATTGCGCACAACCTCACTAAACCTCGTGTAGCTACTGATTTTGGTGGATCATTATTAGTAGTTTGTGAAGTTACATATTTGTGTCTTTGATGCATTCTACCTGGAGATTTAATCTTCAAACATTGTTTTAGTCACTGGTTTATCCGTCTGACAGTGGGCAGTTATATATCAACTTCCATTTTAGCTGCTTTTAGAATGCTTTTAGCTGCTTTTAATGTTGAGTGCTGGACACTTTAGATATCAATGCATTGAATTTATTTAAATTTTTTTCCAATAAATAGACTCACGTTGCGCATTCTTAGCGGTATTGCCATGCACAATAAATCTATTGTTTTTTTTATTGTAGGTTGAAAATGTTTATAGTGAATTCAGCTGAGTAAAAAAATAAACAAAAACAACTTTATATACTACATATTTTATATCTGAAAAATAATAGTAAAGATACCTGATGAATGTTTTTAGTACAGGTTATTATAGTGAAATAATGGAAACATATTAAAAAATATGACTGCTTCTACGGGGCTACCTTACCACTCATTTAGATACATAAAACTGATATGTGATAGAAATTTGGCTGTAAGCAAAATCAAATTCAATTTCGAACAGTAAAAACAAGACTTGCAGTATGTCTTTTATTGTATTTTACCGCAATATGAACTACATACCAAAAACGGAAAACTCAAAAAAATTGTAACAAAATACCTGATTTTCATTGATCATTGTATTGTATGCGATCGTTTGAGTGATGTGCAAGATTTGTACTAATGCCTTGGGACACCTGAAATGCCCAATAGCTTGTGGCCTTTAGAAAACTATATATAGCTTGTCAACTCACTAGAGCTATATGTGGTCACTAGAGCTACACACAGCTTATAACCTTTATAAACCTATATGTAGCTTGTCATTTCTCGAGCCATATATAGCTTGTCATCTCTTTAAAGTTATACATGTCTTATCATTTCTCTAGAGCTATATATAGCTTATCTCCTCTTAAAAGCAAGATGTAGCTTATCAGCACTCTAGAGCTTTATATAGCTCATCTTCTCTTTAAAAATATATATAGCTTATTATCTCTCTAAAGCTATATATAACTTTTAACATCACTAACCTATGCAAAATATATGATGTTTATATATTTACTAAAGCTATATATAACTAGTTGCACCGTAGTTGTATGTAGCTAAATAACTAGCCAATGTTTTATATAGCTTATTCTCTCTCTAAAGCTCATAACTTCCCTATGTAATAGTGTGTAACTTGGCTAATGCTAATAGCTTATAGCTTCGATTAAAGCTACGTTCACACTATACGATTCTCGGCCATACGATTATCGGGAAGAATCGGGAGTTGCTCTCCCGATTATTTACAAGAGTTCACACTTGCGATTTTTTTTTGTGCCCGATATTGCATGGCCTTGACATGTTGTCAAGACACCGCATTTCATTGATAATTACAGAACATCAAATTATAATTAATAATAAAGTAAAATAGCTTATATTACCAGTTATTTCAATAAATTATACCATTTCTTCACTCATCAATAATAAGAAATAAATTAGAAATAGCAATAATAATAAATAATGGTAAATACTCAATTAATTATAATGAATAATAAATAAATGATAACTTTTTTCAATGCAATTATTTATTATAATCATGGCGCTGGTTCTTGTTTTCTATTTATATTGATAATAGTTAGTATACCCACCTTAATATTCTACTTGTAAACAAGACTTGCAATTGATCAGGGGAATATTAAAAAATATTCTAAAATTGGTTGAATAATAATTGTCAAGCAGCGGCAAGTTTCTTGAAAAGCATTAAATTGAAAAGCTATGATGTGGATGTTGATTGGCTAGACAGGCCGATAATCGTACAGAGAACCATCACTGGGCGATGAAAAAAAAATTGGCCACCGATTGTGAAATCTTGAAGATTTCACTGTTCACACTTGCGAGCCGATTTTTAGTTCCGCCCACTCGGCCGAGAATCGCATAGTGTGAACGTAGCTTAATACTTTGCCTTTTCAAAAAAGCTATATATAGATGCAGCATAACTTGAGCTTAGCTATATATATATAAATATATATATATATAATGTATGTACCAAGCTCCACTAGAGCAACATAACAACAAAGAATTAATTTAATGGTATTATGTTACAGCTTTTAGCCTTGCATGAATGTTTTTTCATTTTCCCTGACATGATTTATATTCGCTGTATAAGTAGTGGTGGTTGGTGGGTGGCGGTGGATGATGGTGGTGGTGGGTGGTAGTGGTGGTGGGGGGTAGTGGTGGTGGTGGTGGTATCCTTGTGATGAGAGTCACTCACTATTGGCAGCAAACATCCGTTAAATAGCTGCAATCTGAATAAATGATATGATCAGCAGACTTAAATTATACAGGGTGTCGCAAACTCAACTTCAGCGCTAGATGAATTAAAAAAGCTGGTCTAATTTTTATATTTCAATAGATTGATTATGCTTAAACACAAACCTGGTGTGTGTAAAAAGTTTTATTCACAAACATTTCAATTTTTATCAAACATGTTTTCAAATTCGACGATCATTCTGCGGTTTGAGTACAATTATCAGAACTTATGAATTTATATCGATGATTATGATACGTGACTCAGTTAATAGGGACTGCGATGTTTTTTCTCAAACGTTATTTGGTCCTGAAAAGAGCACTTCTAATTCAGTAGCGCTATTAAATACGTATAGTATAATGTTGATCAAGTTTTAATATAATAAATAACAATAATTTTATTGAAACATCTACAAAAAAAATTAATAAATTTAAAGTTGAGACATCTCAAGATGCCGACAGCATATTCTTTGTTATAGAAAAAAAATTAATTCTTTGTATGCCGAAAAGTTCTTGATAATCTGCAACTTTGAGAGAGTGCCCACCGTAGTCTGTTGCTGCACTCCACAGACAACAATTATGCACATGACGGTGTTTTTCAGCACTTTATAGTGCAGGCATGGGCTGGCATGCTGAAAAAAATCGAAGTAGGAAAAAGTGAATACGAGCGATCTGCATTGGCCAATCAGCTTCAGGGAATGATCAATGATTGTGAGACTGGCTGGCAAAAATCAAACACGCTTGATTCTAGACGACCTTGGCAAACGGAGAAAAATTGAACCGTTGACGGTAAAATAAACAGTTGTTCTCCGCTTTCCGTGGCAAAATCATTGTGTATGGAGAGGCCTTCATTTGTTATAATGTCGACAGAAACAGAGTTGTCTTCTTTTGGGAAACTAATGGCTTACTCAAGTCATTTGGTCATGGAAACACCAGCCACTCCCTGCAGTGTACTCTTACCAGCACAGACCTCATTGCAAACACCATGAGTTGCCTCTCGTGATCGGCCAACATGTAACAAGCGCTACTAGTTTTTAGCTGTTAGAACTAGGAATTGTATATTTTTTAAAATTTCTTTTGTCATTAGCTCAGTTAAATCAATGGTTTACCTTAAAACTTAGATATTGGTTCATGGTCAATACCTGGCATGCTAGAATATTTTTTCTCACTACATTGATGACCTTCGCTACCTGTAGGACGAAGACCAGAGCCTGACTTCTGGCAGCATTTATGGTGCTGCATTCTACCCAAACAGTGAGTCGTCGACCAGCGAATGCAGCTCTGCTCCGTTGTCTTCGCTCTCTAGCGCCACAAGCAGCACCGATAACAAGTGTGACAAGGTCAAACAGAAGGCTCGAGAGCGGCACAAAAATCTGGACAAAAGTAATTTAATCTGTGGGGTATGTGGCTAGAGTTATTTTGTTTTACGAGCATTTCTAAACAGGTTATTTTTCTGGGCATTTAACATAGCGCACAGATGATTCCAATCCCACTTTTGACTGGATATAAGCATCGATCACCTATGTTTCAAATATACCATCACTCCCTATCAGTTGATAAATAAAAATTAAGAACTTTTCTCACATTGTTGTTTCCTAAAATATTGATTAGCTTTGTTTGCGTTTTATATGGCATTTTTAGTTCTTTTTGATTCGCGTTAGGAAGGTCGATAAACAGGCCTCTTCTCAGCCAATGATTGAAAGGTCTCACTCATCCATTTTACATTTCTCCGTTTATTTGTGACCGATATGTCACAATAAGTTTGTTTAAAACGTGTTGAGTGCAAAATTTTTGTTTTATTTGCACAAATTACTTCACTGGTGGAGGGGGGGGGATTTTCCCAATCGATGATTCGAGATCTGTCAAACGGCAGCCAGTCGTTAGCGTGCCAATGTACCAAAAGATTTAAAATGTACAGTTTTATATGTTCATGTTGGCGTATTCTTGTCTCTATTTAAGTTGGTGTACGCTTGTCTCTACTTAAGTTAGTGTACTCTTGTCTCTACTTAAGTTAGTGTACTCTTGTCTCTACTTAAGTTGGTGTACTCTTGTCTCTACTTAAGTTGGTGTACTCTTGTCTCTACTTAAGTTAGTGTACTCTTGTCTCTACTTAAGTTAGTGTACTCTTGTCTCTACTTAAGTTAGTGTACTCTTGTCTCTACTTAAGTTAGTGTACTCTTGTCTCTACTTAAGTTGGTGTACTGTTTTCTCAGAGTTAATTTACTGGTAGTGACACAAATATTGACCCAGTTGTAATAGGCAGCTTCTTGTAATCAAGTAATTGTCTGTGGAGCTGAGATTCTTTAATTACAGTTTCAGTTATATAATAGCAGTGCAAAGTTAGATAATTATTCCGTAGTTCAAGAACCCTGTCTGGTGGCATAAACACTGCTACATATACCAGAAATTGGATATAACTCAAGTACCCAACGTATGGAATGATGTTTGGGTGTTGACAGTTAATGCTCTAACCTCGCAACATCCTATTCACTCGCTCTCACCTATCTTTGTCGGCATGAACTTCACAAACTTTACTTTTCAGCGATAAAAGAATGTTTGCACTTGCATTTCCTTAAATAATAAATGTTGTGGATGGTAATTATTTATTTATTCCTTGCTGTCGGGTTGCTGTGATCAGCTCTTGTTCTTTTCCTTTCGTTGTCATGTTATACAATTGGCTATTTGTATGTGTAGTCAACATGTCTCTTTATTATAGATGCTTGCATCGTATTCATTTAATTTGTATAGCGCCTATTCTGGTATTTGCAACTTTTAAATGGTCCCTGTGGGAGTGCGTTTTGTGCTTTACCTTTATATTGTGTGTAGAAGCAGCAAGAAACAACTTATTCGTACAATAAGGGTTAGATTATCACCACAGCCTTCATCTGTTTAGTCTTTAAAATCTCTGTTAAATAGAGATTTCAAAGCACTAATTCTTCATTTACGTGGAGGTGTTGGTAGGCTAAGCCGTATGTTAACAGAGTCACGACAATATTTGCCCGCGTATGGAAAAAATAGCGCTGTTTCTTAGTTGTCTGTAACTTTTTGAATTTACAGCTTTGACTTCTACGTTTATTGGTTCCATAGCACCTTTATAGGAAGTATGTTTACAAAGTCAAGACAACTTAGAAATTAGCGCCATTTTTTTCAATCTTTGGCACAAGTTGTCACGACTGTTAATATAAGGCTTTGGTGGAAGATGTGTGGGAAGACAACTCCTAGCACTCAAACAATATACATATTCATCACAGGTGTGTGGGGACAAAAGCACTGGTTTTCACTTTGGAGCCATCACCTGCGAGTCCTGTAAAGCTTTCTTCAGGCGCAGAGCTCTCAAGGATGCAGAGCCCTGCGTTAGTCAGAGCACCTGCAAGATGGATCCCGTCAATCGCAAATTTTGTGTTGACTGCCGAATGAGGAAGTGTTTAGAGATCGGAATGAGGAAAGACTGGATTTTAGGTATAGAAGTGGTCTTCTTTTGTATGTGTGAATGATATCATTGCGGACAAAATTATGAATTTTTGAGGCAATAACCAATACAACAGCGTTATTTTTGGTAAAATTCTTAATTTTTTTTAAAAAATAAGAAAAAAAGTATGTATGTTATATAGTGCTTGTGTACGATTATCATATTTTAGATAATATGATTGATGAAAGGACTTCATTCAGGTTGGGTCCTATTGTTTGTACAGTTTACAGATACTGTTCAATCTGAGGCCAATCAATGATTGTTTACTATGTTTCCATATCATGGCAAAATATCGCCAAATTTCTGTGGTTTGCTACCACAAATAATTGGCGACAAGGGCATATATTTCCACGACTCAAAGTTTATCGCCGTTGGTCAAACCACGCCCACAGAGGCAGTTGTAGTCAGTCTGCTGTTAAGTGCAGTTTAGACGACTAGCGTTGAAGGCTGTTTTTATTATTATTATTTTCTTATGTTTTGAATAAATATATGAAAAAAATATCACAGAGTTGTTGGCTAACTAAGGAAGCTGTGTGGTGACAAAGGATTTTAGTAGCGCATTGGTTATGATTCAATAAATTATATTAATAATTTTTATTATTAGTTAGTAAAAAATAATAATTAAAAAAGCATCAAGTGAATTTTTGCTAAAAAAAATACTACCATTTGTTTTTCATTACTGCAATAATTAATTACCAGCAGTTAAGATTTGTTCGTTTCAAATCAGTTGTATTGTTTTATAAATAACGCTGTAATAAACCACAAACTATACTCTTTAGTTAAATATAAACACACACAAGCAAACGGTGCCATGGGATCAACGATAGTATACACCAACATACGATAGTATACACCAAGTTACGATAGTATACACCAAGATACGAAACTCGGCCTAAGGAATTGACCCCATAAAATGTTGACTTCGCCTATCTTCACTGTTTCATATCATTCTTGACGATAACGGGTTGACAACTCCGCTTTGGGTAACAATGCAATGCGAAATCTCAACCGCGGAGTAGGCGGAGCCCGGGTCAAGCAATCGCAATAGAGTTTCTTATCTTGGTGTATAGTATCGTTGATGCGCTTACAATGGATAATTTGTGGCTTCCTGTTTTATTACACATGCCTGGTTTTATCCCCTTTGGCGACATTAACGTTTCCAATAGCAATAAACATCTGGAATTCGGCTTATCGCCCACTTTTCGCTTTCAGAGAGCGACAAATATTTTTCGACAAGTCTCACGACAAATTTATCGCCAGCGCTATTTCCAACAGGAATTTACCTTTATCACCGGCAGTACCGCCAATTTGTCATGATATGGAAGCTTAGTATATTGGTCATGTATTTGTTGTCAGTTGTCGTAATTGCAATTGGATTTTTGAAGACTGTTTGTACAATAATCATTTCGAATGTCTGGCATACGGTAGTACTGAAAGTTTTATTGTAAGTTTTTTTTTATTTGCAGATGAAGAAGCAAGAGCAAAACGGAAAAAGCCTGTAAGGAGAAGTTCTTTGGTAATTAATTTGTTTGGTTGTACAGTTGTATCAAGCTTGACCTTTGTACATGTCCTTGACTTTTGTACATGTCCTTGACCTTTGTACATGTCTTTGAAGTTGCAAACATCATGGGATGTCACAAAATCTGTGTGATGTCTCAATAAATGAAGGCACCTGATCACAGACCTGGTGATGGTAGTTTCTGGGGGTTTGGCACCTGGGAAACCTTAATACCACATACCTACTATATTTTTAATCTAACATCAAAAATTAAGTGAAGCCAATATCATTTATGCGATATACAAAATATTGGTTTGCTGTTTTCATCCTTTTTAAATGAAAATAAATATGTATTTTTATAACTAATGTTTTGGTCTGTGTGTGGAATGGTTAATGTAGACTGTACACGTCAATTTTACACGATTCTCTGACGTTCATGATCAGACAACTCCATACATTTTGGAATGTTGCCAAACAAGTTTTAAGATGCCCTTCAACTAGCTAGTGACAGGCTTTGTGTCCAAGCTGAACTACATGGGACTACTACATACATTGGCCTTCATCTGACCTTGACCAAAGTACATGAACTTGCGATTAATGTTCCAGCTACTACTAGCTCTTTGAAACGAAGACTTCAGAGAGAAATTGTAGTGTGGCGCGTCAGCACCTCTGGCAGGGAGTAGTTAGAAGGCAGCATGCCTGAGTAGCTGATCTCATGCTCTGTGAAGTATAATGGTTGCCCTAGGCCTGTGCTGACTTCTTCACAAGCTGCTGTGATGTCTCTGTAATGAAAGCACCACCTAGCACCTGTTTATGTTGATAATGATGTTAAATACATAACAAGTTTCGCTAACTGTCATCTGAGAAAACATTTTCACTGCAAAACCTAGTGACTGAAATTGCAGCAATATTGCATAAGCGGAAAGTTTTTTACATTTAGCCTTTACTCCAATGTTTTTCTAGCGCATTTTTGTCTTTGCAAAGCCATTACATTCTTTAGAGAAATCGTTCCAAAGTTTGTTTTAGCAACATTGCGGTCAAGTTTTGTGCATTTTTATGCAGGGAAAAGGTGACGGTGCGAGTAAGAACTGTAGATCACTCAGTGGGGACAGGAAGGGGCAAGTGAGCTGCCAACCGTCAGCACCACCTCAGCCTTTGACCCTTGAGCAGCAAGAGGAGATCAATATGATATTACGTCAGCACAGTTTGATAGATGCCCCTAACCATGACCAAAATGGAGATCCGGTGAGTTGTCCCCTCTGTGCTTCACCCAACACTTACCCGACACCTTCTGTGACGTCATGGATTCAATTTGATCACTTTTAGAGCGTTACAGCGAGCAGCAAGCTCTTTAGCACAGATACAACAGAGTTTGATCAGCTGACAGACCAACCACAGCACGTCACTCAGGTCAGTAGATCACACAACTCCTATTTCTAAGGGCTCTGCATTTGGTATGATATTTGCAAATGGTAGTTACACTGCATCTTTTCACGAAAAACATGTTTTGTTATGTTGTGCAACTTTCCAGCAATTGATTTTAGTGTTTCCTCTGAAGTTGATATGTGAAAAAATAAATATAGCACTGGATAATCGAATTAGTTCACCAATCAAAGGCACCCCCTGTACTATTTATAATCTTGTTAAATAAAGGTTGCACGCAACGTCACCATTATATATTTAAATGCTTATGGCCAGGTTCGCCTTCTTTTGCCTCTCAGTGGCTGCCAAGTCAACACAGCCACATACTTGATCTAAATATTCTATGATATAACCATGTCAGTCCACCTCATCCTGATTGCTCACTTAGCCAGATAGCTTCTCTACTAAATCCGTACAGCATGCTATGCTTGATGGTTTGTATCACCTATTTGACACATGATAGAAGTGCTGGCATGTGCTTGCAGGTGATGAATATGATTGGAGGTTTTATAACTCGTTTTATACCTTTTATAAAGAGCCTTCATGGCTACTCACTTCTCAATCTCCAGGATAGAATAGCAGTGCTCAAGGTATGGTCTTATCTGTTTGCACTTAACTGTAAGGTTCTTGACTGTACCATCTTAACTGTAATGAAGCCTTGACTGTAAGGTTTTGGCTGTAAGGTCTTAACTGTACTGCCTCAGCTGTAAGGTCTTAACTGTACTGCCTAAATTGTACACTAGTGGTTGTCTTTATTGGTTAGTTTACTGCCATTTGCTGTAGAATATTGTTTTACTCACAACGTATTTTTAGATGTCTGCATTACTACACACCCACTTACGACATCAAATGTGCTCATGTGTGTGTACGATAATTTCATTTCTTTTATAGATATTAGACAAGTTGACATTTTTCGATGCTTTACAAAAACTGATTTTTGTGTTATGTACGAATAAGATTTTTTATTGGTGTCAGATAACTTTTTTATTAAATGCCATAGGTTTGAAAATTAGTTACAATATTTTTATTTATATTTTGTTTATGATTGGTTAATTGAGATTATTTGTTCCGTCATCATGCCTTGGAGCAGCGGTGAATCAGTTAAAACAGCTCAAAGTGACAATAACCTCTCGGAACCATTCGTGAGCAGAAGATGAAGAATGTTACTGTTTGTCAATTTTTCAAATCGATGACACCGACTTCCATGAAAAATTGTTTTGTCCCTGTTGGAGTTGCCTTTTCTCTTTGGTGTATGTAAAGATTTAAAGCTTTTTTGTGCAATAAAATGTATTCAATTGAGTACATATTAAAGGTGACGTTTCATAGATTCTTGACGAATCAACTTGAGCTCTCTATTTCAGATAAAAAAGCTTGTTTGCTAGTTGTGTTCTCGTTAATTCCATCAATAGTACCCTACAGGGTGAAATTATTAACGGAAGTTAATTTTTCTGATGATTTAACGGATATTATTTTTCGCGAATGGGGAAACCTTAGCGGTAGGAGAAGACAACCTGACATATTTTTTATGAATCAGTCAAAAAATCGAGTACAAATAAAAATGGCATTAATCTCTAACGGAAATAATATTTCGCGAAATTAGAACTCGCGTAAGTGCGAAATTAACTTCCAACGAGTGTTTTCATCCTGTAGAGTATACATGTAATAAATGCTGACTTATGTGCAATTTTTGTCTTATTATACAAATTATATAAAGCAATAAAATTTAGATGCAAAAATATGGGTACTTTGCATAGGAGGGCATCCCAAGAATACGCATTGTGCATGCAGACTTTCGAGAGTGTAAAAAATTGGGCTCGAAATTGTTTCCAAATTTTTTGAAAATCTTCTAGTTGAGTCAGCAAATTAATTTATCGTGGTAAATCTGCTATTGTGTAGAGACTGAGTCCATGCGATGTGTTACGTAGTCAACACTTTGAGCGCAAAAGCCAGTTCACAGCTAAGAGAAGAATTTTCAAATAAATTATTATAAAATATGGAAATTCTCATTATTTATGATATATTTTTTGAAAAAAGAAACACTACCCAATTTGCTTTACGCTGTCTTTGTTGTAATCAACAACAACAATAATTCCCAAATCTGAATTCACATTATTTGGCTGACAAAAATCGAATCAACGTATAATGAAAATAAATAATCATTTTGAAATGCAATAAAAATAAAATCGAGCTACTTGATGATTATTTGCAGTAATTTGGTTGTGACTATTTAGCACTCTTTGATACTAATGAAAAGACAACTCTGAAAATTGTTCTCCTACTCATAAATAGTTAGTCATCGCAAACACTCGCAATACAGTTATGACTTAATGAGCCCTCACAGTGAACAACTTTGTTACCGATTCATTAATGGTTTGCAGTTACTGTGTAACGACAAAGAAGACAAATAAAAAAACATGTGATTTACTCGAGCGCCCTTCCCTAACTGCATAAATGAATAAAGGTCTTTTTCAAACAGGCGTTCTTTACAGGCTATTTGCATGATTAGCAAAAACACCCCAATTTTATTCAGTATGTTGGTTTTTGATTTTTATTGCAAAGTCCATAGTTGAAGCTCTACGTACTGTGAATTTTTTACACTTATGAGAGTCTAAACAGTAAAAATGCTGGATGGATGTATTTACCTACACACGTTGTGTGGTATAATGTGTCTGTGTACTTGACTTTGTAGAATTGTATGATGGAGACAATGGCAATACGATCTGCCATTCAGTACGACCCAAACATTGGAGGGTTTTCTGTTGAGGATTTTAATTCTGGTGCGAGAAAGAATCTACAGCTGGAGTTTATCAGAGCTGTATTTGGTGAGGAACTCTACAATGAACACATGAACTTTATCACGTCATTCAACTCGGCTGCACAGTGGGACAGACCTACCATGATTCTTGCCATGCTTATCAACCTTTTTGCCTCGGATCAACTCGACGTTCAAAACAAAAGTGTGCTAGATGAGGCCCAAATGCATTACAGCGAATTACTGCAGGCCTATCTTAGAAGTAGATACAGGTCAACAGAAGCCAAGGCCATCTACCCACGACTGATGATGAAGTTGGCCGATGTGCGAGAGTATGGTGAAAATTCCAGAAAAGCTATTGAACAGCAAAATGTTGCCTCGTCACCTGGCATGGAACCATTGCTGAAGGAGATTTTTTCTGAGAGTGCGTAACCGCTTTTTCAAGTAAAAATTTATTTGTATTGTTCATAATTAGTTGCTCAGGTTGTTTGTAATCAGTAAAGATTCGTTTCGTTTTATAATTTTTCAACTTCATGCAATCGTGAGCGTCTGGTGGTCAAGTTGGTTCTCTCTAATCCCACAAATCGTCTGTATCCACTGCGAATGGAGACATCCCAGAGAAAGTACATTTTATTTTGTTACTTGCCATTGTTTGTACAGTTTAGTGCTACTTACTGTATCATCTGTATTCTTCACAGAGCCATTTAAATACACAATGTTATGAACTTGTTCAGGTGTACATTTTAGATCTACCGATTCACGTCAGTAATATGCGGTTCAGAGGTTTAGAAGCATACACGTGAAGGGTTCAATATTTCTAAAACTTGATGCAGGGTTATGTGCCTGCCAGAGTATCACCAGTATCTGTCATTCCATCTCGCAGGATGGTGCATCATCCATAATCGATTTTTCTTCCTGTCTGTCGTGCTGTGATTTGTTGATTAACCTTCAGTGATTCCATTTGACAAGGTTCATTGACAAAGGTCATACATATTTGTAACAATATAGTAGTTTATTTTATAATTATTATATGATGGTTGGTGTTTGTCTGAAACTAATGCAGGCATGTAATTTTTCAATGATCGTAGTTCGTGGTGGAAAAAATTGTAAATAGATACCAGTTGTAAGTGCTAATGAATTAAATACCTAATAATAAATTTTTAAATACTTGACGATAAAATTAGCAATAAAGAATAGGTTTTAATAAAAAGAAACAAAGATAATCAGAAAAAGGAAACCATGTGGAACGCACGAAATATTAATCCTGTCATTATTTGCTCAATCGAACATCACGTCACTCGGTTTAGTTGCCAGTCAGGCTCGTGTGGCATGCTATCCGTTGCCAGACTCTGGCTACGGAGGACAGGCTAGTGTGGCAAGCTATCCATTGCCAGACTCTGGCTACGGAGGACAGGCTAGCGTGGCAAGCTATCCGTTGCCAGACTCTGGCTACGGAGGACAGGCTAGCGCGGCAAGCACAAGTTGATATGAGCTGGTCAGAAAACTGCTTCACTTGAACTCAGTAGGTTCCACTGAGTTCAGAAGTTCCATAGAGGCCAAAAGTGGAACTAGCTACTTAGTCCTATCTCAATCAATAACGCTTCAGTGTTTCATTCGCAACCTGCAGCTGTGCTTCACGGTGGTCTCCATGCACCTGTATAATTGGTCTGAGAAGTTTCATAGGACATGAAGCAGTAGCTCCTCCCAGTTCTATCACCCAATTAGATTAGAGCCGATTATTCAAAGTATGCCAATGACATAACGCATTTGTTTCCTAGAAACACCACATAAAATGATAAAGTGGCATCGTTTTCATTTGAAAAAGTGTATAAAAGATACTTGAAGAGATAAAAGACGATAGAAAGGCTGCTCATTACCGCACTGTTTTGCCCTGGCTACAAAGGAAATGTTCATAACAAACACTACTACATGTCGCTGTGCTTGGTACATCAAAAGTTGCTTATTTTGTAGTATCTTTGGGGTTGGGACTCACAAAATAATTATTTACCGAAGTAAATAGCTGCTATAGTCATCAAAATCTAGTTTTAATTTATGACCTTGTGACTTGGCAGCCATGATTTTTATTGTAGCAATTTTGCCCAGTTAGGTGACCTGGAAAATTGATGTTGTCTTCAATAATTGTTGAATGAAAATGGGGGATCGAGAGAAGTGGAAACAACACAAGCCGGGGAAAACACAGATTTACTGGTGCCATGATCGCCTATCATGTCAAGTCATCGTTATAACTGAATCCACTGAGCAAATTTTTAATACAAAAAATATATACTTTATTATTGTCATACACGGTGAGTGGAGATAACTCCATACAGATATAGTGCATTGCTAACTGTTTGTTAGCATTTCAAATACTGCTATTCACAGCGACTCACAAAAATGGTACACATTGGCATTGATAATGATCAACAATATTAGCACCAACAAGTCAAAGTTACACCGAATTTTAATGGGTTAAGCGATATAAGATCAAACAACATGTGCGATACAAGTTTTATTACAACTAAGCCGTGGAGGTTACTGTTTATTTCTTTGCTCCGCAATCCAGTTGTATATCCTAGTTTTTAGCTCGACGTTTGGAATGACTTGATCGAGGGCCAGCGGACTTCGATTGAAAGGGTCAGTCTGATCACTGTAATGGGGAGACAATTCAACAGTTTGAAGAAGAAAATAAATGCATAGAGTTAATAAATTAACTTACCATAAGATTCGGAGCAAAGAATTGTGAGAGTCATTTAAACACTAATAAAAAATTAAAATCTATCGCATTTCAAAATAGTACTTAACAGATGATTTGGAAGATAAATATTGTAATCACCTTTTACATTATTATGTTTAGTTGCGGAAAAAATGCAACACAAAAAATTTTACTCTATTATCTGGAACTTGTAAATATAATTACAGAATGGGTGTGCGTAAATTTGTGAGGACACATAAAGATAGAAAAATGTTCACTACATGTGTTCAACTTGACCCTGCAGGTCAACCAACTAAGACGGTGCTCACCTCAGTATGTGTCTAGCTATGGTGGGTCTATACACCACTTGCTTGCTACTCGGTAATATCACAGGGTCTTTCATCAGTGTACCCATTATGGCATCAAGAAACTCTTCAGGAGCCGACGACACCAGTTCATCATCTTCCAGCTGTTGAGTGGCAGCTTTCTACAACATACAAGCTTCATGATGAGCTGTTGGAAAAAATTTGATTGTAAATTATTTCTCCAACCATTATTATAATTCGATGCTTGATAGATCAACAAATTTGTAGGTAAAATTATTTTTTTCTTGAAAGCTCTAATTGGTGAGAAATTATCAGCATCAAAAAAGAGTTTTGATAATAGAACAATAACACAGTCTTTTACGTCAATTAAATAGTAGTTTTAGAAACAGTCAGCAAAAAGACGATCCAATGAAGCAACTCACTCGTATTTTAGCAGCCAATTCCCTAAAATCTTGAATTACGTGAGCGGCTTTGCCAATTTTGATAAGAACTCTCTCTGCCTGAGGGAAGAGCTGTGCTGAGTAGGAGCGACCATCTGCTGAGACAGCCTGGCAGAACTGCTCATTGGGCGATAGATTCAGATAAATCTGGCATATGTCAGACACAATCACTGAGGGCTTAAACTCGTACTTGTCAAAGTCAGTAGTAATATATGAGCAGATCTCCCTACCAAGTGTTTCTTTGTGGATTACACCTTGGGGTTATGCAATGGGTTAGGGCGTTGGATGAATTCGCCGAGTTTATATTGTATTTTATTTGAAGGGCATTTGAGTGGAATTTGAATGGCATTTAAGTGGCATTTGAGTTTTTGATTATTTTTTTACTTATTTTGAACTTATATGGCATATAGATTTTGAATGTATGGCATTTAAGTTTTGATAATTCTACAGATACATCTACACTGAATAAATCCAATGATTAAAAATGAAACAATATGTGAATATATACATTTATTGTATAATAAGTAGGGATACATAAAGAGAACATATTAAATATTGTGAGCTTGAAATAGTTCCAATATCATTTCAAATGAAAAAGCGGATGATGAGAGATTTTCATCCGTTTGTATGTATCTACATATATCTGATTGAAAATGATATAATAATTCAGTAGTCCATTGTATTGAAAGCAATTTTTGAGTGAGCTCTTTATTCTACACCTTTCTTTGACAAAAAAGAGGTATTTGGTGAAATATTCTTTCATTTCATTCAGTTTTCATTAATTTTTTTGCAAAAAGAAATCATTCTCTAAATGGTTAAATTTCATCTGATTGTACAAATTTACAAAAAAAACCAGACTATTTGGTAAAAGATTCTTTCATTTCATTAAATTTTTTCTCTAAATGGTTAAATTTCATATATTTGTACAAATTTACAAAAAAACAGGGTATTTGGTAAAAGATTCTTTCATTTCATTAAATTTTTCATTATTTTTTCGTAAAAAAAGAACTTATCCTCTAAATAGGAAAATTTTATCTCTTTGTATATCTTTACAAAAAAACAGGGTATTTGGTAAAATATTCTTTTATTCTATTCAATTTTCATTAATTTTTTCAATACTTGCTTAAATATGCATTATTCAGTATTTTTTATTGTTAGGTAATTTAAGCAAGTAATTTTTTCAATACTTGCTTAAATATGCATTATTCAGTATTTTTTATTGTTAGGTAATCAACCTAAAAATTTACCATTTTTTCAAAAAAAATCATTTATATATATTTTCCATTATTTTTTTAAATAAAAACAATCTCTATCTCTGAGAAGTTGGAGTATTGGGGTAGAAAACTTAGACATTATGAGAAGGCTATGGATTTACCCATTCAAGAACAAACCATTTTCGATGGCAATTTCAATTCTGAAAACTAAATCAATGTAAATTGTTTTTCAAAATGCAATCATCAGAAAGCTTTTGTCATGATGATGAGCAGGTTATGGATTTACCATTCAAGAACAAACCATTTTCGATGGCGACTTCAAGAACTGAAGTATGTAGTATTACGTAATCATTTTTTTTGAAAGAAAAAAAATTGTTTTTTCAAAATGCAAAACTTCTGTCATGATGATGAGGAGGTTATGGATTTACCCATTCAAGAACAAACCATTTTCGATGGCAACTTCAATTCGGAAAACTAAAACAAATGTAACTTTTTATTCTTTGTCTCCCATGAAATTATTCAAACAAATTAGAACTGAAGTATGTGGTATTACATAATCTTTTTCAAAGAAAAAAACACATCAAAATCAACAAAATTACACCTCTAGATAGTTAAAATTTACAATATTTCAGAATTATTCGCAATAGAAACATTAAGCCTACTTGATAATAACAAATTTGAGTGTTAAAGTTGACTAATTGATTCAATGTTATTATATGATTTTTTTGAAAATAAATATTTCAATGAAAACATCATATTTAGTTTTTGACACACTTGAAACCATTTTACAGTAAATTTCACCATCAATATTTCAGAAATGTTTACTATTATTTACAAGAAAAATGCAGTATTTGGTAAAATATTCTTTTATTCCAATCAATTTTCATTATTTTTTTTGAGCAAGGGTTTTATCCTACAGCATCCTTTTAATTTTTTTAGGTTTTAAAACAGGGTTTTATTACAAAGTTTTTTTTATTTTTTTCAACTTTTTTAAAAAAATAATCATTAAAATATATAGTTTTCGATATTTTTCACTTTATATTCTTTTATTCCATTCAATTTTCAATAATTTTTTGAGTGAAGATTTTATCCTACACCTTCATTTTAAATTTTTTATGTTTCAAAATAGGGTTTTATTATATATATATATAGAGATTTTCACTTTATATTTACAAAATTTTGGTATTTGGGAAAATATTCTTTTATTCCATTCTATTTTTATTAATTTTTTGAGTGAGGATTTTATCCTACATCATCCTTTTTAAAGTTTTTATGTTTCAAAAACATGGTTTTATTACACTCCTTTTTAAAAATAATCATTGAAATATATAGTTTTTCGATATTTTTTTTGAAAAAATATATACAGAGATTTTCACTTTATATTTACAAAATTTTGGTATTTGAGAAAATATTCTTTTATTCCATTCAATTTTTATTAATTTTTTGAGTGAGGATTTTATCCTACACCTTCCTTTTAAATTTTTTAATGTTTTCAAAACAGGGTTTTATTACATAACTTTTTTGTACTTTTAACTTTTTTAAAAACAAAACCTTAAAATATATAGTTTTTGATATTTTTTTTAAAAAATGTCAAAAATCACCAAACTACCCCTCTAGATGAATAAAATTTACAGGGAAATAATCGTAATAGAAAATACCATATCTAGTTTTTACATTCATAAAACTACTATAGCTTACAATATCAATGGTTACAAAGCGTTTTTCCTGAACTATATCTTTTTTGATGTTCTGCTGGTATATTATTAGCCTCAGTGAGTAACTCTTGTATTCCATATTCTTTTAGATCCGATAATTGACTAAAATACAAAAGTTATTCATTATATAAATAAATTTTACCGACTTTGAATTTTACTCTTAGCTACATTAGATAGATTACATTATATATAACAGGAAAATAACTCACTGAGTTACATCATTCAGCTCATTATTTTTTTCAGGGAAAGTTCTTTATTCTGTTTTCTTTTTACGATATAATGGACTAAAATAAAAAGTGATGTATTAGTATAGCATGATTAAAAATTAATGTGAAATAATTATAACCTTTTGTTGTTTTTTCAACTTTTATGTGAAAAATAAGCTGATTACACACGAAAAAAAATTTTTTTCATCTGGATCCAGAATATATATATATTTATAAACATATATAGTTTAAAAATATTTTACAACAAACACTCATGAACTGTCTATTTATGTGATAAAACGCGTTATTTACGTGAGAAATTAAGCATTTTTGTAAAATAACTATAACCTTTTGTGACTTTTTGTTAACTTCTACCTAAAGAAATACACCGATTGCACAAAAAAGTCATTTTTTTTTAATCCTAAATATATATAATTTAAAAATGTTTTACAAAAAATGTTTGAGTTGATCATTTATGTGAAAAATTAAACATTTTTGTAAAATAATTATAACCTTTTGTGGTTTTTTCAACTTTTATGTAAAAAAATACACTGATGTCACAAAAAAATCCTTTTTTAAACCAAAATATATATAATTTTAAAAATGTTTTACTAAAAACTGTTTATGAGTTGGTCATTTATGTGAAAAATTAAACATTTTTGTGAAAAATTAAACATTTTTGTGAAAAATTAAACATTTTTTGTAAAAAATTAAACATTTTTGTGAAAAATTAAACATTTTCGTGAAAAATTAAACATTTTTGTGAAAAATTAAACATTTTTGTGTTATGAGTTGGTCATTTATGTGAAAAATTAAACATTTTTGTGAAAAATTAAACATTTTTGTGAAAAATTAAACATTTTCGTGAAATAATTATAACCTTTTTGTTTTTTTCAACTTTTATGTAAAAAGAAACTGCACTAATGACACAAAAAAATCTTTTTTTAATCTTAATTATACAAAAACGTTCACAAATTGATCATTTACGTGATAAATCGTTTTACTGTTGTTATTTACATGACAAAGAGAAATTAAGTGATTTTTCATTGTAAGAATACACAAAATTTTCACAAACCAACTTTTTAAATTATGGTAAAAATTAATAAAACTTACCTATAGTGATATGAATCCCTTGAGTTATAGATCAACTTCTCAAGAGTTTGTTCTGCGCAGTCTTCTTTTTCAGCATCATCGAAGAGATTGAGAAAATCCTCAAATTTTGGATTATCAGTCAGTTCCGAGGCTTGGACGAAGGCTTGATGAGCTGCGAGTACACTGCTGTTGTAGAAAATTGAATTGTCTGCGTTTCGACTCAGGCCTTTGAACAGAATAACTCCAAATCGTTCCGATGTCACAGCAGAAGCTATTTGATGAGGAATGCGCATATCTCCGATCGGTAATTCTTCATCTACAATACTTCTGTATTGAACTAGAAGACTCTCTTCATTCCCATTCCATCGTCTGTCAGATTTTGTTATCACTTCAGGGTTTTGGAAACATATGACACTATCTGTTGGGAAATCCTGAAGATGAGCTACCTCGAAATAAGCATTGATTTGTCTCATACTTTTTTCTGGTAGTACATCAAACGCATTCTTACACCTTAAAGCAGTTCCTGTTTCTGTAGCGGCACGAAAAATTGCTTTTCCAGTCTTTTCAACACCCATGTAGATCAAAACCAGTGGTCTTATTTGCGAGGCTTCATTAACAATTAATCTTGCTGCTGATGGAATAGTGCTCTTCACTCTAACTATCTTTCCATCCTTTTTATAGTTGTAGATGATCGTGCAGTTCGTTTCATCATGGAGCTCGACGGTTAACACCTGCATAACTGTAGGAATTGGTAAATCTTCAACTTTGACGATGTTTTCAATGTTTCTTCTGGAAGCTGGAGATAGGGTGCTTAACAGAGAGGCGCTTTTGATGATGAGAGTAGCCAGAGTATTCAGGCTGGCGCTTTGAAAGGGGATCATAGTGCGTTGAAGAAGAACATTGTCATCAATCACCTTCTTGTCTCGTGAAGGTTTTGGTTCTTTATTCTTCAGTTGTTTTGTATTGTCTTGTGTCGACATTCTAAAAGATAAAGTAAAAATCCTTGTTATGATTTTTTGATTTTCATTTTCAAAAACCAGTTTTGAAGATATATTTACTAAAATATCATACTGCTGTTAGTATCTAAATCGATAAAAAATTAAATTTATACTCTCAATAGCACATCGAGTTGACTTACCTCAAAACAGAAAGTGTTTCTAGTAGTTGTAGTAGATGATGTTGTAGTAGATCTTGCTCCTTCAGTTGCTAATGTTGAAGTGACTGCTTTTTGTGTGAAAACAGTGCTTCTTATATAGCTGAAATCATCCCATTTATCATAAGGTTAAATTAATGAAACATTGTTTTTACGGAAGAACACCTATGCTTTCGCGGGAATAAAAACCTTATTTTCACGCGAATACAAACCAATGCTTTCGCGGGAATAAATAATTTATTTTCACGCGAATGGAACCCGCTGCTTTCGCGGGAATAAACATTTTATTTTCACACGTATACAAAGCGTTGCTTTCGCGGGAATAAATAATTTATTTTCACGCGAATACAAACCATTGATTTCGCGGGAATAAACATTTTATTTTCACGCGAATGGAAACTGTTGCTTTCGCGGGAATAAATAATTTATTTTCACGCGAATGGAAACTTTTGCTTTCGCGGGAATGAATAATTTATTTTCACGCGAATACAAACCAAGGCTTTCGCGGGAATAAACATTTTATTTTCACGCGAATACAAACCAATGTTTTCGCGGGATTAAATAATTTATTTTCATGCGAATACAAACCAATGCTTTCGCGGGAATAAACATTTTATTTTCACGCGAATGGAAACTGTTGCTTTCGCGGGAATGAATAATTTATTTTCACGCGAATACAAACCAATGCTTTCGCGGGAATAAACATTTTATTTTCACGCGAATACAAACCAATGCTTTTGCGGGAATAAATAATTTATTTTCACGCGAATGGAAACCGTTGCTTTCGCGGGAATAAAAAATTTATTTTCACGCGAATACAAACCAATGCTTTCGCGGGAATAAAAAAATTATTTTCACGCGAATAGAAACCAATGCTTTCACAGGAATAAAACATTTTTTTTCACACATTTACCTATATAAGAGACAACGGTTTCAGACAGAGAGCATCCAGTTCAACAACAGTGAGCAAAGGAGCAACATCTATCTACTACATCTTCCATTGCAACTACTAAGAGTTCTCTCTTCATAAAGGTAAAACTTAAATTCAATTATTTTTCGCTAGCTAACACAACTATCTGAAGGCTTTATGACATATCTATCTTTAAATTGATTATAAAGAATTGAACCAATTTTTTCTGTTTTTCAGAATGAATACTCAAGACGTAGGAAGTCAACCATTGTATCTAAAGTCGGAATCTCAGCCTGATGAAAAGGTAAGAATTAATGAAAAATACTATTTAACACCTGTTGAAAACCTTTAATTATTTTAGTTATCTAATTATCGCTTGTATTTTAGAACGATACAACAACAAATCCAATCTACTTAAAGGACTTCCTTCCAGAAATGTATCATAACTATGTGATAAATAATGATGTTGTTGAAGAAAAAGCTGTAGAACGTTTGACATTTCAAGTTATAATATTCTGTATAACTCAACACATGATGAGTATGGGGTTGTGTTGTAAGAAACATGATATATCTACAGAACGTTTTGATGACATTATAAAAAACGGTTTCGAAATCGTTTTGTCAATGGTGGAAGTCGTTAATATTAATAATTTTTTAAAAGAAATTGAAAGAAGTGCTTGGAATCAAATAGTTTTCAAAAAATTATATAACATGACATGGAACAAAAAAACTTTTTATAAATTCAGAAAGCATGTTTATAATTATATCCAAATAGATAAAGCTCTATCTTCTTCTGTAGGTATTTTAGAACTAATGTTAGAAGCGTTTCATACATATTTATGAAAAATTTTTAGTTGTTTTTATTATTTTACAATATTTTGTTCAAACTATTATATTTTATTTCTTACCAATTGAGATGTTAAAAGCAGTATGATATTAAGTAAATACATATATATATATTTGAATGCCTCCTTTGTTGTCTGTATCCACATCCCAATAGTTTAATAAGCACATTCTCAATCTACCATAACTCTATGATCTTAACTGCTTTTGACATAAATACATATATATATATATATAAGACACTCTAAGTAATGAATACACTCTTAGCCACTCATGCAAATATTACCCTTTTATTTTTAGAATGTTATGGATGCTCTTTCTGAAGAGCTCCTTAGCACAGATCCATATCCAACAGAAAAAAAAATGAAAAACGGCAAAACAACTTCTAAGAGAAGGAAAACTGCTCCAAAAAAGCGAATAGTAAGGAAACGAAAACAAATAGTGAGAAAACAAACTACTTCCGTTGATAAGCAAACAATGGAGAGTGCTGCTATAACTCATTTAACAGTTGAATGTCTCAACGAAAGGAGATCTAGGGAATTAGAAAAGTCTAAAGGTTCTCAAGTGATTGACTCACCAAAAGTTCCGATTTGCAAAACATTTGAAGATCTTCCTATCCCAAGTATTATGCGACTGACTGGTGTGATACATCCATCAAGTAAGGAGAAGTGTAGATATTCTCAAGTACACTACCATGATCCTTCAGATATAAATGAACTCGAACCCAAAATACTCCTCTGTCCAGTTGAAATAGCTAAAAACTTCAACTGTGATAATTACCCCCCACCGTTTAACGTTGTATATTTGGGTAGAAAGGGAAAACCAAAAAATAAAAGCGTTCTTTGGTATGATGTCAGACGTGTTACCAGACATCCTTTAAGCAAAAAGAAAGCTGAAGAGGAATCACTATATATGAGTACATTGACTAAAGGTCAGCTCAAACGCTTCTTGAACATCAAGACCCTCAATAGTTTTCAACCCGGCGCTATTTTTCCTTACCAAGATGTTGTTGATAGATTCGTTCCTCATCGATTTAAAGGAGGGCAGTCGAATGTAATTTGTATCCGTTATAGCATTGAACAATGTGGAGAAACGCTGTTGAAGACGCTTGCCATACCAGACAAGTATGCTTCAGAAGCTAACCGATATACTCCAGGTGTGATGATCTACAGAGGAAAAACAACCCACGGAAAATTTAAGACAGAATACGATCTTTCATTTTGCTCTCCATACAGTCTCAGTCGAATGTATTGGAAACAATATTGTGATCAAGCAAAGCACAACAAAACAATATTAGAAATTGATGATGATGATGAACTTGAAGATTTTCTACGTGGAGATTTTGATGATTTTGAGACAGGATATGTTGCTGAAAAAAAATGATGAGATACATGATAAAACTCGGTGAGAGTTTTTTCTCTAATCATTGTAAATAATACTTCAACTCAATTTAAATGTAGTTGTAGTTATTTTTACCTCAAATAATTTTTTGTTTTAGCGATAGATAGTCTCTAATTCACAAAAACAAGTTGGATAATGTGACTTGGTGAGCTATTTCCCTTTTCTATATAATGTAAACTATCCAATGTAACTAAAGCTATAATTCAAATTCATGTAATTATTTTAAATTTTATATTAATACATAACTTTTTTATTTTAGTTCATTACGAATTCAAAAGCACATAAAACAGAAGTCTCCCTTCTTAAGATATAACATCACTACATCAAAGACAACATTGTAAAAAAAGACTATGTATTAATTGTTATTACTTAGTATTTACTGACTCTAGCTATATCATATGGAGAGATTTTCCCTACTTATTACACAATAAATGTATATATTCACATATTGTTTCATTTTTAATCACTGTATTTATTCAATGTAGATATATCTCCTCTCTCTCCTCTCTCTCTCAAGATATCATATGAGTCGGAATTACAGAAAATTATCAAACCTTAAATGCCTTACATTCAAAATCTAGATACCCTATGAGTTATAATTATGTATATAGTTATGTAAAAAATTATCATAACCTAAATGCCATACATTCAAAATTTAGATGCCATTCAAGTTCAAATTAAGTAAAAAAATAATCAAAACTCAAATGCCACTTAAATGCCACTCAAATGCCACTCAAATGCCCCTCAAATGAAATACAATATAAACTCGGCGAATTCATCCAACACCATAACCCATTGCCCCAACTCCAAGATCAGATCCACAAAAAAACACTTGGTAGGGAGATCTGCTCATATATTACTACTAAAGTCCTTAACCTTAAATTCCTTCATCTGAGGACCAGTCTAAAAACACAGATTCGTTTGTCTGATTGACACCTGTTTTTAAAATATAACAGCGAAAGTATTGGAAAAAAAATGGAGAGGTAGAGGAAAAAGTGGAGACAACATTGAATTGAAAAATAAGTGAAATATGATTGGCGACAGAAAGGCTAAAATACAATATAAGCAAAATATGAGTGGTGTGGCATTTTGTCTAGTGAAAAAGTCGCCTGCCACTACACAAAGCACAACACAGAAGCGGCCATCAACCTTCCAGAGTTACCCACCTCAAAAGATGGCCAACACCGCTTACAACTGTTCATGAAATAATAATAATTCTATCCTTGATAATCTAATAAATAATAACTGCCATAAAAATAAAAAGATAAATCAATTAAAAATTATTTATTGTAAAATAAATAATTAATTGATCCGTTGTCGATAGAGAAAAACGCGCAACTTGAGAAAGTTTTCAAACCGTGGGGAAACCCCAATTAATTATGCGGATTTCCGGAATTTTTCCATTGTTTTATATAAGCCCGCAATAACCTTTTTTTGGGTTTCCCAGTAATAAAATTTTTGCTCAGGTTGCGCATTTTTCTCTATTGACTAAAATAATTCCAATCACAAAAACAGGGCATCGCTTCAACATCACTGAAACACATTTAGTGTCAGTCACATGATATCGCATCAATATCAGAAAATTCTACTGCTTGATAATGTAAAAATAATTTACTTTGTCCCGAAATTTGTACTAACCAATCAGATGTTTGCCCCTAACGAAATACCTATTACCATTGACATTCAGCGTGTCTATAGATATTTTCAAATGGCAATTGCCAGTAAAAGTTGTGGACTGAATTTGTGACAGAGGCTTCCAACTTGTTCGAGCCTCAATAGTCTATTATTCGGAGGAACAATAAAAATTGGAGCAACTATAAAAATTGGAGTTGTCTTCTTTAGCCCAGATTCATCTAAGAGAGAAAGTCAAAAGGAATGGACACCTCAATAAGTAAACAACAGCTTCCATTACTAAATATTTCCTTCTGTAAAACTCATATCATGAGACTATTTATTCGCTGAAGAGAAAACGCACCAGTTTCAGCAGGAAATAGTTGAGCATTGCGCAGATTCTGTCGACCATGACACTGTGACAGAATAGTCGAGAGCAGTTAGCTGTGAGCAATGCTAGAGTGTGGGTGGTATCTACAGCTGCGGAGTTGTGGAAGCGAGCTAGCATGCTCATGTGTGATAAGTGGGCTTCAAACTGTTGTAGCTCTTGGCCCTGCAGGGGCGTGGTCCAGTTATCTCTCTTGCTTTCTTTCTCTGGTATCTGCTTCATGTACTGCAACAAATATCAGTAATGATATGGAATGTATAAATACAGAGAGTTACAGCTATTGCAATCTCCTGGCAATGAGTAGGATTGTACACAAAAACTGATTTAATATTTCATTAAGATAATTTTTCTAGAGCATGAGTACCAATGAACCCCTAAGGGAGATTGTGAGACACTCCTTCCAACAAACAGAAAATTTGTCGGTAAAATGAATCCCTAGCTATATTAGCATAGATCCATTGACTCACGTCGAGAGCTTCTTCCAAAAGGAAGTTGGAGTCATTGACCTGCAGATTAACAAACTTGAGAAAGAGAGGGGGATCTGTGTTTTCTATGTCAGTTAGAGCTTCATCGGATAATTTCTACAACAACACACACCTTGTGACACACCATGTGTCACATGATGTGTCACATCATGTGACACATCATGTGACACACCATGTGACAAACCATGTGACACTTGATCTGACACACCATGTGACACACCATGTGACACATCATATAACATGACACTGCGTGATACCCAACTATAGGAGCCCATGTCTATAAACTTGGAGGAAGATTAGTTCTCTATATGATTGGATGGATTAAAAGTCTAGAAATATGTTATTGGACAGTCGGCTCAAGGCTTGGCTATACTGCACCGAGGTTTTGGTCCTGATGTACCTATACGGTGGATTGTCATGAAGTTACATCGATGAGCTGCTATAGAACTAGCCAATCATGCAGCACAAAGCCTGCTTCATTTCCGACTTTTTGTTTTTTTTTATTTTTTGATAATGATAATAATTGAAAAACACATTTATTGTAAGGCTTGCTCATTTTTTTTAAAATAAAAATGCATAATATTTATTAGTTATTTTAACTTTCCTTATTAATAAATCAAATTAAATTACAGAATATTCTTATAAAACATCACTTAGTGTTGTAAATTATTATTATTAATTATATTATTATTATTATTATTATTATTGTCAAATTTTGTTACCCATGATCACTATTTTATGAGCCATGTAGAATAAATTCACTCGACTGAACTGTTTTCGGCAACAACTGCATTACAACAAAATTATTTTGGTGCAAAGGGGTGGACATAAAAGTTCTATAACATCTGCATTCCTTCCGAGTTTCAAGTTTATAACAACGATATACATGTAGGTATAATCCTGGTTAATAAAAAATTTCTAGCAGAAATGTGTTGTAATGGTTAAACTTGATCAGTTTGTAGACATATTTTGTTTCAACCAATCATACAGCGCTGATATGCCTTCGGCATCGGGTAAAGACCAACGTGTTGGTTTGGCTTACAATCAACCCCCCGATGCGCATATGTCTCAGCCACGTCCCTAGAAAGCCCTTTCAATGGCAAACATTGGTTGCCTGCGTAGCCAAGCCTTAACACTCACCACTATAGCGTTCTGATGCAGTTGAATATTCCATATATAATGTAGGACTTTATACATCGGTTGCCTGTAGCTCAGTTTCTGTTCAAACTCGACAGACTCACCGGTAATTTCTATGCTTACAAAAACGTCAAACAAAACCTCTGCCAGCCGATCTACATTTCTATGTTCTTTGTACAACTTCTCTTTTAACATGTCAGACCTGACAATTAGGGCATACTTTTTATGGCTTTTCTAATGCTCTGCGACTTATAGAAATGTGAAAGATAGTTACAGTGTGTAATATATCAAGTGTAGTTTAAAAATTTATAACTTTAAATGATGGTGGTGGTGGTGGTGGCGGCGGCGGCGGCGGCGGCGGCGGCGGCGGCGGCGGCGGCGGCGGCGGCGGCGGCGGTGGTGGTGGTATCTCATATAACAGTAACATGTAATACAATGTAATATGGTTTATACTTTGAAACAATTTTCGCATTACTGTCTTTATTCATTCTAATAATAAACAATTATATCTTTTTTATTAAACTGTTGATTTATTGTTATTGTTGTTATTATTAAGCACAAACAATACAATTAGTTGATAACATATTACAATTATTATTTAAAAATTGAAACTTACCAAGCATATCATTTTTTTTAGTGTAGTATCTAAATTGTGATGTTTTTATTATTTATCCTGGTATATCCAAGGGTTTTCTCTTTTTTCCCCATAGAGGTTTTGGAGAGTAGCAGTTATGAGAGAAAATAAAAAACAATACTTTTTTATGTTATATTAATATATATATGCCACAGATAAAAGTATATTCTTTGTTCACATTTGATATTCAAGTTTCCGTTAACTTGTGTATCCGACAATCTTATTTTTTTTCAATCATGTGTGCCCACACTTTGTATCTACCTGAACATGTACTGTAGATATCAAAATTTTAAATAGGAACTAGTTTTAGTTTGTTTCCTTCCTTTTCAGTTCTGCATTCAAAAAAAGTTTTGTTCACCGTTACATACATAAATACATACATACATATTTGTTTATCATTATGATATTACACTACTGTGATATTATATCTGTTATTTGTTCCTGGACTGACAAATCCAAATTGAGGTTTGCTAATCTCATTCTACAAGCATGCAGGTAGATGAATGATGACTTTACTGCCCCATCATTGCATTTATATCACATGAGTACCTAAGATTAAAAAATAAGATTAATTTAAGATTAATGGAAAAGATTAAGATTAAGATTAAAAATTCTTAATCTTTGACAGCCCTACCACTGGTCAAAATTATCTCCTCTTCACAAGTGAATCTCTCAGACCCAGAATAGCATTGGTTGTTATATCGTTGGAGATCATTGTTGTTTTACTGCAATGCACTGCAAAATTTCATTGAATTGAGTGATATTTTTGATATTTTGTTAAATAAAAGTAGAATAGTTTTCCAAATCACTTCATGCACAGTTAAAATACTGTGTACTAAAAGTAGCTTTGTGTTTCGTATCAGACATATCTGACCCTCTGAATGGTTTTTCTACAAAACTAAATGTGATGTTATTATTGAAGTAGTTTTGCACTGACTACTCCGACACAACGGGGTCACTCCAACAACTTCTGAATACTATTTCGGAGTCACTCCAAATCGACGTTATCAACTGACGGGGTCCTAGACCCAGACACACAATGACAAAGTTTCACTTAATAATATTGTATTTATCACAATCCATTTAGCAATATATAAGGGTATCTATACACAATCCACTAGACTTCTGATCTATCTCACACAACAGGGCTCCTTTTATAGGAGAACAGAGGAAAGTTCACCCCCTTATTAGGGTGAATCAACCATATGGCGTAATAGTAAAAATACATCAATCACAATATATATTACAATTTCATAAACAAGTTCAACCAATCATATTAACGAGCACATGGCAATTTGTGCTGGGCACTTTTTGCCGCTCTTTTCTTTGGCTTGGGTCTTTTCCACTCCTTATTAGGGCATGCTGGTATTTTTCCACTCCTTATTAGGGCGTCGATCACTTAGCTCGCTCTCCTGGTCGTTGTATCCTTCCTATTCACTTTCTGATCAGGGCATTGTGTTCCCTAGGTCCCAGGCTAAGTCTTCCATCTTCTTTTGACCCAGGCCCGGGGTAGCTGACCCGGGGTAGACCCGGGGTAACCCGGGGTAGGTTTTATATGATGTATAGGGCCTATACAAGGTCTAGGTCTCTGGCATTCACTTTTGTGGTGGTAGTTTGCGTGTAGGCGGAAGGGGAAGGTGTTGGAGGTTATGTTTAGGGGGTCAGTAGACAACAAGGGTTGGGGGGGTATGGGGTGGGGGGTATGGGGTGGGGGAGGGGGGTGGGGGTG
The DNA here is from genome assembly GCA_945261195.1 of Cryptosula pallasiana. Taxonomy (NCBI): domain Eukaryota; kingdom Metazoa; phylum Bryozoa; class Gymnolaemata; order Cheilostomatida; family Cryptosulidae; genus Cryptosula; species Cryptosula pallasiana. The sequence continues at coordinate 20,428,401 of OX183139.1, forward strand.
GATACTTTATACAAATCTGTCACATTATGTGAAAATCATCTGCGATTATCTTGTAGTTGTTTTAATCAAATACAATCGATTAAAACAGTGTGATTTTTCTTTATACAAGTCCATTCGTACCTTATTTTATCAACAGCTCAAATATATCTTAACAGTGAGCCTAAAAAAATATCGTTATTTCTTTTTGTGAAAGTACAGTGAATGAAACAATTGGGGTCAACAACGAGATACAGAACAGACATACAGACTCAGTAGTAGCAGTAGAGCTGCAGTGAGGATGGGGATATAGCTCTGCATTGACTCATGGATGACAAGCTGGTTGTACAGTTTAGTGAAGTTTCTGTTGCAAAAGTAAAATCAGAGTTGAAAAAGTGAGTATCTCTGATGTTACATAATATATTTTGTGTATTTACATTGCGCGATGCGACAGGTATTAGCTTCACCAATAAAGACTGCAACCATTTGTCTGCTGGATACTGGACACTCCTCATTGCTTATTTTTAGTATCTAATAATAAGTATATAGCTTGAATTATATGTTTTATGATTCAAAATAGTAGTAGTCCTATTTTAGTATGCGTGATGAAACATTGAACAAAAAGTGAAACTACCACCCATAGATTATAAATATGTATATACATACTTTTACAATCATGATAGTCAGAAGCATTTTCTTTTTTGTGTTACAATTGTGAACAGCTAAGTTGCAGTGCAATCCGTGAACATACTAGCTTGTGAAGTTGTTTTTATTGAAATCATTTTTGTTTTGTTAAAGTTTCAAGCCTCACTAAATATAAATTTTGTGATATGTGCCACTTTAGTACAGTTAAGCTTGTACCAGTGACCTTGCATTGCGACCTTTTTAACCTTTGGTTTTGCGCTAGACTGGGTTCTATCATGGTTTACCAGAAATATTTGAGTTTTTTGTGATTGTATTCATGAAACATAGAACTAAGATGTGTGCAGTCAGTTTTAGTAGGTCTTGGTAGTATTTGTCTGTCATGAGCCTTTTATTACTGACTGTAGTCGCTAAGTGGAGAGTCTCGAAGGTGCTTAATTAGATTTAAGTAATTGAACCTACTCCTCGATAATAATTTGTAGTTTGTATAATTATTTTCTCTTGTTATTCATACATTTAGTAGTCAGGCCGTAAGACTAATGTTTGTGACATAATTCACAATCGTTGTAGCTATCTCACTATTATATAAACTATTATATAAGCAATAACATAAAATATATTTTCTTTCATAATTTGTTGAAAAAAATGTTATTTTGCAACCTACTAGTGTTATGAATAAATTGGAGGATAAAGTAGAATAAAAGTGCGTTCTTTCATTCAGTGATCAGTTTTGTTGATCGCACATTGTAAACGAAATGCCATTTCATGAATGTATACCCAACTGAAGTGTTTTGATTTGGAGAGCTAATGGCTTTTGATACGATTCCATATTACTATTTAGATCGACTATTGCAGGACCACATCAGAGAAGCACATGGATGGACCAGATACTGGAGAAGGTGAGGGGCGTGGCTTGTTGTCTTGTTGCGAGAAAGTTTACATTGCGAGGCTGAAAGATTATATGTATATATTGATTTATGTTGAAACTTGTCGTTGTTATACTAGACAGAAAGCGTGTCTGATGTAGTGTAGGTTTGAGCACAATCCTTGCTAGTTTGGTCACTTTAGCTGTTCATTCAACAGTGCTGCGTGTGTTCTACAGATGGTAAGCAATTTAATGTGATTGTGTTGTGTTACCTCGACTTACTGTCTCGTAAATATGTTTGTGTGTAGTTAGTACTCGTCTTATTAGCCCATAACCAAATGAAGCTATATGTAACTGATAATCTAGCTAGAGCTTTTAATAACATAATTTCACGTTGTGGTTTGTCACTGTAGTTGGTCACTAAACTAATGCTATACATAGCTTGTCTCTAATTTTATATTCAGCTTGTCACAATAGTATTTCATAAGCAGACTAAACTCAAAGCTACTAACATGTCTAAAGCTATTTATAACATCTAATTTTTTACAGCTGCATATATTGGGCACAACCTCACTAAACCTCATGTAGCTGCTGATTTTAGTGGAGCATTATAGTAGTTTGTAAAGTTACATATTTGTGTCTTTGATGATGCATTCTACCTGGAGATTTGATCTTCAAACATTGTTTTAATCTCTGGTTTATCCGTCTGACAGCGGGCAATTGTTTCAGCATATTATATCAGCTTCCATTTTAGCTACTTTTAGAATGTTGAGTGCTAAACACTTTAGATATCAATGCATTGAATTTATTTAAATTTTTTTCCAATAAATAGACTCACGTTGCGCATTCTCAGCGGTATTGCCATGCACAATAAATCTATTGTTTTTTTTATTGTAGGTTGAAAATGTTTATAGGGAATTCAGCTGAGTAAAAAAAAATAAACAAAAATATACTACATATTTTATATCTGAAAAATACTAGTAAAAATACCTGATGAATGTTTTTTAGTACAGGTTATTATAGTGAAATAATGGAAACATATTGAAAACTATGAATGCTTCTACGGGGCTATCTTACCACTCATTCAAATACATAAAACTGATATGTGATAAAAATTTGTCTATAAGCAAAAAATATTTCCATTTTGAACAGTAAAAACAAGACTTGCAGTATGTCTTTTATTGTATTTTACCGGAATATGAACTACATACGAAAAACGGAAAACTCAAAAAAATTGTAACAAAATACCTGATTTTCATTGATTATTGTATCGTATGCGATCGTTTGAGTGATGTGCAAGATTTGTACTAATGCCTTGGGACACCTGAAATGCCTAATAGCTTGTGGCCTTTAGAAAACTATATATAGCTTGTCAACTCACTAGAGCTATATGTAGTCACTAGAGCTACATACAGCTTTTAACCTTTATAAACCTATATGTAGCTTGTCATTTCTCGAGCCATATATAGCTTGTCGTCTCTTTAAAGTTATATATGTCTTATTTCTCTAGAGCTATATATAGCTTATCTCCTCTTAAAAGCAAGATGCAGCTTATCATCACTCTAGAGCTTTATATAGCTCATCTTCTCTTTAAAGATATATATAGCTCATTATCTCTCTAAAGTTATATATAGCTTATCACCTCTCTAAAGCTATATATAACTTTTAACATCACTATGCTATGCAAAATATATGACGCTTATATATTTACTAAAGCTATATATAACTAGTTGCACCGTAGTTGTACGTAGCTAAATAACTAGCCAATGTTTTATATAGCTTAGTCTCTCTCTAAAGCTCATAACTTCCCTATGTAATAGTGTGTAACTTGGCTAATGCTAATAGCTTATAGCTTGGATTAATACTTTGCTTTTTAAAAAAAGCTATATATAGATGCAACATAACATGAGCCTAGCTATACATACATGTACCAAGCTTCACTAGAGCTACATAACAACAAAGAATTAATTTACTGGTATTATATTACAGTTTTTAGCCTTGCGTGAATATTTTTTTGTTTTCCCTGACATGATTTATATTCGCTGTATAAGTAGTGGTGGTTGGTGGTTGGTGGTTGGTGGTTGGAGGTGGAGGTGGTGGTGGTGGTGGTGGTGGTGGTGGTGGGTGGTGGTATCCTTGTGATGAGAGTCACTTGCACTCACTATTGGCAGCAAACATTCGTTGAATAGCTGCAATCTGAACTAGATATTGATTTGTGTTTGCGAGCAAAAACAAGAGTATTTTAGAGAATAGATAACATAAAAAATGACACTGACTGGATTTGAACACCTGTACTGGCTGCGGTGATTCTTGCACAACACCTACTACACCATCAACGGTCAACCTCTGCATGAAACAGCATGCTTTTGACACCCTCATTATTCCTAAACATTATATTAAGCAGTAAAGTTGTACTTGCAAACACTTTTCACGTGAAAAAAGTTTCCACCACCGGGAATCGTACCTGGACCTCAAAAACAGCAGGCAACCACCTTAGCCATCGAGCTATAGGGACATTTTGCTGATGTGCAATCTAATTTAGTACAAAATCACAACTATTTTTCGATAGCTTTATTTTTGCAAAAAAAGCAGCTTTTTGAAGCTGCCTTGATGCTTTTTTGTGCTGGAGCCACACAAACACACGTTTCACAATTGCCAATACATCATGCACTCCTGTTACTACATATACTCATGCTAACTTGGCACCTCCCTTCTGACAACACTTTTTCTATGCGAAAAAGAAATCCGTACCCAGGAATCGTACCTGAACCCTGCCAATGAAAGACCACATTGTTAACCATTTAGCCGTCTTGCAATGTTAATTGAGGTTCATAAACAGCTTAAGATAAAAAGAAGTTGGTATGGCCTACATACAAAAAATCATTTTGGCTTTGGGCATTGCTAAATACTTATCGAATATTTTCAATTTTTTTCAGATTTGTTCAATTTGTCACCGATATACTGTTTGTGCTAAAGTTTTGAAGCAGAAAAATTTTTCCGCGGTGAAAACAGTAAACAACGAACATTTCTGTCACACATTAAAAACCGTGTGGGCTTTGACTCTTTCACCAAAGATCACAAACTTGACGAATGTTTATTTGAAAGACGATTATATTGCGATCGCAACCACGCAAAATTTATGCAAATCGGATTAACCGTCCCCGAGTTATGGTCATTTTTTGGTTTGGAAGACCTCTTTTGAAAATGGAATAGCTTTTCTGCGGGTATTGCGAGAAACTTGAAGTCTCTACTTTTAGAAATTTCAAGCATTGGGCTATGCTGCCTAATAAGTCACTTGTCGCTGACTAGTTCCATTTTGGTCTCGGAAAGCATTGAAAAGTGCTGTTTCTGTTTATATTTTCAAATTTGAAAATGGAAAAACTTGAAACGGTTTATGCGATCGGTTTGAAGTTCAAAATGGTACATCGATACACCATGGCACATGTTTGTTCCAAATTTCAGCTACTTCGGCCTGTTTGTTCTCTAACGGGAAGCTGTTTTATGCTAAAAACTGTGATTTTCACAAAAATCCAAGATGGCCGCTTCCGAACGATTTTTTTACTGTTGTGTCATGATGTCGAATCAGAAGGTGAGTGAAATGCACCATATTTCAAAAATTGGTGTTTTTTCAACAATCGGATCTACGCTTTTTCAGCCACTTTGATGCTTTTGAAAACGATTTTTTTTTACCTGTTTTCGCACCTGAATTGTGATGTTCTGGAATGTTCTGTAACTTTCAAACCAACTTAATTTTTGTCCCGATGCCTATTAATCGGGTCGCAACAAAAATTGTAGCTCTATCTCTAACGGTTCTTGAGAAAAAGTTGACCGAGTTCGGCAAGGTTTGCGCGAAAGAATAAGAAAAATAATAATAAAACCAGGCAGAACAATAGTATTTTAGATTCTCTAAAATACTAATAATAAAACCAGGCAGAACAATGGTATTTTAGATTCTCTAAAATACTAATAAATGAAATGATCAGCAGACTTAAATTATACAGGGCGTCGCAAACTCAACTTCAGCGCTAGATGAATTAAAAAAGCTAGTCTAATTTTTATATTTCAATAGATTGATTATGCTTAAACACAAACCTGGTGTGTGTAAAAAGTTTTATTCACAAACATTTCCATTTTTACCAAACATGTTTCCAAATTCGACGTTCATTCTGCGGTTGGAGTACAATTATCAGAACTTATGAATTTATATCGATGTTTATGATATGTGGCTCCGTTAATAGGGACTGCGATGTTTTTTCTCAAACATTATTTGGTCCTGAAAACAGCACTTCTAATTCTGTAGCGCTATTAAATACGTATAGTATAATGTTGATCAGGTTTCAATATAACAAATTACAATTATTTTATTAAAACAGCTACACAAGAAATTAATAAATCTAGAGTTGAGACACCCATCTCAAGATGCCGACAGCATATTCTTTGTTATAGAAAAAAAATTAATTCTTTATAAGCCGAGAAATTCTTGATAATCTGCAAATCTTGACCAGAAACACTTGAGGCCACTGCACACACAGCGGTTTACCAGAGGCCACTGCACACACAGCGGTTTACCAGAGGCCACTGCACACACACACAGCGGTTTACCAGAGGCCACTGCACACACAGCGGTTTACCAGAGGCCACTGCACACACACACAGCGGTTTACCAGAGGCCACTGCACACACACACAGCGGTTTACCAGAGGCCACTGCACACACAGCGGTTTACCAGAGGCCACTGCACACACAGCGGTTTACCAGAGGCCACTGCACAAACAGCGGTTTACCAGAGGCCACTGCACACACAGCGGTTTACCAGAGGCCACTGCACACACAGCGGTTTACCAGAGGCCACTGCACACACAGCGGTTTACCAGAGGCCACTGCACACACAGCGGTTTACCAGAGGCCACTGCACACACAGCGGTTTACAACCTAGAATTTAGCACTTTGAGAGAGTGCCCACCGTAGTTTGTTGCTGCACTCCACACACAACGATTATGCACATGACGGTGTTTCTCAGCACTTTATTATAGTGCAGGCATGGGCTGGCACGCTGAAAAAATCGAAGTAGGAAAAAGTGAATACGAGCGATCTGCATTAGCCAATCAGCTTCAGGGAATGATCAATAATCGTGAGACTGGCCGGAGAAAAATTGAACCGTTGACGGTAAAATAAACAGTCGTTCTCCGCTTTCCGTGGCAAAATCCTTGTGTATGGAGAGGCCTTTATTTGTTATAATGTCGACAGAAACAGATTTGTCTTCTTTTGGGAAACTAATGGCTTACTCAAGTCATTTGGTCCTGGAAACACCAGCCACTCCCTGCAGTGTACTCTTATTAGCACAGACCTCATTGCAAACACCATGAGTTGCCTCTCGTGATCGGCCAACATGTAACAAGCGCTACTAGTTTTTAGCTGTTAGAACTAGGAATTGTATATTTTTTAAAGTTTCTTCGGTCATTAGCTCAGTTAAATCAATGGTTTACCTTAAAACTTAGATATTGGTTCATGGTCAATGCCTGGCATGGTAGAATATTTTTCTCACTACATTGATGACCTACGCTACCTGTAGGACGAAGACCAGAGCCTGACTTCTGGCAGCATTGATGGCGCTGCATTCTACCCAAACAGTGAGTCGTCGACCAGTGAATGCAGCTCTGCTCTGCTTTCTCCGCTCTCTAGCGCCACAAGCAGCACCGATAACAAGTGTGACAAGGTCAAACAGAAGGCTCGAGAACGGCACAAAAATCTGGACAAAAGTAATTTAATCTGTGGGGTACGTGACTAGAGTTATTTTGTTTTACGAGTATTTCTAAACAGATTGTTTTTCTGGGCATTTAACATAGCGCACAGATGATTCCAATCCCACTTTTGACTGGATATAAGCATCGATCACCTATGTCTCAAATATACCATCACTCCCTATCAGTTGATAAATAAAAATTAAGAACTTTTCTCACATTGTTGTTTCCTAAAATATTGTTTAGCTTTGTTTGCGTTTTATATGACATTTTTAGTTGTTTTTGATTCACGTTAGGAAGGTCGATAAACAGGCCTCTTCTCAGCCAATGATTGAAAGTTCTCACTAATCCATTTTACATTTCTCCCTTTATTTGTGACTGATATGTCACAATAAGTTTGTTTAAAATGTGTTGAGTGCAAAATTTTTGTATTATTTGCACAAATTACTTCACTGGTGGAGGGGGGGGGGTGTTTCCCAATCGAGGATTTGACATCTGTCAAACGGCAGCCAGTCGTTAGCGTGCAAATGTACCAAGAGATTTAAAATGCACAGTTTTATATGTTCATGTTGGTGTATTCTTGTCTCTACTGAATGTTCATGTTGGTGTACTGTTTTCTCTATTTAAGTTAGTGTACTGTTTTCTCTATTTAAGTTAGTGTACTGTTTTCTCTATTTAAGTTAGTGTACTGTTTTCTCTATTTAAGTTAGTGTACTCTTGTCTCTTGGTGTACTCTTCTACTCTTGGTGTACTGTTTTCTCAGAGTTAATTTATTGGTAGTGACAGAAATATTGACCCAGTTGTAATAGGCAGCTTCTTGTAATCAAGTAATTGTCATGGAGCTGAGATTCTTTAATTACAGTTTTAGTTATATAATAGCAGTGCAAAGTTAGTGTTAGATAATTATTCCGCAGTTCAAGAACCCTGTCTGGTGGCATAAACACTGCTACATATACCAGAAATTGGATATAACTCAAGTACCCAACGTATGGAATGATGTTTGGGTGTTGACAGTTAATGCTCTAACCACGCAACATCCTATTCACTCGCTCTCACCTATCTTTGTCGGCATGAACTTCACAAACTTTACTTTTCAGCGATAAAAGAATGTTTTCACTTGCATTTCCTTAAATAATAAATGTTGTGGATGGTAATTATTTATTTATTCCTTGCTGGCGGCGTGCTGTGATCAGCTCTTGTTCTTTTCCTTTCGTTGTCATGTTATACAATTGGCTTTTTGTATGTGTAGTCAACATGTCTCTTCATTGTAGATGCTAGCATCGTATTTATTTACTTTGTCTAGCGCCTATTCTGGTATTTGTAACTTTTAAATGGTCCTTGTGGGAGTCCGTTTTGTGCTTTACCTTTATATTGTGTGTAGAAGTATCAAAAAACAACTTATTTGTACAATAAGGGTTAGATTATCACCACAACCTTTATCTGTTTAGTCTTTAAAATCTCTCTTAAATAGAGATTTCAAAGCACTAATTCTTCATTTACGTGGAGGTGTTGGTAGGCTAAGCCGTATGTTAACAGAGTCACGACAATATTTGCCCGCGTATGGAAAAAATAGCGCTGTTTCTTAGTTGTCTGTAACTTTTTGAATTTACAGCTTTGACTCCTACGTTTATTGGTTCCATGGCACCTTTATACGAAGTATGTTTACAAAGTCAAGACAACTTAGAAATTAGCGCCATTTTTTTCAATCTTTGGCACAAGTTGTCACGACTGTTAATATAAGGCTTTGGTGGAAGATGTGTGGGAAGACAACTCCTAGCACTCAAACAATATACATATTCATCACAGGTGTGTGGGGACAAAAGCACTGGTTTTCACTTTGGAGCCATCACCTGCGAGTCCTGTAAAGCTTTCTTCAGGCGCAGAGCTCTCAAGGATGCTGAGCCCTGCGTTAGTCAGAGCACCTGCAAGATGGATCCCGTCAATCGCAAATTTTGTGTTGACTGCCGAATGAGGAAGTGTTTAGAGATCGGAATGAGGAAAGACTGGATTCTAGGTATAGAAGTGGTCTTCTTTTGTATGTGTGAATGATATCATTGCGGACAAAATTATGAATTTTTGAGGCAATAACGTAAAAGCTTTCCAATACAAGAGCGTTATTTTTGGTAAAATTGGTGATTTTTTTTAAAAAATAAAAAAAAGAGTATGTATGTTATATAGTGCACATGCATGTGTACGATTATCATGTTTTAGATATTATGATTGATGAAAGGACTTCATTCAGGTTGGGTCCTATTGTTTGTACAATTTATATATACTGTTCGATCTGAGGCCAATCAATGATTGTTTACTATGTTGTTACTATGTTTCCATATCATGACAAAATATCGCCAAATCTCTGTGGTTTTTGCTACCACAAATAATTGGCGACAAGGACATATATTTCCACGACTCAAAGTTTATCGCCATTGGTTAAACCACGCCCTCAGAGGCAGTTGCAGTCAGTGTGCTGTTAAGTGCAATTTAGACGACTAGCGTTGCACACTGTTTTTATTATTATTTTTTTATGTTGTTGAATAAATATATGAAAAAAATATCACAGAGGTATTGGCAAGGTAGGGAAGCTGTGTGGTGACAAAGGATTTTGGTAGTGCATTGGTTATGATTCAATAAATTATATTAATCATTTCTTATTATTAGTTAGTAACAAATAATAATTAAAAAAGCACCAAGTTAATTTTTGCTAAAAAAATATTACCATTTGTTTTTCATCACTGCAATAATTAATTACCAGCAGTTAAGATTCGTTCGTTTCAAATCAGTTGTATCTTTTTTTTATAAATAATGGTGTAACAAACCACAAACTATCCTCGTTAGTTAAATATAAACACACACAAGCTGTCGATGCCATGCAGTCAACGATAGTATACACCAACATACGATACTATACACCAAGATACGATAGTATACACCAAGGTACGATAGTATACACCAAGATACGATAGTATACACCAAGATACGATAGTATACACCAAGATACGATAGTATACACCAACATACGATAGTATACACCAACATACGATAGTATACACCAAGGTACGATAGTATACACCAAGGTACGATAGTATACACCAAGATACGATACTATACACCAAGATACGATACTATACACCAAGGTACGATAGTATACACCAAGGTACGATAGTATACACCAAGATACGATACTATACACCAAGATACGATACTATACACCAAGGTACGATAGTATACACCAAGGTACGATAGTATACACCAAGATACGATACTATACACCAAGATACGATACTATACACCAAGGTACGATAGTATACACCAAGGTACGATAGTATACACCAAGGTACGATAGTATACACCAAGGTACGATAGTATACACCAAGGTACAATAGTATACACCAAGATACGATAGTATACACCAAGGTACGATAGTATACATCAAGATACGATAGTATACACCAAGATACGATAGTATACACCAACATACGATAGTATACACCAAGATACGGTAGTATACACCAAGATACGATAGTATACACCAAGATACGATAGTATACACCAAGATACGATAGTATACACCAAGATACGATACTATACACCAAGGTACGATAGTATACACCAAGGTACGATAGTATACACCAATATACGATACTATACACCAAGGTACGATAGTATACACCAATATACGATAGTATACACCAAGATACGATAGTATACACCAAGATACGATAGTATACACCAAGATACGATACTATACATCAAGATACGATAGTATACACCAAGATACGAAACTCGGCCTAAGGATTGACCCCATAAAATGTTGACATCGCCTACTTTGCCTATCTTCACTGTTTCATATCATTCTTGACGATAACGGGTTGACAACTCCGCTTTGGGTAACAATGCAATGCGAAATCTCAAGCGCGGAGTAGGCGGAGCCCGGGTCAAGCAATCGCAATACAGTTTCTTATCTTGGTGTATAGTATCGTTGATGCGGTTACAATGGATAATTTGTGGCTTCCTGTTTTATTACTCATGCCTGGTTTTATCCCCTTTGGCGACATTAACGTTTCTAATAGCAATAAACATCTGGAATTCCGCTTATCGCCCACTTTTCGCTTTCCGAGAGTGACAAATATTTTTTGACAAGTCTCATGACAAATTTATCGCCAGTGCTATTTCAGGAATTTTCCTTTATCACCGGCAGTACCGCCAATTTGTCATGATATGGAAGCATAGTAAATTGGTCATGTATTTGTTGTCAGCTGTCGTAATTGCAATTGGATTCTTAAAGACTGTTCGCACAATAATCCTTTCGAATGTCTGACATACAGTAGTACTGAAAGTTTTATTGTAAGTTTTTCTTTTTATTTGCAGATGAAGAAGCAAGAGCAAAACGGAAAAAGCCTGTAAGGAGAAATTCTTTGGTAATTTATTTGTTTGGTTGTACAGTTGTATCAAGCTTGACCTTTGCACATGTCCTTGACCTTTGTACATGTCCTTGACCTTTGCACATGTCTTTGAAGTTGCAAACATCATGGGATGTCACAAAATCTGTGTGATGTCTCAATAAATGAAGGCACCTGATTACAGACCTGGTGATGGTAGTTTCTGGTGGTTTGGCACCTGGGAAACCTTAATACCACATACATACTATATTTTTAATCTTACATCAAAAATTAAGTAAAGCCAATATCATTTATGTGATATACAAAATATTGGTTTGATGCTTTCATCCTTTTTAAATGAAAATAAATAGGTATTTTTATAACTAATGTTTTGGTCTGTGTGTGAAATGGTTAACGTAGACTGTACACGTCAATTTTACACGATTCTCTGACGTTCATGATCAGACAACTCCATACATTTTGGAATGTTGCCAAACAAGTTTTAAGATGCCCTTCAACTAGCTAGTGACAGGCTTTGTGTCCAAGCTGAACTACATGGGACTACTACATACATTGGCCTTCATCTGACCTTGACCAAAGTACATGAACTTGCGATTAATGTTCCAGCTACTACTAGCTCTTTGAAACGAAGACTTCAGAGAGAAATTGTAGTGTGGCGCGTCAGCACCTCTGGCAGGGAGTAGTTAGAAGGCATCATGTATGAGTAGCTAATCTCATGCTCTGGGAAGTATAATGGTTGTCCCGGGCCTGTGCTGACTTCTTTACAAGCTGCTGTGATGTCTCTGTAATGAAAGTACCACCTAGCACCTGTTTATGTTGATAATGATGTTAAATACATAACAAGTTTCGCTAACTGTCATCTGAGAAAATATTTTCACTGCAAAACCAAGTGAATGAAATTGCAGCAATATTGCATTTTTTTCTTTGCAAAACCATTACATTCTTTAGAGAAATCATTCCAAAGTTTGTTTTAGCAACATTGTGGTCAAGTTTTGTGCATTTTTATGCAGGGAAAAGGTGACAGTGCGAGTAAGAACTATAGATCACTCAGTGGGGACAGGAAGGGGCAAGTGAGCTGCCAATCGTCAGCACCACCTCAGCCTTTGACCCTTGAGCAGCAAGAGGAGATCAATATGATATTACGTCAGCACAGTTTGATAGATGCCCCTAACCATGACCAAAATGGAGATCCGGTGAGTTGTTCCCCTCTGTTCTTCACCCAACACTTACCCGAAACCTTCTGTGATTTTGATCATTTTTAGAGCGTTACAGCGAGCAGCAAGCTCTTGAGCACAGATACAACAGAGTTTGATCAGCTGACGGACCAGCCACAGCACGTCACTCAGGTCAGTGGAGCACACAACTCCTATTTCTAAGGGCTCTGCGTTCCTAATTGCTCACTCAGCCAGATAGCTTCTCCCTCAATCCAAGTAGCATGCTATACTTGGTTTGTATCACCTATTTGACACATGATAGAAGTGCTGGCATGTGCTTGCAGGTGATGAATATGAGTCGAGGTTTTATAACTCGTTTTATACCTTTTATAAAGAGCCTTCATGGCTACTCACTTCTCAATCTCGAGGATAGAACAGCAGTGTTCAAGGTATGGTCTCAACTGTTTGCTTTTAACTGTATGGTCTCAACTGTTTGCTTTTAACTGTATGGTCTCAACTGTTTGCACTTAACTGTAAGGTCTCAACTGTTTGCTTTTAACTGTATGGTCTCAACTGTTTGCACTTAACTGTATGGTCTCAACTGTTTGCTTTTAACTGTATGGTCTTGACTGTACCATCTTAACTGTAAAGCCTTGACTGTAAGGTCTTCATTATACAATCTTAGTTGTAGAGTCTTGACTGTATAGTCTCAACTCAAATTTTTGCACACAGCTTTATGGTCTTCACTGTAAAGCCTTGACCGTAAGGTTTCAACTGTACAGTCTTAATTGTACGGTCTTACTGTACAGTTGTAACTGTACGTTCTTGACTGTACTGCCTAAACTGTAATGAAGCCTTGACTGTAAGGTTTTGACTGTAAGGTCTTAACTGTACTGCCTCAGCTGTAAGGTCTTAACTGTACTGCCTAAATTGTACATTAGTGATTATCTCTAGTGGTTTGTTTACTGCCATTTGCTGTAGAATATTGTTTTACTCACAACATATTTTTAGATGTCTGCATTACTACACACTCACTTACGACATCGAATGTGCTCATGTGTGTGTACGATAATATCATTTCTTTTACAAATATTGTACAAGTTGACATTTTTCAGTGCCTTACAAAAATTGATTTTTGTGTTATGTAACAATAAAATCTTTTATTGGTGTCAGATAACTTTTTTATTAAATGCCATAGGTTTGAAAATTAGTTACAATACTTTTATTTATATTTTGTTTATGATTGGTTAATTGAGATTATTTGTTCTGTCATCATGCCTTTGAGCTGTTTTAACTGATTCACTGCTGCTCCAAGTGCCAATAATTTCATGAAACCATTCATGAGCGGAAGATAAAGAATGTTACTGTATATCAATTTTCAAATCGATGACACCGACATCCATGAAAAATTGTTTTGTCCCTGTTGGAGTTGCCTTTTCTCTTTGGTGTATGTAAAGATTTAAAGTCTTTTTTTGTGCAATAAAAAGTATTCAATTGAGTACATATTAAAGGTGACGTTTCATAGATTGTTGACTGAATCAACTTGAGCTCTCTATTTCAGATAAAAAAGCTTGTTTGCTAGTTGTGTTCTTGTTAATTCCATCTATAGTACCCTACAGGGTGAAATTATTAACGGAAGTTAATTTTGCGAGTGTCTTCTCTCTGATGATTTAACGGATATTATTTTTCGCGAATCGGGAAACCTTAGCGGTAGGAGAAGACAACCTCACATATTTTTTTATGAATCAGTCAAAAAATCGAGTACAAATAAAAATGGCATTAATCTCTAACGGAAATAATATTTCGCGAATTTAGAACTCGCGTAAATGCGAAATTAACTTCCAACGAATATTTTCATCCTGTAGAGTATACATGTAATAAATGCTGACTTATGTGCAAGTTTTGTCTTATTATACAAATTGTATAAAGCAATAAAACCTAGATGCAAAAATATGGGTACTTTGCATAGGAGGGCATCCCAAGAATACGCATTGTGCATACAGACTTTCGAGAGTGTAAAAAATTAGGCTCAAAATTGTTTCCAAATTTTTTGAAGGTCTTCTAGCTGAGTCAGCAAATTAATTTATCGTGGTAAATCTGCTATTGTGTAGAGACTGAGTCCATGCGATGTGTTACGTAGTCAACACTTTGAGCGCAAAAGCAAGTTCACAGCTAAGAGAAGAATTTTCAAATAAATTATTATAAATATAGAAATTCTCATTATTTAGAATATATTTGTGAAAAAAAAATGAAAAAACCAATACCCAATTTGCTTTACGCTGTCTTTGTTGTAATCAACAACAACAATAATTCCCAAATCTGAATTCACATTATTTGGCTGACAAAAATCGAATCAACGTATGATGAAAATAAATAATCATTTTGAAATGCAATAAAAATAAAATTGAGCTACTTGATGATTATTTGCAGTAATTGGGTTGCGACTATTTAGCACTCTTTGATACTAATAAAAAGACAACTCTGAAAATTGTTCTCCTACTCATAAATAGTTAGTCATCGCAAACACTCGCAATACAGTTATGACTTTATGAGCCCTCACAGTGAATAACTTTGTTGCTTTCTTAGTTACCGATTCATGAATGGTTTGCAGTTATTGTGTAACGACAAAGAAGACAAATAAAAAACACGTGATTTGTTCGAGCGCCCTTCGCTAACTGCATAAATGAATAAAGGTCTTCTTCAAACGGGCGTTCTTTACAGGCTATTTGCATGATTAGCAAAAACACCCCAATTTTATTCAGTATGTTGGTTTTTGATTTTTATTGCAAAGTCCATAGTTGAAGCTCTACGTACTGTGAATTTTTTACACTTATGAGAGTCTAAACAGTAAAAATGCTGCATGGATGTATTTACCTACACACGTTGTGTGGTATAATGTGTCTGTGTACTTGACTTTGTAGAATTGTATGATGGAGACAATGGCAATACGATCTGCCATTCAGTATGACCCAAACATTGGAGGGTTTTCTGTTGAGGATTTTAATTCTGGTACGAGAAAGAATCTACAGCTGGAGTTTATCAGAGCTGTATTTGGTGAGGAACTCTACAATGAACACATGAAATTTATCACGTCATTCAACTCGGCTGCACAGTGGGACAGACCTACCATGATTCTTGCCATGCTTATCAACATTTTTGCCTCGGATCAACTCGACGTTGAAAACAAAAGTGTGCTAGAAGAGGCCCAAATGCATTACAGCGAATTACTGCAGGCCTATCTTAGAAGTAGATACAGATTAACTGAAGCCAAGGCCATCTACCCACGACTGATGTTGAAGTTGGCCGATGTGCGAGAGTATGGTGAAAATTCCAGAAAAGCTATTGAACAGCAAAATGTTGCCACGTCACCTGGCTTGGAACCATTGCTAAAAGAGATTTTTTCTGAGAGTGCGTAACCGCGTAACCGCTTTTTCAAGTAAATTTGTATTGTTCATAATTAGTTGCTCAGGATGTTTGTAATCAGTAAAGATGCGTTTCGTTTTATATTTTTCAACTTCATGCAATCGTGAGCGTCTGGTGGTCAAGTTGGTTCTCTCTAATCCCACAAATCGTCTGTATCCACTGAATGGAGACATCCCAGAGAAAGTAGACATTTTATTTTGCTACTTGCCATTGTTTGTACAGTCTAGTGCTACTTACTGTATCATCTGTATTCTACGCAGAGCCATTTAAATACACAATGTTATGAACTTGTCCAAATGTACGTTTTAGATCTACCGATTCATGTCAGTAATATGAGGTTCAGAGGTTTAGAAGCATACATGTGAAGGGTTCAATATTTGTTAAAACTTGATGCAGGGTTATGTGCCTGTCAGAGTATCACCAGTATCCGTCATTCCATCTCGCAGGATGGTACATCAGCCATAATCGATTTTTCTTCCTGTCCGTCGTGCTGTGATTTGTTGAATAAGCCTCAGTGATTCCATTTGACGAGGTTCATTGACAAAGGTCATACATATTTGTAACAATATAGTAGTTTAGTTTATAATTATTATATGATGGTTGGTGTTTGTCTGAAACTAATGCAGGCATGTAATTTTTCAATGATCGCAGTTCGTGGTGGAAAAAATTGTAAATAGATACCAGCTGTAAGTGATAATGAATTAAATACCTAATAACAAATTTTTAAATACTTGACGATAAAATTAGCAATAAAGAATAGGTTTTAATAAAATGAAACAAAGATAATCAGAAAAAGGAAACCATGTGGAACGCACGAAATATTAATCCTGTTATTATTTGCTCAATCGAACATTACGTCACTCGGTTTAGTTGCCAGTCAGGCTCGTGTGGCATCCTATCCGTTGCCAGACTCTGGCTACGGAGGACAGGCTAGTGTGGCATGCTATCCATTGCCAGACTCTGGCTACGGAGGACAGGCTAGCGTGGCAAGCTATCCGTTGCCAGACTCTGGCCACGAAGGACAGGCTAGCGTGGCTACAGAGGACAGGCTAGCGTGGCATGCTATCCGTTGCCAGACTCTAGCTACGGAGGACAGGCTAGCGTGGCATGCTATCCATTGCCAGACTCTGGCTACGGAGGACAGGCTAGCGTGGCAAGCTATGCATTGCCAGACTCTGGCTACGGAGGACAGGCTCGTGTGGCTACAGAGGACAGGCTAGCGTGGCAAGCACAAGTTGATATGAGCTGGTCAGAAAACTGCTTCACTTGAACTCAGTAGGTTCCACCGAGTTCAGAAGTTCCATAGAGGCCAAAAGTGGAACTAGCTACTTAATCCTATCTCAATCAATAACGCTTCAGTGTTTCATTCGCAACCCGCAGTTGTGCTTCACGGTGGTCTCCATGCACCTGTATAATTGGTCTGAGTTTCATAGGACATGAAGCAGTAGCTCCTCCCAGTTCTATCACCCAATTAAATTAGAGCCGATTATTCAAAGTATGCCAATGACATAACGCATTTGCTTCCTAGAAGCACCACATAAAATGATAAAGTGGCATCGTTTTCATTTGGGAAAGTGTATAAAAAATACTTGAAGAGATAAAAGACGATTGAAAGGCTGCTCATTACCGCACTGTTTTGAACTGGCTACAAAGGAAATGTTCATAACAAACACTACTACATGTCGCTGTGCTTGGTACATCAAAAGTTGCTTATTTTGTAGTATCTTTGGGGTTGAGACTCACAAAATAATTATTTACAGAAGTAAATAGCTGCTACAGTCATCAAAATTTAGTTTTAATTTATGATCTTGTGACTTGGCAGCCATGATTTTTGTTGTAGCAATTTTTTCCAGTTAGTTGACCTGGAAAATTGATGTTGTCTTCAATAATTGTTGAATGAAAATGGGGAATCGAGAGAAGTGGAAACAACACAAGCCGGGGAAAACACAGCTTTACTGGTGCCATGATCGCTTATCATGTCAAGCCATCGTTATAACTGAATCCACTGAGCCAATTTTTAATACAAAAAATATATACTTTATTATTGTCATACACGGTGAGTGGAGATAACTCCATACAGATATAGTGCTTTGCTAACTGTTTGTTAACATTTCAAATACTGCTATTCACAGCGACTCACAAAAATGCTACACATTGGCATTGATCATGATCAACAATATTAGCACCAACAAGTCAAAGTTACACCGATTTTTAATCGGTTAAGCGATATAAGATCAAACAACATGTGCGATACAAGTTTTGTTACAACTAAGCCATGGATGTTACTGTTTATTTCTTTGCTCCGCAATCCAGTTGTATATCCTAGTTTTTAGCTCGACGTTTGGAATGACTTGATCGAGGGCCAGCGGACTTCGATTGAAAGGGTCAGTCTGATCACTGTAATGGGGAGACAATTCAACAGTTTGAAGAAGAAAATAAATGCATAGATTTAATAAATTAACTTACCATAAGATTCGGAGCAAAAAACTGTGAGAGTCATTTAAACACTAATAAAAAAATTGAAATCTATCGCATTTCAAAATAGTACTTACCAGATGATTTGGAAGATAAATATTGTAATCACTTTTTACATTATTATGCTTACTTGCGGAAAAAATGCAACACAAACAATTTTGCTCTATTATCTGGAACTTGTAAATATAATTACAAAATGGGTGTGCGTAAATTTGTGAGGACACATAAAGATAGAAAAACGCTCACTAGATGTGTTCAACTTGACCCTGCAGGTCAACCAACTAAGACGGTGCTCACCTCAGTATGTGTCTAGCTATGGTGGGTCTATCCACCACTTGCTTGCTACTCGGTAATATCACAGGGTCTTTCATCAGTGTACCCATTATGGCATCAAGAAACTCTTCAGGAGCGGACGACACCAGTTCATCATCTTCCAGCTGTTGAGTGGCAGCTTTCTACAACATACAGGCTTCATGATGAGCTGTTGGAAAAAATTTGATTGTAAATTTTATTTTCCAACCATTATTATAATTCAATGCTTGATAGATCAACAAATTTGTAGGCAAAATTATTTTTTTCTTGAAAGCTCTAGTTGGTGAGAAATTATCAGCATCAAAAAAAGAATTTTGATAATACAACAATAACACAGTCTTTTACGTCAATTGAATAGTTGTTTTAGAAACAGTCAGCAAAAAGACGGTCCAATGAAGCAACTCACTTGTATTTTAGCAGCCAATTCCCTAAAATCTTGAATTACATGAGCGGCTTTGCCAATTTTGATAAGAACTCTCTCTGCCTGAGGGAAGAGCTGTGCTGAGTAGGAGCGACCATCTGCTGAGACAGCCTGGCAGAACTGCTCATTGGGCGATAGATTCAGATAAATCTGGCATATGTCAGACACAATCACTGAGGGCTTAAACTCGTACTTGTCAAAGTCCTTAACCTTAAATTCCTTCATCTGAGGACCAGTCTAAAAACACAGATTCGTTTGTCTGATTGACACCTGTTTTCAAAATCTAACAGCGAAAGTATTGGAAAAAAATGGAGAGGTAAAGGAAAAGGTGGAGACAACAAAAATAAGTGAAATATGATTGTCGACAGAAAGGCTAAAATACAATATAAGCAAAATGTGAGTGGGGTGGCACTTTTTATAACGAAAAGTCGCCTGCCACTACACAAAGCACAACACAGAAGCGGCCATCAACCTTCCAGAGTTACCCACCTCAAAAGATGGCCAACACCGCTTACAACTGTTCATGAAATAATAATAATTCTATCCTTGATAATCTCATAAATAATAACTGCCATAAAAATAAAAAGATAAATCAATTAGAAATTATTTATTGTAAAATAAACAATTAATTGATCCGTTGTCGATAGAGAAAAACGCGCAACTTGAGAAAGTTTTCAAACAGTGGGGAAACCCCAATTAATTACGCGGATTTCCGGAATTTTTCCATTGTTTTATATAAGCCCGCAATAACCTTTTTTTGGGTTTCCCAGTAATAAAATTTTTGTTCAGGTTGCGCATTTTTCTCTATTGATTAAAATAATTCCAATCACAAAAGCAGGGCATTGCTTCAACATCACTGAAAGGCATTTAGTGTCAGTCACATGATATCGCATAAATAACAGAAAATTCTACTGCTTGATAATGTAAAAGTAATTTACTTTGTCCCCGAAAATTGTACTAACCAATCAGATGTTTGCCCCTAACGAAATATCTATTACCATTGAAATTCAGCGTGTCTATAGATATTTTCAAACAGCAATCGCCAGTAAAAGTTGTGGACTGAATTTGTGACAGAGACTTCCAATTTGTTCGAGCCTCAATAGTCAATTATTCAAAACAACTATAAAAATTGGAGTTGTCCTCTTTAGCCCAGATTCATCTAAGAGAGAAAGTCAAAAGGAATGGACACCTCAATAAGTAAACAACAGCTTCCATTACTAAATATTTCCTTCAGCAAAACTCATATCACGAGACTATTTATTCGCTGAAGAGAAAACGTACTAGTTTTAGCAGGAAATAGTTGAGCATTGCGCAAATTCTGTCGACCATGACACTGTGACAGAATAGTCGAGAGCAGTTAGCTGTGAGCAATGCTAGAGTGTGGGTGGTATCTACAGCTGCGGAGTTGTGGAAGCGAGCTAGCATGCTCATGTGTGATAGGTTGGCTTCAAACTGTTGTAGCTCTTGGTCCTGCAGGGGCGCGGTCCAGTTATCTCTCTCGCTCTCTTTCTCTCGTATCTGCTTCATGTACTGCAACAAATATTGGTAATGATATGAAATGTATAAATGCAGAGAATTACGGCTATGGCAATCTCTTGGCAATGAGTAGGATTTTACACAAAAAACTCATTTAATATTTCATTAAGATAACTTTTCTAGAGCATGAGCACCAATGAGCCCCTAAGGGAGATTGTGAGACACTCCTTCCAACAAACAAAAAATTTGTCTGTAAAATGAATCCCTAGCTATATTACTATAGATTCACTGACTCACGTCGAGAGCTTCGTCCAAAAGGAAGTTGGAGTCATTAACCAGCAGATTAACAAACTTGAGAAAGAGAGGGGGATCTGTGTTTTCTATGTCAGTTAGAGCTTCATCGGATAATTTCTACAACAACACACATCATGTGACACATCATGTGACACATCACATGACATTCTGTGATACCCAACTATAGGAGTCCATGTCTAGAAACTTGGAGGAAGATTAGTTCTCTATATGATTGGATGGATTAAAAGCCTAGAAATATGTTATTGGACAGTCGGCTCAAGGCTTGGCTATACTGCACTGAGGTTTTGGTCCTGATGTACCTATACGGTGGATTGTCATGAAGTGACATCGATGAGCTGCTATAGAACTAGCCAATCATGCAGCACAAAGCCTGCTTCATATCCGGCAATGAATTTTTGTTTTTTTTAGCTCCTGATAATAATAATAATTGAAAAACACATTTATTGTAAGGTAGGTTCATTTTTTTCAAAATAAAAATCCATAATTTTCATTAGTTATTCTGGATTTCCTTATTATTAAATTAAAACAAAGAATATTCTTATAAAACATCACTTAATGTTGTAATTATTTTTATTGATTATTTATTATATTATTATTATTGACAAATTTTATTACCCATGATCACTATTTTATGAGCCATGTAGAATAAATTCACTTGACTGAACTGTTTTCGGCAACAACTGAATTACAACAAAATTATTTTGGTGCAAAGGGTGGGCATAAAAGTTCTATAACATCCGCATTCCTTCCGAATTTCAAGTTGATAACAACGATATACATGTAGGTAGAATCCTTGTTAATAAAAAAATTCTAGCAGAAAAGTATTGTAATGGTTAAACTTGATTAGTTTGTAGACATATTTTGTTTCAACCAATCATACAGCGCTGATATGCCTTCGGCATCGGATAAAGACCAACGTGTTGGTTTGGGTTACAATCAACCCCCCGATGCGCATATGTCTCAGCCACGTCCCTAGAAAGCCCTTCTGATGGCAAACATTAGTTGCCTGCGTAGCAAAGCCTTAACACTTACCACTATAGCATTCTGGTGCAGTTGAATATTCCATATATAATGTAGGACTTTGTACATCGGTTGCCTGTAGCTCAGTTTCTGTTCAAACTCGACAGACTCACCGGTAGTTTCTATGCTTACAAAAACGTCAAACAAAACCTCAGCCAACCGATCTACATTTCTATGTTCTTTGTACAACTTTTCTTTTAGCATGTCAGACCTGCATAAAAATAAACACAACTCTATGCGGATGTTCTGCCTCATACAAATACTAGTACAAGATTGTGGTTATTTGCCCATAATTGTGCATACAAAAATGAGAGGGCAACTCTTGTTATAGCATTGAAACCCAATTCTGTACTGCACGAACTGGTATAATGAGGGTAGACTTGGAGTATAGCACATACTGTGATATAAAGCTCATGGGGGATGCATTCTCCTCCTGTTTAGGCATCATTTCGTAGAGAACCTCAGCTAACTTTGCACGAAGGTGAGGATTTTTCAGACGAGACCTGCTGCCCATAAACACTAGAATGAGGTCCATAAAATGTCCTGCCACATCCATCACTTCCTGTAAACGAAATGAACAAAAGCGAGGTTCTCTAAATGGGAGTTATAACATTGGGAGTTATCTCTCTTTGAATTATCTACATCCAACCGGAAATGGCTATTAGTCGTAAGATACAATGTAATTAATTTGAGCAGACACATGCAAAGCTTTTTCCTGATAGCTGGCACAATACCAAGCACATCCTATAATGACAAGTCCCTGAAAGAACTTGAGATCATTTTGAAGGGCAGAGGCATCAGATTTACCTGCAAAAGGAGGGATTTATATTTTTAATCATTTTTTATAATATTATTTATCATAGTTGTTATAGCCCCATTATTATATTTATTTTTATAGTTATTATTATTATAATTATATTTTGCTGTTATCATAATTATGTATAATTATAATGTTAATGATTGTTATTATACCCATTCATGGTTATTATTGTACTTATTATTACTAAAATTATAATATAATAATAAATATTTATTATTTATATTATTAGTATTAGTATATAATAAGTATTATAACTGTTATTATGATAAATTATATTCGTTTTTATAATAAATTATTATTATTCTAAATGAATACATTTAATTTTTTTGTCATTTATTATAATAATAATAGTTATTTTGTTTAGAATACTTGCATTCTTTCCCCACAGACACAGTACAATTAATTTACACATAAGCGTTGGGTTGATGTGAGAATCAGTGGCGTGTGTAGCCGAGGCTTTAACGTGTCATCAGCAGCTTTATATACTTTTAATTATCATTGGTGTAATATATATCGCATTCAACACTGCGTCAAAGATTGTATATAATTGCTGACCGCACTGTGTTTATTTGGTAATTATCCTCTATCGCTACACTAATGTGATTAAAAACTTCAAAAATGTAATCTGCTATAGCCCTGTGAAGCGCATGGGCTATCAAGTTATAACCATCGCATTGTAATAGGCTGTTTATTCTAGTTAAAACATAATAACTCTGTATTTGTGCCTTGTGCTCTATATGAAACTTTTAGCACTTTCCGGTTGGATGTATATCAGCGCCCCCTATAAGGGGGGATAATCCCAGTCACAAAACAATTAGCGGAGAGGACATGAAACTAGCCCATAGCCTTAGTACCACAAAACAACTCACCTGGAAATAGGACTCCTTAAAACGTCTAGTTATAGACATGGCGTCTGTTATACATGTGACTATATGCTCAGGTATACAACCCAATAGCTCTTTATTGCACTCTGGTAGAGGGAATGTGAGGGGAGAGAAGGGCTTGGAGTTGTCTCCACCAGTAGCTATATACGTCAAGTAAGTGGATGTGGCGACATGAAACTGTAGCACAGGCTTTAGTAGCTCGGGGTCTACCAGCGCCACCCTAATACACATGTACCTCCTCATCGCTACAATTTAGTGTGTTGTGGTGTATGTATGTCATAGCTGTACAAATGAAGCATGCAAACGCCTTTCTCACTTGTTACTTGTTACTGGTTCAATTTTCAACGAAGTTACAACACTGTTAGATACAATATATATTGTATAATGCTGTCTGATTTAGGTTTACCGAAAAAATTCACAGAAGTTGGCATTCAATCCCATAATAGGCATCAAACCTGAAGACAAGTTGAATAAAGAAATAGAAGCAAAAAATAAAAAAATTAAATATTTCACAGGCTTCAGAAAGTTCTAAAGTTGTTGCAGTTTTCACTGGAATTCATCAGCTGGTTACATGAAGCTGTTAACAATATTTAAGGAGTTGTCTGCTATATATAGAGCTCGCTTTTCTCCAACTTTGGATTTATCTTTTAAAGGTAAGACAACTACTAAGTAATCCACAACCCTCGATGCACTGTTGCTCACACACACACCAAATGATCTCTAGCCAATAACAGAGGAGACTGAAGAGATCAACTTACCGTTCTCAAACATGTCTTTTATGACGTTAGCATTGGGCGAGTTGCTGGCCTGAGATTGCTGGTAGGCTGATTGTATTCGGTTGAGTTCTCTGTTCAGGTTAAGAAACCTGAAGTATTACATAACGAGTGAAACATTACATAATAATACAATACAGGTAACACAGTGTATGTAACGTCACAGTTAGCATACAGACCTCTCGTGTGTAGCGTGTAGCCCGAGATACAAGGCCTGATGGGTAAGAAAGAATATATCACATATAAAACTGTAGTCTGTAGGCATCTCTAGTCTCTTTAACTCATCACCTTCCAGCGGGACAAGGAATGTTTCTTCCGGTAGGCCTGCACAACAAACCATTTACATAAATAATTAAACTGTTAATAATGACAAACCCACAATGCACTGCATGAGCCGTACCATAGGCATGATGGTGTTTGTTCTCCTGCTCGTTGAACTCTGTGAACTGCTGCCGGCAGTAGAGGGGTTGTATCTTCAACAGCTTCGGAGAGTTTGGTTGGCTGAATGGTTTGCATAAGCTGACAAGTACAGTGCACAGGTTGAGCATCAGGCCATCACTACACTCATCTCTGGGCACACTACCGTGGGTCGACATTGTGGAGGCCAGTTTGACTCGCCCTACAATACACGAGATAAACTGCCATCACAGTATAACAGCGGCTTATCAAATTAAATGTGCATTTAAAAAGATGTAGCTATTACAAATCAGAATGACACGTCACAATTCACATCAGCTCATCTGATAAATGACACAATTACCGGCATTGATGTACATGCAATAAGAAAACGAGTAGAAAAAAAAATTTAATAAACACTTTTAATGTCAAGGGAGACAAATCCCCATGATGATGCAACTGTATTCAAAAGCAAATCCTGTAACACAACTATTGAAACTGATTGCTGATGAAAAATGAGAAGACAATTCCTCAAAGGAGACAGAGCTGACAGGCAGGTGAGACAGCTGCGGTACTTACCTGTGTTAACGTTGAGCAGTCGAGCTACCCACTGCAGAAGCAGATGCCTAGTTCTGAGGGAGAGGCGACAGAGTTTAAGGAAAAGATCTGACATACACTTAGTTATGTGTACTGAGTTCTACAAACAAAGTAGTGGAAATGTAACCTGATATATATGAACAAGTACATGTAGTCTAGTATATAGGAAACAAAAAATTAGGCTATAAATAATATTGACAACAATGAGCTCTCCACCAAGAACTTACGGAGAAAGCCATGCGTTCAGCAAGATCCACATCTGTTTGAGACATCCTTGAAGGATTGTTGAAGAGATCGTTTATGTCGCTATTAGGTGAATTGTTACTGGGTGCACAGCTACTACTCAATATCGCACCAAACAATGTTTTCTCAAATGCTGCCGCAGATGGATTAGTAGTATTTGCATATGCCAGCAGAACCTAACCAACATAAGAGAGCATTGTAAGCTTGCAAATAAAAGATGATACATTACTGCAGAGTTGTCTACCCACAAAACATGCTGAAGAGAGTTGTTCTCTCCATACAAAATGCACTAGATTAGAATAATGCATAAGAGTCGTGTCCCCTTAGTTAACTGCAAGCAAAAGAAACCTACAAATGCTATAAATAAGCACGATCTAGGTCAAGTGACCCACCTCAGCAAGGTTTTGGTTGCGAGCAAAGAAATGAAGTAGCTTGAGTGAAGTAAAGGAATCGGTGTCAGAGCAGAATTTACCCAGAAGTCCTCTGGTGCAGGCGTCATGCATCTTTTTCAGCAGCGGATGAAGTATGGAGCTGAGAGTGAGCAGATTCTCAGCAACAACAACGTTGGTCAGAGTTTCCTCCATAAACTGCAGCACCTCCTCGCGGTCTGCCAACACACAGAGAGATACACTGAGACATACAGGGATACACTGAGACATACAGAGATACACTGAGACATACAGAGATACACTGAGACATACAGAGATACACTGAGACATACAGAGATACACTGAGACATACAGAGATACACTGAGACATACAAGGATACACTGAGACATACAGAGATACACTGAGACATACAGAGATACACTGAGACATACAGAGATACACTGAGACATACAGAGATACACTGAGACATACAGAGATACACTGAGACATACAGAGATACACTGAGACATACAGAGATACACTGAGACATACAGAGACACACTGAGACATACAGAGATACACTGAGACATACAAAGATACACTGAGACATATAGAGATACACTGAGACATACAGAGATACACTGAGACATACAGAGATACACTGAGACACACAGAAATACACTGAGACATACAGAGATACACTGAGACATACAGAGATACACTGAGACATACAAAGATACACTGAGACATACAGAGATACACTGAGACATACAGAAATACATTGAGACATACAGAGATACACTGAGACATACAGAGATACACTGAGACATATAGAGATACACTGAGACATACAGATATACACTGAGACATAGAGATACACTGAGACATACAGAGATACACTGAGACATACAGAGATACACTGAGACATACAAGGATACACTGAGACATACAGAGATACACTGAGACATACAGAGATACACTGAGACATACAGAGATACACTGAGACATACAAAGATACACTGAGACATACAGAGATACACTGAGACATACAGAAATACACTGAGACATACAGAGATACACTGAGACATACAGAGATACACTGAGACATATAGAGATACACTGAGACATACAGATATACACTGAGACATACAGAGATACACTGAGACATATAGAGATACACTGAGACATACAGAGATACACTGAGACATATAGAGATACACTGAGACATATAGAGATACACTGAGACATACAGATATACACTGAGACATACAGAGATACACTGAGACATACAGAGATACACTGAGACATACAGGGATACACTGAGACATACAGAGATACACTGAGACTTACAGAGATACACTGAGACATACAGAGATACACTGAGACATACAGAGATACACTGAGACATACAGAGATACACTGAGACATACAGAGATACACTGAGACATACAGAGATACACTGAGACATACAAGGATACACTGAGACATACAGAGATACACTGAGACATACAGAGATACACTGAGACTTACAGAAATACACTGAGACACACAGAAATACACTGAGACATACAGAGATACACTGAGACATATAGAGATACATTGAGACATACAGAGATACACTGAGACATATAGAGATACACTGAGACATACAGATATACACTGAGACATACAGAGATACACTGAGACATACAGAGATACACTGAGACATACAGGGATACACTGAGACATACAGAGATACACTGAGACTTACAGAGATACACTGAGACATACAGAGATACACTGAGACATATAGAGATACACTGAGACATACAGAGATACACTGAGACATACAGAGATACACTGAGACATACAGAGATACACTGAGACACACAGAAATACACTGAGACATACAGAGATACACTGAGACATATAGAGATACACTGAGACATACAGAGATACACTGAGACATACAGAGATACACTGGGACATACAGAGATACACTGAGACATACAGAGATACACTGAGACATACAGAGATACACTGAGACATACAGAGATACACTGAGACATACAACCAACCACATATGAAATTTCATCAATAAAACTTGAAATATTCCAGTAAAGAAAACCTTTATTACTAATATTGTAACTTCACGATAATTACAAAGCAATTAAAATAATATTGTTATTCATAGCTACAATAGACGTAGAGATATTGTAATTGATTGCAATACTTTCGTGACTTAAAGAATGGCTCCGGTCATTTCCATATTTATCTGATATGTCATTGATATGTCCTTATGAGGTGCTTCAAATACCAACTTTGTCAAAATTCAATTTATTTCGATGTTTTTTTAACAACATTAATAACAAGCATGTTGTGAGTGTTGTCTCCCCTTCGAAATCTTTTGAGAAAACATATGACAAGTGTTAGCGACGTACGTACGCAAGTGTTAGCGACGCTAAACCTTTGTTTTTACTGCCGCTACTAGTTATATCAATCAATGAGCCAGGTCACTTGTACTGTTATCAACGATATACTATCGTTGCTGCTATGCTTCAGCGATTTTGGTGATCCAAACAAAAGTCTAGCGTTCGCCAAAACACTTGCGTACGTCATATGTTTTCCCAAAAGATTTCGAAGGGGAGACAACACACACAACATGCTTGTTATTAATGTTGTTAAAAAAACATAGAAATAAATTGAATTTTGACAAAGTTGGTATTTGAAGCACCTCATAAGGACATATCAATGACGTATCAGATAAATATAGAAATGGCCGGAGCCATTCTTTAATCACTATGTTCCAATTCGTTTGGGTTGAACTCATAAATCGTCCATTCGGGTCATGGGAATTGTGACTAGTACAAGTTGGTTGGGTTCGTCCGTGTTAGCCCGTATTCGTTCGAGTTGAGCATTCATTAGAATCATGGGAATCGTTCATGTCGATGGATGTGAATTCGCTCAAATAGCTCGTTTGTGGAGGAAGCATTAACTGGCATTTCGTCTGCAAACCAGTTTTCGTTTAATTTCCAACTGCAGTAGTTTTTCTTATATTTATATAATAATGACTTTTTGCAAGTTTAACAACAGCGTAATCGCATTTACTCTTTGTTCAAGAAACTAATAGAGTTCAGAGAATCATAGCTCTGTTTGATAAGTTGGCAAACAAATTATTATAGTAAATAATTATCATTATTTTATTATAATAATTTATCATTAATTAATTATCATTATTTACAGTTTTCATCATATTTATTAATAGTCATTTATAATTATTATTAATCGTTGTTTTCATTGCTACTCATCTACTTACTATTACTATTGGTGAGTGCTGTAAACATTCTACAAATATGACTCGTAATACTTGGTAATACGAGCGTAGTTGTTTACTACATAGACATATTATATGTCTATGAAAAATAGACTTATAATAAGTCTATTGTTTACTATCTCACTACCGATATAATCATTATTGCGCCACTCACCGCAAAGGGAGGACAACTCCTGCATATGGTTTCATTTCGAATTATCATAAGAGCGGTTAGCAGTGCCTACCCGAATGAATGCTAACCATCATGAATGAACGTTCAA
This sequence comes from Cryptosula pallasiana, assembly GCA_945261195.1. Lineage (NCBI taxonomy): Eukaryota > Metazoa > Bryozoa > Gymnolaemata > Cheilostomatida > Cryptosulidae > Cryptosula > Cryptosula pallasiana. The sequence continues at coordinate 20,458,276 of OX183139.1, forward strand.
CACAAACGAATTCGAACCAAGGAACATTGTTTCATACAATACATTGCTAAACTTTTTAACGTTCGCCTATCAGCAATACACCTCCTTACCCAGTAGTATTGTTTGATAACAAAAAACATGAAAGGACCAGTTAGTAAATTCTACTAATCACACTAGAATGTATTCCCTATCCGATCATCAGCTCTCTGTACCATTAAACACACACAAATAGGTCTATGTGGACTCACTATAAATTTGGCACCATGTCCACATTTGCGTGGTATTTAATTATCCATTTCAAATGTTACTCGTAACCATTTGAGGTATTTGATGCTATTGGCACAAGATACAACCAAAAGAATGCCATCAATCATACTTAATGTAAGAGGGCAATGAAGGGTGAATTAGGTGAGATGATATGTTAGTTGTAATCTCTAACCCATACAGACACAGTAATGTATGTACATGCTCTATCGATATCACAACACTTACCTCCCCTGTAGAACATCAACTCTATGAGCTGACCCTGTATATTCTGGCCATTATACAGATCTGGCTGTCTCAGACACGTACTTGCATTCTCTATTATGATCTGCTTACACTTGTCCATGTCAGCCTACATATGAACAACGCTAACTTACTACATATATACAATATGGAGCTATTTCTGTACACAGGAGGGGATAACCCTCAAACAATCAATGATTATTACTCAAGGCCGGCCAATTGTTCAGGACAGTTTTCATTTCCTGAACAATTCGTAAAGAACAAAAACCAGTTGCTTGTGTCGAAAGAGGGAGGGCGGGAGGGAGAGAATAACAATGAAAACTTGGTTAAAGAATACCAATTGTATCTGGTATATTGGGATAATCTACATTGATATATATACTGATATATATACAGAATGGGATGACTTATATTGAATTTATACAGAATGGGATGACCTATATTAATATATATACAGAATGGGATGACCTATATTAATATATATACAGAATGGGATGACCTATATTGATACATATACATAATGTGGTATATCTAGATAATGCTATACCATTCCCATATTATATTACTGATGCATTTAGATGATATGTAGACACACAGACAGATAGGTATATATATTGTGGTGAACACACTTTCACTGTAATGTGTAGATAAATTTTCCTGTTTTATAGATTGATCCATCAAATACACAGAGCTAGTAGCTAGAATAGAGTTATATGATTGCTGGGAGAAGCAATACTAAAGAGCTGGTGTAACAAACCTTGCGTGGTTCATTGTGAGCTCTCACATAACACTGAGATAGGTAAGTGAGTACTCTGCACTCCATCACAAAAGAGTCCATAGACGACTTAGCGCTAAATTGTACAAGTGACTGCCTGAGCTGCTCCGCAGACATCAATGTTCTCTCAAACATTGCCTGAAAATATAGCAGCAGGTAAATAGAGAGGGAAATGATCTACACAGAGCTATGTGAGAGAAGTAGTTTCAGACAAACTGGCAACCTGACACTGCAACTGACCCAATGTGTTATACCTCAGGTTTCATACAAGCCCTGCTACCAAATCGTCACTGAAGAAGGTATAAAATGGAGAGAGGCTTTTACCTGCGACATGTTGTGTATGTCCAACCATTCTTGGCTGTCGAGGTTGTGAAAAAGGTCTTCTAGAAAAATGGAAGTGTTTGGTCTTTTCTTATCATATGAGCCCAAGTCTATAATAGAAAAATAATTAGATTAAACTGAAATAGAGACATTCGTTCATCAATGAACGAGTAATGGTGAGTCAAATCTCAGCTGGACAATACAGTATGTATCATAGGTTGAATAGGTAGACTGGGGTATGGTGGGACATGAACAGCCTGAGCAAAGGTACATCTACTATTATATAATAGTAACTTAGAGTCTTTTGTAGACGATTTGTACATTAAACAGCGGGCAGTCCCATTCTTTGCTCACAAAACCGACTGACGGATGGTTGAGTAACCTGACCTACCTTTGTCGAGAGTAACTAGGAAAACTCTTTCCAAGCAGTAGCTAAGTTCTAGCCTCTCTCTAGCCTCATCCAACGGTGATGCCTCATCTACAACCAATTAGATTTCACTATTTTAAAAATCCGTAAATACGGAATTGAACATTGAATGATTGTGGACACTTCCTAGAATTAACTACGACAGACTTGGAATAAAACTTCACCGAACAATTGAGATTAATACTTCGGCATTCATTCTAGCAAGTGTCTGCATTCATTTCAGGTTTGTACACATTTATTCCTGTCTACATTGATTTCAACTATGTGGAAACTTCTAAATTTCATCTCATCATGTTGATGATTAGGAAGTTACAGAAGAATACATCAATTAAGAACATGGCATATGAATGTACAAACCACCAATAGCGTGGAAAAACTCACCAGGAACAGAAGAGGGCTGAGAAAGATTTAACGCAGCGAAGGGGTTCGTAGCACTCATGATTAATCCTAGAACATATGTGACATGAAAGGCCTTTCAGATTTTTGGAAACAGACCAAGAATATACATATTATGGTGTTATGAATGTAAGGGTATATTTATTAAGGCTGCGACATGGTTTAAAAATTCAGCCAAGATTAATCTTATTTTCCTATTTATTAATCTCGATTAATCGCAAAACTCATCTCTGTAATACCCATAATTAGCCCTAATCCTCCAATATATAAGTCAGATTTCTCTGCTCCGATTGAAAAGTACAAGCATGGGATTGCGAGATGGTTAATTGTGACTCATTTTCAACCATAGAAATGGTAAATTTGAAACATCACAACCAATAATAATAATAAATACCATTAGTCAAACAAAATTGCAATAGCCAAGCTTGAAAAATAAAACAAAGAAGTCACTACTAATGACAATTAATTCAAAGACGACTTTTGATCGCGTTAACCTTTTGGGGAAATTGTCCAAGTTAATTGTAAAAACAACTCAATTAAATCACAGCCTTAATATTTATTGTAACAATACTAATGGTAATTTTCATAATTTATAATGATTTGTAAATCAGCTTTTTTTATTATAAAAATATTTATTGCAATTGTTCATCGATTTATGTATATGCATATTATTGATTGACAGGTTGAGTCAATTAAACATTACAAATAATAATAATATCTATATTATCAATTATTTACTACTAATATTATCATATCACCGATAATTTTTACTGATATCAAAAAGTTTGATTACCTAATTATACTATGGGGGACGCCAACAAAACAACATGGACGATCATCGCCATAGCAACAATCATATATATATCACAAACATCTATTTTTACTTGCTATTCTACATCTCAACAAATTATTATTATTTTATATTTTATTTAGAATAGTGTTCCACGAAAATATTTACAGTAAATATTTTTATTATGTAAGCACAAGGCGTGGCTTGTGCACATCCCTGTCTTAGTCCTGTTTTTAATCTCGTGCAATCTCAGAATAAATCAGAGTTAACCTGACTCTCAGATGTACCATTGCTGACAAGAGGAATACAGGCAGGAACAGTCCTAACTAACACAGCTACAGCTCGCCCGACCTACGGTGAACAAACAAGAGCCTAGTCAAAAGAGTGCAAGGTCGATTCGACCCCTCACACTCACGGCCGCCGTCGACATTATTAGCCTCTTGTTTTTCACTGGACAGTCGAAACAGTTAGCCGCCCTCGCGGCGCTTTCTGTGAGAGCCCAAATTCGGCAGTAGGCCATTCTAATGCACAGAACAAACGCACAGCATTAATTACAAGATTTACACAATCAATTGTGGTTCGACCTAGCAGTGAGATTGGTACAGGTGCATAGCTACCAAGTAACAATGAAATCCTGTACAATACTCCTTGCTGACATTCATCGATGGTTAGTGTTATATCATCATCTTTGTGTAGTTATTTTTTTTAACTACCTCAGAATAAAATGATGAATAATGATACTATTATTTACTATTATTATCAAGTATCAATTAATATTATTGTCTTAATAATAATTCATAAATAAAAACAATAATTAATGATAATATTCAATTAATGCTACATAATACTGTGCAGGATTTTGTGAGGACAGTTAGTCAGTCTTTTTGGTAGCTACCTGCACTACCTCGTAGGTTAGTACGACCAAAGCCGTTTGTGTTGTCAGGCAGGCTTGCTAGCAGTCTGGCCGACTCACCGCCTATCTATCAGCATTGTCCGGCTAATAGTAGGCCAGGATGACGATGCCTGTCGAGCAAGTCTGCGTGTTGTCCACTGCTCGTTTAGACAATATTCAGCTATTTCGACAGCAGATCGTGTAGCTATTGTCCTCCGGAGCAATGGAGCCTGTCGTTATTGTGTGCGTCTGTATGTGTGTGATCAAGTAAGAACTTGAGTGAGTGTTTAGGATTTTATTCAACAGAATATAATCAACTCAGAGATAACACTGGCGAGCTAAAGGCTCGCAGCTGTATTTATATGGGTAGTAACATAAGATCTCTTACAAAACATTCTCTGTTCGCAGTTATACTCGTGAATAAATGGCAGTGTACAGAAAAGGTAGGAGTTTTAGAGATTATAAATATTAATCCATGCATTCCCGAGTAGCCATGTGATACAACTAGAGTAGTTTGTAGTTCTCCCTGTACAATATTTCATTAATGATAAAACATTATTATTATAATTAATTCAACAATCGTCAATAATATTACTTATTATTATACTATTATAATTATCACTCTGGTGACTGTCTACAACTAAAAATAATAATCCCGGACTCCTTGAGATTTTCGCAAGCATGCTCTGCCAATGGCCCATTACTAACTATAATTTATTATAGAGTAGTCAATTGTGGGTAGTTGGCTGAGCATACTTGCAAAAGTCCCGAGGGCTCGTGCTACTAAGTCTACTACTAGTCTCAAGCACAGGGGCACTGCAGTAGTAGTTGCAAGCAAGTCTCTTTGCCTAAGTCCACTATCAAACACCATACATACACCAAGGGATATCAACTTTTGACCAAAATCAAATTTCACACCTCCATATCTCTCTTTACAGACATGATACAGCATAAATCTCTCGTGGATAGGTTGACTGGCCACAGATCTACACATTCCAATAAAAAGAAATTGTAAGCTCACCTCAATGTGAAAATTGTTCAGCTTTTTCTTTCAGAAACTTGACTTTCCACAAAAACACGGGCAACAGTTTGTTAATAATAATGGAATTGGCTGAGATAATTGAGCTCCGCCCACGAACTGTGTGTAGTTCGAGCGTCATTAATAACTGTGCTTTTGGGTAGGTCATGGGAGCGTCCCGGATGTTGAGAAGAAAAATAAACTGGGCTAGGAAATTATGTCATTGACAAGACCTCTGTTGCCCGTGTTTTTGTGGAGAATCAAGTTTCTGAAAGAAAAAGCTTAATAATTTTCACGTTGAGGTGAGCTTACAATTTTTTTATTGGAATGTGTAGATCTGTGGCCAGTCAACCTATCTACGAGAGATTTATGCTGTGTCATGTCTGTAAAGAGAGATATGGAGGTTTGAAATTTGATTTTGGTCAAAAGTTGATATCCCTTGGTGTATGTAGGGTGTATGTATGGTGTACATGTATGTATGGTGTTTGATAGTAGACTTAGGCAAAGAGACATGCTTGTAACTACACTACTGCAGTGCCCCTGTGGTCTCAAGCGAGGCAGCAACGACCTGACTCCATCACCACAAATAATAATAAATAATCAAACAACAATATTTTTACATTTCCTTCTTTTACACCATCGATCATAGCAGGGAATTCATTTTTCATGTTTATCAGCCATGTACAAAATTGAGGAGAAGAACATTGTCCATTAATAATTGAGATTCAAGTTTATATTTGTTTGGCTTGGAAAATAGCTGTACATAATAATTTGGTTAATGTTAGATAATAATGTCTTGAACTACAGGAGGTTGACTTCGTGCTTTGCACTTATTATTTAGTTATCCTTGCTGTCAGCCTTTACTTTACAGTTGCACATGATGATGATATTATTTATTATTCATTATATTTTAAAGAATAATAATAATAGTAGTGTTTATAAAAATCATACAGACTAATAAACTTTAAGATTTAATCAAAATTCAATAAAATAAATAATAATATTGAAAAGCAAAAATAAATCATTTATTTAAATTTATTATTATTTATTATTATTGAAACTTGTAAAAATTATTTTTAATTAAATTTAATTTAATAAAAGAAAATTCATATCAATCAAACCCAACAAAAAAAACTATTTTAGGCTGGTAACTAATTAAAACAATATTGTAGTTTGCAATTAATTTTGGGTTGACAACATACATTACTAGCCATAAAGTTCAAAACCGACCTGTAGTAGTTCAAGGCGTAATAATAATTATTATTATTATTATCTAACACTAAACTGCATTTTTGGGCGACGTTGCGAGAAATGGAAAATCTTCTTAGCTGACCTCCATACTTTAAAGTCTATCGACTGGTAACGTAACCACTCGTCCATCTGTAAGTTTGATAAGAAAGAGTCTGAGCTATTACGACGATGAAGTTTGTTTTCGGCAACAATGATGTCTAGCCTTTTTGACAAAACATTTATAAATGAATCCAATTATTTTTTTGTCAGAGATTAGTGCCTGGTGTAAACACTGAAAATGGCTCTTACGAACTACCGGCCCTGAAAAATCACCTCCTTGGACAAACGGATTTAAGCACAATTAAACACATTCAAGCTCATTTTCCTTTGTAAAATGGTATTGGGAGAATGGTGTTGCTTATGAAATGCACCTTTTTTGACGAAGGATAATAATAATCTGCATTCAATTTCTTCATGAAAACAAAATAATAATTAATTAATAATAATAATAATTTAATAATAATAATAATATCATTATCATTGATCCAAATTCTAAAACAAATCATCATTATTACTTACTATTTATACTTGTAGAGTGATGGCTACTACTTTTTTAGAAAATGCCAGCAATGCGGCAAATTGTAACTGTTCGTTAATTAATTAAATTATTATTATAATTATTATATCATTATTTTCGTCATTACTACTATATCTGATCATCATCTTTATCATCATAATAATGCCACTGGTAAAGTAACATTTACTATTATTATTATTTGCATACATAAGCAGAATGATGATGATGAATTGCAGACCTGCCAACCCTGAATCGAATGGGGGAATATTTGCGTTAGACTGATAAAGGGGGGCGATTATTATTATTCAGCGCGAAAACCGCCCTGAGGGGCAATTAATATGAGAAGAGGGGTACATGTAGGCTACCAGTGAAAGGTTGCCACATGCTACCGCCCACAAAAAGCAACTCAGCATTCACATATTATTGCAAATTTAGGAGATAGAAATCGAGTAAGATGTAGTAAGTGAAGGTAAGATGTAAGATCCGATGTGAGCTGAATTTAACCCTCAAGGATTATGCATAGGTTAGGTTACAGGAGAGGCAACTGACTTACATTTATCACAATATGTCGCAGAGATGACGTTGGTGCTATGATTAGTTTCATTATTATTATTGTTACTACTACTACTGCAGGTGATACTTCTACTACTACTAATACTACTACCAACACTATTATTATAATTAGTTATTATCGATTTGTATCATTGTTGCTCAGTAAGATGTTTAAAGGCTTTTCTAACTTATTGAAAAGAAAAAAGTAAACATCCAGTGGTATAATTTGAATTTGATGTAATGTTTCACCGTGACGTGAGAGAGGAAAGACTCTGATAAGTAAAGTGATGTGAACTAGTATCAGTATCAACCAGAATCAGCCCAGTCACAGTCCAGCCTCACCAGAAAAGCATCATCTTCTGTTGAAAATGTTTACTGGGAGGTGATTGGACACTGATTAAACAATTGGCCAATTACAATGGCAATAACATAAAGAATATCACAAAGTATACAACTTGACTCACTAAAAGATTAAGAAGAAAAGTGATAAAACAAGTTCATGACAAAAACAAATGAATGAGTAAAAAATAGAAAACAAATCTTCCTGACCCAAAGGAAGCATAAAAACAACTCAATTGGCACCAGACATCACTTTTTATGCAGGGGAAAGCGTGGGACGACTGTGAGAAACGTGAAAAAGGAGGCAATTTCGTGACTCTTAGGTGAAAGGCATAAGAGTTGGCAGGTCTGGTGATTTAGAGTATGGTGGTTCAGAGTTGAAGCCTATTATTTTCTAATTCTTTGGTTATATGCTATAGAACTACACTGTTGTGCTGTTCATGGTAAACACTATATCTATCTGTGGCTTAGAGATTGTCTGCCTCCCCATCCTCCAAACTAGGACTGCTTTTGTTGTTTTTAATGTATAAAACTGTTAAAATAGCAAAAAAATAACACATGTCAAGTGGCTGATACGGAGTGAGTGAATGTAGCTTGGCTTTCATATTTTTTTTGTGGTGCAATTTACTTCATTTCTGCTAATATAACTGCAGAAAGGTGAGATAATGGACCATACAGTTTCTTTTGATCCTGAAAAAACTATCTAGTTGTGCAAATTTATGTCTTTTTGTCATAATATAGTAAATGTGCTCAGACCAAGGCATTCTCTCTCCTCAGATACACTCTCATAGGCTCAGCTTTTTTACAAACTAAACTGCATTGCTCTGAATTCTTTGCTGCAAGGGTGTGATCGCACATTGGGCCTCAATCCACATTGGCATACTCTATGATAGGTCTGCGGAGGCTAGTGTTGTTTACTGTTTTTCTTTTTGCTGCAACATCCCATTTTTTTAATTGACTTGTCCCCAGGATTCTTTTAGCTCTTGCTATTTTGTCATTGCCAAAGGTGCAAATTTTAGTTGAAAGGCAACATTAGGATATTCATTTAGTTTCCGGCCCGAAGTGATAAATGAGCCCCCACTTTTATAGCCCGGTGCTCATTGGATCTCACAGATTTTGACATTATTGAACACTTATTTTCCATTATGACTTATCAGCGTCATGTTAGTATGTATTCACAGCAAGCATATTAAAGTCTGCTTGTTTTCTATTGATGCTCAGTACTTTTCTTGCATCAATTTTGCGGTATTGGCGTACAAAAGCTCTAAAATTTTAGTTCTATTTTCTATTATCAAATTAGTCATGTGCCAGTGGATACAATTTCCTTCGCTTTTAGGCTCATTCCAAAGCCTAAACTGATTTTTGTGGATGTTTTTTGTTAGTTGTAAATGGTATTGTTGTTACGTCACAGTTTTCTGGTGCTGCAGACCATGGCAGATGTGGCAGAGAAGACTATTCTTGCGCATGGACCCCACCAAAAACACAAACCAATTCTATATACTCCAGTTACAAGACTAGCCGATCACTGGTAGGTGTCAGAGCTCAATAAGTTAGTTGTTTAATGTTTTTACTTGAATCTCTTTTTGCTGTTATTGATCCCGGACATATAAAAAATTTCTGCAGGTTTACGCATTCGACTACAAAATGTGGAAGATTTGAAGAAGCAATGTTTGCTTGTGGCATGCAAGGCAGCAGAGACCAGATGTATAAAAAGTGCAGGAGAGAACTGGAAGACTTGCATGAGTGCCTCTTTCAAACCAAGCAGGTTAGTTGGTGTACAACCAATAGCTTGATTCATTCATTCAGGATAAAACTGGTTCGGTTGGACTCAGCTGGTGATAAAATACAGGGAAGCGCGCTTTAACTATTGCTGTCATTACGAAGGTTAACAGCGTCATTTTTTTGTTGAAAATGTGGTTGCTGCATTTATCGTGATGTTGGATTGGGTGGAAAGGAGTATTATAGCAGCAGCGCAAAACGTCTTAAGTATTATGAGTTCTGAACGCACGCATTGTCAAATGTAAAACACCTTTTTTGCTCAGTCACATGAACAAATTAAAATTCACCGATCTTAAAAAGTCGAATAAAAAAAATGAAAAAGTAATTTTTATACTTAGTCATTTTATCATCTTATAATAAAAAAAATTAACTTTGGTAGAATTTATTGTTACTTAATAGATGATTTGAATTAGCGTGTTTTGAGCTATGCTAGAAATTTTGCTTTGAGGTTTGAGATACAATGAGGTCATGTCTTTTTAGTTCAAACAACAGGCTTCGTTCAAACCATTCAGGATTTTTCTACATTGTATCAGTGATTTAAAATGTTTCAACGTATGTCAGAGCAGTTCCTACAGTTTTGGAGTATTTCATATCACTAGTGAAGCTTGCATAAAACATGAAATTTTCTGAACTTCTACATTTTTTTGGTTAACCAACACAACATTTTTAACATTTTCGTTGCTGTGAGACACGAAACACGGCTTTATTGCACGAAACTGATTTTAGCTAGGCTATATATAAATTGAAACCTCTAACGGCTTTAAATTTAAACTATCAGCTGTGATTTGCTAATAAGTATCAATTTAATTTAAACAGACAATTAGCATACATCTAATTTCTCTAAAATAACGTACTTAGCAAGTTCAACAATGCTAGCGTTGATCTGACAGCACTGAAATTAATGTAGTGCAGATAATTCCTAAAAAGATTATCGTTTTTCATGGGAAAGTTTTTATTTCAAGCATAAAACTATATATAAAGCAAAATTTAATTTTAAAACATCAAGTGACACAATAAAAGTATTTTAGTGATATATGAGCATGAAATTAAGTTGCAAACTCGTAGTTGATGAAGTTTCAAATAAAAAAATTGATATTTTTCAAGTTCATAAACCAAATTATAGTGCACAAAGGTTTTCTATTTATTTCAAAAGCACTTCATCTGTTTTAAAATTAATTCATGTGCCGATAAAGAAAAAATCAATTTTATTTTAGATTTATTATTAATTTTATTACACTCGAATTAATTTGTTTAAACAAAATTGTCTCCCACCACGGTAATTTCTGAGCTGTCAGGTAAACACTACCTTCAACAGCGGTTGTTCTTTTTCAACTTTGGAATTGTCTCATTTTGTAAAAGTTACACAGCTCATCAATATAAGAAAAGACAACTCCAAATAGACAAACCCAAGTCTCATATTTAGTCAAATTGATTGTTAGTCAAACTTCACTGTCAGCCATTTCTTTGATAAATAGTAAGCCATCCCTGGTATTAGTTGGATGGAGAGATTATTCTTTATACAAATGCACTGAGATATTCCACCTTTACCGACTATGTAATACTTTGTATAATGTTGTAGACTGCAAGGTATATAGCCATACAGAAGGAACGAGTGAGACAACAAAAGTTTGAAGAGCCACCAGCGAAAGGAATATTCTTACATGAACCCAGTCCTTACCCTAAGATTGGAAAGTATTGAGAGACCAACAGTTTTAGTGCGTTGTTGAATGGCTGATATAATTGTGGTGTAGTGAACCAATAACATTGTTTAGATGGTTGATATAACAGTTATTTTCTCATAGTATTTCATCAATATACAACAAAAAGTTTATAATAGTATAAAATCAGCTGTCTTGGGCAAAAAAATTGTTGAAATGATAGATAAGGAGTTTTAATCATCATTGCAGCTAGCACCGGGATTGGCTGAACTGTCTTTGTCTTCAGCTGATTGGTTGGTTAGAATACTATACATAGCCACATTTCGTCTTTTAAATCTTTTTATCGAGCTGTTAGTGCTGTCTTGCTTCTGCGTCTACAAAAGAGGACATTTCATTATCTTTCAATCAATGTATCAAATGATGACCTTGACATATTCACTGCTCTATTCTGGCACAAGAGCGATAATGAATGAGATAAAATCTCATTCCAAGGTATAACTGATTTAAGGGGGCTTTCCACTACAACATGATGATAACCCCTCCGGTTTACATTACATATAGGATTTAATTCTTGGACATGGGCTGGGAAGTTGTGTTCTCTTGTGACAGTTTGTCACATAGCACAATCATGTAGAGTTATATACCCATGGATAGCACAATCATGTAGAGTTATATACCCCTGAATAGCACAATCATGTAGAGTTATCTACCCACGAGTAGTATAATCATGTAGAGTTATGTACTCCTGAATAGCACACTGGTAAGTTATAATACTACTTATTACGGCCAGCCAAAACCTAGAGTCTGCTATTCCATTAAATGGGTTTATTAAAGGAGCTGATTGTCATCTGAGACTGAGAGTATATGCAATAATTCTGCACAAGATGGGCGGGGCTTAATTGATAGAAACAACGCATGTAAACTCCTGTAATGTGACAAACCAGAAGCATTCTTTACAGCAAGCGTTGACTTACGCTTCTATCGGTACCTCCGTTACATAGTTTAACCATGCCGATGGTGTGACGCTTTATTAAAGAAAACAAGTTGTCTGACCAATGTTGATAATGGGAAAGATAACTCCCAATATTAGCCCACCGTCTCATACTCTCACAGCCAAGAAAGCTTGCTGGCTCACATCTATTGCACTCATACCGTCGCCTCATTTTTATTTATTTTTTCTCTCAATCAACTTTAAACAACTGATCAACATCAATTTATTTATAAATGAGACCGTGTTGTACACCAATGACAAGTATTTTTATAAGTAGAGAAAAACGCAAATACCTCTATTTGTATTCGTCTCCATACAAATAGAGAGGAATACGAATACAGGGCAGTACAATGAGGGACGGGAGCAATTTAAGGTCGGACGCCCATCCTGACATCACCAATGACGTTTTGGGGCTGGTTCTAACCAATGGATCACGGCTGCTCCATGGGATGGAACGAGTAATTGAAAGCACCCGCAGTATCTGAATCGAGAATTATTTAATCAAACCGCTAAAAAAATAAAAACATCTCACCTACCGAAATATCAGAGATTGCTTCCTTTTCATCAACAGACTGCCGTTTCTTTGAAACATCTTCTAGTAAATCAGGAGAGGTCTCTGAAACGACTATTTTAGGCGCAGGTAGATTTAGAGAAGTGAAAGACTTATTATCAGCTCTAATCGCCTCAGGTTCTGCAACAGGTGCCTCAGGTTCTGTAACAGGTGCCTCAGGTTCTGTAGCAGGTGCCTCAGGTTTTGCAACAGGTGCCTCAGGTTCTGTAGCAGGTGCCTCAGGTTTTGCAACAGGTGCCTCAGGTTCTGTAGCAGGTGCCTTAGGTTCTGCAGCAGGTGCCTCAGGCTTGTTAGCAGGTGCCTCAGGTATTGTGGTAGGAGTCTTCGCAGGTGTGCTACTACACCTGACCACTCCCAGTTCATAAACGCTGCTGTCATTCAGTAAACTGTCCTCGGCAGAAGACTGGCAGTGCAGGAAGGTCGGGTATTTCTCGCTAGAAGACATGTCTAGAGTAGAGTCCTGATTTGATGTCCCCTCGTCAGCCGTGTCATCTGCCGTGTCATCCGCTGTGTCATCTGCCGTGTCATCCGCTGTGTCATCGGCGGTTTCCTCATCCTGTGTGGTTGTCTCGCTCTCACTCTCTATATCTAGACTAATCTCATCAGGGTTTTCTTCACACGACTGTCCACAGAATACTGCGAATGGATCCGTTATACCTAACATCTGGCAGAGCAATGTTGTCTGGGGGTTTACCTAAACATAACACAACATTAACTGATATACTACCTGCTTGACTTGCAACTATCTAATGTTGCGTTGTAAAATTATATAAGAAACTTGACCAACTCATGTACAGTTCTTTGATACGATAAGAATGAGGTAACTCTATGTGAAAAAATATGGCGCAGGAAATTTCTGGAAGAATTCACGAGAATACTTTGCGTATTATCCTATTACTTACGGTAAAAATTTTAAAAAGTTAAAAAAATGAACAAAATTAAATTAAAAAGAAAAAATCATGATCATAACGTATGCATCATGAACTGTTCTTTGATTTTATTAAATGTTCTGGTCTAGCTAATACCAATATGGCTGGATAAGCTAAAAACCTTGCATAACTGTCATTATCAATCGATGTTTTGCCAGCAGCATGTGTAAAGCCTTGACTAAACACAACTACGTTTTGTATGAATGTGGTGAGAAATACGTTTGGTAGCGTCGCTCAGGTGGCTACACAAAGATGTCTGACCACCGCAACAATACGGATTGTCCAGTGAGGAGAAGGGGGCATATTATTATAAGCAATCATTATAATAACTATTCTAACTATAAATTATAATAATTAAATAATTATTATATTTGTTTATTTTATTTATTTGTAAATAATTTTATCAGTCATAATAAATAATTCTTATTTATAAATAATAAATAATGTTTATAAATAAAAAAATACCCTCTTTGGTAGAATTAACAGAATGGACCAGGTCAAAGTAACAATATGAAAAAGTCCACAGGATTCAACAATTTTTTCGTTATAAAAGTGGCTATTTGACAATAATTGTCCAATCACCGAACCATCACTCAAAAAGCGTTTTCGTATACTAACATGTTGGTCTACGCATTTGAAGCTTTTTGTAAGAAAAAAACTCGTTTTCTCCGCAAAGCGGCAAAACGTAGGCGAGTGTAGCCAAGGCTTCATAGACATTATATATGACAAGTTACAAAAACAAAGCTGGTAGCATGATAAAATTGCTAGCTTGTCTTTGTCGTGTAACTTGCAGCAATCAATGAGGAATTGGCACCCAACTCCACTATCAGTTTTATGCCGAATGAAGAGAGTTGTGTTCTCTTACTGTCGACTCACCTTACATTCAGGGGCCTTGCCATTCCTTTTGTTGCTGACCCCGTCATAAGGGGTGACAGTCATCTCAAAGTTTTCTGGCAGCGTCAGATCTCCACCAAAGTCTTCCAGCAACTTTTTAATCTCATCGTCTCCCACTTTAAAATCATATCTGCAGCAAGAAATATTTTGTGATTAATAGTAAAAACGAAATTAGCGTAAAAAATATTCTCAGTCCACTGAATTTGATCATATTTACTGGGCCGGTCACACGCGCCCCTACCTTTCCTTGCAGCCTACACCAGGCATGTATCTAGCTGTGCTGGTTATATTTAGTAGATGGTTAGTATTCTTCAGTATAACTAGCCACTCTGCGTCCAATTCTATCTTATATGGTGGGTCTTTGCTACTAGGTATCTCTATCACCTACCACAACACAATACACCATACATAGAGAGGACTGACACCTTTGCTACTAGGTATCTCTATCACCTACCACAACACAATACATAGAGAGGACTGACACCTTTGCTACTAGGTATCTCTATCACCTACCACAACACAATACACCATACATAGAGAGGACTGACACCTTTGCTACTGGGTATCTCTATCACCTACCACAACACAATACACCATACATAGAGAGGACTGACACCTTTGCTACTAGGTATCTCTATCACCTACCACAACACAATACACCATACATAGAGAGGACTGACACCTTTGCTACTGGGTATCTCTATCACCTACCACAATACAACACCATACATAGAGAGGACTGACACCTTTGCTACTAGGTATCTCTATCACCTACCACAACACAATACACCATACATAGAGAGGACTGACACCTTTGCTACTAGGTATCTCTATCACCTACCACAACACAATACATAGAGAGAACTGACACCTTTGCTACTAGGTATCTCTATCACCTACCACAACACAATACACCATACATAGAGAGGACTGACACCTTTGCTACCAGGTATCTCTATCACCTACCACAACACAATACCATACATAGAGAGGACTGACACGTGGAATTTTACATAAAATGAGAAAATATGACAATTCTGAGTTTTCACTTTTTCTGGTGTATATCAATGTCTATATTTCTATTTTCAATGTAGTATTTGCACTGGAACAGTTAAAAGTTGAAGAAATTTTAATTTTTAGAATCAAAGTTTGGTGAAATAATAAAAAAAATGCTTTAAAAAACTGAAGCATCCGTATCAGTTGTTGCGGCGTGTTGCAGATCAATAAGTCCATAGCTGAAGCTTCAGGGTCTTCTTGTCGGTGGAGGCATCCATGACACCTGGCAGCTGTTTTGACAACCGTTTTATTACAATGTTTAAGCCAACAACAGTTCATCTAGCACATTGTTGTATATACAATGAAGGTGTGAGATGTAACAAGCGACGCCGGTGGATGCAGTAAATCAACTATTGGCGGGCAGAGATAATTTAATTCAAAAACTTTGAGCTGTGCTTGACAAGATACAAAATTAGCAGTTGCATTCTCTTTGTTTTTGAGAACGCCAATCATAAAAAACTGAATGAGAAAGGCATAAAGTGTACTAGAACAATCCCCGACGAGGTTGCTCGCTCATGTACACAGATCACAGAAATAGCCTAAGAAAACCACAAACCTGCAGAAAACTTCTCCTTTCCAGACATTTATCTAGAGCCAAAAACTTGGTGACTTTCTCCTCCCCACCTTCACACTACAACAGGCAATTGCTATCTCACAAGTCATAGTCTATTGCAACCCAAACCTTCAAGTCCATACAATGGAGTTGTCCTCCCATGGTTAGAAGACTGCAGACTACATTAACACTATGTATAGCACAGACACACTGATCTGTTTAGTACCAAAAAATCACAATACGTCTAGCAAGGCCCACAATGCACTTACCTGATGTTTTATAACTGCAGGGTATTTACAGTGTAGATGTGCCGAGAACCAATATGTAGGCTTAATGTGTGTCAGTACTTCCTGTGCAGCAGGGCTGCCAAGACTGTTTTGTGCAATTTCGTCCCTAAAAGCTGGTTTCCTGTTTCAAAAGTAATTCAATGCAATGACAAGAGAGGTTCAGGTGTGCTTACAGTCACAAAATGATACCGTTACATAACATTACATAATAGACTTACCATCTGAGGAGCTGTTCTGTGTTACCTGCATGAACTGCGTGTAACGGCCAATCATGGCTCATCATTATATCTACTGGCTGACTTACCTGTAAGTAGGTAAAACAAACGATACATACTTCTAATGCCAATACAATACAGCAACTGAGTAGAAAACATAGTAATAAAATGGGTGAGCAATAGATGCGAGGTCCTTTCTAAAATGTCGCCAACCAGCTTTTTTCGTTTTTGTTGTGTAAATTTGTGATTTGAATTTATAAAAGGCAATCCTAGCAGTTCGTAGTCTTGAGAGCTCGGAGAGAATGTTTTTTATTCAAAAATTCCAACGATGTGGTCAATAATTTTTTAAATGAAACAAAGTGATTTTCTTATTTTAAACTTAATAGAAAAAGTTTCTGCAGTGAATTATTTACAAACGTTAGTTGAGATGATAACTATAACATCAACTGAATGGAAAATCAATCAGAGGTATTACATGGGTATTACATGGGTATTACATGGATATTAGATGGGTATTACATGGGTATTACATGGGTATTACATGGGTGTTACATGGGTATTAGATGGATATTAGATGGGTATTACATGAGTATTTCATGGGTATTACATGGGTATTACATGGGTGTTACATGGGTATTAGATGGATATTAGATGGGTATTAGATGGGTATTACATGAGTATTTCATGGGTATTACATCAGTATTACATGAGTATTACATGGGTCTTACATGGGTATTAGATGGGTATTAGATGGATATTAGATGGGTATTACATGAGTATTTCATGGGTATTACATGGGTATTACATCAGTATTACATGAGTATTACATGGGTATTACATGGGTATTAGATGGATATTAGATGGGTATTACATGGGTGTTACATGGGTATTACATGAGTATTACATGGGTATTACATGGGTATTACATGGGTCTTACATGGGTATTAGATGGGTATTAGATGGATATTAGATGGGTATTACATGAGTATTTCATGGGTATTACATGGGTATTACATCAGTATTACATGAGTATTACATGGGTATTACATGGGTATTACATGGGTCTTACATGGGTATTAGATGGGTATTAGATGGATATTAGATGGGTATTAGATGGGTATTACATGAGTATTTCATGGGTATTACATCAGTATTACATGAGTATTACATGGGTCTTACATGGGTATTAGATGGGTATTAGATGGATATTAGATGGGTATTACATGAGTATTTCATGGGTATTACATGGGTATTACATCAGTATTACATGAGTATTACATGGGTATTACATGGGTCTTACATGGGTATTAGATGGATATTAGATGGGTATCACATGGGTGTTACATGGGTATTACATGGGTCTTACATGAGTTACTATGATATGATCTTAGTTTGAAACTTGAACCTTTTCTTGGAGAAAAAACACATTTTATTACAAAAAATATTTCACCTGTTTTAGCCTGAATACTTCTAGAGATCTGACGTGATAGCATGACCTTAGGGTGTCATTGCTATAGGGTGGCTTCTCAAAGTGACCTGAAAGTATAGAGTGGAACAGCTTTACAACAATACATACATCTACAACACACCAATACACACATCTAAAACACACCAATACATACATCCACAACACACCAATACACACATCTACAACACACCAATACATACATCTACAACACACCAATACATACATCTACAACACACCAATACATACATCTACAACACACCAATACACACATCTACAACATACCAATACATACATCTACAACACACCAATACACACATCTACAACACACCAATACACACATCTACAACACACCAATACATACATCTACAACACACCAATACACACATCTACAACACACCAATACACACATCTACAACACACCAATACACACATCTACAACACACCAATACATACATCTACAACACACCAACCTTTGTGATAGTCTTTTCCCTTGTAGATTCCAGACATTCCTCCGATCCTGATTCCTCCCACATTTATGATACTGGCGTAACCTGCCGGACAGAACCGTGTATGTGATGATGTAAGAGCTACGCTGACGTAACAAGGCAGGATTTAATAACTACTAATATCTATGAGCAAGTGTACCAACACAACGTTATATATATCTAAGCAGACGTACCTGTACAACGTTATATATATCTAAGCAGACGTACCTATACAACGTTATATATATCTAAGCAGACGTACCTATACAACGTTATATATATCTAAGCAGACGTACCTGTACAACGTTATATATATCTAAGCAGACGTAGCTATACAACGTTATATATATCTAAGCAGACGTACCTGTACAACGTTATATATATCTAAGCAGACGTAGCTATACAACGTTATATATATCTAAGCAGACGTATCTATGGTGGCTCAGAACGCTTCGTGTTTTGCGTTTTGAAACGTCTGAACGATTTACAAATCGTCTGAACTCTTTTGAAATAGTCTGAAGCTCTGCAAATCTTCGAAACGCTTTGTGAAATTGTTCTGGGGTTTGAAAATCCGAGCTGATTTACTGGTTCACTCTATTGATCATAGATCTACAGTCCATTTATGATTTATAATGTTTTTACTAAACACCGAACAGTTAAATTTTCTTTAAATAAATAAAAAAAAATGTTTTCATTTATTAAATATTATTTGTTTTGTATTATTTTGAATAATAAATACAACCTAATTATAATTGTAGAGAGGTAATTTTAGAGATTATATTCAACAACAGTTTTATACAGTTAATTAATTCGCTCCATGTCTTTTTTTATCTACGTCTATGCTGATAAAGTTGCATAGAGGCTATAAATAAAATGATGACGATCGCTGTTGGTTCCAAAGCCATGTGCTTTGAAAACTTTTCCAACTATTTCAAAATAGTTTAGACCATTTTAAAACAGTTCAGACTATTTCGAAATAATTCATACGGTTTGTAAATAGTTCATACTCTTTCTAAAGCGTCCATACGGTTTGTAATTTTCTAAATCATCTGAATCATTTCTAAACCGTCTGAATTATTTGCGAGACAACTGTAAGGTTCGCAGATTTTACAATTGTTGGACAGGAAATACAGTTTTATAGTATGAATCCCGCAACTGCTGACGCCGATGATTAGTTTATTACAACCAACAAGCCCGTTTAAAAGTAATTTCTTGGGCTATTTTATCACAATTACCCAATTATGTTCAATGTGAAAGACGCTTTGCAATTCGTCGGGACTATTTCAAATCTGTTTATACGCTTCGAAAACAAAACCGTCTGACGTTATGAGCCACCATACGTAACTATACAGCGTTATACATATATAAGCATACGTACCCAAGTAATATATATTAGGAGCAAGCCAACCACCATAAGGTAGTTCTTGCATGTAATTGGAGGCTTCATGGTTCCCTCCAATAACTATAGTAAGCACAGGGGCCACCTTCTCTTTCTTATAGTATCTACAACAGGTATTGTCCCATATCTACAACAGGTATTGTCCCATATCTGCAACAGGTATTGTCCCATATCTACAACAGGTATTGTCCCATATCTACAACAGGTATTGTCCTATATCTACAACAGGTATTGCCTCATATCTACAACAGGTCTTGTCCCATATCTACAACAGGTCTTGTCCCATATCTACAACAGGTATTGTCCTATATCTACAACAGGTATTGCCTCATATCTACAACAGGTCTTGTCCCATATCTACAACAGGTATTGTCCCATATCTACAACAGGTATTGTCCCATTTCTACAACAGGTATTGTCCCATATCTACAATAGGTGTTGTCCTATATCTACAACAGGTATTGTCCCATATCTACAACAGGTATTGTCCCATATCTACAACAGGTATTGTCCCATATCTACAACAGGTATTGTCCCAGGTACTTATTTGCTGCTGTAACGCAGTATGTAACCGTTGATAGTGTCTCCATGTTTAATTCACCAAATAGCAGCAAATTGAAAGAAATGCATCCAGTAACGAACTAGAAAGACGAGCATAGACAAAAAGGAATGTTCACAAACCTGAAATGAGCGTAGACACCTACTACAGTAACATTTAACAACCTAGAACAAATGCCAACTACACAATAGATAAAAATATTTTAACCTTTTTCAATTTCAAAAAGGTGTGATTACTTCAGTTTACGTAAAATATTATTTGGTGCCTTTACAGCGAGGTTTGACATTCGTCATTGTCATGAAAGTAGACAGAATCAAAGTCAACACTTTTTCATCACATAGTAGGTATCTGTTCAATATTTGTCAGCATTTGTTGAATGATGTGTCAGCACTTGTTCAAGGTTTGTCAGCACTCGTTCAAGGTTTGTCTGCATTACATCCTGTTTTTCTTGTTCTCCCAAACTGCTCAACGTTTTTTAAGGTGATTAAATTATTTAAAATAAAGATTATCAGGAACTTCCAAAATGAAAAGCAGGTTTATAATATTTATGTTTGGCAGAGTAAAAGTCAAAACTTCTTAGTAAAATTTGTAATTTTTTTAACCACTAAACAGGTATCTGTTCCAAGCTTTTGTTGAATGATGTGTCTAACTCATTTAGATTTGTTTGTGTATGCTCCTGTTATTCCAGACATTAAAGTATTCCAATTTTTCAAGTGTACAATCTAAACTTGTATGTATTATTTAGCAAGAAGAATAGCAAATCGATCAGAATTTAGTTAGTTACATACTTGTAAAAATACTTCATGTCTCTGTATTTGGCTGGAACAGCCATGCAAAGTAAATCATCTGGATTTCTTGTAGCCTCAAAGTCCCCACAGATCAGAAGCAGGTCAATAGTGACTTGTTTGACTCTCTGTATGTGCTCTAGGGTGTCGTATATGAGCTCTAATTCATCATGACAACATCCTTCTATGGCCACACGCATTATTAACTGCGTCCAAAAGGTTGGCTAAAGGGGAACATACATGCTTTAGCATCAACAATTGCAAAAACAATAATCAACTTGTCTGGGCAAAAACTTCATAATTTATCAAATCATAAGAATTAACCAATTATGTTACAAATGACACTTCGTTTATTTCAATGTCTAAACTGAAATTATTGTTAAAATTGTCGGCCTAAAAGTGGTAGCGTACCTATTGAGCAAACTCTATCAAGTTTAACCAGTCATAATTGTGTAGTAGTTTGATGCTAATGATAAACACTTCATCAGTTTCAAGAAGTTATGATCTTGGAATTACCAGCGATGGTAAACGTGTACTAGTACGAAGCAGTAATAAATTATCCATTGAGTGTATAATTTTAACGAATGAAGAAACATTCGAACATCACCACAGTAAGTCATGTATAATTATTAATAACATTGTACACATCAATTCAAAACAAATAATAATAAAGAGCTAAACAATCGATAGTGTTATTATTTAGATAAGATCATAAAAAATTTTTTTATACATAATAATATATTATTATTACATATGCTCACCCACTGCAAGCTTTATCATAATTCTATACCATTTATAATCAATAATGAATAATAGTCATTTACTGCCATATTATTATATATCATAATATTATTATAACCATAAAGAAATATATAATAATAATATCATCATTTTGGTTGTTATATCATATATTAATATTATATAATATTAAATTATTTATAATAATATATAATGATATTGTTATATACGTGCATAATGTAACTATTGGATTAGTGAAGGTTAAGAGTAGCTAAAGGGTTGTGGATAGCTCAAGGAGATTAGGAAGCTTTGAAGACACTTTAGAGTGATCACACAGCGTGGTGGTTGTGTTGTGCTGGAGCTGCTATATATATACCGCGTGAGTGATACATGGCGTCGTAGGCAAAAGGAAAGGAGGATTGTCGTATACTACTGTTGTGTTTTATCATCTTGCGAAAGGAGTATTGAAGGGGTTGTGGTGATAGTGAAGTCGGTGTGTATTTCTTCTTTATTAACGCGGTTGTTATAGGACTGGTGCCAGTTGGTGGTGAAGGTGAGTGTTTATTATTTGTTAGCGGTGGTGCATTACAACTGTTGTTGTTGTTGAAGGATACAGTCAATAAGATTTGTAAAAGAGTATGGCCTTGGGATTTGATTTTAATGATTTTACTAAGTTAGTTATCAATCTTGATGACACTTACGGTTCATGGAAGGCATGGTTAGATGACATTGAGCTTGGTGTGGAAATGGTTACCTTTAAACTAGGGAAGGAAACAGTAACTAGGAGAAAACAAGATGTTTTCAAGGGGAAAATCAAACTGTTGGCTTATTGCATGCCATTGGTCAAGGAGGTAGAGATGCTCTAGAGTCTTTTGGATTTGATATGAGAAATAAGGCAAGTAGTTATGAACAAGCGATGGCTCATTTAAAAAATGTTTATGGTTCCGAGGAAACAGTTTATGTAAAAATATTCAAGTTTGTCACTGTTAATCAGGCTGTGGGAGAGAATGAAATGGATTATCTACTACGTGTTGAAAAACTTAGTAGGTCATTAAATTTTGGGGATAATGATAATGTTAGGCCAAAATTTGCATTAGCTGTAGCTGTAAATGGTTTGAGAGAATCTTCACTGCGTATTCATCTGACACTTTACTCCATGTGATACACGACTGGTGCAGCGACCTTGACAAAAAAACAGACTAGCCATGTCACTGCGTGCCTTATTGACATGTCTAAGGCTTTTGATAGACTCAATCCAAATATCTTCATCCGAAAACTCCAAGCACATTCTATCAATGTTGGACTGATACATCTAATAGACAACTTTCTTACTGACCGGAAGTGCTGCGTGAGAACGAGTGCTGCTAGATCAAACTACAAAACCATCACAATGGGCGCCCACAACGAACAAAACTCAAAAATTGGTTTTGGTTGGTTTACTTTAATGATCTAGTCATCCCAAATACGCCGATTGTGAAATATGCCGATGATATGACTCTATACACGACCATCAACAAAGCTTTGTCCAACCGACAAGCTTTCCAGACTGCCTTAAACAACATAGAAGAATTGACACAACAACAACATGCTCATAAATACCAATAAAACTCAACTGATAAATCTATCACTGTCAAAACCATATCAATCAGAAACATACAGTATGAGCAATGTGCCCATTGCAGTGCGAAAGCGCAAAGCTACTGGGCATAACCATAGATAAACGACTATCTTTCAGTAAACATATAAGTGATATTACTGAAAGTCTAGGGTCTCGATTATATGCCATGCGCCAGTTGAAGAGATTGGGTTTGAAATCAGCTGGACTCAAACTGTTCTACCTCTCGAATATTCAATCAAGGCTAACACATGCATGCCCAGCATGGTCAGGACTGATAACTGAAAACAGCCTCCATCAAATTATCAGAGTAGAGAAATCAGCCACGAGAGTAATGAACGCAGATCTAGACCATGAAAGCTGCGTCGAAGCACATAACATTCCGCCTATTACGAAATACATTGAGCAGCAATGCCAAAACCACTACCAAACCATACTAGTCAACAATGACCATCCTTTTCACAAAAACATTGCGAAGAATACCAACCACCAAACAAGAGTGTCATTGGTAGTGAGAATGCCTCGCTGTAGGATTGAGAAGTTGAAGAGAAGTTTCTTTTCCAAATATGCTAATTGCTAGTGAACTGTACTTTTTAATTTTCTCTTTTATTTGTTTCAGTATTGTAACACATTTTCACGATTATTTTCATTCCAGGGCATCAAACTTTCTGATATATGGAGGAAAAAATAAAGCCTGTCTTAGCAACAAGGTAATTTGAACTGGAAAGGACTGACTGACACTCTTAGAGCAAGAAAACTGGCTCGAGATTCAGAGAATATCATGGAGCTGGGTTAGGCAAATCAGCTAAGCTCTACACAGGTAACTGATATAAAAAAGAACATGCATGGTGGTGAGTGTTACAGTAGTATGAAGGTGCTTAGTATTTCCAATGGTTAATCTGCTGCGAAATATGGTAGATATGTTGAGATATACAGGAAAGATAAAACGTGAGGCTAGCCACAGCTGTGATGATTATACGCCTACTAGGCATTCTAAAAATGAAAATTTCATGCCTGAATGGCATAGAAAAGACTCTAGTAGGAGCAGGGTTGAAAGTTATATAGGGGAATTACAGGGCTAAGTCCAGAGGTTGTTTGGCTTTCCATGACACAAAAGCGTGTTTTTGCTGTGGCAGAGATGGTCACCAAATTAGGTTTTGCCCCGCTGTGTACACTGCTGGGTTTGTGATGGTATAGGTCCTACTTCCCAGGACCGCTCTTATAAAAGGTATAAACATTCCGATAGGTATAGTTATCGAGGTAGTAGCAGTAGTAGTGAAGGGAGTTGTGCCAGTGAAATGAGTGAGGTTCACATAGGTCATGTAAGGTTAGTTGATTGTGAAGAGCGGTCTTATGAGGCCCGTGCACCTCTATCTGTGAGAGGTTTACTTCTTTCGGGAAAACAAGGAGGGGGTTGAGGAGCCACCTGTGGCCCAAGCTGCAAGTGGTGCCAGAGCTGGGGGAGCTCACCGCACCCTCGAAGCACCTAACAGACCTACCCACTCTGAGGAGCTGGTCTCAGCCCAGAGGGAGTCGTCTGTTAGGCCTGCGGAAGCTTTGGCTCCTGCGGAGGAAAGTCACGAGGTAGTTGCTGAGCAGTCACTCCTGACCTGGCAACAGCTCGTCTCCGAGGCTGTTCAGAGGCCTCACTCCGGTGAGAATATGGAATATGTTTCTCACCCTGGTGAGGTGGATAGTGTTGCTCACTTAAGTGAGATTCTGATAGGTGAAGGTGAGAGTCAACCACGTGAAACAGATCATAGCCAGGTGGAAATGAAGGCCAATTGTGTGGTCCTGACCCAAAACCAGATAATGAAGGTGGAACACCTTCGGGTGTGTGGTTCAGCGTATGCTTGTGATGATGTTCCACCTCTGAAGCTAGCCGTAACTGTTGATCTTGTGTATCGTGCTAGCTTGGCAAAAAAGTGCATGATGTAGCTATTGGATTGTGGATAGCTCGAGGAAATTAGGAAGCTGGGGAGACATTTTTGCAGTGACCACACAGGGTGGTGGTTGTACTGTGCTGCTATATATATACCGAGTGAGTGATACAACAGATATAACAATGAAAATAATGAAGATAATAATATTAGCTAACGTAAAGGAATTTTTTGCGTAATTAAACATGCAAATGAAACTGTTATGCAACAACCTAACAACTGTTTGTGGATATAACCACAACGGCTCCAATCCACCGGCCCTTGGGGATTTTTGCAAGCATGTTCTTCCAACGACCCACTATCATTTATGCTAGTATAAATGATGGTGGGCCGTTGGAAAAACATGCTTGCAAAAATCCGCAGGGGCCCGTGCTCCAATCTACTGGCGAGGGGGGGGGGGGATAGTTAAAGTGTATATGAGAAGAATGAGTCTCTATACGAATCTCCATACACTCAAATCCACCCACCCACTGCCAGGCCAATAGATTGGAGCTGCCTGTGGTTATAACAACCAAAATGATGATGTTGATTCAACTACTGCTACTGCTACTACTACTACTTTAGTTACTTTAATTCCAAAAACTTGAAAATTGAGTCTGCTGTTGAATTGTTCGTTGTTTTTTGTTAGTCTATTAATTATTACTATTTTATAAATATTATCATTTATTATTGAATATTGTTATTAATAATTCAATTAATTAATGAATAATTATAATATAATAACAATTATTATTAATTAATAATATTAATAATAGTAAATAAATAAATAATATTATAATAATATATAAATAATTTAAATAATAATAATAATAATAATTTATATTTTTTGTGATCACAACAACAATAGTAATAGTTCACTGCTAATAAATTATGATCGATGTAGGCTTTTTAAAATTTGCTGATGAAATATTGACTCATGTAGGTTTTTACCTCAAGCACTAGATATGTGCTATAAACTGTGCTTTCGGTTTAGAATATGGAGAAGAATATTATTATAATAATACACTCCAGCTGCCTTTTTTCAATCTGAAGTGTTGCAGGCCGAAACTTTACGCGATAGGTATGGCTAACCGTATTCAGCGAATAGGTAAAAGTTACCTGTTTACAACTAAAAAAGCGCTAATACTTAAAATCTCCGTGGCAGTGAATTAACGAGAGTTGTCTTTTCAATAATTAATGAGCAGGCAACAATCATAAGACCTATCTCGTAAAAGAAAAAGCCATTATACACAAATTCATACGTGTACATTTTATGATTGGTTGGAAAAAATAAGCTATAATAGACTTTGGATTTTTAATACCATGTAACATGTGAGGCTTTGTTGCTGGCAAATACCAGAGCTGTGACAAATCATGATTTTCATGACTCAAATCAAATCATTTGAATTTTTCTTCAAATCAAATCAAATGAAATTTTTACAAGCGAGTAAAAAGGTCAAATCATGCGTTGTTCCAAATCAAATCAAATATTTGGAGCGTCATTTGCAGCAAATTTTTTCAAATTATTGCTGAAACTATTAGAAATGAAATAAAAATGCTGCCTGAACCAATTAACCCAAGTTTAGATCACAATATTTGGTTAGCTGGCCTCTAGAAAACAATATTCCAACTTGACTACTTTCGCAAACTTGCATTCTCCTTCTTACACTTTTGAGTGGAACTTATTTATTGGCAGCCGACCGATATACATTATCATTTAAATTCCAAACTAATGCTTAGACTAGCCAAATAAATTAGCCAGTTCCATGCAATAGATAAACTGTACACCCAGTAAACAAAACAACCAACCACCATAGGTTATACCTTCTAAACTTTTTTCATTGCCAAAAAACTGCCATTGTGCTAGCCTATTGGTAATAATACCAGCGATACTAGATAATTGATAAAAAATAGCAAACACTGAGCATTAGTTTGCATTGTATCAAAGCAGTTATCATGATAGTACATCATCAACTAATGCATTACTCACTACAGGTAAGTAAATAACCTGGTCGCCATTTATAAACACTCTCAGCTCACCACATTCAAGTCAGAAAAGAAAGTAATCAACTAATAATTCAACTTTTGCTGATGAAAATTAATACATAAAAGAAAAGGCAGCATAGTTTTCCATGACCCTTGATTACTATAGGCTAATAATTAGGTAGTTTCTTCTTTTCACTGCTTTTATTTATTTGCTACAATTGAATACTATGAATTATGGCAATCTCAGGTCAACTACAAGCATTAAGAAAAGCTGCAAACATTATCACTGCTTTTTTCATGATTTGCTATATATTTGCAAATATTTGGTCAAATCTTGTGGAAAGAGGCAAATCAAATCAAATAATGATGAAGAGTAACCAAATCAAATCAAGAGCTGTATCAAATATTTGAAACAAATCATTTTTCAAATATTTGAGTCACCAAATATTTGAATCACGGTGATTTGGTCACAGCTCTGGGAAATACAAATTTTCGTAAGTTTCATTTCATGTTTACCTTTTTCCGATACTGCACCATTCAAGGCTATTCAAATACACAGACTGCAGCAGCTAATACCTACATGATATCAACAATGCACATTATTTTATCATTTGTTTATTGCTTTCACTTTTTTTATATATTTTGGGCAACTGGTTCTTATCGTATTCCCATCACTCCACATTACAAGCACAGAAATATAACTTGATTCAACGAACAAGAAGTCTGCCTACAAAAGCTGTGTTAGTTGTCTTACGCTTTAACACTTGGCATAAAAAACACCAGTTAATACTAAGAGCCTGCATCTCCACCTAGATACGTATTTCTGACATCAGCTGATACTGTGTAAAATCTAAAGCGGCAGCCACTGTTTCAGGTAGCATTGCTCCTGCTTTCCCTCAGATGTAGGACTGGAGCCGGCAGACCACTCAAGTTAAACACTGAGTCAGACACCAAGTTACACACTACCATTTAGGAGTGCCACCTTGACATAGGTGTACAATGTCTACTCCAGAATGCCTGCAGCTAGTATAGGTCTGCTAGTTCAAAGCCACTAATGTATGTATACTTCCAGCTTCTACCTGCAGTCTCTACGGCGTTAGTAGACTTCAGAGATCTTATCTACTAGTGTTTGATAAAAAAAGTGTTTGTGTGAAAGTAATTTGTTCTTTCTATTTCTGGCTGAGCTTTTTCTGCTACTGTACAATATGAACGAGCTTCAGTCAGCTTTTATACAAAAAGAGTTACAGAGAAGCTGTTTCTGATGTAACGCGTAACCTCAAAAATAATACAAAAGGGTTTGGCTGAGTTTGCATCAAGGTATCATCATGATAAGTAACAAATAGCCTAGTAACACATGTACATATAGCAATTACGAAGCGATTTCCTTAGCGATTGCGTGGTTTTGCAACTTCTGTTTCTGGCAAAATTGCTAAGAAATCAGTAGCATTCTATTTGAGGTTATCGCCAGGCTTTGATCGAGATCAAAAGATTGCTAGCGAATTCCTTAATCAGCCAATCACAACGTGAAAAAAGCTTTATCCTTGTTTCCAATAGTGTCTCGTCATATGCAGCGCTCCGATCTATCAACCATCCTATAATAAATAGAAGGCTATGTTTTGTAACAGCGAGTTTGACCGGAATTGCTGAAGAATGGATAGTAGTCAAAAATTGCGCAACTTGGGGGAGGGACTCGTTTAACTCGATTAAACCACAGCCTTAGTAATAAATGGCTTTAGCTGAGCGGTCCTTTTTGAAGGAAATGGCTTGTATGAGGTTGAAGTTGTCTTCTCCTGAACCAAAGACTTTTCGCATTCATCCTGGAAGTTTGAGCGACACCTTGTGTATGTACCGTTAGTCTGTTATTTGCGTGGACCCCATAGGTAATACACCATAGTCAAAGTGTTTGGCATTAGGCTATATATAAGACATACCTGTTATGTATTGTGATTTTTCAGGTACCCTCCTGAGATTGTAGAACAATTCACTCTCTCCAGAAAACCAGTTAAACTCCTGAAACAATTGAGTGTCTCCGAAAAATTACCTGCAAACGTAACTTTTGTTCCTTTACTTAGTGAAAACAGACTTTGAGATTGCTCAATGACTACATTGCTATCAAACTATCACTTGGTTCTGTACAAGGGTACTCTTGCCTTTTTTCATCTTCACCATTCATCTACCTCAGCAATCCATTTTTTTTAACTGGAAATCTCATTATTGTCCAAATCTGTAACCAGAAAATTTCCTGTTTTGAATTTTTAAACCCAGTTGGGGCCAACCAAAGCATGAGGTCCAAAGTATTTCACTTTTTTCTTTTCCCAATAAGACAGATATGTTACAAGATGATTAGAGTTCATGTAGACGTGAGGGCAGTTGATAATTGACTGCATAGACTGAGTAGCAGGTCTTGCACTATACCCATCCATTGTGTCTCAGTGGGGTTTGCACTCGTCAGACTATATATGCCAGTAGCCACTAGGGCTTTCAGGACCAAATGACTAAACATGTGGAGTTGTTCCCTCAAAAACAGACAACTCAGTCAAAATAGTAAAGCTGTTGTGATAACATATAAATGTTTTGGTAAAAATATAATAAAAATGGTTAGGACTTCCGAGCTGCAGAAGTATAAATTTTCACTGAAACAAAATTTTTAGGGATACTATTTTGAGATGAATAATTCAACTTCAGTTAAAATAATTTATCAAACTGGTTTGTTCACAAGTATTACTGTTTTTTTTCAAAATAAGCCAATAAATATCACACTAAAAACTTTATGCATTCTTCTTTGAAATGTAGATAGGGGTATTATCAACTTTCAATATCTATAGAATCAGTGGAATTCTTCTGAACAATATAAATACACACAGAAAACAACCAGCATTAGCCGTTGGTCATACATGCATGCATATATTATTGACTTTGTACTTCCATAGAGTAAGTTTTTGCTCCTTGACTATCAGCAATGCACTGCGCTCCTGGGCCCGAGCATCCTTTTATACTGTACATATATTATGCTACTTCTGTGTTGTTATGATGAAACACAAAGACACGCTTCATTGGTCGGATCTCATGAGTTGCTACCCAACTAGAAACTCAGGCTGGTCATGATCTACTGACATTTTGCATCTCTCATTTCCATTCTAAATCTACTTGTCATGTATAAAACATGTTTTTTTGTTTGAAGCAGTCATGCTGCCACAATGCCTCTTGGCAGCAACGCACAAACTCCAGCAAACACGTCACAAATTTTGAGGATTGGCCACACAGTCACTAATGCAAGTGATATAGGTAGGTCACATACTAGTCTAAGTGATCAGACTCCAAAACGGATGGAGTTAGTGGCGCTCACTATCAAACTCCTCTCCTATTCTCCGTCTGAGCAAATATTAGCCAGGGTGGCTCTCTATGCCGCGCCCACATTGAGAGCCAGCCCTGGCTAAGCAAATATGTGGGGTATGCTTGGGATTGTCCCCTCATTACTGATATTTTTCCCTTTGTTAATATATATAACTCTTAAGAACGCATATGGTTCACTATGAAATTCAATCCACATACAGAACTGTCTTCTTTCTTTCACATGGCATTGTCACTTAGTTGCGCAAATTCCGAGGAGCTGAGATATAAGCTGTCAAAGTCATTGGAAGATGACAACTCCACAAGTGATACGCAGTGCCCTCTATTTTTTTAACAAAGGGAGGCAACTCTAAACCACTGGGCAAAAATTGTCAAAAACATTTACCTTGACCCCAGTTTACTGCAACCGGAGCCTATTTCTGGTAGCTCTTCATTAATTAGCCATCTTCATCGAAATAAAAACTCTATCTATTGTTGGTGTAACTAGTATCTTATTTCCTACTGCCTTCCTTTAAATATTCCATCATGCAGCTGGAGTCATTTCCAACGAACCCTGTATAGGCTGTCAAGCTGTAACTTCATTCATCTGCTTTTTGTACTGATTTACATCATCATGGAGCTGGAGTGATGATTTATTATTATAACAAACACTCACACTACACTGACAAACACTGCTGCTGCACCAAGGCCAAGACAACTGACTGACACCTTCTTAGGCATGACAAATGGATGTTTGACTATGTGTACTAGGTAAGTGGTTTGATTGGTTACTAACTACTGTAGTAATAGAATAATAAGATTATTAATTAATTATTATTATCATCAATCAGTAATCATCATCATCATTATTATCATTATTAATTAATTATTATTATAATTATTTTGAATGATTATTATTATTACATTAAATAAATCAATCAGAAGAATCAATGCCGTAAAATAGTTATAAATAATAATAGATAGTAGTAGTAGATTATTAGATAATCATCATAATTAATAGTAATAATAAATAATAATAATAACAGCAATAATAATAATAAATAATATATATTATAATAATTAATGACAATAATAATAATTATTATTATTATTACTGTCGATATTAAATTTATTGTAATATATATATTATTTATTAGTAATAAATGTCATGGCACTTACCTATTTATTATTATTCATCCATGTAAAGGATAAATAATGGTGATTATTATTATTATTTGCGGCTGAATAAATTATTAATATTAATTATTAATGAAATCAAAACCCTTATTTATTAAAATTATTATTAGTATTAATAATAATCATCATCATCATAACATACTAATAATAAAAGTAGTTATTTACAGCAATGTTGTAAAAACTGTGATGTTGTTCGTTGTTATCATCACCCCTGTTCTTTAAAAAAACAACTATTCTTCAGTATTACAAACTGCACAGTTACAGTAACTTTAATTATTATTAAGCGCTGTAATAACAATAATTAATAACGATGATTAATTGTGGTGGCAAAGCTATGATTATTTATAATAATTAATATTGATAAATAAATATGGCTATTGTTTTTAGAAGCAGACAGTAAAAAATTACTATTTAAGTAGTATGTAGAATGAAAATAGTAAAAATTAAAGTTTAGTACTGATTAAAACAATTCCCACAAAAACAAATGACAATTAATTAATTATAAAATTATAATAATAATAATTATTAGGCATATTATTTTTAATTATTATTATTGCACTTATTGCGCTGATTATAGATTCTTTCTAATAATAGTAATTACTATTAGTCAACAAAATTGATAATATTGATAATTTTAATTATTTATTATCAATTAATCAGTGAATAAAAATTAAATAAATTGAATTTATTGTGGCAGTGTTGGGCGAATAGCACTGTTTTAAAAATATTTTATCATCATTCTCCAAAATATTTTTCCGGCATTTTTGATCGATTAAATTTACCTGTCAGAGCATAAGTACAGCAGTTCATACAGCTTGACGCAATAAATTGAAAGTAGTTTGATTGGTAATTAATGAAAGGTGCTCATTACATGTTAGGTTAACATTAGCAAGTGTTAATGTTATTTTTCATTGCATTGTTCTTATATGCTATGCTATTTGATTTAGATTGCAATAGCATACTCAATTTCATTCACTCTAATCATATTCTCCTGAATCCTCGTTGTACATTGCTCAACTTTGCTATATTATAGATGTGGATATATGTGCTGGCTACCCTGTGGATCTATTTTTGTCAAGAAAGATTGAATACTCGACAAATCCTATGCACCAAGAGTTGTTCTTCCCGTGAAATGAGTTGCTCTTTCCGTGGAGTTAAATATGCAGTGCTCCAACATGTGGACTACTGAGGAAATATACAAAGACGAATGAAGACTCTTCACATAGAAGAGACAGTTGTGATGAATTTGACCCTGAACCATCCATGTACTGAACATGATGACCATGTTCTAATGGATAAGCATAGTATAGCTCTACCTAGTGACCCTATAGAGAGAGATACGCTAATCATTGTGCAGTATAAAACGCACGTGCAACGGCTGTTGGGTTACAAACCAAACTGTTTCCGGTCAAAATTTAACAAAAAACACTATTAAACCAAAATACTAAGGTTTGCAAAATAAATCTTAACTTTTTATTGCAGAATTATATCTCAATAAATCATTGGGGAAAATGAAGAAGACATTCTGCTACAAGCAGTGATATTTTTTTGTATGACAAAATTGCTTTAAATTTCGACTAATGAAGGGTCAAAGTCCAGGGATCCAGGTTGACACCATTATTATTACTGTAACTTTGGTGCAGATTTTGCTACGACAAATCTGATTATCCTCCATTGTAAAGTTTTATGATCAGAAATGCTTATAAAACACTTGGAATGTAATAAATAATAATTAAAGCTTCTTAATGAATTGATGGTTGTTGTTAATAATGATTGAAAATTAAAATAACTATGTAAAAGTGACCAATAATAATTATTATTATCCTATCATATCTTATATAATAACATGTAATACGATGTAATATGACCTATACTTTAAAACAATTTCAATATTATTTTCATCAGTCATTTAGTAATAAATAATTACATTTTTATTAAATAAATTGCAGTTTTTTATAATTTTTATTATTCATTCAGCACAAACAATACAATTAATTCCGTATTATAACTATTATTTTAAAAAATGAAACTTACCAGCCATATCAATTTTTCTAGTGTAGTATCTATTAATTATAACAGTAATATTGAATAACAACAGAAAACAAATATTTGCTACTAGATTTCACGGTTTTGTTTATTATCGTAAACAAAGCTATTTGTATATAAACTATAGAGCAGTGCTTCCAAAAGATGTCACGATCAATTAATTAGGTTATCAAAAATACCTAAAGCAAGTTGATTTGTAACGTTTTTATTATTTATCCTGGTAGATCAAAATATTTCCTTTTTTTCCCCACAGTTTTGTGAGAAAATAAAAACTATTTCATTGGAGCACGTACTTCAACCGCAATGATAGCATATATAAGCGTGATCGCGTTAATTCAACGTTTGGATCCCTAGCCCATTGCATGTGGCTCATCAACGTATCTCTCTCTACAGGCTCACTAACTCTACCCGGTGTTCTAATATCTTCAAATGTTTTTGTTAAAAGGGAATTCACTCTGTGTACTGATGTCAACAATGAGTGATTTTTTACCACCACAAGAAATAATTGGTATTTATAATTTGAACTATTGCTATTGCATATAAAAGAATTTCATCTATGTCATGGTATGCCTCACCGATGGGAATGTTTTATAATTCTCAACTGTCAGCAATATTTTTATTGGATACCACCCACTGTCCCGCTACAACCAACTACTTTACAAGGCTTTATTCTTCATTTTCACCTCTTACTCTTCATTTGATCTGCAGACATGGCATTTTTGTAGAGCTTCTTATTTTTTTAGCTTTACAATAGAATATACAAAAAAAAACTATATGATTTTGTGTCACATCTCAGTAATATCTGATAGCTGCAAAACCACCAATTGAACTATGGTTTTTGTCTTGCACTTGTGCAGCTCTTTACTTCTCAATTTCTCATCGCGTATGTTCATTATATCTGTCAGAATACCAAATATATATAGTAATTACTTTACATGCACTAATTCCGATGTGAAGTTTATTGGAAATTGTGGCAAATTACCTTAAAAAACCATCTGTACTTTTTATTATGAAAATGAATCATTATATTTTTAAGTTATATCACCTGTGTTTATTGTTTTCTAGTGTGTATGTGTGTGTAAAAGTTACTACAGCTAAGGAAAGTAATTAAGCAATTGGAAATGAAATGATGTATATCCATGTCATTTTACACCATCGGCACTCTTCCATTAGAACAAGATAGAACAAGAAAAGAAATGTATTTTTTGGAGGTTTAAAAAGATGCGTATGTCATTGAAAATACAACAATATACATTTGCATTTCAGTACCAGTATAGTGATAATCAGTGCATTGAGCATAGTTTTGAACCCAGATTTTTTTTCCATAATTTATTTTCGTGTGACATCCAAGTGAATTAGGAGTGCACAAAGCTGTAATGGCCTGTTTACAATGCTATTGCATGCAACCCTCATTTCTGTGGTGACTGCCTAGTGAAGGCATGAATAAGTTGTAATAGTTTAATTCTTATACCGTACGGTGAGGTAATTGCGAAATAATATCGGATGTAAGCTACAGAAATGTCAACAGTGACCATTTATGTCAACCTAATTTTATATGGGGATTTGATTTGGTCCATTTTCAAAACGATTTGATTTGAGTCAAAAATTTTTGATTTGCCACCATCTCTGGATAGAGTAGGGTAACAGTTGTGTAGAACACTTGGCTGAGTGCAGGAGAGTTGAGGATAGGAAGATCTGAGTAGAGGATAGTAGATAACTAGCTTGATAGAAGACCAGCAGTACCCAAAGCCTGTCTGTCTTGTCAAGACAGGCAACCACAGCCACTACTCCCCTACTCTACTTGCTACTAGTTAGACAACCACTTTTCTACATGTATTTCCTATCATCATGATATTCATCATAACGAATGAAA
The DNA here is from genome assembly GCA_945261195.1 of Cryptosula pallasiana. Taxonomy (NCBI): domain Eukaryota; kingdom Metazoa; phylum Bryozoa; class Gymnolaemata; order Cheilostomatida; family Cryptosulidae; genus Cryptosula; species Cryptosula pallasiana. Next base: position 20,494,412 of record OX183139.1, read on the forward strand.
TTACTTATCAAAAGAATGATTGACACCTGTAGTGATAGCAGGCAGTCAAAGGCAGTGCTGTAATTCATCAATGAAAAGGCGATGCACTGCAGCATTGCCAAGAGACTCGGTGTCAGTGCATGCATACATACGCAATTAATCCACACACTCGCACAGCCAATGCTGCAAATCCCATGCTTGACTGATTTGAGCATAGCCCTATATTCAACTAGATGATGATATTTGTTGCGAGTTTGTAAAATACTTTAAGGCTACGAAATTGAATTCAGTTTGGGGAATACAACTCCAATTTACTGCTAGGAGATAACTCCAGCTGAATTACGATATTTGCTCAGACGGAGAATAGGAGAGGAGTTTGATAGTGAGCGCCACTAACTCCATCCGTTTTGGAGTCTGAGCACTTAGACTAGTCACATACTAAAGTGTTTCACCGATTGTCTGGACAAATCATCATGTATGTTCTCAAAATAGCGGATTTTTCTTCCATGGCCCATAGGTAGAATAGCACTACTAATTTCTTGTGACAAGCCAGCATTTCCAATATCACCTGCTTTTGACGCGCAGTCATCCTGTGGTTTGCTGTACAGTAAAGGCCTCCCCACACTCAGCATTTTGCGGCCACAAATTTGGCACTTTGAGAGTTTTCCTACCGTCCATTGTTGCACTTCCGCACAACAATTATGCACATGGCGGTAATCATAAACGGTTGATATGAGCACATGGGCTGTTACGGCTCAGAAAATAAAAAAATAAAAGGTATATTCGAGTGATCTGGGTTGACCAATCAGCATTAAAAAATAATTACAAATTGTGAGACCGGCCAGTGAAAACTAAACACGCTCGATTCTAGACGATCGCGGCAAACAAAGAAAAAGTGGTTCGTCGACGGTAAAATAACTAGCCGTTTTCCCATTTCTGTGACAAAATCTTTGTGTGTGGAGAGGCCTTAGCAGATACTGCACAGAATCAATCAAGCCAATTAATTAATGAAAAAACTCCGCGGTTGGAACATGTTTTAAAAAAGTGTTCCCTGGAGTTGAGAAATTCAAAACAAGCGTATTTATTATATGCAGATATTGTGAGAGTGATACAGATACAGAAGGGAAAGTATATTTCTGACTTAATATACCGGCAAACAAAAACTCCCCAAAATTGACATCAGTAGCTGGTACCATTACTTATCCAAACCTAGCTATTTACAAACAGCAATGTGTTGAAAAAAAAACCTGGCACTGTGGAAGTGTGGTCACAGGAAATAAGATATGCAGATTCTACAGTGATCTTATTTTTCAGGGAAAAATATGATATACAGCGATACAGATATTACTAGAAAACAAACAGTACACAGTATTCATTTTTAATTTATAAATGCAAAAATCAGTTGCTGCGCAGAATGTGATATCTGCTCTACCAAAAAGACAAAATGTAGCCTGAGGATAAGTTTTACTTAGCCAGTGAGCCTACATACACATTTATAAAGGCATCCATCTTGTCAGCGTTGTATAAATAACACAATTTGTAAGTCGCATATGCCTATAGTAACAAACGAGCTGTCCATGTTCACACATCTCTATTTCACACCTCCAGCACCAAAGAAAGGCTATAGCTCAGTTTCTTTACTGATTGTTTGAGTAATTACAGGTACGCTAGGGTAGGAATGCTTTGGTATATTCATCCCTTTATCTATATTGTGTTGTTTGGCTAGCTCACAGAAACTCTACAACAGTACAGTATAACATGAGGTGTCAGTATTGGTAGAGATCAAAGTACCACCATTTGAGTATTATATCAACCAATTGAATCATCTCCAACTGACCGCGAAAACACCTAATGAAAACAGTAATAAATAATAGTATATGCAAAAAAGCAAACTTTTTATCCATCAATTTTAAATGCCGACGTTGTGTCGGGCTGTAAATAACAATGCATCCACAAACGAACGACGGTTTGTCCAATCAAACACAAAAAAAATTATTAAATCTGTGAACGGAAGCGCCCAATACCCAAGCGGATGAGACGTAAAATTTGTTGTAATAACAATATGGCCTCCCATTCAACACACTGAATATAAAACGCCATTCAACATTGGCTATAACATCGCTATAAATAAAGGAAACAAATGCAGTTGAATGCTGGCTTTGGTTACATTTTAAGGCTCCATCTACACCAGTACAAAATGAAACACTATAAAAGTTGCTATGATTAGCTACTAGCTCACACACAAACATGTGTTTAGATGGGCATTTATATTGTGCATCAGTTTCTAAATTCGTATAAAAACACATACGGCGAAGCTTCAGGTTTAAGACGATACGGAGCGTGTATTGATGAGAGCTTATGTGAACAGCATGCTTATGTGAACAGCATGCAACTTTGGTATTCACCTACGCGTGGAGTGCACATCTCCACTAGTGTAAACGTGGCCAAATCAATTCTACTATCGGCATGTTTATCTGGTCCATGATAAAGTGAATAGAACTTACACTAATTCAATACTAGTAATAATAATAAGCTTTAAATTTACAATAACATCTAGTAATATCACTGGAAAAATCTACACACCCTAAACAAGTGTTGAGAATGAAAGCAAACATTCGATGTTAGAGATAGAAATAATTTCAGCAAACCACACATAGATGTTGTACAAAACAAAAATGTCTAACACAACAAGGCGTCAAGTACTTACTGCAAATGTTCGTGGCTCGTATATAGCTATATCAGCTAAGACCTTTCTGTTCAACTCTATGTCCATCTAAAACATGTCCCATTCATGTAGTGCACAAACACTACTTCTGGTACAATTATGGAATTGTACTGCTGTAATGATCCATAATATTGGCAATGTAAGTTATATAAAATAATAATAATATTACCTCTTTTAATGCACTCCACAAATATCTCATAGGAATTCCATTTTCTTCTGCAGCAGCTTCAATACGTAATGTGTACAGCTACAGTAGCAGAGATATCAATGAGTAGAGCAACAAAGGAAAGCTAGTAACAAAGGTAACAAGGAGCAGGACATTCTGAAATGAGTGCACAGCAAATAATTGTGCTCAAGACAGCAGTAAAAGCACACACAGATCTTATCGGTCAGGTACCTCTTTAAAATCATAAACCCTCTGTTTACGAGCAAGTGTCGCGTATTCCAAAGCCTTCATCTTCATTCGCTGTCCAATCACAAAACAGTTTCTACTTCTTCCTTCGAATCGCTGAAAAACAGATAAGTTACAGCAGTGCAAAGTTGTAAAAATGACATACATCACGCGAAATCTCTAGAGAGGCGTCATATTGAAAACTGGAAAAAGCAGAAATATGGTGCGCTGAGCGTACTTACATTTAAATATTAGCTGTGCTATGAATAATATTGCAAAAACTCCGTACGATAGTCTTATAATAAGATTTTAAATACATTATTCGTTGAAAAAATATACGTAGTAGTACTAGTTGGACAAAAAATTGGTAAAAAAACATGAAAAAATTGATTCACCTTAACGCCGACCTCGTTCATGCAGCAGAAAGCTAAGTTAGTGAGTGGAAATTGATACATACATAATAAATCCTCAAATCGAGAGACAATATGAATATTATACTACCAGCCAGCATTAAGTAATAAGTAACCAATATTATTATAAGTATTCTTTTATTGGTTGGTGTTACCAATACCGGTTACCAATATCAGTAACCAACAACTTACTCTAAGTATAATAATAATTAATACTATCAATGAATAACAACAATAATAGATAATAATTAATTATTAATACTACTGATTATTATTTATTAATTAATAATAATGTAGTGGAAATGACTTGTGCCACCTAAAACAAAGGAAGCAGACACTCAATAGCTAATAACTCTATGCAGTCAGTCACATGAGAACAACAATGAAAGGCTCATGTGATGTGGCTGTGATTCAGGCAGCCTTTGTTTATGTCCATTATTTATCCATATATACTTATGTAACGCAGTTATTATTTTCTTGTCAGCACCAAAGGCTGATTATTATCTTATGTAACATTTTATATACAAGCTGGCTAGAGCTCTCTGTAAATAAGAGCAGGAGAAGAGCTCAGCCAGGCGTGATACACAATACGGATTATACAATACTCAACCACAGCTCTTTGATTTAATCTCTAACAGACAGCTGCTCTACAATTGCTTAGTAGTACGACTAAGGAGTGCCGGCCTGCAAAGGCTCAATACATACATAATCATACTATAATACTACTCTAATTAATTAGTCTGCTACCCAGCTAGTCTGACTATGCTGGGCAGGCATTGGTAGGAGCAGTGAGCAAGCAAGTCGTACACAGACAGTAGTAAGCAGTCTGGGGTCTGGTACAGGTGAATGCTACCAGTCACTAACCACCGACCCGACACAAAAATCCTGTACAACAATAATTAATTTAATAATTAATAAAATCTATCTTAATTAATTAATAATAATAATAATCATCTCAAATCCAAAGAATACTTACTGCATTGATACGAAATGTTTGCATACGTTTCCATATCTTTGGTGGTCCTGGGCACTTTCTCAGCAGATATCCTGTCAAATGAACCATCTCCACAAAAAAGTAGAAGTTATAACAAAAATAATGGGTTGCGTGCAGCCAAGTGAAAGAAACACAATTGGAATCACTGTAACGGTGGTTTTACACAGTAAAAATAAGGGGATTTATGCGCTCCTCGCAATCCTGAAACCATTCTACTTCATTATTAGCTAAGGCTACACTCAGCTCAAAAATGGCAGAAAAAAGCCTGCTGTACCGAAATGAATGAAAGAGAATTTGTTCCGTGACCGTGAGGCGTTTTGCTTATAAGAATTCATAAATTTGTAACTAATGTTTTGCTTATTAACTTGCAATATATATTTGAACGAGAGGAAGTTACATGTAAAAAAATAATAATGTACCAATAATAATAATAATAATAATTAATAAATTATTAATTATTATAAATTATTTATATTAATTATTATTATTATTATAATCATGATCATAATAAATAATAATAGTTTTTTAATTAATAATAAACAACAACAATAATAATTAATAATAAAATAAATACATAATAGATACTTATAATATTAAATATCGTTACATAATGTGCTAACGGAAAGTCTCCTGGTCCCGACAGCATCAGAAAACCGGATCTTATGATAGACTTGCAAAGTACTGCTGCATGCCTAGGCCACATATTCCGTGCCTCACGTGCTTGCGGACGCCTACCGAATCAATGGAAATCAGCAAATGTAACACCCATCCATAATAAGGGTGGCGACACAACCTGTGTATCTAACTACAGGCCTATCTCTCTAACCTCCATACCATGCAAAATATTAGAACATATATATAGTGCTTCACTGCCTCAACGAAAGACTTGATGATATCCTCCACAACCGGCAACATGGGTTTAGGAAAGGCCTATCATGCGAAACACAGCTCTGTGCAATGTACCATGACCTTGCTAAGACAGCAGAAACACACAAAACTACTCATGCGCTGATATTAGACTTCAAAAAAGCATTCGACAAAGTACCACATGCTCTCCTATTGGAAAAACTGAGACAGCTCACCGATTTAAACCCCGTTCTGACAAACTGGATTCAAGATTTTCTTACTGAACGAACGCAGCGCGTCGTACTGAAGGGCGAGTACTCAACTTTGTGTGCAGTATCGTCTGGTGTACCACAGGGATCGGTGCTGGGTCCGACCCTCTTTCTTCTGTACATCAATGACTTACCAGCCGCTGTCAACTGTAGAGTCAGCTTATATGCGGATGACACCTTACTATACCAAGAAGTCAATAATGACGATGAAATGGTAGCTTTCCAAGAAAACATTAGTTCCGTAGAAAGGTGGTCACAACGATGGAAAATGCCTTTTAATTCTACTAAGTGTCATGCCATGTGCTTTGGACCAAATCCTAAACCTCATATACATTACAAGCTTGGCTCCTCGCAAATTTCATGGGTGGAGAGCACCAAATATTTAGGCGTCATCCTTCAACACAATCTACATTTCGACCAACACATAGCCTTGAAAACTGAGAAAGCTAGTAAAATCTTGGGTGCGATCAAATATACACTTGGTACTGCCCCCAAGAACAGCCGGCTGCTTGCATACACCAGTCTATGTAGGCCCATTTTAGAATATGCCGATACAGTGTGGGACCCTACCAACAAGGCTATCATAAACTCAATCGAAGGCGTTCAGAGTAGAGCTGTTAGATTTGTGAGTGGTCTGAAAGGTCGCGACAGTGTCATTGAAGCCAGAGAAAATTTAGGTCTCCCGACCGACGTTAACGAGGCGCAGGCAAAACCATAGGGTAGCTTTGCTTACCAAATTCTTCCAAGACGAGGAACGACACAGTGTACTCTCATCCAGTTATGATGAAATAATCAATAACAGATCTAAAACAACGATAGTCACACGGGCTGCTTGCCGTGGAGAGCTCAATTCCATATATGCAACCTCCAGCATGCTTCACAACAGCTTTTTACCTAGAACTATACGTGACATGAGAGTGCTACCAGAAACCGTATAATCGTTAGACAGCTACATGCTGTAACCATGTAATAACACTGTAGCACACTGTTTTCCTCCTGAGGCACTCCCCTTGCACCTAGTGATTTAGAGTGTCCTATCGTCACAGAGGTAATACAGAGGTAACTATAGCTTTTAGTGGTTAGTGAATAAGACAGAAATGATGCTGAGTGAACTACTACTACTAACTAACTCGTATTTATATATACACGGTAACTGCCCACATGAACAACAACTTGTGTGCGTATGTAAAACATCATAGTTAGCTCAAAACCATTGAACCGTTACAATGAATATTATATAGCATATACAGTGGGACTAATAGCACAATGTCCAGTTCACATTATTCCCCCTGATCTCAAAATCAAGTATCTCAAAGTAACAAATATTAACGCAAAAAAAATCCGACTGCCGTTTGATTTAGGTGGATGCCTTTCATGTCTTGAGCGTCTCGGACTAAACTTTTGCTCAGTTTCACAACTCTCAGTCTCACTCTCCTGCTCAATATTATTACCGTCACTATTCGTAAAATCTTGTTCTACAGAACTATCTAAAGTGTGGTCTGTATGATGACTCTGCTCTGGCTCAAATTCTATTTCTACACCATTGCTCACAGTCATATCTTTATGCCAAGCAAATCTAAGATCAGCAACATGTCTATTTATTTCATCAACTTCCACTGCAGTGTCAGATCTTATCTCAGTCACTTTTCCAGTCTTCCATTTTTCATTGCAGCATGCACTACTTGGTTTCACATACACAACATCATCAACTTTGTACGGTTACGTTCACTCTTCCTGTCAGTACAGGGCTTCCCTGGCAGACTAGCAGAGCTAGTCACTCTTGGTAAGTCTGTTTTATACGTGTACAATGCCTCGGCAAGAACAATACCATCTGAGTTAGGCGTATTGTTGTACCAGAACACCATCTCTTCAGCTTGCTTGCCTGTCCTTGCTACCATTCGTTCAATAGTCCTGTGATTTCTCTCAGTAATGCCATTACCTGTTGACCTAAATGCACAACTAAGTATTTGCTATACGTTCCAGTAAGCAAGAAACTCTTTTGTGCATACACTCTGAAAGCAGGGTCCATTGTCACTCAGGAATTCAGAAGGTGGTCCGCGCTCTCTAAATACCCGTTCCAACTGCTTGGTAACTGTCTCTGCTGTCTCATTTGACAGTCTCATCCACAGGGCAAACCTACTCGAGCCACAGCCTATTAATGTCAAGTACGACTTTCCCAATACGTGAGTTATATCAGCAGTCAGACGCTGCCAGGGATTTGGCTCACTCAGATGCCCATGGTCCCACTTCACTGGAGAGGGATCTACACTTCTGCACATGTGACACGCTTTCACGACCTCTTCTACTACTTTCTTGTCTATGTCATATCCTAATTTTCTTTTTACCGAATATGTCGTTCGTTCGACACCTAAATGATGTTCATTGTGAACCTGGTCCACTTGCTGCACATTTGCATAATCTGGTAATGCTGCTTCTGCACATGTTTTCCTATGCAACCATTGGTGTGGCACTTTAGTCAAGGCATCTACTAGATTCTCGGCCGATCGCACTAGCTTAATTTTCAGCACAAGATTATACTCCTCAATCAGCTTGCCAATGATTCCAAGTCTTCTTCTGATTATCATCTCACTTAGTCCATTGACCTTAGGCCTTCGTGTGTTCTCTATTACCGAGGTAACCCAGCTGAACACTGCTGCGGCATCTGTCATCATCTGTACCTCAATCAATTTCCATTTCAGTGCCAAGTTAATATTCTTCAACACAGCCTCAAATTCTGAAGCGTTAATGTGTGGGCCATCATCCTCTTTTCTCAACCACGCTGCATTTTCTACTATGAAACCATCCATCTCAAGGCACACTCCAATTGCTAAGCTGCTAGCGTCGCACGACATTGTGTCATAGTTTGCATTTGACACGCGTTCCATTTCCTTTTTACAGGATCCTGCTCTTGCACTCGCTGATGTGTTTCATTCATCAGCATCCGAATGTGAGCTGGTACTATGTCGCTCCAACTCAGAGTGTTGGTCAATCGTTTTACATAGCTGCACGCTACTCTCAGCCAACCCGCCACTAGATAGTGTCCAATCAGTTTCCCGCACACTTTTAGAGCTCTCTTTTTGTCATATCATTGTTTACCTCTGGCAAAGTTCCGTCTCTTGCCCAAACGTGCCCATCTCTATCAGCTGTAACACGTAATCCTAGAACTCTAGTGTTATCTAGTGGCACTGGATCTTTGGACATAAGTCCATACTTTTGCAAGTGACTTTTTACAACACCAGCTGACCCTATATCATGATTCACCCAAATAACATCTATGTAGTGATCTGTGCCTTTTGCAACTGGCGCGCCCATAGATGGCACTTTAGCTAGAATTCATGACATTATTTTAGGAGCTACACTGAGGTCAAACCCCATTTTTGTCATTACATAGCATTTGCTATCATACTCTCCTGCTTGAAATCTTTGTAGTGTCTAATCAATATGAATTTGCAGACCTGCTTTCTTGGGATCAAGAAGATAAGCGTTGGTACAGTCACATCGCCACTCTCTTAACTTTTCTTGGCATATTGCCGTGTCCAACCCCACTGAGAGCACTCAAGTCTCAGGAATTACCCTTTTGCAATAAAATAACATGTATGTATACAAGGTATGATCGACTTTGCCACCAGGATTTGTTATACTTTCGGGTATGTTGGATATTATACTCCTTATTGTGTTACATAAAAGCACATATATGCAGAATTATTCCTTACCTCAGAAGGTCAAAAGGCCACAGTTGACCTTCAAAGGGAGATTTAGAACCACTGTTCAATGAACAACCCCACATCTTAGGTAGTACTAATGGAAACCTCCTCTAAAGTAGTACTTAGACCAGGGTTTGACCTCAACAAATAATCATTGACCCTTATCATTGAAGATGAATCTTCTCAAACTGATGGAAGGCAATGTTACGATACTGCATTATCAAATTGGAAAATGGACTGAATAGTTTTTCTTACCAATTATTAGGCAACATGTTTTTAGATAACGCATCTTTTGTAAAACTCGGCTGTGTCGTGCATCCCACAATACGGAATGCAGCACAAACCAAAAAATAATATTAATGGTGTAGTACTAGAGTTTGCAAAGGCGTTTCAACAAGTTAGTTAATGAACGAACTGCAACACCTGATCAATGTGATAACAGGGTATGTACATTCCGTCGAACTGATTGAACCGCCGAGCACTGGAATTATCTTCTCTTGGTGAGATAACTCTTGTGAAACCGGGAAATGGAAAAATCATTTTAAAAAAGTTATTTCCAACTTCCAAGGAAATATTTTCCGATTTGCCCATTTTTAAACTTTTTATTTTTGGAAACATCCTTGACCCTTTTAATATATAATAATGTTTTCATTGTTTTAATGTGATCATTGCTTGCCAAACAATGGATAATTTTATCGTTATTTACTGCTATAAAACATTTTGAAAACACTGGTGCCTTTTCTAGAACTTGGTTGATTGCTATAATAATAATAATAATAATAATAATAATAATAATAATAATGATAATGATAATGATAATGATAATGATAATAATGATAATGATAATAATAATAAAAATAATAATCATCATAATAATAACAATGAAATAATAGTAAGTAATAATGATTTCGTTGCGATTATTTCCTATTTTTTCGTATTAAAAATGTTATTATATAATTATTCATTATACAAATTAAGAGTAAAAACTACTTCTGTAGCTGTTATTGAGGTAATTGATAGATATTATTTATTATGGTTTTTTTTTAGTTAGTAGTACGAGTTTGGTGACTCGACATTATGGTCACTATGATACGCTGTGTTCTTTATCGCTCGTTCCATAAAGTTTTCCCCACCAAGAGAAGATAATTCCATTGTTTGGCGGTTCGGTCTGTTCGGCCGATTGTACATACCCGTGATCACACCCTGATGTGGATGCAGAAATTTCTGTACAGTAGAAAATACATAGTGGTGGTTAATGGATGCTAGTCTGTTGATTTGCCAGTGACATTTGAGTCCCTCAATGATTTTTTCTTGGGCCAACTTTGTTTCCAGTCAGCATTAATAATCTTCCTCAATAGGTTGATTGCTCCATCAGTTTAAATTGTGCTGCTGTCACTTTCAAAACAACATAAGTGCTCTTGAAACGCCGACTCGCTCATGGAAAATGTACTTGAACCGACAAAAACCGTTGTCATGACAAATTGTCTCCAGCTGACAAAACATTATCCAACATGCACTTATAATTTAGTTGATGAAATTAAAAATCTAAAGATTGTATTATAATCTGCAATTAAAATTTACGATTGCGATGAGTCCAAAACAAGCCAAGCTAGACAACAATCTGCTAGAATTGAGCGAATATTATACGATGCACCAAGAAAATGTATGCTCATCAGGTCAAATGTTAAACAAAACTGCAACAAAATGTAGAGATATTGCGAAACAACGCCCTTTGTTTTATGAGCAAAAAATAAGAAATAAGAATAATTACAGATTTCAATAAATTAACTTTACAAACATTAAATAATGGGTCCAAGATCAATAGAATGAATCTTTGCGGGTGATCTCTGTCTTTTGAAGAAAATCATAGTTCATTTATTATTAATTACATTTCTATCATTACAAGATTACATTGCCATCATTACAAGATTTGTTACTCCATTTATTTGTAATGTCAAAGAGAGCGGTCGAAAATGGGGAATAGCATCATCTCAAACCACAAAAACAAACTGATAGCTCGCCACTGAGAATTTTTTTTCATACAGCGGAGCAACTAACTATTACGAAACTTAGTCCTTTTCTTATCTACTAATCAACCAACCTAGAAATGGTTGGTATGATTGTCCATACTTGTTTTCAAATGTTGAGACATTTAGTATATGATAGCAAATGTAGTCAAATGTAGGCAACCCTCGGTAACAAAACCACTCAGCTTACACAGCATTCACAATAGCTGGTTATCCGGAAATATGCGGATTAGCCTTGCCGGAGAAACTGTAGAACAGCAGAATGCTATTTCATTGTTGTATACAAGTTTGATTGGCTTGTCCTGTACAGGAAGTTGCTAATTGTGTATACTATGTCTTGAATCTCACGAATGCAAATTTCGATTGCTGTTTAGTGAGTATAACGTGAACAGACTGTAGATTGATGTCATAATGCATTTTCTTTTTTGATGGACCAATCTTCTACGTGTTGGTTGCTGTTATACCATTATGCGAGCATAAATGATTAAAAAGAGCTAATTTTATGTTCAGCACTGAATAAGTATCCTTTTTGGGACACTTTGCATTAACAGGAATGGCATCCAGTAATGATACACAGTGGCTAATGTCAGCCTATAAAGTGTTGAGTGCAGCCCAGAAGGCCATGCATGTCACTGAAATAGAGGAGTTGATTCGAACATCAAGTTACGAGTATAAAGATTCTAGCCATATCTCTAACGGGTTAGTTGTGGTTTACTTCCTCTTTTATATGTCGTAGTAGCCTCGATCTATATGGCTAATTGAAGAGGAAAGTTTGTTGTACTTCATAGATGTTGTGTAAAAATTATTTACATGTTTCCCTTATTGTGTTATACTACTAATTTTAATGTAATTTTAGTCCAAGTATGCCACTAGAAGTCTTGCTCACAAAAGAGGTTGGTGCATTAGACTGCAACTTTTTGCCTGGTGGTCATTTATGCAATATAGAGCAGTAAGCTTTCGTGTATTTAAAGTATTGCTATTTTTTATTTGACACCTTGTGGTCATGAGTTTTATTTTTTTGTCAGGCAGCAATGGGGAGGAAGTTTACTAAACCAGATGGCTCTCTACCTGGTTACTTCAGCTTGCTGGTAATCATTTATTTTTCTCTTACAGTGTGCATTTTTTTTTAAATTTTGGTATGATGTGCTCAAATAATTAACTCAGTGTATCTCCAGCCACCACAACATGCACGCAGTGAGGAACGTGGTTCTACATCTCCACCCACCACTTCTGGCAACCAGTTGAATTCCTCCAGCAGTGACTGCACCCTCTCTCTAGATCTCCGATACCAACACAAGTATCAGCAACTGAAGAAAACATGCAAACAAATGATATATGTGAGTAGATATAGTACTTACTACTACTTGTATCTACTTAGCTGTTAGTTACAACGGTGGTTGTCTGCTCTTGCAGTTAAACGCTGCTTTGTATGATGACATCGCCAGAATTGAGAAGAAGATAGATAAATGTTCTAAGGAAAGGAAGTGAGTAAACCAAACATTTTATTGAAAATACTTAGATTTATTTTGCGTAATTTGTACTAAAACTTATTTTAAATTGTTATTTATTATTGATGATGGATAACTTTTCTCTATTAGAGTGAATAACTTTTCTCTATTAGAGTGAATAACTTATCTCTATTAGAGCGAATAACTTATCTCTATTAGAGCGATCCTGCGGAAGGTCATGGCTGACCAGAATATATCCAATCATAGAAAAGTCAAAACTAAAGCCCAGCTTACACCAGGAGGCAAGGCTAATGATTCCGAGTCTACAGGAGAGCCGAGCACGTCTCAACCTGTCAAGAAGAAAAGTAAGGCTAGAGATGACCTACGCAAGAAATCGTCTTCTCCTCTACTCAAGAAACGGAAGACATCAAACGATGAAGAGAAGGAGGAAGAGTTATCAGTGACGGAGTTGGATGAAGTTAGTCTAAGTGCTGGTGAGTCGACAACGTTACACTTTGTTTACTCGATTGGAAAGTAGAAGTTGTCTCCTCAATGCAGAAACTGTGCGCGCACACGATTTTCTCAGTTTCTCAGATTGTTTCTTTACATATTCATAGACTGTAGAATGCGATAGTTTTATCTTACAAACTTTGAGCTTGATTGGGACAAAAACTGTGATAGGTCGAGCCACAATTCTTCTGTATGGTAAGAGGCGTTTCTGATGACCACCCATGTCTCAACTCCTCGATGGTAAAGGCATTTTGTGAGGCAAAAGTTATAACATGAGAAATGCTCAACCCACTGAACAGTTTTTTTTACTCACGGAAAATTTTGTGTCAGTCTCAAAAAAATAATCATGAATGGTGTGTAGGATGATGGAAGCATAAAATCTGCAAATTTTGAAAATTTTGATACAGGATGTAGCAGAGTGAAAAAGTCCACATATTTTGTTATGGAGACTTGGCAGACTACAGGCAGCTATGCTATGTATGCCCATCTGTCAGTATGGCTTGATGGCTTGAACTATTACCTGCTGTAGATAGCAGCATGGGCTATGTCCTTTTTATTCCGTATCGTTCTGAGAATAAATATTTGTGGTATGCAAAATGTATAGTAACAAATAGGTGTGCAAAATTTGTTAGCCTGTTGGGTTTAGCCTGAGTTCAATTCCTCTTTTCTCTAAAATATTTTTGTTTTCATTCGGAAAAAAACATTCGATATCCAATTCTTTTTTATTTTGATTGGAAAAAAGTTCAATTTATATAAAATGTGTTTCAACGACAGTTTTCAAAATATTTTGTTAAATTTTATTGAGAATTTTTGATTGGGGCGATAGGTCTATTGGCCATAAGGGTTAAGTCATTTAGTTCTCAGTGTATCTGGTCTGATGCAGTTGTGTTAAAGAAACTTATAAGAAGTTGCCTTCTCGCTGGATAGACAATTTTTATGGGTGCAATCCATGCCAACCTCTACTCAACGTTTCCCCACAAAAAGAGCTTTTGCACGAGTTTTTAGAAATCTAGTTTGTTTGTATAGAAGTAAAAGCTCTCAAACATTGGTATTGTCTAGACTCTAGAGACTTCCATGAACGCAAATGAGAAATGGGATCATTATGAACGATAGATTTTTTTGGTGCTGTTTCTTTTGAGGCAGCAACTATTTCAACTTTGGTAAAACTGCTATTGCATATGCACTGCGGCTCCATGTGATAAAGTTCCACGATTAACATCTACAAAAATAGTGAATGGAAAGTCCTCAGTTTGGAAATTGGCGCAACAACAAGAATTTTATACTTGTATGTTTATACGGGGCGGAAAAAATCATTTCCAATATTAAACTCTCAGCGTCTTGTTTTGCCTGCAACGATGATGATTAAGTTTGAAGTAATTACTGTTTTATTGAAATTAAAAAAATGCTAAATGATAATAATTAGGTTTTTAAATTATACTTTTAAGCTGATTACTTCATGAAAGTGCTACAATGATTTGTTGAAATGTGCTTTATAATATGTAAACTAAAATATTGTATATACAACATTCCATAGACGTTTGTGCTCTAGACCTCAATAATCTATTGTACTTTAGTGGTGTTTGTTGATCTTTGCAGTATATTTCCGGTGTACCTGACTCTGCTGCAGATTACCCTTTGTATCTCCCAGTTGTAACGCCAGACCTTGTCACAAACTAACAATAGTTTGTGTATTATGTAGATAGTGCTAAGTACGGGAAGGATACCACCAGCACCCTCCCAACCTCTTCTCTTCAATTGGAGGCTATAAAAATTCCACCAATCAGCCTTGATGCTGCCGGTCGACCAGTGCTGCCCCTAGAGTTGCCTGCGGGTCTCACTATATACAGTATTGGTGAGGTAGGTCTACCATAGACGTAGTTGTGGTGTCTGCTATTGCAGGGCAACAATAGAGGTATGTCTTAGTTTATTAGCTCGAGGTCCCTCTACTCATGTTAGCTACATGGTCGGCTATCTTATATATACTACAGATATATGAGAAGAAAGGCTACAGCACTTCTACATCTATATATCCTGTTGGTTACTGCTGCACTAGAACATTTGCCTGGTCACAGAATCCTTCCACCAGGTGTCTCTATACATGCAAAATATCTGAAGGACCAGATGGGCCAAAGGCAAGTCTTACAGCTAGTCCACTTTTTACATTTTGGGTTATTCATTATCTATAGCACCTTTTTGTCTGGACACTCATCGATAGATATGCAAAATAGTTCCTAAAAGTAATTAATCCATATTTTTGGTTATAGTGACAAGGAGTCGTCTGCCTTATGTAAAGGACAGACGACTCCGATATTTTTTGAGTACTAGCTTGATTGAAGTCATCAATTCCAGGTTTTTTGAAGATGTACGGTTGAGGGAAAATCATACCCTCATAGTGGTGAGATGCGATATTTGTATATTTTTTTTCATGTTTTTTTTGTTAATATTTATTCTCGTAATACCTCTTCATTTAGTTTGAGATCTCAGCCGACTCAGACCACACTACGGTGTTTGTGGAGGACACCCCTGAGAGCTGTCATGGCAAGTTACTGCAGCTAATCAGCGCTGCTGTGTGAGTTGAAAGCTATTTATATATTCCTAGTGAATTTGATTAATTTTGAATGCCGTGAACTTTAGTTGTTGCGTGTGTGATACCGCGTCGTATTGTAGAAAAGTGTAATTAATGTTGTTAAGTCTCGTATGTAACATTCCCTAAAATGGTTTCATCAGAGAATAATGCGATGTTGAGCTTCAATTTTCTGAATCCTCAACTTCTCTATAAATAAAAATATACGTTTTTTACATTAATTAAAATGAACATTTACTTTATAAAACGTAGATATTCAAACATCCGCTGGCATTGAGACAGTTAAAGTATAAAAATTTGAACATGTGAGAAAGTTATGAAAAATCTAAGGCATTGAAATATTACAATTAGCAAGTTCAAGAAAATGACGTTGCAATGATAATAATCAGTTTTTAATGTAGCGTTAATTTGTGTGGTAGTAATGGGGATAGTGACCGTCTTACTCAATCGATTCAATTACTGGAAACAGTTTATCGCCAGTTTGAACTATGTACAAGAATACATTTCAAATTTGTAATTTGAGTTGTTTTTATATCCTTGCTGATATGTTTTAAATACATTCAGAAAAAAGGAGAAAGCAATTTCAAAGAAATCAAAAAGAAAACTTGCCGAAGGGATTAAATTGGCAATTCGGACTGATACAAAAGTAACAATAATTTTTGTATTTCTAAAAAACGGAAACGCATACTTCCATAGATACTGTGGCCATAGACTTAGATATTGTGACCATAGACTTGGATATTGTGACCATAGACTTGGATATTGTGACCATAGACTTGGAGAATTATCGATAGTTGTTTGATTGTAGCATCCGTGCCAAAGATGATAGTTTATGAAAACCACCCTCTTTGTCATCTTTACAATAAGGGTGCTTTCGGCGGCGTCGCATTTGGTAATAAATGAATTGTTAAAGCGACGGCATTCGGCGTGCTGTCGCATTTCTAATACAAATGCGAGATCGTTCGGCGTATGCGTCGGATTATTTAATAAATGCGAGGGCGTTCGGCGTAGAAGTCGCATTCAATTAAATATGCGGCAGCGTTCGGCGAGGTGTGCCAAATTTATTCTAGAGTGAATGTTTTCTATCATTTTAATAGCCTAAACGAATGCGACGATTTGTCGCATACAGGAATGATTTTCATTGTATTTGACACCGTTCGGCTGAGAATCAACGAAAAATGTTTTAGCGAAGGCACATTCGCAGCAGGTACACAGTGCTTCAGTCATATGAATTTGCACCTTCAAGCTGCTGTATCTCACTCCGGCGCTTTTCCTTTTTTGTTGTTGAAATCATCAAGCATGGTTTATTATTTTATTTTCTCTGTAAATTGATATGTGTGGCGTTCGGCCATAAGTGACATGACATTATTTTTTATTGTGCAGCTTATCATGTGCTGTATTCTTCAGGTAAATAATAAGGTCGCTTCATGACCAAGTAATTATTTATGTAGCGTTTAGTCATACATTTTTATTTATATTTATTATATTTATATTTTTATTTAAATGTGACATAATAGGAATAAATCAAATGCGACGCCGCCGAAAGCACCCTAAATGTCCTCAATAGGGTCGAAGATGATAAGCCTTGCACTTAATTCAAAAGTTTTTGTTTGGGGCGTCCTACTTCAAAACCAATAAAAGTTCTCAGCCTATTTATATTTTCAGCCAATAGAATCTGATAGCTGAAAGCCATGTGACCCCTGAGTCCGATCCCCATCACATTCTGGTTGTCTCCCACTGCTAAAAGCTTTATATATTGTATTAATATTCTAAACCCAAAATCTTTGTCCAACAATTTTTGTACAGTTGGCATGTTTAAGTAGTTACTTGAACTAGCAAGAAGTCAGATATATAGTTTGCTGCCAGAGTCTTGCGTCATAGTATTGCATCATGTTTGTAATTAACTCCCTGCAAGTCCAAAGAAGTTTAATTTCTATCAACATTCTTGCTTTCAGCCGCTCTGTGCGTGTCAAGTGTCAATAGTTTGATATTAGCGCAGGCTTTTTGGTATGCTCATTTACTATTCGCTGTACGTTGACCCGCATTCAGTGCTAGACTGCCTCTTGCAGTGACATAATTCATCAGACGGTCATTCATCCCCAGATCTAATTTAGCACTTCATGTTTTTGAAGTTAACGAATTCATTATAAACAAATTGATGTTTTCTGAAAATGTCATTTCATACGCAATCAACTTCTTTTGTAATGTAATGTTTTAATTGCTTATTGAGCTTTTCATGATAGCTTTTATTTACTATTTCTCCTAGTTTTTTTTATCTTATTTAAAACTACAACAACATAAACTTTATTCAATAACTAGGTATGTAATATCCATTAGAATTTTGAAAGAGCCCCTTACAGGCATCGGACAACTGGTATAATATGCGTAATACAACTGAGCTATATTCCTTCCAGTTTGCTTGCATTACATTTTAGTAAGTCTGATCTACACATTAAATTTGGAATAAATATATTAATATATCATTATTTATACTATTTTTGTTATAAATATTTTTGTTACGTATATGTTGTTTCAAATCGTTTTTTATCTTATTTTTGAAAATAAAAACTGAATATAGGGTACTTTTTTTATTATTCGTACAGTTTAATTGATCTCCCAGCTTTCCCTCCATCACGCGTAAGATAGTAACAGTACTGATGAAAGAGCACTACAGGTGTAACCCAATTCTAGGCACTCTCTCAGCTCGTGTGTTTGAGTGTGTCGCAGTAGGGTTAACATCTAACCGGTACTCTTTGATCTCTATTTTATGCCTTAAACTTGATACGTGTGTATTTCATTGCAGTCTCATGTTTCATTTTACAGTTCAAGACAAATTCCACTGACCCCTGACTCGGACTTTTTTGGTTTAAATCATCCTGTAGTGCTCAATCTGCTGCAATGCAGCCAAGGAGCTAGTAGTTGTCTCCCTTACCAATGGAGCAAGTTTGAGGTGGTGAGGAGTGACGATGAGCTGTCCAAGGTACCTTCAGAGTTTGACCCTGCCACCAGCTTCACAGCTCTTTTTAAACTCTTGTATCCTGATCTGATCGAAGAGCAGGAGTCTTCACATGAGCAATCATCTGGTAGGCAACATTAATAGCGCTACTGCATTGCAGCCGGTTTTTTAGAAAAAATAATAATTGAGTGGTTCCACTCCCAATTTTTTGCTTTTACGAGAATTTTTTTCAAAAAACGAGCTGTTGTTGACATGCTATTTACAAAGTATCAAAGACAATGAGAATATACACTCATTGCTTCAGCTAAACAATTGTACGGCTCTACAATAATGCTCACTCCCAAATGTGATCACTCTATGGAGGCTCAGGTAATTTTATTGGACAACGGAATATTTTCTAAATGGTCCAAGAACTTGATCAAGCAAGTTTAAACTGAAGTTTATTTGGGAGATTACAGTAAATAGCCTGATGGACTGTATCACAATATGTACATAGAGGGTTTAGCGTGTGGAAGTTGCCTCTGCTAGATGTGGAGATTTATGCAGTAAGTCTCTGTTTCTCACCTAACATTCATAAAAAATTGAAATTGTCTCGCTGCTTTGAAAATTATCCAAGCACTTTTAAAATTATCCAAACTGTTCAAAGTTTAAGACAGATATACAAGTTTGAATCATTCTGAGCCGAAAATTTTAGGTTCTAAACTATCCACTGTTTGAAAAAACTCTGAACCGTACAAAGTCAAGTGGCCTCATTTCATTTGAATCTCTTATTTAACACAAATGCAATGACCTATGGACATAAAATATGCTATGCATCTGAATAAACAATTGTTAGATTCAATTTCAAAAGTTAACAGCCATAAAAGAACCAGCAAATTTGTCTTCAATTTGCTCATACAATTTTGGAACGAGTTCACTAATAGCTATGTTCAAAACATTCTGTGCCCGTCTCGTATCACCCTGTTATCTCAAGCAATTTTGTGACTGAATTATGAAATAATAATTTATGGTAAGGGTTTGTACACTTTGATGATGACAATTACATTCTTTGTGTACCGCTGTTGATAATGACATATTTCATATCACGGCAGCTGCCAATGGGATGCTAATTAACTGGATAGGTAAATGACGAAGAGAAATCAATGACAATCCGTCTAACCTTAGCATTTGCAACAGCAGCAGGCCCACTGCTTTTGTCATAGAATGCCACATGCTGTCAACAGTGTACAGGTGCTTCACATCAATAATCATCCACTCACTAATATTTGGTAATGTTGCAGATTCAGATGCTAGTACAGACTGATGGCAGCGGAAGGTTAAGAGTGCAGAACATAAGGAAAGAGATGTCTTTGGGAAGTTTTTATTAAGATCTCTAATAGAAGCAACAAAACTAGTAAAGCGGAGTAGTGATATGCATAGACACTCTCAAATGGAACTAAACTATTAGTGTCCCTACAATATGTTAAATTGATCAGGAATCTCAAGTATCGCAGTACAGTACATGAACTTATGAGCATAGGGGTGAACCAAGGAAGGCATGCTAAACGTCTACTACGACTGGAATGTCGTATTCTATCCTTACTGTTTCAATATTAACAATAAAGCCAAGTCGACAATAGCGAACCTGTTTGGAGTATAACTAGTAAACATAAAAGTGGTAGACATATATGTATGACAGGACTAACTGAATCCAGAAAATACAAACGTGCTAATAGTGAATAAAATAATTCTTAAAGTATATCTCATGAGGGGTAAAATATCTATTAGACAATATCTACAGCAAACACACACACAGGATTATTAAAACCAGGAGAACAGTCTTATTTGTCTACAAGTCCACCAAACAATAATTTGTATTGCTAGAATTTAACAAGCCTGAGCAGTGATCAGGAAAAGAATGCATTGTGCAGACAACCACCATTGCCATGATATGAGCCACTGCAACAGGTGATGGCAGGTGTAGCTCAACATGCATTTATCATAAAAATAGGTTCTCTGATATTATGTGCACTAGAGGGGGTTCTCAATGTGCAATTTGGCAGTGCATGATGCGAAGTACAGGCCCTATGGTGGATGTGATGTAATCACACTACCGTCTACGATATATTTATGCCTTGTATGATATTCATAAAAATTTTAGCGAGCAGCAGGTGATGTGCCATGGAGAGACAACTCTCAGACACACAGCACTGACGGCAGCGCCGTATAAGATCTTGGCAACACTGTAATATGGAGATAAGGGCCATGCAGATGAAGATTAGTAGTATGTCTCCGACTCGACCCAACCATCTGGATAACGTCTAAGAAGGAATCTCCGCACCTCGTCATACACAAAGATAAGAAGACTGAATGGTAGAGCTGGTAGCCACCAAGTGACTCTAAAAACCACAATCAAAACATGGCCAAACGTAGTAAATAAAAAAACTGCCCAGTTATTAAAAGTATTGAGCAATGGTTTAAGTATAATACTACAACAGTCGCCAGGGAATTGATAACAAGATTACATTGTACATTGAGTAACGCAGTAAGGCTGCAGCATAAATCAAGGCTGCAGCATAAATCGCTCTGCACAAATGTTGCTTAGCTACTACTGATTTAAAAGGATTGGAGACAAATCTAGCTTATGCACAAATAAGCACAAGCTTATCAAGTCTGTGAAGGTCATTGCACTATCTCAGTAATTAATAACACAAACATACCTCAGTGGGTACATACGCAGACCATTGTCCAGACCTGGACAGTAGGCTAAGAAACAAGCCAATGCTGTCTCAAACCATAAGCCAAAGTTCAGCTGCCAATTGCTAAAAGAAAATGAATAAACAAATAGTAAATCCGCTAAAGATATTGTTAAGCGCTGAAATTAGCCTGAGTCAGCAGACAATTTTAACATGGGGGTGACTCTAGACACATTGTAACAAAATAAAACCAAGGAAAGTTCGCAAAATAAAATGCATAAAAATGTGAACAGGCTACAGCGTTGCACTAAAAGCTGAACACAAAGTGTGGATCATCTAAAACAAGATTATAATTAAAAAGGGAAGTAAAACCTTCGATCAAAGTTTGATTACATTCATTATTTTAATAAAATAATGAAGTCGCTTGCAATATTCACTCGATTGTAGAAAAAAAAATTGACCCCTAGATAACTAAATATCACTTACGTCATGCCCTGGTGGAGGAGAGAATTCTTTCTAGTTTTACAGATGATCAAGTCAGCCCATTGCACAACCACAATGGTGGCAAAGAAGGCTGTGTGACAGGTGTATTCCAGTGTCTTTCGCTGGAAGTAGGTCTATAAAAAACAGCAAAGACAGTGATTAATTCTGCGTTACATTACATACAAACACATAGTTGTCTTAAAAAGGCAGCAGCAAACCCACCCATTCTTGGCCGTAGCTATCCTCTAGATCATTGACAGCACGAGAGTCCCACTCCTTACGCAGTCCGAGCAATCGCACAGGAAGGAAACCGTTCTCTCCCATAATGACAAAGTAGACAAAGAAACCAGCAGAAGCCTGCATCATACCAATCTGACCATAAGCCATGCTAATGAGACGCTCATTCACGAGTCGATCATGTTGAGGATCACGAGGTTCACGTCTCATGATGTCAGACTCGGCTTTTTCATAAGCAAGTGAAATAGCGGGTACCTATAACAAAACAACAACACTGTAATACACGCCAACCAAGTGAATGTTTACAAAAGAGTTTTGTAGTTTTCTAACAAGCATAGTAATAAATTGGCAGCTTGGGCATCGCTAACAATGGGTCTATCATTGTAACTACTAGTTGGATGGCACTGTTGATCTACCTACCATGTCAGTTCCCAGATCAATACACAGAATGGTAATAGTTCCCAAGGGGAGTGGAGCATCAAACAGGATGAAGAACAAGAATGGAGAGATCTCGGGGATGTTGGAGGTCAATGTATAAGCGATAGACTTCTTCAGGTTATCAAAGATGAGACGGCCCTCCTCTACACCAGTTACAATGGATGCAAAGTTATCATCGAGTAGAATCATATCAGCAGCTTGTTTAGACACATCCGAGCCAGCAATACCCATAGCCACACCTGCATTGACAGGAACATCAAGTAATACAATAATATAACAAAAATTCCATTGAAAGGAAATGAAATGTGTGCAGATGAATGCATTTTTCATCAACAGAATAGCTAACATCCTGTAATATATATAAATCAACTTCTTTTCTATCATAACATAATCCTTTAGAACTAAGGAGAGGACAGCCCCTATTAATAATTGAAAGATACCCTCAGTTGTATGATCACAGGCACTTGGGACAAAAAATGCAGTCTCATACAACCAGATGTAGATGTACTACGCTATTAAGTAAAATAGACTTAGGTGGCCTGGGCGATTACATCACAACTACGTACCAATATCAGCCTTCTTCAGGGCAGGTGAATCGTTCACACCATCACCAGTGACAGCCACAATCTGTCCAGCTCTCTGACAACCCTCCACAATAATGAGCTTTTGCTGGGGAGATGTTCTGGCAAACACGATCTCGCTGTGATAGCGTAAGATGGAATCTATGTCTTCAGCGGACATGTCTCTGAGGTCACCTACAGAACATACAGTCTCACTTAATCCATAGCTAGCTAGGCATACAGGGTATGTGTAAAAAATAGATTGTTAGTGTCTTGAGGGAACTTCATTTGTTTGGTAAGTTTTATACTTCATGTACATATAGCGATAGTGCTAGCGATTTTGTTTAGCGATTGGGGAAGTCCCTCCCCCAAATTGCGCAATTTTTCACTACTGCCAATTCTTCACGATTCCGGTCAAACTCGCTGTTACAAAGCATAGCCTTCAATTTATTACAGGGTCGTTAATACATCGGAGCGCTGAATATGACAAGGCCATATTGGAAACAAGGGTAAAGTTTTTTTACGTTGAGATTGGCTGATCAAAGAATCCGCTAGCGATTTTTTGATCTCGATCAAAACGTGAGGATAACCTCAAATAAAATGCTTGAGATCGCTTAGCGATTTTGTAGGAAACAGAAGTTGCAAAATCACGCAATCGTTAAGGAAATCGCTTAGAAATCGCTATATGTACATGGGGTTTAAGTAGGTTAGGTTAGTCAAGGAATTACCAACAGTATCAGTGCATGACTAATCTCCAATACAAAACTAACTGATAACAATAAGTGCAGTATATACAGTGATAGCTTCACAACTAGCTGAAAATCAATTAACAAGATTGCATGTAGCCCGTAGATGGACTGGACAAACACATGCTATGACAATTTGTATTTGTATATGACATCAAATCCCACTGCTACAAAAATGCTACAAAACGGCCATCAGGACAGCTGTGGCAAGTGATATGTTTATATTAGGTGACAACAATCTATTCTGGTCAGTGTTATGTGTATACAGCTTGTTATCTCTAACAGTTTATCAGTTTAGCAGATACCGTACCAATAAAAACTGGTCAAGCTTATTTTCTTTGCGACTTTTCATTCTCATACAACTCCTGTTAGAGTCACTGTATGTGATGCCGCTGTTAGACACAAAACTGTGCTCCGCACTCAGAAAACTATGTTGTCAGCAAGGGATAAGTGATTTAGCTGACAGACAATCACCCCCCAAGTGCTATGCACAGTATTACTACTCATACCGACCTCCATGAACCACAGCAGCATGTGCGTCCCTTGGATTGACTTCAACTGCAGGTATTCCCAGTCTTTCAGCAATATCGTCTACAGTTTCGTTACCATCTGAGATGATACCAACGCCTTTAGCAATTGCCTTGGCAGTAATAGGATGGTCACCAGTTACCATGATTACCTAGAAATGGCAGCTGCTGTTAAGACAACTTTCACAATCAAGAAGACATCGGACAATCTCGAGTTTAAAATATTTACATACAGAGTTTAGGGATAGGGAGGGGATCTTACAATTCGTTACCTTAATGCCAGCAGATCTGCACTTGGCCACAGCGTCAGGTACGGCAGCACGGGGAGGGTCAATCATAGACATTAGACCTAAGAACCTCAATCCAGTCAGGGGGAAGTTCTCCTCATCCGCATCAAAAGGATAGCCAGGAGGAAACTCATTGCTGGGAAGCATGAAGTCACAAAAGCCGAGCACACGCTCTCCGAGACCTCCCAACTGCATGTATGCCTTTTCGAAATTGGCTTTCCAGTGATCATCCATAGGGATCTCTTCTCCTTTCATGAAGATGGTGGAGCACCTGTCGAGTATTCTCTCAGGAGCTCCCTTCATCACCAGTACATAGCGCTGATCACTAGGATCATCGGTCTCGTGGATGGAAAGCTGACGGCAAACAAGGTTATGTAGCAATGTGATTTAGAGAAATGGTGGGCGAGGCCAAAGACCTATTCCGTCCATAATTATATAACAGTATTACATCAGAAAAACCTATAGCTGGCCAGGAGACTGATTGATTGGCACAGGGAAAAACAGTTCATTCACTCTCCAACTGCATTGGCTAGCAGTATAATAAGCCTTAGAATTATAGCCACACAAAACAATGACATACAATAACACTGAACGGCAGCTATAAAAAGCTGCTAAGACTTGAGAACACTATTCTATGGCCGGCGCTAGCTATAATTTAAGGAAAAGCGTTGCCAATACTAGAACAGCCGGTGGCTAACATGTAAGAGCGTATCAGAATGTATAGCAAAGAGAATGGCAGGAGAGAGAAAGCATGCATTTAACAGTATATTAGCATGTTACTACCCATGGCGCTGCTACATTACACGAATATGTACATACAATGCCGAGGAGTAGAATGATACGAGCAACTCACTGGCATATATTGATTATGATACGCTAGTTTACATCATAGCTGCATGCGCACAGGTCAAACATACTTATCTATCAGTGATAGCGTTAACATTAAGAGGTACAAAACACACTTATCTGGTTTGTGAGCAAACATAACATAGAAAAACAAATCAAGACAGACCCTTGACATGACAGCAGGCTTTTGAAGACTGCAGCAGCACTTGGCGCACAATTTGACATAGTTTGGGTGACATAGAAAATAACCATCACGTTTGGGGATAATTATTAATGCGTTTGAATCGGTGAGTGATCTAAACAGGCTTACAATTTGACAAATAATTCGAATGGATTACCAGGCACTGTCGGTCTATATTATTTTAGGCGACAAAAACAAGGAGCACTGCAAGTGATGAGCATGACAAAAAATAACTTTCTCTCGAGTATCGCCGGCTCAAAGTAATCACCTGATATTTGTTGGTAGAGTTGAAAGGTATCTCTGAGATTTTCTTGTTTCTAGCTCGATACTGTGTGACGTGGCCCATCGACAACTCAACGCATTTGAGTAGAGCAGATTCTGAGGCGTCTCCGTTGCATTCCCTCTTCAGTACAGGAACATCCTCTTGTCCTACTTTAAACTCAGCACGGTTGCACAACATGGCGCATCTAGCCAGGTTCAGCCATGAAGGATTGTCCTTGCCGTATCTGGCCTCTACAAGTCATCGATAACAACTGACATGGTATTTCTGAGATAAATGTTTGATTCCTTATAGAAGAGTGCAAACTTGAGATAAGAAGGATATTTTTTGAGCTGAATGATCCATTTTCTAGCAGCATGAGGTTATCGTTTGCAGCCATTTCAAAGCTACAAGGATTTGAACTGTTGCAAAGATAGCCTCAAAACCACTGCCATGTTGGCTACAATAAACACAACACTCTTGGTCAGACAACATTAAAAACACATCAGTTATAATTTAACCAACACAGCTTGTGGTTTTTATACATAAAAAGGGATTTCACAACACTACAGGATTACGACATTTTGCCGGGTCTGGGATACATTCTGGGTAGGAAAATGTCAAAACGCAGACAGTTTTATATTCACACTGTTTCAGAGCTAACTAAGAGGTTAGGTTATGCACACATTCATTAGGTGATGACTGCGTAATACAAGGTGTGTAACATATTAAAGAGCGGTTAAATATACACATCGTTGGACGAGCACACATCTCAAGTTATATATGGCTCTTTACCCTTATGGCCTGCAGAGAACAGTCAAACAATAGTATATAGCATCACTTAAACATATGTGAATGCATCTAGTCTTGAATCTTAGCATACTTGGGCATCATACGGTGTTACTAGTCAGCGTAGGTACGCTGGCTGCTGCCACACACAGCCAATCAATAGTTCATACGCACACTAAAGTATTGATTGGAAAACCCCTTCAATGCAGACCTACTAGAAATGCCGGCAAGATAATGCTAGGATTTCAGTTACTAAAATAGCTGCAAAAAATTATGTAGTACGATATCACGATATCGATATAATATTAGTGGATAGATTGTTATTAATCACAAGAGACCCGACTAGTTCTCTAGTACAGAAGGTAAGAATACTTACTTGTCTGGTCATCACTGGTATCTGCCTCATAGATGGTGTCGTCAAACCACATATGAGCCACAGTCATTCTGTTCTGTGTCAATGTACCAGTCTTATCAGAGCAAATGGTGGATGTTGAACCCAACGTTTCTACAGACTCCAAGTTCTTCACAAGACAGTTTTTGCTGGCCATACGTTTGGCAGTCAGGGTCAGGCACACCTGGTGAGTTAGGCGCGGTACACATTTAGTACGTAATTTTTAAAATCTCAAATTTTGTACAATGTCAGGACCTTATCTTTGCGAAAA
The DNA here is from genome assembly GCA_945261195.1 of Cryptosula pallasiana. Classification (NCBI taxonomy): domain Eukaryota; kingdom Metazoa; phylum Bryozoa; class Gymnolaemata; order Cheilostomatida; family Cryptosulidae; genus Cryptosula; species Cryptosula pallasiana. The sequence continues at coordinate 20,521,945 of OX183139.1, forward strand.
TCATCAGTCACGTTGATATAATCTAAACAAACAGGCATGCCAGTTGCACAAACAGGGGGTTGTTTTTTTAATGGCTAGCTGTGGTTGTCATCAACTTTATCAAAGACCAAAACATGGACCTGGAAAAGATCTTCATCTGGCAAGCGAGTTTCGCCGGCTCATAAACAACTGCGTTGTATAATCAACACGTGAACACAAGGTAATTAATCATTCGAGTGAACTGCAGTTACTAGCTCATTTCTAAGTAGGTCATCGGTAAGAACAATGAGCAGACCTGTCACCACTTTGTTTGTGCAAAAGGTTGCAAGGTTGACAATGGAATTTTTGCAAAGAAACATCCTTCCATTCAGAACGTTAAATGAGAAACTTCTGAGGTGCCAAATTTAGGACAGCCTTAGAGTCAAGTGATTTTCTACAGCTTTTGATTATTTGCTCATAGTAAATACTGAACAAAATGGTTGATATTAGTAACTAGGAGCAGAGAAAAAGTAGGCGCTCAAGCACGCTTCAATGAGCAACAACAAACCCAGTAGAATTCACAAACTCCAGTATTTGGAGCGATTGGCCCAGAGAATGAGTGTATCATAAAATACGGCTAGTAACACAACTACTACCAGTTAAAGAGCTACAACTTAACTTACAGTGACAGTGGCTAGAAGTCCCTCAGGTACATTGGCCACAATGATACCAATAAGGAAGATGACTGCATCCAACCAATGATACTTTAGTCCAAAAGCAATGATGAAGAAGCTCACACCCAAGAAGACAGCTACTGCAGTGATGATGTGGATGAAATGAGCAATCTCGATAGCAATTGGAGTTTCACCGATCTCTAAACCAGAGGCTAAGTTAGCAATACGTCCCATCACGGTCCTGTCTCCAGTACTGATTACAATACCTCTACATGTTCCTTCCACAGCATTCGTAGAGAAAAAAGCGATATTTCTCGTCTCCAAGGGATTCTCGTGCGTACATTCCGGCAGCCTTACTTGAGGTTCAGACTCGCCTGTCAGCGATGAGTTGTCTACCTGTAGGGAAATTTATGGTTCCCATCAGATATAGATATTTGCAGTCTTACATAAGTGAAAGAGGCCGCATAGGGTCAAATACCTGTGATAGATACAGTTTCCCAGAGACGTCAACAAAGTACAAATATTATTGTTAGAGCTATAATTACCTTGAATCCATGGCATGAAATAACACGGATATCTGCCGGTACCCTGTCACCAAACTTCACCTCAATCACATCTCCAACTACCAATTCCTCAGCTTTTATGTTCAGCTTGTCTCCTTGCCTCACAACCACAGCAAACTAGAGACAAAGAAACTAGCAGGTAAACAAAACCTTCGCAGAGAATGTCTGACAAAACCTGCACAACATGACCCAGAAGTCGTGCATCAGTTCATTGACTACATTATATGTTTGCCACCCACAAACAACTGATGTATGTAATACCATAATGAGAGACAGTGCTGCATGCATAGTATTTACTGTAACACAATATTTACTGACAGAATTTGAAGTTAACACGTATTGACCAGCAATAAATGCGTAGAGACAGGGAGAACAACAGGCCGGTATAATCCTTGGCACAATCTAATTACTAATGGTCATTGACTGCCGACTAAGCTAACGCCTTGCATAGCAATATAAAACTACACAGCTGCCACTGCTACTACAAGCTGCAGCACAACCAATAGCAACCATCCAGAGTTTTTTAATCCTTGAATTCAGAGAGGGATGTGCTATCACCTAAGGATCGACTAGTATTGCAATAAATATTACCTGCGGGACGAGTGATTTAAAAGACTCCATAATTTTAGAACTTTTAGCTTCTTGGTAATATGAGAAACAGCCAGTAACCACGACCACACCAGTCAACACAACTCCTAGGTAAAGCTACAAAATGCACACAGTAATGTGAAACAGCAATCACTGATCAATTGCTTTCGCAGGACAAATATACCCGCATTATACAACTTCACAAAGAGCAAACACATTCAGTTGGTTTTAAAAAAAATCTGTGATGACGCGAATGCGATTGATTAATGAAAGGCAGAATAGGCTCTTCATAAACTATAAGACAAACAAAACGGCTTTACATTTTGCGTTATCAGCCAAGCAACAAATAGTAGCTGGCCACCTCGGTACGAAAATTGATTTTGTTAGTAGTACAACTGCAGGCAACAGGATTACGGTGTGTTTGCATGGAAGGTGAGATATGCTATATACGGCCTTGACTTATTCATTACACAAGATATACAGAGTAGTACGCACATTGTCACCAGCAGGATCTTCCTCAGTTCCAGCTTCAATTGAATAAGCTATGTAACATAAAATGGCTCCAATCCACAGCAACATGGAGAAACCACCAAATAGTTGTTTGCAAAACTTCACCCACTCCGGAGTCGTCTTGGGCGGAGAGAGTTCATTTGGTCCATCTCTTTCTAAGACTTCTCTTGCTTTTTCTACTGTCAAACCCTACAAGAACCAATGGATTTATGACTAGCATACGTGAGTGGAGTGTTGGATATAATGGACAGAACAAAAATAAAATAACTTACTGTGTCAGGATTGGAACTTAGCCTATGATAGAGCTCTTCTATTGGTATAGTGTGTTCATCCTACAGGTAAGTAGAACAGAAAATTAGTTAGTCATGTGAACCACCAACAAAGTGACAAGAAACCACTCGTACTAAACTCACCTACAGTCACAGTGATTTACCATCATTCAATACAAATTAAAAATAAACTGGCAATGATGCGGCAACTTACCATCGTCAACTCTTGCTTCAACTCATTCATATCAGGTTTTTTCTGCTTTTTGCCTTTCTTCTTGGCAGCATTATTAGCGTTCGCGGCATCTTTGTTGGCATATTTATAGCTGTCAGCCCGCGGGCCCTAAAACAAAAAACAAGCTATAAAATTTTTTCTTGCGAAAGTGCGTTAAAATAAAACAATGAAAACTTCATACTATAATCAACATTATAATATTATGATTATGTGCTAATAAATTAAGAACAACAAGAATCAATAAAAAAAACCACCACAAAATAATAATAATAATCATGGTAGAAACAACGATAAAAAATGCATTTAGTCTACTAACTAACTAATGATTTCAAGGTACGTAATTATTATTATTTACTTAGCACACTATTTCAACGTCGTAAACTCATTGGACAACCACACAACAACAAGAGCAATAAAAAATAAGCAACCACTGGATTGATGCTTTAGTAGTAAGCAAGTAAGGAGTAAGAGGTTTTTACAAAACAAAATAACACATATTATATAATAATAATATTATATATATTATTATTATTATATATATATATATATTATTATTATTATTGAACACATGAGAAAACCTACTTCTTCCTACGTTGATTTACACTATTTACACTATTTCTCAATAAACAACAACAATTATTAATAATAATATATATTATATAATAATTAACAAATAATATTATATAATTATTATTTATTATTATAATTAATAATAATAATTTTTTTTATTATTATAATAATTATTATTTATTTATTTATATATATATATATTATCATTTTATTTACCATAACTTTGTTCTGCAATAACAGCAAGTTTTGCAACTAAAAAGTCTGTTTAGTGTATATATATTGCGAGGAAACTTCAAAACAGTTTTTAAAGTGAAATGAGAAAAAAATTAAATCATTTATGCTAACTTTACCTCAGCCTCTAGCTTTTTCGACGCCATGTTTGCCAGACGAAGATAGAGTGCCCGGCTGTTGTTGCTTCATTTGCGATAACTAAAATTAGTCTTATCACGCGTTTCTGTATATAATCATAAAGAAATTTAATATTCCGAATTAAAACAGCTGTATATTCAGTCTATACTTCGAACAATACAGACTTATCTCCTCTTAAGAGGAAGACAACTCTTTAACCAATTGCATAGAGCTGTTTTATTGTAGACTGACAAGAGTTGAAGATAGAGTACTCCAGAGTGATTAAATACACAGAGTGGGGACTTTCAATATATGTAACGCAAAAGCATATTGCAGGCGGCCATCTGGTGCAAAGAGAACCGGTAACCACCGCCCCTTTTTTATAAAACTTTCATTGCCTCAAAATTGTGCGGTTTATTTAAATGGCAATTACAGGTTGATTTCTCTAACCATTTATTTTAAAGGACCAGTCCAGTTATTTTTAACTGATGCTCAATCACTAGTTTTACATGGTAGGTGCATGTTGATCAATATACAACAATTGCCTGGGCCCCATTTTTGGAGTTTTGAGCCCCAAAACATGTGACCTATTTAGCTACAACCGATATAGGTCAAATCTGATCCGGATGTGTTCTGCGCATGACTTTAGACTGAGAGTCATTGGGAGGTGATAATGTTTTAACTTTTGAGGGACGATGCCTCCTCCACTCTTACATAAGGAAAAACGTTAGGATTCTGGGACACGACTATGCGAGATACAAGATTATTAGAGAAAACTGCGTGCTTTTCAGAGCAGTGCTTTTTACTACTTACTACAAATAATAAATAAATAATTACAATGCTGATCCGCTTTTTTTGGGGATGTAATAGTAGAAAGGATAGACATCCCTATATCACAGGATACCTCCACAACAGCTCGAATTTTCCAACTCTTGGTTCCTCGGGTGAGTATTATCTATCTATCTATCTTATTATTATTATTATTATTATTATTATTATTATTATTATTATCATCATAATAATAATTATTATCTATCCATCTACTACCACTCTACTGGTAGTAGTACTAATAATAATAATAAAAATAACTATAACAATAGTTAATTAATGAATAGTAATAATATAATAATAATAATTATCAGATCATGATGATGAGGTTGTTTTTTATTTAGTGAACTGCTACCATAATAATAATTAATATAACTTATAAAATAATCTAAATAATAATATTTTATTTATGTTTAATTAATATTATTAATTATTAATAAATTATTATTTTCATTTGATTATTAATAATTTAATAATAATAATTATTATAATAATATAATTATTTTCAGAATCACTGCAGTAATAATAATTAATTACACCTTTTTGGTTCAAGAAACATTATTATTATTATAATTATTATTACATAAATATATTGCCGATTTTTTGTAGGGAAAGTTTCATAACCATAGTAATAACTAACAATGAATAACGAGCTAAAATAATAATAAAATTACTAATATTGTTAGCAATAATAATAGTTGTTAATAATAGTTGTGCAACAATAGATAAAAAATCAATTTTATGAAATAATTTTTATTTATTAGACTACGATAATAACACATTTTATTAGTTGCTAATAAATAATGTTACTTTATTAATTATTCATCATAGCTCACTGGCAAACACTGTTTCTAATTCTACTGGTGCAGAATTATTTCTGGAATGCACTGACAGACCTGCTGATTCCAAAGGGGAGACAATTTTGTTGTTACCCTACTGCATGGCATTTTTTGTATGCTTTTGCAATGTGTAGTGCAATTTTGGCCTTTATTACTTTTCTTGAAGTAGCCTACAGACAGATATAGTAATATTTAAAAAAACAAATATATGTGTTTATTATTAGATTTTCTTATATATTATACAATATTAGATATCAATTCAACAATGTCCCATTTTTATTTATTCCTCAGGATTTTTTCACTAAATTTCAGAAAAAGTGTTTTTTCTTGTTTTGTGAAGTAGGGCAAATGCGCCAGGGGTAGATTGTTTGAGTTTCATCCTCAATGCATGGCAGTTCCCAATGTGCCTGTTGACAGACAGGTCGTATTATTCAGCACACCAGACTGGGCATTGGCAGTTTCAGTAGTATCCTCATGAGAACGATCAGCGTGGAAGCTGGTGTGTATGTCTGTTATAATGATAAAATGTCATGGTTCTCATTTTAGTGAGGAGCATGACTCTCTGTCATATTTAGAACCCGGTGACCCAGCACATCAGGTTTTGATGGAACACCTGCATAGTGAACATTTTCTCAAGCAGCTGAGCATGATAACCCATGGTCAACACACTGGAAAGCTGGAGAATTTCCACTCCATGCTTCTTACATATGTGTCGAAAGGATAGACTTCGACCCTGCAAGCTACACTGGAAGGATTCAATTGGCCGTTATTGATCACGACGAGAATGCCCACAGAGAATGTTTGAAAGGTGAGTGGGCTATCACATGACTGCTGTAATGCAACAAAAGATCATAATTACATTCGTGCCAATGTGACAGCAGTACAATTTGAGACCCTGCTTGATCAGAACTGAAATAACCACAAAAGCATTTTTATAGGTGCCAATGTGTGTATGGTTCTGTGGGGTACTTTGTGTAACACGGTCAATTTTTAAAAACCAGGTAAAATCAACTTGTTACAGAAATTGATGCTAAAATGTAAAGCCTGGTTCACATACATCGTAGATGGCTCGCAAGTGATCGCGGATCCCTCGTGCGACGGATCCGCGATACATGTTCACATAAACTTGGCAAACCCACGATCGCAAGAGGTATAATCACTCTCTTGACTGGGAGGTGATAAAATCTCGAAACACGTCTTCACTGACCAACGACTATATACATACTAAATTAATTATCGTTGTTCATTTACACCAGATAATTTATTATTTTTACCAGTTATAAAAAATTTATTACATTTTTGCTCATATGATCATTAAATGTTATTCCATATTTTTTATTTAAATTTTCAACTGTTGTTCAATGGTGCGTTATCATTTTTTACCATCTCTTGATATAAAATTTTGAACCTCAATTTATAATAATATGCTAATCACGCTATTATATAAAAGTTTAATGAAAATATATATATTTGTACATTTAAATCAATTTTCACAATATTTCACTCAGAAAATTAATAATAAATAATAATCAATATTTATAATTAAACAATAATAATTTTATTATTTATTATAATTTTTTGATGGCAGTCATTTTTACATGAGTAACCTTGACCTGAATGTGGTTTTTGAAAAAGAAAGTAAGAAAATTTACTCTCTACCGTACCACGGTCGCACGAAAGTTTGTTCAGCTGAACTTTTCTACGAGCCTCTACGACGTCTTACGAGCTACAGGAAATCCAGGTTCACATACATCGCTGATCCGTCGCACAAGGGATCCGCGATCACTTGCGAGCCATCTACGATGTATGTGCACCAGGCTTAACGAATCAAAATTGAGATATCAACTAACTGAGATTTTTACAGATAGCGATGGAACTCCCAAGCTGAGACTAAGTTGGTCAAAGGCTGCCAAGGACTACCGATAGCTCAAGATATACCCGCCTAAGACGTACACATTTAGAAAAACCATTCTTGCAGATATTATCAGGCGAGCAGCCCAGCCACAACCTCCTTTCCCAGAAGTCGGGCGAGTGAGTTCTATAACACTTCACTCATAGCAAAAATATCATTGGGCCAGTGTCAATTATTCAGGGAAAAGATGACCCAAAGCCACGGGATGGCCAAATCGCTGAACACTTGAGTTACATTTTGACTTGCCTTGTAGTATTTTGTCAGGCAAATATTAGTGGTTTATAAAATTTATGCTTTGTCGAGGATATTGTTCGGCTGAAGACAGGCAATGATTTTAGGATGTCAGTTGTTAGATTATTTCATATTTGTTATTGATTTTAGTATACTGGTGTGAGGATCTCTAAAGGGAGAGAGAAGCCACAGGACTTGCAGAAATCAAAAGCAGACTATTTGAAACACAAGCGCTTCTGATGAGAATCACCAAGTTGTAGCCATGCTGCTATTCCCATTTGTTGAATTTTTAATTCGCAAGATTTTGCATTGCAAACTAATGTTGCATGTTTGTAAATGCAAAGCTGAAGGCTAGATAAAAGATATATTCCAAAGATTATTATGCTGCGCCTGGGTCTCACATGTAGGGAAAGTAAGAGAGTTCATATCACGTATATAATGCAAATTTTGCATATCACTAGAATATCTTTTTACACCATGTGGAAGAAAACTTCATACTCAAAGTAAAAGCAGCAGTGACGAGTTGAGAACCTGAAATGCTTGTACAACAGTGACCAGTGGGTGTGTTGGCAGCATTTTTTTACTATAGACAAAAATTTTTTTAATAAAACAAGATATATAATAAAATTTTGTAGTACATATATAATATTGTATCTCTGTATTTCAATAAGATCCGAGTCCGGTCAGCACATATGATTTGTTCAGTCTCCTTGAAATGGCTCTCAACTGAAGGATCTCGTCAAATGATCACGATAAGCATGATTCGTCCTATAGATTCGGCGCCGTCCGAAATGAAAGTTTTATGGAACCAGAATATTCCAGTTTCCTACAAAATAGAAATTAGCCGCTGCATGTTACGATATGCGCTTACTCCATCATATTTTGAAGGTTTTTTTTGTAAGGACTTGAAATCTCCAGGACCAACAACCGTACAAAAAGTCTTGGTTGATGTGGAGCACACACATGTACAGTGGCTCTTTACATAAAAAGTAATGAGTACCTCAACTGCAGGTTCGCATTTTCTTTCATTTATGTGGGGGGTAAATTTGTTAATCAGGTAGTCGAATTTGACGATGATAAAATAGTAATGGCTTGTACGAGATAATTTTTTGTTTACCGAAAACTTTTAACAATGGGAATCTAAGAACTTATATCAAAATTCACCCTCGGTTCCATCAACATCAATCTCGTGTCCTGTCTCCTCATCCATGCGTTTAAACCCCACATACACCTTTCTCTTCTGGGTACAGCTCCCGAATTCTCAAAACCACACATGATGGAACCACGTTTCGAATGTGCTTGCCCAGGTAGCCGTAGATGTAGTTCACATAAGATCTGCAACAAAAGCAGATATTTACTTCTGCTGATTGCTATTTCCAGCAATACCTTGATACCTCACTTAGAGATTAATCCAAGAAGTAGAGGTTAATCTATCATGCAGAAACAATTGCAATGATATGAACGCTCAAAATATTTTTTTATTTTGGGGATTTTTACGATTAGAATTTTCTGCAATGTTTCTGTCTCTGGCCATGCTAAAAGAAACCTGAGATGCACCTATTTATTGTTTTGTATGAAGTCTGCTATGAAAAGTTGAATTTAGGCATGACTTTAATCGTTTTCCAATTTAAATCGTGACCAAGAAATAAAATTATATCACTCGATTAATTCCAATAATTGTGGGGGAAACGTTACAAATATAACACTTTTGAGCAAATGACATCAGCATGCCTGATTATTAATGGGGCACTCAACATCTTTTATGCTATAGTAATCCGTTCTTATCATACTTTCTCACCTATAGGCATGATAGCGATAGTTGCGTGTTGTCATATGCCGAAAGTTGGGTGTATCGCCACTGTGACCATAATGCCTCATCTGGTCAATCCATCTGCATCGGCAGTTGACAGCCGATATCACATGTTGAATCTCCTTGCACTTCAAAAAACATTGACCGGTTTCATGTCCCTTGATATGTGTGTTGTGCTAGGGGACATCTGTGCAGAACCTGGACTCCAGTCGAGTAGGCATTTCTTGGCAGTTGCAACCACACCTGTAGTAGATACATACTATAAATTATATACATATATTGATGAAAAGGGAGCTGGTCAAAAGCAAGGGATTCAAAGTACATCACAAGAAATATTGTGAGCTGATAAGTTGTGGAGCTAGTGACACTTCATTATCAAAAAGAGTTTGGCATAGCTAAACTTCTGTTGTTTCATAGTTTAGGAGCTCAGTAAAAAATCGAAACACAAAGCAGGAACATTGGTGACTGATGTTTAGTTTACAAAAATCATTGGTTAATAAAATTGGTCACTGGCAGGTACAGGTAGTTTTTTTCCGAGAGCTCATACCGTTATCTGAGCATAACAAATGTCAGCTATGAAATGGTGTTAATTGCAGATATATTATCTGTTTGTGGGTATTACAGAACGCAAAGTGCTGAGGACAGAGTAAATTTGATTTAAGAAAATTATTTTAAAAAGAAGCGAGCTTGTTTGATATCTTCTGTTATTGATGATGATATCAATGTAGCTTCTGCCTAGCAAAATCATCAACAATAACATAATGTCAGTTATAAACATTCATCATCTTTAAACCTGGGAACGGGTAATAATAATAGTTGATCGCTAACTTGAGTTCGATTGATAATGTCACACTCACAGAAGCATAATTTTTCTCTGAGTTTATGATATAATATTATTCTAAAATAATAGTAATATCATTAATTATTAATAATTAATATTTGACGGTATAATTATTAATAGTAATATTCAAACTTTAAACCCCTCTTACTCCTTGATTATATTTTGTTTATTTATTGAGATTATCTAAAATTACATAATCTCAACAGCAAAAATAGCTTGTTGATCTGAAAAGAATAACAACATCAGTGGTAACGATAATAATAATAATAACATAATAGAAAGCTCAAATCAAGGGAAAAACATACATTGCTTGCTGTTATTATTATATATAATTATTTAGAGTAAACAATAATAATCAGTGGTGGTTTGATGATCATCAATGATGATGACTCCATAACATTGTCATTTATTATTATTATTATTATTAGTACTACTACTACTAAATATTTTTTTATAATAATAAATAAGAATATTAACCTTAAAAAGATAATGATAATTAAAGCTTTTTTGGTGTGAGTCCTTCCTTCCTGCAAAATTTATACTACATAGAAGAATACCCGACTACTACACAGATCATTGACTTGTACACACTGCTATACACACCTACATTCAAACTGTGCTTCTTGGTGAAAATCATCTGGCGTTTTAGGCTCTGGTCGATCACCACCACCGTCACCCTCCACTGCTGCTGCAGCAGCTGTTGGTTTGTCTGTTTCATGGTGCTTTCTCCTTTGTCTGTAGCTGGCCTGCCATTTTTCAAACAGTGCATCTGCCTGGTGTACAACTCTTCGACAGGGCCTCTCTGTACTGCTTGGAACAGAAGCAGTGGCAGAAGAAGCAGAACTACAGCTAGCCTTGCTGTCTGTCAAGAAGACACGAAAGCTTTTTGGCACCCTATCTATGATGAATGATGATGATCATGGTGTGCTTTGTTAAAGTAAACTGTTCCATCGTTAGTTTTAGGAGGCTTTCCCAATTCCCAGCCGTGTTTTCTCCCATCCTTAGTTGGTGCATTCAGATAAGGTGTAGTGTGAGTAGACATTCAGAAGCTTTTACATGTAAAATACTTTGCAGTTTTTGGAACATTGATTGTAGGTGGAAAAAACGAACATTTTAAACCGGAAACACTATGTCCCCGGATACACCTCAACGCATTGTGGATCTGATAAAAAGTTTTCTAACCACACCAAAAAGGGGACAACTCCGTGTTTTTATGCAAAAAATAGACCTTAGAAAAGTGGCTGTATCTCTGATCTCAGGCTATGTAGGTGGCTAAACCTTTCTGTGTCAATAGTTGAGATGTGAGGGTATCTACATATAAAATTATAATTTGCTAAGCCTTTATTGAAGCAAAGATAACCTCCATTGAAAATGCCCTTCAAAACTGAACTGGTCCTTTAATATGGTACAGGCAAACCGTTCAAACTTCAGACCACTTCAAAGTTTTAATATCAATTTGCTGTGCGCCTAATATTTGGCTAATAATCTGATTAGGGCCATTAAAATTGGATTTCTCACAGCTTATTGTGATAGAGGACTAGTGCGGATAATAATTTTGTGTCAAAAATTTGAGATATCATGTCGCTCGGTGCCCTCAATCACATTTTTTTTTAAATGTTTCACAATTGACAAAATGCAAAACAAATTATTTCATTATGAAAGATATATATCGCAAAGGTTCAGTGGCACAAAGTAGTAACAACTAAAAAATATTGCCAGTTTCACAATATGGTACAGGACAGTCTACTAGAAACATTCATAAACATTAACAGCTGCTCAGCTATGCTGTATGCAATATCAGCTGGTCTACATTATGTCTTATAGTATCTGCGCGGTGGTAGGAACCAAAATGGCGACTATATGCACAAAATCCCCACTCTGTGTATAAAAGCGCTCTGGAGTACTCCTGATACCATAAACAACTATACAGTCAACAATATTACATATAATCGTTGATGCAGTTATCATAAAAAACTATCGGTCAGTGAGTCAGTGTTAGTTCTTTCGATATTATCAAAACATGGTAACGTTTTTACTGACAGCCCTAAAATTACCGTGGTAGAGACAAGTTCGTCTAAACAAGTTGAGTTGAATGCAATAAAATTCATAACAAATCAAAATGCACATTTATGAGTTAATCTTTTCTTTAACAATAGTTTAATTAATTTTGAAAACGGATGAAGTGCTTTTGAAAAAACTAAAAGTTTCATGCACTCTAATTTGATTTACAGGTATAAACTTGAAGAATTTCATTTTTTTTAATTTAGAATTTTATTAGCTACAAAATTGTAACTTAATATATTAATTAAATACTTTTATTGTGTGCCACTTCATGTTTGCAAATAAAATTTTGCTTTATACACAGAGTTTGTGATTGAAATGAAAAATTTTGTGGTCAAAAACTAGCCAGGTGGCTCTTTCTGATGGGGGGAGGGGGGCTTTTTGTTTAAAAAAGACAGTTTTTTCAGACTATGACGTATTGCATGCCCAGCTCTCTTCAACGATTATATATATTAATCGTAGTAATCGTTGCTCGCTTTCACTCTCTTCCCGAACCCGGCCCACTATAGTAAACACCGCCTCTTGACAGTCACCATGGCCAGCGAAAAACAAGGGGTATCTTTTTTAGGATTTATCTGCCCACAATAATTTCAGGGCTGACCCGAAAAACATTTTTTACAGTAACAAAATATTAATAAATGTGTTTTTTTTTAGCAATGTCACTGAGTTTTCTATAAAAATTCTTTTTTTAGGAAATAATTCCGTGTTTTAACGCATTGATGAAATATACCAAAACGAAGTAATAAAGGTTAGAGGCTAGAGAAATTTTCCTTCCCCAACGATGCGACAATCCGGCGTGTGAATCCATGGATGAAATATACCATCCGATCCATGTGTGAATTCCATTGTCCTTGTTGTTGTGATCATGATGGTGCTGATCTTGCTTGCTCACCGTGGATAATGCAATTTCTGACGTTCATGGTCGTCAATCATTCTTAACTTTACATATATAGCTGTTGAGGTCTCTGCATTTGTACAGGTAGTGTGCGATGTCGCTGTGGAGGTCTCTAGAAAACGGTAAGAAGAAGAAAAACTTGAAGAAGCTGTTGATTTATTTATTAATTAAAATAATAAATTAATCGATAATAACAAAAATAAATTTAAATGAATTTATTATTATTACGAAGCTGTATATTATTATTATTATATATGCTGAGGCTCGCTGCTACAGATGTTTTTTTTTCAAATAATAATGATTATTTTGGTCAGTCTGAGTTTGTCTGGTAGTAGTAGCAGATATATGATATGATGATGCTGAGCATTATTATTGTTGTTGTTATTTTAACTGTTATCATTAGCATCTCCAAATAATAATAATAATAATGATTATTATAATTATTTATTATTATTATAGTTGTTTATTTAACCATTTATCGTTAGTACTGACTCTCAGTAATACTACTAACTTAGCTATCTATCCATCTGCTTGTAAATGATTTGTATGAATTAGTTATTCAACACCTTTACTGGACCATTGTTTACTTTAGCCTTTCTAAGCTAATTGAGCACTAGGGCAAATGGTAGCGAGCCGGCTAGTGTGTCAAGACGCCACTCCGTATTGCAGCGTCTACCAACCGGTGGTATAACCCAGCTAGAAACGGCACTTATTCAATTAATTAATTCCACTGTCTCAATACGGGAGACATTCTCTACACAATACGGGGATCTGTTACGCAACACAACCAGATCCGTTTCCACTATCAATTATGCTTACTCAGCACGTGTACATATTTCAGCAATCGATAGATTTCAACGATGTTAACTTCAGCAATCTATTTCACCAATCGAGTTAGGCAGGCATGGACAATATCAAAGAGTGTAGTTAATCTTCTAAGAATATTGCAAACGACAAGTTACTGCTTCACAAGTTGTTCAGCATAAGGAGAGTTATAGTTAATAATAATATATATTCTTCGTACAAGAAACAAAACTTACAACAGTGAGAGGTGTTTCAAAGTGCTAACAATCCTGGCACGTTTGACAAAACGACTCAAACTTCCAGCTAATGATTGCGAGGAGTCACTACGCTACTGTGATTCTTCTCTTGCACAAACTACTCCAGAGCTCTAAAGGTTTGGGCGATTTGCCCTAATACTAACAGACAAACTATGCAAATTACACAGTTGAAATTCGCTACATACAATTGGATAAAAATAATAACATATGATTGGCTAATTCAAATATGCTTAACAGAAATAAGTGCACACAAGTTGTTTCCAAAGGCGCCAGACATATACATACAAATATATACAAGATTAGCGTTCGCATTACAAGCCATGCAATAACAATGATTATAATTAATTAATGTCAAATGGTCACCGGAACAATTCCTGGTACGAGGTTCTGTTCTGTATTTGGCTAGGTCCTCTCCAACATCAGTAGGAATGCAGGCTGTCTCTCTGTTGCTAGGCATCCAGCTAAAAATCTTCGTGATTAAGGTAGGATAACTCCCGGCGTATCTACTTACTCACACTTGCTCACTAAATTCCATCACATGCTGTCTCAAAACATTGACAGTTATTCATTCATTCATCGATACATTACTATTATAATTATTATAATTTTGTTCGGCTACTAAACATTTTGAAAGTGTTTTTGTTGTGTGATGCTAGTAGTAGTAGTGATAATATTGTGGTGGATTTCGGTGAAGGATCGTGTGTGAGCAGTTACACCAGGAGTTGTCCTACCTTGATTAGAAGAAGATGTTAGCCAATTGCCTAGCAACCTGGAGAGAGCCTGCGTACCAATGGATATGGGGTCGACTTGGTCAAGTACAGTCAAGAACCTCTACAAGGAATTGTTCCGGTGATCGTTTTGACATTAATTAATTATTATTATCGTTGTTGTTAATGCGCACGTTTATTTTATATGCATGTCTATGTCTGGCGCTTTTGTATACAACTTGTATTGCGCCTATTTTCTATCTATCAGTTGTATTTGAAATTAGCCAATGACGTTGTACTAGTTTTGTCCAATTATATGTTGAGGATTTCAACTATTTTATTTACATAATTTTTTTGTAAGTATTAGGGCAAATCGCTCAAGCCTCTAGAGCTCTGGAGTAGTTGTGCGAGAATTAAATCACTGTAAGCGTAGGGACGTTGTGAATCCTCGTAGTCAGACTGGAGTATTAGTTTTGTCTAACGTACCAGGACTATTAAACGCTTCGAAACATCTCTCACTGCTGTAAGTTTTGTATCTTGAGTGAAGAATATATTATTATTGTCAACTGCAACTCTCCTTGTGCTGTACAACTTGTGAAGCAGAACTACACTTGTTGAATAATTAAACACTTAGAGATTAACTACACTCTTCGTAATTATTACAAGTCTGCCTAACCCGATTGCTGAAGTTAACGTTGTTGAAATCTATCAATTGCTGAAATCTATGCACGTGCTGAGTAAGCATAATTGATAGTGGAAACGGATCTGGTTGTGTTGTGTAACAGATCCCCATATTGTGTAGAAAAAGTCTCCTGTATTGAGACAGTGTAATTAATTGATTGCTTAAATACCGTGTGCAGCAGAGTTATACCACCGGTTGGTAGACGCTGTAACACGGGTTTGTACCTTGACACTAGACGGCTCGCTACCATTTGTCCTGGTGCTCAATAGCTTAGGAAAAAGTCAACCATGGTCTGGTGAAGGTATTGAGTCACCACTCACTCATACAAATTCCTTACAATATTATTACTACTATTTATTTACTATTGCATTAACTAACAACAAAGGTGTTGAAAATTAGCTGCATTATTATTATGATTGTGTTGTTGTTGTATTGTTTGTTACATTTTTCGTTATCTACTATTTATTTTGCTTTGGTGCATGAAAGTAATTCTTGTTTCTTGTTTGGTGCAGCTCTGTATAATAAAGATAATGGTGAATGGAAGACTGTCACCAAGATAGTTGGTGCTGTAGCTGGTGTAAGTTTGGCTGGCTATGGAGCTTACAAAGTTTATAGCAGTTTTTCAAAGACCCAAGTGGTTGCCAAACGTGCCGCCTCACCTATTGAGGAGATAGAGGTAATTCTGTCAAATCATGAATTATTTTTTATAAATACTACTCGTATAGTTAGTAAGTTATCCCAGGTTAATTATTTGTATATTACATAGTATATTATTGGTTATCTATTTATTGTGTGTAGGAAGTGAATACTCCTGAAGCGCAGCTAAGGCGAGCGCTGAAGTATAAAGAAGAAGGCAACAAGCTGTACATTGCCTCACGCTATGAGCAGGCCAAGAAATGCTATACTGATGCCATAGCCATGTGCCCCTCGGATCAGGTGGCAACTCTTGCAGTCTTTTACCAAAACCGAGCTGCTACCAGTGATTCTTTGGTAAGTATGTCACTTGTGTACTTTCAGAAATCTGATTTCTGTCATGAAAGAGATGAAACATGTTTGTGTTGCTGTAGGAACAATGGCCTGCTGTGATAGAAGACTGTACTGAGGCAATCAATAGAGACGAGCTATATCAGAAAGCCTACAGTCGCAGAGGCAAAGCTCAGCTTGCACTTCAGCAATTTGATGGTGCCGTCCTTGGTCAGTACAGCCATTTGTATTCAGTCAGACCTTGTGCCGTTTGTTTCGGGTGAAAGCTGCAATTTTTTCTTCAATTTCATCTATCATTTTTCTAAACTTACATGTTTAATCTCGGTGCATGCAGGCTATCACATCCTCTCTGTATATTACTTGTAGATACGGCAGCAGGGTATTACCTGCAGTCTACAAAAAAGGGCAAGCAGCACCTTCAGGTTTTCATGCAGGCAGTTTCAGAGGCAGCCAGAGTAGCTAGTATTCGTGAATTGGAGGTAAGCAGTCCAAGTTGACATCTTGTTTTTACTCTGTATAACATATTGGTGTATGGGAAAGTTTCTGTGCTAGAAGTTTATATCCCTGAGAGCTTGAGTCTGTTATCTGGTATATTGTAGGGTCGTAGCCTTAGAGCGTGAGCCTGTTATGTGGCATGTTTGTAGGGTCGAAGCCTGAGAGCTTGAGCCTGTTATGTGATATGTTTGTAGGCTCGTAGCCTGAGTCTGTTATGCGATATGTTTGTAGGGTCGTAGTACTCCTCTCAACTTTGGTATAGAAGTGATGAGAAGTTATATAGCCAGCTCTCCTTCAGACCCTGTAATAAGTAACCTGGAGACGTTTGCTACTGTAGACAAAGCTGCTAGGTATTGTTACTCTACTACTTACACTACACGCTCAGTTCTATCGATACCACTCACCAGGTTGTATGACCCATTTTACACAGTTATCTGTATTACTCTAATGGTGATGGTGATTATAACTTGCACATTTATTTGTTAAAAGATAAAATAACAATAACAGAGTAAACTCCTACTGCTTGAAGACAATGGAATAACCTTTTCTGTCACAACAATAGGTGATACGTCCAACAATCATAGCTTCCACATCTTACTGTTGCACTTAGGGCAGAATATCAAAATATTATCAAAAAATTTTGATCAGAGAAAAACTTCTAAAGATACATTATGCTTAAAAAATCATTACAGTAATATTTAATTGTTTTTATTTTGTTTTGGTCGTTCTCTTTATACTCGGCAGTAGCAAAAAACTCACGTGTCTGATTGATAGTGAAAATTGCCTAGCATAAAAAATAATCATAATATTTTATTGTTTTTACCTAACTGTTACTGAGAAAAGCATTAATGAGATTATTGACATTGTACATTGATGTGGTAGAAGGCCTTTCCACAGAGCCTGTGCTAAGGTCATGGCTGCAGAGTCTAGCGTTGCTATAGTAAACGACTTGGATGAGGAGTTAGAGGACGAAGGCAGCTCTCTGCATGCTGAGGCCTTGCTGCTCAGAGCTACTATCCACTCTATTGGTGGAGTGCCAGACAAGGCTGAGAGAGACCTGAACAGACTAATCTCTATGGAAACTCTCAACCCCAGGGTAAGTTCCACCATATTTATTGTTTATTTCATACGTGTTCTACTTATTATGTGATGTGATTTTGTTAGTTCGCTAATTAGCCTCTTTGTTGTCTGTATTTGAACATGAGATATTCAATGCATTGCGTAGGCTTCCAGTTAAACTTTGTTTGCTGTCTTCTTCAGATGCGTTCGTCTGCTCTGCTCAGACGTGGTCTACACTATGTCACTACAAATGCCACCATAGGATTGCAGGACTTGGAGCGAGCTATCGAAGCCGACCCAAGCAATCCCGATGTCTTTCACCAAAAAGCGCAAGTATGTTTGGTTTGTTATTTAGTTCTGGTGACTAACGGTGAAGGCAGCAAAAGATGGATCAATATTTACCAAATTTCTTTTTTATTATTTTTTCTTCTGCGATCATTTATGACAGACTCACATGCGATACATGCACACCATTTCATATTTGAAATGTTTGTCATTTACTTGCCCTAACCTGTCAATATGTATGTAGACATGTCATTTACTTGTCATAACCTGTCAATGTGTGTACAGACATGTCATTTACTTGCCCTAACCGGTCAATGTGTATGTAGACATGTCATTTACTTGTCATAACCTGTCAATGTGTATGTAGACTTGTCATTTACTTGCCCTAACCTGTCAATGTGTATGTAAACATGTCATTTACTTGTCATAACCTGTCAATGTGTATACAGACATGTCATTTACTTGCCCTAACCTGTCAATGTGTATACAGACATGTCATTTACTTGCCCTAACCTGTCAATGTGTATGTAGACATGTCATTTACTTGCCCTAACCTGTCAATGTGTATACAGACATGTCATTGACTTGCCCTAACCTGTCAATGTGTATACAGACATGTTTAAAGAACTCTTCAGCTGTTGTGTTGTAGATAAATATGCTGATGCAGAATCTTCCCCAGGCGCATAAAGACTTTGAAAAGGCACACGACCTGCACGTGCAATCTAATGGCGAATGTGACCCTCATGTTATGATTCACAAGCTCACTTGTGGTATGTTTTGGTTTTGTCTAAGCTTCTTTCACCATATACCAAATATAGCCGAGTGTATCACATGGAGTTGTCTATCCCTAAGGGTGTAAAGTATGCGAAGAACTTTCCTTGTCTGTTACTTTATTACTATGTTTTCATATGACAAAATATCGCCAAATCTCTGTGGTTTACTACCACAAATAACTGGCGACAAGGACATATATTTCCACGACTCAAAGTTTATCGCCGTTGGTTAAACTACGCCCACAGAAGCAGTTGAAGTCAGTGTGCTGTTAAGTGCAATTTAGCCTACTAGCGTTGCAGGCTGTTTTTATTATTATTTTCGTATATTGTGGAATAAATATATGAAAAATATATCACAGAGTTGTTGGCTAGCTAGGGAAGCTGTGTGGTGACGAGGGATTTTAGTAGCACATTGGCTAGGGTTCTAAAAATTATATTCTTTATTATTATCAGTTAATAATAAATAATAATGAAAAAAACCAAGTGAATTTTTGCTAAAAAAGTAATACCATTGGCTTTTCATTACTGCAATAATTAATTACCAGCAGCTAAGATTCGTTTGTTTCTAATCAGTTGTATTGTTTCATAAATAACTGTGTAATAAACCACGGTCCTCTAGTTAAATATAAACACACACAAGCTATTGATGCCATGCGGTTACAGTGGATAATTTGTGGCTTCCTGTTTTATTATGCATGCCTGGTTTTATCGCCGTTGGCAACATTAGCGTTTCCAACAGCATTAAACATCTGGAATTCGGCTTATCGCCAATTTTCACTTTCAGAGAGCGACAAATGTTTTTCGACAAGTCTCGTGACAAATTTATCGACTATGGTATTTCCAACAGGAATTTCCCTTTATCGCCAGCAGTATCGCCATTTTGTCATGATATGGAAACATAGTATATGGGTGGTGTTATGTGTCACTATTGTTGAGGCGTGTCAAGGACAATAATCAGTTTGCGTACAAAATTTTACCGAAATAATGAGAAAAATATGGTTTCGTATGAGGATGTGCTGTCACCAGACTGTTTACATTTCAAATCACGGGGTATAAAGCTATATACCATGTATTCACCGCTTTTAATAGCAAACCGAATTTTGCTAGGTCGGAACATTTGATATCATCATCAGAATAATTATTACTTCATTAATTCATAATATTTATTAATATGATGATTGTTACCTTGAGTTTTTTATTTTGCAAATTTGATTTGGTGAGTTTTTCATTTCATTTGGCATAAATAATAATTAATGTATGATAGTTACTAATCTGGTAATACTTAGCTATTATGAAAAGTACAAAAGTTCAGCCTATTAACCAAAAACTAAAGACTCAGTTTTAAGATTTTAAACAGTTGAGAACTTCAACTTTTAGTTTCGGCGCAAATTAAAATTATTTCTGTTAATTTCGAGACTGTGAAGGTTTAAATCGTGAATCCTTCAAAACTTTGACCAGTGGAAACCTACTGTTTGATGCATGTACTGCGGGAGTCATTAATTTACCACTAACTGACTACCTGGTACTCATGCGTACATCAGTTGCTCTATTACTGGTAGTTCTATGCTTCTTGTTTGTCCACAGATCTGCACATGACTCAAGATGTCACTTACCTAGACGAAATGAGGAAACTATGCAAAAAGTACCCGGATGTAGCCGAGTCATGGCTCATCTATGGACAGACCCTGGTCTTCTTTGGACGCATGGCCGAAGCCGACGAGGCTTATGAAAGTTGCCAGCAGCGCTGCCAAGACAATCCCAAGATTTATATTCAACGAGCGTACGTCATCTTATTTCTCTCTCTCTTGTGACATAATTGTCTCGTATTACCCTTATCTGTAGTGTGCAATGTTGTGTTGTAGAGCTCTTGCCCTTATGTGGAGGAAGGACCAGGTCAAGGCCATTGAATACCTGAACACAGCCAAGAAATTGGACCCTGACTGCGATGCTGTGTATGAGAGCCTTGGAGCTGTCCTACTGCAAGAGTAAGTAACAGCTGTCTGTTTTTGTCACTCAGTGTTGACAGTCCTTTAACCAGTTTTCTCTCTGCGCAACCTCACAAACAAGGGCGTTTTAATAGTAGGCGTTTTCGGTGTGCGCAAGCAACGTTGACTTTTCATCGTAAAGATATGAATCATTCCAACACGACTCTACCTCAGTTCGCCCACATCAAAGTTAGTAGTCAGCTGTATGAAATATTGTTGTTTGCTTTGTCCAACCGTTCACCAGTGTCACAACCTTTTTTAAATACAAAAGACGTTTTCGGTGTGCGCAACGTTGACATTTAATCCTCAATGGCCGTTTGCAGCCACCTGATTATTGGTCCGCCGATAAGCAGTTTATTTGTCAATGTTTATCCTCGCTCGCTTTGAAACTTGTCAAAACGTTTAGCTAGTACTGAATGCTATCTAAATATCAGCAATTTTTCTGAAAAAACCAAAATTAACTGTTTTGTAAACAGGAAGCCATGCTTGAGGTGTGCTTTCTAGTGCTCCACCGCAATGTGAGATATCAATGAACTACAACGAGAAGAAAATTCTAAAATCTTTTAAGTAGTGTGTGTTGATTTTAACGATTTGTCGGCCAAATTATCGTTCGTTAAGTTCACGTGTAGATAAAAACTTTATCATACCCATGCATTGAGACCCTGAAAACGCCTAGCGTCTTTAGTTTACATCAACCGATGAGATTATTGCTGGAGTTATCCTCTTTTTCCTCAAACATCGAGTGGATAACTCCAGGGGTTTCAGGCAGGAAATGATTGTAACAATGTAAACTGCAACACCATTACTGATTAATGGAAAATACATAATTATGTGTTTTTTTTGTTTTCTCATTCCAATTAGTATAAATTTTCAAAGTAAAATCCATTGATGTATGAGCCCTGTTTGTTTATTGACAAATTAGCTTTCACCAACATAAACTACTCTACAATGTTTACATAACAACACTGAATCACCAATATTGAAACAACATTAAAAGGCAGTAACAGATCTCAAGTAAAACAATGATAAGAAGAATATGTTGATGCTATTTATAGATATAATAAAGCTGACCGTGTCCTACAATATTGATATTTTATGGTAACACACTCGGATCCATCTATTGAAGTATTTAAAAATGGTTTCTAATTGCAATGTATTTCAGCTCTGCATGGCGTTGGCTGCACAACGTTCGGCTGCTGAAAGGCAATTAACTGGATAAAATTAGAAGTTCACTGGCGTTTTATTGTAGATGATTGTGTTTTTTAAAAAGTGGAAAATTAACACAGCTAGCTGTTCATAAGTCTTTCTTTCATTATGGATCCAAGTTTGTGGCCGCATAAATTACATTCAGAAATGAATAATCGACCATAACTTGACGGGTGTTTTGAGAGTTGGTTTAGTGGTGACTAGCATTCCTGCTAAGCTGTCTCTGATAAAATGCCACAGCTCAACTGCTTTCGATTAAATTCCTTAGCAGTGTGCAAGTTGTGTCATTATCACTATTCACTGTTTACTGACGATAACATTATCTCTTTGCAGCGGTCAACTTGAAGAGGCCATTGAAGTGTTTGAGCAGCAAGTACGTTCGGCCAGGACCCTTGTGGAGTGTCAACAGGCTTGCTGCATGCTCATCTCTTCTAAAGCTCAACTCCATGTTTCCCACAAGTTCAATCTTAAAAACTTGACCAATGTGTTTTTATCGCCACCGCCTGGACTCATGTAGTTCCTTAGGCTAAGTTATGAAGTATGACTAATTGTAGCAATGGTTGTTACTATACCGGTGTCCTCAACCGACAGACTGTCGACTGGCTGGTCGATTCATTGCTTGTGTGGTAACCAACACTGCTTTTTGTGATAGCGAGATGGCAGCATTCTATGAGTCTTCTACTCATTGTGGAGACAACTCTTGTAACAAGTATTTATCGGGTTTATCCGCATCAGCGATTAATCGCTATTCCTTTAGCACTTTGAATCAAAAGTTTTACTGGTCATGGGACAGTATCTCATTCCCAGTTCCCACATTGCATGCCATAATACTGCCATGTGCAGTGTCTGCTCAATTTTGATGTTTTTTTGCTAAACTCGGTGTTGGTCTAAAGCCTTGGTTACACAGATTAACGGTTCATCGGTATGTTTGGAGCTACACGTTCTTACACAATGCTTTGGTGGCTAGACACGCAGTCCTTAGACATTAATGCAATGCTTATGTAAATGGGATGTCCAGTGAGCCAAAGAGAGTATTATAAACAATTATTATAATAACTATATAAATATGTATTATAATAATAATTATTATTAATTATTTTACTGGTAATTATAATAGTTTTTTTATAAATGGTAATGGTTATAAATAATCACAGCAAGTAATTATAGTACCTCTTGTAATACCCTTGTTGAATGAGTTAACAGATGGATAAGGTCAAGATCATAAAATAGTTCACTGAAATCTCCATTCTCTTGGGCATATGTAAACCAATTAAAAATAGAGTTTTCCCATTCCCAATTGTCCAATCATATAAGTGTTAGGCATAGAAGTGTCTCTGCAGTTGGTCTACGCTTTCAAGCATTGTTTTCTAAAAGACAGTCGCCTGTAGGGTGCAAAAGACGCAATTACCCACATTCTGAGAAATGGAAGGTTTGTGTAGCCAGGCCTTTACACCGCTAACTCTACACGCTAGCTGCCCTCCATGCAGTTAGTTAGACGGCATATTCTAGCATCTACTTTTACCATTTCATTGCATTTTTATTGCATCTCAAATCATTTTTTGTCGATCGATTTTGGATGCTGTGTTTATTTGAATTGTCACTTCACCGCAGTCAAGATTCTGTTCATTTTTTGACCGCAATTCCATGCTCTGTAGATTTTTGGCTATAATAAAAATATAGTTGATTACTAAATCACAAACGCCATAAATATGCATGTCCTCTATTCTACTCTCTCCGAGATCATCATAGTTTTCTAGTGTTGTTTGGTGCCATACCAGCATATTGATACAGTTTTCCCCAGTTATCTCCAAATGTAATACTGGATAATGTCATTGGGTGTGATTTGTGCAGTCTCTGGCAGGTTTGGCCGATAACAATCATTTGATTTAAATCTTTGATACTTTTGATGCAAAGAATTACGGTTTTTGTAAATTCTCTAAATTTTCTTTTTAGAAAACGTCATGTTCTACATTTGACCATTTAGAACAGCGGTGGACAACGTGCGTCACGTGAGCCAAAAGTGGCCCACAAGCCAAAAAAATTGGGGTCTAGCTCTGTGTTCCGGTGGGTCTATGTTTTGACGATTTTGGCTCTATGTTTCGGTGAATTATTTTTTATAGAAAATTGCTACCGTGGAGCCTCATCCAAAATGGACACTACATTTCACAAGAAACTATTGCCACATTATTTTATTACAAATTTTATTTTTATTTACAGGTTTTATTACTATTAAAAGTAGTTTACTACTTCTTGCACATTCATATAACTATTACCAAACCAAGTACAAAATCAAATATTACAATTCCTTTGAACTCCATTCTATTTAGACGTAAACCATGCCCCATAATAGTTTTCTTCTATGAAAAATCTTTCACCGAAACATAGAGCCAAAATCGCCTCAACATAGAACAACCGGAATATAGACCCGCCGAAACATTGAGCTGAAAATGCTGGAACAAGAGCGTTCGCGAAAAATTGTGGCCCAATTACACCTTACACAAATCTCAGTCATTTGGAATGGTTTTGAGTATTGGTCATTCATTTCAGAACAATTTCACTCTTTTCAACCCACAAACTCTTGATGCATATTTCCAAGCATTTTAAATTCCCCTTCGCAATCCATTAGTAGCTCATTATTAGTAAATGCAGCGAGGAACAATAGCTTTTCTCCAGACATTGAGAAATTAGTCATAGAGGTGCACCATCGAATATATCACTAGAAACTGATTTGATTGTTAGATTAAGGTTATGTTTGTACAGAGAGTTAAGGGATCAAAAAATAGGTTTTTGTTTTACTGGATATATACAATGTATAAAATAAGAACAAATAACTATGGTAGATATTCACCGGTTACTTCAACAAACCATTCTATGGAACGTACAGACATTCAAAATACAATAGGTAAAATGTATATAATCATTATAAAAACAAATTTGACTAATGGTTGTTATAATGAACAAAAATGTTAGCCTAAGTTTTAGGCCAACATTTGAGGCATATGTGTATTTTCATTGAAATATAAATAGATTTATATTTTAATGTGTATTTTACTTGGAATATGCTGTGCGTTTCTATCTTGGGAGTTGCATGCCCCATTGTTATCTTGGCAACTTTTAAATGGATTTCATTGGATGATTGGTTCAGTGGGCGGGGTTTTTTCTGCAAACCAGCCGAAAAAAAACCCCACCCACTGAACCAATCATCAAATGAAATCCATTCACAAGCCACCACCATCACGCAAGAACATACAACTCCCAATCAATAACATAACATATTTACAGCAGAATAAACAGATATTGCCTCAAATGTTGGCCTAAAACTTGGGCTACAAAAATGTGTATACAGTAATTAATGTAAGAAAAATAAAACGAGATGTTTGGTTTTTGTTACTACGTGCTAGTAGGTTCTGTTGACACTCTGTTGGAACATGCTCGTCTTTTAGCGTAGAAATACGTGAGCCCTGGTTTTATTTGTCTGTAAGTTAACATCTTTCCATCTTTCATTACGAAGCCACGATGTTTCCTTTAAACGACTTTCTCATCCTCACCACGGTCAGATAACTGCGTTTGTTTATACCGTTGCTTTCTTTGTTTAAATCTTTCGAGCTAAACCTGCTTTCCTTTTCACCCCAACAGTTGTAGGATTTAGAGTTGAGCGCGACAATTCCATCTCCAGTGAATTCCTCTTTGAACAGCCAGAGTGTTCTTTTACCGTGTCTCAGCACTTTGTCGCAGCAAGCATGCACTGTCCATTCTATGCCCCGTCGTTTTAACCCTCAAAAACTCATCCCTATGTCTATCACAGTACTGACGTGGAAACCAGTTGGCGTAATCGGGGTAAAACTCTCTTTTCATGTCTGCCTTTACCGATGATTCTTGTGATCCACTCAAAGCCATGTACCCGCTATCTGTATCCATTTCTACGTAGTGGAAATCACTTATATTGATATGTCTCCCCATATATCTTTAAATAAAGAAAACTAGTAAGCGTATTATTTACATTTATGTCTACTGTTTGTGATAGCTATTACCTTAAAGTGCAAGTGACGGCCAAATCTCGCTAAAGCAATATCTATAAAACCACATATCAAAAATTTTCTTTTATAAAAAATTTAAATCTGCAATTGGTTTTTCGCAAAGCTTGCTGATTTCACAGAGTAAAGAGTTGTGTTCTCCTATTTAATAATGTAGCAGAGTCTGCATTCAATTAATAGGTCACTCTATACAGCTAATGAGTTATCCATACGCTTGGCTAACATCCAGCCTTTGTGGTCAAAACAAAGAAACGCACAACCAAAAACTGGGGTGACTTCAAAGTCATTAAAAGGTTGTCATAATGACAGCACTGGCTCAGTGTTTGCATTTCACAGGCGAAAGAAGGCAACACGAGCAATGGGGGTCCCCCCCCCCCCCCCCGGCAGTTTTTTGTGTGGCGCTAGTATTAAAGAAAGCCTGATTTCCACCAACAATACTATTAAAACGAAAGTCATTTCTTTTTAACTAATATCAAAGAACATTTTTCTTATTCACAGCAGTTGATAAGTTTGGGGTGTGTAATTCTGACGATGCGGTTGCGCCATCAACATAAATTGTAAAACTACATCGGCACTGTGAAAGCAAACCACACCAATCGTTTAAGGGCGCGTTTTCATTATTCTACGTTGGCAAGCTCAATTGAAACCGAAATACAAAACTATGGTTTCACCCGTGAAATTGATAATTATTTTTCTTTAACTGAATAAAGCAAAATTTTTTCGAAGGAACTTCCCAAAGGCCTTAACAGCTTGTTGAGAAACCTCGAAAAACCAGTATTATTTGGTCAAAGTTCCTGAAATCAAAAAAATGGTCAAGCAAGTCATGATTTAAATGGAAAGTTCGCCAATCTTCTACTTCCGTCACCGGTAGTGGTAATCGGCGTGAGCGTGAGGCGTGACGTGATGGCGTGCGTGAAATTATTTTTTGGGAGTTTTCTACCCACAAACTTTTTCTCACTATTTTATTTGGGGTTGTCTTCCTTCTTTACATTTAGTTGTCCGACTTGGACGAATCCTGTAGGCGAACTATTAAAAGTACCAGTTGTGTCCTTCAAAACTAACGGTGTATAAAAATTATTATTGTTGTGGCTGACAATGTCTTTCACTATAATTTCTTGTGGTATGAGCTGTTTTAACATAACCTAATCCACTGACATTGTATAAGGGCGATGCAATGTCAAGTATAGTAATAATCATGATGATAGATACGCTCCTATAATAATCGTAACAATAATAATAATGACAATAAATAATAATTTATTTAATATAATAATTATTATTTATTATTATTATTACTACTATTACTTATTATTATTAAAATTTAAATTATTATTAATATTAAATAATAATATTAAATAAAAAATTAAATTTTAATAATAAGTAATAGTAATAATAATAATAATTATTATAATTATTAAGAATAATAAGTAATAAATAAATAAGCAAATAAATTAAAATAATAATAGTAGTAGTAGTGATAATAATAGTAGTAGTAGTAGTAGTTTTTTGCAGTAACTGATTATGATTAATAATGGACTTTTTTTTATTAATTTTTCTATTATATAGTAGTAAGTAATTATTATCAATCAAATAATAAGAAAATTATTGTTTGTGTCACATTATTATTACGCAAGAATTATATATAAATAATAATAATAAGTTTTATGTAGTGTAATTATAATAATGATATATATATAATTATAATATCAATCATAAATATCAGTATATAATCAATTATTATGTATTATTATTATGTAATGATTAATTATAATAATAATTATTTTGTTTTTACTTAGCTACCTAGCACCAGTGTAATTATTTTTAATGGACCATTTCTTTTCAATTCAATAGAGTCAGACCATCAGCTTTTAGACAATTTGTTGTCTATGCGACCAACACTTGTAACTATGTTCAGGCCCATCATCCATCATCATTGCAGACTAGAAGTCACGACCAGCAATATCTAGTACCCCACTGTCGGACCAAAGCCCATCTAAACAGCTTCTTCCTTAGTACAGCCAAGCTGTGGAATGCCCTCCCACCATCGAGTTCCCTTCTGGCCGGCCCCCCCTTGGCAGGTTGAGGCGACGGCGGTATTCCCGATCGATACACGTTGACGAACCGGAACGTTTATAGACTTATGGATACGCCACATTGCTGAAACCTTCACCAAAAGTTAGCGGCTACGCAGCAAGTAGCAAGTAAGTAGCGTTGGTGCAAAACTCATTGGTCTCACACCAATAATAATGATTGCTTCATAAAAATAATTAGGAAAAATCGCTTTGCTTAGAAAAAGAACAGATGATTTGAGGTCCCACTGTCAAGCATTGCAGACAATAATGGCGTTGTTGTAGTGAAGCAAAATCAGTGAAGCTTGATGATGCGTATGCAATAACGCGGCAGAAGCTAGCTGATGGTAAAACATATGAAGTTCTTTTGTTCATTTGAAAATGGTTCTCCAGTAAAGTTATTTTTTGTCCACTCAATGTGATTGCCCTACGATAAATAGTATACCACTGGGTTGGTAAAATAGAGAATTTAAATAACATATAGTTTGGGGGGCCTATGGCGCGACGGTACATTGCTGGCTTACAATGCATTGTCTAACCAATAATATATACTTTGGAGCCCACGGCGCGTCAGGACATTGCCAGCTTGCAATGCGTTGTCAAACCAAGTTTTTTTTACTCTGCAGCTATGTAAGCAGTACAATGATTGGCTAATGCTCCTGCCAAACGAACCATAATACCAACGTATCTGTCGTTCTGTCACGCATAATGGCACATCCAGCGCAGGATGAAGCAGAATGGACATGATCGGTTTCTCATCCTGCCCGTCGTGGTGTGATTGGTTGATTGACCCCCAGCGATTCCATTGGCCAAGGATACATTGATTTTCCGCTTGTTTACAAAAATCATATATACTTGTAAGATAGTTTTAAATATTATAATAAGTCTATGATTGTTGGAGTTCATCTGAAACTAACACAGGCATACAATTGTTAAAATAATTATTGTTTGTGGAGGAAAAAAGCTATAAATAAATAATTAGAGAGCATATAAGTTATAAACGATAATGAAACATATACCTAATAATAATAATTTATTAATTATTTGACCAATTAGCAATTACAATATGTTTAAATAAAAATAAATATAACAATAATCAGAAACAGGAAAGCATATGGGATGCACAGAAGATTAATCCTGCTCTTATTTGCTCAATCGTCCATTGTTTCGTTTGCTACGTCCATTTGCTAACCCCATTGTTTCAGTTGCCAGTCAGGCTCGTTTGGCATGCTATACGTTGCCATAATCTGTCTCTGGGTACGGAAGGCACTCTCGTGGAGCATGAACCTAGGCGGAATATTGTTTGCAAAATGCAAATTTTTAAATTTGGTTTCTAGAATCTTCTGGCCCCAAGTTATTGGAGAGACAGTCACGGTGGAATATCTGGAAAATCAACAATCCATGCGAGACGAAATTATATGGATGCTTTGTCTTAATAAACGCTAAGCTCTCATGAGTTCTTTACACGCTATGTTATTATCATTTTTTATTGTTACACTACAGCAACCGAGTGTTATTACTTACTAATTGTTATATTTAACAAAAATGAATATTTAATATTTATTATTATTAATAGTTAATTATTTTGTCAAATACTTCTCAACAATCGTCATCATGATCCTCAATCATCGTAAAAATTATAATCATGATAAATAGTTTATTATCATTGTTATGGTGGTACAAACCATAGCTATAACAATTACTGTGTTGTAGTAATCTTATTAAATAATATTGCAAGATCATCGGCAAAAATAAGTACCCCATACCTATGTGACACTTGTCAAATTCCTTTCATTTAGGAACAGAAAGAAGTAGTACTCTGTGAAACATGTTCTACATGGTATCACATATTTTGTGAGCCCTATATACAAGATAGACGATAATTATCTTGCCAGCAACTATCGACCAGTCAGCCTTACAATTGTCTCCCTCAAGATCTTAGAGCACATCGTAACTAGCCAGCATCTTGGATTCCTCTGATCAACATACTCCCAGCTGCATGATTTCAGAAGTCGCAGAAGCTGTGAGACCCAACTTGTTGAGCTGTCTTGTCATATCTCTGCACTCATAAATCAACACGAGGAAATAGATGCCTGCTTTCTCGACTTTTAGCAAGGTATTCAACAAACCTACCATCCTAAGCTGATTCGGAAACTACTAGATAATGGTAGAATCAGCCAGACTGTGAACTGGATTGAAGAACCTTGTCACCTCCGGAGTATCTCAATGATATGTAATCGGACCCATCTTGTTCCTGGTATATATCACCCGCCTACCAGATGCAGTTGGGTCACATGTTAGACTTTCTGCGGATGACATTGTTGTCTACAATACTGTGGAAAACAGAAAGCTGCTGCAAGATTACCTATCTGCCCTAGAGGACTGGGAACAACGTTGAAGCATGGAATTTAACCCACTCAGATGTGAGCGTGTAAAGTTCTCCCGAAAATGGCTAAGAGGGACGGACAACACTTACAACGTTGATGGTATAAGGATGAAAAATACGATCACCGTAAAATACCTTGGGGTCAAACTAGAAAGCAGCTTACGGTGGAATCGAAATACATCTTTCATCCTCGGTAAGGCAGGTTGTAGACTCAGGTACATACGACGAACCATACCACCAAGTCTCCCCCACTTGCGAGGCAAAGCATACAGAGAGCTAGTGAGACCTGTGATGGAGTACTCATGTACCGTGTGGAATTCTGGCTTAACATCTGCACAGAAAACATCGCTTTAAGCTGTTCAGAGAAGAGCCGTAAAATTCGTTAAAAATATCAAGCACACTGACTACACCACCAGCACGACACAACTCATCCAAGACTTGGAAAGGGACACGCTGGAGTCTAGGCGAGTGAGAAGCAGGCTAGGACTATTCCAACCGAGCTATGCATTTTGATGAAGTTGCAACCAATGTCAGCGACTACGTTTCTCTTCATCGTCCCACAATCGGTTATTCCAGATTACACTAGCAACAATACATTATCCCCACTGTAAGACCGAGTTTCAACAAAACAACTTTTTGATTTGCACTGCTAGACTCCGGAACAATCTTGGATGCAGACTCTTGGAGGAACTGCCTCTGGCTGACTGATGTAGAGCTTGGAACACTGCACGTGGATCCTGTTGATGACCTGGACTGATACATGGCCTAACGGAAGTGCCATTTTCCTATTACCTTCCTAAAAGAAGTTTGCGATTACTCGACAAGTACCTACCTAGTAAGTAAGTTGTTTTTTTAACTTTAATCACCAAAAATTAGAATCTGTTGACAATGAATTATTATTGATCGATTAATAAATAATAGATTATTTTTTCCTGATTATTGCCAATTATATTTGTAATCATCAAGACTATAAGATATTTGTGATTGTGTTTATGAATATTCAATAGTTGGAATGATACTATTTAATTAATAACACATGTTGTAATTTTTCCTTGTTGTGTTTAATAATAATTATTATTATTATATAATAATAAGAAAGTAAACGTTCAATCTCTGTTGGTCAATGGCAAGGAGAGAAACAACTTTTTTGATTATTCTTGGTGGCCCTTTAGGGCTGAGGGAGCTGTTAGGAGACGCTTCAGAAAAAAATTGCAGCTATTTTAAGATCTATCTTAGTACCTTCTCGATCTTCTGGATCAGCTGTGAAACTGGTGATAGAAGGGATGGCACGTGAGTGCTGCATGACTGGACTCCACATAGAACGGCTCTTTGTTTGCCCTGATGAAGGTGGTAGGTGGTATCTTTTCATATATGGAAGTAGCTGTGTGAATGGACAGAAGCGACTATGCAAAAATACATATGTCGTTTGCTTCTTACCTCCCTCCCCTTGGATGTGAAGTAGGCATTGCAGTCTACCCGCTGACCTCTCCTCTTTTGACTACGCTCTTATTAGGCCAACTCACGGAAACACCATCAAAGGAATTTACACACCTAACGGTAAAACATGTTTCAGTGCACAGTATACGATGAACACTGATGATAATGGATAACTCAAACTCATGTCTAGTATTAAAGCGGGCGCATTAGTTCAAATCCCTATAGCAGATGCCTTGTAATCTGTATTTTGTTCGCAACATTTGTATTGAGTTATAGCATTCTATAATTATTCACATATATTATTTTGTTGTTGTTATTATTAATTGCATATTTGCTTTTGGACACGTAACATTTCTCATGGATAGAAAAAATTATTCCTTTTGATACTCATTGTATAGATGATCGTATTTTAATCCCATTTAAATTTTGTCCAATCACCAGCACGGTTTTGAGCAATATCCCCAATCATTGTTGTACAGATGATTGTAGTTGACCCATTCAATTTTTGTCCGATCAGCGACACAGTTTTGACCATTACCGCCATATAAATCTAGTTGGTCGTTTGGTCAGAGTTGGCAGTGAATAATGTTGTGTACAACGCTTCGAAGACTTATGTGTCTTTAAACCTAACTGTAGGCCTCCTCTGCACCCATTGTACTACGTGGTAGTCTGGTCTGTTGATGGCACAAATTTAGTTGTGAATGTGATTTAGCTGATTATTAAATAGAGCGAAGCAATTCTTATAAGAATTTAATCTAAATCTATTGGTCCTGTTATCGGTCCTTTTACAGATAACCTACCATGCCTATATTGGTCCTTCCACAAGCCATCAGCCAAACCTGTTATCAGTCGATCTTCAGACAATCAACTGGGCCTATTATCAGTCCTCCATAAATAAAATGATTTGCTGAATGTGCAATATATAATTTTTCCAAAATTACATTTCACACTCCATTAATTTATGGAATTAGGGAAAGGGAGATAAGGTTTTTTATTAACATTGGTAATGAAATTAAGTTCCCTTGTGAAGCGTAGCATTACCGATCTGGATATACAAAAAATATTTGCAGCTTCTAACGTCACAAAAGTAACTCTCAGCAATGTGTATTTTATGGTTGACAGATAATTTGAATACAGCTGCCATTGTTTAAAGACTTCATGAATTATTGCTAAAAATAACTTGTTCGATCAGGGCATATGTTAGCCATCCTGTTATTATGATAAATTGAAAAGTTATACATCAGTAATGCCTACATTCAGCCAATGCTCAAAGTATTATAATCAACATCTTTTTGTTGACTGCTAGGCGACAGTAGAAGAAAACCTGTGTCGGCAATGTTTTACATTCGGCAGTTTCCACTTTTGGATTGTTCATGTTTTAGTATAGTGAAATGATTGCATAATCTCATGAAATAACCATTTTGTTGAAGCTTTCCAATATGAAAGTCCTTATGCTGAAATTTTTCAATAACATTGATTAGGCACAAATTGAAAAGCTGATAGCCAGAAAAATACTTTTTCAAGCAACTTTTATTTTAGTTATTTGAGATGTCTACTCATGTAATCTCTCTGTCAAAGTTGTGTATATTTGTAGAAAACTGAGCCAAGTAGATCTGCTGGCGGACCAACTCGTCACTGTTAGGTAGCAGCAACTTATACATCATATACGGAGATTGGAATCAGTTGGTATTGATACAGGCATATGCAGCATGGAAGACTACTTTTAACACTGTTCACTACACGTTTCACCTTTTCCTGTCAGTTCCTAAGCAATTAAAACAACAGCTGGTTACTAGCTAGCCTTGAGTCAGTGCAACTCTGACGGTGGGCCCTATTTAATAGGAAATTGCCTTCCAGTAGTTCTTGGCAAGCTATTCCAGGCATTTATTAGACTTTACTATAAACTGAGATAATTGATTTAAACTGGAAAATAGTACGCATGACTTATAATGTGAAGTCATATCAAAGTCATTTCAAAATTCAGATTTTGAAATCATGGCAACACATGCAATAGCCTGTGACAGAAATCTAAGTTCATCTAATTTAATTAAGTAAATGACTGTGATTTTTCGGGCGAATGGAAAAAACATTACAAGCATATTTTATCTATGCACCCTGCGTGATATAAGCAAGGATATCTGCATGTTTCTTTCCCACATCTCCTATGGTTTGAACAGGTAAAACCATTCGATTTTTGCTGTTGCCTTTTTTCCTACAATACAAAGTTTTTTAGAATTCATGTTTCTTGCTTCTTGTACAAGCACTTGTCCCATTCACACTCGGTGAATGTTTACTGCACATAGTACACCTTTTAGGCATATCGTAATGCAAATCAACTTTTAGAAGATAATATTTGATCAGCTGCAGTCCGTTGGTGTGTACAACTGTGTACTTTCACATTAAAACAATGGCTGCTAGTCTGCAATGTCTGTCACTGCATGGAAATTAATTATATCATTAGGCATTAGTATTTTGTTTGTAATGTTGCTCAACTTCACACTCAGTACTAAAAATGCAATATATGGTATCATTGAGTATTTCTGGGAAATATTTAAAGTTACTTCGGGGAAACTCAAGTGTTACAGATTTTGCAACAATATGTTGCTGAACAAGTTATTAAAAGCGCTGGCAAACAATTTCTCATTCAAAAAATATATTGAAAACTTCGATACAAAGAGTTGTGGGCTTATTGTAGAATAGACAATAGCTTTTGAAAAAAAGCAAAAAAATGCAAAAAAAGTGTTTTATTTTAGTAATAGAAGCCACTTTCAAGGAAACCTCAATACATTGCATAAAAAAGTGATTTACACATGGCGCCAGTATAGAAGCATAAATAGCAAAATTCCATTTATTAAGCTTTGGCAGGAACCGAAATTTGTTATGCTCCATTCAAATAATAGCTTGAATTAAATGGTTATCACAATCACTACCAACCAGTAATCATTATTTACTTGGATTTAGAACAATCTTTTTAAACAATACCATGTTTAGTTCGTTAATAAATACCTTTGTAAAATATCATTATAGGACATTATAGCATTGTGTTGAAACTCCTTATCATATTGGTAAAGTGAATGCATGGTAGTTCATTAATTAATGATTGATTCTACGTTAATGATGCCTCACTCATGTCAGTTTGAGGTTTACATGATATTAAGTTTTATTGGATGCCACATGACGACCAGCTACAACTCACCCCACACTGGGAACAGTATACACTATAAAAGTCCGTAAGTATAGAACAATTGGTGTTCAGCTCAGCTGCATGTATGTATATAAAGGTACTGACGGAGGTTATTGGAAAAATTTAAACTACCCTTCGAAAATCCCTCTGGCTTGCTGGTGGTGAGTTTATGTATACAGATAGTTGGAAGAGTTTTCATTTTCAAAAATTTGCAAGATTTTTTTGCATGGTAGCTTATAATTTAATAGTAAATTGCGACATCAAATATGCTGTGATTGAGAACTGCCAACCGATGCTTGCTGTTTGGAATAACTTTCATTTTGCTACAAGAAATGAAATTTTCAAAATGATACAAACAAGAAACCATCATTTACTGCTGTCCTTCTTTGTTGACAAAAGATAATTGCTAGCAATCTTTATGTGAAAATTGAGCAATAAATAATGTAGCTGGGTACTAATTTAGTAACATTACTTACTACTAGAGTTTTTTTGGTGAAAAATTAACAAATAGTAACGGATAAATAAAAAACGACAATAATTTTCGGAGTTGTTTTTTCATGTCCAAACTGGCAAGCTTCTCAACGATGTTAAGGGCAAGCACATTGGTAACCGTGAAATTTGATTAGTAAAATGGTAAGACAACTCATATTTTTCCTTTATAAGAATAATTTCACGCACGCCATCACGTCACGCCTCACGCTCACGCCGATTACCACTAATGTGAAGCTATTTTGCTGGGACTCCATTGATTGAGAGCAGTATTGGGAGGTCCATCTCACACTGTATTCGTAACCTGACCCCTAGGAATGCTAGTTCAACAATCTACCATTACCCTACACCGCACTATTAGCTCCAGAATAATTTAGTGATGGATATAAAGCCAAGCGTGTTGCTGTTGTTAGCCTACTCAGCTTTGCTTACTACGCATCTCACTAGCAGTCTGCAGTGGCTGTTTTCAGTAACCCATGCTTGAGTAAACACATGAATCACTGGTTAACAATAACACTAGTGCTATAGAGCCTAGAGCACACTACAGCGTTCTCCCACTAGTACAACTACTAGCTACTCGCAGCTGCTTCGTCAAGAACTACCGCAACCTTATGTGTCTGTGTAACTGCCTTAAAGGGTGAGCTGCAGTTTTAGTGTTCGTTTGTCTATCCAAACAGTAAGTAATAAGATTAAGCTATAACACTTCTTACCAATTCTACAATCTTGCAAGTCTACCTGATTTGAACCATGCCTCTGCCTCTCAATATATATATATATATAATATTATTATAGAAATAGTAAAAGGTGTAGGTAACCTGATATAAGATCTACATGAATGTGTAAAACTCATGGATGAAGTATAACATCATTGGCAGTAGCTGGCAATCCTGTTATACTTCATCCATGGTATAACCATGGATGAAGTTATACTTCATCCATAGTAATCAAGGATCATGGAAAACTATGCTGCCTTTTCTTTCATGTATATGTTTTCATCAGCAAAAGTTGAATTATCATTTGACTACTTTCTTTTCTGACTTGAATGTGGTGAGCTGAGAGTGTTTGTGAATGGCGACCAGGTTATTTACTTACCTGTAGTGAGCAATGCATTAGTTGATAATGTACCATAATGATAACTGATTTGATAAATTGATACATATGCAAACTAATGCTCAGTGTTTGCTATTATTATCAATTGTCTAATATTGCTGGTACTATTAGCAATAGGCTACCACAATGACAGTTTTTTGGCAATGAAAGAACTTTAGAAAAGTATAAACTATAGTGGTTGATTGTTTTGTTTACTGGGTGTAAATTTTATCTATTGTATGGAACTAGCTAATTCATTTGTCTAGCCTAAGCATTGTTTTTGAATTTGAGCAATAATATATATCAGTAGGTGTACCGATAAATAAGCTCCACTAGAAAGTGTAAAAAGGAAAATGCAAGTTTGCGAAAGTAATCAAGTTGGAATACTGGTTTCTAGAGGCCAGCTAACCACACTTTCTGATCTAAATTTATGTCAATTGGTTATGGCAGCCAATTAAAAGCTGAAGGGTTTTTTTTATTACATTTCTAATAGTTTCAGTGATGATTTGAAAAACTTGCTGCAAACGTCGCTCCAAATATTTGATTTGATTTGGAACAATGCATGATTTGACTTGATTTGAGTTGACTTTTTTACTTACTTGTAAAAATTTGATTTGATTTGAAGGAAAATTCAAATGATTTGATTTGAGTCATGAAAATTGTGATTTGTAACAGCTCTGTAATATAATAATGACTATTATTCTTTAAAAGAATAGTAACTACAAATAATTTAGAGATGATTGATAATAAAATTATTAAATAGCAGTAAAACTGATTTATTATTATCATTAACAAATAATACCAATAATAATAGAACAACAATAAATAAATAATAATAATAACATCACAGCAGCAACAATAGTAGCAGCTAGACTTATGAATAAAAATAAGTGAGAATAATGATAGATATCATCATAAATGAGGATAGATCATAAGTAATAATTGATAATAATTATAATATAATATTTATAATAATAGTTAAAAAGTAGGCGAATACACTGACACACTCACTGACACTTGGATTACATAGTTATTATTATTATTATTATTATTATTGTAACCAACAGATGATGATGAATGGATGACATAACTTAATAAATAATAAAATCAATTCAAAATAACAATAGCACAGCAATGGAATTCTACAACTCAGTTTTGACTGACTCGCTCTTAAAATGTAACAGAAGGAAGTATTGAAAAAATGTATTTGTGATCAATTTATTATTACAGATCAGTGTTTGCTTCTGCTGTTCTTGGTGAAAATCCTTAAATGCAGCACCGTATACGGCGATTTTTTTGTTACGGCATATGATTGGATAAAATAGTATGTTCACGATTGGCCAGTTGTTTCAAGTAGCATTTGCATTCTTATAAAACATTTTAAAATAAGAGTGAAACTACTCACAACACAACCATCTTCAAACAGCTACATAGTCTTCAATTTTCCAGTATTATTAAATTGTCAGTTTTATAATTATAAATCAAGAGCGGTGTTCTATGAATAATTTTGTTGTTATTGGCTATGATTGTATCAACGATTATATATATTGTATATATAATCGTTGATGGTATGGTGTTGTTAATCACTGCAGTGCCACTAGGTAATATTCATTATTTTGAGCCAATGATATTTCTAGAAATTTTTTAGGCCAATGAAAAGCTCTTTTGCACATCGCCCTATACGGTGCTGCATTTAAGGATTTTCGTTCTTGCTAGGTTGATCGTTGTTTTTTAGCCTATGAATCTTTGTATCTTATTATTGTGTGGTTATAAACTTCCTCTCACAACACAAGTATGAAAGTAGTCGATTAACAGCTATTGTAATTGTATCATTTTTTTAGTCTGAAAGCAAAACGCTGCACACAAATAATTTACATTCACTTACTTTTATATTAGTCTCATAAAATTGTAAGTAATTCGCATCTCAACATTTATCCTGCTTAGTTACGTTGTTTTGGGCAGAAACAAAAATATTACAACTGCTATGCAAAGCTCAAGTGTGAATTATTATTAATAAAAAAAGTCATTTTTAGTCAATTTGCAAAATCCGGAACACTCGTTAGCAGCCAGTATTTTGGGCTTTAAAACCGGGAAAAATGCTGACAAACCGGGACGTCTGGCAACCCTAGTCATAACTTACATAGTTGTATGATCTATTCCTCGAACCCTTGCTGCATCAATGTAAGTGATACTTTCCCACGGTTCTGTGTCGGTGTGAATAAATGTCATAAAGTTGTATATACTGTTAGTAGGTTTGGTCTCCACGGTTAGCTATCAGTGGTGTATATGTTGATCTACAATAACAGCTTAGAGTTGGTTCCATATATGTGTAGTAGAACGGAAAATCAGCGTTCTGTTTTACTTCATTCATTCACCATTCACTATCCCATCAATGTTGGGGTTAGGTTGGGTAGTGAGTGTTTTTTTAAGTTGATTAAATGTTGATATATTCCATTTACTATTGAATTTTACAGTTATTCTTAATCTGTGTTTTTATTAAGTAATTAGTTGACTGGCCAGTTGCTAGCTCTAGACTAAACTGAATTGATGTGATGCATATCAGGTTGATAGACATCACTGGGCAATTTGGAGTTACTTACTCAATTAAGCTATAAAAGAAGGAGGGGACAACTTTTATTAAGTTGGTACATATATTTAAAGGGATAGTCAACAGAGAAAACTAAATTTTGATAAAAACTTTGAATAGCAGTAACAATAAATATGGGAGTATCTTTGTTGTTTTTAACATTTTAGTTTAAGAGATATAAGGGAAAATGTGAAATGGCATTTTGGATATCGGCAATACATTCTTTGGTTCGTCACCGGGATTGGCGTACACCCCAAACGATGTTCATTTCCTTATACGATTGAATTGTCATAATTGTCAAGCTATCATTTTCCAGTGTTGTTACACCCTTAGTTTCCCCAATTCATGTATTTTTGCTTTGTGGACTACTAAAGAAACATTGAAATATTAAATATTTTCAGTTATTAGGGGCCATTCATTGCTGAAACCGTAATAATTAATTTTTTTGCCAGTTATTTTTCATAAAATTATAATTAATAATAATAATATTTAGTATTTTAGTAGTATTATTCTTATAATAATATTACTAAATAAAAAAATTCTAATAATATTTTTGATATTTTTATTTCATAATCATAACAACATGATACATAATACCAATAGATATGCAATAATAGCGCTTATTATTATTAATATGATCGATGATAGGAGAAGTTGTCGGTGATAATTATATTTTATTGTCATCACTGATATAGCCTAATGTGAAATAGCCACAATGCTGATAAGTATCTGTGTAATAATGACGAGGCGTGCAAGCCAGTCCCGTCATATTAGGCGGTCACACACAGTCGCGCTCCAGCGGTGGTGGTTTACTAATGTCGCACAAGTTGATTGCACGCTATGTCTGTGCGGGGTGTACCCTCGTTATAGACAACAATGTAACGAGTCTTTGGCGATATTTCTAACAGCGCGAAATTCAAAGTAGATTTGTGCAAACTTGACAGTTTTATACTGCTATTTTTATACTTTTGGAAAGTTTTACAATAAAATTTGATCCCCTATTGGGAAAATCACTGTCTTTTGGTAGCTTATGTATTAAATTAGTGCTACCTAACCATTCCAATATCAAATAAACTAGCATCAAAAAATGTCATTTTTGGCTTTCTCTGTGGACTATCCCTTTAAATTAATAGAAATATTGAGAGTTGTCATCTCTACAATAATTTGAACTGGACAATTTCATAATAGCTACAGGGAAATAAAAACTAACAATTTTGAACATAACAATAGCTATCAGTCAGATGATGCCATAGTTATATGAAGACTTTAGTATGCTACTAGTCTTGTGTTTGTTGTTGGCTTCAAAACTTTTCATTGAGATATTTGGCGATCTGCAGCTAAATGTACATGCATTTAGTCTGTGATAAACAGTCATGTGTTTGTATTTGAGTTGACACTCTTACCTTAGTCAGGGCAAATGCTTGCACTATGATTATATCTTTGATTAGATAATTAAAAAGTATCGTGAGAACAACATCTTGGTGTTAACAATTTTTTGAATATTTGTTATTTCATTTCCAATGATGTAAAATGAGCTAAGAAACAGGAAGGGTCCGCCAACCTCTGCATAACGTCATAAAAATAAAACAATAATGAACTCTGTTTGCTGTTTTCAGATGCGCTGCAAAATGGTTAAAAATAAATGTGCCTTGTGCAAGTCTACAAGACACATTTTTGCTGTTCTGTTAGATTCATTGCTCAGACAGAGATAGGTAAAGTTAATAAACAGGTATAGCTCATTCAGCAAGATTTTAGCTAGCAATAAGAGTCTGCCAAACTCATTTTGACAAATCCTCTTTCAAAGACTATCTGGATAAGTGGACAAATTACTGTTTGTTGAATATTTCATTTGTTTGGTAGTTGAATGCCATGTTGTTTTGATTTTAGTTTCAACAAATAATTGAGAGTCATATAGCCGTGGCTACACACACCTGCGCTTTGTAGGAAGATGAAAAAAATATGTTTCGTAGCGTCGCTGTGGTGGCTACACATACAGATGATTGATCACCGCAAC
Organism: Cryptosula pallasiana; assembly: GCA_945261195.1. Lineage (NCBI taxonomy): Eukaryota > Metazoa > Bryozoa > Gymnolaemata > Cheilostomatida > Cryptosulidae > Cryptosula > Cryptosula pallasiana. Next base: position 20,563,600 of record OX183139.1, read on the forward strand.
GCTACGTAGTGTCCAGTAAGGCAAAGAAGACATAATTATTGAAATTACTCATAACAACTAATATAAATGTAAATTATAGTAATTAATTAACTATGATGCTTGTTTATAACACTAGATAAATAATTTATCATCTGTGATGAATATTAACGTCTATAATAATAATTAGTTGTTTATAAATAAAGAGTAGCCTCTTTGATAGAAGTAACAAATGGTCTGTTGGCCAATCAGTAATGGCCAGGTCAAGGTTGAAATATAAAAAAGTTCACTGGAGTCATTAAATTTTGTTCTTGTGTTTTATCCAATCAAGAGCTGTTGTTTAATAATAATTCTCCAATTACCGAAGCGTCAGGCAAAAAAACGTTTTCGTAGACCAACATGTTGGTCTAAGAAATTGAGCGTCTTTTTGTAAAAACAAAAACGTCGCTTGCAAAAAAAAAAATGTGTTTTCACCGCATGCCGACAAAACGTAGGTGTGTGTGGCCACCCCTTAACTGCTGTTGTATCTAATCTCAAAGTCTCTCCAACAGGCAATGCTATGAGACAGCACTTTTATACCTGCCAAACTACATACTCAGTATATTTCCATATGGCTCATAGCTCCGAAATTTGGAGTTGTGCCACGAGAGATAGCAAGGCAAAACTGTTCCTATGGGCGCCATGAGTGTTGCGCAATGTATGTGGGAAGTCCTAGTGACCCTGTTGGGTCACTAGGTCACTAGGAAGTCCCAGACTTCTGGTTTTTCCATGCAGCAGGAGTAGTAATATATGAGCAGATCTCCCTACCAAGTGTTTTTTTGTGGATTAGTGCTTGGGGTTGAGGCAATGGGTTACGGCGTTGAATGAATTCGCCGAGTTTATATTGTATTTCATTTGAGTGGCATTTAAGTGGCATTTAAGTGGCATTTGAGTTTTGATTATTTTTTTACTTATTTTGAACTTATATGGCATATAGATTTTGAATGTATGGTATTTAAGTTTTGATAATTCTAGACATAATTCGAACTCATATGGTATCTTGAGAGAGAGGAGAGAGGAAAAGAGGAGAGAGAGGAGAGAGGAGATACATCTACACTGAATAAATCAAATGATTAAAAATGAAACAATATGTGAATATATACATTTATTATATAATAAGTAGGGATACATAAAGAGAACATATTAAATATTGTGAGCTTGAAATAGTTCCAATATCATTTCAAATGAAAAAATGGATGATGAGAGATTTTCATCCGTTTGTATGTATCTACATATATCTGATTGAAAATGATATAATAATTCAGTAGACCATTGTATTGAAATCAATTTTTGAGTGAGCTCTTTATTCCACACCTTTCTTTGACAAAAAAAGAGGTATTCGGTGAAATATTCTTTCATTTCATTCAATTTTCATTAATTTTTTTGCAAAAAGAAATCATTCTCTAAATGGTTAAATTTCATCTAATTGTACAAATTTACAAAAAAACCAGACTATTTGGTAAAATATTCTTTCATTTCATTGAATTTTCTCTCTAAATGGTTAAATTTCATATATTTGCACAAATTTACAACAAAAAAACAAGGTATTTGGTAAAAGATTCTTTCATTTAATTAAATTTCCATTATTTTTTCGCAAAACAAGAATTCATCCTCTAAATGGGTAAATTTTATCTCTTTGTATATCTTTACAAAAAAAACAGGGTATTTGGTAAAATATTCTATTCAATTTTCATTAATTTTTTCAATACTTGCTTAAATATGCATTATTCATTATTTTCTTATTGTTAGGTAATCAACCTATCATACAAAATTAGTTTCTTGAGTGAGGGTTTCATCCCACATTTTCTTTATTAATTTTTTTAAAAATTTACCATTTTTTCAAAAAAAATCATTTATATATATATTTTCCATTATTTTTTTAAATAAAAACAATCTCTATCTCTGAGAAGTTGGAGATATTGGGGTAGAAAACTTAGACATGATGAAAAGGCTATGGATTTACCCATTCAAGAACAAACCATTTTCGATGGCAATTTCAATTCTGAAAACTAAAACAATGTAAATTGTTTTTCAAAATGCAATCATCAGAAAGCTTTTGTCATGATGATGAGGAGGTTATGGATTTACCATTCAAGAACAAGCCATTTTCGATGGCGACTTCAAGAACTGAAGTATGTAGTATTACGTAATCATTTTTTTTAAAGAAAAAAAATTGTTTTTCCAAAATGCAAAACTTCTGACATGATGGTGAGGAGGTTATGGATTTATCCATTCAAGAACAAATCATTAGTAGTAATATATGAGCAGATCTCCCTACCAAGTGTTTTTTTGTGGATTACACTTTGGGGTTGAGGCAATGGGTTACGACGTTGGATGAATTTGCCGAGTTTATATTGTATTTTACTTGAGGGGCATTTGAGTGGCATTTGAGTGGCATTTAAGTGGCATTTGAGTTTTGATTATTTTTTTACTTATTTTGAACTTATATGGCATATAGATTTTTAATGTATGGCATTTGATTTTTTTTGATAGTTTCAACATTGTATATAAATGAAAACGTAATAAGATTGTATGGTTATTGGAAGTTAAGATGTCGACAGAGGATGATGTTGAGATGAGACCGATGAATGAAGTTGATACTATTGATGGTACTGAACGTGATATGATAGATGTTTTACCGAGTATGAAGCGTAAAGCGTTGATAATTATGATAATTTTGGTATTTGTCGTAGGGCTTTCCACTTTTGGAGGTGTTACTGAGTTTAGTATGTATGAAGAAGCTATGGAAAAAATACAAAAAGCGAGAAACTCTCCTGTTGGAATCATAAATGAAACTACTGTTGATTGAAGAACATCTTTTTATGATGAATGGGAAACCTGAAGATTATGACCCGAGGATGCGATCTCCTTTTACAGCAATGATTGCAGGACCAACTGGATCGGGAAAGACGCAAGCGATTTTTCGAATGATTGAAGCTAGTCAGACTATAGCACACCCTCCACCAACAGAGATTCACTACTGTTATGGAGCCTACCAAAAAGCCTTTGATGATGTATCAGGAGTGATTTTTCATGAAGGCATGATAGATATAACAGTGAGTTTTCCCAGAGATGGTAAAAATCGATGGCTGATAATTGATGATCTCATGGATGAAGTTTCTGGTAAAGCCGATGCTAATGCTTTGTATACAAAACATAGTCATCATTTGAACATAAGTGTGTTTTTTATTGTTCAGAATCTGTTTTTAAAAGGAAATCGTACAATTTCCTTGAATAGTCATTATTTTTTTCTTTTTAAAAACCCTAGAGATGCTTCTTCTATTTCCTATTTGGCTCGACAATGTTTTCCATCAAAAGTAAAATATGTACAAGAGGCTTTTGAAGATGCGACAAAGAAACCATACTCTTATTTACGAATAGATACGACTCAACAAACGAATGATCAACATAGACTATTGGGAAATTTTACATCAGTTCTCCCTATGGTATTATATGTACCCAAGTAAAAGGATATAAATACAATTACTATTCGCTTCACCTCAATCATATTTTGTTATTCAACGACGCAACACGAAAGCGTTATAATGTCTAAAGCTTTGGAGAAAAAATTAACAAGAAATGCAGCTGTGTTGTTATCGCTCAACAATGCAACCTTTGCTATTCAAAAGTCTGTTATAGCCAAAGCCAAAAAGGAGTTTATTATGACTCTAATGGAATGCGCTAAAGCTATTATAAATGGAACAATACCATTGACATCATCTCAGTATAATGAGTTGCAGCGAAACGTGAAGGATATTAGCGCTTTAGTAAGAAAATCAACGTTAGATGATAAGAAAGCTGTATTGCAAAAAGGAGGATTTTTAGGCGCTCTACTAGGACCTATCATCAGCAATATAGTTCCTGGGTTACTTAAAAGTGTGCTAGGTGGAGGGAGAAGATAAAGATGAAACTCTCAACACGAATGATGCGAAATAGAATGGCGATTTTAGCTCTGGATGATCTGAGTAAGAAAGGAAAAATCGCTATAGTCGAAAAGGCCAACTCAGATTTGTTTCAATCATTGATAGAAAGTGTTAAAAATATTATATTAGGTAATGTTCCTCTTGATTCTGAGCAGTTTATTGAGTTGCAGCGTTACAAGAAGGAACTACATAAACTTAGTGGTAGAGGGACAGTTGATGATAAGCGTAAAATTTTGATTCAGAGTGGTAGAGGGAATCTTTTGGATGCTATTATAAAACCTATTGTATCTGTTTTATCATCAATAAAAAGATGAATCGTCAGCCTTTAACATTCTCCAGACGTAATTTTATACTCACTGAAGATGAATACTATAGATTAACGGAAAGAAAGGATAATAAAACAGTGGTAAAGGAAGAGAAAACCAGACCTCCATTGTATTATAATCCTATGGAAGCTATAACAGTAAGAAATATGAAGCGAAAGCGAAATGATCTACTGGAAACGGCTTATGATTCTGACTTATCCTCATACGAAAAGTTAGATGAAAATGTTGAAAACCTACGTAGGTATTTGTCTGATGTCAAAAAGATTAAAAATAACCAAAACCAGACACAAAAGGATAGTTGGAATCTCATTAAGAAAAAAAGGATAGAGTCTACTTTTCCTTTGGCCAATAGCACAGTTATTGATAATAAACCTAATGTCTTTTCACCAAATGTTGATAAAGACAATGAGTTAGAATCAGTGAAAGTGGTTGATGATGATGATATTGGGATGGAATTAATAAAAGGAAGGTTGTTTGATACTGAAGACACAACCTTACTAGGAAGTACATTTCTTACTGATGGAGAAGATGAGCATGATAGTGAAAGCGAAAATTTAAAAGAGTTTGAAAAAAAAGCAGCTGATTTAACAACAAAAAAGAGTGATCAAACGATCGCTGTCAGAATGTTGAATAATCTGAGTAAAATTGGTAGATTCGACTCGGAGAAGAACAGACTGAAAATTGGAGAACATTGGTTGAATCCTAGGACTTCCAAAACTTTACTACGAGACGTTCTAACCGAAGGAGGTAAAATAGAATCGGGAAATACCAATTACAGTAGATTTAAAAGCCTGCTAACTGATGAAGGAATCACAACTGTCAGAAAATCTCCGCATCAAACACGTAAGACTCAGAAGAAAAAGTTGGTCGTTCCCGGTACTAATTCATGGACATCGACACGCTAAAAGAGTTGTATTACAATCCTGCATTACATACATCTCTACGAGGAGCTAGAGCTTTACTGAAAGCTCGTAGAAAACGAGAGGGAGAAAAAAGAATCCGTGAATGGTTGAGTGGTGAGGATGCCTACACATTACATAAAAAAGTTGTAACCAAGTTTAAGCGACGCCCTACAATTGTAGCTGGAATAGGGGAACAGCTACAGGTAGATTTGATGGATGTTCGATCTCGAAGAGATGAAAATAATAATACAGCATTTTTACTGACTGCTATTGATTCTTTATCTAAAAAAGGTTGGGCTGTGCCGCTCATCAACAAATCAGGACCGGTAGTAGCAAGAGGATTGAGAAGAATACTAGAAGGGGAAAATTATAAAGCTTTACAATCTGATAAAGGTAAAGAGTTTGACAACGTCAATGTCAAGACTCTGCTGGCGGAAAAAAAAATCAAGCGCTTTACAACCGAAAATGAAACGATAAAGGCATCAATGGTGGAGCGTTTTAACAGAACTTTAAAAGAGAAGATATATAGATATTTGACATATAAAGATGATGATAGATACATTGATGTTTTACCAGAAATGGTTAATGCATACAACAACACAATTCATGGTGCTATAGGTATGAGACCAAATGATGTGAATTTTCAAAATCAAGAACTTGTATGGAATCGTGTGTATGAAGGAGGTGAACATAGTTTAACTCAAGAAGCAAAACTAAAGATTGGGGATTATGTGAGAATAAGTAAGGCAAGAGGAGTGTTTGAAAGAGGATACACCCCGAATTGGACGATTGAGATTTTTATAATCACTGATGTACTTATTGATGAAAAACCTGTTGTATATAGGGTGAAAGATTTAGCTGAGGAGATGATTGATGGCACCTTTTACGAAAAAGAGTTGCAAAAAGTAAAAAAACCCACGATTTTCAGAATTGAAAAGATACTGGGAAGAAGAATGAGAAGAGGTAAAAGACAGATTCTGGTTAAGTGGTTAGGTTATGGAGAAAAGTTCAATGAGTGGGTAGATGAATAGTTTATAAGGAAACAACACTTGATATAATCATCATACATTGGGAAAATGTCGATGCTGATAACTTTACCCTCAAACTCTAGTGGTGAAGAGTTTCCTGATAATAACAATTCCGAATTTACAGTGAGACTGTATAAATATTTGGTTATCAATGGCGGTAAATGGGAGGTAGCTCTGCTAGATATGACTTATTCTAATAATTGGAAAAATGTCACCGAAGGGAAAATATATCTAGAAAAGACTAATGTCTTTGGTAAAAGCGAAAAGTCCTTCATCCTAATCGGTAATGGAAGATATGATAGTATAGAGGAGTTGGAGGAGATTATACGAAAGAGAATGAATGAAATGGATTTAGACAAGAAATTCGCCATCTCCTACAACAAGATCACCAACACCGCTTTACTAACTAACAGTGATCCTGATACTGCCATAAGCTTTTCCAAAGATATAGCATATATTTTTGGATTTGAATCAAAAACTACATACCCTCGTGGTAGATACAATAATATCACACCCCCTGATATAAATTCCGGTTTAACATCCCTGTATGTTTATTCCAACATTGTTGATAATAGAATGGTAGGAGATACGAATGTACCTTTATTGAGAGTAGTTCCAGTTCAAGGAAAGAAGAATAGTGTTGTGTATCAAGAATTTAAAAATCCTCACTATGTTGACGCTTCATCACTAAATAGTGATATGATTCAAGTACTTATAACGAGTGACGACGGTCAACGAATACCATTTGATGGTGGAAAGGTTGTGTTGACGGTTCACTTTAGAGAGAAAACATTATAATGAGTTTGGTACGATACACCCCTGAGGATTCAAAAGATTTTTTTGATGAGTACTACAAGATGCAAGCTGGAAATGGAATTGGAGTGTATAGTGGACGACGAGTGATGCCTAATATGAGAGGAAATGGACTTGGTAGTATTTTTTCAAGTTTACTTAAATCTGCAGCACCAATGCTGAAAAGAGGAGCAATTAGTTTATGGAAAAGAGCACTGACTGTAGGTGGAAATGTAGCGCGTGATGTCATCGATGGACAAAGTTTTGCAGCGTCAGCAAAGAAGAGGGGGATGGCAGAGTTGAATGATCTGGGGGGAGATGTGCTCAATGCAATCCGTCCAGATAGTATGAAAAGGAGAAAAACAAGAGGTGGAAAGAAGAGGAGAGGTGTTGGTAAACGTGGTATATTTTAATAGCGGTAGAATCCGGTATAAAGACAGCTGAGCTTGATATCTATAGTCATTAAGCGGTAACGCTTCAAGCATTCATCACTCGCAAAAGATGGCTAGCCTAAATGGAACAACAGGTAATAAGTTGGAAGGTTCTTCCTACAACATAAATCCAACGTTGGATGTATTTGCTACGGAACCAACAAACATATCGGTAGAAAGATCGGAATATGTTGTCATCAGACCTGATAGGTTAGATCCTTATGGTAGTATTGAGTTAACCTTGTCAGGGAGCACTGAACATTACACAGATCTCTACAACTCATTTCTGCAAGTTGAAGCCACGGTTGTTAAAGATGATGGAACCGATATTGACGGTAATGATGATGATGCAGCTGTGTGGACGGGGGATTCAATGCATACATTATTTAGCGAGTTGAAAATGTCGATAGAAGGAACCACCGTTGAATACGCTAACAACTACGGTTTACGCTCCTACTTTTCACAACTACTCGAAAACAGTGCAGAAAGAAAGAAATATCAAGGTAAGATGGAAGGATGGTTGTATGATGATTCAACTAGCAAAGACGCTGCTGATCACAAAACCGCTGATAAGAAAAAGAGGAGAGCTCTAATCATAGGTGGAAAGACAATAGAATTAACTGGAAAACCTCATCTCGCATTATTTCAGCAGAAAAAACTAATAATACCAGGTCCTACTATGCAGCTGGAGTTTGAGCGTGCCTCTGCCAAACTAGCTTTGTTTGCTGCGAATGAGACACCTGCAGGAGGGGCAAAGATTAGAATTGATAAATTTGAACTTCATCTTTGTAAAGTTAAGGTGAATCCTACAATACAAAACTCCCAACTCAGTTTGGCGTTGGAAGGTCACAACTACATTTATCCTGTTGATCGAAAACGGATAAAACTATATGGAATTCGTGCTGGTGTTGCGCAGATCGACATCACTTTGGAAGAAAACAAACAAAAACCTAAACAAATTTATTTAGGTTTAGTTGATCACAACGCAATGAACGGACGTTTCGCCTTAAATCCATATAGAATGCAGCATGCTAGTGTTGATAGCATTGTATTGAGAGTTGGTGATTGCCCAATTGGAAGGAGATTTGAACCAAATTATGCTAGAGGAATTTTTGGAAGAGAATATCATCAGTTTCTACACGCTACCGGAACTTTGCTTGAAGGTGATAGTCTTGGTATTACGAAAGAACAATACCTTGATGGTACTACACTTTATGGATTTGATTTGACTGGTGATTTTCTTAAAGAAGGTTTTCACTCTATGAAAAATGTCACAACAAGTGTGGAAATTCGTTTTAGCGCTAACACGACTGATGGATTATCCCTGGTAGCATACTTTGTAAAAGACGGTGTGTTGGAGATGGATAGCATTCTTCAATTAACTATCGGAGGAGACGCAGTGCTTTAAACAGAAAGTTAGAGATGAATACCATACAAATTCGTTCGATCTTATCTTCAGACGTTTTATGTCAAAGCGTAGGGATTCATGTTGGAGCTAGAGAACAGTTTTGGAAGCAAATTTGCAATTTTCCAACAGGATGTTTCGTATTCAACACCCATTATTCTCATCAACCCAGGGAGCATTGGTTGGCTGTGTACGCTAATGATTCAGAGGTAGATTTTTTTGACTCGTTTGGACGTTCTGTTTCCTTTTACCCGGATGTAAATGAAATACTAAGTATTCATGGAGGATATGAAACAATACAAAGTAATGAAACACAACTACAAAGTTTTTTGTCAACTGTATGTGGCGATTATTGCGTATACTTTTGTTTACTGAGAAGTAGAGGGTGGAGTATGGATGAAATTGTTAGAAGTTTACGAGATATAGGAGATAGTGAGATGAGAGATCACTCAATACGGAGATTCATCATACAGACATATCCTAACTTCGAGTTCATTCAAGATAATACAGTAGAAAAGATAGATGGAGTACATATACAAGGAACTAATTTACTAAGTAAATTGTTAAAATAGATTATTATACTTGATTTTTATTTGTTATAATAAATAAAATGAATAAAATACAACTTATCTCATTATTTGCGCTAAACACTACAGAACCTATAAAAACTATTATTTTGTAATGTTTCAAGCAAGAAATAAATAGGTTCTTCTCATTTTCTTCCTCAGGAGCGCTCTTTAGCTATATCTAAAAGACATAGTAACTAATGACTCTATCATACATACTTATATGAATTAATTTCACAAAAAATACTTCGGAGCTTTTTTTAAAATAGATATGAAACTTACCATCATAGAAGACGAGTCACATCCTTTGTGTTATCGATTAAGACTTCGATGTACTGTTCTGGACAATTCTCTTTTTCATTTTCATCAAAGTAGGAGAGACAGCTGTGTTGCAGCGAAGTATCAAACAGTTCTGAGGTTTGAATGAAAGCTTGAAGAGCCGAGAGTAGAATGATATCATAGGAAATCATGTTGTTCGTATTTTGTCTTAGTCCTTTGAATACGATTACACCACTTTTTTCAGCCACCACAGATGAAGCTATTTGAGCAGGGATGCTAAGATCTCCAATCAATAGCTCTCCATTCACCATGCATCTGTAATTAGCCACTATAATATCTGCAGTCTTGTTCCAACGAGTATCACATTTTCTTAGCATTCCAGGATTCTCATAAGCTATAACACTTCCTGGTGGAAAATCGTGTAGGTGAGCGACAGTGAAATAAGCCTGTATTTGTCTCAAACTCTTGTTGTACAATGAGTTGAATGGATCGTTGATCTTTCGATTACACCCTTGAGATTCAGCAGTACGAAAAATCGCATCTCCTGTCTTTCCTTCTCCCATATAAATTAAAACAATTGGACGTGTTTGCTTAGCTTTATTAACAAGCAGCCCTATTTCGGTTGAAACATCACTCTTCACCCGAGTTCTCTTTTTATCCTTTCGGTAGTTGTAAATGATGACACACTTTGATTCATCACGGAATTCAACAGACAACACCTCCATAACCGTTGGTACTGGTAGTTCGCAGATTTCCACGGGCTCTTCAAGTTTTTCTAGACTATCTGGAGAGAGAGAGTTTATTAACCCGGCGCTCTTGTAGGTGAGAGTGGTTAGTTCATTACTTCCAGCATCTTGAAAGGGTATTCTGACGTGACGAAAAAGCGTTTCGTCTCCAACAGCCGACAAAGCTGGTTTTTTGCACTTCAAACCAGTTTCAATATCATCTTTTGTTAAATCAATGAAAGATCGTTTCCTCATCGATGTTCTTTTTGAAGACAGCTTGTTAGTAGGAGATGTGAATGAAGTAAAATCTTGTTGGGATTCTGGTTCATCAACCACCAATTGACTTTCTGCCATATCAAAGATAGGAGAAGGTGATGGGGAAAGGGTTTGCTGGGATCCTGCTTCTTCATTCATCGGTTGACTTCCTTCGTCTTGAGTATTCATTCTAAAAAAACAAAACATTTTGTTTAATTTTTCGTAATTAATTTTAAAAGATCATAAAGATCATAAACCTTCAGCTAGTAGTGTTAGCTAACAAAAAATAAATATTTTTACTCTTACCTTTATAAAGAAGATGAGCTCCTAGTTGTTGCAATGGAAGGTTTAGTAGATGTTGCTTCTCCGCTAGCCGTTGTAGAACTGGATGCTTTCTGTGTGAAAACAGTGGCTCTTAAATAGGTAAAGTTGCACTGATTAAATCCTATGAATCAACATTTTTTCACGCGAATACATCCCAATGCTTTCGCGGGAATAAATAATTTATTTTCACGCGAATGGAAACCGTTGCTTTCGCGGGAATAAACATTTTATTTTCACGCGAATACAAACCAATGTTTTCGCGGGAATAAATAATTTATTTTCACGCGAATGGAAACCGTTGCTTTCGCGGGAATAAATATTTTATTTTCACGCGAATACAAACCAATGTTTTCGCGGGAATAAATAATTTATTTTCACGCGAATGGAAACCGTTGCTTTCGCGGGAATAAACATTTTATTTTCACGCGAATACAAACCAATGTTTTCGCGGGAATAAATAATTTATTTTCACGCGAATGGAAATCGTTGCTTTCGCGGGAATAAACATTTTATTTTCACGCGAATACAAACCAATGTTTTCGCGGGAATAAATAATTTATTTTCACGCGAATGGAAATCGTTGCTTTCGCGGGAATAAACATTTTATTTTCACGCGAATACAAACCAATGTTTTCGCGGGAATAAATAATTTATTTTCACGCGAATACAAACCAATGCTTTCGCGGGAATAAACATTTTATTTTCACGCGAATACAAACCAATGTTTTCGCGGGAATAAACAATTTATTTTCACGCGAATGGAAACCGTTGCTTTCGCGGGAATAAACATTTTATTTTCACGCGAATACAAACCAATGTTTTCGCGGGAATAAATAACTTATTTTCACGCGAATGGAAACCGTTGCTTTCGCGGGAATAAACATTTTATTTTCACACGAATGGAAACCGTTGCTTTCGCGGGAATAAACATTTTATTTTCACGCGAATACAAACCAATGTTTTCGCGGGAATAAATAATTTATTTTCACGCGAATACAAACCAATGCTTTCGCGGGAATAAACATTTTATTTTCACGCGAATACAAACCAATGTTTTCGCGGGAATAAATAATTTATTTTCACGCGAATGGAAACCGTTGCTTTCGCGGGAATAAACATTTTATTTTCACGCGAATACAAACCAATGTTTTCGCGGGAATAAAAATTTTATTTTCACGCGAATACAAACCAATGCTTTCGCGGGAATATATAATTTATCTTCACGCGAATGGAAACCGTTGCTTTCGCAGGAATAAAATTTTTTATTTTCACGCGAATAAAACAGGAATATTTCACGCTAATAACACTATTCTGATAGAGTTTTCGCGTGAGTGTTTTTAATGGCTATAAGCTAAATGAGTAGGAGTGGCTTATACTATATAAGAACAGCTCTCTCTGCATAGAAATCATTCTCTCCAGCAATAAAACATCAACTACTACAGCTGATTTCATCAACTACTACAACTGATTTCATCAACTACTACAACTGATTTCATCAACTACTACAGCTGATTTCTTGGTGATAAAGTAAGAATTAATAGAAAAATTATTTAATAGAAGTTAAAATGTAGTTATTTTACAACACTGTTTAATCATCCTATACTAATACTTAACATTTTATTTTAGTTCATTATGAGTTCAAAAAGATACACAATCAAAGACTACCTTCCAAAGATATATCATAGCTATATTAAAGAAAATGTTGAAGTACAGGAAAAGATTGGATATCGCTTGACATTACAAGCTATATTATTATGTATGACACAGCATTTGCTAACTGTAGCTTCTTTACATGGAGAACTTTCACCGCTACAATACCGGCCATACACTACACATAAATACGTTGACAATCCAGTAGAAGTATTTAAGCATATGACTAAAAACAATTTTCAAACAGTTGTAAAAATGTCAAAAACTGTCAGTATTAATGATTACTTAAAGAAAATTCAAAGAAAAGTGTGGAATAAAGAGCTCACTCAAAAATTGATTTCAATACAATGGAGCACTGAATTATTATATCATTTTCAATCAGATATATGTAGATACATACAAACGGATGAAAATCTCTCATCATCCATTTTTTCATTTGAAATGATATTGGAACTATTTCAAGCTCACAATATTTAATATGTTCTCTTTATGTATCCCTACTTATTATACAATAAATGTATATATTCACACATTGTTTCATTTTTAATCAAAACTTAAATGCCATACATTCAAAATCTATATGCCATATAAGTTCAAAAGAAGTAAAAAAATAATCAAAAACTCAAATGCCACTTAAATGCCACTCAAATGCCACTCGAATGCCCCTCAAATGAAATACAATAAAATACGATATAAACTTGGCGAATTCATTCAACGCCGTAACCCATTGCCTAAACCCCAAGGTATAATCCTCAAAAAAACACTTGGTAGGGAGATCTGCTCATATATTACTACTACCATTTTCGATGGCAACTTCAATTCGGAAAATTAAATCAATGTAACTTTTTATTCTTTGCCTCCCATGAAATTGTTCAAGCGAATTAGAACTGAAGTATGTGGTATTACATAATCTTTTTTCAAAGAAAAAAAAACACATCAAAATCAACAAATTACACCTCTAGATAGTTAAAATTTACAATATTTGAGAATTATTCGCAATAGAAACATTAAGCCTACTTGATAATAAAAAATTTGAGTGTTAAATTTGACTAATTGATTCAATGTTATTATATGGATTTTTTGAAAATAAAATTTTCAATGAAAACATCATATTTAGTCTTTGACACACTTGAAACCATTTTACAGTAAATTTTACCAACAATATTTCAGAAATGTGTACTATATATTTACAAGAAAAATGCAGTATTTGGTAAAATATTCTTTTATTCCAATCAATTTTCATTATTTTTTTTAGCAAGGGTTTTATCCTACAGCATCCTTTTAATTTTTTTATGTTTTAAAACAGGGTTTTATTACAAATTTTTTTTGTTTTGTCAATTTTTTTAAAAAAATAATCATTAAAATATATAGTTTTCGATATTTTTTAAAAATATATATATATATAGATTTTCACTTTATATTCTTTTATTCCATTCAATTTTCAATAATTTTTTGAGTGAGGATTTTATCCTACACCTTCCTTTTAAATTTTTTATGTTTCAAAACAGGGTTTTATTATATATATTTATAGAGATTTTCACTTTATATTTACAAAATTTTGGTATTTGGGAAAATATTCTTTTATTCCATTCAATTTTTATTAATTTTTTGGGTGAGGATTTTATCCTACACCATCCTTTTTAAATTTTTTATGTTTCAAAAACACGGTTTTATTACATGACTTTTTAAAAATAATCATTGAAATATATAGTTTTTCGATATTTTTTTTGAAAAAATATATACAGAGATTTTCACTTTATATTTACAAAATTTTGGTATTTTGAGAAAATATTCTTTTATTCCATTCAATTTTTATTAATTTTTTGAGTGAGGATTTTATCCTACACCTTCCTTTTAAATTTTTTATGTTTCAAAACAGGGTTTTATTACATAACTTTTTTAACTTTTTTTGTACTTTTTTAAAAACAATCCTTAAAATATATAGTTTTTGATATTTTTTTTAAAAACTGTCAAAAATCACCAAACTACCCCTCTAGATGAATAAAATTTACAGGGAAATAATCGTAGTAGAAAATACCATATCTAGTTTTTACATTCATAAAACTACTATAGCTTACGATATCAATGGTTACAAAGCGTTTTTCTTGAACAATATCTTCTTTGATGTTCTGCTGATATATTATTAGTCTCAGCGAGTAATTCTTGTATTCCGTATTCTTTTAGATCCAATAATTGACTAAAATACAAAAGTTATTCATTATATAAATAAATTTTACCGAATTTGAATTTTACTCTTAGCTACATTAGTTAGTTTACATTATATATAACAGGAAAATAACTCACTGAGTTACATCATTCAGCTCATTATTTTTTCAGGGAAAAGTCCTTTATTCTGTTTGCTTTTTACGATATAATGGACTAAAATAAAAAGTGATGTATTAGTATAGCATGATTAAAAATTAATGTGAAATAATTATAACCTTTTGTTGTTTTTTCAACTTTTATGTAAAAAATACACTGATTACACACGAAAAAGTTCTTTTTTTCATCTGGATCCGGAATATATATATATAAATACCATCTCAACAATCTTGCAACTGCAGAGAAGCTGAACAATGCCCACTGAATGGTGACTGCCTAAAGGAATCAATAATATATCAGGCAACAGTGACAACTGAAGACAACTCCAAACCACCAGCAACTTATATTGGCCTTACAGAGGGAGCATTTAAAACTCGTTTTAACAACCACAAAAGCTCATTCAAAAACATTGGTAAAAGACACGCAACAGAACTGAGCAGTTACATCTGGACATTGAAAGAGAATAATACACCGTACAACACCACATGGCGCATCGTAGACCAAGCTACTGCATTCAATACAGCAACAAAGCGGTGCAACTTATGCCTTACAGAAAAACTCTACATCATCCGCCATCCAAAAATGAGTACATTGAATAGCCGTAATGAGTTAGTGTCAGCCTGCAGACATAAAAGAAAACATTTATTAGGAAATATTACGTAAACAACAATAACTTTACTCCTTATACATGCCATTATCCATTGCCCATACACATATAGATAGACCTGCTATTCACATCCTTTGACCATTGTGCATACCTTTATGTCATAGCATCATGCATTTAATTTAATTTCATTTTAAATTTTACCTGAAGAGTGCAAACAACGATCTCCTGCACGAAACTAATTAGTAGTAATAAAGTACTTGATTCTCAATAAATTTTGCTTTCAAAAATAAAAAATTAAATATTTTAGCTCTGAATATTCATCGAGCACTTTACTTGACTGATGCACTTCATAGTGTGTTTACCTAAGCTCCTACCTTCAAGTCGAGCACTTTACAGTATCAGAAAGACATGGAAGCTATCAACTTTGAGTACTCAACCAAATGCATACCAATACCGTCACACAAAACATATATAAGGACACTCATAGAGAAGACCGAACACCTTTGCAGACGCATGAGATGGAGAGCATATTTCCACTTGAATCCTGAAGCAAGACCACAAAAGCACCTTGACACATATGGCTTCAACTCCACAAAAAACCCCCCTGCTGTTACAGAAATGGCAGGCTTTGAGGATAAAATGCGACTTATGATCAAAAATATAAAGTTCAGAGCTACCAACTGCCAATTCCAACAAAAACTCAATCACGATATCAAGAGCACTACAAGAGACAACAAGGTCCTAATACCTGCTGATAAAACAACTAACTATTATAGAATGGACACAAAAGATTACCAACAAATACTTTATAGAAACATCACAAAGACTTACAAAAAAATAGACGAGTCGACTACCTCCGACATCACCAACGAAGACAAAGCTATAGCAATAGCACTCCAGTTAGACGACCGCATAACAACAACAGCAAAACGCGAGTCTTTCATCACAATCAAAGACCATAAGCCCAACTTTCAGAACAACACTACATGCAGGCTAATCAACCCGACCAAATCTGAAATAGGAATTATCAGCAAAAAAGTAACAGAGCAAATAACCTCAGAAGTCAGGACCAAACTAAACCTCAACATCTGGAAAAACACAGCGGCCGTCATAACATGGTTCAATGACATCAGGAACAAAAAACAACATTCATTCATTGCTTTCGACGTGATCGACTTTTACCCTTCAATAACCAGAGAGTTGCTAGATTCAGCCTTAGATTTTGCTGCCAGATTTACAAACATCACCAAACAAGATAGGCACATAATACATCATGCAAAGAAATCCATATTATACCACTCAAAACAGCCGTGGGGTAAGAGAGCTGCTAGCAACCAGTTTGATGTCACCATGGGATCGTATGACGGAGCCGAGACATGTGAGCTAGTAGGATTGTTTTTATTACACTCTATTTCAACTAAATATGGACATAGTTTTGGTCTATACAGAGATGATGGCCTTGGAGTTATCAGAGACACAGCTCGAAACATAGACATGATTAAAAAAGACTTGTGCGCAATATTTCACAAACATGGACTACGGATAACAATTGAAGCAAATAAAAAGATAGTCAACTTTCTTGATATCACACTCAACCTCAACAACAGCGAATACAAACCTTTTGTTAAGCCAAACAACAGAACGCTATATATCAACACCAGATCCAACCACCCTAGAAACATCATAAAAAACATTGCTGAAGCCGTCAACAAAAGACTAACAAACATTTCATCCAATGCCAGCACATTTGAACAAGCAGCGCCAGCGTACCAGAAAGCACTAAAAGATAGTGGGCACAACTTCAAACTTACTTATAACCAAAACAATAGCGACTCAACCAACACAATTCATTGCAGAAGGAAACGAAAACGCAACATAATTTGGTACAACCCACCCTATAGTACAAACATTTCCACGAATATCGGCATCCAGTTTTTTAAGCATCTTAACTCAGAATTCCCAAGCAGCCACAAATTACACAAAATATTTAACAAAAACTTGATGAAGATTAGCTACAGCTGTTGCCCAAACGTAAAATCCATCATCAGTGGACACAACAAGAAACAACTAAGACCACTGAAACCATCTCAACAATCTTGCAACTGCAGAGAAGCTGAACAATGCCCACTGAATGGTGACTGCCTAAAGGAATCAATAATATATCAGGCAACAGTGACAACTGAAGACAACTCCAAACCACCAGCAACTTATATTGGCCTTACAGAGGGAGCATTTAAAACTCGTTTTAACAACCACAAAAGCTCATTCAAAAACATTGGTAAAAGACACGCAACAGAACTGAGCAGTTACATCTGGACATTGAAAGAGAATAATACACCGTACAACACCACATGGCGCATCGTAGACCAAGCTACTGCATTCAATACAGCAACAAAGCGGTGCAACTTATGCCTTACAGAAAAACTCTACATCATCCGCCATCCAAAAATGAGTACATTGAATAGCCGTAATGAGTTAGTGTCAGCCTGCAGACATGAAAGAAAACATTTATTAGGAAATATTACGTAAACAACAATAACTTTACTCCTTATACATGCTATTATCCATTGCCCATACACATATAGATAGACCTGCTATTCACATCCTTTGACCATTGTGCATACCTTTATGTCATAGCATCATGCATTTAATTTAATTTCATTTTAAATTTTACCTAAAGAGTGCAAACAACGATCTCCTGCACGAAACTAATTAGTAGTAATAAAGTACTTGATTCTCAATAAATTTTGCTTTCAAAAATAAAAAATTAAATATAAATACATATATATAGTTTAAAAATGTTTTACAACAAACACTCATGAATTGTCCATTTATGTGATAAAACGTGTTATTTACGTGAGAAATTACGCATTTTTTTAAAATAACTATAACCTTTTGTGATTTTTTTGTCAACTTCTACCTAAAAAATTACACCAATTACACAAAAAAGTCCTTTTTTTTAATCCGAAATATATATAATTTAAAAATGTTTTACAAAAAATGTTTATGAGTTGATCATTTATGTGAAAAATTAAACATTTTTGTAAAATAATTATAACCTTTTGTTGTTTTTTCAACTTTTATGTAGAAAAAATACACTGATGACACAAAAAAAATCCTTTTTTAACCCGAAATATATATATAATTTTAAAAATCTTTTACAAAAACTGTTTATGAGTTGGTCATTTATGTGAAAAATTAAACATTTTTGTGAAAAATTAAACATTTTTGTGAAAAATTAAACATTTTTGTGAAAAATTAAACATTTTTGTGAAAAATTAAACATTTTTGTGAAAAATTAAACATTTTTGTGAAAAATTAAACATTTTTGGGAAAAATTAAACATTTTTGTGAAATAATTATAACCTTTTGTTATTTTTTTCAACTTTTATGTAAAAAGAAACTGCACTAATGACACAAAAAAATCCCTTTTTTAATCCGAAATATATACAATAAAAATGTTTTTACAAAAAAACGTTCACAAATTGATCGTTGATCGTTTAAAAATTGATCGTCAAATTGATCGATGATTGATAAATCGTTTTACTGTTGTTATTTACATGAAAAAGATAAATTAAGTGATTTTTCATTGTAAGATTACACAAAATTTTCACAAACCAACTTTTTTAAATTATGGTAAAAATTAATAAAACTTACCTATAGTGATATGAATCCCTTGAGTTATAGATCAACTTCTCAAGAGTTTGTTCTCCACAGTCTTCTTTTTCAGCATCATCGAAGAGGTTGAGAAAGTCCTCAGATTTTGGATTATCAGTCAGTTCCGAGGCTTGGACGAAGGCTTGATGAGCTGCGAGTACACTGATGTTGTAGAAAATTGAATTGTCTGCGTTTCAACTCAGGCCCTTGAACAGAATAAACTCCACATCTTTCCGATGTCACAGCAGAAGCTATTTGATGAGGAATGCGCATATCTCCGATCAGTAATTCTTCATCTACAACACTTCTGTATTGAACTAGAAGACTCTCTTCATTCCCATTCCATCGCCTGTCAGATTTTGTTATCACTTCAGGGTTTTGGAAACATATGACACTATCTGTTGGGAAATCCTGAAGATAAGCTACCTCGAAATAAGCATTGATTTGTCTCATATTTTTTTCTGGTAGTACATCAAACGCATTCTTACACCTCAAAGTAGTTCCTGTTTCTGTAGCGGCACGAAAAATTGCTTTTCCAGTCTTTTCAACACCCATGTAGATCAAAACCAGTGGTCTTATTTGCGAAGCTTCATTAACAAGTAATCCTGCTGCTGATGGAATAGTGCTCTTCACTCTAACTATCTTTCCATCCTTTTTATAGTTGTAGATGATCGTGCAGTTCGTTTCATCATGGAGCTCGACGGTTAACACCTGCATAACTGTAGGAATTGGTAAATCTTCAACTTTGACGATGTTTTCAATGTTTCTTCTGGAAGCTGGAGATAGAGTACTTAACAGAGAGGCGCTTTTGATGATGAGAGTAGCCAGAGTATTCAGACTGGCGCTTTGAAAGGGGATCATAGTACGTTGAAGAAGAACATTGTCATCAATCACCTTCTTGTCTTGTGAAGGTTTTGGTTCTTTATTCTTCAGTTGTTTTGTATTGTCTTGTGTCGACATTCTAAAAGATAAAGTAAAAATCCTTGTTATGATTTTTTGATTTTCTTTTTCAAAAACCAATTTGAAGATATATTTACTAAAATATCATACTGCTGTTAGTATCTAAATCGATAAAAAATTAAATTTAAACTCTCAATAGCACATCAAGTTGACTTACCTCAAAACAGAAAGTGCTTCTAGTAGTTGTAGTAGATGATGTTGTAGTAGATCTTGCTCCTTCAGTTGCTAATGTTGAAGTGACTGCTTTTTGTGTGAAAACAGTGCTTCTTATATAGCTGAAATCATTCCATTTATCATAAGGTTAAATTAATGAAACATTGTTTTTACGGAAGAACACCTATGCTTTCGCGGGAATAAAAAACTTATTTTCACGCGAATACAAACCAATGCTTTCGCGGGAATAAAAAAATGTTTTCACGCGAATAAAAACCATTGCTTTCGCGGGAATAAAAAAATTATTTTCACGCGAATACAAACCAATGCTTTCGCGGGAATAAATAATTTATTTCCACGCGAATGGAAACCGTTGCTTTCGCGGGAATGAACATTTTATTTTCACACGAATACAAACCAATGCTTTCGCGGGAATAAACATTTTATTTTCACGCGAATACAAACCGTTGCTTTCGCGGGGATAAATAATTTATTTTCACGCGAATGGAAACCGTTGCTTTCGCGGGAATCAATAATTTATTTTCACGCGAATGGAAACTGTTGCTTTCGCGGGAATAAACATTTCATTTTCACGCGAATACAAACCGTTGCTTTCGCGGGAATAAATAATTTGTTCTCACGCGAATGGAAACCGTTGCTTTCGCGGGAATCAATAATTTATTTTCACGCGAATGGAAACTGTTGCTTTCGCGGGAACAAACATTTCATTTTCACCCGAATACAAACAGTTGCTTTCGCGGGAATAAATATTTTATTTTCACGCGAATACAAACCGTTGCTTTCGCGGGAATAAATAATTTATTTTCACGCGAATGGAAACTGTTGCTTTCGCGGGAATATACAGTTTATTTTCACGCGAATGGAAACCGTTGCTTTCGCGGGAATGAACATTTTATTTTCACACGAATACAAACCAATGCTTTCGCGGGAATAAATAATTTGTTTTCACGCGAATGGAAACTGTTGCTTTCGCGGGAATAAACATTTTATTTTCAGGCGAATACAAACCGTTGCTTTCGCGGGAATAAACAATTTATTTTCACGCGAATGGAAAGCGTTGCTTTCGCGGGAATCAATAATTTATTTTCACGCGAATGGAAACTGTTGCTTTCGCGGGAATATACAGTTTATTTTCACGCGAATAGAAACCGTTGCTTTCGCGGGAATTAAAAAATTATTTTCACGCGGATACAAACCGTTGCTTTCGCGGGAATAACTATTTTATTTTCACGTGAATGGAAACCGTTGCTTTCGCTGGAATAAGACTTTTATTTTCACACGTTTGGCTATATAAGAGACAAGGGTTTCAGACAGAGAGCATCCAGTTCAACAACAGTGGGGAAAGGAGCAACATCTACTACAACTTCCATTACAACTACTAAGAGCTCTCTCTGCATAAAGGTAAGACTAAAAATACAATTATTTCCGCTAGCTAACACAACTATCTGAAGGCTTTATGACATATCTATCTTTAAATTGATTATAAAGAATTGAACCAATTTTTTTGTTTTTTCAGAATGAATACTCAAGACGTAGGAAGCCAACCATTGTATCTAAAGTCGCAATCTCAACCTGATGAAAAGGTAAGAATTAATAAAAAGTACTATTTAATGGCTGTTGAAAACCTTTAATTATTTTAGTTATCTAATTATCACTTGTATTTTAGAATAATGTACAGGAATTTATGGTGTAGTGGTAGCTATCACCTGTACAGCGGCCCACAGTAGTAAGTGTCTACAAGCAGTGCAGTGTACGCCCTTACTTTGCCCAAGGTCAGCAATCTAAATCATAGAATAGGATTTGCAGTGTTGTATGCTCGCAAGCGATACACAGTGAGGAGTTGTCCAACTCTCTCACTTTCCACTGATTTCCTACTCGGTGGAATAGATGCGTCGGGTCAAACTAGCTATTCAAATAATCGTTCCAGTATCACTCGGTAGAGTGCAGTGTAAGTCGAATCGACTGATCACTTTCTACTGACTATTATTCTAGCCACTAGTCGACTGGTCCAAGAGCTTATTGAATTGTCCGAATTTATGGTGCAAGTGTGTGAACTAGCCTGTTCACTTGTCAGCGCAATCTGTGTATCTGTATGTGTGCTTACTTGTATATTTCTGCTTAGCCACTGGTGCAATTGCATAAGTGCTTTATGCAATAAGATCAACAAGTAAGTGAGAGTAAGTGCCAGGTTAACTCTGCTTTATTTCGGACAAGACATGGATATTTATAATACAAAAAGTTACGTAATAAGAGTGGCAGCTAACAGACAAAGGCAGGCCACGCCTGTACAAGTGATTGGTTACTAAAAGGCCAATAGAACAGGGTAGACATAGAACTGGGTGTGCTTGTGCTCTATGGTTGATTGCACAAGCACATGGGTGAAAAATAACAGTGTGTGCAAATAATAAAATATATATAAATACGTGCAAACATAGATAAATAAGTAGACACAGTTCGGCTTGACACAGTTCGGCTTGGGTAAATAAATAGTGTAAATAATAAGTAATACTAAAAGTTACTGTTCGGCTCATTCCTCCACACACGCCGCCCCATTGGCGCTCGTAGGGCCAATTTACTACGGTGGGGGAATGTATATGTCCTAGTATTGGCTGTGTTCCTTCTGGAGGGATTTACGCTATCTGGAGTTGTCTCATCTGTTGGACTATTTCTGCTAAGCGGCCGCATCTAGTCCTTACATAGTCTGTATAGGTTTGTAGTACGCCGGCTATTACGTCTCTCTGCAACTGTAAGCTCGCTATCATGTGTTTCTGTCTCTCGTTGTTTTTTGCTCTTGTCAGCCGGATGGTGACACCTCTCAGTCGTTCTCTTATCAACTTGTGTTGTTGAGCTGCGGCTGATATTAGTTCGTGATAGTCGGTCTCGAGTTCCCCCAAGAGCCTGGCATTAAATTGCTGATCCAGGTGGTCCATATCTGCTTGCCGTTTTTAACCTTCTTGTGGTGACTATAGCTGTTACGTGTGTTCTCTGTAGTTGCTTTGCTGACTGCGCCAACGTTAGTGAGAGTGCCGCTGTTTTCTGGCTCCCTTTGTTTTACCAACCACGTGGTATGACGTGCTAACTCCGGACTCCTCCCCTTTTCGATCGTAGGTATCTGTTGGTTTTCGACCAACGATTTTTGGGGAGTCGTTTCTTCTCGTGATCGGTATTCCCGATCGGTTTTCTCTTTGGGAGTTGTCCACTCTCTCCATTCTCTTCTAGTGGTCGCTTCGTCAGGGGGGGTTATCTCCTCGTAGCTAATTTTGTTCGTTGTCGGCTCTTGGCATAGGTTGGTTTGTATCCTTTTCCAGCTATCTTCACTGGACTTGTTACACGTTTGTTGTGAGTTGTTTAAACCCAATCGATCTCGAGTTTCGGCCGAGTTGGCCCATGGTATGTACACCATTCCTTCTACTCGTCCCTTTGGCTCCCGTACGGGTCTGTTTACCTGCATTTCCTGGGTTGTATTATTTTCTTCTTCTCTAGTCTGATAACATTGGTAATCTGTAAATCTGACTGGGGGTTTTCGTGTTCTCATGGGTCTCCTATTTTCCTCCTGTTCTTCAGTCCTGGTGTTGAGGGGTGGCCAGTCGGCGTCCTCTAGAGGTGGTGGGGTTGGTATTGGTGGTGGTACTACTACTGGTTCCACGGGGTACTCGTCTATTGGGTTTTCGAGTAGTGTCGTTGGAGCAGTTCCTTCTGGGGGTGCTTCGGGAGGGGGTGGTTCTACCGGTACCCTTTCTCTGTGTGTCTCTGGCGGTGGTACCCTCTCTACGGGTGCTTCAGGAATGGGTGGGTCTACTGGTCTCACTTCTCTAGGTACCTCAGGTGGAAGTTCAGCATAGTCTCTTGGGGGGTTGGGCATCCTCCTCTGGTATGCCCCTCTCATGTTCGGCCGAACAGCTTGTTCGCGGCTAGGGGGTGCTCTCCCCACTGTCTCTCTACATGTCTGGTAGGCCTTCATCCTGCGGCCATTCTGGGTGAACCCTTGTCCATTTCGCTCGAGGCGATACGTGTGGTTGGGGTAGGTTTCCCGGACGGTATATGGTCCTACATAGCTGGGCTGCAACTTGGGGTTGCTTCCTTTCGTTCGCCTCTTGTTCTCTATAACCACCAGTTCGTCTTTACTGAAGCGTGGAGGCTCGTCCGTCTCTTCTTGGCGAAGCTTGGTCTGTTGGTTCCGCACATACTCGTGGGCTATAGCTAGGTCGTTCTGTATTCGGAGGGTATGCTCTGTGGTATGGTATGGGTCCAGCGAGGGGGGAGACCCCGTCAGCTGGTCCGGTAACCGCACCTCTCGTCCCAGCATCATCAGGTTTGGGGTTTCTCCTGTCGTGGAGTTGGGTGTGGCTCTACAGGCTCGCATAATCTGTGGGAGCAAGGTGTCCCATTCGTCCTGCCCCTTGTTGAGTATGAGTGTGCGCAGCGCGTCACCTAGTGTGCGATTTTGCCTTTCAACCATGCCGTTTCCTTGTGGATGGTAGGGCGTGGTCCTAGTTTTTCGCACATTCCATAAGGTACAGAGTTCTTCTAACAAGATGGACTCGAATTGGGCGCCCTGGTCCGAGTGCAGTTGTTCTGGGAGGCCCCAGTAACTGAACACCCTCTCATCTAATGCTATGGCCACGGTGGGGGCGGGTGGCGTCAGGTAGCGCTATGGCATCTTGCCAACGGGTGAAGTGGTCTGTAAGCACCAGAATCCACCGGTTCTTCCGCTTAGTGAGGGGTAGGGGTCCCACGAGGTCCACTGCTAGTTTCTGGAATGGCCGACCGGCGAACAACCTCTGTCCGTCCGGGGCGGCGGGTCTGTTACTTCGTTTTGCTACTTGGCACACCTCACAACTCTTCACGAGTCTGCGGGTTAGCCCTGACATGCCTGGCCAATACCAATCTACTTGCAGTCTGTGTCGTGTCCTGTTGATTCCTGCGTGTGCCAACAGGTGGGTATCCCATACGACCTTGTGACGCCAGGCGGGTGGACAGATTGCGCATGTTCGGGTCCGGCCCTGGTGCTCGGTGGTTATGACCAGCGTTCCATCTGGTCGGAGGCTCATTGCGTCGATCCTGTCATGCAAAACCCGCAGCTCTGTATCTCCTTCTTCCAACTCTCTGTGGGGGAGCTGTCTTTGTGCTTTTACTGCGGCGTAGATCTTGGCTACTGGGTGGAGTCCCTCTTGTTGTGCCTGTACCAGCTCTCTTGCATTCCTTATGGGATTGGTAACTGTTACGTTTACTTGTTCCCTTCGCCCTGCTGACCGCTCCTGGGTGAGTTCGGCATGGGTGGGTCCCCCACCTGTCCATTCCCTTGGCTCCGCTGACCCCCGTGGGGTGAGCTCGGCATGGGTGGGTCCCCCATTTGTCCCTTCCCTTCGCTCTGCTGGCCCCTTTGGGGCGAGCTCGGCATGGGTGGGTCCCCCATCTCTCTGCTCGATAGCGCGGCACTGCTTGCAGTCTATGCAGGGATCTTGCCGGCTGAGTCCGTCGGCGTTCCCGTGCTGGACTCCTGGACGATGTTCGAGTTTGTACCTAAACTCTGCTAGTGTCTCGAGCCACCGTGCTATTTGGTTGGAAGGCTCCTTTCTCCTACATAACCAACGGAGGGACGCATGGTCTGTCCGTAACTTAAATTCGCGGCCATATAGGTAGGGCCGGAAATGCTTGGCGGCCTTGATCACGGCCAACAGCTCTCTTCGTGTTACACAGTAGTTCCTCTCCGCCGGGGAGAGGGTTTTACTATAGTAAGCAATGACTCTCTCTTGGCCCTCTTGTACTTGCGACAGCACTCCACCTACTCCAACTGCACTGGCGTCCGTGTCTAGGATGTAGGGAAGTGTGGGGTCTGGGTACCCCAATATGGGGGCTTGGCTAAGTCCCTGCTTCAACTGTTCGAACGACTGTTGTTCGTTCATGCCCCATTTCCAGGGGACATCCTTTCCGGTCAGCACGGTGAGTGGCTTGGCGGTGGTGGCGTAGTCTGGCAGGTACTGTCTATAGTACCCTGCAGTTCCCAGGAAGGCCTGTAACGTCTTCACATCTTGTGGTGCCTGCCACTTCTTCATTGCCTCTACTTTCTCTGGATCGGTGGCCACACCTTTGGCGCTGACTACATGTCCTAAGTATCGCACTTGGGGGCTCAAGAGCTCACATTTGGAGGGTTTCACCTTTAGGTGGGCGCTCTGGAGTCGCTGTAGGACCTCTTCTAGCCTCTGGATGTGTGATGTGAAGTCGGGAGCAATGACTATTACGTCGTCTAGGTAGAGGAGCAGCGTTTTCCAGTGGAGTCCTTTCAATACTCGCTCCATGAGTCGTTGGAATGTAGCCGGGGCCGATGTCAGTCCGAACGGCAGCACCTTCCATTTCCAGAGACCACTGCGGGTGATAAACGCTGACTTGTCCTGAGCGTCCTCGTCCAGCGGGACTTGCCAGTATCCACTGGTCAAATCAAGAGTGCTGAAGTATCGGCTACCAGCCAGCGCGTCCAGGGAGTCATCAATGCGGGGTATAGGGTAGGCGTCCTGTTGCGTGACATCGTTCAGTTTGCGGTAGTCGACGCAGAATCTCCAGGAGTCGTCTTTTTTTCGTATTAACACAACTGGTGAGCTCCAGGCTCCGTCGGCAGGTTCGATGAGGTCCTTTGCCAGTAGTTCCTTGACCTGTCTCTCGGCTTCGGCTTCTTTTTCTGCTCCTAATCGGTGGGGGGGTAGTCGTATTGGTCGGGTTCCTGGTGCTACAGGGATGGAGTGTTGGGTCAGGGGGGTGCGTCCGATGTCTCCGTCGTTTCGACTAAACACGTCCTGATAGCGTGTGAGGAGGCCCCGGAGTTGACACTCTTCTCGAGTGTCTTCACATCCCGTTCTAGCCTGGGTGAACAGTGGCTCGAGGTGTGGGGGCAAGTCTCCTCTGGGAACGGTTCCTTCTGGCCTAGGGGCGTGTAGCGGCCGTATCTCGTGTGATTTGATCCCTGTAAATGTTCCGATGACTTCTCCCGCTGGTACTCGGATGCTATCTTGTGACGGGTTCAAACATCTAACTAGTACCCTCCCCCGCTCATCGGGTGAGTTGATACTAGTGGCTATCAGCAGTCCTCCTTCTCTGCTCTCTATTACTCCTTGTTCGCAAGGGGTTCGGCTGGTCAGATGGCAGGGCACCGTAGCTTCGGTTTGTGGAGGAAGGTGTACGTCTCTCTGTACTTGCACTTTGGACACTAGGTCCCTGCCATGTCTGTCGGTACAGGTTAGTTCCTTTCCTTGTACACAAAGGGTGGGTCGGTCAAATTCCATTTGACACCCTTGTTTGGCCAAAAATGGCATGCCTAGTATCACATCCTCATTGATCTGACTCACAACAAATGTCTCTTCGTACTTGACGTGGCGTATCCGCCCAGTTAGGGTAATTAGGCCGTAGAAGGGGAGTCTAGTACCGTCGGCCATTAACCCGTGTGAGTCATAGTCTTGGAGGTTGCGCTGGGTCTGTGACGTGAGTAGATCGAATACTCTTTTGGACAGGAGGTTAGTATTGCATCCTGTGTCGATTAGGTATGTGACCGTCTGCCCTTCCACTCGTCCTGGTAGATAGTAACTCGACTTGTAAGGTCGTTCTATCTGGTTCAAGTGTATGGTGATGGGCGGCTTCTGGGTCTTTGTGGGGGGGGTTCGATCTCTTTTCTTGGGTTCCTGTCGTCTCGGGGGACAGGGTCTCGTATGATTTGTATTGGGCACCTCCTCCTCTTCTTCCTCGTCTATCATCTCGGTTGTCAGGGGGCTGAATCTATTGTTCAGCGGAAGGGGTTCAGGTTCCTGCCATAGTGGTTGGGCTCTCCTCCTGGGAGGCCGAGGGGTTGGTGGGGCCCTGTTGCAGCCAGTAGGGGTAACTACTGCTGCGGGCCGTACCCATTTCCCTGGCGTGTGTGCCACGGCGCAGTCTTGCATTGGCTCCTAAGGTGTCCAGTGCGTTGGCATCCCCAACAGCGTCTGGGGGGAGGCTGGGTCGCGTCCTCTTTTAAGGTAGCTATTTCTTTACTGAGTGCGTCCTTTTTTAGGGTAGCTACTTCCTTACTGAGGTGTTCGATTGTTTTTAGTAGCTTCGTTAATGGATCTTCTACTTCCTGGCATTTTAGTATGGGTTCGGGGGTAGGCCGTGGTCCCTCTTGTCCTTCCTCTTGAATGGTTCGGACATTTGACTGTACTGGGGGTTGGTGCTGTACCTGTAGGAATTCATTTCCTGCTTGGACCGCTTCTTCTAGGTCGGCTGGTCGTATAGCTAATAGGTGTCGCTGGAGGTACACATGTCCCAGCGTATTCTGAAATGTCTGTAGGGTCAGCTCGACTCGATTTCTGATCGGCAAGTCTCCGTAGGCTGCTTCTACCAGTCGTTCGACTTGTAGCGCATGTTCTCTTAGTGTGTCACGGTGTGCTTTCCTATATGTGGTCAGCTTTGTCTGTGCCTCAGTACGTGTCATTCCGAAGCTTGCTCGTAGGGCTTGGGTGATGGCGGGGGTCTCAATGCCTCTTCCGCACTGTTCAGCTTTCCCTGTCAGTGCTTGCCTTAGGTGGATGGTTGCTTCTTCTGGTAGCCATCTATTGGCTCGTGCCACCTCCTCAAACCTCTGGATGAAATATCCAACGTCTCCCTCACCATTGAACTGTGGGACGTGGAAGCGGTCTCTTCCATTGTTGGTGGACATTCTGTCAAGAATGTCGGCCAGTGTGCCCATTATCTGTAGTGGAGAGCCATCTCTATCCGAGCTGAGAGCTCGTCGTCTGCTCGCCATGTTCCGCGCCTGCTGCCTCCTACTTGTTTTCACCGTTCCTGTGGGTCGTTTGTGTGGGTTCTTCTCAATCCCACTGCTGCCACCAATGTACAGGAATTTATGGTGTAGTGGTAGCTATCACCTGTACAGCGGCCCACAGTAGTAAGTGTCTACAAGCAGTGCAGTGTACGCCCTTACTTTGCCCAAGGTCAGCAATCTAAATCGTAGAATAGGATTTGCAGTGTTGTATGCTCGCAAGCGATACACAGTGAGGAGTTGTCCAACTCTCTCACTTTCCACTGATTTCCTACTCGGTGGAATAGATGCGTCGGGTCGAACTAGCTATTCAAATAATCGTTCCAGTATCACTCGGTAGAGTGCAGTGTAAGTCGAATCGACTGATCACTTTCTACTGACTATTATTCTAGCCACTAGTCGACTGGTCCAAGAGCTTATTGAATTGTCCGAATTTATGGTGCAAGTGTGTGAACTAGCCTGTTCACTTGTCAGCGCAATCTGTGTATCTGTATGTGTGCTTACTTGTATATTTCTGCTTAGCCACTGGTGCAATTGCATAAGTGCTTTATGCAATAAGATCAACAAGTAAGTGAGAGTAAGTGCCAGGTTAACTCTGCTTTATTTCGGACAAGACATGGATATTTATAATACAAAAAGTTACGTAATAAGAGTGGCAGCTAACAGACAAAGGCAGGCCACGCCTGTACAAGTGATTGGTTACTAAAAGGCCAATAGAACAGGGTAGACATAGAACTGGGTGTGCTTGTGCTCTATGGTTGATTGCACAAGCACATGGGTGAAAAATAACAGTGTGTGCAAATAATAAAATATATATAAATACGTGCAAACATAGATAAATAAGTAGACACAGTTCGGCTTGACACAGTTCGGCTTGGGTAAATAAATAGTGTAAATAATAAGTAATACTAAAAGTTACTGTTCGGCTCATTCCTCCACAATAATACAAGAACAAATCCAATCTACTCAACTCTTAGTCATTCCACGTAGAGCAATGCTCGTTGCGGAGTTATCTGTCCACTTCATCCTTCACGAGCAATGTTCGTGATTAAGTTTGTCCGGTTTTCGGAACGTTTTGCAAACGTTTGTGTAGACTCACAGGAATAATTTTTATACCATCGTGTAGAGCAGACAATTGCCTATTTTCTGGTTTTTGTTTGAAGACTGTACGACGTTCTAAACGGAAACAGTTCCAAATATCCTTAACCCATCACTTCCTGTTTTAAATTTCGGACTTTTTTTGATAATAATGGGCAAATATTTTTTGGAAAGGAGCAAGCACATTGTTTTCTTCTTTTGATTTAGTTAGTTTATTATTATGTTAGATTGTTTGAGCTCTCTGATAATGGAATTGAAGGTTAGTAAGCTAGTAATTAATTATTTAGATACGGCATTGATAATAAATAATTAATTTTAATATTTTTTTATTATTTTTGTAAAGTTGTTGACTGATGTTGTTCTTTACATCAAAATGTAGCTCTAAATGCTTCTAGTTCATTCGTGCACTAAAGAGGGCTTTATTTTTGCCTGTAATAAAAATAATAATTATTTTCAGAAAAAAAAATTTCCGAAATTTTTGGTCATTTGTGCAACAAGTGTCCAATTGTTGTTGCAGTGTTCTAACACTTTTCTTGCATATTTTTGCTTCAAATTTAGCTAGTCTTATCAAAATTTTGTCCTCTTTTCAGCTGTGCTATCAGTTTCTTGTTTAGTGTGTTATTTTCTTTGTAACTGGTTGATCTGTTGAGGTTATTACTAAAAAATGGTCTCCGAACTAAAAAAATGATAAAAATAGTTTAGACTGGTGGGATAAATATGATATTAATTCTCCTAAAAGAAAAGAGAATGCTGATTCATATGAGCATAAAGTTGTTACCATATCATCTATAGGTGAATTTTAATAAAATTTTGAAAACTGAACATTTTTGCAAAAAGCGGGTGATTCCTGAGGTAATTTATTGGTCGAGGCGGATGCAGTTCAAAGAGTAAAGGACTTCCTTCCAGAAATGTATCATAACTATGTGATAGATAATGATGTTGTTGAAGAAAAAGCTGTAGAACGTTTAACATTTCAAGTTATAATATTCTGTATAACTCAACACATGATGAGTATGGGGATGTGTTGTAAGAAACATGATGTATCTACAGAACTTTTTGATGACATTATAAAAAACGGTTTCGAAACTGTTTTGTCAATGGTGGAAGTCATTAATATTAATGATTTTTTAAAAGAAATTGAAAGAAGTGTTTGGAATCAAATAGTTTTCAAAAAATTATATAACATGAAGTGGAACAAAAAACTTTTTATAAATTCAGAAAACATATTTATAATTATGTCCAAATAGATAAAGGTCTATCCTCTTCTGTACGTATTTTAGAGCTAATGTTAGGAGCGTTTCATACATATTTATAAAAAAATTTTAGTTGTTTTTTTTATTATTTTACAATATTTTGTTCAAACTATTATATTTCATTTCTTACCAATTGTGATGTTAAAAGCAGTATGATATTAAGTAAATACATATATATATATATTTGAACACATCCTTTGTTGTTTGTCTCCACATCCCACTAGTTTAATAAGCACATTCTCAATCTATCATAATTCTATGGTCTTAACTGCTTTTTATCATAAATACATATATATATATATATATATATATATATATATATATATATATATATATATATATATATATATATATATATATATATATATATATATATATATATATATATATATATATATATATATATATATATATATATATATATATATATATATATATATATATATATATATATATATATATATATATATATATATATATATATATATATATATATATATATATAACATACTCTAACTAATAAATACACTCTTAGCCACTCATGCAAATATTACCCTTTTATTTTTAGAATGTTATGGATGATCTTTCTGAAGAGCTCCTTTGCACAGATCCATATCCAACAGAAAATAAAATGAAATACAGCAAAACAACTCCTAAGAGAAAGAAAACTGTTCCAAAAAAGCGAATAGTAAGGAAACGAAAAAAAATAGTGAAAAAACCAACTACTTCCGTTGATAAGAAATCAATGGAGAGCGGAGCTATAGCTCATTTAACAGTTGAATGTCTCAACGAAAGGAGAGCTAGGGAATTAGAAAAGTCTAAAGGTTCTCAAGTGATTGACTCACCAAAAGTTCCGATTTGCAAAACATTTGAAGATCTTCCTATCCCAAGCATTATGCGAGTGACTGATGTGTTACATCCATCAAGTAAGGAGAAGTTTAGATATTCTCAAGTTCGCTACCATGATCCTTCAGATATAAATGAACTCGATCCCAAAATACTTTTCTGTCCAGTTGAAATAGCTAAAAACTTCAACTGTGATAATTACCCCCTCCGTTTAACGTTGTATATTTGGGTAGAAAGGGAAAACCAAAAAATAAAAGTGTTCTTTGGTATGATGTCAAACGTGTTACCAGACATCCTTTAAGCAAGAAGGCAGCTGAAGAGGAATCACTATATTTGAGTACATTGACTAAATGT
This sequence comes from Cryptosula pallasiana, assembly GCA_945261195.1. Classification (NCBI taxonomy): domain Eukaryota; kingdom Metazoa; phylum Bryozoa; class Gymnolaemata; order Cheilostomatida; family Cryptosulidae; genus Cryptosula; species Cryptosula pallasiana. Next base: position 20,596,274 of record OX183139.1, read on the forward strand.
CAGCTCGAACGCTACTTGAACATCAAGACCCTCAATAGTTTCCAACCAGGTGCTATTTTCCCTTACCGAGATGTTGTTGATAGATTCGTTCCTCATCGATTTAAAGGAGGGGAGTCAAATGTAATTTGTATCCGTTATACCATTGAAAAATCTGGAAAAACACTGTTGAAGACACTTGCCATACCAGACAAATATACTTTAGAAGCTAACCGAAATACTAATGGTGTGATGATCTACAGAGGAAAAAAAACCCACGGAAAATTTAAGACAGAATACGATCTTCATTTTTGCTCTACATGCAGTCTCGGTCAATTTTATTGGAGACACTATTATGATCAAGCAAAGCAGAACATAGGGCTATTAGAAGAAATTGATGATGATGATGAAGAACTTGAAGATTTTCTACGTGGAGATTTTGATGATTTTGAGACGGGATATGTTGATGAAAAAAAAGGATGAGATACATGATAAAACTCGGTGAGAGTTGTTCTTGTTATTTAATAAATTCTAACAATTGTAAATAATACTTCAACTCAATTTAGATGTAGTTGTAGTTATTTCTACCCCAAACAATTTTTTGTTTTAGCGATGGATAGTCTCTAATTAAAAAAACGAATTGGATAATGTGTCTTGGTGAGCTATTTCCCTTTTCTGATATATCATCAGTACATCAATGACATCATTGTAAAGAAAAAGACTATGTATTGATTGTTATTACAAGTTGTAGTGCTTTGTATTACTCTAGCTATATCATACAAGGTTATTTTCCTACTTATTATGTAATAAATGTATATAATCAAATATTGATTCAATGTAGTTATATCTCCTCTCTCTCAAAATGACATATGAGTTTGAGTTATGTAAGAAATTATCAAAACTTAAATGCCAGACATTTAAAATCTATATGCCATATAAGTTCAAATTAAGTAAAGAATAATCAAAAACTCAAATGCCACTTAAATGCCACTCAAATGCCACTCAAATGAAATACAATACAAACTCGGCGAATTCATTCAACGCCGTAACCCATTGCCTCAACCCCAAGCACTAATCCACAAAAAAACACTTGGTAGGGAGATCTGCTCATATATTACTACTAGCAGGAAACACGTGTAGTTTGGACAGAGACATTTTGTTAGATCACTGCTAGTCTCCAGAATGAATACTGATCAGAATTTGGAGCTCATCTGCTGCGTATAATAATAATAATATATTATTAATAATAATTGAACATAATAATTATTTTATAATTAATAATAATATATAATAAAATGGTAAATAATAAATGAAACTACATCTTCTTGTACCATCTCTGATAATATTTATCAACATATATATAATATTATTGTCATTTATTAAAAACTGCCAACAAATAACCAGAGATGCTACATATCTTCCTCTCTTCAAGATATTTTGCTTTCAAGCCTTTTCATTTTGACCGCCATTGCTCAGCAGTTTTATCTGACCCCATGGACTGAGCAATGCCCCTGATGAACATTTCAATGTTACTTTGTGTTTTTCCATCGATTCTACGTTGTACGTTTTGTTCCTCAATTTTACTGAGAAAATCAAAGATCTCATGATCATTAAACTGACATGGCATTGCACCTAACTAACTAGTTAATAAGAAGACAATGCAACTTTTATTGCTTGCAAACGGTCAATCAGTGAGAAGAAACAGCGGTTTGTTTACGTTTTTTGAGACCGGATACAGTGTGGTTTACTCCGCTTCACAATGCGCATTTAACTGTTTCGCTATGCCGCATAGTGGCTGTTTTCGAAAAGAGTTTCCGCAACCAAAACTGGGGAATTCATTCCGCAAGCAGCTGTCTCCACATGAGGCATAACTGAAAATTGTGGAGCTATGAGCCATATGGAAACATACTGACTAATAGTTTCATAGATAGATGCATTAGGGTCAAAGGTTGCCTAAAACTTTTATGATATAATGACAAGCCCTTAAAGGTTTGGTTTGGGGGTGGTCTGACCTCGAAAAGCTAACACAACCATCAGATTCTCCAATGTCTTTTGTGTGCCCATCACAAATTTTAAGTCAATCCATCCATCACAAGCCATGTGGCAGCTTGTTTTGTACAGCAGCATTTGATAGCTGGTTGAAAAACATTCTTTTATATTGTGGTGATATCGTGACGTGCGTTATTCCTGTGTACTACTAAAATTTCTGTTATTTGCCAATGAGTATCTGGCTACTGGGCCTTGATTGGTTACACATCCGAAGTGCCGTCTGATTGGAATAAAAAACGTCAGTATCGAGTCTCGACAGCCCAGAAGGTTTACTTTTTGGTAATTTTTTGTTTTGGTTCTACCAACAGGGGCATCCTTTCAGAATTTTGACAGAGGTGTCTCCGTAGGGTGGGAGGGGAGGGGGTGCGGGGGAGGGGTGGGGTGCGGGCACCCCTCCCCTGCATATGCTCCGCGCTAGCGGAAAATTTAAAAAAAGCTGCGTCAGTTACTTGAAAAAGACATCCCAAGTGCAAAATGCTACTGGTAATGGAATATGAACACATTTATGCATTGTAATAAGCTAAAATTTATAGACCCTCAAATAGATAATTTATAGACCCTCAAATAGATAAACTCTGTTTGAGATGTTACAAAAATGGCGAGCAAGTACTGGGTTGATGATTGTTTAAAATGTAGGAGCTTTGTCGGTAAAACTACCAGGAAGCCTCTCTGCTTAGTCATTTAAAAAACAAGCTCACTCAGTTTCGTCCAAGTTTCAAATCCATGATGGAGTATGTGGCGATTTTTCAACTAACACACGCTCATGCTGCTAATTAACAATTATTTTAATACAATTATTTTCCAAGACCGTGCCATCCGCTGTAATGTTACGTGAAACAACTGATATATTATTTATGTCACTGTTATTGTTAAACAACTATCATTATTAAATAATTGAACTACAATAATAACTATTATAAATGAAAATAATAAATAATTATAGTCCATAAGAAGATTATTTTAATTACTGCGTATTTATTATAAATTATATACCGCAATTATGATAATAATCAATTATATTTATTTTAATATTCATTTCAATTTACTAAAAGTAATTTTATTGTAATATTTAGTAGTAGTAGTTGTTACATTATTGCAATAATTATTACTTTTATCCACTACAAGTAGTATGATTTTTATTAATTAAATTTGTTAGTAATTATTATTATTATTATTTAATTAAGATGCAGTTTATCGATAGCAAATAGAAAAGTGTGGGAAAAACAAGATGCCTAAGATCTACCAACGATTTGGGCATCACTGAACTCAGGAATGTGTTGGATTCCAGACCCAGTTGATTTGAGTTGATCTATTTTAGTGCAAGCGATTTTGATTTGAATCAACACACAACTCAAATAATACTTTTGAATCGACTCACAAAAAATATGATTCGTGCACAGGCCTGGCATAAACATAAACTTCTTATTACCAATATATAATATTGATGATGATAATTATTATTCAATAATTATTATTTAATATTAATAATAATCATAACAGCTATAATATAATTATTTTATAATTATTATAATAATAATAAATGTCATTATTTTAATAAATAATAATAATAATTAGTATTTAAATTTCCACTACTGTTGTTATTATTTGTTATTATAACAATTAATGGTCATTCTCAAGTAATAATAAGAAATAAAAATTATTATTCTTCCTTATTATTATTCCTTGAGAATGTTAATACTGTTTTACTGGAGTTGATAAGTTTAATTAATGTTATTTTAATAAAATTAAAAATTAAACTTATCAACTCCAGTAAGTAAAACAATATTATCAACATCATTATTATTATTATTATTATTATTATTCTTTTCAAGTCTTGCTACTACTATAACTGTAATAATTTAATTAAGATTCGTATGTATAATATACTAGTTATTTCTTTTAATATTTATTTATTAATTATTTTATTAGCAAAGATGAAGACCAACAACAACAACATTGCAGCAACAACAAAAATCTACTACATGCTACACCAGACTGAGACTAGCAACAAAAATTTCTCTGACAAATCAAATGTTATTTATGGAAAAATATGGGTGATGGCTACTTTAGATGATATATTGCTAATATAACTAATTTGCAAGTTTGTTAGGTGGAGTCACCCAGTCAGTCAATTTTTTTCTGCTGCTTGCCATTAGCCATTGATTCTACCTGGTATGTCGAAGGTTATCGTAGGAATAAAATGAGGGTGGAAGATGAAGAGCTTTGAACTATTATAGTTCAATGGGCAGAGACACAGACGTCTGTTTATAGTTCTATGGGTAGATATCACAAAACTCTATGGTTAGTGCAGCCAATGACCTCTTAGCATCATACTGTTTTTGAATTGATGATCCATTTATGACAGCGAAATATATCATAGATACAGCTTTTCCATTAAAGCACTGTTTGAAAAAACATTTAGTTCATAAACCAAGTTTGATAATAGCCAAGGGTGGTCATGGAGATCAACCCAAATAGTAAACTATGTGCATTACATCGTTAGCTGCCAGTGCTGAGAAGGCAACTACTACAATAATTTTATGGAATAAATTTTTTTTTTGAACTTGCTCAGGAGTGTCGCGCGACCAGGGCGCCTAAGGCAATGGACGCCATTGACCAAAATTATTTTGGAGGCAGCAGGCCAGCACGTGAAGACAGATGTGTCAAATCATGACTTTCCTTCCAAACACCAACAACAAAACACAACATAAATTCCAAAAGGTGGTGAAAAATCCACCAAACTTTCTGCAGTAGGCCTGTGGTAATGGAATATAACAGGCAAGTAATGCAGGAGTATGTGAAATGTGACAGAGATAAGTACCCTAACCCTAAGTGAAGAAATCAAAGTGTGGCCAACTCCCCTTGTCACGTGACGCTCTGGAGCCAAATGCTTGAGTGATTACTCTATAACTTATAGAGAAAAGGCTCAATTTCAACAGCTAGTAACGCTGCAAATTGACAAGCTACAGCTTAAAACAACCATTTATCTGAAAGCTCAGGATGCCTCCTATACCACTGGGAATTTTAAACAAAAATATTTACATTTAAGCTAAGTAATAAGGGCCGAAATATAGTGCTTATATTAGCACTTGTATTAAATAAAGTAGGAATTATAAACTACTTTTTTTATACCATTCAACTTTCATATCAAATTTTAAATAAATAACTAAAGACTTTAAATCTAAGTAATAGCCAAAATTTATTCATAGAATTATAATCTCATAGTAGTTTAAATAATTATAACATAAATATTCCAAAAAAATAATTGTTTTTTTGCAGCACCGATGAAATCAATTATTTTTTTTCAAAATGACCATACTACTTTTTCACATTGTTCATAGTTTACTTTAGAGTAGTCTACAACGAGTTTTTGCTATTCAGTCAGATGTTTATGAATAGTAATAAATACTAGGTAAAATAAATAACAAACTATCCACTAGTTTTATTATTATTTCGTTTTTTGCCACAAAACCAAGTGGCACTTCGGTTGTCTGTCATATGGATGGTAAATAATGCGACTGTGCGCCCTGCATACCATGACAAAAGGTCACGTAAACTCACTGGAATGAGAATGAACGTTTTTGCATTATAGGGCACATAATCATTAGTAAACGTATTGGCAAACTTATCAATATATGGTACCGCTCGATATAGAGTTCTTCATCCGAAGGGGAGATGACTCCTGGCTCCAGTGTGGGCTCCAGTGACGATTAAAGGTTTTAAACAAAATTTTACTACCGAATTCCACTGAATAAAACAATTATTTGCTAGATTGAAACAAAACATGTTATTACTGCAAAAATAAATTCATTTTATGCTACAAATAATGAATAAATGAATAAAAACTATTTCAGTCAACGATAACTTATATGACCATTTGTGAAATTTGGCTCCAGTGGAGTGGTTCTTATATAAAATAGCGCTGGAAACTGCTGACCACACTTTGATTTCTTCACTTAGCCTTAGCCTAGAATTATGCAGTCAGCTTGCTTACTCATCCCCCCCCCCCTTCCCCCATTCAGTGGTGTTGGATACTCTACTATGTTAGCTAGGTACACTGTTTACATGACCATCCACCAAGAGTTTTAAATATTTTTTGGAACTCAGTCTATAGTGTTTATCATTTTATTACATAGCCTTGGAGCACTAGACATAGGTAGGGGTTACATACACTATAGTTATTAGATAATGCCCACACACACTGCCAGCTATCACCATACCAGTTTCTGTATCTGACTTGTCACTACTTTATTAACTGACTCAGCTAGTTTTATCAGTTTATAGTACTAAACTAGAGTATATCACTATAACTTGTACTTACAATTAGTACTTACATCTCCACTGTGTTATATACCTACAGGTAAGTGAGTTCATATAAAACGCAATACTGAAATATCTTGTGATTGTCAATTAAAAATGAGCCGTCTGAAAGTGAGCATAATGCATAATGGACAAGGTTCATTTTAGTAAAAACCAAACTTTAGCCAACTCGATGATAGGTGACTTGCAAGTAATCGTTTCCAGTTTTGTGTTTCGAATAAAAATTCCTCACAAGTCTCTAAAATTATGTTTGTTTTGTTATTATTGTTATTACTTTATTTGTCAACAACCAATCAGCTGGTGCTGTAAAGAGTATTTTCAAAAGTTAGTTCAACACACGACTAGCACTTAGTTTTACAAATAACTATTATTATAGGTTCTTTGGTGTTTGTAAACAAACAGTTAGTATTATGTAACTATTGCTTAGGATGTTTGGTAATACCAAGTAATTCAGTGAAGCAAGTTTTTAAAAAAAAACCTGCCGTCTTGGCAAAGACTGAACTTGGAAATGCCATTTTATAAAAATTAATTCATTTTTACGTCATAAAACGCATGTTATTATTACTCCTACAATTAACAGCTCTATCTACGATAATTATTATTCATAGGGTAATGAATCAAACACCTGGTTATATCTTATGTAATAACCAACTACATACTTACAGGTATACAGTTCACTTCACCCCTTTACTACGCTGTCGAGGGGTGTAGTGTTTATAACAACATGGCTGACTATGCGGAAGAACTAGCTCGTAAATACTTGGCTGATGGAGAGCATTCTAGGGACTGGAAAGATTACCTCAAGGTAAGTTCCATACACGCTCCACATCAAACCCAGTAGTTGGTTTTATTCAAATAAAGCATGGCTGTACTTTGATCTAAAAAATTTCATATTTGTATCGTGTCAAGTTCTTATTCATTAACTCCATGTCCAGCAGCTTTCAGTGAAAATGGTTTGAAAGAAATAGTCTTGGCTAGAGATACAGACAGACTTTATATTTGACTGGAACAAGTCTTGTTGTATAGCGATACATGAGTGTATATATCTGTATGTAGTTCAAGTAATGGCTGGTATTTGGGGTTCAAGCTCTCAGTTTTACAGTTCAAGTATCGAGACGTACAGCTCGAAAGTGAATCAATCATAAAACCCTATAGCCTGAAGTGTTGGCATGTTTTGGTAGTAAAAAGAAAAGAAAGTCTTCACAGTTTATTGTTAGAGACCCAAAAGGACAAAAATAAAAGAGTTTAGTGTACACAAACCAAAAACTACTAGTAGCAGGAATAGTTAGTAAGTATCTCTTGTGTGGACAGGAGTCTCTCTTTGTACCGTTTGAGGAATTGTTCCATTGTAGCATTAGAGGATGCAGTCATTGCCCCACTTGATACAAGATGGCTTCTATGGCATCTTCTTTAGAATAGAAAGTGGTCCACGTATTGTGTGTGTGCGTGAGTGTGTGTGGGGGTGCACTTGCAATCGCACACGCACACACAATTAATCGCACACGCACACACAATACGTGGACCACTTTCTATTCTAAAGAAGGTGCCATAGAAGCCATCTTGTATCAAGTGGGGCAATGACTGAATCCTTTAATGCTACAATGGAACAATTCCTCAAACGGTACAAAGTGTGTGTGTGTGTGTGTGCGTGCGTGTGTGCGTGTGTGTGAGTGTGTGTGGGGGTGCACTTGCAATCGCACACGCACACACAATACGTGGACCACTTTCTATTCTAAAGAAGGTGCCATAGAAGCCATCTTGTATCAAGTGGGGCAATGACTGCATCCTCTAATGCTACAATGGAACAATTCCTCAGACGGTACAAAGAGTGTGTGTGGGGGTGCGTACGTGTGTGTTGAGAACTCCTTGTCTGGTTTTGTATCAACTTGTGGTTTCACTAGTACAAATCCTGAACCTATCAGTAAATAGTGGAACCTCTGCTATGTTATTGTAGCTTCACTAGGACAACTGGCAAACTTGTTAATCAGGTTCAACAGTATAATAAAAAATTTTCATTTTGTGAAAACAGGAGAACTATACATTGGATAAGCAATATGGTAGTTTGTCTAGAGCGATAAACCAGTTAATGTTTGTATCTGGTTAAGTAGTGGGGTGGGGGGAGGGGGTGGGGGTGTAGTCATTGTTTTATGTGCAAAGGACAAGCAGATATTACCAACCCCTGTAGATATACACAAAATCTATCAGATATAGTCTCAGCTTTTAACTGCTACTCAGTGCCCAATTGATTCAATGCCTATATTCTATTTGTAACTTGACCAACACAAGGTCAGACAACTCCAACCTCCCCAAAGTTAGTCTCCTTCCAGTCAACCAAATGGCTCACACAGCATCTCTAGCTGTCTTACAACTTGTACAGGGACTTACACTGGCCCCGCTACCAACTCAGCCATCAATGGCTGCTAACTGTCTCCCCACAGCGAAACCATATAACTCGGACAAATGACCTACAAGTGGACACTGCAATGGAGACAACTCCAGAGTAACCAGAAGTGGTGTTGAGTGTTACTGAGTCTTTATTGTGAGCTCTCTGAGCTCTGCAGCTTTTGTGCTCATTTCTATGAATAGAGAAAAATAAGACAATCAATAACCAATAAGAACATAGCAATAGATAATGTCAATTGATTGTTTTTATTTAATGCTGAAATAATAATAATAATAATAATAATAATCTGGAGCCAATCTACTGCAGGCTCCATTTGGCAAACATAGAAGAAGAGTCAGTGATATAGATCGGGTTTCCCTATATTGGTTGATCTTGCTAGTAGTGTACTCATTCATGTTACTTGTTCCATTCTTTGAGTACTGCTACCTAATGGATATCCACTGCTTCTCTTGGCATGTCAGTCGTTTAATTGTTAGTTGTCTCCTCTATGTAAGTGGAGACAACTACCAATTGCTGCAACTAAGTTATTAACAGTATAAGCTTGCACTTTGCCCTAGCCCGAGTCCTGTACAGACTTGTCAATCATCTAATACTTACTGAGATATTTACAGACTTGCTATATATCTACTATAAGTTAGTTTATACGTCTGATGTTACAGGCACACGGACTAGCTAATTACTGTGTAGTAGTAGACTCTACACCAGAGAGATGTAGATTGGTGTATGATATAGAAGTCAGCTGGTATAAAGGTAACCATCCAATCAGCTATGAAGATCATCAACAACTAACCAATCAACACAAGCAGCTGCTGACACAGTACAGGGAAAAGATCAAGAATTCGTTTAAACCTTTGGATCACCTCGGGTTGAAACTGGATGCAGAAGACATGTACAGTGAACAAAACATGACTAACTCTAGCAAGTTCTGTGATAAACTGTTTGCTTTGAGCAAAACATGCAGTGATGAGTTTGTGAGTGTCACCAGAAACATCATGAAATCTAGCGTTGACTTACTGAGTCGCATCAAACAATCTCCGCCGTGTGCCTTCGCTGTCATTGGACTAGGATCTGTTGCCAAAGGGGAAGCAACTCCGTATTCTGACGTAGAATACGCGTTTATCACAGCGCAAGATGACAAAAACTATTTTGAGATGCTGGCCATGGACAGTTACTTCAGAATTGGCAATCTAGGAGAGTCACCTTTTAAGTGTTTCAACATCAAAGAGCTGAAAGTAGACAAACCTTCTCCACCAGTTATTGCTGACCTCAAGACTGTTGGTTTCAGAATAGATGGCATCAGCAAAAGTGCTGGCAACATTCCAACAGGCAATGGCCTTGAGGAAGGTCAACCACTAACATTTACTGTCGACAGTTTGATGAAGTTGTATGAGCAGGAGGCAGAGTCTCCGTTCACAGGAATGGCTGGAGATAAATCAGACATGTTATCGTCTACGGTTGTTATCTACACCAATGAAGGGAAGAAGTCACTGCTGCACGAAGAGTTCATTGAAAGGAGGATGTCCTACGAGCTGAATGTAGCACAAAGCAGCGCTGCTGTCAAGGAGAAAAGGCTTCAATCATTTCTGACAGACGTCAACAAGTTTACATTTCCTCCCTCGTTCATAAAGTACCAACCACCCCAAAACACGAACATTAAGGTGAAGGATGACATCTTTAGATATCCCACTTTGCTAGCCAACAACATCAAAATGTTTATGGGTTGGGACCTGCGCTTTCCTTGGCAGATATTTTCCATGATGCATTCCAACGGAAAGATGTCTGGAGAAACCTTCCAATACATAAACACTGTATTGGCTCTGTCGGTATACATGAGAACTACAGCCTACCTCCATCAAAAGTCTCAAACAGAATACGTTTCGCTCGCTCCACAACCGAAAGGATCCCTAAAGGAGCTGTACCAAGTACCGAGTTCTCTGTTTGTGATCTTGGGTTGTCTGCTCGTGCCTCTCAAGCGCTCAGTAAAGGCTTTCATAGAAATTGCAGCATTGTGTACAGATAACTCCTCCCTGGCCAATACAATACATTCGGTGATGCAGAACATGGACTTTGACAAAACTGATCACATGGCCAAAGTTGAAATCTGTCACTTTGCTGGACAATACCCACAGGCTAGGAAAGAACTGGAAAAGGTTATTGAAGCTCCAATAACAACAGCAGCTGCCTCCGAGGTTCTAGATAAGATTCAGAAAATGACAGACAACTCCAACCAAGTAAGAAAGTACATGGAGCTTTGCTGTTACATTCTGTACTACACCAACTCTCACAGAGCTGCAGCAGACTACTTCAGCTGGCTTATAGACAATGGACATGGTAACATTGGCTTTTGGTATCTTCTCTCTGCTTGCTGTAAGAAGGAGATGGGTGACTACAAGGCTACAAGACAACTCCTGAATGAGGTAAGAGTTCTGTGTACTATATAAGTCAGTTGTGGATGCTGTAGATGTCTGTGTGAATGGACTTAAAAGCATTTACAACAAGATGAGAGCTACATAAAATGTGCTTAGAAACAGACTTGAGACCAAGCGTCACCAACCAGATAAGTCTCCAATTAATCTGTATTTACCACAGTCCGTTTTCATACCAATATTAATTTAATGTGAGATAATTTACCGAACTATGCTCGCAGTCACATTTTTAAAACCAAGTTACCGACTTCAATTACTGACTGTCACTCCGGAATAATGACTCAACATACTTAATAAACTATAGAATGAAATAGTGCAGTTTCTTCTGACCGTGTGTAGTACTGACTGTGTGTAGTACTGACTGTGTGTAGTGCTGATGTATGTAGTGCTGACTGTATGTAGTACTGACTTTATGTAGTACTTACTGACTGTATGTAGTACTGACTGTATGTAGTCCTGACTGTGTGTAGTACTGACTGTATGTAGTACTGAGTGTGTGTAGTACTGAGTGTATGTAGTACTGACTGAATGTAGTACTGACTGTAAGTAGTACTGACTGTATGTAGTACTAATTGTATGTAGTACTGACTGTATGTAGTACTGACTGTATGTAGTACTGACTGTATGTAGTACTGACTGTATGTATTACTGAATGTGTGTAGTACTGAGTGTATGTAGTACTGACTGTGCGTAGTATTGACTGTGCGTAGTACTGACTGTGTGTAGTACTGACTGTGTGTAGTACTGACTGTATGTAGTACTGACTGTGTGTAGTACTGACTGTATGTAGTAGTGACTGTATGTAGTACTGACTGTATGTAGTACTGACTGCGTGTAGTACTGACTGCGTGTAGTACTGTCTGTGTGTAGTACTGACTGCATGTAGTACTCACTATAAGTAGTACTGACTGTATGTAGTACTGACTGTGTGTAGTACTAACTGTATGTAGTACTGACTGTGTTTAGTACTGACTGGGTGTAGTACTGACTGTGTGTAGTACTGACTGTATGTTGTACTGACTGTGTATAGTACTAACTGTGTGTAGTACTGACTGGGTGTAGTACTGACTGTGTGTAGTACTGACTGTATGTAGTACTGACTGTGTGTAGTACTGATTGTATGTAGTACTGACTGTGCGCTTGTAGGATATATTCTGGGTGGTCTTTGTTGTTTACAGATTTATTGTTGTGACACTACCTACTATATATAGCTAGTATACAGAGATACAGAGATAGGCAGAAATGTAATAAACTACAATTTGGTCTTTAAACTTTGATTCTAGAGTCAAAAACTACAGGCATGAAATAAAACCACAGTTCAAAGACCAAATAGTAGTTTATTACATTTCTGCCTATCCCTGTGTCTCTGTATGCTAGCTATATGCTATAGCTATATGCTATAATTATATGCTATAGCTATATGCTATAATTATATGCTATAGCTATATGCTATAATTATATGCTATAGCTATATGCTATAGCTATATGCTATAGCTATATGCTATAGCTATATGCTATATGCTATAGCTATATGCTATAGCTATATGCTATATGCTATAGCTATATGCTATAGCTATATGCTATAGCTATATGCTATAGCTATATGCTATAGCTATATGCTATAGCTATATGCTATAGCTATATGCTATAGCTATATGCTATATGCTATAGCTATATGCTATAGCTATATGCTATAGCTATATGCTATAGCTATATACTATAGCCTTATGCTATGCTAGAATCAAAGGGCTTGGGACACTGTACATGAGATGCTTTATGCTCTATATAACTTTTTGCCCCTCTGGAAATACATGCGTTTAGCCCTGCATTGTTTGCGTCTTTAGGGGTTGCCTTACTGGTAAGAGGGCAACTCCAGATAAATTTTTATCACACTATGGCCTCAAAACTTGGTTCCGATTAAGCCCCTTTGAGTTTCAAAGTTAGAAAAATTAGGTATTTGAATTGAAAGTTAATTTTACATGTTGACAACTACAGGTACATGGAATTGAATTTTTACTTGAATTTGGATATGGGCAACCATAAATGTTTTAATTTTATTTGAGATCTATGAAATGTAAATCAGGGTTTTAGAGTTTTATTTGATAGCTTTATTGTCATATCCCTGCTACTAAGTGACAGTTATACATTTGTATTAGCTTGAGAGTTGTTGGTTGTCTAGTGGTTGTGTCCTTGACCTTGTGTTTTTTTGATATATTAGTCTCTAGTTTTGACTTTGTTTGCACTCTTACCTGCTGTTGGTATTAACCAATTAGATTGCTGAAGCTATCCTGGTAATAAGGTGTTTTTTGGCTGACAATACTGCTAGAAATTTTATTTGTTCTGTTATTATTTGATGGGAGTGCTCTGTAGAGTTGTCCCCCCTTACTTCTCCTAGCGCTCCCAGTAATAATATGAGAGAGTTTCTTCATGCACATAGCCTGAGTTCGTCATCCTTCAATAATGGCAACAAACACTTCCTTTTTAGGCAGTAGTGAATACACTTGATATTGAGTGAGCTCAAACTAATTGTATTTACTAAAAACTTTCTATCAGGGACTGAGGCTAATGCTGCCCAGGTTTCACAGCAGTTTCTGTGATTCACAATCCTATTCAGAACTTATTATGGCATGTGGTGAGATTGTATACTTATTGTATACAGCAATGTGTATCGTAGGCGAAGAAGCTTCTAGAACATGCCAGTAGTTCATACACTGATAGCTCAAAGCAATCCTTGCATGCAGCAGATACCACCCATAGAGATATCTCAGTTAGCTACAGTGACATTGGGTGGGTCTATTATGATATGGGTGAATATGAGGAGGCTAAGAGATATCACAAACAGGCACTAGAGATGGATAAAGCCATGTTTGGTGAAACTGTACATCCTGATATAGCTGCAGATTACAATAGTATTGGTCGCGCCTACGATGGACTTGGTGAGTACACGACTGCTTTAGAATGTTACATCAAATCAATGGAGATGATGAAAGCTATATACGGTGCAGACACTAACCACCCTGATATAGCTACCAGCTACAATAACATTGCTGTTGTATATGACAACCGTGGTGAGTACTCATTAGCACTGGAATATCACATCAAATCAATGAAGATGACTAAAGCTATATACGGTGCAGACACTAACCACCCTGCTATAGCTACCAGCTACAATAACATTGCTTATGTATATAACAAGCGTGGTGAGTACTCATCCGCACTAGAATATTACATCAAATCAATGAAGATGACTAAAGCTATATACGGTGCAGACACTAACCACCCTGATATAGCTACCAGTTACAATAACATTGCTAATGTATATTACAAGCGTGGCGAGTACTCATCAGCACTGGAATATCACATCAAATCAATGAAGATGAGGAAAGCTATATACGGTACAGACACTAACCACCCTGATATAGCTACCAGTTACAATAACATTGCTTGTGTATATAACAAGCGTGGTGAGTACTCATCAGCACTGGAATATTACATCAAATCAATGGAGATGGAGAAAGCTATATACGGTGCAGACACTAACCACCCTGCTATAGCTTCCAGTTACAATAACATTGCTTATGTATATGTCTGCCGTGGTGAGTACTCATCAGCACTAGAATATTACATCAAATCAATGAAGATGAGGAAAGCTATATACGGTGCAGACACTAACCACCCTGATATAGCTACCAGTTACAATAACATTGCTAGTGTATATGGCAACCGTGGTGAGTACTCAACAGCACTGGAATATCTTCTCATCAAATCAATGAAGATGAGGAAAGCTATATACGGTGCAGACACTAACCACCCTGATATAGCTGACAGTTACAATAACATTGCTAGTGTATATGACAACCGTGGTGAGTACTCATCAGCACTGGAATATCACATCAAATCAATGAAGATGAGGAAAGCTATATACGGTACAGACACTAACCACCCTGCTATAGCTACCAGTTACAATAACATTGCTCGTGTATATGTCTGCCGTGGTGAGTACTCATCAGCACTAGAATATTACATCAAATCAATGGAGATGGAGAAAGCTATATACGGTACAGACACTAACCACCCTGATATAGCTTCCAGTTACAATAACATTGCTGTTGTATATGACAAGCGTGGTGAGTACTCATCAGCTCTGGAATATCACATCACATCAATGAAGATGAGGAAAGCTATATATGGTGCAGACACTAACCACCCTGCTATAGCTAACAGTTACAATAACATTGCTGGTGTATATTACAGCCGTGGTGAGTACTCATCAGCACTGGAATATTACATCAAATCAATGAAGATGATGTAAGCTATATACAGTGCAGACAGCAACCATCCACACATAACTATATGCAAACGAAACATGGCCGCCACACGTCGCCGCCACACAGCGACAAATGACAAACAACTACAACAGACCAAAACTAAACCAATAACTTGTTGTATTCAATGACAGCTGCTCTGGTATATGACATACTTAAGGAGTTGCTATTCTACGATTGCAGGCTGCAGTTGTTTGCCAGTTTTATAGACATCAGCCATGAAACTGTAGATATACATACTACTTCTATCCATAATATTTATTATTTTTATGTTAGAAGGTAAACCACTTCGGTAGATAATTGTAACTCATGTAGGAGGGGAACTTGATTTACAAAACAACCAAAAAATCTATCAAATGGTTAATATGACCAAGATAGATGAGCTGATGTCATTGATTATTGCTAATTGATTCTTTATTTAGTAATAAACTGTATTTAAATCTGTCTGTTTGTCCATCTTTGTAGAATTATACACGCGTGTGTTGGGTTGCAACGCATTCATTGACTATTGCATCAAAACATTGTCACATGACTAAATTGTCACATGACTGCACTGTCACATGACTACACTATCACACTGCCACATTACTAGACTGTCGCATGACTAGGTTGTCACATGACTACACTGTCACAGGGCTACGCTGTCACATTACTGCACTGTCACATGACTACACTGTCCCATTACAACACGACTGAAAATGAGTTTCACTCGTCAGCTGATAACAGCACATACATACAGCAAACAACTTTAGTGCTGTCATATAATATATCACTGATGTCATATAATATATCACTGATGTCATACAGTATATCACTGATGTCATACAGTATATCACTGATGTCATACAGTATATCAGTGATGTCATACAGTATATCACTGATGTCATACAGTATATCACTGGAGATGTCATACAGTATATCACTGATGTCATACAGTATATCACTGATGTCATACAGTATATCACTGATGTCATACAGTATATCAGTGATGTCATACAGTATATCACTGATGTCATACAGTATATCACTGGAGATGTCATACAGTATATCACTGGAGATGTCATACAGTATATCACTGATGTCATACAGTATATCACTGATGTCATACAGTATATCACTGATGTCATACAGTATATCACTGATGCCATACAGTATATCACTGATGTCATACAGTATATCACTGATGTCATACAGTATATCACTGATGTTATACAGTATATCACTGATGCCATACAGTATATCACTGATGTCATATAGTATATCACTGATGTCACACAGTATATTATACATTATACATTATAACAATTCTATGTAATGAGGATGCGTTCATAAGAGTACATACACCAGGAGTCGCTCGTGTTTCTGAAGACCAAATCTGTCTAGCTGTTTCCTCAAAATCAGACAACTCCAATTTTACATCAGAGTTTCAGTCAAAATAATACTGTAATTATAGCTTATAGCTATTTCCGGTTAAAATACTGACGTATCAGTAAGGACTTGGCAGTAAAAGCCGAAATTTTATTTTTAAAACAAACTTTTTGGTGTCGGCATTTTGAGATGAAGTGTTAACTTTGGTTTAAATAATTTATCAAACCGGTTCATTGACTAATATTACTGTTTCTTTTAATAAAACCAAATAAGCTTTTTATATATATTTAATAGTGATAGCGTGTTTTGCTCGCTGTTTACAGGACCAATTAACTTTTGAGAAATGCTGCCGTAGTACCCATTAACTGCGTTCCATCAGTGCTGTTAGAATTATTCCACGACTGGGGATGCTACTCCTACACTTTCATACAGAGAATTTAAAACCGCATGTACATATAGCGATTACTAAGCGATTCCCTTAGCGATTGCGTGATTTTGCAGCTTCTGTTTCCTGCAAAATCGCTAAGCAATCGCTAGCACTTTATTTGAGGTTATCGCCAGGTTTTGATCGAGATCAAAAAATTGCTAGCGGATTTTTTGATCAGCCAATCACAACGTAAAAAAACTTTATCCTTGTTTCCGATAATATCTCGTGAAAACCACGCTCGGATCTATCAATGATTTTATAATAAATTGAAGGCTATGCTTTGTAACAGTGAGTTTGACCGGAATCGCTGAAGTATGGGTAGTAGTGAAAAATTGCGCAATTTGGGGAGCTAAGCAAAATCGCTAGCACGATTGTTATATGTACATGAAGTATAAATGTCTCACACGTATTGTAAAGGCGACTCTTAATCATAACAAGATGTTGACACAATCGAACTAAAAAAATTCACTGATTGTTATTTGGTAGAATTATTGATAATATTTCAAAACAAGTTGACGCAGCCAGAGTTAGCAAACCTAACTTTACATTCTGTGCATTTTTAGAATAATATTATAATTTTTTATATTATAAAAGTTTTAATTTATTAAACAAAGTTTGCTTATAAATCAACGAGCGAAGCCAAATAGAGATTTTAACAAGTAAAACAATCAACAAAAATATAACTTAGCAAAGTTTGAACGCTTTAAAACTTCGTCGTCAACAAATACAACAAATATAACAAATGTGACGAACAAGTTTTGTCACAAAACAATAAAAATATAAAAAACCTGTGCAACCAATAAAAACTTTAAAACCATTTAAAAATTTACCAGATAGAATTATAATAGATTTGATAAACAAACAACAAGACAACAAGAATATAAACAACAAATAAAACATTAGTTAGTCGTTGAGCTGATAAGGATGGGACCATACGGTTCATCTTGTGTCAGAGTCACTTCTCGATTTTTGGCTTTGCCTACAATACAAACACTACTGCATGTCTATGTATAGGTAAGATGTCTATTTATAGGTAAAATGTCTATGTATAGGTAAGATGTCTATGTATAGGTAAGATGTCTATGTATAGGTGAAATGTATAGGTAAGATGTCTATGTATAGGTAAGATGTCTATGTATAGGTAAGATGTCTATGTATAGGTAAGATGTCGATGTATAGGTAAGAAGTCTGTGTATACGTAAGATGTCTATGTATAGGTAAGATGTCTATGTATAGGTAAGAAGTCTATGTATAGGTAAGATGGCTATGTATAAGTGAGATGCCTATGTATAGGTAAGATGTCCATGTATAGGTAAAATGTCTATGTGTAGGTAAGATGTCTATGTGTAGGTAAGATGTCTATGTATAGGTAAGACGTCTATGTATAGGTAAGATGTCTATGTATAGGTAAGATGTCTATGTATAGGTAAGATGTCTATGTATAGGTAAGATGCCTATGTATAGGTAAGATGTCTATGTATAGGTAAGAGGTCTATGTATAGGTAAGATGTCTATATATAGGTAAGATGTCTATATATAGGTAAAATGTCTATGTATAGGTAAGATGTCTATGTATAAATTTAATGCCTCTGGTTTTGATGAACTGACAAATGAAGTAAAACTTACCCAGAAGGCAGTGAAAATATTTAGCCACTTCCAATCGAGAAGTTTTTTGAGGTTGAATGATGTCATCTAAATCGGTGAAAGAGACGCTATCGGTGGCCTTTAAATGTCCTTTGATGCTCCTGAGTAGAACAAGTAACAGGCAATTCAACAGTCATGCAGTACTGAGCACAGTTCTACCATAACAAAACCCAATCTCTTATATAAAACAGCACAACTAGTCTTTTATAGCCATAAACATACCTGGTTAGTTTAGCCTTAAAAGACAAAGTACGTGGGGTGGCAGCAATAGGGGTAACGTCTGCCTGAGGTGCCTCATTTGATATTATTAGTGAAGGATCCCGAGACTACAAACCATAAAATCACGTTATATAAAACGCGTATCAGTAAAGTTTTAGCTGCAGTGAGTCCCATCTGGAGATGGTTACGTTATTCCATAGTTTGACACAGATTCTTTCTCAAACGTTAAGAACAAGCATGAATTTACAACTAAAGAACATTATCAACATGAGACTAATTATCATTTTATAATGCTGACTTGTGTTGTAGCTCTATCGTGGGTAACCGAATTGCTAATTACAGAGCTAAAAATTTTAGCTATCTAGACAATGTTGCTTATAATTGGATATAGACGTAATATTCCTACTAGTATTCTATAAAAAAAAAGTATTGGTGTCTACAAAAAACCGTAAGTGAAAGCCAAAATTAGTGACAATTTCTCATAAAACCGATCATAATATGAAACAGTCAGTATTGTTTTATATGCATTTGATTTTAAAAAGTTGTGGATCATTGGTATTTAAAACATATTATCATTGGTTATTTTAGCCATCGTAAAAAAGTGAGAGGACAACTTCTAATAACTGGAAGCAGTCAGGGAGAATACAAAGGCACAGTGCTGCCAATATCGTTGCCTAACCTGCTGTTCCTGATTGGTTGGGTCGGCAGCAACAAATACCAGCTCCTCTGGCTCAGCTGGTGGCAGCACTGCTTCAGGGACAGCATCAGGAGGAAACGGCATGTCTATTGGCTGTTCAGGAGGAGGAGTTGTCTCGTCAACCAAAGGCATTGCCTTCAGCGAGCTGTCCATACGACTGGGCTCTCTCGTGTTTCGTCTACAAACAAATTAATAAACCTTATAGTTTGAATGCAATACAGGGGTTACCAGCTACCTACTAGTTACTAGCTACCTACTAGCTACCTACTAGTTACTAGCTACCTACTAGTTACTAGCTACTAGTTACTACCTACTAGTTACTACCTACTAGTTACTAACTACCTACTAGTTACTAGCTACCTACTAGTTACTACCTACTAGTTACTAGCTACCTACTAGTTACTAGCTACCTACTAGTTACTAGCTACCTACTAGTTACTAGCTACCTACTAGTTACTACCTACTAGTTACTACCTACTAGTTACTAGCTATGTACTAGTTACTAGCTACCTACTAGTGTTGAATCTAAAAAAACTAATTTTCGTTTTAATTCATTTCAGATAACAAATAAACAAATAATAAAACAACAAGTCCTTCAATCAAATATACAGGAAACTGGGCATTTTAAATCAAGCTGCACATGCACAGAGTGCTTCAGAACAGTATTTGCATATAAATAGGTCATCCCAAATCACAAGTAAACAAAACCATAAGAATGCTCTGAGTAAAAAACTAAACAACCTCAGGTAGATGTCACATTTCAGGTAATAACTGTGGTACACAGACATGAGGAGTGATATAAATACCTGGATGACTCAGCAGCAGGTGTAAGTATCCCGGAGTGGGCAGAAATCCCTTCACTTACACCAGAAACCTGTGACACACCCAACACTGTGATGGCATCAACCAAACGTTCATTTATAACAACACAATCTTTATATGTGAGCTCAGGAATGAAACGGTAAAAACTGAGTAGGAATAGCTAGAAGAGGTTGATGACTTCCGTTCGGTTTGTTTGTGCTAGAATATAAGCCTCAGTTCCACAAGAAATAACAGACTTACATTTCTATTTCGGATGATTTCACTAACATTAGCACTTCGATCTTGTAACCCTGATTCCTCTGTTACTCTCTCAGCTCCATTTCCTGCGGTATTTGAGAAAAGTCAACTAGTAATATTTTGTATCAAAGTAGTAGGTATATATCAGGTAAAATAGGACATACACAACATGGACAAATAAAACTGACTGTCCATGTGCAGTAACACAACAGGCACTTTCAGCTGGTGAACATAAAGAACTCTGCTAATTTTAAGCATTCTCAAAGCTAGACACACGCAAATCTGACAAAACGAGTAGCCGTAAAGAAGAAATAAATTTATTGAGTTGTCTTCTCATACAACAGTTGCATGTCGGACTGGCTAAAAATAGAATATTAATAATAAAATCGTATTTCTCATTATTATTACTATAATAAATGAATAGTCATTTTTACTAAAACAATGCAAACGAATAAACAATTACTTTTGGCATCACTGATGTATTGATACTGTAGCACAAGGATATTCAACATAATAAGTTATCACAATTATCATGGCCTTGCATCAACGAACGTTGCTTGCATGATGACGAACTCATTGTTTTTGTTGCTGTATCCAAAATGGAACTACTGATTGCCATAAAACGGTAGCCCAAGTTTTAGGCCAACATTTGAGGTATATGCATGGATGAAATATAATATATATATATGTTATATTTCATCCATGGGTATATGTGTATTTTGCTTGGAATGTGCTGTGCGTTTTTTTTATTGGGAGTTGCATTCCCCGTCGTTATCTTGGCAACTTTTAAATGGATTTCATTGGATGATTGGTTTAGTGGGCGGGTTTTTTCTGCTGGTTTGTTGGCCTAGGTTAAAGGGACAGCTTCGGCGACCAAATGGTCGCCGGAGCAAAGATTGTAGTAAAAAAAAAATTACCCTCTTTGGCCCATAGCTTGACCAGCTATGTTTTGCTTTGGACTTTTTATTAGACCTCCATTTATTTTCGGCTTTTCTTATTAATGATATTTATTAACATCAGTTATTAAGGATTTTGAAACTAGCACCAACAAAGAAAGGTTTAAAAAATTACAAAAATTATTATTATTTGTATAATATTATTTTCACCATAATTATTAATTATTCTCAGGAGTTACTGTTGATCAGATTATCCTTATGCCATTATTAGTGTATTTTATACTTTGTATTCCCGATACAATACAAATAATTTATTTTTTTGCTTTGTGATTCTTCACATCCATTACCAACAATTACTCCTGTCCTGACCATATAATTATTATTGTGTGAATGACAATAAAATGTTAAATAATACTATACAAAAAATAACAATAATATATTAAATAATATTATACAAATAATAAGAATTTTTGCAATTTTTTAAACCTTTCTTTGTTGGTGCTAGTTTCAAAATCCTTAATAACTGATAATAATAATAATAAATATCATTAATTAGAAAAGCCGAAAATAAACTGAGGTCGAATAAAAAGTTCACAGCAAATCATAGCTGATCAAGCTATGGGCCAAAGAGGGTAATTAATTTTTAAAACAATCTTTGCTCCGGTGACCATTTGGTCGCCGAAGCTGTCCCTTTAACTTAGGCCAACAAACCAGCAGAAAAACCCAGCCCACTAAACCAATCATCCAATGAAATCCATTTAAAAGTTGCCAAGATAACGATGGGGCATGCAACTCCCAAGAAAGAAACACACAGCATATTCCAAGTAAAATACACATTAAATATAAACCCATTTATATTTCAATGAAAATACACATATGCCTCAAATGTTGGCCTAAAACTTAGGCTAATAAAACGGCTGCTTTGAATGGCGATGCATAAATACAGAAAAGATAACTCCTAAATTTTCAAACCAATGTTGTTTCTCGTAACCACTTTGGTGCTAAATTACGCGCGAAGCCACAGCATGAAGAAATGCTATTTTGCACTAGCCAAAACAAGAAAACTTTACCCAATTGTCACAATCGTGACTTCGCATTCACATAGCCAAAAGTGCCTAGTACGGACATATAATCGGCCATCACAAAGCAAAGGAGGACCATTTCTATCCAAGTACTACAAAACCAAAAGGTGGCGCGAGTCACACATGACTTTGAGAGTATTATAGCAGTAACCATGGGCAACTATCAGATGTTGTCCCTGCACACTGCTATACCTCAGTCTAAAGTATTTCTACTACACAATCTGTACCCAGCATCAGGGGATATATACTCACCTGGTAAGACTAAAGTCACATTAGACGTACTACACAACTTGGCAAAGAAACTCTTAAAAGCTCTGGAGTTGTAGTTCCCTACAACAATTAATTTGACTTTATTGTATGCGCTACAGAGATTCTATAACATGTACATATAATACTACAAACTGTAGTTTGATGTCTATGCCTACAGAGCTATGAAACAAGAGCCAGGTGAGCACTAGCTTAACATCACAAAATAGTTGAAGTGTTTGTCAAAATTGAGACAAAAAGTAAAAAAAAAGCTATTGTAGCCACCACCACATTGATTAGATGACTCAATGTCACATCCAGCTTTAGATAAAAGATGACAAACCAATATCGATGTCTATGATTATACATACTACAAATATTTTTGGCCACGTAAATTTAGAAAAAAAAAACGAACAATGAACGAAGATTAAAGCCTGAGATCCAAACATTTGAACCAGTTTCTGGTTGACCAAGGAATGAACGGCTCTAACGAATACTGCACAAACCAACACACTACCTCTCAACGTGTGTGATTACTAAACAGTGCAATGAGAAGCGAACAACTGAACTGTAACTCTGTGTAGTTCAAGCCAACAAACCAAACCTTTGCTGCCAGGTTGAGTCATCAAATCCTCCACAGATGACTTATGGTCATTTGGTAGAATCTTCAATACAACATGTTTGTGTGTGGCGTTATGTCCACTTACCACCATACAGTACCACACAATACAACATGGTGTGTGTGGAGTTATGTCCCCTCACCACCATACAGTACCACACAATACAACATGTTTGTATGTGGAGTTATGTCCACTCACCACCATACAGTACCACACAATACAACATGGTGTGTGTGGAGTTATGTACACTCACCACTATACAGTACCACACAATACAACATGGTGTGTGTGGAGTTATGTCCACTCACCACCATACAGTACCACACAATACAACATGTTGTGTGTGGAGTTATGTCCACTCACCACCATACAGTACCACACAATACATGTTTGTGTGTGGAGTTATGTCCACTCACCACCATACAGTACCACGCAATACAACATGGTGTGTGTGGAATTATGTCCACTTATTCATTAACGGCAAACTATCATCATTTATAGTTTGGCCAAAAACTCAGATAAAAGATGTGAAAGGGGAGGCATACCGGAGGTCGTATGGTTGGTGCTGTGTCAGCGAGCCACACTTTCACCATTTGTTTGCTCATGTACGCTGTCTCATCTACCACCAACTTGTGTGTCCTTCGTGGTATGGGAGCTCTGGCAGCTGGTTTGTTATCTTCTTCTAATGGAGGCAGCACCATCCCTCGCTATCCAATCAGAACGCACAAAATGCTGACAACATCCAACCTAGTATATTGTATACTATTGCTATAGCCAACCAAGTATATTGTATACTATTGCTATAGCCAACCAAGTATATTGTATACCATTGCTATAGCCAACCAAGTATATTGTATACTATTGCTATAGCCAACCAAGTATACTATTGCTACAGCCAACCAAGTATATTGTATACTATTGCTATAGCCAGCCAAGTATATTGTATACTATTGCTATAGCCAACCAAGTATATTGTATACTATTGCTATAGCCAACCAAGTATATTGTATACTATTGCTATAGCCAACCAAGTATATTGTATACTATTGCTATAGCCAACCAAGTATATTGTATACTATTGCTATAGCCAACCAAGTATATTGTATACTATTGCTATAGCCAACCAAGTATATTGTATACTATTGCTATAGCCAACCAAGTATATTGTATACTATTGCTATAGCCAACCAAGTATATTGTATACTATTGCTATAGCCAACCAAGTATATTGTATACTATTGCTATAGCCAACCAAGTATATTGTATACTATTGCTATAGCCAACCAAGTATATTGTATA
This sequence comes from Cryptosula pallasiana, assembly GCA_945261195.1. Classification (NCBI taxonomy): domain Eukaryota; kingdom Metazoa; phylum Bryozoa; class Gymnolaemata; order Cheilostomatida; family Cryptosulidae; genus Cryptosula; species Cryptosula pallasiana. Next base: position 20,621,331 of record OX183139.1, read on the forward strand.
CCATTGCTATAGCCAACCAAGTATATTGTATACTATTGCTATAGCCAACCAAGTATATTGTATACTATTGCTATAGCCAACCAAGTATATTGTATACTATTGCTATAGCCAACCAAGTATACTATTGCTATAGCCAACCAAGTATATTGTATACTATTGCTATAGCCAACCAAGTATATTGTATACTATTGCTATAGCCAACCAAGTATATTGTATACTATTGCTATAGCCAACCAAGTATATTGTATACCATTGCTATAGCCAACCAAGTATATTGTATACTATTGCTATAGCCAACCAAGTATATTGTATACCATTGCTATAGCCAAGTATATTGTATACCATTGCTATAGCCAACCAAGTATACTGTATACTATTGCTATAGCCAACCAAGTATATTGTATACTATTGCTATAGCCAACCAAGTATACTATTGCTACAGCCAACCAAGTATATTGTATACTATTGCTATAGCCAACCAAGTATATTGTATACCATTGCTATAGCCAACCAAGTATATTGTATACTATTGCTATAGCCAACCAAGTATATTGTATACTATTGCTACAGCCAACCAAGTATATTGTATACTATTGCTATAGCCAACCAAGTATATTGTATACTATTGCTATAGCCAACCAAGTATATTGTATACTACTGCTATAGCCAACCAAGTATATTGTATACTATTGCTATAGCCAACCAAGTATATTGTATACTATTGCTATAGCCAACCAAGTATATTGTATACTATTGCTATAGCCAACCAACCAAGTATATTGTATACTATTGCTATAGCCAACCAAGTATATTGTATACTATTGCTATAGCCAACCAAGTATATTGTATACTATTGCTATAGCCAACCAAGTATATTGTATACTATTGCTATAGCCAACCAAGTATATTGTATACCATTGCTATAGCCAACCAAGTATATTGTATACTATTGCTATAGCCAACCAAGTATATTGTATACTATTGCTATAGCCAACCAAGTATACCATTGCTATAGCCAACCAAGTATATTGTATACTATTGCTATAGCCAACCAAGTATATTGTATACTATTGCTATAGCCAACCAAGTATATTGTATACTATTGCTATAGCCAACCAAGTATATTGTATACCATTGCTATAGCCAACCAAGTATATTGTATACCATTGCTATAGCCAACCAAGTATACTATTGCTATAGCCAACCAAGTATATTGTATACTATTGCTACAGCCAACCAAGTATATTGTATACTATTGCTATAGCCAACCAAGTATGTTGTATACTATTGCTATAGCCAACCAAGTATATTGTATACTATTGCTATAGCCAACCAAGTATATTGTATACTATTGCTATAGCCAACCAAGTATATTGTATACTATTGCTATAGCCAACCAAGTATATTGTATACTATTGCTATAGCCAACCAAGTATATTGTATACTATTGCTATAGCCAACCAAGTATATTGTATACTATTGCTATAGCCAACCAAGTATATTGTATACCATTGCTATAGCCAACCAAGTATACTATTGCTATAGCCAACCAAGTATATTGTATACTATTGCTATAGCCAACCAAGTATATTGTATACTATTGCTATAGCCAACCAAGTATATTGTATACTATTGCTATAGCCAACCAAGTATATTGTATACTATTGCTATAGCCAACCAAGTATATTGTATACTATTGCTATAGCCAACCAAGTATATTGTATACTATTGCTATAGCCAACCAAGTATATTGTATACTATTGCTATAGCCAACCAAGTATATTGTATACTATTGCTATAGCCAACCAAGTATATTGTATACTATTGCTATAGCCAACCAAGTATATTGTATACTATTGCTATAGCCAACCAAGTATACCATTGCTATAGCCAACCAAGTATATTGTATACTATTGCTATAGCCAACCAAGTATATTGTATACTATTGCTATAGCCAACCAAGTATATTGTATACTATTGCTATAGCCAACCAAGTATATTGTATACTATTGCTATAGCCAACCAAGTATATTGTATACTATTGCTATAGCCAACCAAGTATATTGTATACTATTGCTATAGCCAACCAAGTATATTGTATACTATTGCTATAGCCAACCAAGTATATTGTATACTATTGCTATAGCCAACCAAGTATATTGTATACTATTGCTATAGCCAACCAAGTATATTGTATACTATTGCTATAGCCAACCAAGTATATTGTATACTATTGCTATAGCCAACCAAGTATATTGTATACTATTGCTATAGCCAACCAAGTATACTATTGCTATAGCCAACCAAGTATATTGTATACTATTGCTATAGCCAACCAAGTATATTGTATGCTATTGCTATAGCCAACCAAGTATACCATTGCTATAGCCAACCAAGTATATTGTATACTATTGCTATAGCCAACCAAGTATATTGTATACTATTGCTATAGCCAACCAAGTATATTGTATACTATTGCTATAGCCAACCAAGTATATTGTATACTATTGCTATAGCCAACCAAGTATATTGTATACTATTGCTATAGCCAACCAAGTATATTGTATACTATTGCTATAGCCAACCAAGTATATTGTATACTATTGCTATAGCCAACCAAGTATATTGTATACTATTGCTATAGCCAACCAAGTATATTGTATACTATTGCTATAGCCAACCAAGTATATTGTATACTATTGCTATAGCCAACCAAGTATATTGTATACTATTGCTATAGCCAACCAAGTATATTGTATACTATTGCTATAGCCAACCAAGTATATTGTATACTATTGCTATAGCCAACCAAGTATATTGTATACTATTGCTATAGCCAACCAAGTATATTGTATACTATTGCTATAGCCAACCAAGTATATTGTATACTATTGCTATAGCCAACCAAGTATATTGTATACTATTGCTATAGCCAACCAAGTATATTGTATACTATTGCTATAGCCAACCAAGTATATTGTATACTATTGCTATAGCCAACCAAGTATACTATTGCTATAGCCAACCAAGTATATTGTATACTATTGCTATAGCCAACCAAGTATATTGTATACTATTGCTACAGCCAACCAAGTATATTGTATACTATTGCTATAGCCAACCAAGTATATTGTATACTATTGCTATAGCCAACCAAGTATGTTGTATACTATTGCTATAGCCAACCAAGTATATTGTATACCATTGCTATAGCCAACCAAGTATATTGTATACTATTGCTATAGCCAACCAAGTATATTGTATACTATTGCTATAGCCAACCAAGTATATTGTATACTATTGCTATAGCCAACCAAGTATATTGTATACTATTGCTATAGCCAACCAAGTATATTGTATACTATTGCTATAGCCAACCAAGTATATTGTATACTATTGCTATAGCCAACCAAGTATATTGTATACTATTGCTATAGCCAACCAAGTATGTTGTATACTATTGCTATAGCCAACCAAGTATATTGTATACCATTGCTATAGCCAACCAAGTATATTGTATACTATTGCTATAGCCAACCAAGTATATTGTATACTATTGCTATAGCCAACCAAGTATATTGTATACTATTGCTATAGCCAACCAAGTATATTGTATACTATTGCTATAGCCAACCAAGTATATTGTATACTATTGCTATAGCCAACCAAGTATATTGTATACTATTGCTATAGCCAACCAAGTATATTGTATACTATTGCTATAGCCAACCAAGTATATTGTATACTATTGCTATAGCCAACCAAGTATATTGTATACTATTGCTATAGCCAACCAAGTATATTGTATACTATTGCTATAGCCAACCAAGTATACCATTGCTATAGCCAACCAAGTATATTGTATACTATTGCTATAGCCAACCAAGTATATTGTATACTATTGCTATAGCCAACCAAGTATATTGTATACTATTGCTATAGCCAACCAAGTATATTGTATACTATTGCTATAGCCAACCAAGTATATTGTATACCATTGCTATAGCCAACCAAGTATACTATTGCTATAGCCAACCAAGTATATTGTATACTATTGCTATAGCCAACCAAGTATATTGTATACTATTGCTATAGCCAACCAAGTATATTGTATACCATTGCTATAGCCAACCAAGTATACTATTGCTATAGCCAACCAAGTATATTGTATACCATTGCTATAGCCAACCAAGTATACTATTGCTATAGCCAACCAAGTATATTGTATACTATTGCTATAGCCAACCAAGTATATTGTATACTATTGCTATAGCCAACCAAGTATATTGTATACTATTGCTATAGCCAACCAAGTATATTGTATACCATTGCTATAGCCAACCAAGTATACTATTGCTATAGCCAACCAAGTATATTGTATACTATTGCTATAGCCAACCAAGTATATTGTATACTATTGCTATAGCCAACCAAGTATATTGTATACTATTGCTATAGCCAACCAAGTATATTGTATACTATTGCTATAGCCAACCAAGTATATTGTATACTATTGCTATAGCCAACCAAGTATATTGTATACTATTGCTATAGCCAACCAAGTATATTGTATACTATTGCTATAGCCAACCAAGTATATTGTATACTATTGCTATAGCCAACCAAGTATATTGTATACTATTGCTATAGCCAACCAAGTATATTGTATACTATTGCTATAACCAACCAAGTATATTGTATACTATTGCTATAGCCAACCAAGTATACTATTGCTATAGCCAACCAAGTATATTGTTTATCTATTTAACAAACATTTTCCGTATATTTCAAAGAAAATTTACAAAACTCAAATCCAATAAAAAGATAGTTATGAGTGGAAGGCAGAATATTCTGAGATTGTATGCATACAGATCAGGGTTGTTATATTGTGCCTTAGGTGTGCCAAGTTTTGTACATTACAGCTTTCTGATACCAATAATATCTGGTGCTTTTGGCTGACTAACCACTGATGTCTATATTACTTTTAGTTTTCTTTTTTCTTGAAAAAAAGGCCGGCAATCTTTCATTGTATCTAAGATTGACATTCTTGTAAACCGCAGTGTAGTTGAAAAGACGGCGTACAGGAAGTAGCTATCACACAGATCAGCTGACAGAAAGTAGCAAGCTTACCCTGGGTCTTTTGCGAGCAGGCTGCCTATCTTGGTCAATCAACGTTACATCATCAACTTCCTCTGTTGGACGTTTGCCAGGTCTAGAGAGCTGTGCATCACCATCTGGTGCAGGGACTTCCACAGCTGGTGTTTGCTCCATCTGGTCCTGAATGGCTTGTGGAATGTCTGTCAGTACAGGTGCTGTCTCTGGTTGGCTGTCAGCAAACATTCACAGGTAGAGTTACAAGAGGAGACAGCTACGTAAGCAGGTAGAGTTACAAGAGGAGACAACTACATTCATAGGTATAGTTACAAGGTGAGACAACTACATACACAGATATAGTTACAAGATGAGACAACTACATTCACAGGTAGAGTTACAAGATGAGACAACTACATTGACAGGTAGAGTTACAAGAGGAGACAACTACATTCACAGATAGAGTTACAAGATGAGACAACTACATACACAGATAGAGTTACAAGATGAGACAACTACATTCACAGGTAGAGTTACAAGAGGAGACAACTACATACACAGGTAGAGTTACCAGATGAGAACTACATTCACAGGTAGAGTTACAAGATGAGACAACTACATACACAGGTAGAGTTACCAGATGAGACAACTACATTCACAGATAGAGTTACAAGATGAGACAACTACATTCACAGGTAGAGTTACAAGAGGAGACAACTACATTCACAGATAGAGTTACAAGAGGAGACAACTACATACACAGATAGAGTTACAAGATGATACAAATACATTCACAGGTAGGGTTACAAGATGAGACAAGTTCATTCACAGGTAGAGTTACAAGATGAGACAACTACATTTACAGGTAGAGTTACAAGATGAGACAACTACATACACAGGTAGAGTTACAAGAGGAGACAACTACATTCACAGATAGAGTTACAAGATGAGACAACTACATTCACATGTAGAGTTACAAGATGAGACAACTACATTGACAGGTAGAGTTACAAGATGAGACAACTACATACACAGGTAGAGTTACAAGATGAGACAACTACATTCACAGGTAGAGTTACAAGATGAGACAACTACATTCACAGATAGAGTTACAAGATGAGACAACTACATTCACAGATAGAGTTACAAGATGAGACAACTACATTCACATGTAGAGTTACAAGATGAGACAACTACATTGACAGGTAGAGTTACAAGATGAGACAACTACATACACAGGTAGAGTTACAAGATGAGACAACTACATTCACAGGTAGAGTTACAAGATGAGACAACTACATACACAGGTAGAGTTACAAGAGGAGACAACTACATTCACAGATAGAGTTACAAGATGAGACAACTACATTCAGAGATAGAGTTACAAGATGAGACAACTACATTCATATGTAGAGTTACAAGATGAGACAACTACATTCAAAGGTAGAGTTACAAGATGAGACGACTACATTCACATGTAAAGTTACAAGATGAGACAACTACATTCAAAGGTAGAGTTACAAGATGAGACAACTACATTCACATGTAGAGTTACAAGATGAGACAACTACAATCACAGATAGAGTTACAAGATGAGACAACTACATACACATGTAGAGTTACAAGAGGAGACAACTACATACACAGGTAGAGTTACAAGATGAGACAACTACATTCACAGGTAGAGTTACAAGATGAGACAACTACATACACAGGTAGAGTTACAAGATGAGACAACTACATTCACAGATAGAGTTACAAGACGAGACAACTACATACACAGGTAGAGTTACAAGAGGAGACAACTACATACACAGGTAGAGTTACAAGATGAGACAACTACATACACAGATAGAGTTACAAGATGAGACAACTACATTCACAGGTAGAGTTACACGAGGAGACAACTACAAGTATAGATAAAAAAGCACAATATGCACAAACAAACCAAGGCTGGTATTGTATACCAACCAACCTAGGGATAGGCTCCAGAGCTGAGATGTGCTTTATAGGAGATATCGGTAGGTCAACCAATAGTTGGTCAAGTTCTCCCACAGCCATCGGTGGCAGGTCCATTTCTGGTTCAAACTATAAACACACAGCTAATCTAAAGTTTTCAATGCCTCATTATATAAAAGACTTGAAACAGCGCGTAGCACATTCAGTGATTGCTTGGCGATTGAGCATTTCTCTCTACAGTTTCTGGGAGAACCATTAAGGTAATTGCTAGCTAGCTAGGTTTAGATCAAGATCAAAAAATCGCTAGCAGCATTGTTGATCAGCCAACCATAATGCACAGATCTTAAACCATTGTTTCAAAGAATATCCAGTATAGTGTACCCCCGATTTATCAACAACCATAAAATAATTTGTAGGCTCTAGTTTGTAACTGAGAGTTAGACTGTATCCTTCATCACTTTGGAATATTCATTCTTCAGTACATAATCTAGTGCCGCTCTGCTAACATTATTTTAGTATTTTATAGCATTATATTTTTGTTATAGTGGCCCTACTTTAATCCATCCAATGAGGTTTGTGTGCACTGACCTATGACCAATCAAAACTGTGCATTTACCAACATAATCACTATATTCCCATGGTTGGAATTCGTTCGAATTGGACGTTCATTCATGATGGTTAGCATTCATTCGGGTAGGCACTGCTAACCGCTCTTATGATAATTCGAAATGAAATCATATGCAGGAGTTGTCGTTCCTTTACAGTGAGTAGCGAGCGCAATAATTATTATATCGTTAGTAAGATCATAGAATTATCTCCCCTCCTAAAACGCTAACCAGTTGATAGCAGCTGGTGCCATTTGAAATCATCAAAAATGGCGTACTATCCTATTTATCTCCTGGATATTTATCGACTTTACGATAGCTTTTTCTTTGACACAAAACTGCGCCAGGCTATGTCTCCCCAATTCATTATAGTTTTTTTTATTATAAAATTACTGGTGTTTACTATACGGTACGCCTGTTGAAAAACTTTTCATGGAAAAACTGAACTGTTGCCAGGCAGCTTTATTAGTAATTTCATTTAAATAATGATAAAAATTAATTTATTATTAATAACTTATTATTAATACTATAAAACGCATTATTAATTATTAATTAATAATAATAATAAAATATTGTGAGGGACGCTGGCACTCTTCGGTAAAGAGACGCCATATTGTTTACCTAGTTACATAGCCATTACGAACATTTACATTTCTATTCACCTACTCTTACTGTGCGTTCTATGCTTGCCAAACTGTATAGTTCTATTGCCTTTACCCAAGATACAATTAAATAATTATTCTATTGTGCAGGATTTCACTGTGGGGGTGTGAGTTGGTAGCTCAGCCTACCTGCACAACCTCCCGAACTGTGATGGCAAACTGTGTCTATCGCTTCAGCAATACAACCCGCCCACAGGTGGACTAGTATCCTTGGGAGTGGTTCATTACCATCCTAGTTTACTATCTAGCTGTCGGTTGCGTTAGCTATTCTGGTGCAAAGCAGAGGCCGAACTTTGAAGGGCGAACTAGTCAAAGCTAGGTTCGGCCAGCAGAGGTTCGGCTGATCTGTTCTAGTGCAAGGCAGAGGCCGAACTTTGAAGGCGAACTAGTCAAGCTAGGTTCGGCCAGCAGAGGTTCAGGCTGATCTGCTTATTTATTACTACTCGAGTAATGGAGCATTCGATGTACGTGCATGTACTTAGCGCAGTGAAGTTATTGTTAGAGAACAAAGGAACTTCTGAGAGTGTGCAAGCTGACTCTGACTTTATTGCTGCCTAACACAGCTATTTATAAAAAGGGTTACATAAGATATTTCTGGTAGACACAAATAGACAAAGGAAGCCACACCTAGCACAACTGGTTGGCTAGCATGGGCAAATCACAAACAAAGGGTGGTACTTGAATAAATGGATGACTGGTTGCACATGGCACACATATAAGATTGCATGTTAGGTAAAATAATAATAAACGTACATAGAACAAATGTCTTTAGAACATAAGCATAGAATGATACGATGTATACGGTGTATAAGGTAGAATGTAAGTTAGATTGTCACTGCGAGATTCAAGATGGCGACGGTCCTTCACACTATTATATTTTATTAACGTTTCCCACGTAATTATTATCTACTTGCATTTTGGTGCTTCATGGAAGGCAAGGCGTGGCTTGCCAAGATTTTACCTAAGGGTGTGACTTGTGCTAATCATACCCGCCTACTTTGTTTATATGTCAGTGTTCATGAAATAAATATCAGAGTTAGCCTGACTTTCAGAAGATTCTTACTCTCAAGAAGCAGCACTGAGCGCAGCTAGAAGCAGCATAACTACAAGCGCTGGTCAACTATTAGCAAGCACGAGGCTTGGCGGAAAGTAAGATAGTTTGCTCTCTTACTGCGTATTCCCTCGACCCGAGGTGTACGACGCAAAGCACCTGGTGCCCTACTAGTTCGACCTATATTGAAATCCGAACTGTGGAGTTCGAAACACAACTAATACAACAATAATTTCAGCGTAATTATTGTCGGTCTCGACTGAGTTGAAATAGACAAGTAACAATTACCGCACCATTATTGTCAGTGGCCAAGAGTTCGCAACAAACTATAAACTAAACAGTAATTCCCGCGGAATTATTGTGTGCAGCAAAGTTCGAAACAAACTTTAAACCAGACAAAAAATCACGGCACTGATTATTGTCGAACCTAGAGAGGTTCAGACGCAGCCAATAATTATTGAATAATTATTGCAACTGCCAGCACTTGTTCCACACCAGATTCGGTCGTTCTCTTGCATGACCAAAGTCAGTAGTAGCCTGTTAACAATAATTACAGAATTATTGTGCACTGTATTAGCTAGGGTTGGCAAAGCGTTCGGGAGGTGTATAGGTGGCTACCACCCAGACAGTAAATTCCTGTACAATATTATTATAGTAATAATATTAAATATCATTTTATTACTATTATTTTTGTTATTCTTCAGCAGGTAGCTTTTAAATTAAACCAAATTGTATGGTTCGATTTGAGCATACAGGATAGAGTACCGAAATTTATTTGAACTATATTCCAATGACGATAAATAATACTGAGAGAGATATCCGATTATTAGGTTATAAAATAAATTATTACAGGCATACTGCCAAGCCAAGCTAGTAGTAATTGTCTCCACACAGCACCTGTTACGTGTTGTTCGTAGTTGCGTTCCTCTACACACCCCGCCCCATTGGTCATCAAGAGGGACCAATTAGACATAGGAGAGGAAAACTCGGACAAATATATGATTAGATAAAAATATGTATAATATGGTAAAATGTAATGACACACACATAAAGTGACTAAAATGGCATGTTAGTTATATAATAGAATAGCGAGATTCTACCAATCTGTCAGGTTAGTATTGACTGCTGCTTACTACTTGGCTCAGCTTACATTCCTCGATTACGATCTTCTCTTTCAGTTCCTGTGGTTTACGTAGCAACCAGCCTCCCACCTCACCTTGGAGTCGTGGGCGCAGCCCAGGCTGAGTACCTTTCCACCTAGCTCGCCTACTAACGCATTCGCTTTTGGCTTACTCGGGCCTGACTGTACATTGAGCTGGTCGCACAACTCATTGAGCTGGTCGCGCTCATGTGAACCAACTGGCCGGTGACCCAGTCGATAGCAATCACCTTGATCTGTTAGAGCGGTTTAGGCCCCCAGAGGTAACCGACGGTCTGAGCCATACCCCACTTTGCTATGGGTATATGAACTTTGACCGTATTCACCAGCCTTGCCTGTTCACCAGCGTTTCAGGATATGGACTTACCTCTGCCATTCCACGCTGGCTAGATGTGGACTGTCGTCCACATACCACTCGCTGTAGTATTTTACGACCTACAGTTGAGCCAACTAGACGGTACTACAGTATTTTGTTAATTCAGGATTCGAGACACAGTGGGCCTTCAGCTGGCTCCCACAGCGCTATATCACTATTTAATGTGCCCCCAGAGCCTCATGGCCCCACTGCCGCCTGTTTCCGACAGAGTTCGGGAGCCTATCCCCCTAAGTTTATCGGTTGTGGCTCTATCTAGCTCCTCTCTTTTTCTATTAATGCGTTGCCGTCTCTCTACAGCTGGTACTGTCATGGGCTCAGTCAGGTTCTGGTAGTGCTGACGAGGGGGAGGCAACTCTCCATATTTGGGTGGAGTATGACGCCATCCTTGTCTATCTCTTGTATCCTTCTTTTTCTCATTTTTCTGTATATGAAAATTCTCAGCAGGCCAGCTGACTCTCCTTTCCCTCATTACTGAAGTGGGGGGAGTAGGTTTAGGTAAGTGAACTCTGTGTTGAGGGTAGGTTGTCCACTGCTTTTAGCGGGCTGCTAGCAAGAGAGGGAACGCCCAGTCTGTCACTCATAGACAGCTTTCGTTTCTGCGCAGATACGACCTGGCCTTTGATTTCTGTAACAGGGCTGGGCTGACCAAATGGTGGTGGCGTGTTCCATTTCATAAAATTAGTGAATTCTAGATATGTCATTGGGTCCACCTCAAATAATGAAGCAGATTGTTCACCGTGTGCGGCAGTCTTGCCCTGTTTAGTGATGTGTTTCCGTCATCCCTCGAACTACTTCGCCTCCCGCAGGTACAAAAATAATACAGGAAGTGCTGGTGAATGTGGTAATTGACCATTTTTCGAGTGTTAGTATATGAGCAGTGGTTTCATGCCCTATTGTCTTCTTCTGATTTCCCCACAGGGGCTACCCGCCCTTCTTAGCCACCTGGCACACCTCACAGGACTTTACTAAACGTCGTACCTCACTGGCCACTCCCGGCCAATACCAGTCCAGCTGGACTCGCTTCCTGGTACGATTCACACCTGTGTGCGCCAAATTGTGGGTCTCCCAGATGACCTGTTGCCGTCTGGGTGCTGGGCAAACGACACAATGTGGCACTCGATCCTTAGGAGCAATCTGGATGACAAGCGTGCCATCCATGAGCAGGATCATAGCCTTCTTCTGTTCGTACAAGGTTCGCAGCTCTAGGCTACCTCCTTCCAGCTCCTGCTTAGCGATTTGTCGACCACCACTCAGCTCTTCGTATATCCCGGCCACAGGATTATGGCCTATCCATTGCTGATTGACTAGTTCTGGACTAGACACATAGCAGAATCCAGGTGGGTCTGCCTGGAAGATGGGGGGCTGCTTGGTCGTCTGCTGGCTCAGCGTAGCTCATTGTTCCCGCTAAAGTTCTGGTCCAGGGGCTCTGGCAAGTTCAGCATGGGTGGTCCTCCGTCACGCTGCTCAATGGCAATGCATTGTCTGCAGTCCAGGCATGGTTCTTGCCTGCTCAAGCCAACAGCATTCCCATGCTGGCTGCCAGCCCTGTGCTCAAGTCTGTACACAAACTCGGCCAGAATCTCCAACCAACGAGCTATCTGATTGGACGGCTTCTGCCTGCGACAGAGCCACTGCAAAGATGCATGGTCCGTACATAACTTAAACTCCCTGCCGTACAAATATGGTCGAAAGTGCTTGACTGCCTTGATGACAGCCAGCAGTTCCTACGGGTCACGCAGTAATTCCTTCCTGCCGGTGCCAGTCTTGCTGTAGTAAGCAATTACTTTCTCCTGTCCGTTTTGTACTTGTGAGAGAACCGCCCCTAATCCTACGGCCCTTGCGTCCATATCCAGGATGTAGGTTTTGGTAGGGTCAGGATACCCTAGTACAGGTGCAGTACTCAGCCCATGCTTCAGCTGTTCAAAGGCATGTTGCTCCTCTGGACCCCATCTCCAGGGTGTGACCTTGCTTCGCCACAGTGGCGTAGTCAGACAAGTACTGTCTATAGTAACCTGTTGTTCCTATGAATGCCTGCAGCCCCTTGAGGTCCCGTGGGGGTGTCCATTCTGTGACAGCCCGTACCTTCTCCGGGTCAGTTGCAATCCCCTCTGCACTCACTACATTCCCCAGGTATTTGACCTGTTTCTGCAGCAGCTCGCATTTAGGTGGCTTGACCTTCAGATTTGCCTTCTGCAGCCTCTCTAACACTTCTCCCAATCTTTGAAGAAGAGTCTCGATTTCAGGCGCAATCACTATCACATCATCTAGGTAAAGGAGCAGCGTCTTTGAGTGCAGCCCTTGCAGCACTCGCTCCATTAGACGCTGAAAGATAGCTGGAGCTGATGTCAACCCAAAGGGCAGCACCTTCCAACACCACAGTCCACTCTTAGTGATAAATGTCGACTTCACTCTGGCATCAGCATCCAGGGGAACCTGCCAGTAACCACTGGTCAGGTCTAGTGTACTGAAGAATTTACTGCGGAAAAGGGCGTCCAAAGACTCATCTATCCTAGATATAGGATAGGCATCCTGCCTGGTGCCTGTAGTCGATACAAAAAACGCCAAGTTTGATCCTTCCGTACCAAGACAACGGGATAGCTCCAAGCTCCGTCTGCTGGTTCTATCAAGCCTTTCTTCAATAGGTCTTGAACCTGTCTTTCGGCTTCCGCCTCCTTCTCTGGCCCTAACCGGTGGGGAGGCAGTCAGATTGGCTTGGTGCCATTGGCAACAGGGATCGAGTGCTCTACCAACTCGGTACGACCGATATCCCCGCTGTGCTTACTAAACAAAGTCCCGTACCTGTTGAGCAACTTCCTCAGCTGTCTCTTCTGTCGTTGGTCTGTGCAACCTGCGCTTGCTCGTTCATACAGCTCCACCAGGTGCTTTGGCACTGTAGAGTCCTATGGCTCCGCTCCAGACTGGGCTTCGGGTGCCGTTGCTTGCTGAACTTCCTCAGCCGTTAACCCAATAAACTTGCCGATCACTTCGCCTGCCGGCAAGCAGATCACATCCTGCATGGGATTGAGGCATCGAACAAGCACCCGCCCTTGTCCATCCGGTGCATTCACACTAGTAGCCAGTGGCAGACTACCAGGGATGCACTCGATGACACCTTGCGGACAGTAGCTTTGCGCTGCCAGGTGGCACGGAATGGTAGCTTCTGTCTGTGGAGGTATCTGAGTCTGCTTCAGTACCTGGACTTTGGAGACCAGTGCCCTTCCATAACGATCAGTGCATACGAGCTCCTTGCCTTGCATGACAATTGCCGGCTGGTCAAAGCCCATGTGGCACTTTTAATTAGCTAAAAAGGGAATCCCAAGGATGACATCTTCACTAATCTGGGTAACTACAAAGGTCTCAGCATATGCTACCGAGCGGACACGACCGGTCACCTTCAGTAGACCATAAAATGGTAGCTTTGTGCCGTCAGCCATCAAGCCAGGAGAGTCATGCTCCTGCAGCTCTCCTTTCCGACTGCCAGGTAGTTTGTCGAAGACGCTCTTTGAAACTAACTTGGTATTGCAGCCTGTATCTATCAAGTAGGTCACTGCTTTACCTTCCACCTTCCCTGGTAAGTAGTAACTACACTTGTAGGGGCACTCCATCTGGTTCATACAGGAAGCTAAGGGTGGAGTAGCCTGAGTCGGCGTAGCCGCGGTAGGAGGCCTGTTTGGTCCCTCTTTGGGCCTACATGACTGCCTGACTCCCCTAGGTGGCTCCATATCTGTGTCCAGCGGGGGCTCCGAGTCTGCGTCAGACTGTTTATCCTCTGGAGTGGTAGGTTAGCAAACCTATTCTGAGTAGGCAGTGTGACAGACAGCGTGATTGGTTGGCTATGGACAGGTCATCTGACCTGCCATTCCCCTGGAGCCGGCATTGCTGGCTGCTGCTGTACGCTGTTGGCCCTAATGCAGCCAGCAGGTTGTCCTACTGGTGAGGGTTGTCCCCCGTTTCCCTGGTTGTTGGACCATGGGGTCTTTTGGCATTCTCTGCGTGTATGCCCTATCTGTCCACATCCCAAGCACTGGGGTATTCGCTTTTGTAGCTTAGTGTCCTGGGGTCTGTTAGCGATCCCAGCAGCCTGAGTAGCTGTAAGTGAAACCACCTGCTTTGCCAACTCGCACACAGTCTTAGTGAGTGTCAGTAGAGGCTCCTCAGCGGTGACAGGCGACCTATCCGCCAGGACTTGTGGACATCCCTCCTACTGGTCTGCCTCCACAGTCCTGACCTTCAGTCCAGGAGCATAGGTTGGCTGGACCTGCAGGAACTCATTCCCTGCCTTCACTGTGTCCTCCACCGAGGTCGGACGTACAGCCAGTAAGTGCCGCTGGAGGTATGCGTTACATAGCGAGGTTTGAAAATGCTCCAGCTAGTACTCATTCCTTTGCGCACGAGAGGAGTCTTCATGTGCGGCTTCTACCAACTTCTCAATCGTCATGGCATGCTCTCTTAACGCGTGCTTGGGGTCCTTCCTGTAACCAGACAGCCTGGTCCAAGCCTCTTGGCGAGTGAGTCCGAATCCAGCCTTGAGGGAGTCCATTATGGCCCACAGGGTGTCCCATCATCCATATTGCTGAGCTTTCCCCTTCAAAGACTCGCTTGCACTCTTCAGCCTCCCACCTCACCTTGGAGTCGTGGGCGCAGCCTAGGCTGAGTACCTTTCCACCTAGCTCGCCTGCTGATGCATTCGCTTTTGGCTTACTAGGGCCTGACTGTACATTGAGCTGGTCGTGCAACTGTAAAGGATTTACTGCATATGCGAACCAACCGGCCGGTGACTCAGTTGATAGCGATGACCTTGATCTGTTAGAACGGGTTAGGCCCCCAGAGGTAACCGACGGTTTGATCGATACCCCAGTTTGTTATGGGTATATGAACGTTGATCGTTTTCACCAGCCTTGCCTGTTCACCAGCGTTCCAGGATATGGACTTACCTCTGCCATTCCACCCTGGCGAGGTATGGGCTATCATCCATGTACCACTCACTGTAGTATGTTACGACCTACAGTCGAGCTGACTAGACGGTACCACAGTATCCTGTTAATTCAGGATTCGAGACACAGTGGGCCTTCAGCTTGCTCCCACAGCGCTATATCACTATTTAATGCTCCTCCAGAGCCTCATGGCCCCACTGCCGCCTGTTTCCGACAAACTTCGGGGAGCCTATCCCCCTAAGTTTGTTGGAGGTGAATGATTGCTGCCGCAGGCTGCCACTGGTTGGCCTCTGACACTTCGTGGAACTGTTGGAGAAAATATTGAACATCTTCAGTTCCATCGAATTCGGGAGCTTAAAAACTTCCTTTGACAGCAGACTCGGCCATCCTTTGCAGGATACTGGCCAGAGTCCCCATCATCCTGGTGGATGACTCTATCTACACTGGCTGACCGCCCTGTAGGCATCATTCTAGGTCGGACTGGATCTGGGTAGTTGTCCAATGGGATCTGTCATCCCACTGCTACCACCAATGTGCAGGAATTTGTGGTGACCTCTACAAGACACACCATAGGTAGCACCATCTGCAATTTCTACTCTGATCGTTTAGATCCTCGGGCTACAGTCCGACGTCTCTTGTCAGCAATTCGCATTGGACAGATCTGATTGGCAACAGTTCCTTAGCATGACTGGCACAGGCTGACTGCTGATCGTCTTTGTCTCCTGCTGGAAGAGGTGGCCTCCACGGCCTATTCCACTACTGTCGAGTTCACCCTGCAAGAATGGCTCTATTGTGCTTATTCAGCTGATTGAACGGCTGACTCCACTCTATTGTCGGCTTACTTAATACAGAGAGAGATAGAGTGAGGTTGAGAGGTGTATGAATAGTGTATTAATTCAAAGAACTTAATATGAATAGTGTATTTATTCAAAGAACTTAATATGAATAGTGTATTTATTCAAAGAACTTAATCTTCTCCTAAATACAGTCAAAACAACTCTGGCTACTAAATGAATGGGCTACACCAAGTGTGAAAACATCAAACAAAGGATATCCAGTCATGCATGATAGTAATAGTAGATAAATAATTACAAACACATAGTAATTGTCTCCACACAGCACCTGTTACATATTGTTCGTAGCTGCATTCCTCTACAGTATTACCAAATATTACGAGTCATATTTGTAGAATGTTTACAGCACTCTTTAATAGTAATAGTAAGTAGATGAGTAACAATAAAAACAACAATTAATAATAATTAAAAATGACTATTAATAAATATTGTACAGGAATTTAGGGTGGAGTGGTAGCTGTCACCTGTACAGCGGCCCACAGTAATAAGTGTCTACAAGCAGTGCAGTGTACGCCTCTACTTTGCTCAAGGTCAGCAATCTAAACCGTAGAGTAGAATTTGCAGCGTTGTACGCCCGCGAGCAATACACAGTGAGGAGTTGTCACAACTCTCTCACTTTCCACTGATTTTCTATTCGGTGGAATAGATGCGTCTGGTCGAACTAGCAGTTCAAACAATCGTTTCAGTATCACTTGCCCGAGTGCAGTGTAGGTCGAATTGACTGAACACTTTCTACTGATTGATTATTCTAGTTACTAGTCGACTGGTCCAAGAGCTATTCAACTGTCCAAGTTATTGTGCAAGTGTGTGAGCTGGTCTATTCATCTATCAGCGCAATCTGTGTGTGTGAGCTTACTTGTATGTCTTCTGCTTAGCCACTGGTGCGTTGCATAAGTGCTTTATGCAATAAGAATCAACAAGCAAGTGAGAGTGTAGGCTAACTCTGATTTTATTACAAGTGACACGCATATTTATATGGAAAAAGTTATGTAATAATAATTGGCAGCACATAGAACAAAGCAGGCCACGCCTGTACATCTAATTGGTTACACAAACCAATAGAACAACAGATAGAACAGGAGGGGGCAGTCTCCATCGCATGGGTGACTGCCCAAGCACATGTACAAAAATAAGTAAAATGAGCAGTAAATAATTATGTAGACATAAGAGTAAAATGTTTGGCCTGGGATAAAATATAGTTAGAGTTCGGCTTGGATAAAATAAGGCGACCTGTACTGGTCCTGTCACATTCCCCTACAATATGATGAGAACTGTAAGAAATGATAATTAATTAATGATAAATTATTATAATATAATAATGGTAATTATTTACTATAATAATAATGGTTCAGTTTGCCCACTTATCAAACAGAGCTATGATTATCTGAACTCTACCAGTTTCCCGAAAAAAAAATGTATATATTTTATAATTAATTATTAAGCTGTTGTTCAACTTGCGAAAAGTCATTATTGTGCAGGATTTTGTGGTGACGTGGCCAGTCACCTTGGTAGCACACCTGCACCCTCTAGGTAGCAGAGTTGTTTGTCCTTTCAGACAAGCTTGCTGCCAGCTCGGCCTCCTCAGCGTCCACCCTTCAGCATAGCTGCCAAAGGTAGGCCGTGATAGGCGAGAGTCTGTCAGGCAAGTCTGCCTCGAGCCTACCACTCGTCGTACAACACTGGTGCTGCCAGACCTAGTAGGTCGTCAGAGCTGGTTGCCTTG
The DNA here is from genome assembly GCA_945261195.1 of Cryptosula pallasiana. NCBI lineage: Eukaryota > Metazoa > Bryozoa > Gymnolaemata > Cheilostomatida > Cryptosulidae > Cryptosula > Cryptosula pallasiana. The sequence continues at coordinate 20,639,745 of OX183139.1, forward strand.
TAGAGTAGTAAGGTATGAATTGCGCAGTAATCAAGTCTAAAGCTTGAGAGAGTGTTTAGCTGTATTTATTCATAAGAGAATTGTCTAGCTATGCCTTGCGGTGAACACTGATTATTGTGAGGCATAGCAGCTCTATTTATGTAAACTGTTACATAACATTTGTTACAGTCAAGGCATTATATAACAGTCGATGCCTTAATACAAAAGGTAGAAGTAAATAATAATTAGTATATAAATGTGAAAGTTTGCACGATGTAATTTGACTCGCTATAATGTTTTGTTTTCCAGGCGCCGTGCTATATGTTTCCTGTACATTATTATACAAAAGTAAAAAAATACCGCGGTTGAAAATAACAAAAACATATCTACAGACAAAACGCCAGGTAATGCCTTCTCCACAAAAGAGTTGTCCAAGCGAATTCGCATCTATCAACACGAACGATTCCCATGATTTTAATGAATGCTCAACCCGAACGAAACCAGTTTGAGGAATTGCACTGAGCTTACACGAACGAACCCAAACCAACTCGTAAGAGTCACAATTCCCCTGACCCGAATGGACGATTTATGAGTTCAACCCGAACGAATTGGAACCATGGGAACATAGTGATGCCTTGCCACTGCAAGTGAAGTATTCGATGAGCTATAATAGCGCAGCTGTGGGGCCCAGTATTGCCACCCCTTTAGCTAGTGGTGCTGTACATACCTGACTAACGTTACGATTGAAGGAGCCAGCAGTGGTATTAGACTGTTCAGGTATGGTTATAGTATGCTTAGGTACTGTATTAGCTGACTCATCGATATCTCCTACAGTTGGTTGTGTCATGTCTCCTCTCATCACTGCCATCGTATCTTCATCTATCAAGTCCTGCTATTCAAATTTTAAAATTAAAAAATATTCAAGCAGCGGGTAACAAACATTCATGAGCGTTTTTTTTCACGTTGCCAAAAGCTGGTTTTTTTTAATTGCAGTTGGGAGAGAGAACAAGAAAAAATACACCAACGGAGGTATACATCCAAAAAAAAACCAATAACATGCATTTTTGGGTTGTGATTACCCATATATAATAATCGCTTTTCCCAAAAAGCACAACTCTAAATTTAAAAAGTTATCTCCCAAAAATAAAGGGCTCTGTCATATTGCATTTGTCATGATGCATTAATGATGAACTGCAACCAAGAAAGAATATGTAATTACTGAGGTAAATTAACTTGATTTCCTTGATGGCAGCGTCAATTCTGGGATTTGTCTGCTCAACTTAGAGATAATACGTGTGGTACAAATTCAGATGGCAAAAGAGATTTTTGAAGTTTATGTTTTTCTCATCGGTTTTGATGCTTTAAGATGCAGATAAAACGACTATATAAATTCAATCAATCATAATAAATCAATGTTACATTACGGTATAACTCATTGCGTTGCAACATGACGAAAAACTGTGTACGGCGATTGGTAATTTTTGAAAAAAAATAGCAATCTCACACGGAAAGTCATTCATAGAAGTTAGTCCCCGTCACAAAAAGAATTACAGCTGTCAATTAGAAAGTACAAAACTGACCACATCGATACGAATATGAGGGTTGATATCCTCATCGATGTCAGGACACCAGATGGCACTAAAGTCTTCCCTCACACACAGCTTACTACGCTGCTGCACAGCTGCATCTGGTATATCCAGCAGTTGTCTTATCACTCCTTTCTTCAACTTCCTCTCTGCCTCCAAGCAATCAGCTACAAAACCAGATCAAATAAATGTAATCTATCAATCGTTATAAAGCATCCAGTTTGTATTTAGGCTTACTAGCAAGAAAATGTGTCAATAGTAAAATTTTCACAAGCGCGCTAAACACATTTGGGTACTTACTTAGAAGAAATCTGTTCTGTTGATAGTAGACTTTTACTGTACCATACATGAGCTGAGCAAAGAGATACAGCGAAAACCTTCTTGTTTGACCAGCAACTTGCTCTTGTGGCATTATGTATGATATTATCTCTGCACTAAACATGGAGATAGATAACTTTTTCCAGTTTATCCGTGATCATGTTATCTTTGGATGTGACTTTAATTAAGCTACTAAAAAGCATAGCGGCATATGCGTATCACATACATGTATACAATTACAGTTTGAATTAGTGTGGAAGACGTAAAAGGAGGTCTTTCTATTTATAGCTGATAGTTATCGCTTTAAACAAAAATAATCCAAAGAGCTACGTAAAATCCAACAGATGTGTGCTTTGAATATATATCCACAGAAAGATTACAAACTCACACTTTTACTAGTTACATACATGATGGTTACTACTAATGTAAAAAGAACCTAGTGTTGAGTAGGCTAAAGCTATCCTAAATATCACCAACCATTTATCTGAGACTTCAACTCTCTCGTATTCTCTTCGCGCCAATCATTTGTTTTGCATAGCTGCAAGCCAAATGGTCCCAAATGTACCTTTCCTTCGTTGGAGTATCTCATGACAATAAAACATGGCGGATAACTAAAATAAGGAGAGGCGTGGATTAAAGGTGGATTATTTTCTTCTTTGGCTTTCTTGTCACTAAGAATAACAACCCACACAAAGCCCTTATACACTAACACTTTGGCTTTCTTGTCACTAAGAACAACAACCCATACAAAGTCCTTATACTCTAACACTTTGGCTTTCTTGTCACTAAGAACAACAACCCATACAAAGTCCTTATACTCTAGTATAAGGGCTTTGTATGGGTTGTTGTTCTTAGTGACAAGAAAGTCAAAGTGTTAGAGTATAAGGGCTTTGTATGGGTTGTTGTTCTTAGTGACAAGAAAGCCATAGTGTTAGAGTATATGGACTTTGTATGGGTTGTTGTCCTTAGTGACAAGAAAGAAAGCCATAGTGTTAGAGTATTAGGACTTTGTATGGGTTGTTGTTCTTAGTGACAAGAAAGCCATAGTGTTAGAGTATATGGACTTTGTATGGGTTGTTGTCCTTAGTGACAAGAAAGAAAGCCATAGTGTTAGAGTATATGGACTTTGTATGGGTTGTTGTCCTTAGTGACAAGAAAGAAAGCCATAGTGTTAGAGTATAAGGGCTTTGTATGGGTTGTTGTTCTTAGTGACAAGAAAGCCATAGTGTTAGAGTATAAGGACTTTGTATGGGTTGTTGTTCTTAGTGACAAGAAAGCCATAGTGTTAGAGTATATGGGCTTTGTGTGGGTTGTTGTTCTTAGTGACAAGAAAGCCATAGTGCTAACACTTTGGCTTTCTTGTCACTAAGAACAACAACCCATACAAAGCCCTTATACTCTAACACTTTGGCTTTCTTGTCACTAAGAACAACAACCCATACAAAGCCCTTATACTCTAACACTTTGCCTTTCTTGTCACTAAGAACAACAACCCATACAAAGTCCTTATACTCTAACACTTTGGCTTTCTTGTCACTAAGAACAACAACCCATACAAAGCCCTTATACTCTAACACTATGGCTTTCTTGTCACTAAGAACAACAACCCATACAAAGCCCTCATACTCTAACACTATGCTCAGTGAAATGTTTTTAGTGTGGAAGGAAAGTATTGACTGCTAACATTTCATCACTCGCTAGAATTACTGAAGTCTATTGTTGCATTTGGATGTCAAAGAAATATACTTTTTGTGTGCATCACTTTGAGAAGTCACAGAAATACTAATGATATGCATAGCATACTGTGGCACTATACTGGGCACACAGTGCACATTCATGAGTAGACAAGAGCATGTTTTAATTATTAATGATTACTTGAATCAATTCTAGAAATGTTTTATTTTTTAGAATCTTCAAATGCCAAAGATCAATTTAATAATTTTGATAAAGAGCTTTGTTGTTGAAAAAATAATGTTTAACTTTCATATAAGTATTTGCTATCAGTCCAACAAAATTCACACAGCTGAAACTGCATACCATAGTCAATAAACAAACAGGAAAAAATTTAAATTTTTTGGATAGAAGCAATGAGATGGACGCTGGGGGGGGGGGGTCATTTATATGAACATACATAACACGGGAGCCAAGTAATTTCTCACGACATAAATTGTAATGACGATATAATGACAATAATACTGATATATATATATATATATGGTACATGTGTATTTTCTAAATTGAGGACACGACGACGGATATTGTTGCCTATGGTTGATGATGTTAACCTTACAAGGTATACATAGAGTTAACAACTCCCAGAGTGACAGAGTGATAGGAGTAGAGCAATGCAGGGTGAGAACCACAGGCCCCTGATGACTTGGTACAAGCAGGTTTGGCCAACGGCCCACCATCAATGGGACCTGTGCTTGTAAGAGTACAATTGCAAACAGTCGCTAGTGTTTCCAGCATCAACCGACTTGAGCAACATTATTATCTTCCTAAAATAAGACAACTCCACTAAAGTAGTTGTTCTCGCCGTTAGTATAATTCATGCCCAGTACAAAATTGTAAGTTATTAAAAGCTTTCCGAGTTGTAAATGTATAATCTTTCTTCCATAAAAAAACTTGCTGTTGACATCTTGAGATGAGTGTTTCAATTTTACTTTAAACAAGATTCTTTAGACTTTTCAGTGACAACTATTGCTGTGTATTATAATAAAACAGATTATATATACTTTATAGGGCTACCGAGTTTTGCAAGATGTTTCCAGGACCGAATGAAGTTTGAGAACGACCATGGCAGTCTCCATTGTACTATAAATATAGTGGTAACGTTATTTCAAAACAGTTAATTTAGATTTTGGATGAATAACGAGGAGACAACTCAATATATATTTTTATCAATATGGTTTATTTATAATAATGTTGTGTATTTTTAGTATCAGGCATTTATCAAAGCAGTTGCAGTACTACAGTATAATTTTCATTTGGCTACACATAATATAAATATATGTATTGTTATGGAGACATGACATCTGTGTGACGTGAAAACTTGATGAGATTCCTCTACATAAAGTTAAAAATAACAATTTGTTACAATAATAAATATCATAAACATGTGCTAAAATAGTAGTGGTATAAATAAACAGAACCCCAGCTTCGAAATAAATGCCACTAATTTTAGTGAGAACACAATAATGTGTAGGATTTGTGGGTGGGGTAGTAATCACTGTTTGTGGTAGCCTACACCCACACCAGACCTCAGGCTATACTGACTCGTGTAAAAATAACTGTTTGTCTGCAAATCATTAATACCTAAGAAGCATAGTCAGGCACCCCGGCCGCAGAAGCCCTGGGGACCATAATGTGAAAATGGCTTAAAATCAGGCTACTGTCTTTGATACATATATGAAAAACAATAGCTAACCTGGGCAGGGTAAATACCACATTATTGAGATCTGAAAACACTCTCACATGGTCAAGGAACAGATTATAGTATGCAGCCATTCCCACATTCTGTGCAAGCGGTGACATGTTGTTTGTTAGGTAGTATGTTGGTTATTACTTCACATGAAAAGCTTAAGAAGTGAAGATATGCAGTAGCAAAGGAAGAAAACCCACACCACACAACTAAATTGATGCCCAAGGAAACCCATACAGAATGGAGAAAGATTCATTTAGTGATGCAAATCAATAATTGATCAGATCAGGGAGAGGGAGAGTGTGTGAGTAGTATAGCTTGTATTCTTCTGTCTGCTTCTCCAACTACTCTGAGTTGGGAGGCGGCAGCAACCAGTATTTACATAAAATATTATATAACTTTTTTCTTTACATGTAGCCTTTGTACATTGTATAAAATAAGGATGGCTCATGCAGGGCAACATAAACAGGCATCACACTAGTTTGGTTACATAAGACGTTGGCTAGTAGAAGAAAGGGTATAATACAAATGTCATGTACACATATTATTCTTCTGTATAGCTATTTACAAAGAGCAGTGTTGGTTGCTTTTGTTATTCCTCCTGTAGGCCCGTAGCTGGGAGTTGTCTTTTAGGAGGAAAGAGTTATGCAGTGCATTGGTGGTTAGATTCGAGCCATTTTTGTTCAGTACAATACTACTAATAATAGATAGAGTAGTTAGTTTGTTGTTAGTCAATAGTGTAGCACAGGCGGCTCCGATCCACTGACCTGGCGGTGGGGGAGGATAGTTAAAAATAGTATATGAGAAGAATCTCTATACACTCAAATCCACTCACCCACCCACCGCCAGGTCGGTGGATTGGAGCCGCCTGTGTAATGTAGTTGCAGTGAGCAGAGTATATTGTACAGGAATTTATGTCTGGGTGGTAGCCACCTGTACACTTCCCAAATGTGCTCTGCTTTCAACCAAGGCAGTGTGCAATACTTGGTAATTATTGTTGGAGAGCTTTTGCTGACTTGTACATTTATGAGTGCGGCCGAATTTGGTGCAGAATGACTACTGATAGTCGACAATAAATATTCTATAATTATTGTTTAGCTTGTTCCGAACTTTATCATCACCGACAATAATTATGCTATAATTATTGTTTGGCTGCTTCGAACTTTATCGTCTGACTTTGGTAGTGGCCGAACTATTAGGGCACCAGGTGCTTTGCGTCGCACTCCTCACCGTAGCAAGGGAATACGCAGTAAGAGGGCAAACCGTTCTCACTTTCCGCCAAGCCTAGTGCTTGCCAATAGTCGACCTGATTAGCGCTTGTAGTTTTGTAGCTTGTGCTGCTTCTTGTGTAAGAGGATCTTCTGAGAGCTAGGCTAATTCTGAACTTTATTGCTACTGACACAGATATTTATACAGAGAGAGGATAAAATCATGTGTAAGCCACGCCTTATACTTACATCATAGCACCAAAATGTAGTTTGCTAACGATAGTGGAAAAACGTACCAAATAATAATAATAATTATTTAATTGTCTCTTCTTAGCGATTGTAAATAGAATTGTACAATTTGGCAAGCATAGAATGTACAGGGAGAGTTAATGTAAATATAAATGTAAATGTTCGTAGTAACTAGGTAAATGTGTAAACAATACGGCGTCTCTCTACCGAAGAGTGCCAGCGTCCCTCACAATATTATTATTATATAATTAATTAATTATGTTTAATAAACAATAACAATTATAATAGTATATAAATAATAACAACATTTCAACAGTATTTGTTATTATTATCTATTATTATTATATTATTATTTATTTATTATTATGTTAATAATTAAATTTAATCAATTTAAAAAATATCATCATCATATAATATTATTTATTAATTAGTCTAACTACTAAGAAAGTAGGTAGTAACTAAGTAGTAAAGTAAGTAAGTAAGTAATAAAAAAAATTGTTGAAATGTTATTCTTATCTTCATCTATCTATTAAATATAATTATTTAATAAAACTATAATAGTAAAAAATATACTACAAATAACTAGCAACAAACAAACTCAGTTTGACTAACCACTATTATACGCACTGTAATTTATTTAGACATTTTTTTAGACATCATCATGATCATGATGATCATCCATTTTTTAATTTCTCTTCCCCTCATTTTCAGTTTAGCCTTTGGTATACTCATTCACAAAATCCATTACGTGTAGCGAAGACGAATATGAACTTGTTCTGAGGATTTCAGTCTAAATAGACAAAAAGATTAGAACAAGCAAACCATCTAGTACAGCAAAGTTAACCGTACGTGTCTATTGCGAGATTCTCATGAAGTGTGAGACTTTGTGTGACTACAGTAGTTGTTTCCTAGCAACACGTAAATGGAAACTGTGCGATGGGGAAAAGATGAAAAGGGAGTGATTTATTATTGATGTATTCCAGTCGTTTATAGGCATTTATACGGTGAGAACGCTTCCCCCAGGCGTTTCCCACTTCCAGGAACTATATCCGTTCCCACTCACTTTTAACATTGCTTACATCTCTACTGTGTTATATACCAACAGGTAAGTGAGTTCATATAAAACGCAACACAACTACTACTGAAATATTTTGTTTTTGTCAATGAAAAATAAGCTGTCTGAAAATGAACACAATGCATAATGGACAAGCTTTATTTTAGTAGAAAACAAACTTTAGCTGACTCAATGCTAACAGATTTACAAGTAATCAATTCAAGTTTTGTATTTTGAATAAAAAACTCCTTAAAAAAGTCGGTTAGTGTTAGATAATGCCTTGAACTACAGGTTGACTTCGCGCCTTGCACTCAGTTATCCTTGCTGTTAGCCCAAGAACAGTTGCATATGATAGTTTGCAATGGAGATGCGCAGAGCAGCCATGCTATTGACATTGTGCCTACTAACTACTAGCATAGTAGTTGCGGTTGAGGAACAGTGGCTTGCCAATGAAAAACATAGACAAGATCAAGCGTGATTGCAAGCGTGGTAAAAATCCTTACCTAGATGAGCCAGATGATCAAAGGACCCGCAGATGAGTAAAGATCAATCTCTAGGAGTGCCAGCTATAGATGGAGGATTGACTTGATTATGAGTACATTATTATTATTAATTATTATTATACTAATATTAGAATTATCTGGCAGCCAGCCAGTTCTCAATGAGCTTGCTTGTATTATTTTATATATTTTTAATCCACTCCTGTTGAGATTCATGTTACTAACGTCGCCCACTAATCAGAAGTAGTTTAGTTTTGCTTGAGATAACGTCTAGTTGCTCTAAGAAGTGTATTCAGCGATATTCTTGTACCCTCTTAGTGGGATCTAAGGGAGGTCAAGTTTTACTGTACGCTTGGTGAGAACTGTTTATTTCGCAAGCTTTTGTATATAAATAATATATTATTATTAATCTGAAACTCATGAATTCTGTGTGGCTGGTTGCCTGTAACACTAAGTTTGCATAACAAGTTCAACCGGATCTGTCTGCTATACAGACCTCCTACAACGGAGGGCCATTACTACCATCCGGTAGCGCCTGCTGTTTGTATCTATTGTTACTTTCTATGATAAAGGACATTACTACCGTACCGGTAGCACTTGATCGTATAACTAATTGCCTTCCACATCAGAGAGCCGACGCTACCAGTTACTTGCACTCTGAAATACCGTATCAATATACACTATACAGGCAACTCCTAACAGTGTCAGTGAAAGGTTATTTGAGACCACAACGAAAACCTTTAGAGTATTATATTTAATAGTGTTTATGAAAACCATTAAAACTAATACACTTCAAGATTTATTCAAAATTCAATAAAATAATAATTTTGGAAAACAAATAGAATCATTTAAGTTTATTATTATCGGAACTTTTAAAAATTCTTTTTAAAAGAAACTTCATACCAATCACAACGAAAAATAACTCTTTATGCTGATAATTAATTAAAGTAATACATTATTGTAATTTTTAATTATTTTTGGACTGATAACATACCTTTCTAGCTGTATAGTGCAAAATCGACCTGTAGTTTAAGGCATTATAGTAGTAATATATGAGCAGATCTCCCTACCAAGTGTTTTTTTGTGGATTAGACCTTGGGGTTGAGACAATGGGTTACGGCGTTGGATGAATTCGCCGAGTTTATATTGTATTTTACTTGAGGGGTACTTGAGTGGCATTTGAATGGCATTTAAGTGGCATTTGAGTTTTGATTAGTTTTTTACTTAATTTGAACTTATATGGCATATAGATTTTGAATGTATGGCATTCAAGTTTTGATAACTTTTTACATAACTCGAACTCATATGGTATCTTGAGAGAGAGGGGAGAGGAGAGAGGAGAGAGGAGAGATGGGAGATGAGAGAGGAGAGAGAGAGAGAGAGGAGAGAGATTTTTTAGTTTTCTATACATTCATGTATATATGGTTAGTTATGTACATATTTATGGGTATATTTATATCTACATAGAGAGAGGAGATATATCTACATTGAACAAATATATTGATCAAAAATGAAAATTATATGATTATATACCTGATTACATAATAAGTAGGGAAAATCTTCTGGAGAGAGGGGAGAGGAGAGATGAGAGAGGAGAGAAGAGAGAGGAGAGATTTTTTTTAGTTTTTTATACATTTATGTATATATGGATAATTATGTACATATTTATGGATATATTTACATTTACATCATTGAATAATATACATTTATTACATAATAAGTATATTAAATGCTATAAAATATGTTGGAAAATTACCAAATTAGACCTCTAGATGGTTAAAATCTACAGTATTTGGGAAATAACTGCAAGAGAGGAGAGAGGAGTATTTGGTAGAGGAGAGAGTATGTTGAGAGAGAGGAGAGATAAAAAGAGGAGAGAGGAGAGAGGAGATATATCTACATTGAATAAATACAGTGATTAAAAATGAAACAATATGTGAATATATACATTTATTGTGTAATAAGTAGGGAAAATCTCATACAATATAGCTAGAGTCAGTAAATATTAAATAATACAAACTTAGGAAGGAAGACTTCTGTTCTATGTACTTTTGATTCCATAATGAACTAAAATAAAAAGTTATGTATTAGTATAGAATGGTTAAACAGAAATTTAAAACAACTACAAACTCTTACTAAATAGTACTTTTTTATTAATTATTACCTTATCATCAAAAATTGACTGTTAATCGGATGTTTTTGTAGCTTTTCGTGTCTTACGTTGTTGAGTCCTTACCCTTCTAGCTTGTCTTTGAGCGGACTGTCGCTGCATGTTTCTTCTTTTTAGAGCAAGTTCTTTACGAGCACACTCGATAGAAATTGGTGTGTTTACCTGTTGTAGTTGATATTGTCGTTGTTGTAATACATAATGTAATCTCTGAATATCTGACGTAACATCATTCCCTAAGAGCTTTAATGTTAGAAAAGATTCAGTTCGAAAACTATTTAGCTGCTCTATCAAGTCTTTCTGTATGAATTTACAATTGTTTGAGATAATTCGCACTCTCTCTTCAATTTTCTTATTGCATATGTTTTGTAGAAGTATCAAGTCCTCTTGAGTCAAAGATTTAGGCTGAGTTTCTGATTCTGTGTTGTTAACTATTTCCATTTTTTGTCATTGAATCTGAAAAAAACAAAAAAAACAGATGATTAATTTTGTTCAGTTGTTTTAGTATAATAAATAATATATGAGTAAAAACTGTAATTTATTAAGTTTTTACCTTGATGCTCTTCTAATAGCTGTAGTAGATGTTGCTTCTCTGATAGCTGTTGTAGAACTGGATGCTTTCTGTGTGAAAACTATGACTCTTATATAGCTAAAGTTGTACTGATTAAACCCTATGAACACCATCTCGTGTCAATCTCTATGAATCAACATTTGTTCACGCGAAGGAAAGTCAATGCTTTCGCGGGAATAAATAAATAATTTTCACGCGAACACAAACCAATGCTTTCGCGGGAATAAATAAGCTATTTTCACGCGAATGGAAACCGTTGCTTTCGCGGGAATAAATAATTTATTTTCACACGAATAGAAACCAATGCTTTCGCGGGAATAAAGAATTTATTTTCACGCGAATAGAAACCAATTCTTTCGCGGGAATAAATAATTTATTTTCACACGAATAGAAACCAATGCTTTCGCGGGAATAAATACACTATTTTCACGCGAATGGAAACCGTTGCTTTCGCGGGAATAAATAATTTATTTTCACGCGAATAGAAACCAATGCTTTCGCGGGAATAAATGATTTTATTTCCCGCGGATGAAAGTCAATGTTGTCGCGGGAATAAATACTTTATTTTCACGCGAATGGAAACCGTTGCTTTCGCGTGAAAATAAAATATTTATTCCCGCGAAAGCATTGGTTTCTATTCGCGTGAAAATAAAGTATTTATTCCCGCGAAAGCAACGGTTTGTATTCGCGTGAAAATAAAGTATTTATTCCCGCGAAAGCAACGGTTTCCATTCGCGTGAAAATAAAGTATTTATTCCCGCGACAACATTGACTTTCATCCGCGGGAAATAAAATCCTTTATTCCCGCGAAAGCATTGGTTTCTATTCGCGTGAAAATAAAATATTTATTCCCGCGAAAGCAACGGTTTCCATTCGCGGGAAATTAAATCATTTATTCCCGCGAAGGCAACAGTTTGCATTCGTGTGAAAATAAAGTACTTATTCCCGCGAAAGAATTGGTTTCTATTCGTGTGAAAATAAATTATTTATTCCCGCGAAAGCATTGGTTTCTATTCGCGTGAAAATAAAATATTTATTCCCGCGAAAGCAACGGTTTCCATTCGCGTGAAAATTATTTAGTTATTCCTGCGAAAGCATTGGTTTGTATTCGCGTGAAAATAATTCATTTATTCCCGCGAAACAATTGACTTTCCTTCGCGTGAACAAATGTTGATTCATAGAGATTGACACGAGATGGTGTTCATAGGGTTTAATCAGTACAACTTTAGCTATATAAGAGCCATCGTTTTCACACAGAAAGCATCCAGTTCTACAGCGACTAACAGAGGAGCAACATCTACTACAGCTATTAGGAGAGCAACAAGGTAAGAAGCACTAAAATAATTATTTGTTTTTAATTAATTGAAACATCTAGGTTTTTGAATCTTAGTTTTTAAAAACAATCTTTTAATAAAACAATAGTTTCAGTATATTTACATCATTAAACTAAGTTCTTTTACTTTTTGCAGGTATGATGACATCACACTCCAAAGCACTTCCTAAGCTCCATATTGAACCAATCACAGCTACCAACAACACTAACGCTATTTCCACTACAACCATCATTTCCACCACCAACGGCATTCACATTGATGATAGAAGATCCAATCCTAACACCTTTAATGATACATCTTCTCGCTCAAACACCAATGCTCATGCTGATATAGCAATGAACCATCATGTAGTTTCAGCTGACTCTCCTTTGAGTCCCACACCGGACTACACATATCTGCATGAGAACAGTGAAGTCAAACGAACGGAGGATATCAAAAAACCGACAGTGACATTATCTCAAGCTTCAATTTCCTTTTTATTCAGCAACAGCAAGAATAATACCGTAAACAAACTTAGAGAGTTTGAATTGCTCGAGATGGGTGGAATAATGACAGGAGCTATGCAGAAAGGAATGTTGGAAATCGGAAATTTTGTGAGTTTGTTGGATTTACCAATTCCTACGATATTGGAGGTTTTCGATGTTAATTACGTTGAAGATTATGGTATATTGGACTATGAATATGTTTTAAAAAACAATCATCGAATTCGAGTCAAGTCACTGATTGACAAAGAACTTACGATGGAGCTACAGGAACTTGATCCCGGCTCTTCACAAATCCTAGTGTACATGGGAAAGCTAGAAGAAAATCAACCCGATCTACGTATTGTAGGAGATAATCATCGTCATCAAGGGCTAAAACAACGAGTTATAGCCAAAATCTTGAGAAAAAAATCATTGAAACAGTTGCAAGCATACTTTGATATCATCACTTTCGATAATATTCCTGTCAACACTCTTCTGACATTCACTAGACTTTCAGTTTGGAAAAATTTGAAGTCGAAGCAGCGAAAACGAAAACAAGATACATCGCCTTTACGTATCACTCACACTGTCACTTACAGATACATGATGAATGACGGATCTTTGATGACTGGGAAGATTGTTGTCCCTCCTGAGAACGTTTTGAAGATCAAAAATCATGAATGTGGTATGATCCACTATAAAAGTACGATGACAACTGAAAGCGGCACAAAGAAACACATTCTCACGATTCTGAGTGTTGAAGAAGCTTTGATGCTTCTATCTACTTCAAGTGAAAAAGAAGGAATAGCTTTCAGACTTTCTCTATTTGATGATGCTGAGCTGATGAAAAGTTATGATGATGATGTTGCTGCTGATGATGCTGCTGCTGATGATGATGATGATGATGATGATGATGATGATGATGACGATGATAACATCGATGCTTATACCGATGAAGAAGATGATAATATGACGGATGATGACTCTAAGAACAAAAAATTTGAGGAAAAAGATGAAGTTGTCGACAATGATAGTGAGAAAAGCAATGAAGATGATGACAATCACATTTCAAGCGAAGCTAGCAGGATTTCAATATCGGAAATTTAATTAAGGTATGTTAATCTTCACTAGTAATAAGTAACTACTAATAGCCGTATTTTTCACCATAGTATAATGTAGTTGTTATAACGACATCTATGTATGCTTTTAGATAGAATACGTGTACAAGTGAATGACCGTCGACTCGCCAAAATCTATCAGCAACAACTCATGAACATTAAATTACATATTATTTGTATTGTGCAATAATTTGTATATATTTAGTGTAATAAAGTATTTTATTCATATTTAACATTAGTTATTTAGCCAATTTGTAAAACTTTCGGGGCTACAACTCTAAAATGTTACAAAAATTTCAATGTTCCGACACAAAAATAAATATTTCAAGTTATCGTCTCATTTTTCAAAAATGTTAAGACAACTCCCATTTATAATTTCTAAACTTCGTTTTTGAAAAAATATGTAAAAGTTGTCGGCACATTGTGTCAAAATGATAAGACAACTCCGCTTTTGCACAAAAAATTGTGAAAAATGTTTTATAATTTGTTTGAGAAACCAAAACAGTAGAAGACTTTTTACAACCGCAAGCATTATACTTTAGGTTTTACAGTTTTGTGAATTGGGTGTTGATAGTTTGTCACGATATGACATAATAATTAAGTAATTATAGTCTTTTTCATAACAATGCTATAGATTCAGTAATACAGATGTGAAATTTACTGTTTCATCACTTGAATGCAGTATGAAGGTAGTTGATGTAATATTTATTTTGTAATATTATGCAAAGTAATACAGTAAGAATGAAGCATATGGAGTTCTCAACCACAAAACAAATAAAAATAATGCATTAGGGTAAACTAATGACAGAACAATTTTACATGAAGTGTATACATGTGAATAAAGTATTCATAAAAACACAGACTATTGTCTGTATATATAATATATATAGAGAGTATTTATAAAAAACAGCCTATTAACTATATATTTTGTGGTAAGAAATTGTAAAATAGGATAGTTGCATAAAGTCTATGGTAAACTAATGACAGAACATTTTTTACATGAAATGTATTCATAAAAACACAGACTATTGTCTGTATATATAATATATATATATAGAGAGAGTATTTATAAAAAAAACATCCTATTCACTATATATTTTGTGGTAAGAAATTATAAAATAGGGTAGTTGCATAAGACCTATTCCAGAGCCATGATAATATTAAAAAATATAGTGAAATAAAAATTTTAAAACTCACCTAAGAGTGCAGTTAGTACAAGAACTTCTTCTTGAGAAAAGTCTGAGTTTTTCTGCATTTTTCGTCTAATAGACGCTAATTTCAATTTAACACAATCATTAAAACCCTTTTTTTTCAGTCCATCTTTTATATTCAAAATTAATTTAAGTGAAGTTAAATCAATTTTCTTATCATCAATCTTTTGGCTTTCTTTTAAATCTACTTGGGTTTGAGGTTTAACTGTTATAGTATTAGATTCTAAAACACTGGTTTTTGGACTGCACTGTGAACTAGCAACAGAAATTAAGTCATTATTACTTTCTTCAGTTTCTGAAAGATCAGAATCTGAAGATATAAGTGCTCTCATTTTTTACACTGGTTTTTAATCAAAAGTTTTCGATCTTCAGCAGCAGGTTTTTTAGCTATCGCCAACCATTTACTCCCTAATTCAAAATCTAGAACAATGTTTTCAGAAAAATAACCTTCTATTGGATAGAGATACACTAACGCAAATTTTTTCGGAAAAGTAATATCCATAAGTAAATCAGAATATTTTCTATTAATAAATAAAACAAAATTATTGTAACTAGCAATATCAACAATAAAAAACATTTTAGTTTTTAAAATACAACTATGTTGCTGAAGATCTCTCAAAGTTGTATGCGATTTTCCACATAAACAATAATAAATAAACAAGTGAGCACAAAAATGTCTTGAAAGAACTCGGCCAGGCTCATGCAATCCCCCTAATTTAAACTTCTTACCACAAAATATACAAGAGACGTTGTTTTTGTTTCCTTTCAGTGCTTCACTCAACATCTTTGTGCCATATGCGATCAACAGCAATGAGAGCACTGAAAGGAAATACCTAGGGCTTTTGTTATCAATATCTACAAACAAAATAAACAAATTCTCATCATATATAGATAACTTTCTTAAGCATGGTATATGTATATATATATAAAGATAATGCATGTCACTTACACTTAAAACACTCTCTATCTTCTTTTATATTTCCGTCTAGAAGACTTAATTCTTTATACTCCCTTAATTCAGGATTCTCTGCTTGAACTAAAATAGAAAATACGAATGTAGTTATGCTATTTTTTTGAAAAAATTCGAAAATTTTTTTATAAATTGAATGAGTATATAGTAAGTAATATTTTCGTCATACTTACATTCAAATGTGTTCCGTTCATAGTACAGGAAGTTTTCGTTCTTCCCAACACATTGCTTACTTCCTATGAATCGTGAAGATGCTTTTTCTACAAAAAAATAACATAGTAAATGTAAAGTCATTATTATTGTACCTACAGACAAATTTACATTTTTCATAAAACAGAAAAACTTACTCATAGCAATATGCGTGCTAGCTTTACTCTTTTCCGTCTTCTCTTCATCTTCAAAACACTCCTCCAACCACCTTAGTGTTTCATCATCGGTAGAACTTAATAAAACAATAAATCAAGATTGTAATTATTTAAAAACTCTATATCATACAGTTGAATATTGAATAATAAAGTTTCAATAATATACTTACATAGCACTGAAATCTATTTCGTCTATATTTAGTTCTAATGCAACATTTGAGGATGTAGACCTACAAGTAATATATATATATATATACATTTGTATAAATTTATAAATGTAACTGCAACAAAATTGTAAAAGATAGTATAAATAACTTACTCATTTGTTGTAGGGATATTGCTAGCCATTGTTGTTTTGCAGAGTAATACTTAAAATGAAGTATAAATGAAAACTGATACTGTTTAAAAAAAATAGTTTCTCTTATATACAAAACATTGAAGTCATTTATCAAGATTAATTTGTAGACTGATTTTCTGATTATTACTATGATAAATGATATTGTTTTTTAAAAAAGTGGAAGACGATTAGGAAGTTGGTTAAAAAAAATAGGAAGATAGAGATTAAATAGTTTAATAAGCTTAACCACCACAAACACTCCTGTAAACTGTCTTTCCATCTAGCTAAAATTTTTGAATGTAGAGCGTTGGATAAACAAATTTTACAACCTCTTTTAAATATAACTAGCTAGGATGAAACTTACATTTCATTTGAATGACACCTCACATCCTTCAAACATATTTTTATAGCAACAATTTTCATATAGACACATCAACAGCAAAACAATGATGCGGTGTAGTTCCATCTTTATATCATCAGACAGTAAATTAATATGTGAGAGCTTCAATTATAGTTTACACCATTAAGTATGAGTTCGGAATGTAATAAAATACTTTACAGGTACTGATAGCATTTAATAACTAGTTCAATTGCAGTTTATTGATATACTCTACTATAACACACACTACCACAAACAATCATATAGACACATCATCAGCAAAACAATGATGTAGTGTAGCTCCATCTTTATATCATCAGACAGTAAATTAAAATGTGAGAGCTCCAATTATAGTTTACAACATTAAGTATGAGTTAGGAATGTAATAAACACTTTAAAGATATCTGATAGCATTTAAATATGTATATGTAACATATAACTCTTGATTTATTAGACAAAACAGCTTCCTAAAAATAGAAAATATACTATGTATGTTGATACATTATTATTTCACACAAAAAACAATGAGATATTTTAAAAAAAGTAACAGTCTAACTAATAAAACAAGTGGATAAAGTCATGCTTTGCTCATGTTTTTTAGATGATAGCGGAGATAGCTAGGATTAAAAGTAAAACCACAAATCCGTTTTGGTGGAAGGTTGTATCTATATTAACTAATATGTAATGAAACAATAAAAAACAGGAGATAGATGCTATCAAGTTCTCTTCCTTTTTAGGTTGAATTCGACCTATAATTCCATCATCTATGGATGTTTGTTGTTTTTGTTTTAAATAGAAATAGCATGATAATAAATAGTGCTTAGGTGTAACTAATGACTTTTCTCGAGCGACACACTTGATATTAAAAAGATCAAAACATATAGGATTAAGCGAGATGATGATTAATGTCTTTTCTGGAATGAGTTTATTAGTAAAATGACACTTGCGGGACACTTGCGCTATATTATAATTAATTACTTTTTAAAAATGACGTGGTAACATTACGTCGACTGAAATAATACCTAAAACGTCTCGCATAAATTTTGATCTGACTGAAAATGGACTGAAAACCTTCAAGGTGCGTAAAAATTATCGTAACTCGCTATAGCGGATATTCTAAGAAATATTTATTTTCTCGTTGGTAACTTGACGTAAAATATTTTGTAACGGATGTCACATGATCTCAATCGCTTTTTTTCAACTTAAACACTTAGTTACTCGTAAACATTTGATACTCGCTTGATTTCTTTGATAACAGTAATATCCCAATTGTGTTTATCGTAAATATTTCAAAAACGGATATTGCGCGTTTCAGTTGGTTTTTCCTACTAAATCGCTTAGTTACTCGTAAACATTTGAAAATTGTTTGATTTTTTCGCTGATAAAACATGTTGCAAGTATCTTTTACCAAATATTACCGTGATTTTCAATCAGTTTTCCTTACTAGATTACTTAATTACTCACCAACGTCCATAATTGTTTTTATTAATCATTGTTGCAAAGCAATGCTGTATTTAAATAATATTACTACGTTTCCAACCAATTTCCTTACTGAATTACTTAATTACTCGCCAGTATTTCATAATTTCTTTCACTAATAATTACAAATAATATTGTAAATAAATAATTTACCAGGGATATTTATGCTCAAGTCTCCTCTCTCTCCTCTAAACACTCTCTCTAGATATATACAAACACAGTTATTTTTATTGTACCTTGCACAAAAACACCCCCTAAAACTTGTTTTTAGGCTGAGTCTTATGGGCATATGAATTTAAAACTTAACTAATGTAGTTTTTTTACCAAACATCAGTACATCAAAAACATTATTGTAAAGGTATATTATATAGGAAGATTTTCCATACTTATTATGTAATAAATGTATATAATCATATAATGATTAATTTTTGATCAATATATTTATTCAATGTAGATATATCTCTTCTCTCCTCTCTCCTCTCTTTCTTCCTCTCTCCTCTCTCTCTCCCTCTCTCCTCTCTCTTTCTTTATCTCAAGATACCATATGTATGTATACATTGATTATCATTACAAGTTGTAGTGCTTTGTATTACTTAGTATTTACTGACTCTAGCTATATTATATAGGATGATTTTCCCTACTTATTATGTAATCAATGTATATAATCATAAAATGTTTCATTTTTGAACAATATAGTTATTCAATGTAGATAAAACTCCTCTCTCCTTTCTCTCTCCTCTCTCCTCTCTGTCTTCTCTCTCCTCTCTCTCAAGATACCATATGAGTTCAAATTATGTGAAAAAAGTATCAAAACTTAAATGCCATACATTCAAAATCTAGATGCCATATGAGTTCAAATCAAGTAAAAAAATAATCAAAACTCAAATGCCACTTAAATGCCATTCAAACGCCACTCAAGTACCCCTCAAGTAAAATACAATATAAACTCGGCGAATTCATCCAACGTCGTAACCCATTGCCTCAACCCCAAGGCCAGAACCACAAAAAAAAACACTTGGTAGGGAGATCTGCTCATATATTACTACTCATTATCCAACACTAACCTTACATACAAGTCTCCAAAAACATGTTTGTTTTGTTATTGTTTGTTGTTATCGCTTTATTTGTCAACAACCAATCAGCTGGTGCTGTAAAGAGTATTTTCAAAAGTTAGTTCAACACACGACTAGCACTTAATTTTACAATTAACTATTATTATAGGTTCTTTGGTGTTTATAAACAAACAGTTACTATTATGTAACTAATGTTTAGCATGTTTAGTAATACCAAGTAAATCAGTGAAGCAAGTTTTTAGGAAAAAAACCTGCAGTCTTAGCAAAGACTAAACTGGGAAATGCCATTCTATAAAAAATAAATCAATTTTACCTCATAAAACGCATGTTATTATTACTCATACAATTAACAGCTCTCTATCTACGATAATTATTATTCATAGAGTAATGAATCAAACACCTACTTATATCTTATGTAATAACCAACTATATACTTACAGATATACAGTTCACTTCACCCCTTGACTACGCTGTTGAGGGGTGTAGTGTTTATAACAACATGGCTGGCTACGCGGAAGAACTAGCTCGTAAATACTTGACTGATGGAGAGCATTCTAGGGACTGGACAGATTACCTCAAGGTAAGTTCCATACACGCTCCACCTCAAACCCAGTAGTTGGTTTTATTCAAATAAAGTATGGCTGTACTTTGGTCTAGACAATTTCATAGTTGAATCATGTCAAGTTCTTATTCATTTCAACTCCATGTCCTTCAGCTTTCAGTGAAAATGGTTGGAAAGAAGTTGTCTTGGCTAGATACAGACAGACTTTATATTTTACTGGAACAAGTCTTGTTGTATAGTGATACATGAGTGTATACATCTGTATGTAGTTCAAGTAATGGCTATTATTTGGGGTTCAAGCTCTCAGTTTCACAGTCCAAGTATCGAGACTTTCAGCTGGAAAGTGAATGAATATAAAATCCTACAGCCTGGAGTGTTGACATGTTTTGGTAGTAAAAAGAAAAGAAAGTCTTCACAGTTTATTGTTAGAGACACAAAAAGACAAAAATAAAAGAGTCTAGTGTACACAAACCAAAAACTACTAGTAGCAGTAATAGTTAATAAGTATCTCTTGTGTGGACAGGAGTCTCTCTTTGTACCGTCTGAGGAATTGTGCCATTGTAGCATTAGAGGGTGCAGTCATTGCCTCACTTGATACAAGATGGCTTCTATAGCACCTTCTTTAGAATAGAAAGTGGTCCACGTATTGTGTGTGCGTGTGCGATTGCAAGTGCACCCACCCCCACACACACACACGCACACACACGTACACGCACACACGCACCCTAGCACACATACACACAATACGTGGACCACTTTCTATTCTAAAGAAGATGCCATAGAAGCCATCTTGTATCAAGCGGGGCAATGGCTGCATCCTCTAATGCTACAAAGGAACAATTCCTCAAACGGTACAAAGAGTGTGCGTGGGTGTGTGTGTGCGTGTACGTGTGTGTATTGAGAAGTCCCCGCCTGGTTTTGTATCAACTTGTGGTTTCACAGGACAAACCCTGAACCTATTGGTAAATAGTGGAACCTGTGCTATGTTATTGTAACTTTACTAGAACAACTGGGAAACTTGTTAATCAGGTTCAACAGTAGCATAAAAAGTATTCATTTTGTGAAAACAGGAGAACTATACATCGGATAAGCAATGTGGTAGTTTGTCTAGAGCGATAAACCAGTTAATGTTTGTATCTGGTTCAGTAGTGGGGGGGGGGGGGGGGGGGGGGTGTAGTCATTGTTTTATGTGCAAAGGACAAGCAGATAATACCAACCCCTGTAGATATACACAAAATCTATCAGATGTAGTCTCAGCTTTTAACTGTTACTCAGTGCCCAATTGGTTCAATGCCTATATTCTATTTGTAACTTGACCAACACAAGGTCACACAACTCCAACCTCCCCAAAGTTAGTCTCCTTCCAGCCAACCAAATGGCTCACACAGCATCTCCAGCTGTCTTACAACTTGTACATGGACTTACACTGGCCCAGCTACCAACTCAGCCATCAATGGCTGCTAACTGTCTCCCCACAACAACACCATATAACCTGGACAAATGACCTACAAGTGGATACTGCAATGGAGACAACTCCAGAGTAACCAGATGTGGTGTTGAATGTTACTGAGACTGTATTGTGAGCTCTCTGAGCTCTGCAGCTCTTGTGCTCATTTCTATAAATAGAGAAAAATAAGACAATCAACAACCAATAGGAACATAGCAATAGATAATGTCAATTGATTGTTTTTATTTACTGCTGAAATAATAATAATAGTCTGGAGCCAATCTACTACAGGCTCCATTCGGCAAACGTAGAAGAAGAGTCAGTGATATAGATCGGGTTGCCCTATACTGCTCAAGCTTTCTACTAGTGTACTCATTCATGTTACTTGTTCCATTCCTTGAGTACTGCTACCTAATGGATATCCACTGCTTCTCTTGGCGTGTCAGTTGTTTAATTGTTAGTTGTCTCCTCTATGTAATGTAGAGACAACTACCAAGTGCTGTAACTAATTTCACAACAGTATACGCTTGCACTTTGCCCTAGCCCGAGTCCTGTACAGACTTGTCAGTCATCTAATACTTACTGTGATATTTACAGACTTGCTATATATCTACTATAAGTTAGTTTATACGTTTGATGTTACAGGCACACGGACTAGCTAATTACTGTGTAGTAGTAGACTCTACACCAGAGAGATGTAGATTGGTGTATGATATAGAAGTCAGCTGGTATAAAGGTAACCATCCAATCAACTATGAAGATCATCAACAACTAACCAATCAACACAAGCAGCTGCTGACACAGTACAGAGAAAAGATCAAGAATTCGTTTAAACCATTGGATGACCTCGGGTTGAAACTGGATGCAGAAGACATGTACAGTGAACAAAACATGACTAACTCTAGCAAGTTCTGTGATAAACTGTTTGCTTTGAGCCGAACATGCAGTGATGAGTTTGTGAGTGTCACCAGAAACATCATGAAATCTAGCGTTGACTTACTGAGTCGTATCAAACAATCTCCGCCGTGTGCCTTCGCTGTCATTGGACTAGGATCTGTTGCCAAAGGGGAAGCAACTCCGTATTCTGACGTGGAATACGCGTTTATCACAGCGCAAGATGACAAAAACTATTTTGAGATGCTGGCCATGGACAGTTACTTCAGAATAGGCAATCTAGGAGAGTCACCTCTCAAGTGTTTCAACATCAAAGAGCTGAAAGTAGACAAACTTTCTCCACCAGTTATTGCCGACCTCAAGACCGTTGGTTTCAGAATAGATGGCATCAGCAAAAATGCTGGCAACATTCCAACAGGCAATGGCCTTGAGGAAGGTCAACCACTAACATTTACTGTCGACAGTTTGATGAAGTTGTATGAGCAGGAGGCAGAGTCTCCGTTCACAGGAATGGCTGGAGATAAATCAGACATGTTATCGTCTACGGTTGTTATCTACACCAATGAAGGGAAGAAGTCACAGCTGCACAAAGAGTTCATTGAAAGGAGGATGTCCTACGAGCTGAATGTAGCACAAAGCAGCGCTGCTGTCAAGGAGAAAAGGCTTCAATCATTTCTGACAGACATCAAAAAGTTTACATTTCCGCCCTCGTTCGTCAAGTACCAACCACCCCAAAACACAAACATTAAGGTGAAGGATGACATCTTCAGATATCCCACTTTGTTAGCCAACAACATCAAAATGTTTATGGGTTGGGACCTGCGCTTTCCTTGGCAGATATTTTCCATGATGCATTTAAACGAAAAGATGTCTGGAGAAACCTTCCAATACATAAACACTGTATTGGCTCTGTCGGTATACATGAGAACTACAGCCTACCTCCATCAAAAGTCTCAAACAGAATACGTTTCGCTCGCTCCACAACAGAAAGGGTCCCTAAAGGAGCTGTATCAAGTACCGAGTTCCCTGTTTGTGATCTTGGGTTGTCTGCTCGTGCCTCTCAAGCGCTCAGTAAAGGCTTTCATAGAAATTGCAGCGACGTGTACAGACAACTCCTCCCTGGCCAATACAATGCATTCAGTGATGCAGAACATGGACTTTGACAAAACTGATCACATGAACAAAGTTGAAATCTGTCACTTTGCTGGAGAATACCAACAGGCAAGGAGAGAACTGGAAAAGGTTATTGAAGCTCCAATAACAACAGCAGCTGCCTCCGAGGTTCTAGATAAGATTCAGAAAATGACAGACAACTCCGACCAAGTAAGAAAGTACATGGAGCTTTGCTGTTACATTCTGTACTACACCGACTCTCACAGAACTACAGCAGACTACTTCAGCTGGCTTATAGACAATGGACATGGTAACATTGGCTTTTGGTATCTTCTCTCTGCTTGCTGTAAGAAAAAGATGGGCGACTACAAGGCTACAAGACAACTCCTGAATGAGGTAAGAGTTCTGTGTACTATACAAGTCAGTTGTGGATGCTGTAGATGTCTGTGGGAATGGATTTAAAGGCATTTACAACAACATGAGAGCTACATAAAATGTGCTTAGAAACAGACTTGAGACCAAGCGTCACCAACCAGATAAATCTCCAATTAATCTGAATTTACCAAAGTCCGTTTTCATACCACTATTAGTTTAATGTGAGATATTTTACCCAACATGCTCGCAGTCATATTTTTAAAACCAAGTTACTGACATCAATTACTGACTGTCACTCTGGAATAATGCCTGAACCTACTTTGGAGTGAAATAGTACAGTATCTTCTGACTGTATGTAGTACTGACTGTATGTAGTACTGACTGTGTGTAGTACTGACTGTGTGTAGTACTGACTGTGTGTAGTACTGACTGTGTGTAGTACTGACTGTATGTAGTACTGACTGTATGTAGTACTGACTGTGTGTAGTACTGACTGTGTGTAGTACTGACTGTGTGTAGTACTGACTGTGTGTAGTACTGACTGTGTGTAGTACTGACTGTGTGTAGTACTGACTGTGTGTAGTACTGACTGTGTGTAGTACTGACTGTGTGTAGTACTGACTGTGTGTAGTACTGACTGTGTGTAGTACTGACTGTGTGTAGTACTGAATGTGTGTAGTACTGACTGTGTGTAGTACTGACTGTGTGTAGTACTGACTGTGTGTAGTACTGGCTGTATGTAGTACTGACTGTGTGTAGTACTGACTGTGTGTAGTACTGACTGTGTGTAGTACTGACTGTGTGTAGTACTGACTGTATGTAGTACTGACTGTGTGTAGTACTGACTGTGTGTAGTACTGACTGTGTGTAGTACTGACTGTGTGTAGTACTGACTGTGTGAAGTACTGACTGTGTGTAGTACTGACTGTGTGTAGTACTGACTGTGTGTAGTACTGACTGTGTGCAGTACTGACTGTGTGTAGTACTGACTGTGTGTAGTACTGACTGTGTGTAGTACTGACTGTGTGTAGTACTGACTGTGTGTAGTACTGAATGTGTGTAGTACTGACTGTGTGTAGTACTGACTGTGTGTAGTACTGACTGTGTGTAGTACTGACTGTATGTAGTACTGACTACATGTAGTATTGACTGTATGTAGTACTGACTGTGTGTACTACTGACTGTATGTAATACTGACTGTATGTAGTACTGACTGTATGTAGTACTGACTGTATGTAGTACTGACTGTGTGTAGTACTGACTGTATGTAGTACTGACCGTATGTAGTACTGACTGTATGTAGTACTGACTGTATGTAGTACTGACTGTATGTAGTACTGACTGTGTGTAGTACTGACTGTATGTAGTACTGAAGTTTTTTACTCTAAAATCAAAGGACTTGGGATACTCTATATGAGATGCTTTATGCTCTATATAACTTTTTGCCTCTCTGGAAATACATGCACTTAGCCCTGCATTGTTTGCGTCTTTAGGAGTCGCCTTACTGGCAAGAAAGCAACTCCAGATAAGTTTTTTATCGCACTACAGCCTCAAAAGTTGGTTTTGATTAATCCCTTGAGTTTCAAAGTTTGAAAAATTGGGTATTTGAATTTAAAACTAATTTTGCATGTTGACAACTACAAGTACATGGAGTTGAATTTTTACTTGAATTTGGATATGGGCAACCACAAATGTTTTGATTGTTAGTTGAGATCTATGAAATGTAAATCAGGGTATTTGAGTTTTATTTGATAGCTTTATTGTCCTATCAGTAGTAATATATGAGCAGATTTCCCTACCAAGTGTTTTTTTGTGGATTAGACCCCGAGGTGATGCAATGGGTTACAGCGTTGAATGAATTCGCCGAGTTAATATTGTATTTCATTTGAGAGGCATTTGAGTAGCATTTGAGTGGCATTTGAGTGGCATTTGAGTGGCATTTGAGTTTTGATTTTTTTTATACTTAATTTGAACTTATATGACATCTAGATTTTGAATGTATGGCATTAAACATGAACCGCGGTCACAGCAAAGCTATGACTTTTCTGGGACATTAGAACCTGCACTTCTCAATGGTAGCATTATATTTTAGAAATGCCTTTTCAATTTAAAGTTACAAGAGGTAGAAAATCATGTTAAATGGCATAGCAATCAAAACGGAAGCAGCCGTTGCCACCCTGAGTATTTGACGTCACACCGTAATGTTGCAGCCTTATCCATAGACGTACATGTTTCATGTGTGAGCGTCTGTGATATAGCGATCCCAATTTCCTCATTATTGCGATGCATTATTTTCTTCAATGTTTCACCCAGCCGCTTTTCTTGCAGCAATTATTTTGATATTTACCTTCGCCAGGTTTATATAGTTATGGCAGCAAACATTATTGAAGAGTATGAGGATGAGCCAGTGCTTCAGGTTGTAGAGTTAGGTCCAGAAGATGTAAGAAATAACACTTTATTTATTATTATATATCATTTATTATTATTTATTATTATAATTATTATTATTATTGTCAATATTTATTTGTTATTTAATTTACCACAACAATTATTATAAACTACTACTACCATTTCTTTCATTTTTATTAATATCATCATCATGGATTCAGGAAATTACAAAGACAAATAAGTAAATAATAGTACTGTACAGGAATTTGTGTCTGGGTGGTAGCCACCTGTACACACTCCCGACGTGCTCTACTTCTGCCCAAGTCTACTTACAATAATTTGCTATTATTGTTCGTATCGTCTAGAGAGCTTTTATTGGTTTGTGCATTTATGGGTGCGGCCGAATCTGGCTTGTATGCTTGCTGGCAGTGGACAATAATTATATCCGAATTATTGGCTGCCTCTGAACCTTCCCAAGGTTCGACAATAATCCGTGTCGTGATTACGGTCTAGTTTATAGTTTGTCTCGAACTTTTGCTGCTCACAATAATTCTGCAGGAATTACTGTTTAGTTTATAGTTTGTTGCAAACTTTTGGTCACCGACAATAATGGTGCGGTAATTACTTTGTCTAGTTCGACTCAGTCGAGGTCGACAATAATTACTCCTTGATTATTGTTGTGATAGTTTTGCTACGAACTCCACGGTTCGGATTTCAATAAGAGTCAAACTACTAGGGCACCAGGTGCTTTGCGTCGTACACCTCGAGTCGAGGGAATACGCAGTAAGAGAGCGAACAATCTTACTTTCCGCCAAGCCTCGTGCTTGCCAATAGTCGACCAGCGCTTGTAGTTATGCTGCTTCTAGCTGTGCTCAGTGCTTGCTTCTTGAGAGAGAGAATCATCTGAGAGTCAGGCTAACTCTGAACTTTATTGCACTTACATCAATTTAAATACAGGGAAGGCGGGTACACATTACAAACCACGCCTGAGTAAAAATATTGGTACAAGCCACGCCTTGTCCTTACAACAGCACCCAATTGCAATAATTAAAAACGTGGAAAAAATATAACATGTGATAAATAATTATTTGGTGTATAAGATAGAACGCACTGAAATAGACTCTAGTATCGTGGATACATACAAACAAGAGAACTATACACAGACGTGTACAATGCGTAGCGAGTAGATATTGAGATGTAAACGTAGACAGTGAGTTATCGGCTTAAATCTTACACAAAGGAATACGGACAATGAGATACAGGCTCAGACAGTAATTGCGAGATAATGTCTCTTGAGTAATAATAAAGTGAGAGAATGTCTTAGTGAGTACAGGGTAATAATAATAAAATAGGGAGAGTACTGGCGTCCCTCACACACTCCCCCCCATTGGCAACTGTAAGGCCAATAAAAAAGAAGGGGCGCACAGAGTGTAACAAATGTCAATGCTTACTGTCCATTATGTTCCTTTAGAGAAGGTCCCTTTCCCTTTGGATGGCTATCTTTATGTCCTCGGTCCTTTGTAATAGCTTGAAAGCATCCCGAGTAGTGGTGTACATCTCCTCCTCCAAGCGCTTGATTCTCCTGTATCTATCCTCCCGTCTTTCTTCATTTACTCTCTCCCTCTGCCTCCTATTTTCAGGCGTAGGTGCCCTCGGAATGTTTTCGGTGGAGGCGAGGTGTCTTCTAAATGCCGTCTCCTTACCTCCTATGTGCAAACGAGGTTTTCTTGGTGGAGGGTTACTGTCCACTATTTCTATTCGGGCTACTTTGGTAGGGGTCTCGCTCTGTCTATCTCCCAATCGCTTCTTTATGGAAGCTTTGCCACGCTCTATAATTGGCGTCGGGGTGCCGAAGGGCGCTGGACTCGTCCAACGCATAGCTTTGCAGAACTCTGTGTACGATTGCTCATCGACTTCATATAGCGGTCGAGTTTCCCCACCATGTGTTTGCTCACCTCCTTTCTCCTTGATGTGTTTGAGTATAGTGTCCCGCGAGCTACTCTTTTTGCCACAGGCACAAAAGAAATACGTAAAGTGCTGGTGCACGTGGTATATAATACGTTTTTTGTTGAGCTGTAGACTACAGATTTTACAGCCCCATGTGTCTCCCTCTATTTGATAAATAGCGTTCTTGATTGCCTGTGAGGTGGCGCCGGCTTTCCACGTTTCTTTAGCATGTTGTGTCAGGGGAGGGGGTGCTGGTGCTTGGTGTACTCGGGTCCTACATCTTGCAGCTCCTTCTTTGTCGTTAGCGATGTTATTAATCCTGGCAGGAGAGGAATAATTTCTTTTCCTTACCCGACTTGTAGTAGCGTTAGCTAGCAGCTCTTCTGCAAAGGTCGGGTCTTCTTCTACTGATAAGGCTCCGTCGTTCTCCATGCTGTGTAGTATATCTGTGATCGCTTGTAGGCACTGTGTTCGGTAGTGTGATGAATGTTTGGAGTGTTTATTATTTTTATCTGTGCAGTGCTGCTGATTGAGCACGCCTTGGTTCGTTGTTGGTACCTCCCTTCCGATTGTTTTGTTTGCCCACGTGTTCTGCTGGGTGTGTTTTATCGCGGGGGCGTTTTCGGCAGGTGGTCCTGTCTGAGGAGTTATCTTCTCGTCGGAAGCTGGGGGTTTTCCCTGCGCCGACGTTGTTGTGTAGTTGTCTTCTTTCTGCAATCCTAAGATTTTCGTTGTTTCTGCTGCGTTTTTCCAGGGTAAGTGTGTTATTTCTTCTAGTTTTTTCTGTTTTATATATTGTTCGTCCTCTCTGTCCATTTTTTGTGTCCTATAGCACTGATAGTCAGCGAATTTCGCTGGTTTCTTTGCTTCTCTCCTAGGACGATCCTGGCTTATGCTGGTTTCTGGTCTGGGTGGTAGTGGAGGCCACTCGTTTGTATCTAGGTTACGTCCTCCTGCGTCGGCTGGTGTGGGTGTATTTACTGGAGGTGTCGGGGCCCTGTGCTCGGGTGGAGGTGTCCTTTCCGGCCGTGTGGCAGATGGAGGGGTGTCCAATGTTGGTTCTTCGAAAGGTACCGATGGTGCCCGCCTTTCTATCTCTCTCAGTGCCCTTTCAACCTCTCTGGATATTTCGGTAACTGGTTCTACCGGGGTGTTTGGCTGTTCTACTGGTGTAGTGTTTTGCCTTGGTTTGTGACGTCCCAAATAGGCTCCCCTCATGTTGGGTCTCACTGCTTGTTCCCTACTGGGTGGGGCTCTCCCTATCGTCTCTTGGCAAGAACGGTAGTGTTTTAACCGTCGACCATTCTGTGTGAATGCTTGTCCGTCTCTCTCTAGTCGGTAAGTGTGGTTGGGGTATGTTTGGGTGATGGTGTAAGGGCCGACGTAACTTGGTTGGAGCTTGGGGTTGCCTCCCTTTACGCGGCGTTTGTTTTCCATCACTACTAGGTCCCCTTCTGCGAACCGGCTCGTCTCCTTCCTCTTGGCGTACCTTATGCTGTAGGTTGCGTAGGTATTCGTGGGCGATGGCCAAATTCTCTTGTGTGCGCAGGGTGTGCTCGTGGATGGTTGCCTGCTCTAAGGTGGGGGCATTCCCGGTAAGTTGGTCGGGAAGCCGTACCTCTCTGCCCATCATGAGGAGATTGGGTGTCTCTCCTGTAGTGGAGTTGGGGGTGGCTCTGCATGCCCGCATTATTTGGGGCAGCAGGCCGTCCCACTCGTCTTGTCCCTTGGTGAGGATTAGCGTCCGAAGGGCGTCACCTAGCGTCCTATTTTGGCGCTCGACCATTCCATTTCCCTGAGGGTGATAGGGTGTCGTGCGTGTCTTGCGCACGTTCCACAGGGTACACAGCTCCTCCAGCAGGGTGGATTCAAACTGGGCTCCCTGATCCGTATGGAGCTGCTTGGGCAGCCCCCAGTAGCTGAAAACCCGCTCGTCTAGGGTGGCGGCCACCGTGGGGGCGGTGGCGTCGGGTATGGCGATCGCGTCTTGCCACCGCGTAAAATGGTCAGTGAGGACCAAGATCCAGCGGTTTCTTCGACTGGTGAGGGGTAGGGGGCCCACCAAATCCACCGCGAGTTTCTGGAAGGGGTGGCCGGCGTAGAGTCTTTGCCCTTCTGGGGCGCCGGGTCTCTGGCTCTTCTTAGCAACTTGGCAGACTTCACAGTCTTTTACTAGGCGACGTATCATGGCGGACATGCCGGGCCAGTACCAGTCCAGCATTACACGGGTCCTGGTACGGTTGATGCCGGCGTGGGCCAGTTTGTGGGTTTCCCACACGGTGTTCTCTCGCCACGGAGGGGGGCAGACGGTGCAGTACTTCGTTCTTCCTTGGTGATCCAAGCGTAGTGTTAGTACTCCGTCGGGCCTTATACACAGGCGCTCCCTCCGGTCGTGTAGAACTCGTAGTTCTGTGCTGCCTTCCTCCAGCTCCTGGCGGGGGATGGGTTCTTGTTCTTGCACTGCCTTGTACATGCGACTTACTGGGTGGTCGCCTTCCTTCTGGGCCTGGACCAGCTCTCTGGTGCTACGAGAGGGGTCGGTGATGGTCAGATGCACTTGTGCCTGTTCTTGCTCTGCGGCGAGGTCCGCGTGTGAGGGTCCACCGTCGCGCCGTTCTATGGCGGTACACTGTTTGCAGTCTATACACTGGTCTTGCCGGCTGAGCCCGTCGGCGTTAGCGTGACGGGGTCCTGCCCGGTGTTCCAGTTGGTATGTGAATTCTGCCAGTATCTCCAACCAGCGTGCAATCTGGTTAGACGGTTCCTTGCGGCGGCACAGCCATCGGAGGGACGCGTGATCCGTCCTTAGGCGGAATTTCCTCCCGTACAGATAGGGCCGGAAATGCTTCACCGCTTTCACTACGGCCAGGAGCTCTCGTCTGGTTACGCGATAGTTGCGTTCAGCTGGGGCCAGGGTTTTGCTATAATATGCGATCACTCGCTCCCTGCCCTCCTGTTCTTGCGAGAGTACCGCGCCCAGCCCCACGGCACTGGCGTCTGTGTCGAGGATGTAGGTGATGGTGGGGTCGGGGTACCCTAGTATGGGGGCCTGGCTCAGGCGTGACTTGAGGACACGAAATGCCTCTCGTTCATCGTCTCCCCATCTCCATTTGACCCCCTTTCCGGTCAGAACGGTCAGTGGCTTAGCGATCGTCGCATACTCAGGAATGTACTGACGGTAATAGCCGGCCGTGCCTAAAAAGGCTTGGAGGGCTTTTATGTCGCGGGGTTCCTCCCACTTGGTGACGGCTTCCACTTTCCCAGGGTCGGTGGCTACTCCTTCTGAGCTCACGACGTGTCCCAGGTATCGTACTTTCTGGCTCAGCAACTCGCACTTTGAGGGTTTGACCTTGAGGTCGGCCTGTTGTAGTCGACCCAACACTTCTCCTAGGCGGTGCAGATGTGTCTGAAAATCTGGGGCGATTATAATGACGTCGTCCAGATATAGTAACAGTGTCTTCCAGTGTAGGCCCTTTAGTACCCTTTCCATCAGGCGTTGGAAGGTGGCTGGCGCCGAGGTGAGTCCAAATGGGAGGACCTTCCACCTCCACAGGCCGCTCCGGGTGATGAAGGCAGATTTTTGTTGAGCGTCTGTATCTAGTGGCACCTGCCAGTACCCACTGGTGAGATCAAGAGTGGAGAAGTAGCGACTGCCGGCCAGTGCATCGAGTGAGTCGTCGATCCTAGGGATCGGATATGCATCCTGGTGGGTGACGTCGTTCAACTTCCTGTAGTCCACACAAAACCTCCAGGACGAATCTTTCTTTCGTACCAGGACGACGGGGGAACTCCAGGCACTATCGGCCGGTTCGATCAGGTCTTTTGCCAGCAGCTCTTTGACCTGTCGTTCTGCTTCAGCTTCCTTCTCTGCCCCTAGGCGATGTGGAGGGCAACGAATAGGTCGAGTTCCTGGGGCTACTGGGATCGAATGTTCGGCTAGGTAGGTACGTCCGATGTCCCCATCGTCTTTGCTGAATACTGTTTGGTAGCGGGTAAGTAGTTCGTGGAGCTGTCCCTCCTCTCTGGGGGTACTGCACCCTTGTCTGGCTTGTGAATATAGTGCATGCAAGTGAGGGGGTAGGTCCCGGCCTCCTGTGGTTTCTGGTGTGTACTGCTCGGTGGTTGGTTCGACCTCTTCCGGTCCTACTCCCGTAAATGTCCCGATTACTTCACCGGCTGGGACACAGATACTTTCGGGGGAGGGGTTGAGGCATCGTACTAGTACTCTTCCTTGGTGGTCGGGTACGTTGATGCTAGTAGCTAAGAGCAGACCACCCTCCATGCTTTCGATGATGCCTTGTGGGCAGGGCTCCTTGCTGGTGAGGTGACACAGTATAGTGGTCTCTGCCTGTGGGGGTAGGTAGGTGTCCTTTTGGACTTGTACCTTTGAGATCAAATCTTTCCCGTACCTGTCGGTACATGTCAGTTCCTTATCTTGAATCTTCAGAATGGGTTGGTCAAATCCTATTTGACAACTCTGGTTCGCGAGGAACGGCATGCCCAAGATCACGTCCTCGTTTATTTGGCTTACTACGAATGTCTCCTCGTAATGGATGTGACGGATGCGCCCCGTAAGTGTGAGCAGGCCGTAGAACGGCAACCGCGTGCCATCTGCCATCAATCCGTGTGAATCGTATTGCTGCAGATGTTGCTGGACTCTGGGGGAGAGTTGGTCGTAGATTCTTTTTGCCAATAGATTTGTATTGCACCCGGTGTCTATGAGGTATGTGACCGCTCGGCCCTCTACTTTCCCGGGTAGGTAGTAGCTAGATCTGTACAGCCTCTCCACTTGGTTTAAGTGGAGGGTCTTGGGGCGGTTTGAGTTGGGTCGGTTCGGGTCCTGCCTCGGAGGTCGTGGTGCGTTGCTTGCTTGCTCCCCTAGCGGTGGAGGTTCCTCCTCTTCCTCGTCGGCCAATGGGTGAAACCGATTGGCTAGTGGGACGGGTGTAGGAGTAGTCAGTTGACTGTAGGGGGTTCGTTGAGTTTTTGCCCGTATGCAGCTAGTGGGGTGTCCCACTACTGCGGGCCGAGCCCGTTTCCCTGCCTTGTAGTCCAGGGGGCAGTCTTGCATTGACTGCGCAGGTGGCCGGTTCGTTGGCAGCCCCAACAGCGTTGGGTGAACCCTCTTGTGGCTTCTGTTTCAGCCCGGCCACTTCCTTGCTGAGGGCCTCCACTGTTTTCAACAGTTTGGTGAGTGGGTCGTCGACCTCTTGACATGATACCTCAGGGGAGAGGGGGTCGCAGATGTCCTCGGGGGGTCCCTCGTGAACCGTCCGAACGTTGGAGTGTGGTATGGATTGGTGCTGGATTTGCAGGTAATCATTGCCTGCCCTAACGGCTTCCTCCAGACTGGTGGGCCGGATGGCCAACAGGTGACGCTGTAGATAAGCGTGTCCTAAGGTGCTCTGGAATGTCTGGAGGGTCAGCTCAGTCCGATTCCTCTGGGGGAGTTCCTCGTAGGCCGCCTCCACCAGCTTCTCCACTGCGGCTGCGTGCTCTCGCAGCGTATCCTTTGGGTGCTTCCGATACCCCGTCAGCTTACTCTGTGCCTCTGTTCGAGTCAACCCGAAGCTGGCTCTGAGGGCTTCCAGAATAGCTTGTTGGGTCAGTCCGCGTCCACACTGTTCTGCTCTCCCTGTTAGGGTGTGGCGGAGATGAACCGTGGCCTCCTCAGGAGTCCAACGATTCATTCTGGCCACCTCTTCGAATCGCTGGATGAAGTAATGGACATCACCTTCCCCATCAAAGTGGGGGGTTTTGAATTTACTTCGAGCGTTAGTGGTCGTCATCCTTTCTAGGATATCTGTTAGTGCGCCCATTATTTGTAGGGACGAACCTTCCCGATCAGAACTAGCTGCTCTCCGTCGGTACGACATCGTGCAGACTGGGCTCTGGTCTTCGGGAGGTCGAGAGTTCTTTGTGGGCCTTGCAATCCCACTGCTGCCACCAATGTACAGGAATTTGTGTCTGGGTGGTAGCCACCTGTACACACTCCCGACGTGCTCTACTTCTGCCCAAGTCTACTTACAATAATTTGCTATTATTGTTCGTATCGTCTAGAGAGCTTTTATTGGTTTGTGCATTTATGGGTGCGGCCGAATCTGGCTTGTATGCTTGCTGGCAGTGGACAATAATTATATCCGAATTATTGGCTGCCTCTGAACCTTCCCAAGGTTCGACAATAATCCGTGCCGTGATTATGGTCTAGTTTATAGTTTGTTTCGAACTTTTGCTGCTCACAATAATTCCGCAGGAATTACTGTTTAGTTTATAGTTTGTTGCGAACTTTTGGTCACCGACAATAATGGTGCGGTAATTACTTTGTCTAGTTCGACTCAGTCGAGGTCGACAATAATTACTCCTTGATTATTGTTGTGATAGTTTTGCTACGAACTCCACGGTTCGGATTTCAATAAAAGTCGAACTACTAGGGCACCAAGTGCTTTGCGTCGTACACCTCGAGTCGAGGGAATACGCAGTAAGAGAGCGAGCAATCTTACTTTCCGCCAAGCCTCGTGCTTAGCAATAGTCGACCAGCGCTTGTAGTTATGCTGCTTCTAGCTGTGCTCAGTGCTTGCTTCTTGAGAGAGAGAATCATCTGAGAGTCAGGCTAACTCTGAACTTTATTGCACTTACATCAATTTAAATACAGGGAAGGCGGGTACACATTACAAACCACGCCTGAGTAAAAATATTGGTACAAGCCACGCCTTGTCCTTACAACAGCACCCAATTGCAATAATTAAAAACGTGGAAAAAATATAACATGTGATAAATAATTATTTGGTGTATAAGATAGAACGCACTGAAATAGACTCTAGTATCGTGGATACATACAAACAATAGAACTATACACAGACGTATACAATGCGTAGCGAGTAGATATTGAGATGTAAACGTAGACAGTGAGTTATCGGCTTAAATCTTACACAAAGGAATACGGACAATGAGATACAGGCTCAGACAGTAATTGCGAGATAATATCTCTTGAGTAATAATAAAGTGAGAGAATGTCTTAGTGAGTACAGGGTAATAATAATAAAATAGGGAGAGTACTGGCGTCCCTCACAGTACTACATGGTGGTTTTTTTGTAGAACAATATTTATTGTGGTAACAACAACAACAATATCATAGTAGTCATACATCATACATCATTGGATGAACTATACAGCAGAGAAAAAACGTAATGTAAGGAAATATAGGAAATAAATGTGAATAGTGAATAATAATATATAATTTTTTAGTAATACAAAATGAATGTAAATACTACATAATAATAAATGGTTACTATTTATTTAGTATATATTATTATCAGTGGCGGATCTGGAGGGTGAGCCCTAGGAGCCAAGGCTCCCCCCCCCCTACCCATGAATATGAGGCAAAAAATTTCTGAGAAATTAGCTGAAAATTTCCATCGATATCAGCTTTTAGATATCTCTTGTAATAAGAAGCCCCTTATTAATCAATAAAGATGATTGTGAGAAACAGCTACATAACCCAAGATCCAATAATTTTGACTCTAGTTCAGGGTTGTTTAAATGGGCAAACATTTTGTCTGCTTTTTGGTGCAAACATGCTCAGCCAAAAGGTCAAGGTCTTTCAGTTTACGTCTGGTCGTGAAAATTGCAGAAGCTACTTCTACTACTACCAATATTATTATTAACAAAGAAAAAGTCCCATTATTTTTTTTTCATTGCAAGAGTGGTTGACCTCTGCAAAAGTTTCAGCTTTCAAGTAAGCATTGTTACTTGCCGTTTAGTCAATGCAACCAAAACCCAAATTTTACTATTAGTTAGTGGTCAATTATAAATAATAATGATTATTATTATTATTTATTATTATTAATTATTATTTTATTATTTATTATTAGTTAATTATTATTTATTAGTTATTATCATTTTTTATAACAATAATACTAATGATAATTAAAACAATAATTATAAATGAGTATTTAATTATTATCATCTTTATTGAAGTAATTCTTTTTGTTATCGTTCGTGTGTATTATTATTATTATTATTGTTTATCATTATTATTATTATTATGATCTATGATGATGTAGTAGTTTAATTATAATAAATGATTGTAGTTCATTATTATTATAATGTAATAATAATAATAATTTATTATCGATAATTAGTGTATAATAATAATATTTAGTAATTAAACTGTTACGTCATCATAATGATTATGAAGAACTTGTTGTTATTATAATAATAACAACAAGTTCTTCATAATCATTATGATGACGTAACAGTTTAATTACTAAAATTATTATTATTATAACTGTTATATATTAATTTAAAGTAATAAGCATCATTATAAATAAATAAACTTTTTTAAGTATTGTTATTTTTTAAATTATTATTATTATTGTTTCCTAGGTTTGATTCAAATGCATTTTAGGTGCAGGTGCTATACAATGGCAGTTGTGTTGTAATATCTCTGAAACTTGTAAAATACTGGTTCTAGAATCCAGTGTCGTATCAGTTTCTTCAACACTGTACATGGGGGATCCAATTTTAAGTCAGTAGGAGAGCAAATTATTTTAAAAGAGGGCCAAAAAATTTTTCGGCGCTTCGCGCCGAAATATTTTTTTCTAAATGGGCTCCCCCCTCTGTGACTGTCCAGATCCGCCACTGATTACTATTACAATTATTGTAATAATATGTGTGTTTATCCTGAGTAGTAGTATGCAGTATATTGTAACAATATACTGCATACTACTACTCAGGATAAACACACAAACAGTAATAGAAAATATAGGACTGGTGGTGTATGCAAAAAAGCAAATAAATAATAAATAATAATAGATAATATACTACTGATGATAGAAATTATTAAATTACAGTAGTATTGTATTATTTATTACAGATATATATTCCACCGGAACTGCATGAGATATGTACTTGCAACAGCTGTCACATATGGCGAGTTCCATCTATGAACACCTGCTGCAGAGACCATCCCATCTGGGAGCACCGCAGCCAGCAAGATTTGAGGTGCATACTTGAATGCGACAACATCCAACAATTACTGCAGCCTGCACCACTCAGAATGATGTACCACAATTATTGCGCTTATCACCGTATGTATTGGATACTAGTAGATTATTCTCTAAGTAACTGGGAAGTTGACAAAGTCACATTACTATCAATTATTCAGAATGCTTTATATTTCACATACAGGCCCAAGATATCCTGATGCTGAAACCCTAGTCGTATGTGAGAGGTATAGCCAAGAGAGAATCCAGGAGATGTTAATGGCGCAAAGACGACTGTGTGCCTACAGGTCTTTAATATTCTGGGCTTTCCCCGGCATTCGTAGAAATGAACGGCAGCCACTTCCATCATGCGTATATGCTATGGTTAGAGCTATGTTCCCACCAACCGATGATGAAGAGGCTTATGCAGACTATCAGCATACTGTGTTCGCCATTCGTGCGAATGACTAGCATAGAGCTTGATGACTAACACTTGTACAAGCATTAGTAATTTGTTTGTAAAAAGATTTTATTTTAATGATTGTTGCAAAGTAATTTAATCCTTATTCAAATATAATACGAACTCAAATACAATATAAAAATCATGATTAGACCATCAGAACAGCTGGACGGCATTACCAGTCAACAAGTAAAACTAATGTGAAGCCTAAGAGAGCAGAGATGTACAATGAGGTCTGTTAAGTTAGTACTGTACAGGTATCCAGGTCATGATGTTTCAGCCAAGGCCAATTTTATTGTAACTGATAAGCCCTAAAAAACGATTTAGGACAGTTCTCATGTTTTCATGTAGTGAGGCTTGAGTCTCATCCCTCGACACTTATGTTTAGAAACTACATGATTAATGCTTTCATATGCTTCACCAAGTGAGGCTAGTGTTGGCGGTTCAGTGCTGTCAAACATAGGTTTCCTGTTTTCAGCAATATGCATTTCCAGTTCCGCAAACAAGTCATCCACGTAATCTGAAATAAAACCATTTCATAATAACAAATAACAAACTATAAAACATTGGACTTGTAAAAAAAACTATAAAACATTGGACTGCTAACCTCCAAATCTGTAAGAATGTCATCTTCGCTCTCCGAGTTAGTCTCTGGTGATGCTAACTCTAGTTCATTCTCCAGTAGCGGTGATGTTGAATGCTTGATGTGTCAGCATCATTACCAATGGCTGACGAAGCTTGCGTGGGAGGTGGATGAATCCCGATGTCTTTCCTGTGAGAACATACAGTTTTCAAGTGTAGTTTGCAGTAATGGGAGAAAAGGCACCTTTACACTACAGGTAAATTGTTAGGAACTTATAGCTTACAACAAAATATGCAATACATGTGCACAAAAGATACTTACAAATCCCATTGAGACGATTTGGATCGAATCTTCACTTTTTTCACAGTCCTCGAAGTTTGTGTTGACTTTGAGTTCCTATTACGTGCTGCAGATGGTGGCATCAATGGGAATGATGGGACAGGCAACCGTTTACTTGGTGGTTTAGTCACTGTGCGTGGTGTCAATATTACTCTACAACATGTGCCAAGACCAATTCTTAAAAAGGGTATTTTACATGTAAGAGATCTTGTAACACCAATGGACAAGAAACATCTTGAATAAGATGTTGATGGCAACTAAAGATACAAGCACACTTTAGGCAAAAGCCAGATTAGCATGGTGGTAAACTATCCCATAAATTACTATCCAACTGTATTTTCAAAAAAAACAAAAAATCAACGAATGTATAACAATTGTGTACAGCAAGCAATCATAAAATGAAGCAAACCTTGTTTCGCCTCTTCGTGGTGCAATTCCGATACAAGCAACGCCTGGCTGGAAAAGCCGTCGTTAAAAAGAGTTTGACGGCAAGCATGCAGATCCAACATCAGACTAGAAAAACCATCCTTGGAAACAGCAGCAAGTATTTGAAAGTCAGAGATGACAGCTAGATTTGTTAGATCTGAAACATGCAATAAACGACAACATGCCCGACAGGTAGGATAAACCACATAACATGCACAACAGATAGCATAAACTACACAACATGCACGACAGATAGCATAAACTACATAACATGTACGACCACCAACAAACAGCAATAATAGCTCTCTCAGCAACATACTCTGGCACTAACTGGTCCCTGACAATCGCTCTCCTCTCTCGAACAGGCATTGGTGCTTCCGCAGCTGGCTGTCTTTTTCGAGGGGATGGTCTATCAACCTGCTCACCAGGCTCCAAGTGGATGGATGGCAGAGCATCACTTTTTAAGATCAACCTTCAACGACAACAGCTATTATTTACAAAATTTATTTTGTAGTAGAAGGATATAAAATCATGTCACCAAGCAAAGAGATAATTGCAATGAAAGAACAAAGCTTTTAAAACAATACTTACTTTATCTTTTCTTCTTTCATCATCTGGTACATAGTGTAGTTCTGAAATGATCCTTCGGAGAAATGACGAAAACATAATGAGGAGTACTTAGTGGGTTTCCACAATTTACCGTCTTTTGTTTTTCGTTTCACATTAACGAATCTCGTCCAAATTTCTTCACGAGTGCCAGAGGGCCATTGGAATAGATGTGTCTCGCCATCACAATGAGCAGCAGCACAAAATCTTGTTGAATTTGACATAATGGCTGCAAAAGACAGTTCACGATTTCTCAATACACAGAATGGATGGTAATAATATTGTTGGATACAGGAAGTCGCCAACTGCAAAATTACTTCAAATTAAGCCCTTAATTTGTGATTAGATGGGTTTAATAATATTGCCTGTTTAGCTATTGCTACTCCTGCTTACTATTATTGTGAAGGACGCCATAAGCGTAGCCCCGGTTCTACCAAAACGAACAATCTATTTCATAGACTTATTCCATTATTATCATGTGTTCTATGCTCATTCCTTACCTGATACATATTGTTCTATGCTTCACCCAATCACTGTCGAGGGGTGGAGCTATTCCTTTGTGTATTTATCTGAAGGAGGTGCTAAACTGTCTAACTAGCCAATTAATGCCATTAAGGCGTGTATCTACCTTATATTTTATATATATCTTGTGTGAACTGCTTATTATAAAATGCTGAGTTTAGTTGTAATAAATCAGAGTTACCCTGCACACTCTCCGAAGTCACTTTGTCTAACAAAATACTTCACAGCGCACTATACCACACATTGCGATAAGCTATCCACTATAACCTGCTATAAAGATACATCTTGCACAGTAGTATAGATAACAGACAGCACACTAGCCAGACTGTTCGGCCCTGCCTAACATTGTTCGGCCTCGGCTGTAGGGAGCAATAGCAAGACTGGCCGGCTCAGCTAACAGTCAGTAATGACTAGTCACTGAGTCAGCGGAAAGTCGTAGCTGTGCCACTACTTAAGCAGAGCCTACAATTGGTGACGGGAGGACGTACAGGTGTCAAGGCTAAGCTACCACAGAGCGAAATCCTGTACATTATTTCATAAATTCAATGACTACTTCGTCCATGTTTTATATCAATAGCATAATGCAAACAAGTGCGGTAGCCTCGTACTGAGAGTGCTCAACCAACAGCACAAAGTATTGGAGCATAGTACTCAACTGCGGACCGTACTGTTGTGGTCTCGTTAGACCTCATCAGTGCAGTATAGATGTACGAGGTGGAACCATAGCAATGAATCAAAGAAGTTCGCCACAATCATGTGAGATAACTATGGAAGCATTATATATATTATAATGATATATAATAACACATGTTATACTACATAGTTTAATGTAACAAAAGCAATATTATTATTACATATATAAATAAATGCATACATGAAAACATACTACATCTAGCAGCAGCAGCAGCCAGTGATTCATTAGCATCAGCAATACTATTACTACTACTACTAGGAGTATTACACTTCTACTACTACTGATAATAATATTAGTACTCGTAGTACTACTGGGCAGCAGTAAAGCAGCCTACTACTACTACTACTACCAGTAAAACTGCATAGTATTTACTGCTAGTAGTACGTACTATCTACTAGTAGTAGTTACTAAACAATAACAAACAATGGGTTATTATTATTTATTATTATTACCAATAATTAATAATAAATAAATTATGATGATGATAATAATAAGTTATTTATTTATAAATAATATAATAAATAATTTAATATTAGTCTACTGTAACTATTGTTACTATTTATTAATAATAATAATATATATTATTATTATTCAGAATTAGAATAATTTAATTATTAATAATAATAAATAAACAGTTGTAGTAGTAGTAGTAAGTAGTGTAGTAGTAGTAACATTTCGATCATAATAATAAATCACATAATAGTAGTACTACTAGTAGTTGTTGTTGAAATTGTTGTTAGTAAGTTGCTGTTGTTAGTAGTGGTGTAGTAGTAGTAAGTTGTTGTTGTTGTTAGCCAGTGAGTATGATGAATGAGTATTATTATTAATATTGTAAAGGACCGGCGCCATCTTGCATCTATGACAGTAACAATCTAACTTACCTTATACTACATTGTACCATTCTATGCTTACGTTCTAGAGACATTCATTCTATGCATACTTATTATTATTTTACTTAACATGCAAACTTATATGCATGCCATGTGCAATCAGTCAACCATGTATCCTAGTACCACCCTTTGTGTGTGATTCGCACACGCTGGCCAATCATTTGTGCCAGGTGTGGCCTCTTTTGTCTATCACTTGTCTATCACTTTTATTATGTAACAGTGTACATAAATATGGATGTTTTGTATCAATAAATCAGAGTCAGCTTGCACACTCTCAGAAGTTTCTTTGTTTCTAAACAATAACTTCACTGCGCACCATTACTCGAGTAGTAATATACAGGCAGATCAGTCTGAACCTCTGCTGGCCGAACTTAGCCTTGTCTAAATTCGCCTTCAATGTTCGACCTCTGCACAGCACTGAAACAAGACAGCCGAACCTCTGCTGGCCGAACCTAGTTTGACTAGTTCGCCCTTTAAAGTTCGAACTTGCTATACACACTGATAACAGCTAACGCAATCGGCAGCTCACTAGTACCTAGGATGGTCAACCACCATTCCTCAGGATACTAAGTCGACCTGTGGAAGGATTGTATTGCTAGAGCATTAGACACAATTGCCATCACAATTCGGGAGGTTGTGCAGGTAGGCCGAGCTACCACTCACACCCCCACAGTGAAATCCTGCACAATATTATTATTTATTAATTATATTTATTATTAAATTATTATTATAATTATTATTAGGAATAACAAAGGTTTATTATTATATTATTACGATGAAATAGTTACTATTGATTGAGCGGGCCTTTTTTTTTAAGTGAACAGCCAGGATAATGTAAATAATATATGGTAATGTGAATAATATTTATTTCATGCTAATCACCATGAATTCTCTTGAACTTTTAGCTGCTGATAATCGGTGAAAGCAATAGACTATAGTCCTTTAAAACCGGCGAGGATTATTGTCGTACGCCTCATTGCGGGTGTAGCACTTGGGCTATTGGTCAATCCTGCGTTACTCAACATAAGGTCACTTTCTATGTAGATTTACTGAAATTTAAGCCTGTCATTGATGTGTTCATGCATTCCATTTGATACTTTGAAGTCTATGCTATACAAAGACACTTGGTTTCCACAATTTTCGGGCATAGAATTGCCTATTTTCAGTCTTTTGCCTCACTCCATTTTTGCCTAAATTCAGATGTCGTTGAGCCGACGGCTTCAGCAAAACTCAAGTGTGACGTCACACTTAGTGCTCCACCGAACGTAGCAACGACTGTTTCCGTTTTGGTTGCTATGCTATATAACATGATTTTCTACCTCTTGTACCTTCAAACTGAGAAGATAATTCTAAAATATAATGTTACCATTGAGAAGTACAGGTTCTAATGTCCCAGAAAAGTCATAGCTTTACTGTGACCGCAGTGCATGTTTAAAGTTTTGATAATTTTTTTACATAATTCTAACTCATATAGCATCTAGATTTTGAATGTATAGCATTTGCGTTTTGATAATTTTTTCGATAGCTATATATTTATCTATGTACATTGAATAGAAATTAAACATTGTATGATTGTATATATTAAAGTTTATATTCTTGAAAAAGCCATAACATAATTTCAAACGAAGCAATAGATGTATATAAACATTCATCTGTTTGAATATGACGTAAACTCACACATTAATTCTTCAG
The DNA here is from genome assembly GCA_945261195.1 of Cryptosula pallasiana. Lineage (NCBI taxonomy): Eukaryota > Metazoa > Bryozoa > Gymnolaemata > Cheilostomatida > Cryptosulidae > Cryptosula > Cryptosula pallasiana. Next base: position 20,683,450 of record OX183139.1, read on the forward strand.
TCCATTGGGCTCTAATCAATCTTTGAGTGAGATCTTGATCCCAAACTTTTCTTTTATTTTTTTTTAAAAAATCGTTAATATTCACGATTTTAGACATTTTCAAAACTCTCTCAAAATTGTTTTGAATTGTTAGTCGTAATAACGTTTCTTGATTGTCAGCATTCTGGTGTAATGTATGTGGTCGGTACTGTATGGGTGATAGTTCTCCGTATAAAGATGCTAAAGTTAGCAAATGCTGCGTTATACAGAATAACGCAGCTTACAATGTCAATGGATATTTCGCCTTTTCCTGCACGGCTACATTTTCTTTAAAGGTTTGGTTTGGGGGTGGTCGGACATTGAAAAGCTAACCCAACCATCAGATTCTCCAATGTCTTTTGTGTACTGACCACAAATTTTAATTCAATCCATCCATCACGAGCCATGTGGCAGCTGTTTTTGTACACCAGCATTTGATGGCTGGTTGAAAAACATTACTAATTGTTGCAGTGATATCGTGACGTACATAGAACCTGTGTACTAGTAAAATTTTGGTTATAAGCCAATGAGCATTTAGCTACTGGGCCGTGATTGGTTGAACTTAGGAAATGTCTTGCCAACACAGTGTTGCGTAATTGAGAATTATTAACTATTTATTACTCATAGATGCGATTGAAGGATTGCAAATAACTAATAAAGCCCTAATACTTTGATACAGTTCATCGAACTCAATCTTCAACAACATTTTCACTAGATAATCTGGTTAGTAATACTAGTATCAGTAGCCTTATCACACAGCGCTTCGGATATGTAACCAATCACGGCCCAGTAGCTAAATGCTCATTGGCTTATAACCAAAATTTTACTAGTACACAGGTTCTATGTACGTCACGATATCACTGCAACAATTAGTAATGTTTTTTAACCAGCCATCAAATGCTGGTGTACAAAAACAGCTGCCATATGGCGTGTGATGGATGGATTAACTTAAAATTTTGTGGTCAGCACACAAAAGACATTGGAGAATCTGATGGTTGTGTTAGCTTTTCTATGTCAGACCACCCCCAAACCAAACCTTTAATGTATTTGTGATAAATCTCCGGGAGGAAGTCTGTTATTGTATATGACTTTGAACTCATAATGAACTAAAATAAAAAAGTTATGTATTAGTATAGGATGATTAAACAGTGTTGTAAAATAACTACATTTTAACTTCTATTAAATAGTTTTTCTATCAATTCTTACCTTATCATCAAGAAATCAGCTGTAGTAGTTGATACTCCTGAGGTTATTGCTGGAGAGAATGATTTCTATGCAGAGAGAGCTGTTCTTATATACTATAAGCCACTCCTACTCATTTAGCTTATAACCATTAAAAACACTCACGCGATAACTCTATCATAATAGTGTTATTCGCGTGAAATGTTCCTGTTTTATTCACGTGAAAATAAATTTTTTATTCCCGCGAAAGCAACGGTTTCTATTCGCGTGAAAATAATTATTTTATTCCCGCGAAAGCATTGGTTTGTATTCGCGTGAGAATAAAATTTTTATTCCCGCGAAAGCAACGGTTTCCATTCGCGTGAAAATAAATGAGTTATTCCCGCAAAAACATTAGTTGTTATTCGCGTGAAAAGAAATTATTTATTCCCGCGAAAGCATTGATTTTTACTCGCGTGAAAATAAATTTTTTATTCCCTCGAAAGTAACGGTTTCCATTCGCGTGAAAATAAATTATTTATTCTCGCGAAAGCATTGGTTTGTATTCGCGTGAAAATAAAATTTTTATTCCTGCGAAAGCAACGGTTTCCATTCGCGTCAAAATAAATGAGTTATTCGAGCGAAAACACAGGTTTTTACTCGCGTGAAAACAAATTTTTTATTCCCGCAAAAGCAACGGTTTCCATTCGCGTGAAAATAAATTATTTATTCCCGCGAAAGCATTGGTTTGTACTCGCGTGAAAATAAAATGTTTATTCCCGCAAAAACATAGGTTTTTACTCGCGTGAAAATAAATTTTTTATTCCCGCGAAAGCAACGGTTTCCATTCGCGTGAAAATAAATGAGTTATTCCCGCGAAAGCAACGGTTTCCATTCGCGTGAAAATAAATTATTTGTTCCCGCGAAAGCATTGGTTTGTACTCGCGTGAAAATAAAATGTTTATTCCCGCAAAAACATAGGTTTTTACTCGCGTGAAAATAAAATTTTTATTCCCGCGAAAGCAACGGTTTCATTGATTTGACAAAAGATGATATTGAAATTGGCTCAAAGTGCAAAAAATTAGTTTTCACAGATGTTGGAGACGACACGCTTTTTCGTCACACCAGAATACCCTTTCAAGATGCTGGAAGTAATGAACTAACCACTCTCACCTACAAGAGCGCCGGGTTAATAAATTCTCTCTCTCCAGATAATCTAGAAAAACTTGAAGAGTCCATGGAAATCTGCGAACTACCAGTGCCAACAGTTACGGAGGTGTTGTCTGTTGAATTTTGTGATGAATCAAAGTGTGCCATCGTTTACAACTATCGAAAGGATAAAAAGAGAACTCGAGTGAAGAGTGATGTTTCAACCGAAATAGGACTGCTTGTTAATAAAGCTAAGCAAACACGTCCAATTGTTTTAATTTATATGGGAGAAGGAAAGACAGGAGATGCCATTTTTCGTACCGCTGATTCTCAAGGATGTAATCAAAAGATCAACAACCCGTTCAACTCATTATACGGCAAGAGTATGAGACAAATACAGGCTTATTTCAGTGTTGCTCACCTACACGATTTTCCGGCAGGGAGTGTTATAGCTTATGAGAATCCTGGAATGCTAAGAAAATGTGATACTCGTTGGAACAAGACTGCCGGTATTCTAGTGGCTAATTACAGATGTATGGTGAATGGAGAGCTATTGATTGGAGATATTAACATCCCTGCTCAAAAAGCTTCAGCTGTGGTGTCGGAAAAAAGTGGTGTAATCGTATTTAAAGGACTAATCCAAAATACGAACAACACGATTTCCTACGATGTCATTCTACTCTCGGCTCTCCAAGCTTTCATTCAAGCCTCCGAACTGTTTGATACTCTGCTGCAGCACACCTTTCTCTCCTACTTTGATGAAAATAAAAAAAATAATTGTCCAAAACAGCACATCGAAACCTTAATCGATAACACAAAGGACATGTCTCGTTTTCTATGATGGTAAGTTTCATATCTATTTAAAGAAAGATCCGAAGTATTTTTGTAAAAATTAATTCATATAACTATGTATGATAGAGTCATTAGTTACTATGTCCAATTGTTTTAATTTATATGGGAGAAGGAAAGACAGGAGATGCCATTTTTCGTACCGCTGATTCTCAAGGATGTAATCAAAAGATCAACAACCCGTTCAACTCATTATACGGCAAGAGTATGAGACAAATACAGGCTTATTTCAGTGTTGCTCACCTACACGATTTTCCGGCAGGGAGTGTTATAGCTTATGAGAATCCTGGAATGCTAAGAAAATGTGATACTCGTTGGAACAAGACTGCCGGTATTCTAGTGGCTAATTACAGATGTATGGTGAATGGAGAGCTATTGATTGGAGATATTAACATCCCTGCTCAAAAAGCTTCAGCTGTGGTGTCGGAAAAAAGTGGTGTAATCGTATTTAAAGGACTAATCCAAAATACGAACAACACGATTTCCTACGATGTCATTCTACTCTCGGCTCTCCAAGCTTTCATTCAAGCCTCCGAACTGTTTGATACTCTGCTGCAGCACACCTTTCTCTCCTACTTTGATGAAAATAAAAAAAATAATTGTCCAAAACAGCACATCGAAACCTTAATCGATAACACAAAGGACATGTCTCGTTTTCTATGATGGTAAGTTTCATATCTATTTAAAGAAAGATCCGAAGTATTTTTGTAAAAATTAATTCATATAACTATGTATGATAGAGTCATTAGTTACTATGTCTTTTAGATACAACTAAAGAGCGCTCCTGAAGAAGAAAATGTGAAGATCTTATTTACTTCTTGCTTGGAACATTACAAAATAATAGTTTTTATAGGTTCTGTAGTGTTTAGCACAAATAATGAGATAAGTTGTATTTTATTCATTTTATTTGTTATAACAAATAAAAGTCAATTATAATAATTTATTTTAACAATTAGTTCCTTGTATATGCACTCCATCTATTCCTTCTACTGTATTATCTTGTATGAACTCGAAGTTAGGATAAGTCTGTATGATAAATCTCCGTATTGAGTGATCTCTCATCTCACTATCTCCTATATCTCGTAAACTTCTAACAATTTCATCCATACTCCACCCTCTACTTCTCAGTAAACAAAAGTATACACAATAATCACCACATACAGTTGACAAAAAATTTTGTAGTTGTGTTTCATTACTTTCTATTGTTTCATATCTTCCATGAATACTTAGTATTTCATTTACATCTGGGTAAAAGGAAACAGAACATCCAAACGAGTCAAAAAAATCCACCTCTGAATCATTAGCGTACACAGCCAACCAATGCTCTCCAGGTTGGTGAGAATAATGGGTGTTGAATACGAAACATCCTGTTGGAAAATTGCAAATTTGCTTCCAAAACTGTTCTCTAGCTCCAACGCGAATCCCTATGCTTTGACATAAAACTTCTGAACATAAGATCGAACAAATTTGCATGGTATTCATCTCTAACTTTCTGTTTAAAGCACTGCGTCTCCCGCGATAGTTATTTGAAGAATGCTGTCCTTCTCCAACACACGGTCTTTTACAAAGTATGCTACCAGGGATAATCCATCAGACGTGTTAGTGCTAAAACGAATTTCCACACTTGTTGTGACATTTTTCATAGAGTGAAATCCTTCTTTAAGAAAATCGCCAGTCAAATCAAATCCATAAAGTGTAGTATCATCAAGGTATTGTTCTTTCGTAATACCAAGACTATCACCTTCAAGCAAAGTTCCGGTAGCGTGTAGAAACTGATGATATTCTCTTCCAAAAATCCCTCTAGCATAATTTGGCTCAAATCTCCTTCCAATTGGACAATCACCAACTCTCAATACAATACTATCAACATTAGCGTGTTTCATTCTATATGGATTCAAGGCGAAACGACCGTTCATTGCATTGTGATCAATTAAACCTAAATAAATTTGTTTAGGTTTTTGTTTGTTTTCTTCCAAAGTGATGTCAATCTGCGCAACACCAGCACGAATTCCATATAGTTTTATCCGTTTTCGATCAACTGGATAAATGTAGTTGTGACCTTCCAACGTCAAACTGAGTTGGGAGTTTTGTATTGTAGGATTCACCTTAACTTTACAACGGTGAAGTTCAAATTTATCAATTCTAATCTTCGCTCCTCCATTAGGCGCCTCATCCGCAGCAAACAAAGCTAGTTTGCTGGAGGCTCGCTCAAACTCCAGCTGTATACTAGGCCCAGGAATTATTAGTTTTTTTTGCTGAAATAATGTGAGATGAGGTTTTCCAGTTAATTCTATTGTCTTTCCACTTATGATTAGAGCTCTCCTCTTTTTCTTATCTGCAGTTTTGTGATCAGCAGCGTCTTTGCTAGTTGAATCATCATACATCCATCCTTCCATCTTACCTTGATATTTCTTTCTGTCTGCACTGTTTTCGAGTAGTTGTGAAAAGTAGGAGCGTAAACCATAGTTGTTAGCGTATTCAACAGTGGTTCCATCTATCGACATTTTCAACTCGCTGAATAATGTATGCATTGAATCCCCCATCCACACAGCTGCATTATCATCATTACCTTGAATATCGGTTCCATCATCTTGAACAACCGTGGCTTCAACTTGCAGAAACGAGTTGTAGAGATCTGTGTAATGTTCAGTGCTCCCTGACAAGGTTAACTCAATACTACCAGAAGGATCTAACCTATCAGGTCTGATGACAACGTATTCCGATCTCTCTACCGATATGTTTGTTGGTTCCGTAGCAAATACATCCAACGATGGATTTATGTTGTAGGAAGAACCTTCCAACTTATTACCTGTTGTCCCATTTAGGCTAGCCATCTTTTGCGAGTGATGATTGCTTGAAGCGTTATCACTTAATGAATATAGATATCAAGCTCCGCTGTCTTTATATCGGATTCTGCTGCTATTAAAATATGGCACGTTTACCAACACCTCTCCTTTTCTTTCCACCTCTTGTTTTTCTCCTTTTCACACTATCTAGACGGACTGCATTGAGCACATCTCCCCCCAGATCATTCAACTCTGCCAACCCCCTCTTCTTTGCTGATGCTGCAAAGCTTTGTCCATCGATGACATCACACGCTACATTTTCACCTACAGACAGTGCTCTTTTCCCCAAACTAATTGCTCCTCTTTCTAGCATTGGTGCTGCGGATTTAAGTATACTTGAAAAAATACTACCAAGACCATTTCCTCTCATATTAGGCATCATCCGCCGTCCACTATACACTCCAATTCCATTTCCAGCTTGCATCTTGTAGTACTCATCAAAAAAATCTTTCGAGTCCTCAGGGGTGTATCGTACCAAACCCATTATAATTGTTTCTCTCTAAAGTGAACCGTCAACACAACCTTTCCACCATCAAATGGTATTCGTTGGCCGTCGTCACTCGTTATAAGTACTTGAATCAGATCAATATTTAGTGATGAAGCATCGACATAGTGAGGATTTTTAAATTCTTGATACACAACATTATTCTTCTTTCCTTGAACCGGAACTACTCTCAGTAAAGGTACATTCGTATCTCCTACCATTCTATTATCAACAATGTTGGAATAAACATACAGAGATGTTAGACCAGAATTTATATCAGGGAGTGAGATATTATTGTATCTACCATGAGGATACATAGTTTTTGGTTCAAATCCAAAAATATATGCTAGATCGTTGGAAAAGCTTATGGTAGTATCAGGATCGCTGTTAGTTAGTAAAGTGGTGTTGGTGATCTTGTTGTAGGAGATGGTGAATTTTTTGTCTAAATCCATTTCACTCATTCTCTTTCATATAATCTCCTCCAACTCCTCCAAACTATCATATCTTCCATTACCGATTAAGATGAAGGACTTTTCGCTTTTACCAGAGACATTAGTCTTTTCTAGATATATTTTTCCTTTGGTAACATTCTTCCAATTATTAGAATAAGACATCTAGCAGACCTACCTCCCATTTACCACCATTGATAACCAAATATTTATACAGTCTCACTGTAAATTCGGAATTGCTATTATCAGGAAACTCTTCACCGCTAGAGTTTGAGGGTAAAGTTATCAGCATCGACATTTTCCCAACGTATGATGATTATATCGAGCGTTCTTTCCTTATAAACTATTCATCTACCCACTCGTTGAACTTTTCTCCGTTACCTAACCACTTGACCAGAATCTGTCTTTTACCTCTTCTCATTCTTCTTCCCAATATCTTTTCAATTCTGAAAATCGTGGGTTTTTTTACTTTTTGCAACTCTTTTTCGTAAAAGGTACCATCAATCAGCTCCTCAGCCAAATCTTTTACCTTATATACAACAGGTTTTTCATCAATAAGTACATCAGTGATTATAAAAATCTCAATCGTCCAATTCCGGGTGTATCCTCTTTCAAACGCTTGTCTTGCCTTACTTATTCTCACATAATCCCCAATCTTTAGTTTTGCTTCTTGAGTTAAACTATGTTCACCTCCTTCATACACACGATTCCATACAAGTTCCTGATTTTGAAAATTCACATCATTCGGTCTCATACCTATAACACCATGAATTGTGTTGTTGTATGCATTAACCATTTCTGGTAAAACATCAATGTATCTGTCATCATCTTTATATGTCAAATATCTATATATCTTCTCTTTTAAAGTTCTGTTAAAACGTTCCACCATTGATGCCTTTATCGTCTCATTTTCGGTTGTAAAGCGCTTGATTTTTTTTTCCGCCAGGAGAGTCTTGACATTGACGTTGTCAAACTCTTTACCTTTATCGGATTGTAAAGCTTTATAGTTTTCCCTTCTAGTATTCTTCTCAACCCTCTGGCTACAACCTGCCCTGATTTGGAGATGAGCGGCACAGCCCATCCTTTTCTAGATAGAGAATCAACAGCAGTCAGTAAAAATGCTGTATTATTATTTTCTTCTTTTCGAGATCGAACATCCATCAAATCTACCCGTAACTGTTCCCCTATTCAAGCTACAATTGTAGGACGACGCTTAAACTTAGTTACAACTCTTTTATGTAACGTGTAGGCATCCTCACAACTCAACCATTCACGGATTCTCTGTTCTCCCTCTCGTTTTCTACGAGCTTTCAGTAAAGCTCTAGCTCCTCGTAGAGATGTATGTAATGCAGGATTGTAATACAACTCTTTTAGCGTGTCGATGTCCATGAATTAGTGCCGGGAATGACCAACTTTTTCTTCTGGCTCCAATGTTTGACGCCGGGATTTCCTGACAGTTGTGATTCCTTCATCAGTTAGCAAGCTTTTAAATCTACTGTAATTGGTATTTTCCGATTGTATTTTACCTCTTTCGGTTAGAACATCTCGTAGTAAAGTTTTGGAAGTCTTAGGGTTCAACCAACGTTCTCCAATTTTCAGTCTGTTCTTCTCCGAGTCGAATCTACCAATTTTACTCAGATTATTCAACATTCTGACAGCGATCGTTTGATCACTCTTTTTTGTTGTTAAATCAGTTGCTTTTATTTCAAACTCTTTCAAACCTTCGCTTTCACTATCATGCTCATCTTCTCCATCAGTAACAAATGTATTTCCAAGTACGGTTGAGTCTTCAGTATCAAACAACCTCCCTTTTATTGATTTTGATTCTATCCCGATGTCATCATCATCATTCGTTTTCACTGATTCTAACTCAATGTCTTCATCAACATTTGGTGAATAAGCATTAGGTTTATCATCAATAACTGTGCTATTGGCCAAAGGAGAAGTAGACTATCTTTTTTTTCTTAATGGGACTCCAACTATCCTTTTGTGCCTGATTTTGATTATTTTTAATCTTTTTGACATCAGTCAAATACCTACGTAGGTTTTCAAAATTTTCATCTAACTTTTCGTGTGAGGATAAGTCAGAATCATAAGCCGTTTCCAGTAGATCATTTCGCTTTCTCTTCATATTTCTCACTGTTATAGCTTCCTTAGGATTATAATACAATGGAGGTCTGTTCTTCTCTTCCTTTACCACTGTTTTATTCTCCTTTTTTTCCGTTAATCTATAGTATTCATTTTCAGTGAGTATAAAAATACGTCTGGAGAATGTTAAAGGCTGACGATTTATCTTTTTATTGATGACAAAACAGATACAATAGGGTTTATAATAGCGTCCAAAAGATTCCCTCTACCAATCTGAATCAAAATTTTACGCTTATCATCAATTGTCCCTCTACCACTTAGTTTATGTAGTTCCTTCTTGTAACGCTGCAACTCAATAAACTGCTCAGAATCAAGAGGAACATTACCTAGTATAATATTTTTAACACTTTCTATCAATGATTGAAACAAATCTGAGTTAGCCTTTTCGACTATAGCGATTTTTCCTTTCTTACTCAGATCATCCAGAGCTAAAATCGCCATTCTATTTTGCATCATTCGTGTAGAGACTTTCATCTTTATCTTCTCCCTCCTCCTAGCACACTTTTAAATAACCCAGGAACTATATTGCTGATAATAGGTCCTAGTAGAGCAGATAAAAATCCTCCTTTTTGCAGTACAACTTTCTTATCATCTAACGTTGATCTTCTTACTAAAGCGCTAATATCCTTCGCGTTCCGCTGCAACTGATTATACTGAGATGTTGTCAATGGTATCGTTCCATTTATAATAGCTTTAGCACATTCCATTAGAGTCATAATAAACTCCTTTTTGGCTTTGGCTATAACAGACTTTTGAATAGCAAAGGTTGCATTGTTGAGCGATAACAACACAGCAGCATTCCTTGTTAATTTTTTCTCCAAAGCTTTAGTCATTATAACACTTTCGTGTTGCGTCATTGAATAACAAAATATGATTGAGGTGAAACGAATAGTAATTGTATTTATATGCTTTTACTTGGGTACATATAATATCATAGGGAGATCTGATGTAAAGTTTCCCAATAGTCTATGTTGATAATTCGTTTGTTGAGTCGTATCTATTCGTAAATAAGAGTATGGTTTTTCTGTTGCGTCTTCAAAAGCCTCTTGTATATATTTTACTTTTGATGGAAAACATTGTCGAGCCAAATAGGAAATAGAAGAAGCATCTCTAAGGTTTTTAAAAAGAAAAAAATAACGACTATTCAAGGAAATTGTACGATTTCCTTTGAAAAACAGATTCTGAACAATAAAAAACACACTTATGTTCAAATGATGACTATGTTTTGTATACAAAGCATTGGCATCGGCTTTACCAGAAACTTCATCCATGAGATCATCAATTATCAGCTATCGAGTTTGACCATCTTTGGGAAAACTCACTGTTATATCTATCATGCCTTCATGAAAAATTACTCCTGGCACATCATCAAAGGCTTTTTGATAGGCTCCATAACAGTAGTGAATTTCTGTTGGTGGGGGGTGCGCTATAGTCTGACTAGCTTCAATCATTCGAAAAATCGCTTGTGCCTTTCCTGATCCAGTTGGTCCTGCAATCATTGCTGTAAAAGGAGATCGCATCCTTGGGTCATAATCTTCAGGTTTCCCATTTATCATAAAAAGGTGTTCATCAACCAACAGTAGTTTCATTTATGATTCCAATAGGAGAGTTTCTCGCTTTTTGTATTTTTTCCATAGCTTCTTCATACATACTAAACTCAGTAACACCTCCAAAAGTGGAAAATCCTACGACAAATACCAAAATCAACATAATTATCAATGCTTTACGCTTCATACTCGGTAAAACATCTATCATATCGCGTGCAGTACCATCAACGGTATCAATTTCATTCATCGGTCTCATCTCAAAATTATCCTCCGTCGACATCTTAACTTCCAATAACAATACAATCATATCACGTTTCATTTTTATACAATGTAAAAACTATCAAAAAAATCAAATGCCATACATTCAAAATCTAAATGCCATATAAGTTCAAATTAAAGGGATAGTCCACAGAGAAAGCCAAAAATGACATTTTTTGATGCTAGTTTATTTGATATTGGAATGGTTAGGTAGCACTAATTTAATACATAAGCTACCAAAAGACAGTGATTTTCCCAATAGGGGACCAAATTTTATTTTAAAACTTTCCAAAAGTATAAAAATAGCAGTATAAAACTGTCATGTTTGCACAAATCTACTTTGAATTTCGCGCTGTTAGAAATATCGCCAAAGACTCGTTACATTGTTGTCTATAACGAGGGTACACCCCGCACAGACATAGCGTGCAATCAACTTGTGCGACATTAGTAAACCACCACGGCTGGAGCGCGACTGTGAGTGACCCCCCTAATATGACGGGAACGGCTTGCACGCCTCGTCATTATTACACAGATACTTATCAGCATTGTGGCTATTTCACATTAGGCTATATCAGTGATCAGTGATGACAATAATTATCACCGACAACTTCTCCTATCATCGATCATTATTAATTAATAATAATAAGCGCTATTATTGCATATCTATTGGTATTATGTATGATGTTGTTATGATTATGAAATAAAAATATCAAAAATATTATTAGAATTTTTTATTTAGTAATATTATTATAAGAATAATACTACTAAAATACTAAATATTATTATTAATTATTATAATTTTATAAAAAATAACTGGCAAAAAAATTAATTATTACGGTTTCAGCAATGAATGGCCCCTAATAACTGAAAATATTGAATATTTCAATGTTTTTTTAGTAGTCCACAAAGCAAAAATACATGAATTGGGGAAACTAAGGGTGTAACAACACTGGAAAATGATAGCTTGACAATTATGACAATTCAATCGTATAAGGAAATGAACGCCGTTTGGGGTGTACGCCAATCCCGGTGACGAACCAAAGAATGTATTGCCGATATCCAAAATGCGATTTCACATTTTCCCTTATATCTCACAAACTAAAATGTTAAAAACAACAAAGATACTCCCATATTTATTGTTACTGCTATTCAAAGTTTTTATCAAAATTTAGTTTTCTCTGTTGACTATCCCTTTAAGTAAAAAAACAATCAAAACTCAAATGCCACTTAAATGCCCCTCAAATGAAATACACTATTAACTCGGCGAATCCATCCAACGCCGTAACCCATTGCATCACCCCAGATACTAACCCCACAAAAAAACACTTGGTAGGGAGATCTGCTCATATATTACTACTCCTATCCCTGCTACCAAGTGACAGTTACACATTTGTATTAGCCGGAGAGTTGTTGGTTGTCTAATGGTTGTGTCCTTGACCTTGTGTTTTGTTGCTGTATTAGTCTCTAGTTTTGACTTTGTTTGCACTCTTACCTGCTGTTGGTATTAACCAATTAGATTGTTGGAGCAATCCTAGTAATGAAGTGTATTTGGGCTGACAATACAGCTAGAAATTTTATTTGTTCTGTTAACATTTGGTGGGGGTGCTCTGTAGAGTTGTCTCCCCTTACTTCTCCTAGCGCTCCTAGTAATAACGTGAGAGAGTTTTTCCATGCACATAGCCTGAGTTCGTCATCATTCAATAATGGCAACAAGCACTTCCCTATTAGGCAGTAGTGAATCTAATTGATATTGAGCGAGCTCAAACTAATTGTATTTACTACAAACTTTCTATCAGGGACTGAGGCTAATGCTGCCAGGGTTTGAGAGCAGTTCCTGTGATGCACAATCCTATTCAAAACTTATTACGGCATGTGGTGAGATTGTATATTTATTGTATACAGCAATGTGTATCGTAGGCAAAGAAGCTTCTAGAACATGCCAGTGGTTCATATAATGACAGCTCAAAGCAATCCATGCATGCAGCAGATACCACCCATAGAGATATCTCAGTTAGCTACAGTGACATTGGGCGTGTCTATGATGATATGGGTGAATATGAGGAGGCTAAGAGATATCACAAACAGGCATTAGAGATGGATATAGCCATGTTTGGTGAAACTGTACATCCTGATATAGCTGCAGATTACAATAGTATTGGTCTCGCCTACAGTGGACTTGGTGAGTACACGACTGCTTTAGAATATTACATCAAATCGTTGGAGATGGAGAAATCTATATACGGTGCAGACACTAACCAACCTGCTATAGCTGCCAGTTACAATAACATTGCTAGTGTATATCACGACCGTGGTGAGTACTCATCAGCACTGGAATATTACATCAAATCAATGAAGATGAGAAAAGCTATATACGGTGCAGACACTAACCACCCTGCTATAGCTACCAGTTACAATAACATTGCTAATGTATATGACAACCGTGGTGAGTACTCATCAGCGCTGGAATATTACATCAAATCAATGAAGATGAGGAAGGCTATATATGGTGCAGACACTAACCACCCTGCTATAGCTACCATTTACAATAGCATTGCTGGTGTATATAACAAGCGTGGTGAGTACTCATCAGCACTGGAATATTACATCAAATCAATGAAGATGAGGAAAGCTATATACGGTGCAAACACTAACCACCCTGATATAGCTGGCAGTTGCAATAACATTGCTTGTGTATATGACAACCGTGGTGAGTACTCATCAGCACTGGAATATCACATCAAATCAATGGAGATGATGAAAGCTATATACGGTGCAAACACTAACCACCCTGATATAGCTGCCAGTTACAATAACATTGCTAATGTATATAACAAGCGTGGTGAGTACTCATCAGCATTGGAATATCACATCAAATCGATGGGGATGAGAAAAGCTATATACGGTGCAGACACTAACCACCCTGATATAGCTGGCAGTTACAATAACATTGCTAATGTATATAGCAACCGTGGTGAGTACTCATCAGCACTGGAATATCACATCAAATCAATGGAGATGATGGAAGCTATATACGGTGCAGACACCAACCACCCTGCTATAGCTACCAGTTACAATAACATTGCTATTGTATATAACAGCCGTGGTGAGTACTCATCAGCACTGGAATATTACATCAAATCGTTGGAGATGATGAAAGCTATATACGGTGCAGACACTAACCACCCTGCTATAGCTACCAGTTACAATAACATTGCTAGTGTATATGACAACCGTGGTGAGAACTCATCAGCACTGGAATATTACATCAAATCAATGGAGATGAGGAAAGCTATATACGGTGCAGACACTAACCACCCTGATATAGCTACCAGTTACAATAACATTGCTAGAGTATATAACAACCGTGGTGAGTACTCAACAGCACTGGAATATCACATCAAATCAATGGAGATGAGGAAAGCTATATACGGTGCAGACACTAACCACCCTGCTATAGCTAACAGTTACAATAACATTGCTGGTGTAAATTACAGCCGTGGTGAGTACTCAACAGCACTGGAATATTACATCAAATCAATGAAGATGATGTAAGCTATATACGGTGCAGACAGCAACCATCCACACATAACTATATGCAAACGAAACATGGCCGCCACACGTCGCCGCCACACAGCGACAAATGACAAACAACTACAACAGACCAAAACTAAACCAATAACTCGTTGTATTCAATGACAGCTGCTCTGGTATATGACATACTTAAGGAGTTGCTACTCTACGATTGCAGGCTGCAGTTGTTTGCCAGTTTCATAGACATCAGCCATGAAACTGTAGATATACATACTACTTCTATCCATAATATTTATTATGTTTATGTTAGAAGGTAAACCATTTGGGTAGATAATTGTGACTCATGTAGGAGGGGAACTTGATTTACAAAACAACCAAAAAATCTATCAAATGATTATTATGACCAAGATAGATGAGCTGATGTCGTTGATTATTGCTAATTGATTCTTTATTTAGTAATAAACTGTAGTTAAATCTGTCTGTTTGTCCATCTTTGTAGAATTATACACGCGTGTGTTGGGTTGCAATGCATTTATTGACTATTGCATCAAAACACTGTCACATGACTAAATTGTCACATGACTGCACTGTCACATGACTACACTATCACACTGCCACATTACTAGACTGTCACATGACTAGGTTGTCACATGACTACACTGTCACAGGGCTACGCTGTCACATTACCGCACTGTCACATGACTACACTGTCCCATTACAACACGACCAACGATTATATATACTATGATACAAAACTCTCGCGAATATTTGAGAACAGCATGTTCGGCCCCGCCCATTTTCCGAATGTCATTTGGCATTTAGGTGGTGATGTAAAATAAGTTATCATTGGTATGGCAAGTTTTGTCTATGATATACTTTCACTTTTTTCTGCTTTTCATGTTTGTTTTGCAAAATAGCTGCGGAACCAATAGAATCAACAGAGGGTATTTGAAGGTACACTGTAAATGGCCACTAACTAGTGAGAGTGAGTGATTGAAGTTGCAGCAGCGTCATTGATTATTATTATTATTTTTTTTTATTGGTATAATAATAATTATTATTTATTATACGTAATATTATGTCTTTGTTAATCATTATTATTATTATTATTTCATCATCACTATCATAATTACTTCCTGTATTGTTTAATAATAATAATAATAAATTTCAATGACTGATAATAATGTGAAGGACCGGCGCCATCTTACATTGCAGTACACACTAAGTTACAATTCTACGTACAGTCTAAGCCGACTACATTATACAGTTCTATGTTTGCATTCTGAAGACAATAACTCTATGTACATTTATATATTCTTACCTTACCATTCAATCGTATATCACTACGTTTCCATATGGCTCATAGCTCCGAAATTTGTAGTTGCGCCACGAGAGATAGCAAGGCAAAACTGTTCCTATGGGCGCCGTGAGTGATGCGCAATGTATGTGGAAAGTCCCAAACTACTGGTTTTTCCATGCAGCAGGAAACACGTGTAGTGTGGATAGAGACATTTTGTTAGATCACTGCTAGTCACCAGAATGAATACTAATCAGAAATTGCAGCTCATCTGCTGCATATAATAACAATATATTATTAATAATAATTGAACATAATAATAATTATTTTTATAATTAATAATAATATATAATAAAATAGTAAATAATAAATGAAACTACTTCTTGTACCATCTCTGATAATATTTATCAACATATATATAATATTATTGTCATTTATTAAAAACTGCCAACAAATAACCAAAGATGCTACATATCTTCCTCTCTTCAAGATATTTTGCTTTCAAGCCTTTTTATTTTGACCACCATCATTGCTCAGCAGTTTTATCTGACCCCATGGACTGAGCAATGCCCCTGATAAATAAATATTTCAATGTTAGCGTAAGTAACAATTTTACTGAGAAAAATAAAGATCTCATGAACAATAAACTGACATGGCATTGCACCTAACTAACTAATTAATAAGAAGACAGTGCAACTTTTATTGCTTGCAAAAGGTCAATCGGTGAGAAGAAACAGCAGTTTGTTTACGTTTTTTTGCATACCGGATACAGCGTGGTTCACTCCCTTCACAATGCGCATTTAACTGTTTCGCTATGTCGCATAGTGGCTGCTTTCGAAAACAGTTTCCGCAACCAAAACTGGGGAATGGGGTCCCGGCAGAGTAGTTTCGTTTTAGCGATGCAACCGGAAATAGCATGGTCGATCGTATAACTTATCATTAGAAATCACGACTTGCTTGACTATTATTTAGATTTTAGACAGTTTAAGCCATTGATATAACAAAATTTATGCAGTTTAGGAAGCTCAAGGAATCACTATAGCCTTTGAACTATTTTTTTTTTTAATATTTTGTTTCATTCACTTGTTAAAAATTAATTAAATATTATGCTCGTGTGTAGAGCTATAGCTTTGTATTTCGCGGCTCATTGAGCTTGCCAACATAAATTAACGCCCTTGTTATGAGCCAGGTCCTGGCAGAATATTTTGGTGATCTGTCGAGCACGGGCCAAAAACATTCCGTGGCCGTGTTCACTTGCTATAGCACTGTCTTAATTTCAAATCATTGGCCGCCATTGCATTAGTTGGAATCATCATCAAGTGTGATTATGAAAGCCTCACCCTATCTTGTTTGAAGGAATTGCTAAAAAAAACAAAAATGAACGCAAGAAGGAGCTGATTGAAAGGTTATAATTATTATTATTAGTATAGTAATAATAACGGTTGGAACAACGAACAACAAGAACAATTATAATAATTATTATAATAACAATAATAATAATTAATGGCATATAGTTATAATTTTATTATCTTTTAATTTCAACTGTTGCAGTTGTTGTTATTTAATTAATTAATATTATTGATATATATTATTATTATTTTATAATAATAATAATAAATTATTATTATTTTACAATAATAATAAATTATAAGATGACTTATGTTAGCGGCGCATCGTCAGTTCTATACACCTCCAAACCCATCAGCTGCCGTGAATAGAAAAAAAATCCCCTCAGTATCGGATAAAATGAAGCGACTTTCGTTTTAACAGTGCTATCGATGGAAAGCATGCTTCCGGTTCTTTTGATAATAGCTCCGCAGAAAAATCTGCCGGGACCCCATTCATTGCGCAAGCAGCTGTTTCCACATGAGGCATAACTCCAAATTTCGGAGCTATGAGCCATATGGAAACGTAGTGTATGTTTACCATGTGCTAATCACTCATGCATTTATCCTAGCTACACCCACTGTTTGCCATTAGCCCATTCTAGCCAATCACTCATGCAATTATTCTAGTCACACCTACTGTATTTGTATTGGCACACTCTAGCCAATTGGCTGTGCTAGGTGTGGCTTCCTTTGTCTGTCAATTTTGTATTACATAACTGTTCTTCTAAATACTTATGTCATGGTTAAAGGACCAGTTCAGTTTTGAAGGGCATTTTCAATGGAAGTTATCTCTGCTTCAATGAAGGCTTTGCAAATTATAATTTTATATGTAGATACCCTCACATCTTGACTACTGACACAGAAAGATTTAGCCACCTACATTGCCTGAAACCAGAGCTATAGCCACTTTTCTAAGGTCTATTTTTTGCATAAAAACACGGAGTTGTCCCCTTTTTGGTGCGGTTAGAAAACTTTTTATCAGATCCACAATGCGTAGAGGTGTATCCGGGGACATAGTGTTTCCGGTTTAAAATGTTTGTTTTTGCCACCTACACAATCAATGTTCCAGAAACTGCAAAGTATTTTACATGTAAAAGCTTTTGACTGTCTACTCACACTACGCCTTATCTGAATGCACCAACTAAGGATGGGAGAAAACACGGCTGGGAATTGGGAAAGCCTCCTAAAACTAACGATGGAACAGGTCGGGTATTCTTCTATGCATTATGACTTTTGCAGGAAGGAAGGACTCACACCAAAAAAAAAGCTTTAATTATTATTATTTTTTTAAGTTTAATATTATTATTTATTATTATTATAAAAAAGTATTTAGTAGTAGTAGTACTAATAATAATAATAAATGATAATGTTATGGAGTCATCATCATTGATGATCATCAAACCACCACTGATTATTATTGTTTACTCTAAATAAATAATATATATAATAATAACAGCAAGCAATGCATGTTTTTCCTTTGATTTGAGCTTCCTATTATATTATTATTATCGTTACCACTGATGTTGTTATTCTTTTCAGATCAACAAGCTATTTTTGCTGTTGAGATTATATAATTTTAGATAATCTCAATAAATAAACAAAATATAATCAAGGAGTAAGAGGGGTTTAAAGCTTGAATAATATTACTATTAATAATTATACCGTCAAATATTAATAATTTATGATATTATTATTATTTTCGAATAATATTTTATCATAAACTCAGAGAAAAATTATGCTTCTGTGAGTGTGACATTATCAATCAAACTCAAGTTAGCGATCAACTATTATTATTACCAGTTCCCAGGTTTAAAGATGATGAATGTTTATAACTGACATTATGTTATTGTTGATGATTTTGCTAGGTAGAAGCTGCATTGTTATCATCATCAATAACAGAAGATATCAAACAAGCTCGCTTCTTTTTAAAATAATTTTCGTAAATCAAATTTACTCTGTCCTCAGCACTTTGCGTTCTGTAATACCCACAAACAGATAATATATCTGCAATTAACACCATTTCATAGCTCACATTTGTTATGCTCAGATAACGGTATTAGCTCTCCAAAAAAATCTACCTGTACCTGCCAGTGACCAATTTTATTAACCAATGATTTTTGTAAACTAAACATCAGTCACCAATGTTCCTGCTTTGTGTTTCGATTTTTTACTGAGCTCCTAAAGCTATGAAACAACAGAAGTATAGCTATGCCAAACTCTTTTTGATAATGAAGTGTCACTAGCTCCACAACTTATCAGCTCACAATATTTCTTGTGATGTCCTTTGAATCCCTTGCTTTTGACCAGCTCCCATTTCATCAATATATGTATATAATTTATAATATGTATCTACTACAGGTGTGGTTGCAACTGCCAAGAAATGCCTACTCGACTGGAGTCCAGGTTCTGCGCAGATGTCCCCTAGCACAACACACATATCAAGGGACATGAATCCGATCAATGTTTGAAGTGTGAGGAGATTCAACATGTGATATCGACTGTCAACTGCCGATGCAGATGGATTGACCAGATGAGACATTATGGTCACTGTGGCGATACACTCAACTTTCGGCATATGACAACAGGCAACGATCGCTATCATGCCTATAGGTGAGAAAGTATGACAAGAACGGATTACTATAGCATAAAAGATGTTGAGTGCCCCATTAATAATTATGTCATTTGCTCAAAAGTGTTATATTTGTAACGTTTCCCCCACAATTATTGAAATTAATCGAGTGATCTAATTTTATTTCTTGGTCACGATTTAAATTGGAAAACGATTCAAGTCATGCCTAAATTCAACTTTTCTTCGCAGACTTCATACAAAACAATAAATAGGTGCATCTCAGGTTTCTTTTAGCATGGCCAGAGACAGAAACATTGCAGAAAATTCTAATCGTAAAAATCCCCAAAATAAAAAAATATTTTGAGTGTTCATATCATTGCAATTGTTTCTGCATGATGGATTAACCTCTACTTATTGGATTAATCTATAAGTGAGGTATCACGGTATTGCTGGAAATAGCAATCAGCAGAAGTAAATATCCGCTTTTGTTGCAGATCTTATGTGAACTACATCTACGGCTACCTGGGCAAGCACATTAGAAACGTGGTTCCATCATAGTAGTAATATATGAGCAGATCTCCCTACCAAGTGTTTTTTTGTGGATTAGACCTTGGAGGTTATGCAATGGGTTACGACGTTGGATGAATTCGCCGAGCTTATATTGTATTTCATTTGAGGGGTACTTGAGTGGCATTTGAGTGGCATTTAAGTGGCATTTGAGTTTTTGATTATTTTTTTACTTATTTTGAACTTATATGGCATCTAGATTTCGCATGTATGGCATTTGATTTTTTTGATAGTTTTAACATTGTATATAAATGAAAACGTGATAAGATTGTATGGTTATTGGAAGTTAAGATGTCGACATATATCTGATTGAAAATGATTTTGAATGTATGGCATTCAAGTTTTGATAATCTTGTACATAATTATATACATAACTTTAACTCATAGAGCATCTAGATTTTGAATGTATGGCATTTAAGTTTTGATATTTTTTTGTAATTCGACTCATTATATCTACATTGAATAAATACAGTAATTAAAAATGAAACAATATGTGAATATATACATTTATTGTGCAATAAGTAGGGAAAATTTCATATAATATAGCTAGAGTCAGTAAATATTAAATAATACCAAACACTACAACTTGTAATGACAATCAATGCATAAGCTTTTACTAAAAATTATCTTGAAAACCTTCAAAACATGATCCCAAATGGAAAAAAAATGGATAAAGTTAGATATTCATCTATTTGTTTACATCTACAAAAAAGAGGTATTTGGTGAAATATTTTTTCGATTTATTCAATTTTCATTAATTTTTCACAAAAACAAATCATCCTCTAAATGGTTAAATTTCATCTAATTGTACAAATTTACAAAAAAACAGGGTATTTGGTAAAATATTCTTTCATTTCATTAAATGTTCATTATTTTTTTGCAAAAAAGAAATCACCCTTTAAATGGTTAAATTTTATCTGTTTGTATATCTTTACAAAAAAACAGGGTATTTGGTAAAATATTTCCTTTATTCTATTCAATTTTCATTATTTTTTTCAATAATTGCTTAAATATACATTATTCACTATTTTCTTATTCTAATTGTACAAATTTACAAAAAAAACAAGGTATTTGGTAAAATATTCTTTCATTTCATTAAATCTTCATTATTTTTTTTGCAAAAAAGAAATCATCCTTTAAATGGTTAAATTTTATCTGTTTGTATATCTTTACAAAAAAAACAGACTATTTGGTAAAATATTTCCTTTATTCTATTCAATTTTCATTAATTTTTTCAATAATTGCTTAATTATAAATTATTCATTATTTTCTTATTATTAGGTGAGCAACCTATCATACAAAATTAGTTTCTTGAGTGAGGGTTTTATCCTGCATTTTCCTTTTGAATTTTTTTCAAAAACTTACCATTTTTTTCAAAAACAATCATTTATACATACAATTTCCATTATTTTTTTAAACAGAACAATTCCTATCTCTGAGAGGTTGGAGATATTGGGGTAGAAAACTTAGACATGATGATGAGAAGGCTATGGATTTTCCCGTTTAAGAACAAACCATTTTCGATGGCAATTTCAATTCGGAAAACTAAAACAATGTAATTTGTTTTTCAAAATGCAATCATCAGAAAGCTTTTGTCATGATGAGGAGGAGGCTATGGATTTACCCATTCAAGAACAAACCATTTTCGATGGCGACTTCAATTCTAAAAACGAATTAGAACTGAAGTATGTGGTATTACGTAATAATTTTTTTAAACAAGAACAAACCATTTTTGATAGCAACTTTAATTCTAAAAACTAAATCAATGTAACTTTCTTTATTCTTTGTCTCCCATGAAATTGTTCAAAACGAATTAGAACTGAAGTATGTGGTATTACATGATAATTTTTTTAAAAAAAACACATCAAAATCGACAAATTACTCCTCTAGATAGTTCAAGTTTACAATATTTGAGAATTAATCACAATAGAAACATTAAGCCTACTTGATAAAAAAGAATTTGACTGTTAAATTTAACTAATTGATTCAATGTTATTATTTGGATCTTTTGAAAATAAACATTTCGATGAAAACATCATATTTAGTCTTTGACACACTTGAAACCATTTTCCAGTAAATTTCACCAAAAATATTTCAGAAATTTTTACTAGATATTTACAAGAAAAATGAGGTATTTTGGTAAAATATTTTTTTATTACATTCCTTTTTAATTTTTTATGTTTTAAAACAGGGTTTTATTACAAAGTTTTTTTGTTTTTTCAACTTTTTAAAAAAATAATCATTATAATATATAGTTTTCGATATTTTTTTAAAAAAATAAATATATATAGAGATTTTCACTTTATATTCTTTTATTCCATTCAATTTTCAATAATTTTTTGAGTGAGGATTTTATCCTACACGTTCCTTTTAAATTTTTTTATTTTTTTAAAAAATAATCATTGAAATATATAGTTTTCGATATTAATTTAAAAACAATGTATATATATATAGAGTTTTTCACTTTATATTTACAAAACTTTGGTATTTGGGAAAATATTTTTTTATTTCATTCAATTTTCAATAATTTTTTGAGTGAGAATTTTATCCTACACAATCCTTTTAAATTTTTTATGTTTCAAAACAGAGCTTTATTACATTTTTTTGAACTTTTTAAAAAATAATCATTGAAATATATAGTTTTCGATATTTTTTTGATTTTTTTTGTACTTTTTAACTTTTTTAAAAACTGTCAAAAAATCACCAAATTACCTCTCTAGATGAATAAAATTTACAAGTAAATAATTGTAATAGAAAATACCATATCTAGTTTTTACATTCATAAAACTGTTTTATAGTAAATTTTCTGTAATACAAACTACTATAGCTTACGATATCAATGGTTAAAAAGCGCTTTTCTTGAACAATATCTTCCTCGATATTCTTCTGGTTTATTATTAGACCCAGGGAGGAACTCTTGTATTCCGTATTCTCTGTGATCCAATAATTGACTAAAATACAAAAGTTATTCATTATATAAATAAATTTTACCGAATTTAAATTTTACTCTTAGCTACATTAGATAGTTTACATTATATATAGCAGGAAAATAACTCCCTGAGTTACATCATTCAGCTCAATATTTCTTAGGGAAAGTTCTTTACTCTGTTTTCTTTTTACGATATAATGGACTAAAATAAAAAATGATGTATTAGTATAGTATGATTAAAATTAATGTAAAATAAATATAAACTTTTGTTATTTTTTCAACTTCTATGTAAAAGAAATACACTGATTACACACGAAAAAGTCCTTTTTTTCATTTGGATTCGGAATGTATAAATATAAATATATATATATAATTTTAAAAATGTTTTACAACAAACACTCATGAATAAGCCATTTATGTGATAAAACGTGTTATTTACGTGAAAAATTAAGCATTTTTGTAAAATAATTATAACCTTTTGTGATTTTTTTTTCAACTTCTAGCTAAAAAAATACATTGATTACACAAAAAAAACCCTTTTTTTTAATCCAAAATATATATAATTTAAAAATGTTTTACAAAAAATGTATATGAATTGATCATTTATGTGAAAAACTAAACATTTTTGTAAAATAATTATAACCTTTTGTTATTTTTTAAACTTTTATGTAAAAAAACACTGATTGCACAAAAAAGTCCTTTTTTTAATCCGAAATAGATATAATTTAAACATGTTTTACAAAAAATGTTTATGAATTGATCATTTATGTGAAAAACTAAACATTTTTGCAAAATAATTATAACCTTTTGTTATTTTTTAAACTTTTATGTAAAAAAATACACTGATTACACAAAAAAGTCCTTTTTTTAATCCGAAATATATATAATTTAAAAATGTTTTACAAAAAAAGGTTATGAGTTGATCATTTATGTGAAAAATTGAACATTTTTGTAAAATAATTATCACCTTTTGTTATTTTTCCAACTTTTATGTAAAAAAATACACTGATGACACAACAAAATCCTTTTTTAATTCGAAATATATATATAACTTGAAAATGTTTTACAAAAATGTTCACAAATTTATCATTTTAAGGGGTTTTTCATTGTAAGAATACACAAAATTTTCACAAATCAACTTTTTAAAATTATGGTAAAAATTAATAAAACTTACCTATAGTGATATGAATCCCTTGAGTTATAGATTAGCTTCTCGAGAGTTTGTTCTCCACAGTCTTCTTTTTCAGCATCATCGAAGTGGTTGAGAAAATCCTCAGATTTTGGATTATCAGCCAGTTCCGAGGCTTGGACGAAGGCTTGATGAGCTGCGAGTACACTGATGTTGTAGAAAATTGAATTGTCTGCGTTTCGACTCAGACCCTTGAACAAAATCACTCCAAATCTCTCCGATGTCACAGCAGAAGCTATTTGATGAGGAATGCGCATATCTCCGATCAGTAATTCTTCATCTACAACACTTCTGTATTGAACTAGAAGAGTCTCTTCATTTCCATTCCATCGTCTGTCAGACTTTGTTATAACTTCAGGGTTTTGGAAACATATGACACTATCTGTTGGGAAATCCTGAAGATTAGCTACCTCGAAATAAGCATTGATTTGTCGCATACTTTTTTCTGGTAATACATCAAACACATTCTTACACCTCAAAGTAGTTCCTGTTTCTGTAGCAGCACGAAAAATTGCTTTTCCAGTCTTTTCAACACCCATGTAGATCAAAACCAGTGGTCTTATTTGCGAAGCTTCATTGACAAGTAATCCTGCTGCTAATGGAATAGCGCTCTTCACTCTAACTACCTTTCCATCCTTTTTATAGTTGTATATGATGGTGCAGTTCGTTTCATCATGGAGCTCAACGGTTAACACCTGCATAACTGTAGGTATTGGTAAATCTTCAACTTTGACTATGTTTTCAATGTTTCTTCTGGAAGCTGGAGATAAAGTACTTAACAGAGAGGCGCTTTTGATGATGAGAGTTGCCAGAGTATTCAGACTGGCGCTTTGAAAGGGAATCATAGTGCGTTGAAGAAGTACATTGTCATCAATCACCTTATCTTGTGAAGGTTTTGGTTCTTTATTCTTCAGTTGTTTTGTATTGACTTGTGTCGACATTCTAAAAGATAAAGTAAAAATCCATGTTATTATTTATTTTTCAAACCAATTTGAAGATATATATACATATATATATATATATATTTACTCAATATCATAGCGCTGTTAGTATCTAAATCGATAAAAATTAAATTTATACTCAATCAAGTTGACTTACCTCCAAACAGAAAAGTCCTTCTAGCAGTTGTAGTAGATGATGTTGTAGTAGATCTTGCTCCTTCAGTTGCTAATGTCGAAGTGACTGCTTTCTGTGTAAAAACAGTGCTTCTTATATAGCTGAAATCATGCCATTTATCATAAGGTTAAATTAATGAAACATTGTTTTTACGGAAGAACACCAATGCTTTCGCGGGAATAAATAATTTATTTTCACGCGAATACAAACCAATGCTTTCGCGGGAATAAACATTTTATTTTCATGCGAATGGAAACTGTTGCTTTCGCGGGAATGAATACTTTATTTTCACGCGATTACAAACTAAAGCTTTCGCGGGAATAAACATTTAATTTTCACGTGAATGGAAACTGTTGCTTTCGCGGGAGTGAATACTTTATTTTCACGCGAATACAAACCAATGCTTTCGCGGGAATAAACATTTTATTTTCACGCGAATGGAAACTGTTGCTTTCGCGGGAATGAATACTTTATTTTCACGCGAATACAAACCAATGCTTTCGCGGGAATAAACATTTAATTTTCACGCGAATGGAAACTGTTGCTTTCGCGGGAATGAATACTTTATTTTCACGCGAATACAAACCAATGCTTTCGCGGGAATAAACATTTTATTTTCACGCGAATGGAAACTGTTGCTTTCGCGGGAATGAATACTTTATTTTCACGCGAATACAAACCAATGCTTTCGCGGGAATAAACATTTAATTTTCACGCGAATGGACACTGTTGCTTTCGCGGGAATGAATACTTTATTTTCACACGAATACAAACCAATGTTTTCGCGGGAATAAACATTTTATTCTCACGCGAATGGAAACTGTTGCTTTCGCGGGAATAAACATTTTATTTTCAGGCGAATACAAACCAATGCTTTCGCGGGAATAAACATTTAATTTTCACGCGAATGGAAACTGTTGCTTTCGCGGGAATGAATACTTTATTTTCACGCGAATACAAACCAATGTTTTCGCGGGAATAAACATTTTATTCTCACGCGAATGGAAACTGTTGCTTTCGCGGGAATGAATACTTTATTTTCACGCGAATACAAACCAATGCTTTCGCGGGAATAAACATTTAATTTTCACGCGAATGGAAACTGTTGCTTTCGCGGGAATAGAAATTTTATTTTCCCGCGAATACAAACCAAAGCTTTCGCGGGAATCAATACTTCATTTTCACGCGAATGGAAACCGTTGCTTTCGCGGGAATAAATAATTTATTTTCACGCGAATACAAACCAATGCTTTCGCGGGAATAAACATTTAATTTTCACGCGAATGGAAACTGTTGCTTTCGCGGGAATAGAAATTTTATTTTCCCGCGAATACAAACCAAAGCTTTCGCGGGAATCAATACTTCATTTTCACGCGAATGGAAACCGTTGCTTTCGCGGGAATAAATAATTTATTTTCACGCGAATACAAACCAATGCTTTCGCGGGAATAAACATTTAATTTTCACGCGAATGGAAACTGTTGCTTTCGGGGGAATAAACATTTTTTTTTCAGGCGAATAAAAACCAATGCTTTCGCGGGAATAAATAATTTATTTTCACGCGAATGGAACCCGTTGCTTTCGCGGGAATAAACAATTTATTTTCACGCGAATACAAACCAATGCTTTCGCGGGAATAAAAGATTTATTTTCACACATTCACCTATATAAGAGACAACGGTTTCAGACAGAAAGCATCCAGTTCAACAACAGTGAGCAAAGGAGCAACATCTATCTACTACATCTTCCATTGCAACTACTAAGAGTTCTCTCTTCATAAAGGTAAAACTTAAATTCAAATATTTCCGCTAGCTAACACAACTATCTGAAGGCTTTATGACATATCTATCTTTAAATTGGTTATAAAGAATTGAACCAATTTTTTCTGTTTTTTCAGAATGAATACTCAAGTCGTAGAAAGTCAACCATTGTATCTAAAGTCGGAATCTCAGCCTGATGAAAAGGTAAGAATTAATAAAAAATACTATTTAACACCTGTTGAACACCTTTAATTATTTTAGTTATCTAATTATCGCTTGTATTTTAGAACAATGCAACAACAAATCCAATCTACTTAAAGGACTTCCTTCCAGAAATGTATCATAACTATGTGATAAATAATGATGTTGTTGAAGAAAAAGCTGTAGAACGTTTGACATTTCAAGTTATAATATTCTGTATAACTCAACACATGATGAGTATGGGGATGTGTTGTAAGAAACGTGATATATCTACAGAACGTTTTGATGACATTATAAAAAACGGTTTCGAAATCGTTTTGTCAATGGTGGAAGTCGTTAATATTAATAATTTTTTAAAAGAAATTGAAAGAAGTGCTTGGAATCAAATAGTTTTCAAAAAATTATACAACATGACGTGGAACAAAAAAACTTTTTATAAATTCAGAAAGCATATTTATAATTATGTCCAAATAGATAAAGCTCTATCCTCTTCTGTAGGTATTTTAGAACTAATGTTAGAAGCGTTTCATACATATTTATGAAAAATTTTTAGTTGTTTTTTATTATTTTACAATATTTTGTTCAAACTATTATATTTTATTTCTTACCAATTGAGATGTTAAAAGCAGTATGATATTAAGTAAATACATATATATATATATATATATATATTTGAATACATCCTTTGTTGTCTGTCTCCACATCCCAATAGTTTAATAACCACATTCTCAATCTACCATAACTCTATGATCTTAACTGCTTTTGGCATAAACACATATATATATATAAGACACTCTAAGTAATAAATACACTCTTAGCCACTCATGCAAATATTACCCTTTTATTTTTAGAATGTTATGGACGCTCTTTCTGAAGAGCTTCTTAGCACAGATCCATATCCAACAGAAAATAAAATGAAAAACGGCAAAACAACTCCTAAGAGAAGGAAAACTGCTCCAAAAAAGCGAATAGTAAGGAAACGAAAACAAATAGTGAGAAAACAAACTACTTCCGTTGATAAGCAAACAATGGAGAGTGCAGCTATAACTCATTTAACAGTTGAATGTCTCAACGAAAGGAGAGCTAGGGAATTAGAAAAGTCTAAAGGTTCTCAAGTGATTGACTCACCAAAAGTTCCGATTTGCAAAACATTTGAAGATCTTCCTATCCCAAGCATTATGCGAGTGACTGGTGTGATACATCCATCAAGTAAGGAGAAGTGTAAATATTCTCAAGTACACTACCATGATCCTTCAGATATAAATGAACTCGAACCCAAAATACTCCTCTGTCCAGTTGAAATAGCTAAAAACTTCAACTGTGATAATTACCCCCCTCCGTTTAACGTTGTATATTTGGGTAGAAAGGGAAAACCAAAAAATAAAAGCGTTCTTTGGTATGATGTCAGACGTGTTACCAGACATCCTCTAAGCAAAAAGAAAGCTGAAGAGGAATCACTATATTTGAGTACATTGACTAAAGGTCAGCTCAAACGCTTCTTGAACATCAACACCCTCAATAGTTTTCAACCCGGCGCTATTTTTCCTTACCAAGATGTTGTTGATAGATTCGTTCCTCATCGATTTAAAGGAGGGCAGTCGAATGTAATTTGTATCCGTTATAGCATTGAACAATGTGGAGAAACGCTGTTGAAGACGCTCGCCATACCAGACAAATATGCTTCAGAAGCTAACAAATATACTCCAGGTGTGATGATCTACAGAGGAAAAACAACCCACGGAAAATTTAAGACAGAATACGATCTTTCATTTTGCTCTCCATACTGTCTCGGTCGAATGTATTGGAAACAATATTGTGATCAAGCAAAGCACAACAAAACAATATTAGAAATTGATGATGATGATGAACTTGAAGATTTTCTACGTGGAGACTTTGATGATTTTGAGACAGGATATGTTGCTGAAAAAAAATGATGAGTGTTTTAGCGATGGATAGTCTCTAATTCAAAAAACAAGTTGGACAATGTGACTTGGTGAGCTATTTCCCTTTTCTATATAATGTAAACTATCCAATGTAACTAAAGCTATAATTCAAATTCATGTAATTATTTTAAATTTTTGCTTAATCATTCTATACTAATACATAACTTTTTATTTTAGTTCATTACGAATTCAAAAGCACATAAAACAGAAGTCTCCCTTCTTAAGATATAACATCACTACATCAAAGACATCATTGTAAAAAAAGACTATGTATTAATTGTTATTACTTAGTATTTACTGACTCTAGCTATATTATATGGAGAGATTTTCCCTACTTATTACACAATAAATGTATATATTCACATATTGTTTCATTTTTAATCACAGTATTTATTCAATGTAGATATATCTCCTCTCTCTCAAGATATCATATGAGTCGGAATTACAGAAAATTATCAAACCTGAAATGCCTTACATTCAAAATCTAGATACCCTATGAGTTATAATTATGTATACAGCTATGTAATAATTATCATAACCTAAATGCCATACATTCAAAATTTAGATACCATATAAGTTCAAATTAAGTAAAAAAATAATCAAAACTCAAATGCCACTTAAATGCCATTCAAATGCCACTCAAGTACCCCTCAAATGAAATACAATATAAACTCGGCGAATTCATCCAACGTCGTAACCTATTGCCTAAACTCCAAGATCAAATCCACAAAAAAACACTTGGTAGGGAGATCTGCTCATATATTACTACTCATCATGTGTGGTTTTGAGAATTCGGGAGCTGTACCCAGAAGAGAACGGTGTGTATGTGGGGTTTAAACGCGTGGATGAGGAGACAGGACACGAGATTGATGTTGATGGAACCGAGGGTGAATTTTGGTGTAAGTTCTTAGATTCCCATTGTTAAAAGTTTTCGGTAAACAAAAAATTATCTCGTACAAGCCATTACTATTTTATCATCGTCAAATTCGACTATCTGATTAACAAATTTACCCCCCACACAAATGAAAGAAAATGCAACGTGCAGTTGAGGTACTCACTACTTTTTGTGTAAAGAGCCACTGTTCATGTGTGTGCTCCACATCAACCAAGACTTTTTGTACGGTTGTTGGTCCTGGCGATTTCAAGTCCTTACATAAAAAAACCTTCAAAATATGATGGGGTAAGCGCATATCGTAACACGCAGTGGCTAATTTCTATTTTGTAGGAAACTGGAAGATTCTGGTTCCATGAAACTTTCATCTCGGACGGCGCCGAATCCATAGGACGAATTATGCTTATCGTGATCATCTGACGAGATCCTTCAGTTGAGAGAGTCATTTCAAGGAGACTGAACAAATCATGTGTGCTGATCGGACTCGGATCTTATTGAAATACAGAGATACAATATTATATATGTACTACAAAATTTTATTATATGTTGGTTATATTGAAAAAATTTTTTGTCTATAATAAAAAAAATGCTGCCGAACACACCCACTGGTCACTGTTGTACAAGCATTTCAGGTTCTCAACTCGTCAAGTATGAAGTTGTCTTCCACATGGTGTAAAAAGATATTCTAGTGATATGCAAAGTTTGCATTATATACGTGATATGAACTCTCTTCTTAATTTCCCTACATGTGAGGCCCAGGCGCAGCATAATAATCTTTGGAATATATCTTTTATCTAGCCTTCAGCTTTGCATTTACAAACATGCAACATTAGTTCGCAATGCAAAATCTTGCGAATTAAAAATTCAACAAATGGGAATGACAGCATGTCTACAACTTGGTGATTCTCATCAGCAGCGCTTGTATTCCAAATAGTCTGCTTTTGATTTCTGTAAGTCCTGTGGCTTCTATCTCCCTTTTGAGACCCTCACACCAGTATACTAAAATCAATAACAACTGACATCCTAAAATCATTGCCTGTCTTCAGCCGAACAATATCCTCGACAAAGCATAAATTTTACAAACCACTAATATTTGCCTGACAAAATACTACAAGGCAAGTCAAAATGTAACTCAAGTGCTCAGTAATTTGGCCATCCAGTGGCTTTGGGTCATCTTTTTCCTGAATAATTGACACTGGCCCAATGATATTTTTGCTATGAGTGAAGTGTTATAGAACTCACTCGTCCGACTTCTGGTTAAGAGTCGTGGCTGGGCTGCTCGCCTGATAATGTCTGCCAGAATGGTTTCTTTAAATGTGTACGTCTTAGGCGGGTATATCTTGAACCATCGATATTCCTTGGCAGCCTTTGACCAACTTAGTCTCAGCTTGGGAGTTCCATCGATCTCTGTAAAAATCTCAGTTAGTTGATATCTCAATTTTGATTCGTTAAGCCTGGTTCACATACATCGTAGATGGCTCGCAAGTGATCGCGGATCCCTCGTGCGACGGATCTGCAATGTATGTGAGCCTGGATTTCCTGTGGCTCGTAAGACGTCGTAGAGGCTCGTAGAAAAGTTCAGCTAAACAAACTTTCGTGCGACCGTGGTATGATAGAGAGTAAATTTTCTTACTTTCTTTTTCAAAAACAACATTCAGGTCAAGGTTACTAATGTAAAAATGACTGCCATCAAAAATTATAAAAAATAATAAAATTATTATTGTTTAATTATAAATATTGATTATTATTTATTATCAATTTTCTGAGTGAAATATTGTGAAAATTGATTTAAATGTACAAATATATATATTTTCATTAAATTTTATATAATAGCATAATTAGCATATTATTATAAATTGAGGTTCAAAATTTTATATCAAGAGAAGGTAAAAAATGATAATGCACCATTGAACAACAGTTCAAAATTTAAATAAAAAATATGGAATAACATTTAATGATAATATGAGCAAAAATGTAATAAATTTTTTATAACTGGTAAAAATAATAAATTATTGATGTAATTGAACAACGATAATTAATTTAGTATGTATATAGTCGTTGGTCAGTGAAGACGTGTTTCGAGATTTTATCACCTCCCAATCAAAAGAGTGATTATACCTCTTGCGATCGTGGATTTGCCAAGTTATGTGAACATGTATCGCGAATCCGTCGCACGAGGGATCAGCGATCACTTGCGAGCCATCTATGATGTATGTGAACCAGGCTTTAAATTTTAGGATCAATTTCTGTAACAAGTTGATTTTACCTGGTTTTTAAAAATTGACTGTGTTACACAAAGTACCCAACAGAACCATACACACATTGGCACCTATAAAAATGCTTTTGTGGTTATTTCAGTTCTGATCAAATTGTACTGCTGTCCCATTGGCACGAATGTAATTATGATCTTTTATTACATTACAGCAGTCATGTGATAGCCCACTCACCTTTCAAACATTCTCTGTGGGCATTCTCGTCGTGATCAATAACGACCAATTGAATCCTTCCTGTGTAGCTTGCAGGGACGAAGTCTATCCTTTAGACACATATGTTAGAAGCATGGAGTGGAAATTCTCCAGTTTTCCAGTGTGTTGACCATGGGTTGTCATGCTCAGCTGCTTGAGAAAATGTCCACTATGCAGGTGCTCCATCAAAACCTGATGTGCTGGGTCACCGGGTTCTAAATATGGCAGAGAGTCATGCTCCTCACTAAAATGAGAACCATGACATTTTATCATTAAACAGACATACACACCCTACAAGCAAAAAAATGTTTCCTTAACGTTATCTAAACGTCAGTTCATGACCGTAGACATTCAGAAAAAACATCCTATCAACATTATTCTGTAGACACTTTTTAGCGTTTATATAACGTTCGTACAAACGTTTTCCCAACAACGTTTTCTGAATGTTATGAAATAACGTTGAGGGAAACGTTCAGGTAACATCCGTATGACATTATTCGTGAATGTTATGCCAAACGCTCAATAAACATCCGTATCTGTTTCAGTTAAAACATTACCTGAATGTTCACTGCAGAACGTTATATTATTGTTCAAAGAAGACTCGTAAGATACAGAATAGGCAAAAGCAATATATTGGCATTTGATAAATAGCTCACAGTTTATTATTTGTATGACTTGGTACTAGAAACAGTATAAAAAATGTTTTATGTACGTCTAAAAATAAAGAATAATGTGTGCTGAACATATTGATCATTGTGTTGCTTCTCAAAAGAGCTCACTTAAGACAATTAAAAATACAAAAGCTAGATCACACTCAACTTTAACAACAAAGACACAAAGTGTTCGCAAATTTAGAGTGGGAAATGCGAAATCATTCAAACTAACTGAAACCTGATCCTTAAGTATAATCAAAATTAATTTTTAGCACAATGTACTGCAGAACTATGATCATGCTTCAATAAAACACCACAGCTTCAAAACTAATGTGGAAAACCACTCTCAATGTATCTACATTTCGGAGTTGTCCTACTTCTAACAAGGAGGGACAACTCTGAAATCTTCTGCGTTCCCATTAATGTGCACAGTGCAGCAGCGTACGACGATGATGAGTGTGTAAGTTATTAGGTGCTTGTCCGAGTGCCATTTGCCTTTGGCTAAAACAAAAAGTAAGTTGTGTTAGAAACTTCAATCACAATTAGTTGGTAGATGGTACACTAATGGTAATAGCCAGATTGTAAGAAATGCTTGACTGAAAAGAAGATTAAAATTGTATAACAGAAGAGATGGACTCACATAATCAGTCCTAAATCACCAAAAAGTATGAGATATTTAATAGCTAATGAATTATCCATGCTTAATTAATATCTATTAATCATGGGCTGATAGAAACGTTTAAGCAAAAAATTGCAAAGAGTTACTTTCTCCCAGGTAGCACGACTCCTTTGCTCTTCTTAGTTTCGCACCAGAAAAAATGCAACATGCCGTGTGTAACTGATAAGAGAAAGGGGCAAATATATTGGCTATGATTCCTTAGCACTACCCCAAGTTGGTTTGTTTCATTAGTTGGTAATAGGTTGTCTTGTGCAGCGTAAGTTCTCCAGAGCGAGACAACTATCATTGATTTGACAGCGAAGATAAACGTATGTCTATTTAACGACACAAAACGTTGTACTGAGCCAGAATTTCCTTCAAAGTTGTGCCTGCATATGAGCAAAACCTCTAATAACTTGTTTGCGCATTGGCTTTCGCCAAGTGTCAAAATAGACGCCATTTTTACAAAAATGAAACAAAAGAATATGGTAAACATGCTTTTACATACACCTTGAGATTAACATGACCGTTACATGGCGTAATTTCAAATTTAAGGCATATTTCCTGTAAACACACATGAAAAATATTGTCTAAATTTCAATTTACCACAAAAATAAGAACAGGGTACATTCATGACTATAAAAATTGTTGAGAATAGTTTGTTGCATACATCTTGTTTACAACAATACAATTAAAACAAGTCATCAATTTACCAAAATACTAATACCGAAATTCTGTCAAAAACCATCAAAATTTGTTTATAACATGAGTTTTTTCCCCAAACTTGTTTCATGCAATTTTTGGTTTCAGTAAAGCAATAAAACAAAGCAAAAGTATAAAAAATAGGTAGTTGTGCCCCCCACAGAGTAAGGGATGACAGCTCTACTACAAGGGTGCATTCTGGTACCCTACACGCTGGATGCGCAATGAACAGTCGTTAAGGCCATATCAATAATTATTTTTCGTTTAGTGGAAGTTCTTTCGTTCCTTGAACTATAGATCACATGCTGAGTACAGGTCAAATCTGCTTTTCAAACAAAGAAGGGGAAGTAATTCTATGTCTCCAAAAACGCTACCTACCCTACTTGTTGCTTTATATCGTTGATACAGAGTTGCCGCCACGATTTTTGACACTCAATGACGGGTTTCCAAATGCTATCGTTCAATCCCATTATTAATCCCTACCCACACGTAGAGTATCTAAAATCACCTCAAATGTGGTTTACCTGATAAGGTGTTGTCGTGCTATGCTTGAGTGACTGAAGACATGAAGGAACATATGTGTATCCTATCCAAGTGGTATTGCCCTGAAAGAATGAAATAAAAGTAATATTAAAATGTAACAAAAAATTTTCATAATGAGATCGCATGTTACTGTTTGTTTCCCAGACTAATTAATGTCATTGAGAAGAGAATAGTGAAAGTAGTCGCGACCTATGTTTCCCAAACAAAATGCAATAGAAATAATCTGATTGGCAATAAATTTTGTCAACAAGTATTAATTTTGTTCGGTACTCCTGGGTCAACAAAAAGTAGCTCACTGAATATAAAATGATAATCAATGAGCATTTATTTATATTGTTTTTAGGTCGTGAATGAAACTGAACGCTAATTAAATCACAAGTGATTCTAGTTTGTTTATTTTAACAAAACGATTTTATATTCTCTGCCAATAAAATTAAACTTTATAAATATAACGTTTTCGCAAAATATATTGGTTGACAACAATGCCATTATTTACTGACTACTTTGCAAATTGGGAGTTATCTTCTTTATGATTTGTTAGGCTATCTATGAGAATTCAGTGAATAGTTGCAATGTACCAAACAAATTTTTTGTTCCATACGCGATGTGTTGAGCCCCTTTGTTTGAGGAACACATCTTGAATGCTCTTATTGCGAAGGGTGGTTATTAATTTGCTAGTTTTCATTGTAATTAATTTAATTCTTTTTTCAGGTACCGGTGTGTCAATACATTTTTAGAGAGTTGTCCCTCACTTGTTAGACAATAAATATAAATGCAAGCAGTTCCGACAAAATACGCATTTTTTTCTGAATACAACAAGTCACATTGGGTTATAAAAAGTTTTGTAAAGAAAAGACATAAGATATTGACATTGTGTGAAGATTATTTTGATTGTAATAAAATGTTAATTTTTGTAGCTGTTTTTTCAAGGACAAAAATCACTGATATCATTTTTGACAAAAAGCAATGAATTTGAAGCTTGGAATTTTAAAGAAAGGTATTTTACAAGTGTTTGGGCAAAATAATTAATATGAGAATTGAAAGCAAAAATAATAGCTACTTAACCAACGCTTCAATAAGTTGTTAAAAGTTATTACATATGATATAAACCATAAGTTTTTATCACAAATCTTTTGCTGGTTAATTTTAAAGATCTTAGTGCAACAGACTTGAATCAGCTTACTACAGTTCAGTCATTTTGTTTTTTTAATTTTTTAATGGATTTTGATTCTACCATGAAATAACTACCAATAATGCTGGAACCAAATTAAATTCTTTTTTAAACAGAAGTGCAAATCTAGGAGAAGTCAATGAGAGTATTCGCTACCTCCGTTCGCCGAACACATTGCAATAAAAATAATCAGACCGGCAATAAATTTAATCAATAAATAATCATTTTGTTCGAAACTCGTGGGTCAACAAAAAGTAGCTCACTGAATAAAAAAAATAATCAGCAAGTATTTATTTGTGTTGTTCGTAGGTCGCGAATGAAACTGAACACTAAATAAATAATAATGAGGGAGTTGACTTTTTTCATTTCCATAGACCGGTTTTATATCCTTGAAAAATAAATCAAAATAATGCAAGCGTTCAAGATTTACTAAATTAAAGGGCAGCTTGACAAACTATTACAGTTTGTAGCAGTTCAAATTTTATTACTTTCATGAATATTTTGAAAATTGGGAGTTATCTTCTTTATGATTTGTTCGGTAAACCATAACATTTCATTGAATATTATGTTACTCTAAACAAATGTTCCGTTGCTTACGTGACATATTGAACTACAAACACCTATTATTTTTGGTATTTTGTTCGACGAACAGGTCGCGAATACTCTCAATGTCTAAGTTGTTCATGGACTCGGAAACTTGAAATAGTTAGATCAAGATTTAAAACCTGCGTTTAAAGAACAGTGCATTTTTCATGTTCAAGCACATTCATTTGATTTTTTCTTTAGATTTTTTCATTACAAACATTTGCACACCGCAGTATTTTGGTTCCATCAGACATTAGTTTGATGAACTAGATCTGATTCAGTGCACACCACAGTTAGTTGAAGACCCCCCAAAAAACAAATATTTATTAGGAACTCACTGCTTGTTTTCAATGAAGTATTCAGACTGTAAAATTTGCTGTTTCATCTATGCCTCTAGCAAAACATTTTCACAGAAGTCCAATAGCGTCTTCTATTGTTTTCGTACTTTATAAGCCTGCTTCTTTACCTGCTAAAGATGCAAAAGGGATAATTAATAGTAGCACAGGAGAATGAATGATCAGTGATGCAGTGTCAGGCTATACACTCTGTAATGCACCACTGAAGCAATCAAAGCCGTAGCTATCATAGGTGTGCACAGCAAACGAAAGAGCAGGTAATAGTAATTATCAAGCAAAGTCTGAGTGTGACCTAATATTAAGTAATACAATAATAATTGCAGTATGTAGGTGCGAAAAGCTTTTTTACCCACAACAGGCACTATTTATTTCTTAAAATCAAACTATTCATACATATATATATATAAATAAACTTAATTTTTGCCGATCTATGTATAGTAAAACAAAGATACCTGTAAAATTGTGTTTGCAGCGTAAAAGTGATTTATTACGGATATCTCAATCGTCAAAATTCAACTTTTCAACTTGGGTATAATAAAAATAATTATTTTGCCCACTGCATTGTTTTTCTATGCTATGTAAATACAATTGGTTTGCAGACAAAACGGATCAGATCAATTTTTAGAATAACAGACTACATGTTTAAATTGAAGTTCTGCGTAGATACAAACAAACCTGCTCTTAACCACTAGTGCTCCACTGTAAACTCTATGTATTTATGCTATAAACTATCTTTTTCACTGTTCTCTCCAGCAGCAGTTCCTCAGATAAATGTTTTAGATGAAAACTTGTTCCCATGTAGCTTGGTACCTGCATATCCAACTTTTACCTGTATGAAGCAAAAAGACTGATGGTGAGATTGCAGGCAGAGCAAAAGTTTGCCCTATTACTACAAAAGTACAATTAAACAGCAAGTGGAAACTGTCCAAACACAAAGCAGAAATGGCACACATTTACTAAAAGTCCAAAACTTTTAGTTTCAGTCTTCGTGAACTTCTGATTAGTGGATGACTCTGAAGCGCATACTTTTAAAGCTTTATAATCAATTTAAATACAGAGCTTTCTCACAAGTTGTATTTTACAAGCTTGATAAAAAGGATAATATTTAATATAACTAAAAACTATAAATAAAGTCAATGCAAGAAGTTGATTTTGCTAATCGGAACAACTTTTTTATGCTGTTATCAATTACACAATAATATTGGTTTTTAATATAAAATACTGGAAACAAACCTTTAAATAATTACAGTAAAACAATATTTTAATATATGGCCCTGTCCCATTTGATGCTACCACTTGCAATAAAAACTGTTTTCCTACTGTAAAAGTTTCAACTAGTTTCCACAGTTGAAAGTGTAAGGAAAGAATAATTTTGTTTTGCTCTGAAATTTATGAGTATAATAAGACGCGCATGATGAGTGGCACAAAATTAAAAGATGTTTATTTTAACAGAGGAGTCTGTGTGTGAGCTAACCTCAGCAGTTTCAGCTGGTAGAAGGTATCAAATGCATGCATTATAACGTGGAAAAAACGGCATTCTGAGGTAAAAAGATTTGAATATGAACATCCATACTTACTGACTGCCGATATGAGCAAGCATAAATTTGCATGGAACAAAGTGTTTTTGCTCCAAGAATGGGCATCGACTTCTGGAGCATGGTAGGCAATAAGAAAGTAACTGCTTGGGAATGCACTTCGATTGATTTTAGTGAAATAACTGATTGCCAGCTTTATTCATCACCAGTCCTTGAGGCCTTTGACTCTGCAAACTGTTTATTGTAAGGTTATCAAGATTGCGCTAGAGCTAACAAAATGTTCATATGAGATGTTATAAAAGCTGTGTATTGATTTAAACAGCCTTGCCAAGCATCAACACATGCCAAAAATGTTGGCTTGTTCAGACCTTTGTGCCATTCAGCACCATGAAATGTATATGCTCTGTAAAATATCAATTAATAAGCCACATCACATAATTGGTGGTATGAATAGACCACAAAATGTGGTACTGATGACGGATACTTGTTTTTGCTGGAAAATATAATGAAAAAATAAGAGCTTTTTAAAAAAAGTGATTTGCTAAAAGAAAACAGTTTTTTGCAAGTAGTTACGTAATGGCTACCAACGTGTTCAATTATTACAAAAGGTGAACGTTTAATAGAATACCAAACAAATAATTCCCCAAGTCATGTTCTTGAATGAGCTCTAGACTCAAAATGTCATTTATAGGGCCCCCAAAGAGATTTGCATTTATAAGCTCTCCTCAGTGGTTGACAGCGCAAGATCTACACTGATTATGATATTACGAAAACTGCTGTTGTTGTTGCTAACCAGCAAAGAAAACTTTTACGCAAATAGACATGTTATGAATTTTATGAAAAAGCTTAAACTTCTCACAATAAACTTGAACTCTTCATGTAAGCTGTATACATGTTGTAAGAACACAGAACACTGTTATCAATCTTGGAGACTACAGTGCAACAATTTCCCAATTATTCCCGATATCAAACATACCTATAGATAGCTCTTCTCATAGCTTCAGTGTTGCTAGTGATATTGGTAAATGCGTTTGGTAGATGTCCTGTCAATCCTTGTTGCAAAATGAGTGAATTTTTCTGTATCCCTGTTACTTGGTAGCAAACAACAACTAGCTAAGCTGCACTGGCCTGCTGTATGAACAACAATGACAGTAGGCTAACGCATTTATGAAAAGCAATCATACAGCGTTTTGTAACCACAGATGTTTTCATAATCATTTAGTGGTTTGTTGGCATCCCTCAGTAAGCTAGGCAATACAGTAGCATATAACACTGAGAAAGTGAAGGCTCAGGCAGTTTACATTTCTCCAAGCAAAAGCAGTACGGTGAATTGCTAACTATCGACGCCAACATAGAGAAATTTTAATTAATAACTAGATATTGATTTGTGTTTGCGAGCAAAAACAAGAGTATTTTAGAGAATCAATTATAAAGAACAATTTCAAATGGACTTGAACACCTGTACTGGCTGTCTTGATTTACCCATGACACCAGCTACGCCATCAATCTCTCACTGAAACAACACATCTTTAACACCCCCAATAATCCTAAACACTATGTTTCGCAGCAAAGATGTACTTGCAAAGACATGAAAAGTGAAAAAATCTTTTCGCCTCTGGAAATCATACCTGGACCCCTGAGTCAGCAGGCAACCACCTCAGCCATCAAGCTATAAAGGCATGTTGCTGATTCAAATTATAATTGAGTACACAATGACAACTGTTTTGCGATAGCTTTTCCTTTTTGCAAAAAGCAGCTTTTTGAGGTGACTAGATGCTTTTTTCGCGCTGGGGCCACACAAGCACTGTTTCACAACTACCAATACAACATCCACTCCTGGTACTACATATTCTCATGCTGACTTCGCTCCTCTCTTCTGACAATAAATGTTTTTATTCGAAAAAGAATTTCTCACCCGGGAATTGAACCCAAACCCTGTCAATAGCAGGTCACAGTATTAACCATTGAGCCATCTAGCAATATTGAATGCTGTTCATAAACAGCTTCACATAAAAATAAATTGGTATGGCCTACATAGAAAAGAATATTTTGGGTTCAGGCATCACTAAATACTTATCGAATACTTTCATTTTTTTCAGATTTGTTCAATTTGTCACCTGAATACTGTTTGTGCTAAAGTTTTGAAGGAGTAAAATTTTTCCGCGGTGAAAACAGTAAATAACGAACATTTTTGTCACACATTGAAAACTGTGTGGGCTTTGACTCTTTCACCAAAGATCACAAATTTGACAGATGTCAATCTGAAAGACGGTTATAATGCGATCACAACCACGCAAAATTTATGCAAATCGGAGTAACCGTCCCCGAGTTATGGTCATTTTTCCGTTTGGAAGACCTCTTTTGAAAATGGGATAGCTGTGTTGGCGGTATTGCGAGAAACATGTAGTCTCTATTTTTATAAAAATCAAGCATTGGGTTATGCTGCCTAATAAGTTTCTTGTCGCTGACTAGTTCCATTCTGGTCTTGGAAAGCATTTAAAAGTGCTGTTTCTGTTTAGTTTTTCAAATTTGGAAATGTAAAAAATTGAAACGGTTCGGTGCGATCGCTTTGAAGTTCGAAATGGTACATTGATACACTATGGCACAAGTTTGTTGCAAATTTCAGCCACTTCGGCCTGTTGGTTCTCCAACGGGAAGCTGTTTTATGCTAAAAACTGTGATTTTCACAAAAATTCAAGATGGTCGCTTCCGAACAATTTTTATTGACGTGTCATGATGTCGAATCAGAAGATGAGCAAAATGCACCATCTTTCAAAAATTCGTAATTTTTCGTCAATCGGGTCTCCGTTTTTTTGGTCACTTTGATGCTTTTGAAAACAACTTTTTACCCGATTTCGCACTGGAATTGCGATGTTCTGGAATGTTCTGTAACTTCATAACTACCTTATTTTTTGGCCCGATGCCTCACGACTGTGTCGCAAAAAACTCTGTAGCTCTATCTATAACGGTTCTTGAGAAAAAGTTGACCGAGTTTGGCAAGGTTTGCGCAAAAGAAGTAAAAAAAAAAAATAAGACCAGGCAGAACAATAGGATTTTAGATTCTCTAAAATGTTAATTATGGAAATGACGCCTTTTGCATCTATTGTCTACCAAAATAAAAAAACCATTGCTCTACACAAACACATATATTCCACACATACACAAAAAATCTATTCCACTCATAAGCACACAAGAATATAGTCATAATAAAATAGATACATTTACACTGCAAATGCACACTGCCATAAGTTGCAATTTTCTCATAATCAAGCATGAAATCAGTTTGGATGGCATTATGTCTGATAGCCATCACATAGTGTTGACTGGCAGTTACACTGCTCAAACAGAAAACACGCTGCAGATTACATAATTCCGATCCAATTACGTTCCCAGAGCAAGTTGAGGCTGTTTCATTACTAAACTTGCAAACAATCATCTGCTAAACCAATATAGCACTGACAGTCTCATCAGTTATGCAGCTCTTACTGCTAATGTGGTGAAGGGTAGTAATTGATGAGAGAAGCTAGACTGCAGTTCCAGCATAACACCGACATAAAAAACATAACACCGACATAACAAACATAACACCGGCATAAAAAACATAACACCGACATAACAAACATAACACTGACATCAAAAGATTACTAACTATTACTGTCAGAGATGTAAAAGCATACATCTGTAACTATTAGTGTACTTATACAAGCATTTACACAAAAACACGTTGATAAGTAACTGTTCAAAAGTATATGAACACTTTGTACAGATACTTAAATACATACTTTACGTGTGCAAGCCTATATATGCAGCATTCTGCATGAAAGCACACATTTGTACATGCAAACAACTGTATTGAAGGGATATATAAGTTAATATACACTGGGTGATGAACAGGATGAGAGCATGAAATCTATTATAATTGCTTGCAGGTGGGGTGGGTGAATGCGCTACTGTAGTCTTCCTAAATGAACTCTCTTACATACACATACACACAGTCATCAAGAAGCCAAGCCCACCATCGGAGGCATAGATAGAGGTATAGGTCAATGATGTGCAATAGCAATTAAAACCACATGGTTGGTCAGGATTGCGGTGGGGTATATAATGCTCACAATAGTAGCCTACTGCCTTCAAGTGTTGACTTTACTATTGAAATATATCCCCGCCCCTCTTTTTCTAAACGACTGTTTCTACACTTGACCGGCGTTCAGTCATGACAATGATAAAGCAACTTGTGCTAATAAACCATTTTTTACTAAAACAAAGCTGCAGTTGATAAACCTTCATTGATGAAAATCACAGTGCAGTACTATGGATGAGTTATTAAGTTGTAAATGAAAGATTACGATTGGAAAAATTAGTTGGTAAAATAATTATACATTTTTAAATTTCTCATTAATGTATTACTGTTTTATAGACTAAATAAAGTAACCAAAAACTTGTTTTAATTCTATTTCTAATCAAAAAAAAATGCATACAATAAATTCTGCATTAAAAATATTTCTAAAAGACTTTATAAACCGATATATTTTGTTATGGCAATCATTGTAAACACTAAACTGGAATCGAGAGCAGGTGTCGTCATTGCACAAAAAATTCAGCAAAACCTGGGCCTCTACCTATACCTCAATAGTGCACACGATCACATTTGGGAATGCATTGATGTCCGTCCTTGTGCATATATACACATGATTGTACATACAAATTTATGCCCATATAAATATGTGAGTTCATGCATGTGGGCACATGTGCACACATTTTGAAATTATCTGTAACTATCTTTCGTGTTAGAACAGGTCTTTATTAGTCAGCAGAGACAAACTGACCAAAGAATCTAGTGCAACAACTAGACTATGAAAGGTGTGCAATAGCAATTAAAACCAAATGCTAATGACAAAAACTGCAAGTAAGCCCCCAACGCCCAGCATTATGAGTATTAGAAAGCAATGCATGTCCATATATGTGCTGTCTATGTAACAGTAAATTATTGTTTACAGCCATGTAGCCGCCCATGTGTAAGATTCAACTCAATTAAATTTGAAATATATATTTACATGCATTTAGTTCATATTACATACAACAATCCATAGGTAAAAACATGCCTACAAGCCTTTTTACTTTTTGTCCTAATTTGATAGTACCTAACGATTAGGATAACGCCTCAGTTCTATTATGTTTGTTTACAACCTGCATTTATAAATCATCATTTTTACCTAACAGCATGCAGCGTCATGAACAACTGGTAGAGATTCTTTTTTCATTGAATCTAGTCTGCAGTTTTTTCACGAGATCGTAAAATATTGCCAAAGAGCAAAAACCTTGTTTTAGATTTGACTTTAGAAGATAATGTCCATTGTTAATCCATAG
The DNA here is from genome assembly GCA_945261195.1 of Cryptosula pallasiana. NCBI lineage: Eukaryota > Metazoa > Bryozoa > Gymnolaemata > Cheilostomatida > Cryptosulidae > Cryptosula > Cryptosula pallasiana. The sequence goes on from OX183139.1 coordinate 20,727,776, forward strand.
AATCAAATTCATGTTCAAAGCTCCTAATAATATCTCAGCAGTTTTCATCATGTTTAATGATTAGGTAGCTTGGCTTTTACTAAGTATCAGACTTCACTAAAACTAGGCAATCATCAGCAAATTAGCACAAATCGGTTTAGAGAGTGAATCGATCACATCAGTTGACTTAATTGAATTTAATAGTAGAAACATGTATATTTTTGAGAAATTAAATTGTAAATCTGTACATATAATTACCCAATCCAACCATATCTGACATGTTGGCCTGAAAAATAACGAGCTGGCTGCTTTGCGGGTATAGATGAGGCGATTGCTTAGAAGCAAAGTCAGTAATTTAGTTTATCAGTTCAGAAGGTCAATAGCTGAGGTAAATGCAAATCAAACATGGGTGTGGTACAGCAAAATTTTGTCAAACATACTGACGCTAGATGTAAAAGGATAATGTGAAAACAATGTTTACCTTGAGTTATCTCAATGTCTCGTTTTTGCTCGATTGAAAACTAAATTTATGTGTGCAATAGATGCTAGGGAGACAATGCTAATTTTAGGGAACTTTCAGAGATTTTAGCAATTTTTGAAGATTAGAAAAAAATGTTGTACCTAAAAATCAGGTGAGTCCCTTACAAACCAAGTGACATGACAGGTATGAAACCAATCGCTTCACCAAAGACAAGGATTAATAAATTAGTACACACAAACGTTCATCAATGTAAGCACGTGCTTTTTGCCTTGAAAAAAATACCAGGTTGTTATAGTTATCAATTGAACTGACAAATTTCCCAAAAGAAAACAGATATCGAAACAATAAAACTGTTAATCCTACACATGAGAGTCGTGCTAAAATGTATTTTGTTCACTTTCATCTGCAAGTTACTGACTGTAAAAATACCCTAACACACTTAGGAGGCCCACTTGGCTGTTTTTTCATTTCGGAGCCCAAATTTTACTGAAGGAGCACATTGTGGGGGTAAACTGAATCTGCTCATCATCATTATCAAAGCCTAAAGTCAACACAGCAACCTACCCAGCAACTGCTGCAACGTATTAACATTTCACTACTAACAATCAAAAATTAGTCCTTAAGGCCTAATATTTTCATATAAAATTGATAAATGCAAACTCAGCTGAAACCATCAATCTGGCCGATTCACTTTCACTTTAGCTATTTTAGGCATCACAACTTATGACTGTTGACAACTGTTATGATGGCTCAAAAGTGCACTCTATGCACAGTATGAAGAGAAATGGTAAAAATTTTGTCACTATACGACTCACCAACCCAAAGCATCTCAACCTTCTGTTGCTTCAACCAAAAGGGAGCCTACTGCTTTACTGCTCGATATTGAAGTGAAGTTTTCACTCACTTTGAAACCCCGGGGTTTTATTTAATTTAGTATTATTCATTATATTTTATATCCAACAAACATCGTTTATGTTTGCTTGTAGCAAAGTATAATGTATGTGAAACACTAGAAGTCGTGTTCACAATTTCCTTGATAACATATAGGTATCCCTTGAAAAAGGTGATATAACTCCATATGCAAATTTGAGAACTAATATATGTAAAAAGACTTCATTGCATGCAATTGTTAGAGAAAACTTGCCAACAATTAAATCTTGATGTTAATGAAGTTAATAAGGATAATCAGTAAAACATGAAAACACTGCAAATATTTTGAGAGATAAAATAGATGAATGCCAACCATGAGATTAAAGTATCAAAACTTTTAAACTAGAGAAAAATAGCTTCAAACCAAACAGTTAGTTTTTAATTATACCTTTTATAAAAAAAAATTTACGTGGATGGTATTAGTCGACACCCACAAATATTAAAGCGGTGCAAAAAAATTAAGTGAAATTCCTGACAATCAGTCAAAGACGATTATCACGGATTAGCTAAAAATTTCAATGAATTTCTGGGATCTCGATCAACTCTCGTCAATTTTTCAATTGTAGCCACATGAAAAAATGGCATGCACAAATGCCAACATCTATTTTATATGACCGATTTGAATTTGTTCAAGATACTCAGCTTTAATTTACTGCATCCAACATGCAATGTTACATTTTTATTGTGCCGATAATCTGGCAACTTCATCTGAGCATTTTGGATTATTAAAGACTCTGTTATTATTTGAAAATCAGTGTACATTTGTTTAAATATTTCAATTGCATCATAGAAACCCATTTCAACTCATGGGTAAGAGTAGGCAACTCTTGATAGGACTGAGATTAAATTGGTGCTCGATGAGCAAACAACTCCCAATGATTCTGATATTTCTCAATCCTGAACTCGAAATAAATTTTAAATCTTCCAAAGACAGCTGTCATAACTTTGAACTAGAGTAGCTAAAGACTTGGGCTATTTTCCTTACACAAGTAAATCATTTTCAACTATTTGTTAAATTTGATACACCAAGAAAATTAAAAAGCCTGCAAATGAAAGTTCTTTCAGTCAGTTTAAGTTTTCTGTATGCTATGTCACCCTAGATGTTATGCCTGGTGTCCAGATATATCTTCACTAAAATGCTTAAATAATACATTCAGAGAAGTGTTGTTTTAATGGCCTAAGAATGTTAAGTACTGATGATGGAACTTTTGGAATAATGTTAACAACACATCTTTGGGAAAAATTTGTACAAAATTAGTTTGGATGTCTTGCCCAATGTCAATATGACATCTGAAATATGGTTGCTAAAATTTTTGGACCTGATGTTTTCAATAATCATTCGTGTGAAAAAATAAAAGTGTTTGATGCTGACATTACATTAAGAGAAGGATAGCTAACTTCACATTTATGTTATTTGCTTGTCGCATGAACAACAACAAAATTAAAATGCATAAAAACACATTAAAGTGAATGCTATCTTTATTTTTCACTAATTTTAGTGTTGGACTTTTTCGAGAACAATTCAAAACATGTTAAGTCTATGTTAAGCTTGTGTGTGAGGTATATAATGTAATGAAAAAACATTAATAAGCGTTAAGGGCAACGTAACTACACCGCGTAAAGAAAAAAAATTAGAACGGTCATTTGCACAATGTGTTATTATCAATATTTCTGGAAATCTGTTCACAAACATTTGAATAACCTCCAGAATAACTTTATATTAGCGTTTAATGCTCTCTTTATAAAATGTTATGAAAAAACATTAAAAGAATGATAAATAACTACAATGTTCTGAAAAACAAACATTAGAATGAACATTAGTACAATGTGCTATTAATGTTATTTCCAAACATCTGGTCACAAACATTCAAATAATCTCAGGAACAACGTCATATAAGCATTTTGGTACAACAATTGTTGAACATTATGATAAAACATTCAAACAACGTTGAGGGTAACATAACTATAATGTCTAGGAAAAAACGTTAGATTGAACATTCGTACAATGTACTATTAATATTATTTCTAAACATTTGTTCACAAACATTCAAATAACCTCAGGAACAACATCATATTAACGTTTTGGTACCATGTTTATAAAACGTTATGAGAAAACGTTCAAATAACGATGAGGGTAACATAACTATAGTGTTTAGGAAAAACGTTAGAGTAAACGTTTGTACAATGTACTATTAATGTTATTTCTAGACATTTGTTCACAAACGTTCAAATAACATCAGGAACAACATCATATTAACGTTTTGGTACAATGTTTATAAAACGTTATGAGAAAACGTTCAAATAACGTTGAAGGTAACATAACTATAATGTTTAGGAAAAACGTTAGAGTGAACGTATGTGCAATGTACTATTAATGTTATTTCTAGACATTCGTTCACAAACATTCAAATAACATCAGGAACAACATCATATTAACGTTTTGGTACAATGTTTATAAAACGTTATGAGAAAACGTTCAAATAACGTTGAAGGTAACATAACTATAATGTTTAGGAAAAACGTTAGAGTGAACGTTTGTGCAATGTGCTATTAATGTTATTTCTAGACATTCGTTCACAAACATTCAAATAACGTCGAAAACAACATTATATTAACATTATTGTACGACGTTTACAGAATGTATGTACAAATGTTGTGCCAAATGTTTATATAACGTTCAATGTATGTTAATTACAAATGTTAGCCTGGACGTTATTTTGTAATGTTTATGAAACGTCTTAAAAACGTAAGTTGCGAATGTTACATTAAGTGAACGTTAGCTAACGTTACATAGACGTTATTTGCTTGTTGGGCACCAGCTTCCACGCTGATCGTTCTCATGATGATACTACTGAAACTGCCAATGCCCAGTCTGGTGTGCTGAATAATACGACCTGTCTGTCAACAGGCCCGTTGAAAACTGCCATGCATTGAGGATGAAACTCAAACAATCTACCCCACACGCATTTGCCCTACTTCACAACACAAAAAAAATACTTTTTCTGAAATTTAGTGATAAAATTCTGAGGTATACATAAAAATGGGACATTGTTGAATTGATATCTAATATTGTATACTATATAGGAAAATCTAATAATAAACACATATATTCGTTTTATTTTAAATATTATTACATATGTCTGTAGGCTACTTCAATAAAAGTAATAAAGGCCAAAATTGCACTCCACATTACAAAAGGATAAAAAAATGCCATGCAGTAGGGTAACAACAAAATTGTCTCCCCTTTGGAATCAGCAGGTCTGTCAGTGCATTCCAGAAATAATAATTCTTCACTAGTAGAATTAAAAACAGCATTTGTCAGTGAGCTATGATGAATAATTAATAAAGTAACATTATTTATTAGCAACTAATAAAATGTGTTATTATCATAGTCTAATAAATAAAAATTATTTCATAACATTGATTTTTCATCTATTGTTGCACAACTATTAATAACTATTATTATTGCTAACAACAACAATAGTAGTAACTTTATTATTGTTTTAGCTCGTTATTCATTGTTAGTTATTACTATGGTTATGAAACTTTCCCTACAAAAAATCTGCAATATATTTATGTAATAATAATAATTATAATAATAATGTTTCTTGAAACAAGAAAAAGGTGTAATTATTAATTATTATTACAGCAGTGATTCTGAAAATCATTATATTATTATTATAATAATTATTATTATCAAATTATTAATAATAATTAAATGAAAATAATAATTTATTAATAATTAATAATATTAATTAAACATAAATAAAAAATTATTATTTAGATTTATAAGTTATATTAATTATTATTATTATATTATGGTAGCAGTCCACTAACTAAAAAACAACCTCATCATCATCATGATCTGATAATTATTATTATATTATTACTATTCATTAATTAGTTATGGTTATTTTTATTATTAGTAGTAGTACTACTACCAGTAGAGTAGTAGTAGATAATAATTATTATTATTTATTATAATTATTATTATAATAATTATGATATAATAAGAATAATAATAATAATAATAATAAGAAGAAGATGATGATGATAGATTATAATACTCACCTGAGGAACCAAGAGTTGGAAAATTCGAGCTGTTTAGGAGGTATCCTGTGATGTCTATCCTTTCTACTATTACATCCCCAAAAAAAGCGGATCGGCATTGTAATTATTAATTTATTATTTGTAGTAGTAAAAACAAGCACTGCTCTGAAAAGCAGGCAGTCTTCTCTAATCTTGTAACGGGGAAGTATCTTTTCCATCTGCTCGGACTCCAATCGATCAAATTTAATAAGGAGTTGTCCACTCCAAATTCAAGGACCAGTTAGTGGGTTGGCCCAAAACACCGCGCCTTTTATAAAAGATGATGACGATGATCCATCGGAAAACGGTGCATCAAACAACAACTACCTACCATAACTAACTGCTATCATCAGGTAATAAAAATTAATTCAAACCAAACATAATAATAATTAATTATGTAATAATGTCTATTCTTTTCGTCAAAGGAGAAAAAGATAATTATAATTTAATAATAATGATCATTATGATTATTATATATATATAATAATATAATTGTTGTTACAACTGTTGTTATAGGTATTTTTTTTATCTGATGCTGTTAATTGAATGATGTGATGATTAGATTATCATGATGATCATCATGATATTGATGTAAGTAATAATAATAAATAATAATGATGATGACATTGACAGGAGCTGGGTGGGTGTCAGTTACAACAACAACAATACGACCTGAGTGTAGCAGGTGGACTTAGTAGTAGTAGTACTAAACTTCTTTACCTCTTATTTATTTTATTACTTATTAACTTTAACAAACAACAACAACTTGGGTTGAGTTTTTATTATTAATTATTATTTATTTTATGAATTAATTAATTGATGAAATAAAGAGTACTAGTGTGACGGAGCGTCAGCACTAAAGTACAATCACTTACTATTAGTATCTACTTATTCTAGCGACACTTACCTGTTCTATGCCTGCGCTCTAGGGCAGATTGTTCTATTGTACATTCGTATATTTTCATATATATTTACCATGTGCGAATCAATCATGCAATTACTCTAGTGCCACCTACTATGTTTTATTGGTACACGCTAGCCAACCACTTGTGCTAGGTGTGGCTTCCTTTGTCTTGTCATTTTATGTTACATAACCACTTGTATAAAGTCAGAGTCAAAGTCAGTCAATAAAGTCAGAGTCAGCTTGCACACTCTCAGAAGTTCTTTGTTCTCTAACAATAATAACTTCACACTGCGCTAGTACATGCTCCTACAACAAAAGCTCTATTACTCGAGTAGTAATACATAAGCAGATCAGCCTGAACCTCTGCTGGCCGAACCTAGCTTTGACTAGTTCGCCCTTCAAAATTTGACCTCTGGCTTGCACACTGAAATAGCTAACGCAACCGACAGCTAGACAGTAAACTAGGATGGTAATGCACCACTCCCAAGGATACTAGTCGACCTGTGGGCGGGTTGTATTGCACATGCAATAGACACAGATTGCCATCACAGTTCGGGAGGTTGTGCAGGTAGGCCGAGCTACCAACTCACACCCCCACAGTGAAATCCTGCACAATAGTAATAATTGATAAAAACTAAACTTGAGTAAAGAAGTTAAGTACTACTGCTGCTGCTGAAGACTAGAAGACTGCCCGTATCGCTGTTGTAACTAACTCCCAGCTCCTGACATATAATGTATTATAACAATAATAGTATATTATTATTATTATTATATAATAATAATTATTATTATAATACTAAATAAATTATTATATGTATTATTATTTATTATAATTGTTTATTAAAATTTTATTATTATTATTCAATTTTTACTATATCATCGTTTAATCAAACCGGTCCATTGTCAGTATTAGTATGTATAGAGAAACATCAGTAGCAAGCCTATAATAACGCTGGTTAATATTTGCTTGGTTACAGAAATCTAATTGATGAAAATTCAACATAATATTATACATTTTTGATTAAAGAATTATTGTTTGTATGCTCACTGATGTTTAGAAATGTCTCGTTGAATAATGCGTTGTTGTTATTATTGTATAAATAATTATATTTCTTTTTAATTTTGTGCTTGCGGTAATCACGCAAATATTGTTTAATTGTTGGACTATACAAGTAACATGTAGCCAGTCAGCTCATTCAGTTGGCGCAAAGTTGAAAATCAATAATTTGGCAGGGGTCAGGCATATAGCCATTTTTTAGTTATGAGCATGTTGTGCCCCTGTCCTCACTTCACAGATGCTCCTTGACAGGAAGCTTTTGTGAAATAGCTGGGATGAGGCATATATTGAAGTAGGTTCCCCTCTTTCTGCTGCCCTCGTTCTCTATGTCACTATTTTCAATGTATTCCTGTCGCCCATTACAGCTGCACAAACCTTCGCTAGAAATATTGTTGCTAACAATTTATGCAGTTATTGTATAAAATTCATTTTGCATCATTGCTTTTAAAATTATTTTCTCAGTCACAAATTTGTTAATTTTATTTAGGTGTGTTCAGTTGCAATAATGCAGTACTTTTCAAAACAGTTCTGGCGGCTCCAATTAGTCCAGCACCAAATATCTCTTGCAGTCATGACTCTGATGATGGTAGGTTTCTTATTGTTTCATAATATTTGATGCATCCGAATAATTTCTTAGAATATCATTTATTAGTAGCTGTAGTAAGGTACCTACAAGACCATCGCAGTGTGTAAGGGCATGTGATGTAGGTTTAAGTTCTTGAAAAAAAACTCTGACTTATGATGGCTGTCGATTCTCTTAGGAAATAAGATACCATCAGAAATGATTTTCATCGCTGAATGGTCAGATGTAATCAACACGATTCGTAGCATGAAGTTAGTCATAATGTTCATTTGCTGTGGCAAAAGTGAAAGGACAATGCTCTAAAAAGTTGACTGGTAAGTGAACATTTATTACGAGTGTTTTTATTTTACTCTAGTTCATTGTGATTTCACCATTTAATCATGTCCAATAATTTCTGAGCATCTTCAGTAAAAGATAGTCCTTTATTTTGCTTTACATGTTTCAGGCTTCAAATAAGTAAATATCTCAGATGTTTCTGAAAAAAAAAAATTTATTTATGGACCAAACAAGCTGTGTTGTGCGTATCTTGTGCTTTGGGATTTATTTGTATTCAATACTCAAACCTTAGATGTTGTTGGTTTTGTCCTACTGGTTTTTGTTTTATCATTTCATTCATGTTTCAAACTCCCATTATTTCAATTGCAGCAGATTGTGAGTTATATAATGGCAAGAGAGTGATACATTTTTCAAGTGACTTCACGCCATACTCTGTGATTGGGACACATGTGAGAGTTGTCGTCATGGCGTGAATCGAAAACCGCCATTACCAGACCATATCACTTCTCATGACGTAAGTGCAACTTTTTATAATGGTTTGGACCAGCTTCGCAAAAATAGCATTTGTCATGTCTTATCTTGTCTTATCCTGTTACTTGGTAAACTTGGTAAACTTTAAATGTATATATTATTCCATACTTGTATATAGTAATGTAAACAGTGAATAGTGCTGTCACCTGCTGACAGCTTCGAATCAGATTAATCTTTACAGCTACTCATTTTAATTTCCCAATAACAGGCTATTCGTTGTTGGGTTAAACGATTTATGAGTATCCAAAAATATCTATCTCTTTAAAATATCTATCTCTTTAAAATATTTATCTCTTTGAAATATCTATCTCTTTGAAATCTCTATCTCTTTAAAATATCTATCTCTTTGAAATATCTATCTACAATCCAAATTTAAATGTTCTTCTGCTATCATTGCATTCGAGCAATATATTGTAAAGTGTTTTTCTTACAATTATTTTTCACATAGCATTGTTCGTTTGTGATTTGTTTTCTGCAAAAATTTTATTTTTGACACCTTCCAACATTATGACAATATTCTTCCTAAAAACTAAAGAGCCAAAAATAAACTTTTCATATTTATAAAATAAACATAAAATCAGATTATTTTGAGAATGAGATTAATATTGCATAAGATAATCTTAATCTTAAAATGATTGTTTTTTAATCGTTGATTAACTCAATTAACCGACACCACTAGTACTGAATAGATCAACTAGTTTATCTGTGCAGTCATTGCTCATTGATTGATTTAACTTGATTAAATGTGACAATAGTATTTGTTGAATTGCAATAGGCCTTTCAAAGACTGGTTAAGATTTGTTGACCATGGATGTGGAGAGTGTGCAGAAACTAAAAGGAGTTACAGACTGCGGAGTTTTGGCTCTTGTATTTCTGGTGGATGTCTTTCTTGGTGGTGACCCTTCAAAAGCGTCGTTTGAACAATCAAAGATGCGTGAACACCTATACCGGTGCCTGTGTAATAGGAGATTTGGAGGCTTTCCCACTTCCCCTATTCAACAACAAAAAAACCTGCTCTAGAAGAATACCTCTGGAGGTAATTTTAGTGTTTTAAAATCTTGTATCACTCTTCTCATATGAATAACAATAATCTGATGGTGGCTTATAAATTTCTGGTTTACCAAGTGTGACTGCCAATATAATTGAATACTTTGCTAAAAAACGAAAAAAAAAACATATAATAGTTTTATTCAATGTAATTGACTCTTACATCTTACCATACTATTGCATTTTGGCAACAGGCCAAGGTATTCATGACAAAATCAACTTCTACAAACACTATGTGATAAAACTTTTGAACAGAGTAAGATACATATGTAAATTGGATTATCTTTATAATGTTGTGAGCTGGTCTTTTACAAAATCCGGGGATTTATTGTAACTCTTTGTATTCTGCTCTCATACTAGCTACAAGAATCACTCGATGATGTCCACTCTTATCCTGAGCACAAGATTGATGAGGAGCAACACCAGGCTGTGGAAGGGGACAACTTCTGTGATGATAATTTCACTGCCTACGAAGATTGTCCAAAGATTCAATTGTTCGTGGCCGCACATAGCCCTGCACTGAAGTTGACATGTACTAGTAATTCTTGGGGTTCATATTTTTTTGTACCTTCCGAGTTATTGGATTCCTTGGACTCTTTTCAATATGAAGATCTAGAATCATGTGAACTACTCACCCCTCCAGTGCGAGATTACCTTGCCATGACAGGCACCCAGGAATACATGAAAGTTACGAAAGATGTGGTCAAGTTTAACTCTCCCACCCATCAAGCTTACATGGATTGGCTTGCAAGCATTGGACGCTTAACTCTACCTTGTCAGACTTGTATAAACAAATGGTATCGGAAAATAGAAAGATGTTTGTTAGTTTTATCAAAATTAATTACGAAATGTTATTTTTCTATCATTTTCCGCATTACCAGTTTATTTTGTACTAATGAAATCTTGACTGACAAATATAGATAACAACTGAGGGTGTTTCCTCAATTTAGTTATAATACACTGATGCTGTATTGACTGAGACTCCATATATAGACTCTACTACATGTATTTATTCCATCCATTCAGTCTCCATATATATACTCTATTACATCATGTATTTATTCCATCCACTCAGACTCCATATATATACTCTACTACATCATGTATTTATTCCATCCATTCAAACTCCATATATATACTCTATTACATCATGTATTTATTCCATCCATTCAAACTCCATATATATACTCTATTACATCATGTATTTATTCCATCCATTCAAACTCCATATATATACTCTACTACATCATGTATTTATTCCATCCATTCAGTCTCCATATATATATACTCTATTACATCATGTATTTATTCCATCCATTCAAACTCCATATATATACTCTACTACATCATGTATTTATTCCATCCATTCAAACTCCATATATATACTCTACTACATCATGTATTTATTCCATCCATTCAGACTCCATATATATACTCTTCTACATCATGTATTTATTCCATCCATTCAAACTCCATATATATACTCTATTACATCATGTATTTATTCCATCCATTCAGACTCCATATATATATACTCTATTACATCATGTATTTATTCCATCCATTCAAACTCCATATATATACTCTATTACATCATGTATTTATTCCATCCATTCAAACTTCATATATATACTCCACTACATCATCTATTTATTCCATCTACTGAGATTTCACTAATTTTATCATTCAACATGATTGGTTAACCACCGTATTTTTGGCTCCGCCTATGATAAAAACATACAGGAGTAGACAACTTTTCAGTTGATGTCTGAGCGGATGGATTAGATAATCCACCTCTTGTAACTCGCACAGTCGTGTCCGAGAATCCTAACGTTTTTCCTCATGTAAGAGTGGAGGAGGCATCGTCCCTCAAAGGTTTAAACATTATCACCTCCCAATGACTCTCAGTCTAAAGTCATGCGCAGAACACATCCGGATCAGAATTGACCTATATCGGTTGTAGCTAAATAGGTCACATGTTTTGGGGCTCAAAACTCCAAAAGTGGGGCCCAGGCAATTGTTGTATATTGATCAACATGCACCTATCATGTAAAACTAGTGATTAAGCATCAGTTAAAAATAACTGGACTGGTCCTTTAATAAAGTCAGAGTCAGCTTGCACACTCTCAGAAGTTTCTTTGTTCTCTAACAATAATAACTTCACTGCGCTAAATACATGCTCGTACGACAAACACTATTACTCGAGTAGTAATAGACAAGCAGATCAGCCTGAACCTCTGCTGGCCGAACCTAGCTCTGACTAGTTCGCCCTTCAAAGTTCGGCCTCTGGCTTGCACTGGAATAGCTAACGCAACCGGCAGCTAGACAGTAGACTAGGATGGTAATGCACCACTCCCAAGGATACTAGTCGACCTGTGGGCGGGTTGTATTGCTCAAGCGATAGACAGATAATGTAACCAGAAATAGACCAAACAATAAATATCAAATTATCATATTGGAGTTGTCTGCCTTTATCAAACTAAATTATCTTGAAAACATAACTCCAACAATTCTTCCTAGTTTAAAGAATAGTAATAGATTTTTATACAGTCAGTCTACGCATAGCTATTGAACAGACATCTCACTAAAACACTCTTTTCTATATATCTTAGTACTATTGAATCTGCTAGCATGTAATTCATATAGATATTCTACAGCACTGCCTGCTCCTATAGCCATCAAGGAGTCGGTGTACATACAAGAGTGGGAGATAGAGACAACGGAGTCTACAGACACACGAACTCAAGTATAGAATCAGCTACCTTTGGTGTTGTAGCTTGTACCTACAGGAGCTAATACCTACTGCTACATGTACATCTACCGATTACCTACCGATTTGTCCTTACCGATTGGAGATGACGTCAAGGAGTTTCCCCTATTTTTTTCTCCAATTGCCATTCTCACGCAATACCGGTGAAACTCGCTACATTTTTCCATAGTTAGCCATAAAGTGATTTAAAAAAACAAAGACGGGACGCTAAAAAACGATTCTTCATCTAAAAATAATTGCACTTGAGAAACAGTTTTGTTGGAAACATTAAAACCGCGAACGGTGATATGATTGGTCCAATCACAAAATATCTACCGATTTTTTGACCACGAGCAAAACCTACCAATAGCCTCAAATAAATTGCTACCGGTTATTTTATTACGTCACACAGGAAACGGATGCAAGGAAATCCTCAATCGGTAAGGCAAATCGGGAGCTATTCGGTAGATGTACATGGGGTATAAAGCTGCGTTTACACTATGCGTCTCCGACTCCTTTGAAGTTTGCCGCCTGCGACTTGGCGCATCTTCCTGTGGACAACTTCCTGTGGAGTTGCAGGGTTGTCGGAGTCGGAGACGCAGCAACCCAGCAGTGTTGGGTTTGAGCGACAAGTCGCAGCTTTTTCATAGCCACGTGACACAGCTTAACCAATTGAGTTGCTCTATATAGCGGCTCCAATATTTGGTTTATTTTGGCCTAGATATAGTGTAAACAATGATTGTTGTAAGATCGTAAGGTTATTATTAAATAACTAATTATTACCAGCATTGTTGACATGTGTGTTCATTATTTTTCTTATCAAAATAATCAAACTATGTATGCTCAACAATAATAGAAAATTCATATTTGGATTAGCTATCATTATTATTTTGGATGCAAACATAAAAATAACGTTAGATTTTGTTCAAATTATCATTTAATTTTGGTAAGTGGTATTATTATTTATATAGAAGTAAATATCTCATTTTATAGGTAAATAAAAAATTCACAAGACGCATAGAGAACTACTGTCTGGTCGAAAACTGATAATAATTAAATTACAACTCATCCATCCAACTACTTGAGCGCAGGAACGCAATAAATTATTTAAGCTAAGATGGTTGGGCAACTCCGAAGTCCCGGAAATCAAAAAATTAGGGCGTCGCAGTAGTGTAAATGCAACATGCGTCTGCGCCTCCGACAATCTAGTGAATTCACTGGTGTCGGAGACGCATAGTGTAAACGCAGCTGCGTGCACAAGGTGCACAAGGTGAGACATTAATTCCCCACATTTCCGTTCAGATCACAGACACAGTTTGCCATCACAGTTCGGGAGGTTGTGCAGGTAGGCCGAGCTACCAACTCACACCCCCACAGTGAAATCCTGCACAATATCATTGATAATAGTCAATAATTATTATTATCAACTGATTCAGCCGTGAATAACAATAATTATTATTATTACCATAGTTATGTGGATGAATTAATGCCATGACGATTATTATTACTAATAATAATTAATTAATAATAATAATATTACAGTGATGTGTTCAAAATTGTTAGTTTTTATTTCCCTGTAGCTTTTGTGAAATTGCCGAGTTCAAATTATTGTAGAGATGACAACTCTCAATACTTCTATTCATTTAAATGTGTGCCAACTAATAAAAGTTGTCCACTCTTTCTTTTATAGCTTAATTGAGTAAATAACTCCAAATTGCCTAGTGATGTATATCAACCAGATATGCTATCACATCAATTCAGTTCAGTCCAGAGCTAGCAACTGGCCAGTCAACTAATTACTTAATAGAAACACAGATTAAGAATCGACTCTAAAATTCAATAGTAAATGGAATCGATCAACATGTAATCAACTTAAAAGACACTCACTACCCAACCTAACCTCAACATTCGTGGGAGGGTGAATGGAGAGAGAATGAAGTAGATTCGAGCGATGATATTCCGTTCTACTACAAATACATGGAACTAACCCCAAGCTGTTATTGTAGATCAACATATACACCACTGATAGCTAACCGTGGAGACCGAGCCTGTGAAGCGTAGAAGCTTACCGTATGCTCTGAGCTAGTACAAGTTGATAAGTTATCTGTGGTCGACTTTGAGCAGCTCCGAAACACGTCCTCTCGCTAGCTATTTGATACCTTGTCTACCCGCGCTCGTCAGTTGTCTCCCCCTTCTCCAATGTCCTTTCCGGTACGCTCCACACCTTTCCTCCAAGATTATACCAATAATCTTAATGTAACGCTCACCAGTCCAAAAGATGCGGTCACATCTGTGAGGGCCTTTAACTGACTCAGATGCCGTCACATCTGGTATACCGCAATTCCTACCAACAAAGAATCCGTTACAAATCAGCAGCACAAATAAAAAACAATCAAATTATCTATCACCAGTTAATACAACTACAAACAGCATCAAACAAGACATGTTAAAACAGAAATTGAAAATTTAGTAACACAATGAAACATTAATTGTCTCAATATGAGACATTATTAGAATACCAGATCAATCCATGGCCTGAGTTTCTGAAACATGAACACAAAGACATGAATCGTTAAAACCTATAAGTTTAGTCTAACTCTGGGCTTGATATTCCTGCCTGATCTTGATTGGCGAGTGGTCTGGGGAGATCGCACAGTTGTGGTGGGTGGTGGTGGGTTTTCACGAGAACTGTCTGCATTATAGCCCATCCTAGATGGCAACCTGGCTGTTTGGTTTGCCTTTGGAGATGCGGTCGCATCACTCCTGGCTTTTTGTTTACTCAGTGGCAATGCCGACACAATGCATGAGCTATTGGTTACAGGTGGAGGTGATGTTGGTTTTTCTTGTCCTTGATTTAAAAAGACTGGCAACTGTTGCGGTGACTCTGATGCGTCCGTTCGAGCAGAGCCATGTTTTTCTGGATTCTCACCCACTTGCACAAACTTCCTGTTCCTTCGTAATAAGGCGCCTGAATTTGTTTTCAGAGCTAACTCTCGATCAGAAGCCGCAGTTACTACTGCTGTACAAGGTTTCTTCCCAGGATCAGTCAGGACTACAGGTGTTCCCACTATTATCGGTTCTCTTTCATTTACTCTGTGCCTAACATTATAGTTGTGAGCTTGTTTACCCCGATACTCAGCCTCATACGATCTGAGCTTCTTCACATCAACCGGGTTATTAACCAGGTACCCCATTGAATTAAGCCCTCGCCCATTCAACAATTGCGCTGGAGAGTATCCATTCTGCAGTGGACTATCATTGTAACACATAACGGCAGCACAAATGTCCGGATTTTTCACTGCCAACTTTTTAAAGGTCTGCACCGCTCTCTCAGCTTGCCCATTCGACTGGGGATTCCTTGGAGCACTGGTACGATGGATGATATCCCATTTTTTTGTCAACCTGGCAAACTGCTCTGACACAAATTGAGGGCCATTATCAGAAACAATAGTGTTCGGGAATCCTACCAAACAAAGGATTTTGTTTACCTTCTGACACAGAACAGCTGCATTTGCTGGAACACACTTCTCGGCTATCATAAACCGACTGTATAATCCGAGACCACTAGATAATCATCACCATCTTCCAAGGTGCAAAAATCCATAGACAGTCTCCACCAAGGTCGTTCTGGGAGAGGTGAAGAAATCATTGGTTCTGGCGGAACTCTGCGGTACCTGGCACAAACTCCACACCGCTTCACCATTTCGCGAATGTCAGTCGACATTCCTGGCCACCAGACTGCCTCCCTTGCTCGACGAGCGCACCGGTTTTCACCGAGATGGCCCTGGTGTATCTCTGTCAGAACCCTTTCTCTTTCACTAATGGGGATGAACATCCTATTGTAATAAAACACAATCCCCCCCACAACCGTCAGGTGTTCTTTAAAAGAATGAAACACCCTCAAATACTGAGGTAGATCCTTATAGTCTGGCCAGCCATTGTTCACAAATGATATCAACTGACCCCCAATAAGGTCACACTGTGTAGCTGTCACAAGAAGTCGTCTTCTGGCCAATGATATTGGAAGCTCCTCAATCATTTCTTGAACTAATAAAGGTTCTGGGTCTGATTCTTGCTTGCTTCCCACTGGAGCTCTACTCAAGGTGTCTGCAACCACCAACTTACTTCCAGGGGTATATATGACTTCATACGAGAACCGCATCATGCGTAATCGAAACCTCTGGACCCTCAGTGGAAGCTTGGACAACTCCTTTTCTGACATTATTGAAACTAGAGGCTTGTGATCGGTTTCTACCCAGAACTCTCTTCCAGCCAAATAATAGTGAAACTTTTCTGCTGCCCAGCAAATAGCCAGTGCCTCTTTCTCAATTTGCGCATATCTTTGCTCCGTATCTGACATCGCTCTTGATGCCAGTGCTATCGGCTTCATCCCCTCATTTGTCCTCTGAAATACAGCTGCCCCTAACCCGTAGGAGGAAGCATCTGTTGACAGCCATGTCTCTGCCTCCAAGTTGAACGGTGCTAACAGAGGGGGCGAGGACAGTTTCAGCTTTACAGTATTAAAATCTCTTTCTATTTGAGAATTCCAGACCCATTCATTCTCTTTGACCTTCAACAAAGCTCTCAGATTTACTGTATCTGCTGCCAAACTAGAAGTGAACTTGCCCAAGTAATTAATCATTCCAAGAAAACGTTTAAGCGCTTTCCTATTGTTCGGAGTTGGAAAACTTTTAATTGCAGCCAGCTTCTCCGGATCAGCGTGTATCCCATTTTCATCGATAACATGGCCCAAAAAGGTCACTCTTCTCTTGAAAAACTCACATTTCTCGTCGTTTAATGTAATTCCAGCCTGTTTTAATCTACTTAGAACCTCATGGATCTTACAGGCATGACCCTGTTCATCTTCACTATGAACCAGAATATCATCCATTTGACACACCACGCCCTCAATGCCCTCCAAAGCCTTCTGCATCTCTCTCTGAAATATCTCGGGAGCACTTGATATTCCAAATGGAAGCCTCTTACATACGTATCGCCCAAATGGAGTGAGAAATGCCGTCAGCTTTTGAGACTGTTCATGAAGGCGTAATTGCCAATAGCCGCTATTAGCATCTAACTTGGTAAACACTTTTGACTGTCCTAATGCTGCAATCGTTTCATCTGTGGCAGGTAATGGATGATACGCTCTTTTCACAGCTTTATTCAGTCGTGTAAAATCCACACAAACCCTAATCTTACCATTTTTTTTAGGTACAAATATACAGGGGGCACACCATTCTGTCGGCTCGTCAATTTTTTCAATGACCCCAAGTTTCTCCATTCTAAGTAGCTCTTCTTGCAACGGCTGTCGCCTTGCAGCAGCTACCCTTCTTGGTGTCACTTGAGCATAAGGACTGATACCCTCTTTTAGTTCGATTTTTACTTCTGAACACATAGTTCCCAGCCCAGTGAATAAAGATGGAAATCTCCTCTTCCATTCCTGGCTTACAATTTCGTCTACAACTGTGAACAGATTGAATCTCTTAATGGTAGGCTTTCCTAGTAGGGGCCGGAGTAGTCCTTTAACTACATAAACCTCTTCATAGTGCACCATTGTTTTGTACCGCAGCTCTACCGTTGCGAGCCCAACTGTTTCTAATTGAGTGTTACCAGCTCCCGTAAGTTCTTTATCTGATTTCTTGAGTTCCAGGTCAAGAGTCTCACCCAGAGTAGCTGGAATTGCCGTGACAGCTGCACCTGTATCCACCTTGAATTCAACAGGAACAGCATTCATTTTTATTTTTACATACCATGCTTTTTCAGTTTCAGTTATAGTGTCTATGTAGAGTTCTTTTTTCCCTTTGCCTAGTCATAACATCCTCGATCCCAGGCCGAGACTGTCCATCCCGTCACCATATTCTTCGTCCCCAAGTTCAGCTACTTGCCGTTTTGCCTTGCACATCTTGGCCCAGTGGCCAAGAGACTTGCACTTGTTGCACTGGGAATTTTCTGCGGGACACCTTCCTTTGAAGTGTTTCCATTTACCACATCTAACACACTGTTTGTCTAAGTTCTTTGTCGGAACAACTCTTCCAAACCTGGACTCTTTTTTACTTGCCGCTCCTCCCTCTGACTTTTCTTGTATGAGATCGAGGTTACCATTGGAGTCACTGCCTTTTAACCCAGCACTACTCTGACTCATTAAAGACATCTGCTGTTGGTTAGACACGTACTGTTTCGCTTTCTGAATGCATGTTCGGAGTGTTAAATCTGGCACGTCTATAAGGTATTTCCTGAGCTCCGTGTCCGAAACACCCACCACAATGCGATCTCTTACTAAGTCATCTTTCATTGTGTTATATTCACAGTTCTCGGCTTGTACTTGCAATTGAACTATAAATTGGTGTATTGACTGCCCAGGCTCCTGAACCATCTTATTAAAAATTGATCGTTCAAAAATAACATTTTTTACTGGTTCAAAATAAGCATCAAACATTTTGATACAGTTCTTTAAAGTTTTACTATCTGATGATGATCCAAATGTGAATTGATTGTACACCGGGATTGCATCACTACCCATAGCCATAAGCATGTGTGCAATCTGCTCATCCGCGGTTAAATCTTTAATTTTTTTTACAACCTGGTAAATCTCAAACTGACTCTTAAAAACCTTCCATGCAGAGGCTAAATTACCGGCTGAGAAGTTCAAAGGCTTGACAAACCTATCAGTCTTTGTTTCCGATTCCATCTCTCCTGATTAATTAATAATAACCTCTAACAACAACAACAATCTGGGTCTGTCCAATCAACTGCAATCACAATTAATCACTATCTGGGATTCAACCAAATCCCAGTGATAACGCAGCTGCTTCGTCTGTCCCACTATCAACCCTCTTTATTATTATTATTATTTTCTTTTAAATTGATGTCCAATTCCGTCAAATTCAACATCAATTTCAACAACAACGAACAAGGTCAAAGAACTATTATTATAATTTTCAAACAAGAAAAGTCAATCGACTTTTATTTCCACTGTTTTCTTCTATGAGCAATCCCACTTCTGACACCATGTGAAGCGTAGAAGCTTACCGTATGCTCTGAGCTAGTACAAGTTGATAAGTTATCTGTGGTCGACTTTGAGCAGCTCCGAAACACGTCCTCTCGCTAGCTATTTGATACCTTGTCTACCCGCGCTCGTCAGTTGTCTCCCCCTTCTCCAATGTCCTTTCCGGTACGCTCCACAGAGCCTACTGTATTGGGATGGCTGGCTATCCAACCTCAGCAAAAATGCCAACAGATCGCTTAATCAGACTATTGAGTTGTAGAATAGAAACTGTATGGTCCAATTGTATTAGCGTATCGTAACCTGTTAAAAAACAGTTTACAGTAAAAGTATTGCTGATGTGCGAGAGATAGGTAGAAAGAGCACATCAAAACAAAGTGAAATGAAATCAAAATACAGAATTGTTGTTAACCAATTAAACTCACAAATTGATGCTGGGACAGGACTACCATCCAAATATAAATTATGAGTCCGTAATGTATAATAATGTGCCTGCAAAAAATTATGTTCAATACAGGAGCCACTGTTAGTAAAAAAGCACTGCGTGTATGCATTTAGAGAAGCAATACCATGATACAGCAATTCGTGGCTATGACAAAATGTAATATGAAAAAATACTCAAAACAGAAAACAATTCAACTCACATGTATGTCGCACTGAGGTAGTGTACAGTAGAATGCACTTGCTGAAGTTAACACTTCCAGATACAATGTTAAACTGGCATAAGAAGAAATGCTGTATGTAGCAGTATACTGTGCTACTCTATAATCTATTGTTTGTTACAAAAAGCTATATTGTTAGTTTGAGCGCTATTGAAAAGGAAAGCTAAGGAAAGCTGCAACCACGATTGGTGCATACCAATACATCGGAGGGGTGGGAGTTTGACAAATGATATCAAAATTTCATTTGTCAAAAAAAGTGGAATAAGATAATAAGAGTATAAAGATAACATTTGATTATTAGTTAGTATTAACAGTCCTATGAGCAACTACCATTTCCCAATTCAAAAGAACAGATGATCCACCAACCATCCCCACCAGCCAGACGAGGATCAGACCAGGCCACCAGTCCACCACCCAGACCACCAGCCGGGAGCAGGACACGCACCCAGCGCGGCAGGTCCTTACATACTTACCGGAGTCAATAGGGCCAACCTATGAACGCTGCGAATGATTATCGTATCTTTACACCCACGATATTCCACCAGCTTATTACCTACCTTGAAGTTCTTGTACGCTAGTGCTACCTTCCTGACCCTGCCATCTTTACTAGGGTAAATCTCATGTACACGAGCGACCTTATATTGATTTTTGAGTTCATTTGAATCAAGAACTACTACTATATCACCAACCTTTAGGTTTTGTTGTGGTTTATGCCACTTCTGTTGATGCATGAGTGTTGGCGCATAGAGCTCCGTCCACTTTTTCCAGAAGTCCTCTGAGATGGCGGCCACCAGAGAGAGGCGACTCTTGAGGGAGTTGTCGGTGTTCCACAATCCCGGATTCTTAGCGAATGGTCTTCCAATGAGTTGGCAGTTAGGCGTCAGGATACTGATTTCGGAGTCTGTATCAGGGGCCAAGCCGAGGGGACGTTCATTGAGTGTGTTGGCAGCTTCTGTGCATACGGTCTGGAATTCACTGGTGCAGAGCCTCTTGTTTCCAACTGAAAATGCAAAGCAGCGCTTGACAGCTTTGACCAGGGATTCTGCTGCTCCTTGGTACCATGGAGCATCTCCTGGACCAAATATCCACTGAAGTCCTTGTTCAGTACTGGTTTTCAACAGAGCAGTCTTGTCCATAGCTTTCCATGCCTCTTGCAGCTCTCTTTCTGCCCCTACCAACTGTGTTCCTGGGTCAGAGAATATCTTTGCAGGCCAGCTTCTGATGTTAGCAAAGCGAATTAATGCTAGGAGAAATGAACCTGTATCGTAGCCATATACTGCCTCAATATGCACTGCTCTAGAACAGATGTCTGTGAACAGTACTCCGTAGGCTTTTCCTGATGACCTTTTGTTTACCTCTCCTCTGACAATGTAGGGCCCAAAAAGGTCTATCATTACCGAGTTGAAAGGTGGCCCAGGAGTGAGTCGCTCCACAGGAAGCTGTCCCATCTGTTGATGGATGACTTGAGGGGCTCTCAGTCTACACAGCTGGCAGGATGAGATCACCTTTCGAGTTACTTTGGTGCCTTGCGTTATCCAGTGTTGAGCTCTGAATCTCGCTAAGGTAGCATCTCGTCCCCGGTGTAGTGAATCAGTGTGTGCTTGACGAAGGGCTAAGGCAGTATATGGGTGCAATGACGGGACGATCCATTGTGTGTGAGTCTTGATTCCAGTCATGGGATTATGTCTTATGAGCCGACTTCCCACAATCCATACACCATCTTCTGTCTTCACTGGGTGGAGTCGAAAATATTTACCTTTCTTTTCTTTCTGCAGTTCTTCTTCTATAGAGCGTTGAACATCTCGGATGATAATGAGTTGAGCAATACAGAGGTCCTTAGCAGATACTGGAGCGAAAAGGGCGTGAAAGTGTTTTGATTTTACAGCCATTCGAACTCTAGCTACAGTCCAAATCAGTCTTTTAAGGGAGCTGAAGTTTTCATACTGAATGAGGTAATCTGGTGTGGTGACATTGGCAGTGTAGACCGCCTTCTTCTCACCTGGTGAGAGTTCCTCAGAGTCCTTGTAAGGCCTTATACTCCACTCCTCTTCTGGTTGGTATAGAAAGCCAGGCCCTTGCCACCACTCACTCGTCCGACCAATTTTCTCTATGGATTTTCCTCTAGTTAGCCAGTCTGCAGTGTTGTTCTCGCCTTTCACCCAATACCAGCTGCTCATATCTCCATCTGTTGCTGCTTGAAGCTCACTGATCCTCACTCCTTCGTAAACTTTAAACCTGGTGGACTTCTTGTTCATCATCTTTAGTACTGTCTCAGAGTCCACAAGCTGATATATTCTGCTGAAACAATATCGCATTTCCTTCTCTATGACTTTACGGCCACGCTTTGATAGGACAGCAGCATTAAGTTCCATCTGGGGTATAGTGAGCTGCCTCAGAGGAGCTATGCGACACTTAGCCATGATGAGTGAACACGAAAATTCTCCAGATTCAAGCTTCCACCTTGCGTAGGCACTAAATCCATAGGCTACAGAACTCCCATCTGAGAAGATTATCAACTGTGGAAGGCCGACAGCATTGCGAGGTCGAAGGCACCGTGGATACTCCAGTTTAGATAATTTGAACATCTCTCTGAAGAAACTGATCCATTGACCCCTCATTGGCTGTGGCAACTGATCATCCCACCCTAGTTTAAGTGTCCACGTTTCTCTTAGCAAATGTTTGGCTCTCATTGTAAAAGGACATAAAACACCCAGGGGGTCATAAACTTTCATGACTTGTTCCATGACGATTCTGCGGGTGAGAATATCAGGCATTTCTTTTGTCATCTCAACTTCTGTCAGATCAGGTTTTGTATAAACTCCTTTCTTCTTTGGCGAGAAATTGAGATTAGTCCTGAATGTGATTAGATCTGTTGAAGAGTTCCAGTGAACACCTAGTACCTGAGTTGGCGTTGTCTCCTTGGCTTTAGGTTGTTTATCCAGCTCTTCTCTCTTACAAATATCTCCGCTAAAAAGCCAGCATTTGACTTTGAATCCTGCCTCCTGTAACACAGTATTAGTCTCCTTTGCAGTTGCCATTGCAGATGCATGAGATGGGAACGAGTCCACAATGTCGTCTACATATGATGATGTTTTGAGGAGTTCAGCAACACGAGGAAAGTCCTTCTGAAAAATATCGGCAGTCTTGTAAATAGCTTCACTGCTTATAGCTGCCGCGGGTCGATCTCCCATATTTACTCGTAGGATTATGAAGACATCCGGTTCTCGCTTTTCCAGGTATCGCCACAGAAAGCGATGAGTATGTTGCTCAATATCGTTGATGTATATCGAGTTATACATCTTTTTGATGTCGGCAACAAGAGCAACTTTCTCCTCCCTCCAACGAAGTAGTATCCCTAGTAGGTTATTGAGGTAGGATTCGGGACCTTTGGCCAAGCAGGCATTGAGCGATGTCCCCTTATAGGTTTGGCTGGAGTTGAAGACAATTCGTACAGGCGTTGAGGTTGACTTGGGGTTCTGAACAGCTAGGTGACTTATGTAGTACTTTGGTCCAGTCCAAGCTCTCATCTCTTCTCTGGTCAACTTCCGAGCTACACCGCGATCCACCATGTCTTGGATTTGTGCACTGTATATCTTGCTCCATTCTGGATCTCTTTTGAGTGTGTTCTCTGTGTTTGCTAAAGTAGCTAGCGCAGCGCTATAGTTGTCAGGCAACGTAAACGGGTTGACAATCCAGGGGTATGATGTAGTCCATCTCTTGTTGTCTGGATCGTACTTTAGATTACTCCTGATCAACTGCAGTTCCTGCTCTTCCTTAAATGAATAGCTATGCCCTCTAACAGGGCATTTCCCACACTGACAAGCACCACAACTGGGTTGTACTTCTACTCCTAGTTCCTCTCCTTCTATAAATGCACCCAGCGATGCTTTCTCTGCCTTGGTGAGATAGGAGTGCACCGATAGTGAGAATTCTTTGTGCTGAGGATGAAACGATGTCATAGCTTTGGAGTCTTGTGTTGCTAGAATGTTAATGAACAATGATGATGGAATGTTGTTGCGGTTGCCCAAAGCCGGATGAGAACCCTGGACACACAATCCAAATGGGCCGGAGCATACTTGGAGATGTCTCCCAGCAGAAGCTATCACTTCACGGGGATGAAATCCAAGCAAATCATTGCCAATGAGCATGTCAATGGGGCCAGAGTCTTTGACAAGCAGCTCACCTTCGATGCTAGGGAATAGGTTCTGTAGAATGACACGGTTCAGAGGTCTATTGATTGATCCAGTAAGCCTCTGTATACTTAGAGCATGTATAGTAATCACACTGTTGTCCTGAGCTAACAGTTTTACCTCATATAAGCAAGATTCTTCTTCTACGGTTGAGTCTCCCAAGGTGCTGAGTTCAAGATTCACTCTCCTGATACATCTGGCTCCCCATGCCTTGGCCGCCCGTTGAGATATGAGAGTTGAGTTCGATCCTCCATCAAAGAATAGCAGTGCTCTGTGAGTGGTCCCCACAACCGGAGCTTGCTGGATTGCGAACACAGTTGAGTCACTAGAAGGCCTATTTGTGCCATAGAGAGACGATACTTGCTCCTTTGTTCTGTTATCAACAGGTTTGTATTCGATTTTGGATTCAGGATTTGAAGCTTTGTTCGGTTCATCTTTACCTTTCCTACACAACAATTCATGGTGATTGGTTTTCTTACACTTAGCACAGCCTTGCTTAAACCTAGGGCATGATCTGGGCCCATGTTTAGTCAAACACCTAACGCAAATAGCATGGGTTTTACACAAGTCATATTTCTTTTGAGCAGATAAAGCGAGAAAAGCTCTGCATTCGATTAGCTCATGTCGGCTACTATTATGTATGACACAAGCGCTAATGGTACTTTCAGGATGAGCATGGGCTTTTTGGCTATCATCTTTATCAGATTCTACATGAAAGGATGTTACCTGTTGTTTAGGGTTACCTCCTCTCTGTTGATCGGACTTGGTGCTTTCTGTTCGTCTTAGTGCACATCGTCGCTCACCCTCTAGAAATCTCATGAATTTCTTGAATGGTTGAACTTTGTCTTCTTGTGAAAGCACATCGTAGCAGTGATCCCAATCTCTTCTGATAGTGGGTGGTAACAGGTCTGCAAGGTTGTCTACATGTGGTAGGGTGACTGATGAGATATGTCCTAGTTCACCCAGTTGGCTGTAGGAGCTCTCCACTGTATTAGCAAGCTTGACAAGTGCCTTTGTGTCACCCTCACGGACTGGTTTGAGAGAATTGAGATGTGAGAATACTGATTTGATGCCCAGACTGACGTCTCCGTAGACTTCCTTGAGTCGCTGAACCGTGCGTTCATGCGCATTGGGTTGCGTGGCAAAGATTGGACTGACCAATTCTAGGGGTTCACCTACAAGGAACTTTCTGAGCTCTGAGGCTTTGTCAACATCATCAACGAACATACACGAGTATCTATACCACACAGACAAAAACTCTGGCCATTTGTGGCGATCACCATTATATGGTAATGGCTTTGATCGTGTACATGAGATTTGATTGGAGTTACCTGCACTTGTCACATTTGAGTGACGTGATGCGTCATAACCATCATAAGCACTGACTACAGAATACTTGCTAGGTTGCACAAGATCATTAACACCCTGAGTGTTAGAATGTAAATCATGTACAGCTAGCACTGATTGACGTGTCAATAGATGTGTAGGTCTAACATTACTACCACTTACCTCACGCATTGCATTGGGCGCAGCTGGAGTAGACCGATTAATAGGAGCATGTTGGGTTTGCGTAGAATGGCTATTAGAATCACTAAGGGATATATTGTCATCTGTGGCAGAGGACCGCCGCGCTACACCCGGACCCTGACCCGCCCTAGCGCCAAGAGTGAGAGACCCCTGTCCCGGACCTCCTCCCGCCCGACTGGCGCCAATGGCCGGTGGATCAGAATTAAGCACAGAATTTTGTGGTAGCTGACCCCCTACACTAGTTGCAGGCAAACCAACATCACATGATTCTAATTCTAGTATAACATCATACAGACTAAGTAGTAATGAATCAAGACCTACTGTACCAGCTAAGTTATTAGAAAGCTCTACACAAAAATCTCTGTGACCGTTAATAGCGGTCTGGTTGATACACCCAATAACTAAAGTCTTAGCTTTCTTGATAGCTTGAGAGATAGCCATCTTAGAGTTAGACAATGAAAGCTGCCACTGAGAATAACATTGAATTGCACAATCATAAGAGGTTTTGACATCATTTTGATATGCAGAAAGATCCAGACCATTGACTGTGGCATAACCGGAGTATGCCTCATCAGATTGTACATGCTCTGAATAATCAAAATGGACTGTCAGAAAGTTACTGTATGTCGTTTTGAGTTGAGCACGCAAGCTCTCACAATCATCAAGGTCTTGCTGTTCGATACTACTGATGAGCAGATTAGCGAGCGAGGTTACCTTCGACTTGAGTGTGGTTCGCTGACCTTTGAGCTGTTTGATAGATTCATCCATGTTAGCTGCTGTGATCATCCAATTTGTTACTGTATTGGGATGGCTGGCTATCCAACCTCAGCAAAAATGCCAACAGATCGCTTAATCAGACTATTGAGTTGTAGAATAGAAACTGTATGGTCCAATTGTATTAGCGTATCGTAACCTGTTAAAAAACAGTTTACAGTAAAAGTATTGCTGATGTGCGAGAGATAGGTAGAAAGAGCACATCAAAACAAAGTGAAATGAAATCAAAATACAGAATTGTTGTTAACCAATTAAACTCACAAATTGATGCTGGGACAGGACTACCATCCAAATATAAATTATGAGTCCGTAATGTATAATAATGTGCCTGCAAAAAATTATGTTCAATACAGGAGCCACTGTTAGTAAAAAAGCACTGCGTGTATGCATTTAGAGAAGCAATACCATGATACAGCAATTCGTGGCTATGACAAAATGTAATATGAAAAAATACTCAAAACAGAAAACAATTCAACTCACATGTATGTCGCACTGAGGTAGTGTACAGTAGAATGCACTTGCTGAAGTTAACACTTCCAGATACAATGTTAAACTGGCATAAGAAGAAATGCTGTATGTAGCAGTATACTGTGCTACTCTATAATCTATTGTTTGTTACAAAAAGCTATATTGTTAGTTTGAGCGCTATTGAAAAGGAAAGCTAAGGAAAGCTGCAACCACGATTGGTGCATACCAATACACCTACTAACAGCCGAGACAACTCTATGACATTTATCCACTCCGACGCAGGACCGTGGAAAGTACTACTTACAGTGATATAGCTAGGATTCGAGGAGTCGATCGTACAACTAAGTAAGTTACGACAAACAATAAACCTCGGATTTTATACATATCAACAGCGATAAAAAAATAACCAACGATAAATAAATAACAATAATAATTATTATTATCATTCCTCATTATTATTATTTATTAATGTTGCTATTATTATTACTATCTACTATGACTATTCTATGGCATTGATTTATTCATTCATTCATTCATTCATTGATTCATCCAAAATAATAATAAATCAAACAAATGATGATAATGATAAATAAATAATTATAAATAAATAAGTAATATATAATATTATTCCACCAAGTAGTTAGTAACCAAACAAACCACTCACCTAGTACACATAGTCAAACATCCATTTGTCATGTTCGTATCAATCCTTCATTTCAGGCCATTTTTGAGTAATTGTACAGAATTAATTAGTCATCTAATATTGGCAACAACATAATTAGCTCAGCCGCCATGCGGAGATATTGCGTAACTATAGACTGTATTTTTAGTCATGAGTCGTGGCCTCTGTTACCCCACCCAGTAATCTTTTGCTAATACTTCTAATAAAGATAAAAAGATAACAAAAATAGGATAATTTTTGCATTATTTATCAACAAAAAAGTTAATTTTTACCAAATGATTTGAATCTGAAAATCAAATATTTGACTCAAATCAAAAAAGAAAACAAATCAAATCAAGTCAAATCACTGAGGTAGGCAAATCAAATCAAATCAGCAAATCATCAAATCAGCTGATTTTGATTTGTTTCAAATATTCGAATACTCAAATATTCGAGTCAGCCGTGATTTGCCCCCATCTCTGTTATGAGCTATATCAAAACAAAAATCAAATGGTTCATGCAGCGGTCTTAGATTTTTCCTAAGCCTTCGATAAAGTTGGCCATAATTTGCTCATAAGGAGAATGCTAGCCGACTTCTTTCATCTGGTGACTATACGTTGGACACGAAGCTTCCTGGCAGCTAGAGCCCAGAGCGGTCGGGTCGGTGCCTCCAATGCAAGTTTCCAATACAAGTGACATGCACTAAAGCTTTTTCTGTTGCACGCCCAGTCCAAAAACGGTGATACCAGCAATTGAGCTTTCCTGCTTTTAATATGTTTAGTTTTGACTTTATGTTCAATTCATTCTCTAACTTTTACAACTAACATGACGTCTCCCTCTCCCCATACCCTAGGGGTTTAGGAGATCTGGAATAACGTAACCAAGTATTTACTATTTTGGTCACCGGCCTGCTGCCAAAAAATAGTGAGTTTTTGGGTACCTGGTGTTTGAATGCATCAGGTACCAACTAGTCTAAAAACCACCTATTTCTGGCAGTGTACGTGATTCTGGCTCTTTTTAAAATAGAGTTTTTAGACCACCTAATACTGGATGGAAGTAAGTGGGGGCCTTCGAAAACTTGAAAATGATAGCGATTGAGATATAGAATGATAGTTAAAAAGTCCATGAATTAAAGTTATTAATAATTATTGTGTTGCAGTTACTGTCTGTCTGTGACTTGTTTTTTTTTTATACTTTGGTTACTTGCATTATTTGTTTTTTATCGATATAATAATGATGATGATTACTATTAAAACACCAATACTGTTGGCCAAGTTCAATTTTTTCCTCGAAATCTTCTCCCAAGCAAAGAGCAACTTCTATTACATCAATGGATTGTAATGCTTCAGCATACTTACAAATGTATCATTTTTTTTGTGAACGATTGTTGTGGAGAAAGCAGTGTGATGCTGCTGCTTCCAAAGTTTGATGGGCCATCTATTACATGTAAGAATATAACACATGGTTAAGAACAATAAATATCGCTTTCACTATCGCTGTGGGGCCAAGTCAAATAAATTGATATTGTGATTGGATCTAATAATTTTTTTCCAATGTTTAAAATATATCTTTAAATTGCTATTGTATGTCTAGGTTAGGCAAGCATTGGTGTTAAGATGGGCTACAGAGGGCAGATGGAACATTGAACAAAATGTGAACGAACACTCGCGCCTCTAGGATATGTGAGTTGAGGACTAAGTTGTCCTTCAAATATTTTCAGCTTAAAAATTTAGCTGGCAGCACCAATATTTCTGGAATACAACACCAATACATGTCTCATTAACAATGATCTGATACCATAAAATATATAGTCTACAAACACAATCTACTTAGATGTACTGAGATATTTTAGTAGCAATCGTTGTGCTTTTTTATTTGAACTTGTTGGAATTTTTATCATGTTACGGCACTTGATTTGCATATGGATTCATTATTTGTTCATTTATTTACAGTCAAGTGAAATTGTCAGTGTGAATTTATTTTTCTATGATTGCTATAAAACAAAATATTTTTTGATTCAGGAACATTTTGAAGCTTCACCGCTAATATCGGACAATCTAAAGAGTTTGAAATAATGTCTTTCAAGCGACTAATTTTTTACCCCGGGTAAAAGACTAACCATGCAGAGCCATGCAAACAGATAAGTTTTGTCATTTAAAATACTTGTAACTGGTGTCCAGACTAAAATTTTGCAGGATTTTTATGCTGTGATGACTTACGTCTAAGTCAAAAAACTTCAGGCAACAAACCACAGCTGAATGTTTGAGGAATAGTGTAGATTATTGACTGTATATTTTCATACTATGTCATACTTGGGACCCCAAGCTACATACAGGGAACAATTTTATTTATGAATATATCTATTTCTGTAAAATTTATATGCAGTTAGATGATTAATTTCTAGAGAAGCGCTACATTTTATTTGAACATGCCTGTAAGTAAGTAAAAGGGTTCAGAACTCGGTGCTGTTATAAACTAGTACTTCTCTAAACAATGAAGTGAATTGTCATGAACTGCAGAGTAAACTGTTCTGTTTTAGGTAAACGGGCCATTGTCTCCAAAACCAGCCATAGATGATGCGCGGTTGCAGAAATTCTAAATTATTAGGGCATCAATATTTGGACATTCATTTATATTTCTAGTTTATGTGTATAGAGTACACCAACTCATGCTGTATCTACAATACAACCAGTATGTCAGCTTTTCTACCCGCTAAAATAAACCAACTCATGCTGTATCTACAATGCAACCAGTATGTCAGCTTGTTTACTTGCTAAAATACACCAACTCATGCTGTATCTACAATACAACCAGTATGTCAGCTTGTCTACTTGCTAAAATAAACCAACTAATGCTGTATGTACAATACAGCCAGTATGTCAGTTAGTCTTCCTGCTAAAATACACCAACTCATGCTGTATGTACAATACAACCAGTATGTCAGTTAGTCTTCCTGCTAAAATACACCAACTCATGCTGTATGTACAATACAACCAGTATGTCAGTTAGTCTTCCTGCTAAAATACACCAACTCATGCTGTATATACAATACAGCCAGTATGTGAAAGTAGTAATATATGAGCAGATCTCCCTACCAAGTGTTTTTTTGTGGGGTTAAAATCTGGGGTGATGCAATGGGTTATGGCGTTGGATGAATTCGCCGAGTTTATATTGTATTTTATTTGAGGGGTATTTGAGTGGCATTTGAGTTTTGATTATTTTTTTACTTAATTTGAACTTATATGGCGTATAGATTTTGAATGTATGGCATTCAAGTTTTTGTAATTCGAACTCATATGTTATCTTGAGAGAGAGGAGAGAGGAGTTATATCTACATTAAATAAATACATTGATTAAAAATAAATCAATATATGATTATATACATTTATTGTATAATAAGTAAGGAAAATCTCTCCATATAATATAGTTAGAGTCAGTAAATAGTAAGTAATACAAAGCACTAGGTTTTTGTAATGACAATCAATACACAGGCTTTTTTTTATACATTCATTCATATATGGATAATTATGTGCATATTTATGACTATTTCTGTGTAAAATTTTTGGAAAAACATCATCAAATTAGCTCTCTAGATGGTTAAATAATTGCAATAGAAAACATTATATCTAATTTTTTTGACATTCTTAAATTTTGAGAAAATCATCAAATTAACCCTTTAGATGATTAAAATTTTACAGTAAATTTTGCATAAGACAAAGCACTATAGTTCATTTTATCCGCTTGAGACTACACGTTGTCAGCATTCGATATTGAGTTTACATACCATCAACACCAAGCTGTTCATCAAAATCTTGTAATTCCTTTTCTAGGAATTCCTTAAGAACTTCATCCTCATTCTTTGTTTTTGTTAGCTCCTCATTGGAATTTGTTTGTGTGCAATATTGCTCCCAATCACTAGCGTTGGTTGAAGAAATGAAGACAACATTGTGGTATGGAATAGGATTTCCATTCTTACTTTGTTTTTTTCTTTTGTAAATCATCACACCAGGTGCACATCTTTTAGCTTCCTCGTTGTATCTGATTGGCAGTAAAAGTGTTCTCGTCTCTCTTTTTCCATCTTTTTCAGTGACATAATGAATGCAATTTACGATGGATTCTTCTCCATTGAATCGGAAAGGAATGAATCTTTCTACAACTTCGATGTAAGCAAAAGTTGAACATTCTTTGAAATTGCTGAGATACTCAATGTCGTAAGCGAGTTTGAGTTCTTCTTCACTCATTTTTCTCAGTTTTTCAGCTTCAGCAGTAGCTTCCATTGTGGTTAAGCGTTTTGTGCTGATACGTTTGACATTGTAGTAAGTAGTCTCTGGTGTTTTTGAGTTTTCCATCTCACCCAAGTACAAAATGTTGAAAGGTAATGGGTAGTTATCGACATTGAAGCTTTCAACTACTCTACTAGGGCAAACAACTTTCTGAAAATTCGTTCCAGTTGAATTATCAAGATAGGTGAGAATGTAGTAATTTCCGTATGCACCAGTATTCTGTTCAATAGAAACTATTTGCAAAACTGATGGAACAGGAAGTGATGCTAGTGTAAGAAACCCTCCAATCTTTTTCAAATCACATGCCTTCCATTTTTTGAGAGATTTGGCCATCTTGAGAGCCCTTTCAGCATCACTGAGCAATTCTTTTTGTTCCATGGTGTTTGATGGTACGGGTAAAACCAGTTTTGGAAGAGCTCGTCTCTTTATTGTTGTTTCTTTTGTAACAGAGTTAAAGTTTTTTCTCTTGGTGGAGGTTTTGAGTGTTTTTTGTTTGTTTTCGATTGGTTTTAAATCCATGTAAGAAGCAGAAAAGTCCTCCATAGTATTCTAAAAAAGAAAGAAATAATGTATAATTAAGCTTTTCATGTGGAACTAAAAGATTATTTATTTCATACTTTACATTATAGTTAAACTAATCTTGATTTTTGCTAGATATGGAATAATAAATTTTTTATTAAATTTTACCTTTTATAAAGAGAAAGCTCCTAGTAGTTGCAATGGAAGGTGTAGTAGATGTTGCTTCTCCACTCGCTGTTGTAGAACTGGATGCTTTCTGTGTGAAAACAGTGGCTCTTAAATAGCTAAAGTTGCACTGGTTGAACTCTATGAATACCAATCTTCTTTATAATATAACTATGAATCAGCATTTTTTCCACGCGAAAACCAATGCTTTCGCGGGAATAAACAATTTATTTTCACGCGAATGGAAACCGTTGCTTTCGCGGGAATGAATATTTTATTTTCACGCGAATGGAAACCGTTGCTTTCGCGGGAATAAATATTTTATTTTCACGCGAATGGAAACCATTGCTTTCGCGGGAATAGAAATTTTATTTTCACGCGAATACAAACCGTTGCTTTCGCGGGAATAAATAATTTATTTTCACGCGAATGGAAACCGTTGCTTTCGCGGGAATAAATATTTTATTTTCACGCGAATGGAAACCGTTGCTTTCGCGGGAATGAATATTTTATTTTCACGCGAATGGAAACCGTTGCTTTCGCGGGAATAACTAATTCATTTTCACGCGAATGGAAACCGTTGCTTTCGCGGGAATGAATATTTTATTTCCACGCGAATGGAAACCATTGCTTTCGCGGGAATAGAAATTTTATTTTCACGCGAATACAAACCGTTGCTTTCGCGTGAATAAATAATTTATTTTCACGCGAATGGAAACCGTTGCTTTCGCGGGAATAAATATTTTATTTTCACGTGAATGGAAACCGTTGCTTTCGCGGGAATGAATATTTTATTTTCACGTGAATGGAAACCGTTGCTTTCGCGGGAATAAATAATTTATTTTCACGCGAATGGAAACCGTTGCTTTCGCGGGAATGGATATTTTATTTTCACGCGAATGGAAACCATTGCTTTCGCGGGAATAGAAAGTTTATTTTCACGCGAATACAAACCGTTGCTTTCGCGGGAATAAATAATTTCTTTTCACGCGAATGGAAACCGTTGCTTTTGCGGGAATAAATAATTTATTTTCACGCTAATGGAAACCGTTGCTTTCGCGGGAATTAATATTTTATTTTCACGCAAATGAAAAGCAATGCTTTCGCGGGAATACAAACTTTATTTTCACACGAAAGCATTGGTTTGTATTCGCGTGAAAATAAAATTTGTATTCCCGCGAAAGCTACGGTTTCCATTCGCGTGAAAATAAATTATTTATTCCCGCGAAAGCAACGGTTTCCATTCGCGTGAAAATAAATTATTTATTCCCGCGAAAGCAACGGTTTCCATTCGCGTGAAAATTAATTATTTATTCCCGCGAAAGCAACGGTTTGTATTCGCGTGAAAATAAAATTTCTATTCCCGCAAAAGCAATGGTTTCCATTTGCGTGGAAATAAAATATTCATTCCCCCGAAAGCAACGGTTTCCATTCGCGTGAAAATAAAATATTTATTCCCGCGAAAGCAACGGTTTCCATTCGCGTGAAAATAAATTATTTATTCCCGCGAAAGCATTGGGTTGTATTCGCGTGAAAAATGCTGATTTATAGGATTTAATCAGTGCAACTTTACCTATTTAAGAGCCACTGTTTTCACACAGAAAGCATCCAGTTCTACAGCAGCGATCGGAGGAGCAACATCTACTACTACATCCACTAACTATTAAAAGTTTTTCTGAGTGAATTTGAAAGTTTTCATTGAATTTAAGACTTAATTATCTCACTTAATTATCTCACTTAATTATTTGTTTACTTAAAAAGTAATGCTTTCACACAATAAATCACTCGTTCTAACAACAGTAACTGAAGACTCGACATCTACTATATAATATACCAACTGACTACTATGAGTTTTATTCACAAGGTAAAATTCATTAGCTGAGACATTTAACTTACCTTTTTATGTGCTATTGTTACTTCTATTAAAAAGTAATGATTTTATTTTTATTATAGCACTATGGAAACAGAAGAGGAGGATACTGATGTAGACATACATAAGGAATGGGAATGGCTCATGAAAAATCAAAATGATATCAGTTTTTCAAATGCTGATAATGAATACATGAATGATGAATGTAATGCTGAATATGAAAATAAAATGGAGATGGAACTTGAAAATGCTTTTCAAGACACACCTTCAACTTCTCAAGTTTCGGCAACTACTGAAAATACGATAGTCTTTGATATGCAGTAAGTTTTTAAAATTATAAATTAATAATGTTAGTAGAGTAATTCTTTTTGCTGGTTTTTTTAGAGTTATCTCATGAATCAGCAAAAATAATGCGTTATCTCTTTATTGTAGACAGGACTCAGAATATCAGAGAATGAATGTAAAAGAGGGAGTTGAGAATTCATCTTATAGTACACAGTAAGTTTTTAAAAACCTAACTTATAATAGTATTTGAGACATTTTTTCCCAATTCCATTTTAAAAACTAATTGATAAATAGTGTTTAAGTCATTTTTTCTTCTGTTACATTTCATACAAAATGTATGTGAATGTTTTATAGAACAACTATTATGTGTTAACATTTCTATTGTAGACAAAGTTTAAATTATCGGGAGGAGAATGTAGAAGAAAAAACCCCTGAAATTTCCCCTAATTGGAAATGGTTAGAAGAAAATCTCATTTGTTTTCGTTTACCTGATGAAACAATCAATCAAACAGGGTTTGGTGCTGAACCTTCATCATCAAAGACTAACATAATAGCTCAAGATATAGAGCCAGTTGTGGAGGAGATAGTTGAAGAAAATGAGAATGATCCAATGATGGAAAATGAAGAAGAAGAAGAAGAAGAAGAAGAAGAAGAAGAAGAAGAAGAAGAAGAAGAAGAAGAAGAAGAGGAAGAAGCACAAGAGGAAGAACAAGAAGAACAAGAAATGGAAGATTTAAATTTTGAAAGACCTACCCGAGTATCAACCCTAGGTATTGTTGATGATAGCATAGCTCCAACTTTTCAAGATGAAGAATGGGATGATTTGATAGCTAGATATTGGGGAGCTATGAAAACCTAACATAGAGCTGGAAAAGTCATAGAACTTTTAAATGTAAGACTTTGGGATGGGATTCCAAGAGACCAAGCTGATACCTACCAAAATGACTATCACGATTCAAGAGTGTTAGAATTGCTAAAAAAAGTTTGGAAACAATTGAGCTCGAGAGCGAAAGTCAACTGTAGCGTAGGTTGTATACTAGAAAATAAAAATGATGGTGAACTCCGATACTTTCACTCCACAACACACATAAGGAACTGGGAGATAACTTTGTCCTAGATACTCACCCTTGTGGTTTTTGAATGGGGTTACTGACCCTGGGTTTTCAACCCTTTTTTTAAACCAAATTGAGTTACTTTTTTGTTTAAGGCATTTTTTAATGTTAACCAAATCACATCCACCAAAAAAGTTTAGGTTTTTTATTTCATTTTTGTTGTTTTTGCAAATAAACTAGAAAAAGTAGGCAGAATATGTCTGATACATTGGTATTTGACCCTACGTTTGCAGATACAAGTTTTCATTTTTTCCTTTCAATAAAAACTGCTTTTGTTACACAAGACAATTTCCAGTGACATCCACTCTCATTTAAGTTTCCCTCCTCTTGGTGTCAGCTGTCAAATGAAAACAAAACTGTGTATTGAATGGCTGCGGCACCCACAAGTAAGCGTGATTAGTTATGGTACCACCGCTTCACTATTTAGCTATTGAAGCGAAACGCAACGTGATTGATTTGTAGCTATAGACAAGCGTGACCTAGTGAAAGATAATTGAGGCTGTTCCCTACCACGTTAGTATGGTTTAAATGAGGCCAACAAGTTTGTTACTTCCAGTTGCTAGTCTATATATTCATTGACCACTGGTGATTGCAATTTCATATCATAAAATCAGTACATTGTAACTCTACACAACAATCTTTTTTGCAGTGTATTTTACAATTGCTGCAAACTCACTCACAAGTGCACAGGTTGTTTTCGTATACATTTTCAGCTCACATACATTTAATGCTTATTCAGATGTAATCAATATACCTAGTTGAGATTTTCAACCAGCTTTACTTACCTACCTAATGTCTGCTCAAATTGTTCAGATTGCTCGCCTAGGGTGTTTTAAACATTTTGATGTGCCACTAATAGATAAACTTCAACGTCAAATGGTGTCAAAATTGAAGAGGACACCGACTGCTTTATATGTTGTGCTAGGAATGGAGATGCCAGAAGCCCTTCACAGGCAAATGAAGGTAACACGAGCAATCATTTGGGAGCATAGTTGAAAAATCCATCCCACACTGTATTCGAACCCGAACCCCCTACGGTCTCAAGCTCAACACTCTACCACTACACCACATTGCATTAGGTGATCAGCGGATTTTACTAATATTTTTAAACCCAAGTGTGTTACTGTTGTTAGCTTACTCATCAGTAAGTAACCCACGCATGAGTGAACAGATGAATGCTGTGATAGCTGTAATTCCATACGCCTTATCACTCTACGGTTTCGTCACTTACTGCTGCCTTGCTATTAGCAGTTGGCTTGTGGTTACTCAAGTATGTGACTACTAGTACTAGCTAGCACTAGTACTTCGCATTCTCCCACTAGTACAACTATTAGCTACTACTGGCAGCTGCTTTGTGAAGAACTGCCACAACCTTATCTACTGTTTATGTACCAGTGAGACTGCCTTAAAGCGAGACCTACAGTTTTAGAGTTCGTTCGTCTATTCAAACAGTAAGTAGTAATAATAAGATATTATTATCAATCGTTCGTGACTGTCATCATTATTATTTATTATTCAATGATAATAATCACTCACCACTACTCATAATTGAATCTGATTGAGTAGAATAGTATTAATAATCATGATGCTGCCCCTACCCCCCCCCCCCCACCCTACCATCAGTAATAGTTATAATTACCAGCAAGTCCTCTGGTTGTTAGTTAGATTTTCCTCCTTTGTACTTTTTTCAACAGCGATATTTATTTATTAGCAGCATCACAGTAGTAGTAATAATAATACTTAATAGCAAGATGAATACCAAAAATGCAAGAAGTAATAATAACTCTAATTAACAACTAATCATCCTGTGGTTTTAGTGAGTTGTTGTTCTTCCTCTTTAATATTATTTTTAATTTTGATATTTAGCATAATAATAATGCTGATAATAGTAATAGCAAAGAGAACACAAAAAATATCAATAAATAATAATCTTAATTATTGCCTATATAACTACTTTTATTGTTTGTTGTTTTTATTGTTTCTACATTTGCTGCTGTTATCATTGTTTTTTATGAACTTAGTAATAATTCAACAGCACATCATCCTGAGAGTTGTCAGGATTATTAGTTAAGTCTACTGAACTGCTTGAGGTTGTTGGCTGACAAAGATGGTTCATTAATTGTCAATCAATGTTGAACTGTAGATATGGTGATGATTAATAATTATTAGTGTTTCAACTACTATTATTAATAATAATGGTATTTATTATAATTATTGGCCACGTTGCATATTGCAAACCCCTGTGGCTACTGCTATCATAATATTAGCAACAGCAGACAGTTTTCATAGTAGCCATAAAGTATTAGCCCATATTAGCCTACAATGTTGATCCAAGTGATTTTTCTGTGCACCTCGTATCATCAGATAAATAATAAAAGAAATGTAAGTTTTCTCAGTGATGATTTTGGCAAGTGTCTACAAGTATTTGTCTGCTCACTGCCTGCAAGACATTCGCAAAAGGGCAATTGTTAGAAAATAATTGTGTCTGGCTGGCATTCGCCATCCATCTGTAGAGCTAAAAGTGGACAAGTTATACATGTGCAGATGGCCACAGATGTATTTGCCATGTGTAAGATTTATTTTTGTATCTTTGCTATGGGTTACCTTAGGCTGTTTACCTGCTACTCACTCACTGCAAAATGCTAGAAATAATTGCGTCTAGCTTGAAAATATAAAATGTCCCCACTGGTCAGTAAGCATCTGACTTTCTATATTGTTGCAAACGGAAAGGTTACACATGTATAGTTAGAATTCACTGCTGCTAGCAACTCATGGACACATACAACTGTAGCTGCCTTGCATATCTATACAGTTACCAATCCAATATACTATCAATAATAGATAAAATGATGACAAGTCTTGTCAATTTGGTCTGCTACAATATTTTTCATATTACACAATGTATTTATTCATTACTGTTTTGCATATATAAAAAGGCAGCACAAAACAGCTGCAGGTAATAAAACAAATATTGATTATGATTATTATTTGCCACGATCTTCTCTTCTAGATGTTGACAGTTTGGTTTTTCATTTTCTTGTGCTGCTTATCCATTTCCTTAGTGACATGGCAATGAAGTGTCGTTGAGTATTTTCATTTCTTTTCACTTCGTTTCTCGTGTGATCTCGAGGTAAAATTGTGATTGCTTATCATAAACTAATAAGCAACAGGTTAGATTGCTCCTAAATAGATCCCTGAGGTCTTTCCATTTTTTCTAATTCCTTTTTTTTGACCGCTGACCCTAGGTTAGCCTGTCATCCTGTAAGTACCAATTCATTCCATATTATACTATTGGTGATTGAAGATTATTCATTTGGCCCAATAATGAATATTCTAATTATTATAACTACTGATATTGTTACTCCTAATAGAGATAGTTATTCTCAATAACACTCATAATGCTGACAATTGAGTCAGTCAGCAATGTAGCTTAAATAGTCATTTATGCTACTTTGCATTAGTACTAGGAATTTTTGAACTCCATTTGAACAAAAATACATCATTTTTTTGTCATTTTTGTCTTTTGTAGGAAAAAACTCAATAAATAGATTTTTGGACCAGCTAAAATACCATGCTATATGGCACAATGATTGCTTATTCTATCAAAACCATAGATTGGATAGTAAGTGTTGTTCATTTTGTATAGGATGTATGCTTCAACCAATTCCTTTATTACATTCACCAGTCTTCACTCTCAGACCCAATAACTACTATCACAATGTTTATCATTATCATTAGTTATTTGTTTCTGTTTTATAGAAAACAAAAATGGTTTTCACTGACACCAGTACTAGCAGCAGCAGAACCTTGTGATGGTTTTCCCTTTCACCCCTCTGTTATAAGGTAGGTACAAAACAAAACAAAAAACTGTATTTCTTTTACTAAATTGCACAGAAAAAGCAGTTGGTTGTCTTCCCATTGGAGTTGCAACTTCCTAAAAAGATGATAACTGGAAAGAGGTTTCAAAGTTGTGCTCTCTGTTTGAGGAAAGTTAGAACACAACTTCCATTTTTGATAGTATATTTGCAGCAAAAGTGATGGACTGCAAGAGTAGATAATTTCTGGCAAAGTATTAGATTTGTTGAAAATCTGAGTATTTTGAAAAGACAGACATTATTGCATTTAGTGCCACACTTCTAGCAGAAAACTTGTGACTTTGTTTTGTTAATTTGTACAAAAATGTTCACTTGATAATAATATGCTCTTAACTTAGGAGCTGCAATTTTATTTACTTTCACTTTCAACGTATGCCAAACTACACAGTGCTTGCTTTATTAGTTCCTTGTATGCATTGATATCTTGTTTCTCTCTTGCCCCTCAACTTTCTTGTATTGAGGTAAAGAACCAAAACCTATAAATTTTGTTGGATTTCCAACAACATCTTTTGCAAACATTAAACTGACATTTATTTGTAGGAAGAGTCCAAGATTCTTTTTGGTTGACTTAACATGTCAAACTTGAAGGAACTTAGCTCGGCTCATTCTGTCACTTGCCAATCCCTCACCTTTATTTTCCCGAAGTAATGCAGGTTTTTATATAGTTTTAGATGCTGATAGGTACTGTTGATTGTGAGGCTTCGAATTGGTCACAAATAGCTCCTGTTATATTTGCAAAGTGAAATGTAAGTACTATTTTATTAACGTATCACTATACGTACTATGTGAGTTTTTTATTGCGCAAAAGACTTTTATAAAACTAGCAGAAGTATTGTCAACTCATTTCCTTTCCACAAAAGTCCATTCTGTGTAATGGTGTTGATTGGTAGTCCAAGGACTTTGCAACCTTGAAAGAAACTTACAGGTGCTTTATGCTCGAAAAGAACTGCACAATATGCCTGAAAAATCTTGTTCTATGTATATGTACGACTCCATCTATATACAACTAGGTTCATGCAATACCCTGTTTATCGTTTCCTATGGCACGTAGCCTGCAATGTCTATGTATTTTTATGTTTATGTACTGTTGTAGTGTACTTATATGTGTATGTACTACTATTTTTTTACTCCATTGTCTACATACTACATGTAATTCTATGCCCTACTACATATAAGCCCTTCTGTCTCTATGTACTACGGTGTCCATGTAGCCTACTACCGTGTCTATGTGCTACTACGTCTATGTACTAGTATGCCTACGCGAGTAGTAATATATGAGCAGATCTCCCTACCAAGTGTTTTTTTGTGGATTAGAACTTGGAGTTTAGGCAATGGGTTACGACGTTGGATGAATTCGCCGAGTTTATATTGTATTTCATTTGAGGGGTACTTGAGTGGCATTTGAGTGGCATTTAAGTGGCATTTGAGTTTTGATTATTTTTTTACTTAATTTGAACTCATATGGCAGCTAGATTTTGAATGTATGGCATTTAAGTTTTGATAATTTTTTTACATAATTCGAACTCATATGGCATCTTGAGAGAGAGGAGAGAGAAGAGAGAGAAGAGAGAGAGAGAGAGAGAGAGAGAGGAGAGAGGAGTTTTATCTACATTGAATAAATATATTGATCAAAAAATGAAACATTATAAGATTATATACATTGATTACATAATAAGTAGGGAAAATCTTCCTATGTAATATAGCTAGAGTCAGTAAATACTAAGTAATACAAAGCACTACAACTTGTAATGACAATCAATGCATACATACATACATATGGTATCTTGAGAGAAAGAAAGAGAGAGAGGAGAGAGATTTTTTAGTTTTCTATACATTCATGTATATATGGTTAATTATGTACATATTTATGGGTATATTTATATCTACATAGAGAGAGGAGAGAGGAGATATATCTACATTGAATAAATATATTGATCAAAAATGAATCATTGTATGATTATATACATTTATTACATAATAAGTAGGGAAAATCTTCCTATATAATATAGCTAGAGTCAGTAAATACGCACATGTCCATATTCATGTACATGTGCATAAGTGGACATGAATACGTACATGTCCATATTCATGTCCATATTCATGTCCATTTATGTACATGCCCATATTCATGTCCATCTATGTACATACCTATGTTCATATTTATGTACATGTGCGTGTCCAAATTCATGTTCATATTAACATTTTATAGCTATGTACAGAGGAGAGAGAAGAGAGGAGAGAGAGAGAGGAGAGAGAGATTTCTTAGTTTTTTATACAACCATGTATATATGGATAATTATGTTCATATTTATGGATATATTTATATCTAGATTGAATAATATACATTTATGACATAATAACTATATTGAATGCTACAAAATATGTTGGAAAATCACCAAATTAGTCCTCTAGATGGTTAAAATTTACAGTATTTGGGAAATAACTGCAAGAGAGGGGAGAGGAGTATTTGGTAGAGGAGAGAGGAGAGAGAGGAGGCTTGAGCGTAAATATTTCTTTTAGTTATTTACATAATAAGTATATTGAATACTATAAAATATCTTGGAAAATAGTCAAATTAGACCTCTAGATGGTTAAAATTTACAGTATTTGGGATATAACTACAATAAAAAACATTATGAATGTATGGCATTTAAGTATTGATAGTTTTTTACATAATTCGAACTCATATGGTATCTTGAGAGAAAGAAGAGAGGAAAAGAGGAGAGAGGAGGGGAAATAATTGCACTCAAATGAAAAAAATAAATGAAGCTAGATATTCATCTATTTGTATATATCCACAAGAAAACTGGGGTATTAGGTGAAATATTCTTTTATTCCATTCAATTTTCATTAATTTTATTGAGTTGAAGTATTATTTACAATGGTTAGAAATTATTAAAATTACTGCTCAATCCTTTATCCAACACCTACAATAATTCTTAGTAATAGTAGTGTAATGAGACAGAGTAATAATCTACACACACCTTGTTCACTATGTATGCTGTAGCACATGTTTTTCCTTTAGTTATCTGCAGTTACTTCAATTGGATCTTATCCAGATGTTTTATAGTCTTTGCTGCTACTGCGTTTTGTCTCAAACAAGAGTCCAAAGTAGGCATTGTGTCTACAAAATACAAAAAAACTGATTGTTACAATTGATTCATTTTTTTTCATTGGCTTTATCTACATAAAGTAGCGAAGAAAAAGTTTGTGTGAGTATGAAACTATGTAGTAGAGATAAATTTATATCTAGGTTCAATTAGCATTAAATAATCACTTATTATTTTGTTAATAATAAATAATTAGAGTCAGTTACTTTACAGTTTTTTATACAACCATGTATATATGGATAATTATGTACATATTTATGGTTATATTTATATCTAGATTGAATAATATACATTTATGACATAATAACTATATTGAATGCTACAAAATATGTTGGAAAATCACCAAATTAGTCGTCTAGATGGTTAAAATTTACAGTATTTGGGAAATAACTGCAAGAGAGGAGTATTTGGTAGAGGAGAGAGGAGAGAGAGGAGGCTTGAGCGTAAATATTTCTTTTAGTTATTTACATAATAAGTATATTGAATACTATAAAATATCTTGGAAAATAGTCAAATTAGACCTCTAGATGGGCTTTTCAACTAGTGGTAAATAACTGTTTATTATTTATTTTAAAAATAAATAATTAGAGCTTTCTACTAGTGTTAAATAATTATCGATTATTTTTTACCTTATCACCACTTAAAGCCAGATGATTCAATTAACTAAAGACAAATAATTATTTTAACATTTTTTACCTTGATGCTGGATGGTCTCCTAGTAGCTGTAGTAGATGATGCTTCTCCGCTTGC
Organism: Cryptosula pallasiana; assembly: GCA_945261195.1. Taxonomy (NCBI): domain Eukaryota; kingdom Metazoa; phylum Bryozoa; class Gymnolaemata; order Cheilostomatida; family Cryptosulidae; genus Cryptosula; species Cryptosula pallasiana. The sequence continues at coordinate 20,771,656 of OX183139.1, forward strand.
TATTGAAGAACTGGATGCTTTCTGTGTGAAAACAGTGGCTCTTAAATAGCTAAAGTCGCACTGATTAAACCTTATGAATCAGCATTTTTTCCAATGCTTTCGCGGGAATAAAAACTGTTTATTCCCGCGAAAGCAAGGGTTTCCATTCGCGTGAAAATAAATTATTTATTCCCGCGAAAGCAACGGTTTCTATTCGCGTGATAATAAACTATTTATTCCCGCGAAAGCAACAGTTTCTATTCGCGTGAAAATAAATTATTTATTCCCGCGAAAGCAACGGTTTCCATTCGCGTGAAAATAAATTATTTATTCCCGCGAAAGCAACAGTTTCTATTCGCGTGAAAATAAACTATTTATTCCCGCGAAAGCAACAGTTTCCATTCGCGTGAAAATAAATTATTTATTCCCGCGAAAGCAACGGTTTCCATTCGCGTGAAAATAAATTATTTATTCCCGCGAAAGCAACAGTTTCTATTCGCGTGAAAATAAACTATTTATTCCCGCGAAAGCAACAGTTTCCATTCGCATGAAAATAAATTATTTATTCCCGCGAAAGCAACGGTTTCTATTCGCGTGAAAATAAACTATTTATTCCCGCGAAAGCAACAGTTTCCATTCACGTGAAAATAAACTATTTATTCCCGCGAAAGCAACGGTTTCTATTCGCGTGAAAATAAACTATTTATTCCCGCGAAAGCAACAGTTTCCATTCGCGTGAAAATAAATTATTTATTCCCGCGAAAGCAACGGTTTCCATTCGCGTGAAAATAAATTATTTATTCCCGCGAAAGCAACAGTTTCTATTCGCGTGAAAATAAACTATTTATTCCCGCGAAAGCAACAGTTTCCATTCGCGTGAAAATAAATTATTTATTCCCGCAAAAGCAACGGTTTCTATTCGCGTGAAAATAAACTATTTATTCCCGCGAAAGCAACAGTTTCCATTCACTTGAAAATAAACTATTTATTCCCGCGAAAGCAACGGTTTCTATTCGCGTTAAAATAAATTATTTATTCCCGCGAAAGCAACGGTTTCTATTCGCGTGAAAATAAACTATTTATTCCCGCGAAAGCAACAGTTTCTATTCGCGTGAAAATAAACTATTTATTCCCGCGAAAGCAACGGTTTCCATTCGCGTGAAAATAACTTATTTATTCCCGCGAAAGCATTGGGAAAATTGCTGATTCATAGGGTTTAATCAGTGCAACTTTAGCTATTTAAGAGCCACTGTTTTCACACAGAAAGCATCCAGTTCTTCAACAGCAAGCGGAGAAGTATCATCTACTAAAGCTACTAGGAGACCATCCAGCATCAAGGTAAGAAATGCTAAAATAATTATTTGTCTTTAGTTAATTGAATCATCTGGCTCTAAGTGGTGATAAGGTAAAAAATAATTGATAATTATTTAACACTAGTAGAAAGCTCTAATTATTTATTTTTAAAATAAATAATAGACAATTATTTAACACTAGTTGAAAACCTCAACTAGTTGCGATACAGAGTTGTCCTCCATTTTAGCCTCTAGACATAAGTTTAACTTTACTAGATAATTTTATACCCATAGTGTCTAAGCTGTGCGCTCGCAAGAACGCAAGCTGTGTCATTGACAAATCTGTCTGTTTGTCCAAGCGATTTCAATTATTTATTAATAAAAATATGAACCCTCAACTGGAATTCACTCCTAGGTAATTTATCTTTACTAGATAACTTTATGATCTTTAAAATTAATTACAAAAAATTAAACAAAATATTTGTTTTTTTTCAGAATGAATACTCAAGACCTTCTCCTATCTTTGATATGCCAGAAAGTCAATTGGTGGTTGATGAACCGGAATCCCAACAAGATTTTACTTCATTCACATATCTGCTACTAGGAGAGCAACCAGCATCAAGGTAAGAAGTGCTAAAATAATTATTTGTCTGTAGTTAATTAAATCATCTAGTTGTTTGGAACTAGTTTTTTATTATTATTTTATTATTTAGATCACTACAACCACTAGGAGGACTCTAAGTAGAGTTAAGGTAAAAAGGCTCTAATTATTTATTTTTACAATGAATAATAACTGTTTTATGCTGATAATGAAGTAAAATAATACAATATTGAACGTTTTAATCATTTTTTGGTTGTAAAGTTCAAAATCGACCTGTAGTTCAAGACATCATTTAATATTTTAACCTATTAATTCTCTTGGACATACGGCAATTCTGTCAATCAATGTCAAAAATCTGCGATCTTGAGCGGAAACAGGATAGGTTCCATGAGCATAAAATTATCTAGGAGAGATACTTCTATGGTCAAGAGAACGACTCCATATCGTAATAGGAGGATAACTCCACAGTGCAACTAGTTGAGTTCTTCAACTAGTGTTAAATAATAATTTTAATCACTTACCTTAATACAGAAAGTCTCCTAGTAGTTGTAGTAGATGTTGATACTTCAGTCACTGTTGTTGGAGTGGATGCTTTCTGTGTAAAAGCAATGCTTCTTATATAGCTAGGTTGTACTAGGTACCGATTGACACGAGCTGATTCCAATGAAAAGCCTTTATAATATATAAGGTCTTTATGTAGAAAACTCACGCGAAAACTAAAAAAAAAACATTCTTCGCGGGAGTTTTCCGTCTTATATGTTATAAAGGCTTTACGCAAAAAAACTCACGCGAAAACCAAAACTATATAAAAACTTCTTCGCGGGAGTTTTCCTTCTATGTACTATAAAGGCCTTACGCGGAAAACTAACGGTAAAAAAAATTCCGTGAGTTTTCTGCATAAAGCCTTTATAACATAAAAGAAGGAAAACTCCCGCGAAAGAATTGTTTTGTATTTCCCGTTTTCGCGTGAGTTTTCCGTGCAAAGCCTTTATAGCATATAGAAGGAAAACTCCCGCGAAGAGAATTTTTTTACTGTTTAACTTTTCGCGTGAGTTTTCCGCGTAAAACCTTTATGACTTATAAGAAGGAAAACTCCCGCGAAGAAATTTTTTTTGGTTTCGGTTTTCGCGTGAGTTTTCCGCGTAAAGACCTGCTTATATATTATAAAGGCTTTTCATTGGAATCAACTCGTGTCAACCTAGCTATATAAGAAGCACCGCTTTTACACGGAAAGCATCCACTTCAACAACAGTGACTGAAGGATCAACATCTACTACAACTACTAGGAGACTTTCTGTATTAAGGTAAGGAATAATAAATAACTATTTAACACTAGTTGAAGAACTCAACTAGTTGCACTATGGAGTTATCCTCATATTACGATATGGAGTCGTTCTCTTGACCATAGAAGTATCTCTCCTAGATAATTTTATGCTCATAGAACCTATCCTGTTTCCGCTCAAGATCGCAGTCTTTTGGCATTGATTGACAGAATTGTCGTAGGTCCGAGAGAAAAAATAGGTTAGCCTTAAATGACATCTTGAACGACAGATTGATTTAGAACTTTACAGCCAAAAAATGATTACAACTTTCATTATTGTATTGTTTTACTTTATTATCAACATATAACAGTTATTATTCATTGTATTTAATATGAAAAATAATTTTTACTGATGATGATTATTATTCCTATTATTATTACTATTGTTAATATTATTGTGATTTCATTTGGTTTTCATTGCTACTTTATTGAATTTTGTTCAAGTCTTGTGATCTAAATAATAAAAGAATGATAAATATTTATTTACCACTAGTTGAAAAACTTACCTACTTGCACTATGGAGAAAATAGCCTCCTACAACCAAATCCGTTTGTGTTACAAACCCTGTCTTTGGATATTGATACAAATGTTATCTTCTTTGTATTATGATTAAATAATAATAAATAGCTCACATTTTTTAAAATATTTCTTATTTTTTGTCTTTTTAGATTGGATAGTTAAGATGGCAATTTTTGTATTTTGTAGACACGATGCCTACTTTGGACTCTTGTTTGAGACAAAACGCAGCAGCAGTAAAGACTATAAAACATCTGGATCAGATCCAATTGAAGTAATTGCAGATAACTAAAGGAATAACATGTACTACAGCATACAGAGTGAACAAGGTGTGTGTAGATTATTACTCAGTCTCATTACACTACTATTACTAAGAATTATTGTAGGTGTTGGATAAAGGATTAAGCAGTAATGTATTAGCAAGCATTAGCAATAAACATAGACTTTTCAACAATGACATTAACCAAAAAAAATAGTATAACAAAGTCATGTTTGAGCTAATAAGTTGTTGCTAAGATGTTTGAATTAACAACTAGGTAGCTAAAATAAGTTTTTCATGAGGATCTCCTGACAGTTGTGATTCCTTGAGTGGTGAGCAGACTTTTAAATCTACTGTAGTTATCTTTTGTTGATCTTATTGAGTCTTTATCAGTTAGTACATCTTGCAACAAATTCTTTGATAGCTTGGCGCTAAGCCATCTTCCCTTGAGTTTTATCCTGTCAGTATCCAGATCGTATTTTCCAGAATCTCTCAATTGATACAATATTTTTACACCTAACGCTTGATTGTCTTTACTAGCTGTCATGTCGGATACTTTCTTTTTAAACTCTTCTAATTGTTGCATCATTCTCTCCGAATCTCTATTGCTATCATCGTCAATTGTGTTTCTATCAAACGATGATGGTGAGAGCTTTGGTGTTTTAGCAGAGCTCCAGCTCTTTGGTTGCTTGTACTCTCCCCTAATCTTTCCAACATCACTCCGATAGGTTTTTGTGCTTTGAACATTTTCATTTGTCTTTTTGCGCTCAAGCAACTCGTTTTTGATTCCCATTACTATTTCATTCGTTTCAACCAAAATATTCTGGATTTTCTCGATATCTCTCACCATTTTGTCTTTTGTCGGGTTGTCATACAATGATGACGCAAACTTGTCTTGGTCGGTTGTTTTAGCCCCACTGTTCTTTTCCATCAAACTATGATACTCCTCTTCTGGTATAGCAAAATAACGTTTATCATATTTTAAAGGCGGAAGATTCATTTTGTATTGATATTAAAACCTGTGCAATCAGGATGATTATAGGGTCTAAAAAAAGCTACCTCTCCCAATCTGCATTAAAATTTGTTGTTTGTCAGCAATCAGTGTTTGTACCTCCTTGAAGCGCTACTACCTAATAAACTGAGTTGTGTACTGATTAGTTTTATGTAGCTCTTTTTTGAAGCCTCCTCTCTCCTCTCTCCTCTACCAAATACTCCTCTCTCCTCTCTTGCAGTTATTTCCCAAATACTGTAAATTTTAACCATCTAGAGGACTAATTTGGTGATTTTCCAACATATTTTATAGCATTCAATATAGTTATTATGTCATAAATGTATATTATTCAATCTAGATATAAATATATCCATAAACATGTACATAATTATCCATATATATATGGTTGTATAAAAAACTAAAAAATCTCTCTCTCCTCTCTTCTCTCTCCTCTGTACATAGCTATAAAATGTTAATATGGACATGAATTTGGACATGTGCATGTACATAAATATGAACATAGTTATGTACATAAATGGACATGAATATGGACATGTACATAAATGGACATGAATATGGACATGAATATGGACATGAATATGGACATGTACCTATTCATGTCCATTTATGCACATGTACATGAATATGGACATATGCGTATTTACTGACTCTAGCTATATTATATAGGAAGATTTTCCCTACTTATTATGTAATAAATGTATATAATCATACAATGATTCATTTTTGATCAATATATTTATTCAATGTAGATAGATCTCCTCTCTCCTCTCTCTATGTAGATATAAATATACCCATAAATATGTACATAATTAACCATATATACATGAATGTATAGAAAACTAAAAAACCTCTCTCCTCTCTCTCTCCTCTCTCTCTTTCTTTCTCTCATGATACCATATGTATGTATGTATGTATGCATTGATTGTCATTACGAGTTGTGGTGCTTTGTATTACTTAGTATTTACTGACTCTAGCTATATTATATAGGAAGATTTTCCCTACTTATTATGTAATCAGTATAAGTAATACTTCCAATTAGATAAAATTTATTTATAAAGCAATTATTTTTTGTTTTGCTTTAGATAGAAGAGAGAGAATCAAAAACAATTGATGAAAATTATGCTCAAGAAAAACCAAACCGAACAATATAACTCGGTGAGTTACTTCCCTTTACTATATAATGTTAACTAACCAATGTAAAAAGAACTATAATTCAAATTCATAAAATTATTTTACATTTTTGTTTAATCATCCTATACTAATACATAACTTTTTATTTTAGTTCATTATGGAATCAAAAGTACATAGAACAGAAGTCTTCCTTCCTAAGTTATAACATCAGTACAACAATGACGACATTGTAAAGAAAAAGACTATCATCCATTGATTGTCATTACAAGTTGTAGTGCTTTGTATTACTTAGTATTTACTAACTCTAGCTATATTATACAAGGATATTTTCCTACTTATTATGTAATAAATGTATATAATCATATATTGATTCAATGTAGTTATATCTCCTCATTCTTCTCTCCTCTCTCTCAAAATATCATATGAGTTCGAGTTATGTAAAAAAATTATCAAAGCTTGAATGTCATGCATTCAAAATCTATATGCCATATAAGTTCAAATCAAGTAAAAAAATAATCAAAACTCAAATGCCACTTAAATGCCACTCAAATGCCACTCAAATACCCTCAAATAAAATACGATATAAACTCGGCGAAGTCATCCAACGCCGTAACCCATTGTCTCAACTCCAAGGTCAGATCCACAAAAAAACACTTGGTAGGGAGATCTGCTCATATATTACTACTTACGCGCTACTATGTCTACATACAAGTATATCTATGTACTACTATGTCCATGCACAACAGTGTCTATGCAGCACTACATCTATGCACTACTATATCTTGTACTACTATGTTTATGCACTAGTATGCCTATGCACTACTATGTCTCCATACAAGTATGTCTATGTACTACTGTGTCTATGTACTACTGTGTTTATCTATGTACCACTAATTTCTAAGCAGTTTTTAATTTCTGTATATATATACTGAGATAGCTATACTGTTACTATTGCTGTAACCATTTCCATTAGTATTCAAGCAGGATCCAGCGTAGCTATACCGGGTAGGGTTAACTGTCTCTAGGAGTGTAGTATATTAGTATCCGGGGTAGCTATACCGGGTAGAGTTAACTGTCTCTAGTAGTGTAGTATATAATTAGTATCCGGGGTAGCTATACCGGGTAGGGTTAACTGTCTCTAGTAGTGTAGAATATATTTAGCATCCGGGGTAGCTATACCGGATAGGGTTAACTGTCTCTAGTAGTGTAGTATATAATTAGTATCCGGGGTAGCTATACCGGGTAGGGTTAACTGTCTCTAGTAGTGTAGTATATAATTAGTATCCGGGGTAGCTATACCAGGTAGGGTTAACTGCCTCTAGTAGTGTAGTATATAATTACTATCCGGGATAGCTATACCGGGTAGGGTTAACTGTCTCTAGTAGTGTAGTATATAATTAGTATCCGGGGTAGCTATACCGGGTAGGGTTAACTGTCTCTAGTAGTGTAGTATATAATTACTATCCGGGATAGCTATACCGGGTAGGGTTAACTGTCTCTGGTAGTGTAGTATATAATTAGTATCCGGGGTAGCTATACCGGGTAGGGTTAACTGTCTCTAGTAGTGTAGTATATAATTAGTATCCGGGGTAGCTATACCGGGTAGGGTTAACTGTCTCTAATAGTGTAGTATATAATTAGTATCCGGGGTAGCTATACCGGGTAGGGTTAACTGTCTCTAGTAGTGTAGTATATAATTACTATCCGGGGTAGCTATACCGGGTAGGGTTAACTGTCTCTGGTAGTGTAGTATATAATTATTATCCGGGGTAGTTATACCGGGTTGGGTTAACTGTCTCTAGTAGTGTGGTATATAATTAGTATCCGGGGTAGCTATACCGGGTAGGGTTAACTGTCTCTAGTAGTGTAGGATATAATTAGGATCCGGGGTAGCTATACCGGGTAGGGTTAACTGTCTCTAGTAGTGTAGTATATAATTAGTATCCGGGGTAGCTATACCGGGTAGGGTTAACTGTCTCTAGTAGTGTAGGATATAATTAGGATCCGGGGTAGCTATACCGGGTAGGGTTAACTGTCTCTAGTAGTGTAGTATATTATTAGTATCCGGGGTAGCTATACCGGGTAGGGTTAACTGTCTCTAGTAGTGTAGTATATAATTACTATCCGGGGTAGGTATACCGGGTAGGGTTACCTGTCTCTAGTAGTGTAGTATATAATTAGTATCCGGGGTAGCTATACCGGGTAGGGTTAACTGTCTCTAGTAGTGTAGGATATAATTAGTATCCGGGGTAGCTATACCGGGTAGGGTTAACTGTCTCTAGTAGTGTAGTATATAATTACTATCCGGGGTAGCTATACCGGGTAGGGTTAACTGTCTCTAGTAGTGTAGTATATAATTAGTATCGGGGTAAATTTACTGGGCCGAGTATAAATATATAAATGATAGACTGGTATTTGGTTGTATGAATTTTTTTGTGGTAGTACTAGTACATAGTTTTCCTTATAAATTTTTTTGATCTAAATATTTGACAATATGTCTCAGCATCATAGTCAAGAAGTTTACTCTGCTTACTATGTTGTCTACATAAAGTTCGATTGTCAAGTGATGGTCTAGTTTGTTTGTTGTTGGTGCCTTGTAATCTTTTTAAGTTTCTGTTGATGTTTTGGACTTCCTGTTTTTTGTGTATAGCATCAAGAAATAATGCTCGTTATTTCGTTTAGTTTGTCAGTTTAGTAAAATTGGCAAAATTTATTGATTGTGTACTGATGTATGAATATGGCTATTACACAAGTATGTAACATAGGCTCTGTAAGTCGGTGCAATATAGGTACACTCTTGTATATATGTCAATTTAGCCTTTAATATGCATGGAGCTACTCTAGTAGATGTTTTTCTCCGATGCATTTTACCCAACAGTTGGTTTTCTGTGCTGAACAGCCACTTCTTTTATTCCAACCACCGGACAAAACATATAAACGAATGATTAGCTTGAAGCTGGTCATATGAAACGCTTGTGTTGTAAATTTCTTTGACCACCGATTTAGTGAGTCGTACATAAGCGCAATGTGTTGGAACCGACTGCTCATTTGTAGCACTTTGATAATTTGTCAAGCATAACTAGTGTGATGTTCTTCTTACAGTGCACTGGCTGTCTTGGACACTACAAAGCAGTGATAAGTCTGGCCACTGCTATCAACAACAAAAGCCCATTAAATGGCAATCAACAACATACTGGAACGAAACATATATGCTGCCAGTCTTACTTCAATGATGCCGCTGTAGCCTAGAGTACACTAGCGATACACGGCTAAACGATCGCTGCCTTTTTGTGTACAACTGATAGCATATGAGCTGCTGAAGAAGATAATGTCGTTTTATGTTGTCCATTCTTTTATGTCTACATTACATTGCCTTTGCTGCTGCTTTACTGGGTTTTAGTTATTATTTTATTACACCTCCAACTCATTTCTAATTCTGATAGGGCAGGCATTTCAGAAATGTACAACTCAATGCTACATGTACTTCACTAGCCTTTGTTTTGTTCATTGCTTGTTATACGGGACATTTTATATTCATCTAGCGCTATTGTGCATAATCCAGCTTTTTAGTTATTGGTCTTTAGTTATTAGTTTTAGTTATATACAACATTGACGTTTTATTGTATGTAGAAATATGGACTCCACAATATAAGCCGATGTAGCTTTTATGCATTTGTTTTTGTGTTTTTTGCAAGAGACTCTACAAGATTGCTGTTTGAGCTCAAAAAAACATCAGTGGGGAAACATGTTATTATCACAAGCATAGCTTATCATTTGTTTGTCTTACAATAATAATAGGCATCAACATTAACATGATTTTCAATAGACAATTCTTAATGTTGCTATGTGGCAGAGATGTGACTCTTTTGGTTTTGTGGAACGGAAACAAAATGACTTTTTGCTCTGCTAATTGTACAAGTCACAAAACTTTCACTCATTGGTCTACATAATAGTTTTATTTGATGAATCTAAAACTGGGAAAAAGTGATAGAAATAGCCCTGATGTGCAGTAGAGCGTAGGGAGGTAGTGCTAGAGCGGTGTAATGATTACCAGTAGAAGCTCTTCATAAGATATGTGAAAGAGAGGCTTCTATTTTGCCTGTGAATGGATTGCATCAAAACATAAACGGGCTGTAGCAGCAACTGCTCAGCTGCTGCTTAGCTTTGTATTGTGATATTTGAGAAATCAAGTAATGAGAACTATGTAAAAATAGTATGGTACGGTGAAGGCAATAAATCTTACAAACTGGTGTCTATGCTACAAGAATACAGTTAACATACATAATTATCAAAACTCATTCTGTGCAGTGCATTCCCAACCACTTCTGTTCAAAACTATAGGTATAATTTAAAAATCGCTTGAAATTCCATTTGAGTGAACTAAACATACTGGTTTCTGGGTAGATCAACGACAGTTGCAAAAAAAGCAAGAGACATGTTAATTAACACAATCATAAGTTGGTGACAGGGGTTTACTCATTCAATATTTATTTGCGATGTAGCCTATGTACATCACTCACACTATGCTAGGTGTCAGTCATAGCAGTTGGTAATCACAATCGTTGCGCTCCTATCATAGCTGATCGCTGCCACACACAAGCTGTGATACTAACATATTTGACCTTGTGCGTTGATGCGTAGAGTATGGCAGCGCTGTTGTCACTTGATTAAAAAATGTCCCATTGATTAACACAGGCGGTTTGCTGCGAATGTTAACGCATAAACATGGAAATATTGGCGCGGAGAGAAAAAGAACCTTAAAAACTTGAGAGGTTTGCAATGAAAGAACACAAAAGCTACAGGGTGGCTGCTTTAGCAAATCTCTGAGATGATTACAACTTTATTAAAATAGAGGGTCTATGCTAGCCAACTTGAACAGAAAAATTTGCAGTATCATGAAAAATTTAGCAAATTTCAGTAATTAAAATTTTTTTCGTTGGTTTATAGTTCATTAGACTTTCTTGAATTCAGAACACCTGAAACTTATCACCTATGACATTAAACTTTTACACAAAGTGGAGGGCCTATAGTATATATATATAAGCAATGGGGGTAGTGATGAATAAACTTTCATTGCCCTGTGTTTGTGGTGACCCATTTGAATGAAACAAAACGCATTTCATTTTAACGAGATAATCAAGCTTTTTTCCCCATTTACAGCGGTAGATAGGTATGGATGTACAATAATTACTATGCGTCATTGATCTAAATCATGGAAGTACATCGCCACTGCCAAAGCAGGCCACAGTATTTTACCAAAGGCACACCATCATTAATTTAAGTTGACAAGCTCAATTGAACCCAAAGTAGGAAACTATGACTCCACACATGAGTGTAATAATGGGATCCCGGCAGAGTAGTTTCACTTCAGCGATGCAACCGGAAGTAGCTTAGTCAATTGTTAACTTATCATTATAAATCTCGACTTGCTGGACTATTGTTCTGATGTGAGGAAACTTGAGCGAATAATAAGACAAAAATGATGTTGTTGAGAAAGCTCAAAGAATCAATAATGCCTTTGGAAGTTCGTTTTTGAAAAAAATTGGTTTATTCAGTTGAAAAAAATAGTTAAATACCATGTTCACGGGTAAAACTATAGTTTTTTATTTTGGGTTTAATTGAGCTTGCTTACGAAAGCGCGCCCTTGAACCATTACTGTGGTTTGCTTTCACAGTGTCGTTGCAGTTTCACAATTTATGATGATGGCGCATCATCAGTATTATACACCCCAAACTTATCAGCCGCCTAGAATAAAAAACTGTTTCGTTAGTAATTGTTAAAATGAAGTGACTTTTGTTTTAATAGTATTGTTGGTGCAAAGCGGGCTTCCAGTTTCTTTAATAATAGCTCAGCACAAAAACCTGCCAGGACCCCATTCGCTATATTTTTTTCCGGTGGATAGACCAAAATATTTAACGCATCGACCTTTCTCATCAGCATTTTTCTGTCATATCAGCTGCTTAAAATTTTGCAAATCAGGATGATAATGGAGCAAGCCGTGATTTCTTATGATAAGTTCTACAGTTGACCACTCTACCTCTAGTTGCATCATTAAAGTGAAACTACTCTGCCTTCACTTCATTGCAGCATCAGTCAGAAAACGAAGTAGTTAAATATCTGACTGACACCATGTCTGCTGAAACACATTTGTTTGTCATGTAACGTCACTGTGGGGTGAAAAAGAAACACTTCTTTGCCAAGCAATAGCCAGGTTACCTTACACCAACCAAATTCTGTGCAGAAGAGATGCACGATTTCAAGCAGAGTGTGTTGGAACTAAATAAATTGCAATGACTGGAGTGCTATGTACATTTATTCTATCTCACATATCATAATCTTTTGCTCATTCAAGCCCAGACACAAAATCATTTGTTTGTATGCTAAAAATTTTCAGAGTATTCCACACTAAAATTATTGTTTATCAGTACTATAAGTAATCAGGTTGATATATGGTCAAAAAATGATATGTTATAAGCGTTGGCCTATTTGTGTTTCTGTGTAAACATTGCTTGCTAAAGAACAACAGTTGAGTACATTTTCCAGCCTTTCATAGTCATCTCATCAAGTAAATTGCAAAAAAATTGCCAGCTTGCTGGTGCCATCTCAGCACACCCAAATCAAAGTGCGGCAAAAAACAACCAATCAAATAAAAGTTAATACAAGTAACCAATGAGAAATTAGTTCAAACTTTTGGCGGCAGATTGGAGGATTGTGATGACCAGAAATCATTTCTTGATAGTTGATTACACTGAAACATGCCTATCATCAATCAATGCGGATTTCTTTCCGTGATTTACTACTTTTCTTGCGTAACATCCGGTCAAGTGCAAGAGTTTAACCAGCAGAATAGTATTGGAAGCTTTAATTTACGCAATTGGACTAGGAAAAGGAGACAGTTTCGCAAGGAGCTGGTGAATGTAAGTTCATTCAAGAAAAATTCTCAAAAAGTGTACATCAATTATTTTTCGCAATCAAATTTTGAAAAATTGACTGATGACGAGCAAAAGAGACACACATTACGTGGCTGCAAAGAGTGTTTGATGAAGCACGGGGATGTTTACCTCTTGAAACGTGCAAACAAAGGCAATTCTACAGTATCAAGCAAACACACTGTGAAAATTACAACACCGGTTAAAACACTGAGCAGCATATTAGATATTACTCCAAACCAGCTTACATCTGAAAATGTGGACTCTCTCATTAAAGATGTCATAAAACCTGTTCAGAAAATTATTAGCCAAACTAGGCATCAGGACCGTTTTCTTGACTCTTTTATTGGTAAAAGAAAAATTAATTCTGTTGACAAAATCTCTAAGAGTGCGAAACGTCAAATATTGAAAGATGCCAATCATGAAATCGCTGAGACTTCACTGGAAGGCGAATTCAACGCATTGTATGCTTCAAAGCAGTCTGCAGCAGAGTGGGATCGTCAGCGCAGATTGTCTTACCGCACTGCTCGCCCAGCAAAACCAAAATCACACACTGGAAACCTAATGACATATTACAACTGGTCACAAGTAAAACTGGAAGACCTACTCAGAAAGGACAAAATTCATAACTGGACAGATGCAAGCAAGCATATTGAACTGGTGCGGAGAAAAACTCAGCTTCCTCCTGGAAATGGTGGACTGGTCGGTGCATGTGGTCTTGAATTAACGTGAGCCTAAAGGTGTGGCTACACAGGCCGATGTTTTGCATCGGAAGGCATTCCGATGGGCGTGCCCGACGGGCGTGTCCACTTCGGAACATCGTGCGACCTGTTCGTGAGCATAACCAACATGTTGGTCTATGCCCGATGCCGAACAAACATCGGCTTTCTCTGATTGGTTGAAACAAAATATTTTGTCAAGCTCATCAAGTTCAACCATTTACAACACATTTCCGTTAGAATTTTTGTCAACAACGAGCATCCACTGCAACTCCGAAGGAACTATTATGTTATAATAATAAAATTTGAATAGTGAATTAATTTTTACAAGGCTCATAGAACAGTGGTAATTGACAATTTCAAAATTACTGAGTATAAATATATTAATAAGTAAGATTAATAACAAGTACAATGAGATAAAATTCATTATTACAGCATTTATTTATTATTAATTTTTATTATTTATTATAACTAATGAATAATCACAATAATTTCTGGAAGATTTAATAATAAACAGAACCAACACAAAAATATTGAAAGCAGTTTTTTCATGGTGAACAAGACCAGCCATACATCACAATGAAATTGTTCTTTAATTATTGTTGTTGTTATTATTGCATTATTATATCAGGGAAACAAATAATTCGTTGTCGGAAATGAAACAGACAAAAACCCGCACTTTGTGCCGTGTGATTGGCTAGTTCAGTTGCAGTTCACTGATGTGCTCGTGTACAGCGTCACGCATCTTCGGCCTGTGTAGCCACCTGCACATAGCCACGAACCATCGCATAGGCACATCGGTATCAGACCATCGGTGCAGTGTAGCCAAGCCTTAACTGCATTATGTATGGAACATGCTAGCTGCAAATTTGTATCATGGATATTCAACAAGATTCACATAGATTACGCTTAAATATGTCTTAAAGCTTCGTGTTGTGTGACAGTAATGGTTCGTGGTTAGCAGATCAAATGCCAGCGCTACATCAACACTGAATCTGCTGTTTAAATTCCATTCATTAGCTTGTCTTGGTAATCATTGGAGATAGGTAGCTTTGCTCTGCCGTTAAAATACTGATCATCATCAGTACAATCAACATGTTTGCAGGTTACACAGCAACTGGCAAAGTTGATGGGTTATAAGGTAGAAACTAAAAAAAAGTTTAGAACCTCATGGAAAAACTATAAAGGTTTCAATTTGAACATCAAACGACGGAATTCATCTGCTGTTTTGAAGAAGAAAAAACAGGATATGATTGCTGCTGGCCTGATTGATATTGGAGAGCTGATTGTGCCGATTGAATACTCTGTAATGAGAGTAGAGAATGGAGAACTGGCAAGTTCTTATATTTACATAAATTGTCTGAATCATTTCAATAATGCTCACAAAATAAAATACAGCTCAAAATATTGCTAGTGGTAAAGCCACAGATTGCTTTATATGTCACGAACATGTTCATAACGGCTAATAACTTATTCTCAGTAACGTGACCTGTAACTTCAGATCAAAACAAAACATGAAGTGTCTGGCAGAAAACTTTCATTAAAGTCAATCAGGCAAGATCACTTGAACCAAATGCACAGTCGCGGGCTTCTACGGAAGAGGCATGTTGAAAAGATGGATCTGGAAGAAGTTAGGCAAATAGCATCAGATAATGGTAGGCGTCATCTTCCATCCATGTACTTTTTTATCAACTGTGTACCTGGCAAAAACCAATGCAGCCAACATTACAGTGTGTTTTTAACTATGTTGTGACCATCTGTTTTAGGAATTTACTTAATGGAAAATGAAGACCCCATGAAAGTTGTTCAATCAGCAATGACCACCAGGCATCTGACTGTTTGGCATGATCACTCAGATATAGCTGGTTAGTAAATTTCAGGCACTCAAGCTAATTACACTAAAAAAATGCCCATCTGTATGTTGAAATGAACAAGAACAAGTAACGTACATCGTCATCGAGCTGGTTGCCACTTATATCAAACTATGTACGACCTCATCATTTGCCAGCGATAAATGAAAACAGTTGAGCGTGTTTGGTAGAGTAAAATTAATAGATTTGTAGTCTATACATTACACTGTCTCGCTATGTTTTTATGACATTTCTATGTCTAAATTAACATTGAACCCACATTAAACTTGCAGGAAGTAGCCATTACTTGTTTATGGTATGGTTTCTTTATGACCCATTGGTATACTTGACTGACAAGGAGTACCAAAGCACTAACAAATCTGTAAGCAGTTTCAATTGTATATTTAAGCTATTATTTCCTATTTTTGTATGACGCTACGGCTGTGCATCTTTTAAAATTGGAACAATTAAAAAATCACTTGGAAAAATGTCACCTCGCACATACATGTAGTTGTCTGAATCATAATATTCTTTAAAGGACCAGTCCAGTTATTTTTAACTGATGCTCAATCACTAGTTTTACATGATAGGTGCATGTTGATCAATATACAACAATTGCCTGGGCCCCACTTTTGGAGTTTTGAGCCCCAAAACATGTGACCTATTTAGTTACAACCGATATAGGTCAAATCTGATCCGGATGTGTTCTGCGCATGACTTTAGACTGAGAGTCATTGGGAGGTGATAATTTTTAAACTTTTGAGGGACGATGCCTCCTCCACTCTTACATAAGGAAAAACTTTAGGATTCTCGGACACGACTGTGCGAGATACAAGATTATTAGAGAAGACTGCGTGCTTTTCAGAGCAGTGCATTGATTTTACTACTACAAATAATAAATAAATCATCACAATGCCGATCCGCTTTTTTGGGAATGTAATAGTAGAAAGGATAGACATCTCTATATCACAGGATACCTCCTAAACAGCTCGAATTTTCCAACTCTTGGTTCCTCGGGTGAGTATTACCTATCATCATCATCTTCTTATTATTATTATTTATTAATTTATTATTATAATAATAATAATAATTATTATTTATTTGTTATTATTATCATAATAATAATTATTATCTATCTACTACTACTCTATTGGTAGTAGTACTACTAATAATAATAAAAATAACCATAATAACAATAGTTAATTAATGAATAGTAATAATATATAATAATAGTAATTATCAGATCATGATGATGATGAGGTTGTCTTTTATTAGTTAGTGGACTGCTACCATAATAATGAGTGGACTGCTACCATAATAATGATGATGATGATGATTATTGATAATAATAATAATAATATAACTTATAAATAATCTACAAAATAATATTTTATTTATGTTTAATTAATTAATATTATTAATAAATTATTATTTTCATTTGATTATTATTAATAAGCCTTATAATAGGCGTTATCTCCCCAGGGCTCACTGCGCATGTGTTAACATTTTGAACATTTCCGGTGGCATAAGTGATTTATCTCGGTATTATTATTATTAGTATTGTGAATCATCGCTTGTTGGTACATTTTAAACATAAACTCTATCATTGTATGGTTGTCAGAAAGCTCAGATGTCCTTGAAGGTAAGCTGTATGCTATTTCTTTGTTCTATCAAAGCTATTGTCACCAGATTATTTGATTTATGTATAAAATCCCACTTGAAACACTGACTGAAGCATAATAATCATAATAATCATGATTATTATGGCGTTCTCCTCGATGAAAATAATATGTCATGGCAAATATACTGAACTTCCTCTGGCTAAGCTAGGACCATCACAGCCAAGCCTCTCCTCTCAGTTAACTGTTATATTGTTCATGGTTAACCAAACATAACTTATTATTTAATTATTATTATTATAAATAATCCAAGGGGTTTTACTAAATAATTGATAAATAATTAAAAGTAGCAAGTAAAATAATTATCAATAATAATACATATAAAACTCGGCACATGGGCTATTTATATTATCAGATGATGACAAAAACTTGTTATCATCATTAATACTTTTATTATTACTCCAAAACTACCACAACAACAATGATACTACTAAAAATTATTATTGCCATTCCCGATGATGTGATTATTATTATCGTTGACTGTTTGCCACAAAATTTGATAGCGTTCAAAGGGCTAAATCCAAAACTTCATGAATATTCATGTACAGTGGTTTTAAAACCGGCCTTACTTATGTTCAGCAAATATCACCTTGATGATGAAAGTAATATATATGTTTATAAATGTCATGACAGTATACATGACTACTACTTGTTATGACCTCTCATTAACATCTGCTCACTCAGTGGTTTGTGATTTATTATTGTTGCTGATTCACCTGCAAACTTTATCAGTGTTTAGTTAGCTGGTGAGCTGTAGTGTGCAACTTGTCCTGCTAATTAACATTGATGTTTCTTTTAGATTTCAGGATGTAGATATGGATACAGATTGGAGGAAGGAGTCTGTGAAATTATTGAAACAATACACCAAATGACATAAGCTTCTTCAGAGGGAAAAAATGATTTGTGAAAAGATGTGAGCAACATGCAACTAGGTGCACGTGTGGGATTAGCACAGAGCCATCTGTTGCTCATCAAGCTACTAATGATGAACCAAGTGATTTTAATGAGAGGATTAGCAAACGTTGATAGGACTCAGTGGCTAGTCTGAACATGATCTTTCTTGTATTGTTGCCTTCAAAGCATCTGAACAATATAACAAGGTGGGCTATGGTTTGTTTAAAAAAAAACCAAGTAGAAAGTATGCTAGTTGGTTATCTTGGGGCTCCTATTACTGTAATCACATCAATGAAAAAATATTTTACTCCCACAAGTTTGTTGGTAGACATGCCATATAGAGCGACTGTAATTGCCTAGCCGGTAAAGGAAAGTGAAAGCATGCCACAGCTTTAGTGTATGCATTTGTAAACCATATTATGTTAGAGAAAACATATAACTGAACATCTGGCATGCATTTCTCAACCCACGCAATGGGGCCGTGTAAGTGCCAT
The DNA here is from genome assembly GCA_945261195.1 of Cryptosula pallasiana. NCBI lineage: Eukaryota > Metazoa > Bryozoa > Gymnolaemata > Cheilostomatida > Cryptosulidae > Cryptosula > Cryptosula pallasiana. The sequence goes on from OX183139.1 coordinate 20,790,332, forward strand.
ACCAGTTGCTACTGATAATATTTTTTTTAGATTTGGTTCCAAAAACAGTCTGTTATGATCCAGCTCACCTAGATGCTGCAGTCACATAATCTTTATGGAAAGACCGGCAGCTACAGTATATTGGTTTCTAGTAGCAAAGAACGACAAGTTAAAGCTAAACCGTACTGATGATTAATTTTATCAATGCCAGATTCCAATGGAATGACTAAACCTAGACAGCTGTGTGTTTTGTGTCTACCTATGTGATGTTTTATTGACTGCCACTGTGACGTAATTAACTAAGATGAGACTGTCATCTACAAGCTCACTGCTAAGGCCAAAGACTTTCATGACCTCTACATGACGTAACTTTTGATATTATACTGCTTACAAGCTATTTAAATCCTCAAATGGCAATTGTCTAAAGTATCATCACATTGTAGTTTTTACTTAATTTTTTGTTTAGAGTCTAAAGCATTCACAATCAGGCTGACCTCATGTATATTTTTTAAACTAGACGAGTTGAGGGATATTTGAGACATTTATTAAATGAAATAAATCTACGTATAATATGAATAAATATACAAATATACAGCTTAATTTTTCGGTGCTGGAGTATAGCTGAAATAGCTCCTTTTTTATATTGCCTTGAATTGACGAGGAGTTGTAGTCCTTCTAGTATATTGTCTGTTGGGAAATATCGATGGAACAGAACCTGGTTTCTTTATATCATTGACAAGGTGTGCAAAGTCTGCGTGACAGCTTTTGGCGTAGAAAGCTTGTAGCTATTTTCAGCTTTGTGGTCCACTGCTACTAACCACTGATGGCATAGCTTTTTATCTTCAGGTAAGTGATAGAAGCGCAAGGGCTGGTCATCTGATCGGTTGTAGCGACCAAGCACTCTTCATATATGTATATATCTGTCAAATAGAAAGTGGAAAAATTATACGCAAGCAGTGCAACAATCATGAATGTGATACATGTTATTAGTAGCACACTATATTTAGATAGATGGACTAAAATAGATGGATGGAGTGAGTTGATAAATTGTTGGTTAGGTATTGGTAGGTTTTTACATACATAGGACACTCAAGATAATATTTTGGATAGCCATTATTTTATCTATAGTTCAGGCATATGTGGAAGACTAAGAACTAGGCAGAAAAAATATTTTCTCTCACCAATTGCATTATTTGAATGCCACTACGACAAATTAGGTTATGCTGCTGGTTGGCTGTAACTAACGTTCTATTGATCAGCGTTTGTAACCATTACAGAAATGTTAGCATTTAAATGCAGCTCATACTTGGAGTTTATTTTGCACAACTACATCAGGTACCAAATTGCTTTCATTTGCAGTGGGTTTGATGGCTTGTTGTCAGAAATGTTGGTAATACATTGCTGGTCATTAATTAACATAATTGATACTAATCAAATAATTCTACATTAATAAACTTTTTAAACTGAAAATAATAATCATTGTTGTTATTAACTAGCAACTAATTGTTATTTAATAATAATAGTAACGACAATAATGTTAATTTTACTAATTATTATTATCAAATACCGTATTACAAACAAATTACAGTAATATTTATTTATAATAATATATATAGTTATTGTTACTTGATATTTACAAGCAGAAGAAGCAAAAGTTGTGAGTTATTTGAATCATCTGTGGCAAAAACCAACAGTAATAATAATTGATTGTTATTGTTATTACTTTAGGGCCATAAATAATCTAAGCCTTGATGGTAACAGTTTTGTTGCCATCAGCATCTCATACCAAGTCATATACCCCATATGCCGAGTTTGAAACGTATTATTTTTAATTATATTCAACTAGCAATCATTTATTTGATTGGTCTGATTGACTGGTATGATTGATTATTTGATTTGGTTGGTCAATACATTTGACCAACCACTAGTTAGTTATTATTACTTATCAAAATAATAACTACTACTATTGCATAACAATTAAAACAGTAAAAATAACAACGACCACAACAAAATAATAATTAAAACATTATTATTATAATAATTATTGTAATAAAAAAATAAACCACACAAGTAGTTTGGCTAGCCATGAACGAGATAATAGTAAACTGAGAGAATTGGCTGTGATGGTCATAGCTTAGCTGGTAGAAATTCAGGATATTTGCCATGACTTATTAGTTTCATCATCGACGGGAATGCCACGATGATGATAATAATTACAATAATAATAAATAAATGATAATAATTAAATAATGATCTTCTATGTTTCAGTCGGTGTTTCAAGTGGGATTTTATACATAAATCAAATAATCTGGTGACAATAGCTTTGATAGAAGTAATAGCATACAGCTTACCTTCAAAGACATCAGAGCTTTCTGAAAACCATACAATGATAGAGTTTAAAATGTACCGACAAGCGATGATCCACAATACTAATACCGAGACAAATCACTTTTATTATGCCACCGGAAATGTCCAAAATGTTAACACATGCGCAGTGAGCCCTGGGGAGATAACGCCTATTATAAGGCTTATTTAATAATAATAATTATTAATTATAATGATATAATAATGATTTTCATAATCACTGCAGTAGTAAGTAATAATAATTAATTACACCTTTTTGTTTCAAGAAACATTATTATTATAATAATTATTATTACATAAATATATATTGCAGATTTTTTGTAGGGAAAGTTTCATAACCATAGTAATAACTAACAATGAATAATAACGAGCTAAAATAATAATAAAATTACTACTATTGTTGTTAGCAATAATAATAGTTATTAATAATAGTTGTGCAACAATAGATGAAAAATCAAAAATTTTATGAAATAATTTTTATTTATTAGACTACGATAATAACACATTTTATTAGTTGCTAATAAATAATGTTACTTTATTAAATATTCATCATAGCTCACTGACAAACGCTGTTTCTAATTCTACTAGTGCAGAATTATTTCTGGAATGCATTGACAGACCTGCTGATTCCAAAGGGGAGACAATTTTGTTGTTACCCTACTGCATGGCATTTTTTTATGCTTTTGTAATGTGGAGTGCAATTTTGGCCTTTATTACTTTTCTTGAAGTAGCCTACAGACAGATATAATAATATTTAAAAAAAACAAATATATGTGTTTATTATTAGATTTTCTTATATATTATACAATATTAGATATCAATTCAACAATGTCCCATTTTCATTTATTCCTCAGAATTTTATCACTAAATTTCAGAAAAAGTGTTTTTTTTGTTTTGTGAACTAAGGCAAATGCGTGTGGGGTAGATTGTTTGAGTTTCATCCTCAATGCACGGCAGTTCCCAACGTGCCTGTTGACAGACAGGTCGTATTATTCAGCACACCAGACTGGGCATTGTCAGTTTCAATAGTATCATCATGAGAACGATCAGCGTGGAAGCTGGTGTGTATGTCTGTTATAATGATAAAATGTCATGGTTCTCATTTTAGTGAGGAGCATGACTCTCTGCCATATTTAGAACCCGGTGACCCAGCACATGAGGTTTTGATGGAACAACTGCATAGTGAACATTTTCTCAAGCAGCTGAGCATGACAACCCGTGGTCAACACACTGGAAAGCTAGAGAATTTCCACTCCATGCTTCTAACATATGTGTCTAAAGGATTGACTTCGACCCTGCAAGCTACACAGGAAGGATTCAATTGGCTGTTATTGATCACAACGAGAATGCCCACAGAGAATGTTTGAAAGGTGAGTAGGCTATCACATGACTGCTGTAATGCAACAAAAGATCATAATTACACTTGTGCCAATGGGACAGCAGTACAATTTGAGGCCCTGTTTGATCAGAACTGAAATAACCACAACAGCATTTTTATAGGTGCCAATGTGTGTATGGTTCTGTGGGGTACTTTGTGTAACACAGTCAATTTTTAAAAACTAGGTAAAATCAACTTGTTACAGAAATTGATGCTGAAATGTAAAGCCTGGTTCATATACATCGTAGATGGCTCGCAAGTGAACGGGGATCCCTCGTGCGACGGATCCGCGATACATGTTCACATAAACTTGGCAAACCCACGATCGCAAGAGGTATAATCACTCTCTTGAATGGGAGGTGATAAAATCTCGAAACACGTCTTCACTGACCAATGACTATATACATACTAAATTAATTATCGTTGTTCAATTACACCAAATAATTTATTATTTTTACCAGTTATAAAAAATTTATTACATTTTTGCTCATATTATCATTAAATGTTATTCCATATTTTTTATTTAAATTTTTAACTGTCGTTCAATGGTGCATTATCATTTTTTACCATCTCTTGATATAAAATTTTGAACCTCAATTTATAATAATATGCTAACCATGCTATTATATAAAAATTTAATGAAAATATATATATTTGTACATTTAAATCAATTTTCACAATATTTCAAGCAGAAAATTAATAATAAATAATAATCAATATTTATAGTTAAGCAATAATAATTTTATTATTTATTATAATTTTTTGATGGCAGTCATTTTTACATGAGCAACCTTGACCTGAATGTGGTTTTTGAAAAAGAAAGTAAGAAAATTTACTCTCTATCGTACCACGGTCGCACGAAAGTTTGTTCAGCTGAACTTTTCTACGAGCCTCTACGACGTCTTACGAGCCACAGGAAATCCAGGTTCACATACATCGCATATCCGTCGCACGAGGGATCCGCGATCACTTGCGAGCCATCTACGATGTATGTGAACCAGCCTTAACGAATCAAAATTGAGATATCAACTAACTGAGATTTTTACAGAGAGTGATGGAACTCCCAAGCTGAAACTAAGTTGGTTAAAGGCTGCCAAGGAATATCGATGGTTCAAGATATACCCGCCTAAGACGTACACATTAAGAGAAACCATTCTGGCAGATATTATCAGACTAGCAGCCCAGCCACAACCTCCTTACCCAAAAGTCGGACGAGTGAGTTCTATAGCACTTCACTCATAGCAAAAATATCATTGGGCCAGTGTCAATTATTCAGGGAAAAGATGACCCAAAGCCACTGGATGGCCAAATTACTGAGCACTTGAGTTACATTTTGACTTGCCTTGTAGTATTTTGTCAGGCAAATATTAGTGGTTTGTAAAATTTATGCTTTGTCGAGAACATTGTTCGGCTGAAGACAGGCAATGATTTTAGGATGTCAGTTGTTAGATCATTTCATATTTGTTATTGATTTTAGTATACTGTTGTGAGGATCTCAAAAGGGAGACAAGCCACAGGACTTACAGAAATCAAAAGCAGACTATTTGAAATACAAGCGCTTCTGATGAGAATCACCGAGTTGTAGATATGCTGCTATTCCCATTTGTTGAATTTTCAATTCGCAAGATTTTGCATTGCAAACTAATGTTGCATGTTTGTAAATGCAAAGCTGAAGGCTAGATAAAAGATATATTCCAAAAATTATTATGCTGCGCCTGGGTCTCACATGTAGGGAAATTTTGCATATCACTAGAATATCTTTTTACACCATGTGGAAGACAACTTCATACTCAAAGTAACTGCAGCAGTGACTAGTTGAGAACCTGAAATGCTTGTACAACAGTGACCAGTGGGTGTGTTTGGCAGCATTTTTTTTACTATAGACAAAATTTTTTTTAATATAACCAACATATATAATAAAATTTTGTAGTACATATATAATATTGTATCTCTGTATTTCAATAAGATCCGAGTCCGGTCAGCACATATGATTTGTTCAGTCTCCTTGAAATGGCTCTCTCAACTGAAGGATCTCGTCAGATGATCACGATAAGCATAATTCATCCTATGAATTTGGCGCCGTCCGAGATGAAAGTTTCATGTAACCAGAATCTTCCAGTTTCCTACAAAATAGAAATTAGCCACTGCATGTTACGATATGCGCTTACTCCATCATATTTTGAAGGTTTTTTTTGTAAGGACTTGAAATCTCCAGGACCAACAACCGTACAAAAAGTCTTGGTTGATGTGGAGCACACACATGTACAGTGGCTCTTTACATAAAAAGTAGTGAGTACCTCAACCGCAGGTTTGCATTTTCTTTCATTTGTGTGGGAGGTAAATTTGTTAATCAGGTAGTCGAATTTGACGATGATAAAATAGTAATGGCTTGTACGAGATAATTTTTTGTTTACCGAAAACTTTTAACAATGGGAATCTAAGAACTTACACCAAAATTCACCCTCGGTTCCATCAACATCAATCTCGTGTCCTGTCTCCTCATCCATGCGTTTAAACCCCACATACACACCGTTCTCTTTTGGGTACAGCTCCCGAATTCTCAAAACCACACATGATGGAACCACGTTTCGAATGTGCTTGCCCAGGTAGCCGTAGATGTAGTTCACATAAGATCTGCAACAAAAGCGGATATTTACTTCTGCTGATTGCTATTTCCAGCAATACCGTGATACCTCATTTATAGATTAATCCAAGAAGTAGAGGTTAATCCATCATGCAGAAACAATTGCAATGATATGAAGGCTTACAAAAAAAAAAAATTTATTTGGGGGATTTTTACGATTAGAATTTTCTGCAATGTTTCTGTCTCTGGCCATGCTAAAAGAAACCTGAGATGCACCTATTTATTGTTTTGTATGAAGTCTGCTATGAAAAGTTGAATTTAGACATGACTTGAATCGTTTTCCAATTTAAATCGTGACCAAGAAATAAAATTATATCACTCGATTAATTTCAATAATTGTGGGGGAAACGTTACAAATATAACACTTTTGTATGGTGGCTCAGAACGTTTTGCCTTTTGTGTTTTAAAACGTCTGAACGCTTTCCAAACCGTTTGAACGAATTTGAAATAGTCTGAACTTTTGGAAAAACTTCTGAACGCTTTGTGAAATCGTTCATGAGCTTTGAAAATCCGAGCCGATTTGGTGGTTCGCTCTATTGATCATAGATCTACTGTCCATTTATGATGGATAATGTTTCTCCTAAACACTGAACAGTTGAATTTTCTTTATATAAATAAATAATGTTTTTTATTTATTAAATATTATTTGCTTTAAATTATTTTAAATAATAAATACAACCTAACTGTAAATGTAAAAATTCATTTTAGAGATTATATTCAACAACATTTTTATACAGTTAATTAACTTGCTCTATGTCTTTGGATCGACGTCTATGTTGATAAAGTTATATAGAGGCTATAAATAAAATGATGACGATCGCTTTTGGTTTGAAAGCCATGTGCCTTGCAAACTTTTGCAACCATTTCAAAATAATAGTAGTAATATATGAGCAGATCTCCCTACCAAGTGTTTTTTTGTGGATCTGACCTTGGAGTTGAGACAATGGGTTACGGCGTTGGATGACTTTGCCGAGTTTATATCGTATTTTATTTGAGGGTATTTGAGTGGCATTTGAGTGGCATTTAAGTGGCATTTGAGTTTTGATTATTTTTTTACTTGATTTGAACTTATATGGCATATAGATTTTGAATGCATGACATTCAAGCTTTGATAATTTTTTTACATAACTCGAACTCATATGATATTTTGAGAGAGAGGAGAGAAGAATGAGGAGATATAACTACATTGAATCAATATATGATTATATACATTTATTACATAATAAGTAGGAAAATATCCTTGTATAATATAGCTAGAGTTAGTAAATACTAAGTAATACAAAGCACTACAACTTGTAATGACAATCAATGGATGATAGTCTTTTTCTTTACAATGTCGTCATTGTTGTACTGATGTTATAACTTAGGAAGGAAGACTTCTGTTCTATGTACTTTTGATTCCATAATGAACTAAAATAAAAAGTTATGTATTAGTATAGGATGATTAAACAAAAATGTAAAATAATTTTATGAATTTGAATTATAGTTCTTTTTACATTGGTTAGTTAACATTATATAGTAAAGGGAAGTAACTCACCGAGTTATATTGTTCGGTTTGGTTTTTCTTGAGCATAATTTTCATCAATTGTTTTTGATTCTCTCTCTTCTATCTAAAGCAAAACAAAAAATAATTGCTTTATAAATAAATTTTATCTAATTGGAAGTATTACTTATACTGATTACATAATAAGTAGGGAAAATCTTCCTATATAATATAGCTAGAGTCAGTAAATACTAAGTAATACAAAGCACCACAACTCGTAATGACAATCAATGCATACATACATACATACATATGGTATCATGAGAGAAAGAAAGAGAGAGAGGAGAGAGAGAGGAGAGAGGTTTTTTAGTTTTCTATACATTCATGTATATATGGTTAATTATGTACATATTTATGGGTATATTTATATCTACATAGAGAGAGGAGAGAGGAGATCTATCTACATTGAATAAATATATTGATCAAAAATGAATCATTGTATGATTATATACATTTATTACATAATAAGTAGGGAAAATCTTCCTATATAATATAGCTAGAGTCAGTAAATACGCATATGTCCATATTCATGTACATGTGCATAAATGGACATGAATAGGTACATGTCCATATTCATGTCCATATTCATGTCCATATTCATGTCCATTTATGTACATGTCCATATTCATGTCCATTTATGTACATAACTATGTTCATATTTATGTACATGCACATGTCCAAATTCATGTCCATATTAACATTTTATAGCTATGTACAGAGGAGAGAGAAGAGAGGAGAGAGAGATTTTTTAGTTTTTTATACAACCATATATATATGGATAATTATGTACATGTTTATGGATATATTTATATCTAGATTGAATAATATACATTTATGACATAATAACTATATTGAATGCTATAAAATATGTTGGAAAATCACCAAATTAGTCCTCTAGATGGTTAAAATTTACAGTATTTGGGAAATAACTGCAAGAGAGGAGAGAGGAGTATTTGGTAGAGGAGAGAGGAGAGAGGAGGCTTCAAAAAAGAGCTACATAAAACTAATCAGTACACAACTCAGTTTATTAGGTAGTAGCGCTTCAAGGAGGTACAAACACTGATTGCTGACAAACAACAAATTTTAATGCAGATTGGGAGAGGTAGCTTTTTTTAGACCCTATAATCATCCTGATTGCACAGGTTTTAATATCAATACAAAATGAATCTTCCGCCTTTAAAATATGATAAACGTTATTTTGCTATACCAGAAGAGGAGTATCATAGTTTGATGGAAAAGAACAGTGGGGCTAAAACAACCGACCAAGACAAGTTTGCGTCATCATTGTATGACAACCCGACAAAAGACAAAATGGTGAGAGATATCGAGAAAATCCAGAATATTTTGGTTGAAACGAATGAAATAGTAATGGGAATCAAAAACGAGTTGCTTGAGCGCAAAAAGACAAATGAAAATGTTCAAAGCACAAAAACCTATCGGAGTGATGTTGGAAAGATTAGGGGAGAGTACAAGCAACCAAAGAGCTGGAGCTCTGCTAAAACACCAAAGCTCTCACCATCATCGTTTGATAGAAACACAATTGACGATGATAGCAATAGAGATTCGGAGAGAATGATGCAACAATTAGAAGAGTTTAAAAAGAAAGTATCCGACATGACAGCTAGTAAAGACAATCAAGCGTTAGGTGTAAAAATATTGTATCAATTGAGAGATTCTGGAAAATACGATCTGGATACTGACAGGATAAAACTCAAGGGAAGATGGCTTAGCGCCAAGCTATCAAAGAATTTGTTGCAAGATGTACTAACTGATAAAGACTCAATAAGATCAACAAAAGATAACTACAGTAGATTTAAAAGTCTGCTCACCACTCAAGGAATCACAACTGTCAGGAGATCCTCATGAAAAACTTATTTTAGCTACCTAGTTGTTAATTCAAACATCTTAGCAACAACTTATTAGCTCAAACATGACTTTGTTCTACTATTTTTTTTGGTTAATGTCATTGTTGAAAAGTCTATGTTTATTGCTAATGCTTGCTAATACATTACTGCTTAATCCTTTATCCAACACCTACAATAATTCTTAGTAATAGTAGTGTAATGAGACTGAGTAATAATCTACACACACCTTGTTCACTCTGTATGCTGTAGTACATGTTATTCCTTTAGTTATCTGCAATTACTTCAATTGGATCTGATCCAGATGTTTTATAGTCTTTACTGCTGCTGCGTTTTGTCTCAAACAAGAGTCCAAAGTAGGCATCGTGTCTACAAAATACAAAAATTGCCATCTTAACTATCCAATCTAAAAAGACAAAAAATAAGAAATATTTTAAAAAATGTGAGCTATTTATTATTATTTAATCATAATACAAAGAAGATAACATTTGTATCAATATCCAAAGACAGGGTTTGTAACACAAACGGATTTGGTTGTAGGAGGCTATTTTCTCCATAGTGCAAGTAGGTAAGTTTTTCAACTAGTGGTAAATAAATATTTATCATTCTTTTATTATTTAGATCACAAGACTTGAACAAAATTCAATAAAGTAGCAATGAAAACCAAATGAAATCACAATAATATTAACAATAGTAATAATAATAGGAATAATAATCATCATCAGTAAAAATTATTTTTCATATTAAATACAATGAATAATAACTGTTATATGTTGATAATAAAGTAAAACAATACAATAATGAAAGTTGTAATCATTTTTTGGCTGTAAAGTTCTAAATCAACCTGTCGTTCAAGATCTCATTTAAGGCTAACCTATTTTTTCTCTCGGACCTACGACAATTCTGTCAATCAATGCCAAAAGACTGCGATCTTGAGCGGAAACAGGATAGGTTCTATGAGCATAAAATTATCTAGGAGAGATACTTCTATGGTCAAGAGAACGACTCCATATCGTAATATGAGGATAACTCCATAGTGCAACTAGTTGAGTTCTTCAACTAGTGTTAAATAGTTATTTATTATTCCTTACCTTAATACAGAAAGTCTCCTAGTAGTTGTAGTAGATGTTGATCCTTCAGTCACTGTTGTTGAAGTGGATGCTTTCCGTGTAAAAGCGGTGCTTCTTATATAGCTAGGTTGACACGAGTTGATTCCAATGAAAAGCCTTTATAATATATAAGCAGGTCTTTACGCGGAAAACTCACGCGAAAACCGAAACTAAAAAAAATTTCTTCGCGGGAGTTTTCCTTCTTATAAGTCATAAAGGTTTTACGCGGAAAACTCACGCGAAAAGTTAAACAGTAAAAAAATTCTCTCCGCGGGAGTTTTCCTTCTATATGCTATAAAGGCTTTGCACGGAAAACTCACGCGAAAACGGGAAATACAAAACAATTCTTTCGCGGGAGTTTTCCTTCTTTTATGTTATAAAGGCTTTATGCAGAAAACTCACGGATTTTTTTTTACCGTTAGTTTTCCGCGTAAGGCCTTTATAGTACATAGAAGGAAAACTCCCGCGAAGAAGTTTTTATATAGTTTTGGTTTTCGCGTGAGTTTTTTTGCGTAAAGCCTTTATAACATATAAGACGGAAAACTCCCGCGAAGAAGGTTTTTTTTTAGTTTTCGCGTGAGTTTTCTACATAAAGACCTTATATATTATAAAGGCTTTTCATTGGAATCAGCTCGTGTCAATCGGTACCTAGTACAACCTAGCTATATAAGAAGCATCGCTTTTACACAGAAAGCATCCACTCCAACAACAGTGACTGAAGTATCAACATCTACTACAACTACTAGGAGACTTTCTGTATTAAGGTAAGTGATTAAAATTATTATTTAACACTAGTTGAAGAACTCAACTAGTTGCACTACGGAGTTATCCTCCTATTACGATATGGAGTCGTTCTCTTGACCATAGAAGTATCTCTCCTAGATAATTTTATGCTCATGGAACCTATCCTGTTTTCGCTCAAGATCGCAGTTTTGTGACATTGATTGACAGAATTGCCGTATGTCCGAGAGAATTAATAGGTTAAAATATTAAATGATGTCTTGAACTACAGGTCGATTTTGAACTTTACAACCAAAAAATGATTAAAACGTTCAATATTGTATTATTTTACTTCATTATCAGCATAAAACAGTTATTATTCATTGTAAAAATAAATAATTAGAGCCTTTTTACCTTAACTCTACTTAGAGTCCTCCTAGTGGTTGTAGTGATCTAAATAATAAAATAATAATAAAAAACTAGTTCCAAACAACTAGATGATTTAATTAACTACAGACAAATAATTATTTTAGCACTTCTTACCTTGATGCTGGTTGCTCTCCTAGTAGCAGATATGTGAATGAAGTAAAATCTTGTTGGGATTCCGGTTCATCAACCACCAATTGACTTTCTGGCATATCAAAGATAGGAGAAGGTCTTGAGTATTCATTCTGAAAAAAAACAAATATTTTGTTTAATTTTTTGTAATTAATTTTAAAGATCATAAAGTTATCTAGTAAAGATAAATTACCTAGGAGTGAATTCCAGTTGAGGGTTCATATTTTTATTAATAAATAATTGAAATCGCTTGGACAAACAGACAGATTTGTCAATGACACAGCTTGCGTTCTTGCGAGCGAACAGCTTAGACACTATGGGTATAAAATTATCTAGTAAAGTTAAACTTATGTCTAGAGGCTAAAATGGAGGACAACTCTGTATCGCAACTAGTTGAGGTTTTCAACTAGTGTTAAATAATTGTCTATTATTTATTTTAAAAATAAATAATTAGAGCTTTCTACTAGTGTTAAATAATTATCAATTATTTTTTACCTTATCACCACTTAGAGCCAGATGATTCAATTAACTAAAGACAAATAATTATTTTAGCATTTCTTACCTTGATGCTGGATGGTCTCCTAGTAGCTTTAGTAGATGATACTTCTCCGCTTGCTGTTGAAGAACTGGATGCTTTCTGTGTGAAAACAGTGGCTCTTAAATAGCTAAAGTTGCACTGATTAAACCCTATGAATCAGCAATTTTCCCAATGCTTTCGCGGGAATAAATAAGTTATTTTCACGCGAATGGAAACCGTTGCTTTCGCGGGAATAAATAATTTATTTTCACGCGAATAGAAACTGTTGCTTTCTCGGGAATGAATAGTTTATTTTCACGCGAATAGAAACCGTTGCTTTCGCGGGAATAAATAATTTATTTTCACGCGAATGGAAACTGTTGCTTTCGCGGGAATAAATAGTTTATTTTCACGCGAATAGAAACTGTTGCTTTCGCGGGAATAAATAGTTTATTTTCACGCGAATAGAAACCGTTGCTTTCGCGGGAATAAATAATTTATTTTCACGCGAATAGAAACCGTTGCTTTCGCGGGAATAAATAGTTTATTTTCAAGTGAATGGAAACTGTTGCTTTCGCGGGAATAAATAGTTTATTTTCACGCGAATAGAAACCGTTGCTTTTGCGGGAATAAATAATTTATTTTCACGCGAATGGAAACTGTTGCTTTCGCGGGAATAAATAGTTTATTTTCACGCGAATAGAAACTGTTGCTTTCGCGGGAATAAATAATTTATTTTCACGCGAATGGAAACCGTTGCTTTCGCGGGAATAAATAATTTATTTTCACGCGAATGGAAACTGTTGCTTTCGCGGGAATAAATAGTTTATTTTCACGCGAATAGAAACCGTTGCTTTCGCGGGAATAAATAGTTTATTTTCACGTGAATGGAAACTGTTGCTTTCGCGGGAATAAATAGTTTATTTTCACGCGAATAGAAACCGTTGCTTTCGCGGGAATAAATAATTTATTTTCACGCGAATGGAAACTGTTGCTTTCGCGGGAATAAATAGTTTATTTTCACGCGAATAGAAACTGTTGCTTTCGCGGGAATAAATAATTTATTTTCACGCGAATGGAAACTGTTGCTTTCGCGGGAATAAATAATTTATTTTCACGCGAATGGAAACTGTTGCTTTCGCGGGAATAAATAGTTTATTTTCACGCGAATAGAAACTGTTGCTTTCGCGGGAATAAATAATTTATTTTCACGCGAATGGAAACCGTTGCTTTCGCGGGAATAAATAATTTATTTTCACGCGAATAGAAACTGTTGCTTTCGCGGGAATAAATAGTTTATTATCACGCGAATAGAAACCGTTGCTTTCGCGGGAATAAATAATTTATTTTCACGCGAATGGAAACCCTTGCTTTCGCGGGAATAAACAGTTTTTATTCCCGCGAAAGCATTGGAAAAAATGCTGATTCATAAGGTTTAATCAGTGCGACTTTAGCTATTTAAGAGCCACTGTTTTCACACAGAAAGCATCCAGTTCTTCAATAGCAACCGGAGAAGCATCATCTACTACAGCTACTAGGAGACCATCCAGCATCAAGGTAAAAAATGTTAAAATAATTATTTGTCTTTAGTTAATTGAATCATCTGGCTCTAAGTGGTGATAAGGTAAAAAATAATCGATAATTATTTAACACTAGTAGAAAGCTCTAATTATTTATTTTTAAAATAAATAATAAACAGTTATTTACCACTAGTTGAAAAGCCCATCTAGAGGTCTAATTTGACTATTTTCCAAGATATTTTATAGTATTCAATATACTTATTATGTAAATAACTAAAAGAAATATTTACGCTCAAGCCTCCTCTCTCTCCTCTCTCCTCTCTCCTCTACCAAATACTCCTCTCTTGCAGTTATTTCCCAAATACTGTAAATTTTAACCATCTAGACGACTAATTTGGTGATTTTCCAACATATTTTGTAGCATTCAATATAGTTATTATGTCATAAATGTATATTATTCAATCTAGATATAAATATAACCATAAATATGTACATAATTATCCATATATACATGGTTGTATAAAAAACTGTAAAGTAACTGACTCTAATTATTTATGATTAACAAAATAATAAGTGATTATTTAATGCTAATTGAACCTAGATATAAATTTATCTCTACTACATAGTTTCATACTCACACAAACTTTTTCTTCGCTACTTTATGTAGATAAAGCCAATGAAAAAAAATGAATCAATTGTAACAATCAGTTTTTTTGTATTTTGTAGACACAATGCCTACTTTGGACTCTTGTTTGAGACAAAACGCAGTAGCAGCAAAGACTATAAAACATCTGGATAAGATCCAATTGAAGTAACTGCAGATAACTAAAGGAAAAACATGTGCTACAGCATACATAGTGAACAAGGTGTGTGTAGATTATAACTCTGTCTCATTACACTACTATTACTAAGAATTATTGTAGGTGTTGGATAAAGGATTGAGCAGTAATTTTAATAATTTCTAACCATTGTAAATAATACTTCAACTCAATAAAATTAATGAAAATTGAATGGAATAAAAGAATATTTCACCTAATACCCCAGTTTTCTTGTGGATATATACAAATAGATGAATATCTAGCTTCATTTATTTTTTTCATTTGAGTGCAATTATTTCCCCTCCTCTCTCCTCTTTTCCTCTCTTCTTTCTCTCAAGATACCATATGAGTTCGAATTATGTAAAAAACTATCAATACTTAAATGCCATACATTCATAATGTTTTTTATTGTAGTTATTTCCCAAATACTGTAAATTTTAACCATCTAGAGGTCTAATTTGACTATTTTCCAAGATATTTTATAGTATTCAATATACTTATTATGTAAATAACTAAAAGAAATATTTACGCTCAAGCCTCCTCTCTCTCCTCTCTCCTCTACCAAATACTCCTCTCCCCTCTCTTGCAGTTATTTCCCAAATACTGTAAATTTTAACCATCTAGAGGACTAATTTGGTGATTTTCCAACATATTTTGTAGCATTCAATATAGTTATTATGTCATAAATGTATATTATTCAATCTAGATATAAATATATCCATAAATATGAACATAATTATCCATATATACATGGTTGTATAAAAAACTAAGAAATCTCTCTCTCCTCTCTCTCTCTCCTCTCTTCTCTCTCCTCTGTACATAGCTATAAAATGTTAATATGAACATGAATTTGGACACGCACATGTACATAAATATGAACATAGGTATGTACATAGATGGACATGAATATGGGCATGTACATAAATGGACATGAATATGGACATGAATATGGACATGTACGTATTCATGTCCACTTATGCACATGTACATGAATATGGACATGTGCGTATTTACTGACTCTAGCTATATTATATAGGAAGATTTTCCCTACTTATTATGTAATAAATGTATATAATCATACAATGATTCATTTTTGATCAATATATTTATTCAATGTAGATATATCTCCTCTCTCCTCTCTCTATGTAGATATAAATATACCCATAAATATGTACATAATTAACCATATATACATGAATGTATAGAAAACTAAAAAATCTCTCTCCTCTCTCTCTTTCTTTCTCTCAAGATACCATATGTATGTATGTATGCATTGATTGTCATTACAAGTTGTAGTGCTTTGTATTACTTAGTATTTACTGACTCTAGCTATATTACATAGGAAGATTTTCCCTACTTATTATGTAATCAATGTATATAATCTTATAATGTTTCATTTTTTGATCAATATATTTATTCAATGTAGATAAAACTCCTCTCTCCTCTCTCTCTCTCTCTCTCTCTCTCTCTCTCTCTCTCTCTCTCTCTCTCTCTCTCTCTCTCTCTCTCTCTCTCTCTCTCTTCTCTCTCCTCTCTCTCAAGATGCCATATGAGTTCGAATTATGTAAAAAAATTATCAAAACTTAAATGCCATACATTCAAAATCTAGCTGCCATATGAGTTCAAATTAAGTAAAAAAATAATCAAAACTCAAATGCCACTTAAATGCCACTCAAATGCCACTCAAGTACCCCTCAAATGAAATACAATATAAACTCGGCGAATTCATCCAACGTCGTAACCCATTGCCTAAACTCCAAGTTCTAATCCACAAAAAAACACTTGGTAGGGAGATCTGCTCATATATTACTACTAATAGTTTAGACTAATTTGAAACAGTTCAGACTATTTCTAAATAATTCATACGGTTTGTAAATAGTTCATACTCTTTCTAATGCGTCCATACGATTTGTAATTTTCTAAATCATCTGGATCATTTCTAAACCGTCTGAATTATTTGCAATACAACTATACGGTTTGCAGATTTTACAATTGTTGGACAGGAAATACAGTTTTATAGCATTAATCCTGCAACTGCTGAGGCCGACAGTTAATTTATTATAACCAACAAGCCCGTTTTTAAACATAGTTTCTTGGGCTATTTTACTACAATTACCCAATTATTTTCAATGTAAAAGACGCTTTGCAAACCGTCTGGACTATTTCAAATCCGTTCATACGCTTTGAAAACGAAACCATCTAACGTTATGAGCCACCATACTTTTGAGCAAATGACATCAGCATGCATGATTATAAATGGGGCACTCAACATCTTTTATGCTATAGTAATCCGTTCTTATCATACTTTCTCACCTATAGGCATGATAGCGATAGTTGCGTATTGTCATATGCCGAAAATTGAGTGTATCGCCACTGTGACCATAATGCCTCATCTGGTCAATCCATCTGCATCGGCAGTTGACAGTCGATATCACATGTTGAATCTCCTCACACTTCAAACATTGATCGGATTCATATCCTTTGATATGTGTGTTGTGCTAGGGGACATCTGCGCAGAACCTGGACTCCAGTCGAGTAGGCATTTCTTGGCAGTTGCAACCACACCTGTAGTAGATATATATTATAAATTATATACATATATTGATGAAATGGGAGCTGGTCAAAAGCAAGGGATTCAAAGTACATCACAAGAAATACTGTGAGCTGATAAGTTGTGGAGCTAGTGACACTTCATTATCAAAAAGAGTTTGGCATAGCTAAGCTTCTGTTGTTTCATAGCTTTAGGAGCTCAGTAAAAAATCGAAACACAAAGCAGGAACATTGGTGACTGATGTTTAGTTTACAAAAATCATTGGTTAATAAAATTGGTCACTGGCAGGTACAGGTAGATTTTTTCGGAGAGCTAATACTGTTATCTGAGCATAACAAATGTGAGCTATGAAATGGTGTTAATTGCAGATATATTATCTGTTTGTGGGTATTACAGAGTGCATAGTGCTGAGGACAGAGTAAATTTGATTTAAGAAAATTATTTTAAAAAGAAGCGAGCTTGTTTGATATCTTCTGTTATTGATGATGATATCAATGCAGCTTCTGCCTAGCAAAATCACCAACAATAACATAATGTCAGTTATAAACATTCATCATCTTTAAACCTGGGAACGGGTAATAATAATAGTTGATCGGTAACTTGAGTTTGATTGATAATGTCACACCCACAGAAGCATAATTTTTCTCTGAGTTTATGATATAATATTATTCTAAAATAATAATAATATCATTAATTAATAATAATTAATATTTGACGGTATAATTATTAATAGTAATATTCAAACTTTAAACCCCTCTTACTCCTTGATTATATTTTGTTTATTTATTGAGATTATCTAAAATTATATAATCTCAACAGCAAAAATAGCTTGTTGATCTGAAAAGAATAACAAAATCAATGGTAACGATAATAATAATATAATAGGAAGCTCAAATCAAAGGAAAAACATGCATTGCTTGCTGTTATTATTATTATTATATATATTTATTTCGAGTAAACAATAATAATCAGTCAGTGGTGGTTTGATGATCATCAATGATGATGACTCCATAACATTATCATTCATCATTATTACTAGTACTACTACTAAATATTTTTTTATAATTAATAATAATATTAAACTTAAAATAATAATTAATTAAAGCTTTTTTGGTGTGAGTCCTTCCTTCCTGCAAAAGTCATACTACATAGAAGAATACCCGACTACTACACAGATCATTGACTTGTACACACTGCTATACACACCTACATTCAAACTGTGCTTCTTGGTGAAAATCATCTGGCGTTTTAGGTTCTGGTCAATCACCACCACCGTCACCCTCTGCTGCTGCAGCAGCTGTTGGTTTGTCTGTTTCATGATGGTGCTTTCTCCTTCGTCTGTTAGCTGGCCTGCCATTTTTCAAACAGTGCACCTGCCTGGTGTACAACTCTTCGACAGGGCCTCTCTGTACTGCTTGGAAAAGAAGCAGTGGCAGAAGAAGCAGAACTACAGCTAGCCTCGCTGTGTGTCAAGAAGACACGAAAGTTTTTTGGCACCGACCCTATCTTCTATGATGAATGGTCATGGCGTGCTTTGTTAAAGTCAACTGTTCCATCGTTAGTTTTAGGAGGCTTTCCCAATTCCCAGCCATGTTTTCTCCCATCCTTAGTTGGTGCATTCAGATAAGTTGTAGTGTGAGTAGACAGTCAGATGCTTTTACATGTAAAATACTTTGCAGTTTCTGGAACATTTATTGTAGGTGGCAGAAACGAACATTTGAAACCGGAAACGCTATGTCCCCGGATACACCACATCGCATTGTGGATCTGATAAAAAGTTTTTTAACCGCACCAAAAAGGGGACAACTCCGTGTTTTTATGCAAAAAACAGACCTTAGAAAAGTGGCTATAGCTCTGGTCTCAGGCTATGTAGGTAGCTAAATCTTTCTGTGTCAGTAGTCAAGATGTGAGGGTATCTACATATGAAATTATAATTTGCTAAGCCTTTATTAAAGCAGAGATAACCTCCATTGAAAATGCCCTTCAAAACTGAACTGGTCCTTTAACATAGGAAACCCAAACAAGCGTCCAATCAAAAGTAGAGGCACCGTACATATATTTACTGGCAAGGTCAGGATCATCTGTCAAGGACCAGATACTCTACGTACCAGCAAGAATAGAAGATATCAAAGAGCTTGATGAGCCGTTAGCAGTTGAAGGAGTGGTGTACAAGGATGTTCTGAGGTACTTCTCGGGTGATAGTCCAGCTAGGCAACTAGAAGGAGGCCAGCAGTGTGGAGGTACTAAAATTATAAACTGAAATAGATCACCCAGTCATAATAAGCAAAACAGCACTTTTTGAAATCAGCAAATGAGCAAATTTTTTAATCGATTTATTCTAAATTGCAGGGAAATTTCCATGTCTCTGTGGAGTTGCTGACAAAAACTTCGGTAGTGACAGCATGTTTAACAGCTCTGGGCCATTTTACTCATTAAATGATAGATTTGAGCTGCTATCAGCTACTGACTTGTGGGAAAAGGGGTCAGCAACAGGGAATGTGGCTGTACTGGAATCAATGAAGGTATGTTATAATTTGTATGCTAACAATTTCTTTTACAAAATATAAATTTAGATAAATGTTTATACAACGGTGTGCAGCAAGAGCTCCATTTTGCAAGCGAATTTAACTGTGTAAACTTTGTTTCTGTTGCAGACCCAAGGCAAAACTAATGAGCTAATGAGGCGTGGGGTGGCAATGAGCTACAAAGAGAAAGCTGATGAAATACATCGCATGTTTGTCAAAGTGTTCAAAGGTCAGTGGCAGCAAATTTTAATTATGCTTTAATTCATTCATTCATAACATGTCTCACCCATCATGCCAGCTCAATCACATAGCAACAGGGGTGTTCATTTCGATTATACTGGCGATACATTATTTTAGCAAAAATTTAATTGACATGCAATTTTTTGCAGGTATTAGGCGACCACCAGCATTGTGGTGCTCTGCAGACAAGGTTGACCTACCTTACTATGAAATAGCAATGACAGAACCACTGCATGACTTTAAGAATGTTATAAACAGGGTACTACATGAGCTGCCATATGCCACTACAGACAAAAATTTCAAGACAGCAATTGAAGAGTTTCTCTCTGAAGCAAAAGGTGACTTGAACAGACTAGATATTAACGCTAAATGAAAGAAACTCAGTAAAAGTTTGGATATGTTTGATTTGCTGCTTGACGACCAGCTGTATTTTTTAGCTGCAAATAGAGAAATGAAAGGGACAGACTGTCGGAAAAACCTTATCAATGCCGCTCACTTTTTATCCAAATTCCAAGAAAAAGAGGATGCACAGAAGATGTTAAAAGTGGTTCTGTCATTGGTTGAACTACAAAAGTTGGCGTATGCTCCAGACAGCGCACGGTCTCAAAGATCAGTTTTACGTGCTTGCAACCAAAGTTTCGTATTTGGCATAATGTGCATTGAGCTGTTTCGAGAACCCAAATCTTGCAGCCACCGTTCGCTGTTTGGATTACCGATGCATTCAATATGTGTCCATTTGCCTAAGTTACTCAGGGTTGCTAGTGGGCGGTCTGTTGTTGCTGAACATGCAGAGAGGCACTTCAACAAACTCAGGTAGTTTACAGCAACCTCTCAATACTTTTTAATGACACATGATTCACAAGTGCAGCTGGAGAAATAGCCTAACAGTTTTTGACACTAATATTGAGTATTTTAGTGCAATTTGTGGCAGCTGTGAGCAATATTTGTTTACTTTAACAGAGAAATCACTATGCGCACATCTAACCGGAAAGCTGAAACTATTATTTCCAATGCAATATTCAGAGTGACCATTGACCGGCAAAACAACAACCTCAAGGATGCTTTCATTAATCAGGATGAGAGCTTAAATGCTAAACTGAAATCTGCAATCTCTAAAGCATCTGATGATTTGTTCTTAGGAAAGAACACAACACTGAGCAACAGGTAAATTTTGTTGCCCAGATCCCTTGTAAAATTAGATATAGCTAAATTCTCAATGGCTAAATGATAATTAATATTCGCTAACAACAGTCATTAAAAGCTGCATGATTGATTCAATACTAGTAAGCCAAATACAATAGTCTATTATGAAACTAGCGGATACACTTTCAATCATGTCTAATTATTGAATGAATTGTGGACAAGTAAAGTGAATGACAAGATATTAATATTTATTGAAACAAACTTGATGGTTCAACTAGTTTGACAAGGCATGGAACAGCTTGTATCTAAAGCAGTCATGTGTAAGTACTTGTATTTCCTTGTTTGCCAGATTCTTAGAGGAGCACAAAACAGCATCTTTGACACACTTGAGCAGAATAGCAGATTACATTGAGCTTGGACCCAATGTTTGGTACAAAGTGCATGATGGAGCAATTGAGTTCTTAGATGGGTCTTCGGAGATTGATAATCACACTGATGGCCCAATACGCACACATTTTCGGTCTCTTATTTACAATCAAACTAAAACAGTTTCGTTCAATCTGTTAAACGTAAAGAGTTATTGTGCGAATAAGTGAAAATTACTTGTGCTACAGATCTCACAGCCAGAAAGACATAAAAATAATGATCACTCGGAGCTGGGATGACTGCCTTCACCAAAAATCAATACTGAATATTCCACTGTTGACTGAAATAGGTCAGCCAGTTATCAACAAGCCAGCTACAAGTGAAGGAATTACTAATCCATCATCGGGTATGTTTGGCTAGTATTGAAAGGTAACATTAGAAAAGAAAAAGGTCTGAACGCCAAATTTTGCATATTTTTTATTTCTCACCTGCATTTCAGAGTGCGATAAAACTGCTACAAATGTTAGTTCTTCAAGAAAGTCTCTCTCTTTGGCTTTGGTATCTGTTGCGCCATCAGTACAATTAGATCCATCTTCGAAACCGAGCACAAGTCAGTCTACTTCAAAGAACTTTGCGGCTGACCGAAGCTCCTGTAGTGCTGTTGTATGCACCGTCCCTAACTTGACTCAAGGTCAAAAAAGTGAGTTATCGTAATTTATCTCTTCATAATCATTGTCAGCTCACTAGTGCTTTTCCAGTTCTAGAAAACAAAAAAAAGATACGTAATTGTTATTCACTTGACACTACAATGCTTGCAGTGGCTGTTAAGTGCTGTCTTCAAATTGTTTTCTTTTTCACAGGTAAAATTAATCCTACTGCTGTGAGCTCAGGCAGCTCTGTGAAGACCAGTAGTACAGTCAAAAAGCAATCAACACAAGGTGAGAATAATAAGCATTATGCCTCAACAACTGCAGCAAAGCACCGCAGATTAGTGAGGCGTGAGGCGACATGTTTGGAAGTGTCACCATTCCAACTAATTTTTTTATTAGAGTTTCAAAAATCAAAACTAAGTGAGCTAAATGAAAACCTGGAGTAAACGGAGACAAAAAGAAAACAATTGTATCCAATTGTTGTTTTAATTTTAGATGTCATTAGGTACATTTGGCAAATTAATAAACTTCCTATGGACCAGTGCTTAAATTGTACCGGCTCGCACCGGCTCGTCGAGCCGTTATAAAAAAAACACCTTCTGCTGACCGGCTTGGCGAGCCGTTAAGAAATTTTTGCCTTCTTGTATTATCTATCATCAGTTTGCATGAAGTTTCATTCATGCTGCAAGTATAGTATTGATCAAAACATATATTGTGACAATAGCATGCACCCCTCTCGTTATTGTTTTGAAAAATAGGGTTAACACAGCGATTCCAACTGTGCATTTCTGATTACTAGCTTCAAATTTTGAGCGTATTTTGTGCGTTTGAACTACACCCCATCATTCTAGACGAAACGCTGTAGATTTGGAGCTACAATATCAGAGCAAGTCGATCTCTATCTGACAATTTCCAGCAACACATGTTCGGTTTTAATACTTCGCGTACGCGTAATGGCGTAATTCTACGCGTAATTACAGTCGACACCTCAAAAATTAATCTCCATACTATACAGTGCCTACCCTATAGGACTTTAGTTGTCGCAGGTTTAAACTTTCGCGTTTTTCGCGTATGCTAAAAGTAGCGAACTTTTTTTCCGGCGAACCTATTTCCTGTCTCTGTACTAGCGAAATTACAAAAAAATTAATAGTATGTTGAATTCCTATTATTCTGTTTAGTTTAACAATAATAGTCATTATCAGAATTTTTTATGACACAAAAGAAAATAATACATTTTATTAATAATATCACAATTAAATTTATTATTATCATCATTGTGGTATGATTATTTTTATTTATTTATTATTATTATTATTAATAATAATAATAAATAAAATAATTATTTATTATGATTCAAGTTAAATAAATCCATGACAAATTATATGATTGTGTAATATTATGTTGCACACAAGCAGCTGTGACACTATAGAATGTAACTTACAAGATAGCACTCCAAAAAATACAGTGAAATGTAAATGGTGTAGACATTTTTGGTTTCATTTGATTTTGGATATTTTCTGAATTTGTACTTGTACTTGACTCGCTAGATCAGCCCAAGTTTCTATTCAGCATTGAGGAAATATTAATTACGCCTCGCATACCAGCTTTATTTTGCCTCCCTAGCATCCACTATGTCATGGTCTTCTTGTAGGCCTGCTAACTCGCTGTGCTCGCTGTCAGTGGCAAGTAAATATTTATTTTTTGTAAACATTTATTTAGCATTGCTACTTATACCATTATTTTGAAAATATAATTGGTGAAGATTTTTATTATAAGATTAGATATAAAAGTGGTAATGTATACTTGTCATTGTTTGTAATGTTAGGTGATGAATTTAACCTGTATGAAAGTATGTATGGGTGCATAGGCACTGTATAGTATGGAGATTAACTTTTGAGGTGTCGACTGTAATTACGCGTAGAATTACGCTATTACGCGTACGCGAAGTATTAAAACCGACACATGTTGTTGTCAGTGATATGAGAATGAAAACTAAA